>OX387715.1:90780337-92030337 GCA_947577245.1 Andrena bucephala | reverse complement strand
CACAGAGATAGTTGGTTTATCGTGGTGCCCTTCGGAAGAGAACGTTTTAAGCGGAAATGTTAATAAAGATCTGCTGCTAGCTTCGGGAGGGAAAGACAGGTGATACGAAAAGTTTTTATAATCATAATTCTGGCATTCCGCTCGATACTAATGTTTGTAAAATTTTAATAGATCAATTTTTATTTGGCGAGCTGGTGGAGATGGACGTTACGAGCTGAACATCTCGTTGCCTGTTGGACCCATCGATTCTCAACAACACAGAAGCAAATTAAGCGCGTCTGTAGGTAATTGGATCACGGTTCATTGGGTGACACCTAAACTATTGCTTACGAGTTCCGTTTGGGGTGAATTAATTTCTTGGGATTTGTCAACAATGGTAAAGGGCAAACCTACTTGCAAGTTAATACATGCGTACCATAACAGAGGCTTATTTTGTATCGCACATGTACCTGATAGGCAGGAAAATATAGTACAAAATTGGAGAATAAAAGAGAGGTTTCTATCAGACAGTTGACTATTTAATGCGATACGCAAGACGGCTATATATATTGTTCTAAATAAATTACAGATTTACAGTGTGGACTTTGGCGCAAGATCGCAGAATTATCTGCTGCGAAGTGGAAGAGAATAATGTGAAACTGAACTACGACATCTTCACGCAGGGTGGATATGTTTATTGTATCGCCGCTTGTCCATTGGACACTTCGCATCTGGCGATTGGAGGTGGAGATACGATGTTACGCTTGTGGAATTTGTCGGAGGCACACGAAACCTCTTTCAGTATAACATTTTTATGGCAAAAGATTAAGGCGAAGATCCGTACGGTAAGAATAACGAAATCGATGTGAAAGAATCTATATTTAATTAACTACCAGTAATACTAACGAGCAATGTGGTGCAATTACATGGAACGTAGATATCGTGGCATCCCGAGAAAGAAAATTTGTTAGCCTACGGAACTGCGGACGGACGAGTCGGAACGTTTAACACAAATTGTAACAAACCACCCACGTTGTACAGACAATACCATAGAGATACAGTGTACACTATTAGTTGGGGACCGGGTCCAGTGAGCGAGCAGTATGTTTTATATTCTTGTGCCGAAGGGGAGCTCGTGTTCTATGATCCAGGAAAGCCAAATCAGGGTAACGATTAGTTGAATGATTGTAACTTTATTTAACATTATACTCAAAGTGAAGCTACAATTTCTTCCCTCAGAGCCTACGTCTGTATTGAAAAAGGAATGCACGGAATTCTCGTGGAATCCAGATTTGTCTTGCTTGGCAGTGGGATTTCAGAGTGGGTATGTTTTCAGGCACGCTATGTAATCGGAGATATACCGTTCAGCAAAGTATTTTTCACACTTGCAATTGTTTTACAGATTAATTCAATTTCTTAATCGCAAATTCGAGGCGTGCGGGTACGTTAAACTTTTCTCGACGACGGTGCATTGTTTGGTGTGGCACCCTCACAGTACAGCAGCGGACACGATGTATTCTCCGTTGAAGAATTATCTAGCTGTTGCCTGTAAATCGTGTACGATAATGGTTTTCGATATGACCAATTTTATGAAGCATTATGAAAAGTTGGGGGATCTGGCTGAGGATGGTAGTGCGAAAGAAAAATCTGATTCTTACAAAGTGCACGAAGTTGTAGCCACCCTAACTGGACACACACACAGTGTTGTTTGTTTGGCATGGAGCCCATATATCAGTGGGCATTTGATATCTGGCAGTTACGACCATTCTGCACAGGTATAAACATTTTTATTGTGTATAGTTGCTTACTACTCCAAGTATCGAGAATACTACATCCAAGGATCGTTGCTTCTTAGGTATGGAATGTTGAAACGCAGGAGTTAATAGCTACTTACAAGGGACACTGTGGCCCAGTACTATGCTGCATGTGGAGTCCACTGGATCCTAATTACATCATAACGGGCTCTGCAGATTATACAGTACGAATATGGAAAATTGATTCAACCAATGCCACTCTGCCCGAACAAAAATCAGACGAATCGCACAAGAAAAGTAAAAAGAAGCAGAACAAGGCGAATAAAGTGAACGACAATTTCGTTGAAACTAGTTTAACAGATCTGGCCAACTCTATATCCGAATGTTCGATTATTTCAGATGCCCCTGAAACCGTACACAGTATGAAGCTAATATCCACGAATCTACTAAACGCCGATACACGCGACAGGAATTATGAACCGAATCTTTCATTTCAGAGCCAAATACAGTACCGGGGAAAAAGAAGGCAGTCGAGCGAAGATCATATTTTACGAAAACTACCAACACACTGAACGATAAAACGGTTTCGCTCAACTCGCTCATCAATATCGTGAAACGTACAAAGAGTGGCGGCGATGTGAGTGTCGAAGAGAATAAAATAGATGCTTCCTGTTACATGGCCTCGTTATTATTTTCGGAAAAGGAGGATTTTATGTCATTTTTGGCCAGTGAAAGTAAGCCACATTATCGTTGGAATGTTACACATTTCGTTAATTGTTTTATCCAAATTTTTATTTCCTACAAACGTGCGTAGAAAGCGCCCACAGCGTGGAAGGCATGCATAATATAGCCACAGAAATGGACATATGGTGCGACAAACTTAAACAGAGCTTGGAAGAAGCCGCCCAAGAGAAACGCCTCAATGACTTTCTTATTTCACTCTCGGCTAGCCTTTCTATAAAGTACGTGACTCTACTTTCATTCATTCTGCAAAGTGTAATATTGGAATCGTCGCGAAACAAGCCTGACAATAATATATATTTTAGGACATGGAAAGACATGTGTGAACTGTACGCGTACCAATTGATAAGCGAAGGCAACCCTTGCAAGGCGGCGTCGTATTTCCTTTGCATACACAAGACTTACAAAGCCATAGAAGTATTCCAAGATGCGAATTTGTTTAAAGAGGCTTATGCTCTCGCAAGATGCAAACTAGAGCCGAACGATATGGTTCTAACGAACGTGTTGAAAGATTGGGCAAGATACAGCGCGTACGTGGGCGACTTTAAACAAGCTGCTTACATGTAAGTTGTAGAATTACGAAGCGTAAAACAGACAAAATCAAAATAATTTCCCTTCTCAGTTTTGCTAAATTGGGAGACTTTTCCGAAACGGTAAAGTATCTTTCGCGCCGCACAGACGCGGCTACTCTAATAACTGCAGCTGAAATTGCACTTTTATGTGACAATGAGATTAACAGCAAGATTTTAGCCGAGGAAGCAATAGTTGCAGCTCTGATGCAGTCGGAGCATAATTTAGCTCGAGATATAATCGTAAAGTTCCCGCATCTCAAGGTATGCTTGCGTATGTTGTTCGTTTCATATCACCTCGTAACACAATGTGGTATTCTAGTATCGAGAAGTGCATGTATCGGCTACCGAAGAGCTCAGAAAAATCATTGAAAGAAACGTGACGTTTGACGCGATCCAAACGTGGTTGAACGGCGAATCAAACTATGGACTGTTGCAAGCTTTAGAAACAACTTGTGACAACTGCAGTTTGTATTACGGTGATTTGTCTCAAAGTAACGTTTGCGATGCCTTGAAGAATGAGCAGATGGTAGGGATCGATGGTGTATAGAGCTTCTTGATGGATAAAAGCAGTTACATTTAATAATTTCTAATTTCAGTTGTTGTTGACAGCCGGTCGCGAGCTCGCAATGGCAGTGGCATCCACTGAAAAGGAGCAGCAATTGAAACATATTGTTTCCATGTTGGGTACCATCACTCAGTTTGAAACGTTGCATCGAAAGAATCATGAAAATCAGTATACTTTGTTGATCGAAGTTGTCATGAAATTGGACGGTAAAAGTCCAACAGACGCAGAAAGCATTTATACAAAGACCGATTATCCTGTATCGATTAGTTTACGCGCTTATTTATGTTATGCTCTATTAAATTGTCTCGTCGAAGAGCAAACCGTAAACACCGATTTGCACATTTACATGAGTTTAATAGAAGATTTAATTGGGGATGCTTTAAATGAGCAAGCGGTAAGACAGTGGTCGATAACAAACGACATTAACAAACTGCAAAATCAAGTAGCTTCCACTTTGCGTAAGTTGTTGGAATATTATCCAATTTCTTTAAAAGGGATCGCAATAATAGGACAATTATTCCTGTTTCAGGTAAAACGCAAGAAGGAAATGTGGACGAGCAAGATGCAGAATCTCGTATGCAAGAATTGAATGCATTAAAGTCTGAAAAGAAGCAGCTTCTCGAGGAATTGGTCAGTGTTCCTAATCCAGTCATGGTTTATAGTAAGGCAAACGAATTATCCAGCAAATTGTTGGACGAAACTCTTAAGTTTAGTTTCGTAGACACTGTTACCAAAGCATGGATAGCCGCTACATCATAAATGGAACTTATTTACTAAATCTATTCCATCCTTGTATGTGTTGACTGTAGTAGATGGACATTGGTTTCATGCATCTGTTGTAGTCAACGATCATTAAACGCTAATCTTTCATTAATTTTTTACTTGTCTTGTTTTATTAATACAGGCATCAAGATTGCAGAGACGGGCAAAATTTTGATTTAGATAAAATTAAACGAATAAAAGTTAGAAAAATTATTCATCACGCGTCGAATAAAGTTAATTCGGGTTTATTAAAGTTACAGTTATAGTTAAAATTGACGCTTAAGTTGAAACGTTCGATGAATAAAAACAACTTTATTCGTCGAATAATCTAAAGTTAACTTTTATCCTGATCCGTTATTTAAATAATATCTTTTATTTAGTTGATGCCCAACTCTGAGTGATTGCAGATCAATTAGAAAAAGTATAAGATTTATTTATAAAACTGCGAGTAGTACAACACGATTGTTCTTAATGTGACGTCACTCTCCAGAAACGGATTTCTCGGTCGCTTGCCGCGCAAACGTATGGTAACTTGTAGTGCCATGTCATACCACCTATTAACTTCACTTGACCACAAAGTATCTCTTGGTCAGACTTTATGTTTGTGACTTTTAATAAATTATCCGGACTGCCGATGCTTGCCACGAAGTGGTCACAAGTGGGGGAAAATTTTACCATTAATCCACCTTCGATATGAAGAGGCTTCGAGTCTGGAGGTTCCCTAGAAATAAGAAAATCTTCTTTTTTAAAGATACAATTATTGACAAATTTGTTTGCTGCTTTTGAGCATCATTTAAATTACCTAAGTTTATATTTATCCCAGAGGATCAACTTCCCAGCAGCCATAGCTACTACTTTCAATGGATTAGGCCCCCAATCGATCGACATTAAGGGAACATTATCCGCGTCCAACGACATAATCACCTGCTGACTTCGCACATCGTACATGTGAATTAATCCGTTTTTCTCTCCGACAAGAAGCTTGTCGGACTTTTCGGGATGGAAATGTACACTCATTCCAGGAGATGTTAAATAAAACGTCGATATAGATTTCTCATCTTCCTTCACAGCCCAGAGTTTACACGTATGATCGTCCGATACAGAGGCCAATATCTCACCTTCGGTTTCATAACAAATCGAGTTTATGTAATCCTTATGCCCTTCCATCTTATGTTACAGAAGAAAATCCATCAGAATTAGGATCGATTGACTATATGCACACTGCAATCTTTCATACAATAAATTACATGAATCATAATTTTTTAATGTTACCTCGCATACAGTATTATCGTTCATGTCGCTACTGTACAATCTTATTTTGAAATCAGCCCCAGCGACGCAGAACATCAGAACTTTTGGCACAACGCTCAAGGAGGTTTCAGGGCTCCAGGCGATGGCGTGTGGTCTAGTGTCATGACGGAATGTCCTAAAAGGATTATAAGCAATATCTTCTACTGCTTCGTCCTCCTCCTTAACACGTATAGTCAATAATTATTTTATTGAACCGTAGGGTACTATCATATTTTTAATGAAAGAGTGTAATAGAGTTGATACGTCCATTTCCAGTTTTACTTAATTGCGAGGCAAGTTATTGTCAGTTAACCATACTCAGCGTGCCGACAATTTTTGGGGAACTTTACCTGGAATTTAACGGTACCGATGACAATTTCTTCGGCAAGTGCGATGCAGATTAAATGTTGAGACCATTCGTACGGGGACAATTCGACGCAATATATCTGTTTTGAGAAATGCAATTGGAACGTAGGCGGTGTAGCCTGTGCCTCGTTCATCGTACGTTCGTGTTGTCGCTTTCGATGCGAGACGCTAACTTGCGCTAACTGATAAACAGGTACTTTGCGGCAGAGTTAATTTAACGAATAAACACGACCTCGGCCGATGATGGCCGAGCGAGTTATTGTACAGTTTATACCACGCATCGGCACTTGTTACGAGTGCGGTATACATACTTGGCGCTGCGCTCCGAAATGGTGTTGCCACAGACGAGGTATATCTATACCTCGTCTGTGGTGTTGCTAAACTGAATAAATACATATACAGTTGAAAAAAATTGAAAAAGTTGAAAAAGTTAATATAAACCCATGTTTGCAAATAATTGGCTATACTTCCGAAAACCGGTCAAACCCGATTGGGCTGAAATTTTGCAAATAGGTTCATGTTGCATAAAAATAACGTTTGCGAGAAGGATTATTGGCGACTCGAAAATTGTTTTTTTATCATTTCAATGTCATTCCTTACTTTACCGACAGAGCGGAGAATCGGATACAACAGTACCGATTTCTTTTAATCACTTTACCACGGTCCCCCCTCTTAACAATATTTCTGTTGACTTATACCGACACAACACATTCCACTTCCCAACTTGTTCCGGGTGTTAGTATTGGTTTGGGTTAGAACGGCGCGGGGGGCGCGCGCCCGCTAGCGGGCGCGTAAAGCATGATAGCGAACCGATGTGAGTTTGATAATGCTAAAAATGAGACTGTGGTTACAAAATTTCAAAAGTGGGTATATATATTCAAAAATATGTATATACAGGAGAATAATAAAGAGAATGCAGTGAATAACTGTTGTATCCGATTCTCCGCTCTGTCGGTAAGGTAGGGAACGACATTGAAATGGTAAAAAAAGAAATTTCGAGTCGCCAAAAATCCTTCTCGCAAACGTTATTTTTGTGGAAAATGAAGCTATTTTCAAAATTCCAACCCAATCGGATTAGACCGGTTTTCGGAAGTTTCGCCCGTGATTATTATATGGTTGACGCCTCAAAGTGATAGAAAATACAGGATCGTCTGCCTGAGGGCTCGCTGGTCGGGACCGGCGATGAACCCTCATGGAGACAAGTGATAGACCTATCACGCAATGTAATTTTGTGTCATGCTCGGGGGGCTCGCGAGCCCTCTTACCATTTTCGTGTCACACCCAACGTTATCGATTCAGTCTAAAATAAGATTACATTGCTACGAGTGGTAGGAATTGAAATTAAATCTTATCGGAAACATTTAAAATCTAAAATGGCCTGAACGTTACGAATAATTTCAAGAAACATGTTGCATAATTCCGTTTACTAATACATTTTGATAGAAGCATAATTTGCACTTACTTCCATAGATTTCGGTCAGAAATATTATATAAATACAACCGCGTAAAAAATATTGTACAGTCTCTTAGTTAGCTTATATTTTCTGTCACTTCGAACAATCTACATGACAATAAATGTTTATTAGCTTCTTCGTTCTTTTACGTTACATTTGAGAACTTTTTATGACTTAACATCCTTTCAAAATATTATTGTTACGCCGTAACGGTATTTTTATGAAATCGAGAAATGTAATTATGCGTGGTTAGGAAATCAAAATTTCCATTCGCACGAGAATAGGAATGGCGCTACATGTCAATAACCGCAGCCATTTTTCAAGATTTGGAGCAAAATCGGAAATAAACATAACCTAACCGTTCACTCTATCTCTTTCTATCAGTATTTCAGTCTCTTTCTATAAGTTTTTCTGTCTCTTTTTATCAGTTTTTCTGCCTCTTTCTATCAGTATTTCCGTCTCTTTCTTTTTTACAGTTTCTTTTTCTGTCTACTTCCGCTTTTGCTCCAAATCGCAGCAACCAATCAGCGACCATATACGTTGTTCCGATCACTCTCTAAATAGAGGATCACTAATTGTATCGATATTTCGTACCGATATTTATTTATCTCTTATGCGTGAAACGGAACAGTACCCGGGATAAAAATAAAATGCTGTGTATTTTGCAAATAAATATAATATTGAATAAGTTTACTTTAAAGTAGTAAGAACTATCGAGTGTATTTAGTGTTCAATTAGCAATTATATTGAGGACTGGTTAATTAATTCGGAGCTTTCGTCTGTCATAGGTAAGCAATTTTTTCCTTTGGAAGTGTCGGTTCGTGTCAACTGGTCTAACGAAAACGCACTGGACGAGTACAGCATTTCAAATACCTATATGGTTTTTAAGTGGAAGTTAAACTTAAGTAGTTAGACAATGGAATTATTATAAGCACTCCTGTACGAAGTATCACTGTACATTATTCAAAGTATTTTAATAAACCACATTTAGAGAAAAACCGCATCTTTCAATTTAGAACAGCAACCTATAACTTCCATTTCCTAATTAAATCCCAAATTTGACAATCACAAGTAAAGTCTGCCTCTGCGTTGATTAGTTCTCCGCCTTAGATTCTCTCTACGAAGACGCTAACTTTGTGCCACCTCTTTCGACATCATGTTCTCCCGTTAGAAGATCAATTTTGGAGCGTTCAGAAAATTTTGGCTAGATTTTAGCAAATGTATCAGGAGAACATGAAGCGAAAGGAGGTACGCCCTGAATTTCATCGTCGAAGCCTTTCGAAGACGCTGCGCCTCTACGTCGAATAGTTTTCCGCCTTAGATTCTCTTTCCGAAGACGCTAACTTAGTGCCACCTCTTTCGACATCATGTTCTCCTGTTACAATCTCAATTTTGGAGCGTTCAGAAAATTTTGGCCAGATTTTAGCAAATGTATCAGGAGAACATGAAGCGAAAGGAGGTACGCCCTGAATTTCATCGTCGAAGCCTTTCGAAGACGCTGCGCCTCTACGTCGAATAGTTTTCCGCCTTAGATTCTCTCTACGAAGACGCTAACTTTGTGCCACCTCTTTCGACATCATGTTCTCCCGTTAGAAGATCAATTTTGGAGCGTTCAGAAAATTTTGGCCAGATTTCAGCAAATGTATCAGGAGAACATGATGCGAAAGGAGGTATCGCCTGAATTTCATCGTCGAAGGCCGTTCGAAAACTCTGCCCCTCTCCGATTTTCCTCGATTGTTACCGATTTCTCAGTCACCCTGTACAGTAGGGTATTTTTCACCCCTTAGGAAAGTACTCGGTACGTGAAAGCGCATCCAAATAGTATAATAAAAGTACCCTTTGAGCGCCGATTTTCCTCGATCGTTACCGATTTCTCGGTCACCCTGTACAGTAGGGTATTTTTCACCCCTTAGGATGGTACCCGGGACGCGAAACCGCGTCCAAAGAGTACAATGAATGTACCCTTTGATTGCCGATTTACCTCGATCGTTACCGATTTCTCGGTCACCCTGTACAGTAGGGTATTTTTCACCCCTTAGGATGGTACCCGGGACGCGAAACCGCGTCCAAAGAGTACAATGAATGTACCCTTTGATTGCCGATTTACCTCGATCGTTACCGATTTCTCGGTCACCCTGTACAGTAGGGTATTTTTCACCCCTTAGGAAAGTACCCGGGACGCGAAACCGCGTGCAAAGAGTACAAGGAAAGTGCCCTTTGATTGCCGATTTTCCTCGATTGTTGCCGATTTCTGAGTCACCCTGCATAGTAGGGTATTTTTCACCCCTTAGGAAAGTACTCGGGACGTGAAACCGCGTCCAAAGAGTACAATGAAAGTACCCTTTGATCGCCGATTTTCCGCGATCGTTGCCGATTTCTCTATCACCCTGTATAGTAGGGAATTTTACACCCCTTATAAAAGTACTCGGGACGTGAAACCGCGTCCAAAGAGTACAATGAAAGTACCCTTTGATTGCCGATTTTAGTTCTCCGCCTTAGATTCTCTTTCCGAAGACGCTAACTTAGTGCCACCTCTTTCGACATCATGTTCTCCTGTTACAATCTCAATTTTGGAGCGATCAGAAAATTTTGGCCAGATTTTAGCAAATGTATCAGGAGAACATGAAGCGAAAGGAGGTACGCCCTGAATTTCATCGTCGAAGCCTTTCGAAGACGCTGCACCTCTACGTCGAATAGTTCTCCGCCTTAAATTCTCTTTCCGAAGACGCTAACTTAGTGCCACCTCTTCCGACATCATGTTCTCCTGTTACAATCTCAATTTTGGAGTCTTCAGAAAATTTTGGCCAGATTTTAGCAAATGTATCAGGAGAACATGAAGCGAAAGGAGGTACGCCCTGAATTTTATCGTCGAAGCCTTTCGCAGACACTGCGCCTCTACGTCGAATAGTTCTCCGCCTTAGATTCTCTTTCCGAAGACGCTAACTTACTGCCACCTCTTTCCACATCATGTTCTCCTGTTACAATCTCAATTTTGGAGCGTTCAGAAAATTTTGGCCAGATTTTGGAGCGATGTATCAGGAGAACTTGAAGCGAAAGGAGGTATCGCCTGAATTTCATCGTCGAAGGACTTTCGAAAACTCTGCCCCTCTCCGATTTTCCTCGATTGTTACCGATTTCTCAGTCACCCTGTATAGTAGGGTATTTTTCACCCCTTAGGAAAATACTCGGTACGTGAAACCGCGTCCAAAGAGTACAATGAAAGTACCCTTCGATCGCCGATTTTCCGCGATCGTTGCCGATTTCTCTATCACCCTGTATAGTAGGCAATTTTTCACCCCTTATGAAAGTACTCGGGACATGAAACCGCGTCCAAAGAGTACAATGAAAGTACCCTTTGATCGCCGATTTTCCGCGATCGTTGCCGATTTCTCTATCACCCTGTATAGTAGGCAATTTTTCACCCCTTATGAAAGTACTCGGGACGTGAAACCGCGTCCAAAGAGTACAATGAAAGTACCCTTTGATTGCCGATTTTCCTCGATTGTTGCCGATTTCTGAGTCACCCTGTATAGTAGGGTATTTTTCACCCCTTAGGAAAGTACTCGGGACGTGAAACCGCGTCCAAAGAGTACAATGAAAGTACCCTTTGATCGCCGATTTTCCGCGATCGTTGCCGATTTCTCTATCACCCTGTATAGTAGGGAATTTTACACCCCTTATAAAAGTACTCGGGACGTGAAACCGCGTCCAAAGAGTACAATGAAAGTACCCTTTGATTGCCGATTTTAGTTCTCCGCCTTAGATTCTCTTTCCGAAGACGCTAACTTAGTGCCACCTCTTTCGACATCATGTTCTCCTGTTACAATCTCAATTTTGGAGCGTTCAGAAAATTTTGGCCAGATTTTAGCAAATGTATCAGGAGAACATGAAGCGAAAGGAGGTACGCCCTGAATTTCATCGTCGAAGCCTTTCAAAGACGCTGCACCTCTACGTCGAATAGTTCTCCGCCTTAAATTCTCTTTCCGAAGACGCTAACTTAGTGCCACCTCTTCCGACATCATGTTCTCCTGTTACAATCTCAATTTTGGAGTGTTCAGAAAATTTTGGCCAGATTTTAGCAAATGTATCAGAAGAACATGAAGCGAAAGGAGGTACGCCCTGAATTTTATCGTCGAAGCCTTTCGCAGACGCTGCGCCTCTACGTCGAATAGTTCTCCGCCTTAGATTCTCTTTCCGAAGACGCTAACTTAGTGCCACCTCTTTCCACATCATGTTCTCCCGTTAGAAGATCAATTTTGGAGCGTTCAGAAAATTTTGGCCAGATTTCAGCAAATGTATCAGGAGAACATGATGCGAAAGGAGGTATCGCCTGAATTTCATCGTCGAAGGCCGTTCGAAAACTCTGCCCCTCTCCGATTTTCCTCGATTGTTACCGATTTCTCAGTCACCCTGTATAGTAGGGTATTTTTCACCCCTTAGGAAAGTACTCGGTACGTGAAAGCGCATCCAAATAGTATAATAAAAGTACCCTTTGATCGCCGATTGTCCGCGATCGTTGCCGATTTCTCTATCACCCTGTATAGTAGGGAATTTTTCACCCCTTATGAAAGTACTCGGGACGTGAAACCGCGTCCAAAGAGTACAATGAAAGTACCCTTTGATTGCCGATTTTCCTCGATTGTTGCCGATTTCTGAGTCACCCTGTATAGTAGGGTATTTTTCACCCCTTAGGAAAGTACTCGGGATGTGAAACCCCGTCCAAAGAGTACATTGAAAGTACCCTTCGAACGCCGATTTTCCGCGATCGTTGCCGATTTCTCTATCACCCTGTATAGTAGGCAATTTTTCACCCCTTATGAAAGTACTCGGGACGTGAAACCGCGTCCAAAGAGTACAATGAAAGTACCCTTTGATTGCCGATTTTCCTCGATTGTTGCCGATTTCTGAGTCACCCTTATAGTAGGGTATTTTTCACCCCTTAGGAAAGTACTCGGGACGTGAAACCGCGTCCAAAGAGTACAATGAAAGTACCCTTCGATCGCCGATTTTCCGCGATCGTTGCCGATTTCTCTATCACCCTGTATAGTAGGCAATTTTTCACCCCTTATGAAAGTACTCGGGACATGAAACCGCGTCCAAAGAGTACAATGAAAGTACCCTTTGATCGCCGATTTTCCGCGATCGTTGCCGATTTCTCTATCACCCTGTATAGTAGGCAATTTTTCACCCCTTATGAAAGTACTCGGGACGTGAAACTGCGTCCAAAGAGTACAATGAAAGTACCCTTTGATTGCCGATTTTCCTCGATTGTTGCCGATTTCTGAGTCACCCTGTATAGTAGGGTATTTTTCACCCCTTAGGAAAGTACTCGGGACGTGAAACCGCGTCCAAAGAGTACAATGAAAGTATCCTTTGATCGCCGATTTTCCGCGATCGTTGCCGATTTCTCTATCACCCTGTATAGTAGGGAATTTTACACCCCTTATAAAAGTACTCGGGACGTGAAACCGCGTCCAAAGAGTACAATGAAAGTACCCTTTGATTGCCGATTTTAGTTCTCCGCCTTAGATTCTCTTTCCGAAGACGCTAACTTAGTGCCACCTCTTTCGACATCATGTTCTCCTGTTACAATCTCAATTTTGGAGCGTTCAGAAAATTTTGGCCAGATTTTAGCAAATGTATCAGGAGAACATGAAGCGAAAGGAGGTACGCCCTGAATTTCATCGTCGAAGCCTTTCGAAGACGCTGCACCTCTACGTCGAATAGTTCTCCGCCTTAAATTCTCTTTCCGAAGACGCTAACTTAGTGCCACCTCTTCCGACATCATGTTCTCCTGTTACAATCTCAATTTTGGAGTGTTCAGAAAATTTTGGCCAGATTTTAGCAAATGTATCAGGAGAACATGAAGCGAAAGGAGGTACGCCCTGAATTTTATCGTCGAAGCCTTTCGCAGACGCTGCGCCTCTACGTCGAATAGTTCTCCGCCTTAGATTCTCTTTCCGAAGACGCTAACTTACTGCCACCTCTTTCCACATCATGTTCTCCTGTTACAATCTCAATTTTGGAGCGTTCAGAAAATTTTGGCCAGATTTTGGAGCGATGTATCAGGAGAACATGAAGCGAAAGGAGGTATCGCCTGAATTTCATCGTCGAAGGACTTTCGAAAACTCTGCCCCTCTCCGATTTTTCTCGATTGTTACCGATTTCTCAGTCACCCTGTATAGTAGGGTATTTTTCACCCCTTAGGAAAATACTCGGTACGTGAAAGCGCATCCAAATAGTAAAATTAAAGTACCCTTTGATCGCCGATTTTCCTCGATCGTTACCGATTTCTCGGTCACCCTCTACAGTAGGGTATTTTTCACCCCTTAGGAAGGTACCCGGGACGCGAAACCGCGTCCAAAGAGTACAATGAATGTACCCTTTGATTGCCGATTTTCCTCGATCGTTGCCGATTTTTCAGTTACCCTGTATAGTAGGGTATTTTTCACCCCTTAGGAAAGTACTTGGGACGTGAAACCGCGTGCAAAGAGTACAATGAAAGTACCCTTTGCCGATTTTAGTTCTCCGCCTTAGATTCTCTTTCCGAAGACGCTAACTTAGTGCCACCTCTTTCGACATCATGTTCTCCTGTTACAATCTCAATTTTGGAGCGTTCAGAAAATTTTGGCCAGATTTTAGCAAATGTATCAGGAGAACATGAAGCGAAAGGAGGTACGCCCTGAATTTCATCGTCGAAGCCTTTCGAAGACGCTGCGCCTCTACGTCGAATAGTTCTCCGCCTTAGATTCTCTTTCCGAAGACGCTAAGTTAGTGCCACCTCTTTCCACATCATGTTCTCCTGTTACAATCTCAATTTTGGAGCGTTCAGAAAATATTGGCCCGATTTTGGAGCGATGTATCAGGAGAACATGAAGCGAAAGGAGGTATCTTGTAATTTCACCATTGAAGGCGTTGCCTTGAAGTAGCGAACAAGAGCTGCGCCTTCTAAAGGCCTTTTACCATGGAAATCATAGGTTTGGAATTTGGATAGGAATTTGTAAAAGGTATTTGTAAATAATAATACAGTTCTTTCCCAATTTTTTTTCCACTTTATTTGCATGAAAGGCCTTTTTTACAGTGTTACAATATTGTATAATTTCATTTTACTTTTTGTATAAAATCACTATCTTCTTCATGTTCATTGTTGAGGCTGACAGCTTTCCATCGTTTGTCTCATTTAAAGTTCCTGGCCTCGGAGGAATGTTCCCAAGATTTATCTGCAAGAAGAAGAAAAATATTTTCATTAACCTGATTTGTCTATTATGTATAGAAAATACGACAAATATTACAATATAATTTCATGTAAAACGTATAAAGAATTTAATTATCTTCCCAATTTAACCTTTATTTCATGTAGAATACATTTAAACGCAGTCCAATCCATCTACGACAGGCCTGCCCCATCGGGTGCAAATACCTCCTGAATTTCTGGGACCCGGGCAACAGCCGAACGCGGGACTGGTTACGTTGCTAACCACAGCATGGGTTGCGGGAGAACTGCATGAGTGTGCGGCTGTCCACGTAGGCTCGTACCACGAGTCTATTGCTTGGATTCGAAGACCTCTCCTACATGGACGCCCACTCATGCAGTTCTCTCACAAATTTCGCAACGGGTAGCAATGGAACAGTCCTGCGCTCGGCTGTTACCCGGGTCCCAGAAATTCAGGAGGTATTTGCACCCGATGGGGCAGGCCTGATCTACGATGTAACTACACGAGCATAGGTATCGCTTACGTTACGCTTACTGGGCGCACATATCAGTTCCGTGTCAGTTCACGTAGAATTCAAGTACTCTCCATTAATTTCCTCAATTACATTACTCAAAGTACTTTCCATTACAGCCATTAAAAATAATCCGAATTATATCATGTTTGGTGCCATTTTCATCAGAAAAGCACTAGTAAGCCATTAGTGATACTTATATGATAGAAGTTGCCATACTCATTACTGAATGGCCTATTGCTGACTTTGTCCTTATGGTATTAGTCTAGCGTTTATGACCCCCGAGCCGCGCCTTCGGATAAAGGCCCTCGCCGAAATTATTCGAGCTTCGAATAACCGTTCGAATAAAGTTACAAATAAAAATGGAACGTAGTTTACTTGAAATTTGCCACCAATGTTCATAAAAATATCCGGACGTGGCCGAAACCGAACGTCGAGCCCGTCGACATCGACAAAAGAACGAGACGATCGGCGGCCGACGAAGGCAGTCTCCTGCAGAGTTGGGCAAAATGTAATCTAATTACAAATTGCAAATTACGATTAAACTGTAACTGTGTAATTGATTACACATTATCTTTTGTAATCGTTCATTTAGATAGTTGACAAAACCAAATGGTCAAGCTTCCCAAATTAACAATTACAGAAACTAATGTGTAATCAATTACACAATTACAGTTTAATCGTAATTTGCAATTTGTAATTAGATTACATTTTGCCCAACTCTGCCGCCCAGGCTAGGGAAAATGCACAGGCTGGATGCGCGTGATTATTATATGGTTGACGCCTCAAAGTGACAGAAAATACAGGATTGTCTGCCTGAGGGCTCGCTGGTCGGGACCGGCGATGAACCCTCATGGAGACAAGAGCCCTAATTCCGAGTGTTCGTTTCTCGCTTCTTTCTGGTCGAAGGGGGGAGCGAGATGGAACGCTTTGCTGGCGCGGCGGGCGTGCGCGACGGGTGCGAGCGCTCAGATGGAATCGTGACTGCTCGATGCATGCGCGCAACGGTCAGATAGCCAGGCACGGCACGAGTCTTTTTTGGGCCGAAGGCGAACTTGCCAAATTCCGCCATTTATTATAATACATTTAATTGAGCTTCTTCATGACCTTACTCTTAACTTTTACTCGTAGTTTAAAACCGTTGTAGTATAATGTGTAGTATTTCATTTAAAAATTTATTTTCAACAATGCCAACAATGAAAAGGCCATTTTGCGCCTCTTGTTAACCTTACGCCCTAGCAGTTGCCTAATTTTGCAAAGTAAAGTCACAAATAATCTCAAATAAATGTAATATACTAAAGGGCGCAATTTGACATTACGCCTAGGGCGCAAAAAAGACTTATGCCGGGCCTGCGTCAAGATTTTGCGAAACGGTTGCCGTGCTCACCGTAAGCGCTTGCGACCATCGCGCACGCCCGTCGCGCACACAAAGGACGGAGTGTCAGGCGTCCGAAAGACGAAGCGAGACAAAATATCAACGCGTCGTCTGTCTCGTACTGTCCTCGCTCACTTTCAGCGCCTGTCGCTCGCTCTCGTTCCATCTCGCTCTCACCTTCGCCGGATAAAAGTGAGACAGAAGTGGTGGGGATAGCGACAAGCCCTCATCGTGTGCACAAAACCGAGCCCATAGAGAGACTTTACTGTACATTGGTTGATAGGTCTATTCTATACGGGGCTTGGCAGGAGAGGTACCAGTGCACCGAGGGGGAGGTGGCGAACGCATCGTTCTGTTTGAATCTCGCCCAAGTCCTCCCCCCCCACCGTGCGGACCTCTCCAGTCAGGAGGCCACCCTGGAGTTTTTAGTGGGTGCAAACCCCACACAACCCTGCCCTCCCCTCGGGGGACGGGGTATCCGTTAGGGATTTTCTCCAGGTGAAAAAAAAAGGTCTATTTTATACCTCGTCTGTGGAATAACTGTTGTATCCGATTCTCCGCTCTGTCGGTAAGGTAGGGTACAACATTGAAATGGTAATAAAAAAATTTCGAGTCGCCAAAAATCCTTCTCGTAAACGTTATTTTTATGCAAAATGAAGCTATTTTCAAAATTCCAACCCAATCGGATTAGACCGGTTTTCGGAAGTTTCGCCTTGATAACGTTATTAAAGTAACCTGTATTACTTACAGACGATAAACTAGCGTCGTGTCGTGGTGAAAGTTATGAACTAAAAAGGGCGTTAAAACTAGGGCTGGGACTATTCGAGTAATTTAATATTCGAATATTTTACAAGTATTCGAATGCTACGAATAAACTTCGAATATTTGAGTATTCGAATGTTATTATTCGAATACTACTATATTCGAATACTATTCGAATACTGCTGTATTCGAATACTGATGTAAGTATTCGAATAGTATGGTGTGAAGTGGGTCAAAATTAGCTTACAAGATTTCACCCTGACAAATGAACCTAAAGAACTTGATTTATAATTCACACCCAGCGTGCGGACCAATTATGCTCAACAATGAAGGGGGGAAAACACCTTCAGAGTGGTGGTAATGGTGTACGTGAACTGACGCTGTTCAGTCACGCACACCATTACCACCACTCTGAAGGTGTTTTTCCCCCCTTCATTGTTGAGCATAATTGGTCCGCACGCTGTTCACACCATACTATTCGAATACATTAGTATTCGAATACATCAGTATTCGAATACATCAGTATTCGAATACATCAGTATTCGAATACATCAGTATTCGAATACATCAGTATTTGAATACATCAATCAGTATTCGAATACATCAGTATTCGAATACATCAATCAGTATTCGAATACATCAGTATTCGAATACATCAATCAGTATTCGAATACTTTAATATTCGAATAGTATTCGAATACTTGGATATTCGAATTATATTTGCCAAATAATTGAGCAACTGAAGTATTCGAATATTCGAATACTGAAAAATTCGACAAATAGTCCCAGCCCTAGTTAAACACGCTCGATCTGCCAATTTTGAGCATGCAAACCATTTTCTCCAAACTGACATTGATATGCTTGAACGCCCATTTTGTCGAAAAATTACTCATATACTGGCAAAGTTCCATATCTTGAGGTTCAATACTGAAAATATAATATAAATTAATTTGGGGAAAGCTATAGTTCCGATTTTGGCAGTGAGAATTAACCCGAAAATATAAATTACTGTGTCAGAAATGAAGTAACTCAATTATGCATTCATTTATTAGCAATCTAAAGTACTAGCTTTCCTTTTGCAATGGCTGTCGATTATTATGCAGTAAATAAGAAAACTGTTCATTTATTCCTAAAAATCCGATCTAAAGACGAAAGAATGGTGCGTGAAAATACGCCAATGCCAAATAGAAATTTCTATTAATACGTAAAACTGGCAGTTGGCGTGATTTTACGTCTAGTTTAGTTCGTAAGTTTCACTGTGACGTGGTGATAGTGTTTGTGTTTTCCAATGGTTTTCCACAAAACTGAACAAATTGTTGATGCTTTTGAAAGAGTTATAAATGAATAATATTATTGATGAGTATAGATTGATAATAAATTACATGTTTCCGTAAAGGGCCTAAGGCTTAGTTTACAGATGAATAAATAAAGCGTCGTAATTGCTTAATATAATTTCACGATAAATCACAGTACCCAATTAACTCATACACATTTCGGAATTTGAAATATTACATTAATAATTCAATTTTCAAAGTTGTAATTATATGATTAAAGGGGACTATGAATGGAGTTATGCTCATGCATTAAATATAGTGTTACATGTTACAGGTGCATTTGTAAACAATGTACTTAAATAGTGTTGACGGAAACGGACCATCATTGTAGGTTGTAGGTTATTTTCTGAAACCTTCAATAATTTATCTGATTCATGTCCCGTTTAAGTATTATAATACATGAGGAAGTTAAATATACGACCGGACACATATTCGTATAATAATGTTAGTAGAATATAAGATAACACTCACGAACGATGCCAATGAGATATCTACTGATAAATGATAATTAGTTTATTCGTACATACATTGAATTAAATGGTCACTTGTCATTGTTCAATATTTTTAATTATTAAATTAAATATCGAGCAAAATGTTAACGCTAGGAATGTTTCAATTAACTCATCCCGAGGCATTGTCCGAAGCTGAGCTTCGAGAAATTTTAGAGTATGTAAGTAGACGGCATGTACTTCTCGTAAGCTTCTTGTTAAATCTTGAGGAGTTAATTCTTTTTATTCTTACACTCACATGTCCTCTTGTTCTGTTTATAGAGTTGCATCGACTCCTGTACTTATAAAAATTTATCTCGATTAGAATTAATAGACCTTTATAAACGGGTGGCAATGCCATTGCCCCCAAGAGGCGAACATTCTGAAAGCTCAGATACGAAGAAATGTAACGGAGAAAGAAATTCCATTAACGAGTCGCACAAGAATTCTGGTTCTTCGTAAGTGAAAATATTTTCTAAGCTATAAGATTATTCCTCGTATTATTTGTTTTGCAAAGAAGATATTTGTTTATCGTACCTCACATTTTGCATCTCAATTGTGCATCTCTATTCAGCGTTAAGAATAACGGAGAGAATAAATCCTTTGTAATCGAGCAGCTTCTGTGAGAAACGATGTTTACTAGCTCCAAAAATAAAGGGGGTTTGCTAAGTAGCCTTTTTTAAATGCTTCGCCCTATAGATAATTTAAAAAATACCAAATAAGCGAATTATATATAAAATTTATTAAAGGAACGTATGAGTATACATTTAAAAAGTATTAATATGTTTGCAGGAATGGCATAAGAGATACAAAACATTCTGATTATAAAACAAGGACATCTGAGTCCTCCTTGAGTTTACGAAAGTCACCTGTAAACGAACTTACACATACACCTAAAAAAATACGTTTGTACAATTCAAATAATGCGAAACAGTGCAATGGTACTGACAAGCGTGTCAGCGATGACAAGCACAATGTACGTATGCTTAGAATTTACACGTACAATACCTAAATTTAAATTACCAACAAAATCAAAATGTTTCCTTGCATTATAGTACTTTAAACAGGAATATTATGACTATCCTGTAGCTCTGTTTTGCATGTTAATTTAATTATAATTAATACAATTTTTTTATGTTTCAGGAGGCTCCATTAAAGAAGAGACAGAAGATTACGTGGCCATAACAGTATTACTATTTTAAATATTTGTGGTGTATGAAGATTATTATCGTAAAATTATATGTTCACTTCGTTAGTTGTTATCAAGTAGGATATAAATTTAAATGAACTTTTTACTCTATAAAGCCGGGAATCCACCGGGAAGGTAAGCTATGCTATGCGATGCTATGTTTTAACGTAGCTTTTGGTGGAAACAGTTCCATAAAAATGTATTGAAGCTAATTTTTTTAAAATGTAGCATGGCATAGCATCGCATAGCATAGCTTAGCTTCTCCGTGGATTCCCGGCTTAATATTATACTAAGCTAAATGATGTATATGTTATAAATAATGAAATTGTGATTTTTAATCATTTCTGGTAAATGAAATTCGTTTTATCAGCTAACAAATGATATTACAAAATCTGATCTATTAAAGTCAATTGCTATGCATGGATTCTTATACGAATCTTTTTGAAAAACTATTTTATAAATTTGCTTAATTTTATTACACGTACATTTACGTGTCATAGGTTTTAATGTACATTGAAAGGAACAAATTTTTCTGTATACATAGTTTATAACTCTTCCATGGACTGAATAAAAATAAAGCTAATAACATACAAAGAAAATTGGGATCGTAACTCCAAAACCTGGACCTAATAAATGGTTACAACTTCGGCAAAAATTGTCGTAGCGATATTTTTAAAATATTGTTTGAAAGTGTGGAATCTCTACTTTCGGCTGCCTTCTTCAGATTTTAGCTGTATTGCTTTCCGGCGATATTAAGGTGATTTAAAGAGCGCTGACAATTTTAAAAAATTTTGTCCAACTTCGTGATGTTACATGGGGCGAACGAGATTTTTTACACAGATTACATGTATAGCAGCCGAAAACGATTACGTCCCTGTGCGAAATCAGTGTTCAGTGGTTGTTATGCGATTCTTTTTGGCCGAGTTATTGAACTTTGAAGGAAAAATGGTCCTTTTGAATTTAATTGCTTCTAGAAAGTAAAGGAATCATCGTAGAACGTTCAACAAAATCGCATTAGAAAGATCAATCTTCCCTCTTTAAAGGCCCTTCCTACTCCTGCATCGCATTCGAATAAAGAGCGAAATCCACGAGCGCTTGTCCAGGCAAACAGAGTACGAACAAGTGACATTTCTGAACGCCGGGGAATATAGCGATTCTGGAAACTTCTCCCAGCTCGTTCAGATGCAGGGAAATTTAATCTGTCAAAGGAAAGCTTTAAACCGCTCCATTAATGTGCTTTCCGAGCCACATATTGCTCGAAGTGTTGGAGCAAATCAGCAGTCCCACTTGCACTCTCCGGCGTTTGTTTAAGCTGATATCTGTACTCAACAGAAGAACTCAGACTATGTAACATGGGCGTCCTGAGGGGAGGGCAAAAGGGGCAGTTGCCCCTTCCTGGCTTTTGAGAAAAAATCGCTTATATTTAAAAACTGATCTTTATTAAGTTTATACTAAAAAAGTGAATATTTTTAAATTTCGGTTTTAAAATTTTAATTAAATTGCCACTACAAAATGGGTTAAAAAAGCGAGAGATAACGAATATTTACGTTGCCTTAGAACTTTCGAGAACAAATACCTATAATAATACAACTTACAATTAGCAGTAATATATCAAATTTAATTTACTTGCTTCATTACTGTTACAATTATTATACTTACTTCTTATACATTTCGAATAAAAATGACAATTAAAACGGTACAGTTATACCGTTGAAAATAATTAGTTTGTTGTAATATCTGTATTATAATAAAATCTTTATTCTCTTCGACAAATATATTTTTCGCTATCAGCTAAACCATATACACATAAAGATACCTAAGGAATTAAAAATACTATTAATTCTTTGGGTGTACTGGACAAACGCATATATGCGCCCATAGCACTGATTAATTGATCATATATATATATAGAACTGATTCTGAAGACAGTGACCGTCATTTTTCTTAACATCCCATACATTACAAATTCACATTAAAATACGTTTCATTGACGAGCAAAAGAAAAGCCGAAAGCAGGAGTCGAAATTTGAAAGCGAAATTCGAGCATTCCAAACTGGAACGCTCCGACTGTTCAGTATTCTTCGCGCCCCGTACTCGCATGACGGAAATGTTACACTTGCAACTGGAGCAAAAACCACTCAGAATTACGCAACGGTGAAAGCACAACAGTGCTAAGCTGGAAGAATTATTGACCGATCTGATCATTTTACATTTTACAGATGCTCATTCCTTTTCCACGCGCTCTTGCGTGAAGGGGAAATATAATGTCCGTCATATTACATTCGTGGACTTCATATAAGCACTGAATCTACATGATTTGTGTTATTTATTCAACTGCTGTGTGGGATGTTGTACGGAGGCTTTCAGAATCTCGTATGTATTCCTACTATATGACGACAAATGGACGCATTCGAAATTTACGTTGAAAATATTTATGCACTATCAGGGCTGCATTTATACTTTTGGACGCGTGGGGAACAAAATTTTTTGCCTCGTTGGTGGTACGCTCACGTACATGAATTTTATGTAATACAGCAGTTCCCGTCAGTTTTATATTCTAAGGAAAGACCAATGTATTTTAAATGGAGACGGGCCATAAATTCTCCAGCTGCCTCTAGTTTTTATATTACGAATTTAATATTTAAAAAAAAAGTATTTTATTTTGCAACTATAATTAGGCTGTTTTTGATGTTGTGTGTGAGGAGCAAGGGTTTAAAATGTGCACTGTTCATAATAGTGCTTACGAAATTGTAGCTTTAGAGTCTCAGAGGCTTCGTCATCTCCTAAGTAGTGTATCGACTTTTTTTTGTATTAGTTACTGCTTTATTATTAAGAAAAACGAAGATACAATAATATAAATAATTTTTGGCAATTTTGTAGTTACTTAAATTGTATAGTATATTTTCCAAAAAGTTGTACTTCTTATATTAATGACGTACAATGCAAAAGGAAGTCCCTCGTTAGTCCTGCGATATACATATGTATACTACCACTCAGCAGTTTGCAGGAACTGCAATCGAATAATAAATATAGAGTTTTGGTATCATAAGAGCATTTAATTTACTTCTGCTTTATAAGTACTTTTCCCCCTTTATGACTTGATCACATTGGGATTTATAAAAAGGTCACATAAAGTAATAGCACAAATGTCGTAATTATGTGAAACAGTAACAAGAAGAAAGTGTATGCATCGATAAAATGTAGCTACTCTTCGGAATAAATGGCGCTAGTTTTAAACAAACTTCAAACAGCTCATAACACTGCTATATTTCCTATTACCTATCAACATAGTATGGATCCAAAAAAGTATCCAAAATGAAAGTGTTATACCCTAAGTATAAAATTTAAGTACACACACTTTCTTACTAATCAGTGTATCCAAACTTTTGAGCGACGGTGTACATCTCTAACTTCACAATACAATTTGAAACTATTTACATCGAGGAACTTGGAATTTAAATTTAAATTTAAATTTAAATTTTTATATGATGTGTAAAAAGAACATATAACGTATATACAGTAAGTAATAAAGTATGTATGTATGATTTTCCGGACGCTTCTGGCATTTAGCTTCAAAGGTAAAGGGCACCTTTCAATTTGAAACACAATTTAAGTAAATACACAAAATCACGTTGAAATACTGAAAAATTTCTGTTT
This sequence comes from Andrena bucephala, assembly GCA_947577245.1. Lineage (NCBI taxonomy): Eukaryota > Metazoa > Arthropoda > Insecta > Hymenoptera > Andrenidae > Andrena > Andrena bucephala. Next base: position 92,006,324 of record OX387715.1, on the reverse strand, counting down.
TTATAGATGGGCGTTGGAGAGTTAAGAACAAGAGCAAAACTTTTGCCGTGGCGGCGGAAACGTGTCACGTACCGTCGAAGCTGTTTGCGATGCATCGGGGGCTGCCGAGCATCGGCACACGTACACCGAACGACCACCCTGTGCTCCCTATAAATACGTTTGTCACTGGGAAGCAAACAGTCAGTTCCCTCCTTGACTTTCGTTCAACAATAGGATTACCTTTAGGCACAATCATGATGGTCGTCAAGGTGAGAAGAAAGCATCTGATAACGCGTTAAATTCTGATACTTTTCATTAACGGGACTAAGACTAGGTTTCTGGTTTGTTATGGAAAATGCATAAACTACTAGGGCGTAATTTTAATTCGAAAATATTTCATTTACAAATTCCTTCGGACTTATTACCTACTAGATATAGTTGAACGTATTTTGGAAACTTTCTATATTTCCATATCGAAATTCAAAAACATACATTATATTTTTGCCTACTGAGCATACTCGGGATGTTTTTCATCGATCATCAAGGTACTTTATGCAATATTAAATACAATATTTTGCAATATTAAATACAGTATTCTGCAATATTAACAGACAGAATATTATACAAAAATTGTAACTTCGAAATTGTCCGTTTTCGAGGGGGAATAGTTTATGCCAGGCATGTGAAGGCTTCTTTTAGTAAGGTGACTTTGAGCTGTCTTTTATGCAGAATAATACATATTATACGAATTAGAAAATAGTACAGCGTAGTATATAATTAGCAGAACAGTGTCACATAGTTTATTTGACTGCTGCTGTACGATATGCTCGCCAAGGAAATTCGTCATAAAATAAGTAGTTCTATTACCTCTATGATCAGACATAGCGGTTCCGGCTACGCGGTGTCACTCTGGGAACTAAAATTAGTTTCCAGTTCTTTCACGAACTGTTGCATGAATTCAGAAGCCCCACTTCCCTCTATTCAGATTTTTTACAACGCAATGAAGACTATTTTTCAAATAGAACCATATTTAATCTTTTAAATATAAACCAATTACACTAGTCATTTTGTCTGATTACACAATTGTACTGAGATAATTTCTTTCGGTAATCATGTAAACTTTATCGTATCTTTTTGGTTCATTCAGATTATTAATACGTTGGTACTAATTATTTTCATCATTTCCATTATTTATTTTGCTCCTTCATTTCTAAGTGCTCGCCTCATTTTTATGTATTCTTGTACTTAATTCTTATCTATAATTGTAAATCGATGGATATTCTAGCCCGTCCAATAACAAATAATAATAATAGCAATAAGAAGAACACTCCAGGAGATACATATCTACAAACAAGCTACGCCCAAAATGGACCAAACGTCCAAAATCACCTTGTAATAATTATAATGATTAAATAACGATCTCTATTCCGTAACGTTGCAGAGAATAACGATCCTGCTGGCGATCGTAGCGTTCGCAATCTTGAATGCTGTTGCGATCCCTGTGCCAACTTTGCCAGTGGCTAAGCTCGGGCCCGTCGTGCCGGTCCACCCAGAGTTCAATTACGATCCCCATCCGCAATACACGTACGCCTACGACGTGCAGGACAGCCTGACCGGGGACACGAAGAGCCAACACGAGAGCAGGAACGGCGACGTAGTCAGCGGTAGTTACAGCTTCATCGAAGCCGATGGTACAAGGAGGACCGTGGAGTACACCGCGGATTCTGTGAACGGATTTAACGCTGTCGTCCACAGAGAACCAGTGGTTGTCGTGAAACCGGCCTACAAGGTGGCCCCCGTAGCTTTCCACCCTTAAGAACGGGAACCTGGAGCTGTTTTCCGAGATCATCGCTCACATTTGAATCCCTGAGAAACCAACCTGAGAAACTCCATACAATACGAAGCAGAGAAGATTGAGAAGTTTAAGCACTTGTTACGTTCTTATTAGCCCCGGGTCTCTTTGGACCCGTGGTGGCTGTCCACTACTTGTTTTATATGACGTTACTTTTAATAGTGCAGCTCATTTCTTTGGTTTCTGAGATTTTTGTTATTACTTAAACTACTAGTTAAAAACCACGCGGGTACCGCTAATCGAGGGTGAAGCACTTAAGTACTAAGATTTGAGAAATGCGCAGAAAGTGGAGTCGAGCAGTTTGGGTTCTGAGGGGGTTCATTTATATCGCTGCTTAATTTATATTTGCGACGTTCTGTTGCTGGCCTGATAGCGATGTAGGAATACGACTGTTTGGATGATGCATCTGTTCCGATGGTTCTTTTAACAGATATCTCTTTTCCCATTGATTACCATTTATTGGATCATATATGGTTCGTATGGACTATTGGAAAAGCAATGATTCGATGTGAATGTGGTGGAGAGTATTACACTCAGCATCGTGAAAAGAGGAAGAATAGAAGATTTTCATAATTATCTATTACTTATATAGCTTGTAATTAATGTCACATAGTATCCAAATCTGAGTGAAATTGATGATATTCATTGATTAATCAGGAGGGGCGCATTTGGTTTTTTTATACTGTATCATTTTTTGCGCAACTAGTCATATCATAATGTACATATCACAATGTATATATTAAAGTCTCTTATAAAACATACATATAAGTTTACCCTTTCCCTCAACTTTCCTCTTCGTATATGTATATTTTTATTAATTTAAAGTAGAAAGTGTTTAATACAAAAACACGGTTTTACGTCTTACATTAATTTTTAATGTTGCTGCTAACAATGAGATGTGTCGAGAGCGAAGTTTTTTATTCGATGTAGCATGCACTAGTACATGATAGCAGGGGGTGAAATATCCCCTCAAAACTCGTTTATAGAAGCTAGTCTTTCTGTAATTAAGTGATCCCAAATTATTTGTCAAATTGAAAACTGTTTTGGACGAAAGTCCGAACGTAATAGACTCAATCTTACATGTAGGATCAGACTGGCAATGAAAAACTTGATTTTCAACAATTTTGAAGAAATATTTTCACCCTTTCTCCCTCTCTCATATTCTCAATAGCTTCAGAATACTTTAAGTAATACAAAGTATTCAGAATTTTTTTTTTAAATGCGATGACTACTACTTTCAATCTACAAATATCGCTGCGATGGAAACTTATCTGTGCTGTCACCAAAATTTTTTTAAAGGAGATTCAGTATGTTTATAGAAAAGCTGTACAATGCAAAATTGGTATAACAATATATATATATATATACATATAGTTCCTGAAACTATAAAGTACCAATTCTAATATTTCTTCTGCCATTTGCATCACTTTATGCCCTCGCTCTCCACTGCAAGTGGTATAGGAGGCTTATAGCGTGACCGGCGCTTAAACCACTCGCGGTCATAAGACGTTTAACGCCATCTATCGACGATCGGGTAAAGGGGTTTGTGATTTCCAGCTACTATAAGAAATTCAAGAGACCCACAGTAAGATTAGCTCTTTTCAGAGCTACATACCATATTTTTACCAACGTGGAACACTTTAGGTTTAACATTTCAAAGACGATTCTGGTTGAATACCCTTCTTAATAAATGTCTTATGATCGCGAGTGGGTCAAGCGCCGGCCGCGCCATAATAACTTTTTGGATAATACAAAAATAAAAATTCTATTTCATCCGCATTTTCTACTGGGATATATACTTTTCATATACAAATGTACAGAAAAGTGGATTAACATTTGAGTAAGAAATTAACAAAAAATGCTATTCTTTCAATGTATTATTTAAACAAACTGATTTTTTTTAAACTGTTTGCACGGTTGCATCCCTTATTAGAAAATACACCATTTTACCATTTACACCTTTCTCCTGGCTCTAGTAGTTTCCAAGATATGTGACCAAACATGTTTCTCACCCCTCGAGTTTGAGGGCTGTTTTCAACCCCTCAACACGAATGTCAGCTGATAGAAAAAATACATGTGAAATATTTTTGTAGGAACTACTTTCTACCAAAGTCGCATAATAATCGGCGATTGACACTTCGATATGTTCCCTTGTCAGTATAAAAGAACTAAAGAATTCAGTTAGAATGTATTATATCCTCAATCTGTAAACATGTACAATGCATTTACATATAATGCATAAGTAACACTTTTCCAAAAATAGAAAAGATGCTCCCTTGTAAATACACGAATGGAAATGTGGTAATTATTTACAAAAGGGTACCCCACACCGATTTCGATGACTCTTTACCAAACTTTTGAGAGATTTAAGTTAAACAAATGTGTTTCAGAAACATACATACCTGTCCTCGAAATACGAATTTCTGGTTCAAATCCCCATGACTAATCATTTCCGGTCAATTTTTTCGCCAGAATGAAGTGTACTTACTCGTAACATAACAATAATTTTAATTAAAATTTTTTGCGAATATCTCGAAAACTAAAGCCAAGGCGGTAACATGTATACGAAAAAGTCATGTATTCAGAATCATGCCCCTGACAACATATTTCAAGGTCATTGAAATCGGTGGGGTGTACCAATTTGTAAATACATATCGAAAATGTTATTCAAATATAGTTACATAAAATATACAACAAAACTTATAATGAAAATTTAATACGACTGGAAGTTATCGTCTATGCAAAATAAGCAACGTTTGAATAATAAAGAATAAATCATCTACAGACAACGACCAACATTGTGATTCATTCACAATAGCATCGTACATTACGAAAGAAAGTGCGTCGTATTAAGGTGCACGTAGAATAACCATCCATTTACATAAAGTAATTATTAAAATTACTTAGTAGAAATTAAGTTTATTTAATTTAGTTTCTTAAATTTTACCATAAGAAATTGGAATTATGGGATAAAAAAATAACTTTTTTCTTTCTAATTGATTTTATGATTTTTATTAGAAGTACTTATAAAACGTGACAATATTTTACGGGATTATCAGTTGACGTTAATTTTACGCATCGTCGATGATGCTTTTAAAAAACGAAAAATGGGTGTGTTGGTACATTTCGATTCGAGGAGTAGCGTTACTCTTGAAATTCATGATGTGTCGATGGCGTGAAAATATAGAGGTTGGGAAAGGAAAGAAAGGACACAATGGCCGTATACATAGAATCCACTCCCTTTCGTAATTTCGTTGACTAACCTCGGTTGACTCTCTTTGACGTGTCGGCATACAAATTGTGCGCACACTTAGAATTCATTTTCACTGGAATTTCAGGGGCCATCCTGTCGCGCTTAAACTAAACCCAATTGTCTCAAATATGATGTGATCGTTTATCATTGATAAATGATATAGCTTTGTTATTTCGATTCAATTACTCAGTGTAAAAATCTCATTATATTGTTTAGCAATTATAAAAAATGAAACTAGGTACCTAGTGACTATATCGATCCTAGTCGCAGTTTTGGTGTTGATTTCTATATCAATTCCAATATAATAATAATAATAATTATTCGTCTTTAACGTACACAAATATAACATAGATACATAAGAATAGTAAAAATAGACAAAAGTAATGAAAGAAAATCAATAATAGTTAACAGAATAACGAAACTACTTAGGAGACCATACTGTTTCATTTCTTCAGTTCAGAGTGACAAAACTGAGCCTCATTACGGCGGGGTCCTGCCGTGGAAAATCCTCACTAACCCTGATATTGCTTCGTTTCGATTATTAGACTGAATAGGTAATAAAAGAAAATACCACTCAACATTTTTAAAATCAGAATATAAAGTGTTAGAAAGATTGGACGAAACTGAAATGAGTAATAGTCAACGGTTGTAAGGAAAATTGAGCTTCTATCCGTCTAGCAGTAGTTTGTAATTGGCTGTTTATGGCGAAATATCACAGTAATAAAAAATGTAACGAAAATGTTATTGCTGTGTTTTAATTCAATTGATCTGGGTTCTTAATAACTGAAGCCTTCGTCGATCCAGCTCAGCTCAGATTATCAAGTTCCACTGTGTCTGATCAATACAGAAAGCAAAGCCTTTTCTGACAATCTCAGCTTCCACAAGTATAAACCATCCCCATCACATAAATATATATCTGCATAATTGAGGAATTGAGAGCAGAAACGGAAAAACCCACATGTTTTGCAAAATTGAGTTAGTACCACTAATGTATTCCAATAGGCTGTACTTATCATACAAAATATGAAAAATTAAATTTTTTCAATATGGGTTAGTTCGTTTTAGCTCTCAATGCCTCAATTTCAGTGCCAGCTCCAAGAATTAATGACAAAAATAATCCTAGGTACTACAATTACCAACCATTTTCACTCAGAATTCTTCAAACCTACTAGCAAACCCCCTCCATTTGAAAACCTCATCTAAATAAAATCAACCAGAATGTAGTATATAAAAAAAAAAACGTGCATGCATAGGCTAACAGGCTATCACCTCTCAATTAAAACATCGTAGCGTGACGTAAATGTTAATCGATAATGATCGCGCAACAAGAAGGCAAACTTTTGGCGAACGTGGACTACAGATCAAGGGGGAGGATTGGCCCAGAGTTGACCGCGCGTGGTGGTGCCTCGCGGTTTCGTCGTACGGCCTCGAGCGGCTCCGTATCTTCGATATATTGGCATACAAGTCGCGTGTAGAAGCGCGACGATATGAAGAAACATAAGCGTGCATACTCATCCACTGTGTCGCATGTACATCGCAACATTTATGAGGGGGTCATCGGATGGCAAAGGAAAGAGGAATAGTCAGACAGAACGAAAGAAGGAGAGATCAAAGTGGGGGGCGTGTGTGTGTGTGTGTGTGTGTAACACGGGTGGCACGAGGCAAGTTTGGGTGCAAGGAATAGCTCGGTTATTGTTGGCGGATGACACGAAAACGCCGACGGTCATCACCTGTATAAAAGTGCGACCGATCTTACCCCGAGGCATCAGTCTTCTGGTGATCCTCTCGCAAATCAACATGGCTGGAAAGGTAAGGAAAGCTACGTTCAAGGCACACCATCCTCCGTGCCTATCAGCACCTTCGTTCTATTACCGAGCATCCCTTCTTGGGACCGGAGATCGGTGCGGATCTCGTTGAGTAGAGGAACCCCTAGTCCGACCGAGGTCCACTGCACCGGTACATTTAAGACGATGCAGCCGCATAGTGAAAGGGTATCCAAAGGAATACATTCTGTATTCCCATCCGCGACAAATGAATAGGTCCCTGCAAGTGCCTGCAATTCTTTACTCGTTACTTAGGCTAATACTGACCTGGTCGTTTTCAATTGCAGCTCGTCGTATTCGTAAGCTTGGCGGTGCTCTCGAAGGGGGCGGTGGTGCCTGCGGTGGTACCAGCGGTGTCCGTACCAACGGCTAGGCTCGAGGAGCTGGACGCGGCGCCTCAGTACAGTTTCGCTTACGACGTCCAGGACCCGGTGACCGGCGACTCCAAGGCCCAGTACGAGACGAGGAACGGCGACATCGTGCAGGGTAGTTACAGCTTGATCGAGGCAGACGGTACTAGACGCATCGTCCAGTACACGGCCGACCCCATAAACGGATTCAACGCGGTGGTGAGCCGCGAGCCAGTCACCGCGGTGGCTGCGATCGCAGCACCACTGTTGCCTTACGCACCTGCCATCGCGCCCTCCGTGGCGGCTGCGCCTATCCTGCCCGCAGCAGCTGCGCCGGTGCCAGCCATTCCCGCCAGTGGCCCGGACTCCGACGTCGAGGTCGTCGAAGCCAGGTCGGGCCCCATCGTCGCGGCCGCGCCGAACGCCCGGGAGGAGCAACTTCGGCAGCAGCAAGAACGACAGCTGCAGCAGCTGAAGGAGCTCGAGAGGCAACAGCAAGAGCAGCAGCAACAGCAGCTGCAGCAGCTGCAACGGCTTCAACAGCAATCCAGGCAGCAGTTCCAGCAACAGATTCAGCAGCGGCAACAGGAGAGGACGCAGCTGAGTCAGGAGGACATCGAGGGACAGGCAGAGCAGCTGCAGCTGCAGCTGCAACGGCAGCAGGTGCAGCGGCAACAGCCGCAGGTTCAGCGACAACAGCCGCAGCTGCAGCAACAGATCGCACCGGTCAGGGCTGCCGCCACTCCGGTGCAAATAGGGGTGAAACCTCAACGATTAGTCGGACTGCCTGTGGCTAAAGCTGTTACTACTTATCCCAACGCCTATGCGTATACGGCCGCCTATTCCTCACCTTTGGCTTACGCGACACCACTCAATGGACTCACCTACGCACCCGCCACCGCGCTCCTGTGAAGTATTTTTTAATGAATATTGTTAACACATTCCCGCCTAATCGATATCGGTATTGTCAATAAGATTGGAATAAACGTGTGCTTGCGTTGAATTATGTAAAATTCCTGTTGTACTCAAGCGCCTGAAATGTTTGTATAGCGGCTTGCAGGGATGCAGCGATTAACCTCAGATCCTTACGAGTGGTGTCTGAAGCCTTGGGGGTATAATTCATCAAGTACATATTTTCATCATTCGTTGCAGGGCTGCATTTTTACAAACCATGGAATCTTAAGATACCAAAAAATATGCTCAATACTCGATACGTTCTTGGTTTTTTTAATTGAAGGAGGGCACTTAAGGTTCCTGTTAACTTTGCTCCCTGTTGTTTTTATATCAATATGTCTTTGCAATCTACTGTTCTTAGACGTGCCCTTGGAGGTAAAGAAATAGTGCTGTCATAAATTAGGGACGGCCTCTGCATCATTAGCGGTCATCCCCATTCTAAACTAGGTTCAGTCAATTAGTTTGACGCGGAGGATCTATATGAGAATGGGTTCTTAGACTTCTGTCGGGCTTGGTCATTTAAAAGCTGCCTCTATTTGTCACCCCACCTCATTTACAACTTCAGTGTTTACTTATTGTCGACAATACATGACTACCTGGACTGTAGGTAAACTCTTGCAGTAATGCTACGAAAACGTCAAAATTCAAAGTAGTTTATCTGTATACTTTATTAACACAGAAAAAAGGAAATAAACATACAGAGATATCATTGAAGATACCTCATTATAATTAAGAGTTCAGTGATTTCGATATTGTGGCATTTTTTGACAGCCACATAATTGCTCCTTTTCGGAATCTATAGATTCATGATCCCAAGAACTCGCGCCGTCACTTTCCCATAATTAAATCATTAACGTAACACGTAAATGAGGTTTCCGCGAAGGAAAGTACATACGAAAAATTGTAACGATTAATTTGCAATGCTCCAACGAAACGAACCACGTTACATCTCGTCTGCCATAAATACGTAAAAATAAAGTACCTACCTACCTACCACGCGGTGATTAATCGCGCAGAAAGAAAAATAAAGATTTATTATTCAAGGAGGTACATGTCAGTGGATTGTGTCGTTTCTTTCTGGATTACGTAGGACTGTCTCTACGATGGGGCCAGTGTCCTCGTGATCTCTATAGGCCCCCCCCCCAGTCCCCCGACGCCAATCGATTACGTCGCGCGACCTACGTGACCGTGCGTAGGCGTAATAAGTAAAAGCGTGGCGAATAACGTCGATCAATGTCACAGACGGGGCAGGATCGATCACCCGTCACGTTCATCCGCGAGCATCGGGTTCATCGTCGTTCATCGTCGATACCCGCGTTACGCAAGCTGCCGTTACGGCGGCCGGCACCGTTCCTCCGCCGCGAGTTTGCGCAAGGAACGCCGCGCGTATGTTTAACACACGGAGCGCGGCTCGACCTTCGACTATACGCGCCGCGCAACTATATAAACCTGCCCGCGGGTCGCATTGTCCACCATGCGTTGCATTCTTACGGAACAGGTTCACGTTTGGACGATATATTTATGGACGGTGTCGCTGGCCTGCAATCATCCAGCTCCCCATACAAATGGGGTCCGGAGGAACGAAGGAACTACCTATCCATCCATTCGGATGAATCTATCACTTCGGATCGTGACCTGGCGTTCCACGCGTTCACATCTCTGGTAGCTTCTTTGAAGATCTATATCCCGTTCGGTATCGGTTTTTGACGCGATGTTTGTAGAACACTTTCTTCTTCATTTCACCTCCCCAATCTCCTCCTTTAAGCCCTTGGCCTACCAATTAGTTTCGGACGTCAAATGCACTTTAATCGAGAACTGTGTAAACAGTAATTCGTGTTTGTGTTTCGTGTTCATGAGCAGAATGTTCATGTTTGGCAGGAATTTAATTCCACGAGTTAGATTCGAAATTGGTATCACTAGAGGCTTCTTCGTTCTGGATTCTCGTTTAGACGCCCTCCGTAATGTTTCTGGGCCTCTCTATACATACAATTTAGCGACTCTTATAAATATTTAATTCAGATTTGATACAGACCTTAACTAGATGTAACTTACAATTAGTCTGATCTAGGCCGTATGGGAAGCAAGGGCGTTGGGAATCGGGGCTAGAGTAGAAGATATCCTTCGCCTAACTCGCAGAGTCAGGCAACTTTTTCGGTTCTTCTAGCTGCCCTACAATGGGGCCGTCCTTAAATTACGTAAGGGTAACTTTTGCGATTTCTTACCTCCTCCCTCCCGGAGTATAAAAATTCGTAAGAATATAATAATTCGTAAGAATATAAAAATTCGTAAGAATTTGAAAATATTCCAACCACCTCTCCCCCTCCCCTCCGCCCCTTTCTTACGTAATATTTTTTACATTGCATTTTTCCAGTTATTAAAATTTTTTAAAAAATTTATGTAATTCGTTTAACTCAGTTTTGTGTGTGCGATGAAACGTCGTTTTTTAGGTACCTACTCATGTTGAAAATTAAGTTAAAAAAATATTACGTCGGACGCTATCTGACTCCCCCCTCCCTGTAAGAAAACGTAAGAAATTCGCGACCCCCCCCCCCCCCCAAAAAATGAAGCCTTATGAAATTTAAGGACGACACCAATAGGCTTTAGACTCTCACAAGCACTAGTTACCCCCTAAAAATTCGAGACACAGATTTTCGGGACTACTAAAAAAGAGATTGCAGTAGGTTACACCCCTAACCCGAAATGCACCCAAAATTGCACGGATTGACTTTTATGGTCTGGGTACTCGGGGGAGCCTCGGCTCGTGTAGGATGACAAATATTTGCAGTGGTATTAAAATTGTATAGATATCCCGTAGATGTTGTTTTCTAATTATGCTTTATTTCTGTGTCTTTATTCTGCTTCACTGCACACCTACACAAAACGTCAATCATTTTCTGTGCACACGAGGCACTAACAAGTAGTACAAGTGGTTTCGTAAGTAGTATCGCCATGGATATGTCAGACGCGTCGCCGCGCCTGTAGCGTGTGTATGTACATATGTACAATCACTTTCACGCCAGTGCACTGTATGTGTGCTTTTGTTTAATACAGCGTGTGAGCTTTTAATAAAAAAGTACTTTCAATGAATTTGATAATCAAGATCTAGATTAGCCCCGAGAATTTAAATTCTGAATTATAAATCATGAGGTGAAAGCAAGACTCGAGACGGACATCATTCTTTGGATCAGAATGACCAAAAATTGTATAATGTATGACGTTCAACGCTTATACCATTTATTTATTCAAGTGGATTATGTAAAGTTGCGGATCTGCTTTTTGCTATTCTTCTGTAAATAGAATACATATCGCTTTTTTTCAAATGGTAGACCTAACCCAGACCTAATTATTATTTTACACGTACACACGGAAAAACGTTTCTCCGTTTAATAAATAATAATTATGTAACGCATAATAACCTTACAATTAAGGAGATGTATGTTGTACAAAAAATTCACAAATTCTTATGAAGAGTACAGGCTACAATAAGCATAAACAGAAAGTGTATCGTTTTCTTATTAAATATTGTTCGAATAAAAAATGTAACAGATAAAATCGAAACGAACAACCATTAAGAATCTTTTACTATAGGACAATATTGCAAAAAAAATAGAAGTCAAGAAAGCAAAGAACATTGAGATCTTTCCACAGTATTGCGCAATATTTCTATATGTATTACATAAAATGATTTCACTTCGAAATTGCACGAGTTTTCTATAGCAATCAGGTCGCAACTGTCTTCTCGCATAAAATGACAATAATTTCGGCCAACTCGCTCTTAATAAAAATATAACAAGGACGTGCGCCGCCCGAGAAAGGAAGGAACATTTTTTTATACGCAGGAACGTAATGTCAATCGCGGGGCCCGTCATTATACGAAGTAAATTTCAATTCTTTCATAGAAAGTGGTTTTCCATCCGTCTTCCCCACACAGTACACCGACGAAACAAAAAGCTTCCCTTGAAACAAATTCCGCACACTCGAAAATACAAATCTTAAAATTCTACACTTCATAATTTTAATTTTTCAAAATGTTTCAATCATTCCTTAATAATAAGCGCATTTAGGGGTCGTCCGTAAATTACATAAGGATATTCTGGGGGGGGGGGGGGTTAGCGAATTTCTTACGTTTTCTTACAGGGGCGACGCATCATTTTTTTTAACCTAATTTTCGATATGAGAGGCCTAAAAACGATGTTTCATCGCACACAGGAAACCAAGTTAAATGAATTATATATAAACCTTTAAAAGAATTTTGATAACTGAAAAATGCAATGTCGAAAATATTACGTAAGGAAGGGGGAGGGGATTGGAATATAAAATCTTACCAATTCTTATATTGGGGGTGGGAGGGAGTAAGAAATCGCCAAAGAAATTACCCTTACGTAATTTACGGATGGCCCCTTAATCAACCACTAGACCAGTGATTCCCAACCTGTAGGTCGCGACCCCTAAGTGCGTCGCGAAATGTTTTCTGGGGCTCCACCGTAATTATTTTCAGTTGACGATTTTTAGCACTTATATATTTTAAACAGTGCACTAGATACTTATATAATATTAAAAAAGATTTATCCCCAATTGTATTTTATACAGATGTGCCTACACATTTCCTAATAAATATACAAATGTGTAATCGGTTTGGTTCACTGGAAAGTAAAGAACTGCTTTGTAAAACAGATCTGAAAGGAAAAGCAAAATGTTTTATGGTGCGCGTACTTAATTTGATTACCACGGAGAGACAAAATAAAATGGAGAATGCTACCGTAGCCCTTGGATGAATATTGGGAAGGGGCCCTGAAGGCTTTGTTCCGTTCAGTTACATGCCTGCCTCAAGTGGCTAACTTTCACCGAATAATCCAGGGCTGCAGCCGCGGCCGTCAAAAGTACCGCGCCCAATGTCACGATGTGGCTTCTCGTAATCGCGCCCCGTATTACGTGGCCCGCTACAAAAGAAACCGGTCCACTTTTGGTAGACCGGTTACGGAAAGAATTCGACCAAATGGACGACGGATCGCCTTCGGCGAGGAACGTCGCTGCTCCTTTCATATTAATTTCGATTAGAAAACGGGCAACACTTCCCGTTCATTCGTCTCTAACGACTTAGACAGCTATATTTTAGAGTTTGCTAATTATTAATATTGCGTTTCCCAAGGCTCCGTGTTGCAATACCGCGAAATATTGGCGAATAGGATGGTCCGAATGGAGCCGAGTTGAAAGGATAAAAATATTATTAATGCAAATTCAATAAAGTGAAAATTCAGTAGGTGATTATGAAAATTTTTTTAAAGAATAAACTCCAGTTTTCCTTTTTTCTTTACAAAGCTGTGGAATTACTTCAGTCGTGGTTACTTTAATCTCCTTTTTCCTTTTTCTTTGGGGGTGCCAAGACCCCTTAACCCCCCTCTAGTTGCGTCACTGGTGAACGTGCGAATTTTTACAAGTTGTGGAAATGTAATAAGAAATTAATTTTTTTTAGTAATGTCAAGAGTGGTGTGTCAAAAGGTTCAGTTTTACTTCTAAGGCTTAGTGATTCGAGCAAAGTGGTGTAGGGAAGACGGTAATAAATAATTTAGGAGGATCGTCTGAAATTACCTTTTGGACTTTTGAACTTTTGGGGAACTCTTTAAGATTTTACACCGAGCTTAGTATAATTTTACGCGATGATGTAACACTGCTTATGAAGAGCCACATTTCTATTAAGGAATTAATGATGAATATTAATTTTTCATCTAGTGAATGTTAATGAAAATAATTATAATTGTCGTCAGAATTTACTATTAAGATTATTCTGGTGTAATTTCAGGCGAATTCGTTTGAACACCTATTTGTATTGTAAAACGAATGTGAAACCACGCGATCCCGATACCTCGTTGCGAACAATCAATCGGCGATTAATAATCGAGTCACGTAAACAGTAGAGACAACTGCAGGTGCTATCGTGACTGGGTTATGCCTCTCTTCCACGGATTAAAAGGTTACAAGCATTTCGACGCACGAGACAATGAAAACTGGACGCGTCTATTACAAAAACCGCTCTTTTGTTTTCATTTTAGTTTCACCCTCACAAGCATCTAATATTGCGGTGACTATACGAGTTGATGATTTTAATAGTACAAAATTAAATTATAAAAGTAAAATAGTATAAAAGAAATTAATAATACTTACAAAAATAAAGGGAAAATACAGACAGCGAAAGATTTTTATACGAAACGCTCAAGATTAAGAATTGTGGATTTTTTACTCCGTTATTGTCGACAGCCTTTCATTTTATTTTCATCGAACTGATTCCCCCTTCTCTTCCAGCCAATAAACGTACATTTTAGATTAGTCTAGTGTAATTTCAAGCGGATTCGTTGAATCATCAATTTATATTATAAAACAAAGAATACTACAGCAGAAAGAGATCAACACATGTTATCCTGTGACCACCTCCAAAAAACTTAATCGTTCTGGTTCGCTCCTATTTCGCAATCATTTAAATCGAGGTCTGGAGTTCAGACGCCTTTCTCCCCTGGTAACGGATTCAGCCCATGCGATCAAGATCAATTTCGTTACACGTAACTCGCGCGTTTTCCTCGTCGCTGTCTCTTCCCATTGCGTTACGCAACTTTACAGAATTGCTAATCATCCTGAACCGATGAAAATAATATTTACTTAAAATTCGTCTTACGTTATACAACATTCACAATTTTCCTCTCTTTAGCCCTTCAAATACTGCGAGCAAAAATGTGCATTTGAATATTCCATTCCTAGCACGGATATTACTCGAGCTTAATATACTCATATACTGTAATTTTAAAAAGAGGGACAGTAAAGAGAGAATTCTGAAAACAAGAAACCTGGCTCGACTTAGTAGTCGCGGCAGTTGCTCTGAATTCTGAATTAGTTTTCACCAGACGTCACCATCTCTTGCATCAGTCTGCACGATGACAGCGGGCAGTGTAGAAATTTGACGATCCAGCGCGGCCCGCGCTTGAGAAACGAGTACGAAAATAGAGTGTAGAAAGTGGGTCGGATCCGGTGGCCGCTAAGACCGCTAGAAGGATCCTCGGGCAGGTGCGCCACCCCATGGTCAAGGTACCACGAGTGCATCCTGCTGCTGGGAACCATCCGGAGAGCACTAAGCCCTAATTCCAGCGCAATTGAAATCATACACCAGGGATGTAGGGTAGGTGGCAGGTGTAGCGCAAGAGCAAATAGCCATGTACATTCGTAACAAATTTAATTAGTCACAAACAAGTGCTAAAAAAATAAATAAAGTTCAGCCTGAGTCGACGCCGTTGGGTGTGTAGCTCGGGGTACGCTTAGAGGTAGTGGGCCGGGGCAGAGGCGTAGGACAGAGCTGGTGCTGCGGCGTAGGAGAGAGCTGGCGCGGCGGCGGCGTAGGACAGAGCTGGTGCAGCGGCGAGCTTGGCGTAGGGCGCTGGGTGGGCAGAGTAGGCGATGGGTGCTGGGTGGGCAGAGTAGGCGATGGGCGCTGGGTGGGCAGAGTAGGCGATGGGTGATGCGTGAGCGACGGCTACTGGAGCAGCCTGGGCGTAGGTGAGTGGGGCGGCCAGTTTAGCGGCCGGCGCGGCATAGATTGCTGGGGCGATCTTGGCTACTGGGGATGCGTATGCCAGGGGGGCAGACGGGGCGTAGGCCAGGGGTGCTGCGTGGGCGATGGGGGCAGCGGCGATGGTCTTGACGGCGACGGCGGCTGGCTCTTTGCGGACTACGGCGTTGAATCCGTTGAGTGGGTCAGCGGTGTAGTCGACTGTGCGCTTGGTGCCGTCGGCTTCGATGAGGGAGTAGCTGCCCTGGACCACGTCACCGTCGCGGCTTTCCTGTTGGCTCTTGGCGTCACCGGTCAAGGCGTCGTGCACATCATAGGCGTAGCTGTACTGGGGATGGGGGTCGTAGTCAGCGTCCACAGTCTTGGTCACCACCGCCTTGGCGATCGGGGCGACAGCTACCGTCTTGGCGTAGGCCAGAGGGGCGGCTGGGGCGGCGTAGGCCAGAGGGGCGGCTGGGGCGGCGTAGGCCAGAGGTGCAGCTGGGGCGTAGGAGAGAGGTACTCCGGACAACACACCGGCGTTGGCGGCGGCCACGAGGGTGGCGAGGGCGACGAACTAGAAAGTTGAATGCGAATTGTTAGAAGTTTGTAGAATCTGGTTTTACCTGCTCTTAGGGGTAGTCCCTTTGGCGTCGGTCGGGTTTGATCGGTCTTACAAGGTGTACCATGTACGCCGATCGTCGGCTTCCTCTACTCACCTTGAACACCATTGTTGAGGAGATTTGGTTGGTTTGGATCGACTGAGCGACTGATGATGTCAAATGGTTATTCGGACTGCCTTATATACCGGCGCGCGGGCCATTGCCACTATTCCCCCCCTCCAAATTCGTCAGGTTTTGCCGGACTTTCAAAGTTTGGCGGCAGATCGTATCAGCCGACCGCACTTGAACTTGGCCGGTACTAGGGCACCTCTCATATTCAACATTTCTCGATATTCGACGGGCAGTCTGGACGAGAAACGCTGATTTCGCCCGCGGTTAAGCGAGCTTATTCATAAGCGATCGTTCGTTATGTATGGGCTCGCTTGTTGCGTGGGTTTTCAATTAGACTTGCCTTTTGTGGAGGTTTTCTGTATCATTGAATTATCCAGTTACTTATCAGCTGAACGAACGAAATTTATAACAGACACAGTTTGTAAGACGAAAATGTTTGAAAGGAAAAACGCTAATGCTGTCCGAAAATTACTCTTTCGACGAGATCTTTCTACGTTTATCTTACATTTCGAGCATGGGCGTCCGCAGGGGCACGGGGGGGGGGGGGGCAAAAAGAACAACTGCCTCCCCTGGCTTTTGAGAAAAAATCGCTTATTTTGCAAAACTGATGGTTGTTAAGTTTGTACTAAAAAAGGGAATATTTTTGAATTTAGGTTTTAAATTTTTAATTAAACTGGCACTATAAAATGGCTTAAAAAAAGCAAGAGCTGTATATTTTTCTTTACCATCGTCCCAAAGTTGCCACCCCCCCCCCCCCCTGGAAAAAAGTCTCCGGACGCCCCTGATTTCGAGCTAATTTTCCTGAATATGAAAATGTTACCCAATATTTCTTGCAAAAATATTTGCTACAGAATTGAATTGCAAATGAACTGTAGTCAAGCAAATTTGCCATATCTCTGGTCGACGGGCAAACGAGTATCGATACCTAAGCTAGAATTATTAGTTTTACAGGAAGACACTTAGAATATCTAAAGTGCTATATAAGATTCGGTGTTAAATGTTGGACGTGAAAGTTAATAACGTATACACGTTAAAAGAAACTTAAAAATAAAAGATCGAAATTAAAAATAAAATTTCGATACATAAAAAAAACTATTTAAGCTTTGACCATCTGATTTATACAGCATTTTGTACTGTAGTTATAACACATTGCTTTTATTTTACTTTTGTGTGTGTAAATCTTCCTTTCTTTTTAACAAATTCCAACTGTGGACACCACCGATAGGTACTAATTTTCAATATTCAAATAATTAGTTCTATTCTACTGTTCCAATACCCCAATCTTAAGTCGACCAAATGAGTAATTAAATTTCAGCCTAAAATTTGTTTAATTCGTGCCATTCCCTGTTTACGAGTCTCCCAATGCATCGAAATTTCAGATCCGAGCGACGATCGTTGAAATTCAATTTTGCCCACTGCAAATCGCACGGGCGATCGATTTTCTAAATTTCACCGAATTCCATGGCAACTGGCCCCGGCGGACGAGAATTCGTCGCGAAACTTTCCAGCGATACGTGTCGGCGGGTGTATCCCGATCTACCTCGTCCGTTGCGTCATATCTAACGTTACCATCGACCAGAAGTGGAGCACTTTCATAAAGAAAAAATAGGTGGGCCGTCCGAAACGCGGGGCCCGCTGTCGATCGATCAGTAGCCCCGGGGCCAGCAGGAAACTATATCGATCTTGATCCAGAATCAAGACCTCCGCCTCCGCCAGCTCCTGTCCTGTATAATCCTACGCTCGCGTGTAGCAGTCTGCGACGTAGCCGCGTGAAATCATTGTCGCAACCCGAATTTAGGTCTTCCGCACTTGTTGCGTACTGACCGCTGGAATTTTAATGCGTTCTACTCCTATTCTTTTTCTCGGAACTTGGTTCCTCGTTGCCGATTGTCGACAAATATTCGGGCAAAAGATATACAGAAATTATTAAACCGTTTAAAAAATAGCAGACCATCCGGGGTGTCGATTACTCGTCAAACAAAATGCAGTTTAAATTTTACGCCATGGTGGATGAACATCTATTTACATATATTTACATAAGATGTGTCGATACATAGTTATACCGATATAATTAATATTTTGTATTTTGTAATGCAACGTATGAATGTGTTTTAGCAAATGCATCTGTGTTTAGGATAGGGGAGAATGGATAGGCAAGAAGTTGACAGAACTTGCACGTATAGCCGTTACTAGTGTATGTTAATGATGGAAAATAAGGAAAGTCGTATCGGTGCGAGGAATTAATGCAACATAAATTTCTCTCTATATGTATTAATCGTGTAAAATTCCCATGATTCTTACGTCATCAACTCCTTACATCACGAGTACGTAATCTCGTCCTCTTATTTTTTCATACTGCGAAAAAACCAGTCGATTCTGCCAATTATGGTGGAACTCAAGGTCGGTGCACGATTTTTTTACACCATCGAACTGCAGTATATTAAACGATACAAGTTGTTCGTTCCGACCGCTCGACTGCCCCCTCTTCTACTGAAAATGGTCCTCCTAATAGCTTCCAAGTTGGTAACATATGGCGAGGACTTTAACGAATAATTATATGGCAAGAAAGTTGTCAAATTTGTCAGGGAGTTTGATGTAACAAAGGTAGAATATCGTTCTCGGTTTTAACTTAACAGCAATGTTATATTAGGAAATTTTTAACACGCGTATCCATATGGTCTTATTTCGCAGAATATTTCATAGAGATAGCAGGTACTTAATTTTTTATTAGCAAATAGAAGTTTTCGTACAAATTTATTATCCAAGATTTAATCTTTCGATGTTCTATGTTCAGGTGTCGCAATAATAAGATTTTCTTTGTTGTTTGTATTTATATACAGAAGTATTAGTGCCGTTTTAACGTAGAGGCGAAAGGGGCAGCTGCCTCAGGGCCTTGGAGCTCAGGGGGCCCATGAAAAATTTGAAAATTAAAAAAGATAGAGTTGTAAAAGTTAGAGAAGAATTGAAAATGGGCCCTCCAACTGTGGCGGAAAGAAAATAACGAATAGGTACACCAAAATTTAGATTTTAAAATGGGGCCCTTTTCTCGTGGAATGCACCCCACGTTTAATTTAATTTATTTAATTGTTTTAATACTTATTTACTTTGCCCGTTGGCGCGGTATTTTTGATTTTCTTTAAGTTAGAATAATTTAGGGGGCCCCATATGGAGCTCGCCTCAAGGCCCCCGAAAACGATAAGACGGCACTGAGCAGTATATGCATTTCAGTTGAAATCGTTAAACGTAATTACCATTGGATAATTTAAATGTCTACATTATTGTACTTGCTACACCTATAAATTCGCAGATGTATCAGCTGGTGACTCGTGAAAGTCACTAAATTTCCCCACACGACTTTCCCATGGTTCCCAAAATTCATAGAATCAATATTCGATAATCTGTTCATATGTAAAATAAAGGGAAATATGCTAGCCAGGTTTCTCTAAATAAACGATCCATATAATATTAACAAATACTATCGAATTCAGAATTTAATAGAAACAAATACTTCATCTAATTTTGCTAAAAATATACAATCTGCATTGACATTCTACCATACCGCAGAGCACACTGGAAACGATTCGTAACTAAATAAAAATCGGCGTAAACCAGACGGAGGCTAAGGAAACAATTAATTCTGCAAGCAATCGGCAATGGCCAAAGTGCTATAGAGAAGAAAAGCGACGCCGCGTTTCCATCGAGCAGAAGTCCGAAGACGGATTAAGTAACTCGTGGCAAGGACGTGGCCTAGTCCACAGCGACGGTGTTCATGATGGTCCAACGACCATCGTCGCTGTTCGAATTGTTCGTGATGGGCGTGGTCCGATTTCTTGCTCAATTTTGTGCCACTCTGCGGCCGCAAATCGGGTGACCGTCGAAGGTACCGTCACCCAGTTACGTCAGCGTGCCCGTGGGTCCTGCTCGCGCGGTATAAAAGCCGAAAACCACCCGACCATGGTATCATTCGCATCACAGACAGACAGATCAACAGATCATCCAATCAAGCAAGCTACAATGGCTTTCAAGGTATAACAGCCGAGAACTCATAATTCATTCCGCGAACACATTCAAAGCAGTCCGCCGACTACCGGGACAGGTTTCGATGCGAGGCGTCAAATTATTTCCAACGACTTTATCGTCGAACCTGCCGCGGGCAAATTTTCGCCGATTCTAATTATTCGCTCTTCGGCGCCGAAAAGTATCACAAAATCATTTGTCTCTTCGATTAACGTTCCTTCTTTTTTGCAACGCCGCGATCGAAAGTGGCACGCACGTCCGCGGCTCTGATTTCAATAATCCTGCACGTACGATTTCGGTAACACGACTTTCATCGGCGACTCGAGAACGGTAGAACTTGAAAGCCGCAAGCGCTCCGGGGATCGGTGCATACTCGCAAGCACGGTATCGAGGCGTTACATTGTTAAGCTTTTGAAAACCGATTATCCGATGGACCTAACAATTGAATAGCATTTAATGTAAAAGTACAATTCTGTTCACAGTTCGTTGCCTTCGCCGCCCTGGTAGCAGCCGCCAACGCCGGGCTTTTGCCTGCTGCGCCTCTGTCTTACGCCCCAGCCGCACCCCTGGCTTACGCTGCCGCGGCGCCGGTGCTGGCCGCCAAGACCGTAGCCGTGGCCCCAGTGGCCAAGACGGTGGACGCTGACTACGACCCTCATCCTCAATACAGCTATGCCTACGACGTGCACGACAGCCTGACCGGTGACGCCAAGAGCCAGCAGGAAACCCGCGACGGAGACGTGGTCCAAGGTAGCTACTCCCTCATCGAGGCTGACGGAACCAGGCGCATCGTCGACTACACCGCTGACCCCGTCAACGGATTCAACGCTGTCGTCCGCAAGGAGGCCGCCGCTGCTCCTCTGGTAGCCGCTGCACCGGTAGCCAAAATCGCCACCCCCATTGCTAAGATCGCTGCTCCGATCGCGTACGCCGCACCAGCTGCTCCGATCGCATACGCCGCACCAGCTGCCCAGGTCGCATACGCCGCACCAGCTGCCCAGGTCGCATACGCCGCACCAGCTGCCCAGGTCGCATACGCCGCACCAGCTGCCCAGATCGCATACGCCAAATACGCTGCTGCGCCAGTTGCCTATGCTGCCCCAGTCGCCAAGCTGGCCGCAGCACCCGCGCTCTCCTACGCCACTCCATTCGCCAAGATCGCTTCACCCCTTGCTTACGCCGCCCCAGCTCAAGCCGCCTACATTCACTGAAACCGATCTGTCTTCTTTAGGGATAATGTCTGTCAAATAAACGCCGTTTTCTAGCAAGTACATACCGTGGTTCTGCAATGTCTGCATCCCCTCTTTGTCGACTCGTCCGCTCGGCAACGGCCTTGCACCTTTCATCCCGTTCCCTTTTGGTCGCTCGTAGCAGCACAGGGTGCCCCTGATGCGCAGCGATGTAGTCACCTATACCCACTTGTACTTCGTATGAAGGTAAACTGGAAAGTGCTCTGGTGGTACGTTGTGCTGCAGAAATGAATTGATACTATATTTGGGTATTATTCGTTGGAATAATTTTTTTCACGAAGTCAAGTGGTAAGTATGTATACTTTCAAATCGTCAACACCGTTTCGTATGCTCTCTTGACGTCGTATGGTGTTCCTGTACAGGTATTTATGTACACACTAGCAAAATACCGCCGCGATTCGCTTCGGGACGAAGAGATATTAAGGACTCCATGAAAACACATTTCACTTATTTTACTCCGTTAGGGGTTGATTAGGGCAAAATACTGAATCTGGTTTTTAGGCACTTGTGTGGGTAACCTTTGTAAGTAAAAACCAAGTTGATATCTACTCGGGCCTAAGAAATAAGGAGTCCGAGAAAACAGATTTCACCCCTTTTTACCCCGTTCGTGTTGGAATTTCAAAAAATCCCTTCTTATCGAGCACCTACGTCGCAAAAGGAATATATATCCCTTACGAATTTCATGTTTCTAGGGTCAGTGGTTTGGGCTGGACAGTGATGAATCAGTGACACAACGATTATATAAGTATAGGTAGATATGTCAGCGGTCACCAGTTCTAAAGGAGTTTTGAAGATAGATAAAATGAGAAATGAAAAAGGCCCAGGTGGCGAACGTTTTGAGCGGCTCATTTTTCGGGAAAATGAAGAGACAATTTACTAAAAACGAGCTATGTAGTAGTACAGAAAAAAAATATAGGATTTGGATGAAATCATAATTTTTTATTTGAAAATGGGGCCCTGAAGGGACAGAGGCCAGGCGACAACGACTCATCGGCCGCCCGTTAAATCCGCCACTAGGTCTGGTAAAATGTTTGGTAATTATGCAAAACAGATGTTTGCTCTCCGAATTCAATGATTTTTGGATATATTGTCGGGGACACGATTCTAAGCATCTTTGTCCTATACATGTAATCGCCGCTCAGCTTTAGTTTCCAAGATATTTGCGAAAAACTGTCGGTATTATTGTTTCGCATTCTGCCTATACAAAGGTTAATTTGTAGGTTACAAATATTCTAGTATTCTTCAGTATATGTCACGAGATATCGGTATAGGTTAGGGGCTAAATTACGGCGGGGAGGGGGGGGGGGGCGTGCGCCCGTTTGCGGGCGCGTAGAGCATGGTAGCGAACCGATGCGAGTTGGGGTGTTGACGGGAGTCCCCACACACCCAACAGGTGCTCTCGAAAACACTCTGTTCCTAGCAAAAGATTGTGTTTTAGAACCAGTTAAGTTTGAACTAAGCTTTGAACTAAAACATAATTTTTTGCTAGGAAAAGCAGGGTCGTCTTAACAAATTTGAGCGCCTTGGGCTAAACAATTTTGGCGCCCTAACCCCCAAAGGTGTAATTTCTTCGCAATCGGTGCAAGGCAGTACATCACAACGCCGGGTCTCCACCCAAGGCAAACACGAACAAAAACAATGCCCGCGAACGAAATATCTGTCTCCAAAATTGAAGAGAAAAAAGCATTTCAACATATTTGATTCTTAAGCGCCCCTGGGCTATATCCCATTTAGCCCATTGGTAAAGACGACCCTGAGGAAAAAGTGTTTTTGAACACACCTGTTGGGTGTTTGGGGACTCCCGTCAACACCCCGACTCACATCGGTTCGCTACTTTACTTTACACGCTAGCAAGCGGGTACGCGCTCCCAGCACTAATCAAGCTTCAAACCTATACCGATATCTCGTGATATAAATGCACTGAAATATTTTAAATATCGAAATAAGTTGTAACTATTATTTTTATTTACTGCCTAACCTATCTCTAACCTCTCTATCACAATCTTTAGAAATACGGTAAGTAATTAAATTATATAATAATTAATATCGAAACTAGTTTTTCGTAAATATCTCGGAAACGAAAGTCGAGCGGCTGTAACATGTATAGGAAAAAGTGGTTCAGAATCATGTCGCCAACAACATATTTCAAGGTCGTCAAAATCGGTGGGGAAACACCCGTTTTGCATAATTACCGCGAATATCATTACTTTATTTGTGTAATTAAAAGAAACTTATTAACACGCAAAACCATTCATGCATAATATCTGTTATTCGTATATTGGACAACATTATTCGATTAAATCGTTATCTTAAGGAGTTATGCCCACCTGTGAGATCTGAAAAAACATGTATATTCGGTCACTTTTGAGGGAAAAACTTTAAGGCTTTTTTAAAGAAACCTTTATGAATTCGAAAGTGTACATCTTATACTACTTGTAGTAATTATTCCAATGAAAAATATAAATAAATAAAAGAAATATCAGTGATATCCCGGCAGCGATTTTTTTTCAGTAGTTTGCGGTGACCACTCTAATTTTGACCTGATTCATCTGAAATAAAAAATTCGAAGAAATTTAGTTAGTATATTAAATTATCTTATCCTTAATCGTTCATTATCCCAAAAAATTAATTTGCTACAAAATAACGGCTGTTCAAATTAAAATATCGATTTTCGCTGCAAAAAATCGCTCAATTTTCATCTGTAAAATAAAAACTAAGCAACGGAAATGAAAAAGCCACGATTAAGAACAAGATTTTTATATATAGAATAAGTCGACAAAAGCTGAATTCATTCGATGCAGCGGTTCTCGAGATATTTTGGTCACCGATTCTGAAAATGTAGTTTCGAGAAAAACGCGTTTAAAGTTTTAAGCTAGGTTTGCATCAGAGTTTGCATAAAACTCGCACAGCTCCGGCAATTTTGGTCGGATCAAATTGAAACTTTCACACAATACTTTTGAGATGTTGTACTTTAAGAAAATGTAAAAACTCCAAAATCCATTTTTCCGGATTTTGCAGGTGGGCATAACTCCTTAAGCGTTTCGCCATTTCGAAACAGAATTTTATTAAATACTTCACTCTTAATTTTGCCCATCTTAACATACTCTGCATACAATTCCAGAGATTTACATATATATAACAAAAGTAAAAACTTTATATACAACTTTGTTCGCATAATTTCGATTCGCTTCTGAAACTACCACGAAAACCTGTTCCAAACGTGTGCAACTTCAGCTCTCTTCTAACTCTCTTGCCATGTAATACTTGCAGAACAGATGGAAGGGCTGAAAAATTCGCGTGAAATTAATGCTGCGCGAACAATGACATGGATTCTGTATCCACATTTCACTCGTTCTTATCGCTCGTTAAGGGGACACCTTTTCGTTAACCATTCACGGACAGACGTCGCGTTCTCCAACACTTTCTCCGCCCTGTAGTGGCCGTGTTGCTGGTTACACAATACCACCACGCCTCGTACCCATCGGCCGTTGCGAGTGGTGCACGTAATGTGAGCCGTTGCGTTAATCGGGAACCCCAGGCAAACCAGATTCGTGCAACGATGCAACCTTGATCCACTTACGATCCCGCGTATCCTCCTCCTTAAGTGCGCTTTATTACTCTTAACGTTCACAATTAATCACAGGATGACAGTTAATATAATACTAAAGAGGGAGATAATTCACACCCGCTTGCAGCGTGGCTTTTAGCAATTTTATGGTTGCCATCAATGCAAATTACCAAGCACGACAATTGAACGGTTTGTTTCATTTTACGTTTCACCCGAACTCCATGTCTATTCTTGTATTCTGAAACAGAGTATCACGGCGAAAGTGTAATTTTCAAGAGTTATAGAAAAATGATTAATTTTTATCATATGTACTTTATTACAAAAATACAATGTACACTGAACAAGATTTTAATGGAACCATTGTTATAAATATATTGCCCGTATTTATAAAAATATTTTTTGCACGATACTCATGCTTGTGAGCATTATTATCTTTCTTTTTTTCTTCCATACCGGAAACGTTTTCGAAATAGATAAAAAATACAAAAATGTTGGATATTTGTTTCTCAAAACACATATTACATATAAACCTTTTAATATCAATACGGTAATGCAGTAGCATAAATATATTATTCTTACTTAACAGTAGTAAAAAGCTCTCACTTTTAACAGAATCGGTCACGTTATTATATTCCTAATATTTTCTAAAGAAAATTATAAGTAACACTTGTTAAGGAGTACTAAACTAAGTTGTACTTATTGATCTTGACTTGCCCTCTCTGGCGCCGCCAACCTGCAAATTAATATGTTCCAATTGGTTATATAAACTGCATTTTCTTTGCAACAATTAACTGTTAAAATTACAATTTTCGCTTGGATAGAGGCCGCACTTACCGATGGATTGTTACGTAGTCCTCTGCAAGGACATTAGATGTATCTAAAGGCGTTAAAAATGTAAACTGGCTTTGCGGATGTGTTTTGGCGTGTTCCAAAAGAATGTCCATTATAACTCGCCGGTTTACTTTATCCTAATTAAAATAACTGTTCATGAATGCTGCACTTTCCATACCCATAAAGGACTCTTAACTTTCGTAAATAATATGTACGTACCATGAAGACGTCAAATTCGTCTAGGAAATAAAAAGGTAAACCGGTACAATCCCAAAGTGCTAAAATAAAGGCAACAGTCGAATAAGACCTTTCACCGCCTGACAATGATCTTGCGTCATTGGTTGACCTTTTACTATCGTTTTGCGTGTGTACTTCAAGTTCAAGTGTCTTCTGTCCATGGTCGATGTGTATAGCACCCTGGCAAACAAGTTTAACGCAAAATGATAACATAAAGAAATGAAAATACTCCTCTTGTTCCAGCAAACATTTTCATACATACTGTTTTGTTCCGCAAGGCGAGCACATTGGAAAATGAATTTTGTATGTTTTTTCCATAAGTGGTTTTCATGTCCGCAAATAATTTCTTTCGATTTTGCAACCGTTTAAGATGTATCTACGACATACAAGCATTAATTTATTCACATTTATCTTCGAGGTTTGTGACGATGAAATGGAGTGTAAGGACTAAGTTATTCAGTTTAACGTTGTAAACCATATAATCGAGGCGAAATGATCACACGAGTCAATGCCTGGGTCTATTTGGACCCGCAGTAACTGCACCACAATATTTTATTTAAATAACAAAATTCGTCATATCATAAATTTGTACGATAGCTATGCTACAATTACAAATTCGTTGAAAAACTTTCTCTTGAGGTATGAGTTTCTCTATTTACAGGATATTTGGTGCAAATACGCTACCTGCATTATCATGTGCGTAAAAGAGAAAAATGTGATAACTTACTTGATAACTTTTTTCAATTTTCGAAGCCAAGTGAAAATCCTTGCCGCACTTTGCTTCTTTATCTTTTAAATCCTGGCGCAATTTTTCTATAGTACCAAATTGTCGCTCAATCTCGCGAATCTTGGCTTTCAAATCTTTAGATAATCGTTGAAGATCATTGACGGATCTGTAAAAATATTCGGTTTGCTTTTCGGTTATACACATTTTAGCAACTAATACGATACACATTATCCGTGTGCACAGTAAGTTATTCACCTTGCCGTTTCTATTCTTTCGCATCGGTTTGTAGCAGTGGACACTGCCTTATCAGTAACCCTCTGTTGCGTCTCCAGCTCCGCCGTTACATTTTGCAGCGCCTGGCGGAATGCCTGCAATTTCTTTGCCGCGTGTCTGCTCTTTGCATGCATTGCTTCTTTTTCATCCTGCAGTTGTTTTATACTTTCCTAGATAAAAGATGCAAGAATGTATAAACACAGGATATTAAACCGACCTTCAATTAAAAAAATACCTTCAAAGGCTGAATTTTTGAGTCCAAGTTCTGCCTTAGTTCTCTATGCCGCTTAACTTCTGCATCTAAGTTCTCGACTTTCTTTTGAAGCTGAAGAACGCCTTTGTTTAAACGAGACTCCTCGTGTTTCTCCTGGTCTAACTTCTTCTCCAACTCGTTCAATTCATTTTTCTGTGCCGAGATTTGTATTTATGTTATTTTTATGCATTTCACGAATACTTCACTTTTGGATAAAGTACTTACAAATACTGTAACCGACATAGCTTCGTTCGCTTCAATTTTATCCTTCAGATCATTGATGGACGCTTTATATTGACTTCGAGACGCATGAAGCTTCGCGACTTTCCCATTCACAGATATTAATTCGGATCCCGAACGTTTCTCTTTCTCGCAAGCTGTCGTGTATGATTGCATCGCGCTATTCTTCTCGTTATCTATACTACGGATCTCGTCTTCTAATGCGCTGATAGGAAAATCGGTCCATGAGTTTTACAATAATCATACGGAAATGAAAGAAGAGGCAGACGAACATACTTAATCGTGTCTGTAACAGAAACTTGTAGATATCTGGCTTTCAAGCCGCGTGGCCCGCCGTAACTCCTATAATGTGGATCTGGGTAGAATGTATCGCCATGCTGAGTGAAGGCCCGCCTACAATTCCGTGGAACTTTTGTGGCGTCAGACATAATGGCCGATGCTTCCTTGCTGGTCGGTATTAATAAAACACATTCAACTTCCCGCTGATCGATGAGACAATTAGCAACGACAGGATCTGATATATCCATCGCGTCTAATAGATTAGAATAATTTGGCGAGTAAGTACGATGTGCACGAACATCGTGGACCTAAAAATACGAATGAACTTTTATACAGCGAACTATAACATTTTACAAAACAGTTTACTTACTATGTTGTAGAATTTGCTGCATATGATCTGTGGGGTCCTTTCGTTTTGATAAATCTCTTTCATAATTACATTTAATACTTTGGCATCGTGACTATTATCTACACAAAACGTACTAAAAGTGTTATGTCCTAAATAATTTTCAACGGCAGGTGCCCATGCTGGATTCTTCATTTTTATATACGCCCCTAAACACGGATGAAGAAACACATACGTGTAGTAAATCTAATGAAATTTTCGATATGAAATAAAATAAACTTTCAACTATTTACCAAGGGGACCGCGTGGTTTTTGTTTGAAATGCCCATTGTTACATTCTTCTTCGATCCTTCTTAAGAGCCGTGGTATATTTCGCCCAAAGACACTTAATGCATTATCCGAATGCTGTTTCCTTGCATTTAATTCTCGTCTGATTTTCACTTAAAATGGGATTAGATTGTTCAGCCTCGTTCAACTTAATTTCGTGTTTCGAGATGTGACATTAATTTACATGCAAATAATTAAATACTCACGTATACGATTTTCACAGTTGCTTGCTTCGATTTTGAACGTTTGAATTTCTTTCAAAAGGCGCATTTTATCAGTTTCTAAATGTGTTTGATCAGTTTGTTTGGTACGTAAGAAGGCTTCAACCTGTTCCAACTTTTGCTCCAAATCTGTTAACTGCTGTTTCATCGCGTTTCTTTCACTCTGCTCTGCATTATCACCACTAAAAGGAGCACGCAATTGTATTGGCGAGTTGATACGTATACAAATTATATAAGAAGATTATAAAAGAAACCTTTCTAGTCGAAGTATTTCCTTCTGGATCATGCTAATATCATCCTCCAATCTCTTAATTTTAGTTTGAGCAGAACGCCACTCTCGTGCTTTGGTGGAATGTGCGTCTTTATTTATGCTATAATCTTGCTTTGTTTTATTATACTCTTCAGAGCTGCTAGTAACTTCCTGTTCTGCACAATTAATTTCCTCTCGCAATTTTCTATAAAAAAAATAATGATAACATATATCGCATCCTATATACATGGAAAAAGAATGAATCGTGAATCACCTAACATTCTCTGCGTTGCATCACACTGATACAATTCAAAGCAAATTTAAATATGTATTATCACTAATTATTTTTATCAAATATAGTCATACAATTTTATATTACGTTTGCACCCCGTTCGCGTTAAAGAATGAAAGTATAGATTCTATTACAAAAGAAGATTTAAGTGATCATCAGCTTGTGTTATCCCAATCAGATATCCTTCCCCAGCTTTTTTCGTATCACCAAGGATGGAGATATTCGCGAGTAAATCTTAGGTGACTCGCCCTATATACTTGTTAGTAAAAACAGTTATTAATTATTCATACTGGATTTGATTATTTATTTCTTCATCTTTAGACTCTGCAGATGATTCGGTGTCCCTGAGCTGTACAAGATTGCTTTCACATTTGTTAAACACTTCCTCGACCTTCTGTAGTCTTGTTTCTTCTACTATAGCCTGCACAGTGGTATTCGAATTTTATGTTATTAATCAACAGCTAGAAATTGTTTTGTATAATTCTTATGTATCGGTTTTGTCACTTACAACTGCCCAAATCAACTCCATTTCAAGATCAGTTACTTCATCGCGTAATTTATCAACGCCTTCCGCTCTCTTTATATTCATTTTAAGCTGTTCCACTTCTTTCCTTACCTCGGACAATATCTGTAACAAAACCTTGTTAGCATATGCATAAAATCCACCACTCGCTGCAAGAAACACATAACAAAAGTGCACCTCGTTGTACTGTTTTAACTTTTGGTATTCGCGTTGACACATTGTATCAGCTTCCTTATAGTTATTACCGATTACATCTAAGAGCGTTGCTTTCATAAACAGTTCGTACTTTTCTTCCGGCTTAGATGATATTAGAAAAGTTCTTGATATGTCCTGATTCAGAATAGAAATGGGATTGTCTATCTGAATATTCATTGCTCTTAATATGTTATCCAGCTCGTTTCGTTTGGTAGAAATCACTTCCCCTGTTATAAACACAATTCCACATATATTTCTGTTTCGAACATCCTAAAGTACACACAGAAATTAAGTTAATCGACTCTAATAAAACATAACTGCCTTGCGAACCTTTCCAGTTTTTTATTTTGTACGAAGATGAATTTCCGATATTGCGAAAAACCGTTATCGCATTGCCGTAAACCTCTGGTTTGTATGCCATGGGTCCATTGTTAAGCAACGTCACTTCGATCGTCGCTGTATTTTTCCCCTTCTTTATGAAACCTATTTGTGAAAGAAATGTGTTATAAAGAAAACAAACAGTTTTCGCTAACGCTATACCGTAATGTACGTTTATACCTTTTACAGACGCTCCGCGACTAGTGACATTCGCCCTGGCACCAAGACCGACCGTCAAAGCCGTTAATATTGCACTTTTACCACTTCCATTACGGCCAACAATGAAATTTACATTCGGGTTTAATATTATTTCCAAGGCGTCGTGGCACATAAAGTTTCGCATCAGAATTTTTGTTATCTTTCCCGGTTTGGCCTGCAAGATAAGACGATACACAAGAATAACACTAGTTTCTGATACATCTCTAAATGCGAGGAATTCAAAAGCGAGAGCTTATCTGGCTCTCACAGAAGCATTGTTAAATCTAACCACTTACTTCATCCTCAAAATCAAACGTGTCGTCTTTTCCTTTCGAGCGTTTCGATCGATGTTCCTCCGATCCCCCGGACTTCCTCTTTTTCCTGCTTCTTGTATCATTTTCCATGGTTTCAACGATACTTATTTTCAATCCAGTTACGTGCAAATTGTATGTTCATTCAAATAGCCGCGCGACCAACTACCGCGTACACCATCTTCCTCGTAGATGCTTATCGATTTCATTACAAATAACCTTCAATCATCCTGCAATTTTTATAGACTCCTTCTATTCAAGATTCAAAAATGTGCTTCTTTCCTTCAATAAGCCGGTGACATCAAGATATGTTATCGTACCGAACAACTACCTAGAAATACGCGTGTATCTTTCCCGCCAGAGAACACTCGCTTCTATGCCTACAACCATTGTGTATGAAACTGTAGATTTCCCACTACCGTTTACTTATCCTCCGTTTCCACCAATAACGCAACAGCATCGGGAAAGTGAATACACGGCAGCCAATCGCGGAAGAGAATTTTCAAAAATTCAAAATGGTGGTATATAAAGGGTGCACTCAATGCTGGCTACAGGTGGGGGGCGAATCATCCAACCGCCTGGGGCGCAAGGCCAGTAGGGGCGCTCAAACAAATTTTAGACAAAACTGATCATTTAACTCACTTCTTTCTTTTTTATTAACACTGGAGATACGGTTGCTTAGACTAGCTTTTCATTTCAGTTAATAGATTTCTTTATGTTCGATAATGTTTATTTTATTTATATGATAATATTCTTGGTCCGCGGTCTGTATTCTTAATTTATATTGTCATTAAAATCACTCCTGAAAATAAAAAATATATTATTGTCGTTTTATTGAGGACTAAGTACTGAGAATTTAATATTTTATCACAGAATGGTGACATGAGAAAGTTTCTCCCGGGGTGCTGAAGCTCTGAGGCTGACATTGGGTATATTAAATAAAAATTATTTAAATCAAAGTTACACTTACTTCGTCCTAGACGCATTAAATAAATAAGAGGATATAGCACATATATTATTAAAATTAATT
Source organism: Andrena bucephala (assembly GCA_947577245.1). Taxonomy (NCBI): domain Eukaryota; kingdom Metazoa; phylum Arthropoda; class Insecta; order Hymenoptera; family Andrenidae; genus Andrena; species Andrena bucephala. Next base: position 91,974,102 of record OX387715.1, on the reverse strand, counting down.
GCGTACAGTGTAAAATATCACAATATCGTCTCGAGACTAACAGATCATTTTGGACGCTCGCTTTCATACTGCGTTGCAATTTTATTTAGGAAACATTCGCAATAGTATTATCACAGACGCGGTATAGAATAGACCTGTCACCCAATGCTATTTTCTGTGCCACGGTTTTGGGGCTCATGAGCCCATTACCATTTCCGTGTCACATCCAACGTTAGCGGCTAAGCATGAAATAAGAGTGCAGCACTACAAGCGGTAAGAATGTAGATTATAATAGCGGAGAGAATATAAATACAGGGTGTTCCGATGCCAAATTAATACAGCATATACGAGATAAAAATTATAGTTTCTTCATTTGTTTATTAATCGGCAACTCTACAGACCCATACAACGGAGAAATATTGTACAACTTTGCTTAAGGGGTAACGAATCTTTGGTATCTTATAACGCCTTAATAAATTCTTTTCGAACATGGGTTTATACGAACCCATTTTATTATTATTTCAACTATTTGACCTATTTTATCTGACCCACTCTGTGTACACAGAGATACACTTTCATTTATTATTTTGAACATTTCCTATGACTAATTAAAAAATTATTAATAAATTAATCTTATGGTGTTTCTCCTTTGCGTTTAAATTCTGAAGTTTTAGGTTATTTTAAGGACGCATTGTTATACGTGGCATATGAATGTCAGCTACAACGTATGTACAAGATACTATTGTGCCTGTGTGCCTGATTTTTATAGTGTGATTGTGGCAGGCAGCGCTGTTCAGCGGTGGGCCCACACGCGGCTACTTCCCCTTCCATCTGTACCGTCCCAACAGAATATTCGCGAGGAATATGCAGCATGTAGTTGTATTGGCTCGCTGTAGCGAGTGTGTATTAATACACGCGTCATGTGTAGCGCATAGTCGTCTCTTTAGCGTCGCGCGGTATCCCTGACAACGCGGACGAGAGTGGGAGAACTCCACAGCGCACGTGTGTTCTGGCTTCGCCAGCAGTGATGCCAGATTCGGGACGGGAGCGCTCGAGAATTTCCCCCACCTCGCATGCACACTAGGCCGGAGCTGCGTGTGTGCATGCGCCGAGCTCGCGGACACGCAGCTACGGCGTAGTGTGCATGCGAGGTGGGGGAAATTCTCGAGCGCTCCCGTCCCGAATCTGGCATCACTGTTCGCCAGCGCTGCTTTAATGCACTTATGGGTTTGGTTCTGTGTAATGTAGGTGTTACATTTACTTTGTGACGGTAGAAATAAAAGACGTTAGCAAACAATGTCCCATCGAAAGGAACAAAAGCAGGATCAGAGGAGAACGAAAGCACATTATATAGCCTTCCAAGACAACAGTTAATATTTCTTTACTCATAAAAGGAAAAAAGGTTCCTTGTTTTTCGTTAATCCATATACAGCGTTCCCCAGCTTAAAAGAGCGACCCTTCGGTCTCGAGAAGCCCACAGGTTGACTGTCGAAAGCAATAAAACTGGCGGGCCAGATGGGACATTCGGTACGGGAAATTAAATTGTTCGTGATTCTGATAGATCTTTATGAAAGTATCATCAATCGATTGCTGGGGTTTCCTGATGAATATGAGTCTACATAGAATGAAGCACTCCATTTGTAATGTAACCAGTCAAATTAGAACGAAATGTGCCCGGTTAAATTGGGGAGAACCATCTCCACCACCATTTTTGTGCGACCATGCTTACAGTCATCCTTCTTCGCTTATAGCCCGTACTACCGAAGCACCGAATAATAGGGTCGTAAACCCGTACCGTCAGCAGATGCTTGCAAATTCGGCGCGGCCAAGTTAATCATTGACCTTGCATATTTATTACATTCACGTGCATGCATCACCCTACCAAGGAGTATCGGATACTAAAATAAAATTTATTACTATTTGGAAACATGGTTACAAATATGTATTCCACCGTATTACTGTAAAGGCTTTCCTAAACCAAGGCGATTATTCGCGGCGGCAGCGGATATTTTGCCGCGATGGATCCTCGACAGTTTACTATTATCAGCGATATCGATTCGCTCTCCAAGGCGTTTTTATCGCGGTGAAATATTTTCGCTCTCCAAGCCGTTTCTTCACGACCAATTGTGGATCAAATATCGAGTTGTGTTCTCGTCTATCGATGTGGCGACCGCCCAGCGACGAAATAGAACAAATAAGTTAACTTTACATTATGCAAATCAATAGTTCATGTAATTTCTCCAATTATGGCCCGAATTATGCCGTTTTTGGAGTTATTTTTAGCGGGAAACATAAGGAATTGATTGACGTCATTTTCGCAAAGATCTGTTGAGAAATGCACAACCTGACATGCGTCACTTGCTTCTTACAAGGAGTGGTTCCCAGGTATCCGCCTCCAATTTCTTTAGTTTTTGGATATGTTTTAGAGGACCGTAAAATAAGATATACGTGTTTTTTTATAGCGGCCCGTTTTCATATTTAGGAGGTGAAACCACCCTTCAAAGTTATAAGATTTTCAGGTGTTCGCCTCCGATTGCTTTGGTTTTTGGATATGTTTTGGAGGACCGAAAAATAATAAATACGAGTCTTTATTTTGGCCTGCTTGAACGTTTAGGGGGTGAAACCACCCCTCAAAGTTCATAAGGGGTACAAAATTGTGTTGAATAAAAGTTGATATAAATTTAATTTGCGTCATAACTTGCTGTATGGATCTTGTCGCCACTCACCGTTATTAGGGGGTAAACTACCTAAGAGGTGGTTCACCTCTCACTGTCAGTAGCGATGGGAGGTCATAAAACCACTGATGTGTCATCCTACAATAATTTATTTCTAAGATTTTTTAAGAATTTTATGAATTTTCTTACACATTTCAAGCCTCTCAAATACGCAGTTAAACGATTACGGGTAGTTTACCCCTCTAATAATGATGACTGACGACAAGAATATCATTCATACAGCAAGTTATGACGCAAATTTTTATATCAATATATTATTTTATTTATCACAAATTTGTACCCCTTATAAATATTGAGGGGTGGTTTCAACCCCTAAACATGAAAACGGGCCAAAATAAAAAGCACGCATATCTTATTTTTCGGTCCTCTAAACATATCCATAAATCAATTGTTAGTGCGCAACATTATATGGCTCCCCCGGTCTCGAGCGTCGAAGGCCTCGAAACTCAGCGAGGCACGATCTTGTCGGAGGCATTGTCTCTAGCGGGAGAATCCACCTGTATTACTTTCGATTAAATTCACTCGATGGGGGTGAAATTAACCCTGAAGATTCGGCTATTCGATTTTATTTTGTAACTCGCAATCTGTAAGGGATAGAAAAAAAGTTCCTAGACAAAAATTACTTCTTATAATTAGATCTATCAAATGGTAAAAGTTTTATCAATTGTTTAAACAATTAGAAAAAAGTTATAAACAAAAATATTAATAATGGTTTCTAAAATTCGTTTTCTCACGTGAAATGTGAATTTGATGTTTAAATAATTATGAAACAGCATAATCCATTTTTTTTTGTCATACAAATTCAACCCTTTTATTGCAGAAATGTGTTCTTCGACAATCGAAGGACTTTTGGAGCAACGTTCTTCTAACAGTTATTAGGAAATAATACGTGACACGTAGTAAGAAAGTAAGATAATTTATATACTTACTCTTGTCGCCCGTCAAAGTGTTATCTCATGTCTATTGTTGTGTGGAGCATTGATAATGAGAATAACTTTTATCAGTAACGTATTACGATGTATTCGATTACGCATGGTACAGAAGTAGATATATTGTTGCGAAACCAAATAAATTTGAAAATCCAGTAGATTTTGCTTTTTCACAACAACGTTTCTTACATTCGCCTCGTTGTTCCATATACGGCAATCATGCTGTCAGATGTGCGTGGTGTAAAAAATTTCTATGTTTCAAACTTCCCTGAAGTGTTTCGTCTCCATGAAGAATAATTCACAATATTCACATTACATAAGTGTTTTCAAAGTTATCTAACTATACTTGAATACTTGATCGTTTATTAAACGCGTGCATTACCTCACCTGTTTGGTGAAAAAAAAATAAGAGAAAAGAAAGGTTTGGTAATTATGTTAAAAATAACGAGTTTCAATAAGGATAATATATATTTAACAGTTCCCTTCTTTTCCTCTATTTTCACATGGTATATTTCCCTCCTGTGTAATTAAATACAAAAGTATATAAATTATCTTATTTTTTCTCTACGTGTTGAGTATTATTTCCTAATAAATGTTAGAAGATCATTGCTCGTCACGCAGCTTAAGTTACGTTAGAATTCGTTACATTTCGATTATCGAGGAACACAGTTCAGAAATACAACAAAAGTTGAATTTGTATGACAAAAAACATGGATTATGCTTTCATAATTATTTAGACATCCAACTTAGATTTCACGTGAGAAAACGAATTTTAGAAACCATTATTAATATTTTTGTTTATAACTTTATTCTACTTGTTTAAACACTTGATAAAACTTTTACCATTTGATAGGTCTAATTAAAAGAAGTAACTTTTGTCTTGAAACTTTTTTTCTATTTCTTACTAATTGCGAGTTACAAAATAAAATCCAAAAATAACCGAATATTCAGGGGTTAATTTCACCCCCTTAGAGTGAATTTGGGCAGCAAACAAATATTGCATGGTAATCAGGAGGGAATCTCCTACATATCCACGAAGAGAATTTTATAAATTTCCGGGTAGGATTTTGACCATAACAAATTGGAGATTGCATTTAAAAAAACAAAATTGACTTCCGCGTTTCCTCTAAGCCAGTGGTGAGCAACCTTTTGTTCGAAGTGGGCCACAAGTGGAAACCTACTATTCTACGTGGGCCGCCTGAACATTGGCAATAACAAATTTAGCCCATAAATTAAAATTCTTGGATTAGTTATATATACATACAAAACATATACGGGTGATGTTCAGGTGGGCCAAACGTCAGCGGCTGGTGGGCCAAATGTGGCCCGCGGGCCGCCGGTTGCTCATCGCTGCTCTAAGCCATCATCTGTAAAGAAACTATTGCCATACTACTTTTGTAAATAATAAGCTTGACTTTTGTCTATTCTATACCTCGTCGGTGGAATTATCAATCAAATAGAATTTTACGATTCTAAAGACATTTGCTACTTTGTTCTGCTTTATGTGATTTACTTATTTAGCGGTAGGTGGCTGGAGGTTGTAATTCTATTTAACATTTACAGTTTTGCAACACGTTTTATCTTCTGTTACACATCTTATCTTACGTACCAGTGACCAGATGGACAATTTATTAATAGCACCTATACCTACTTTCTTTACAGACTTTTTACGTTGAAGCCTCGAGCTATCGTTAAGTGCTTCGTATTATTTTATTACTTCCACGACCGGTCTTCCATTTAATCGTTTATGGCCAAGAAAAGCTAACCTCATTGTTAGGATACGAAACATTTGGCGTTCTTTCCTGTCCGTAATTACCATCTATGAATAGCGATTGACGTATCATAAACCCAAGGAACGCCAAACCTTGCACATGGCCTCAGCGGACCGTTCGCATAATTGCCACCACGTGCAACGGCTTTGCGCCGCATACCTGCACTGCTCCCTACGACATATTAAATATTGTTGCGGCGTAGAGGTGTCTCTTCGTTAGCCATCGTTAACAGTTTAAACACTATCTACTTATATCAATAGCCGTCCTTTGTCTCGGCCCCTCTCCCTGCTAGAAGTCCCTGCGGTACGTATTGATAAAATTACCGAATGCGCAAGATATAACTCGGATCATTCGAGTCTCGAGTAACGAAGAAAGATAAAGCTTCGTTAATTCGATTCGTTATTTAAAGAATGCTCAACTTTCTTCTGGTGTAGAAAAACGCAGACGAGGTACATATGCAGGGCCGAGCATTATGCAAGTTATGCGCCGCATAAGGGCGCCAGCCGAAGGGGGCAATAAAAAACTATATCGCACGCTTAATAATAAAGGAGTCCAATTCTTACATAAACAAAATGTAAATTTAATTCTTTTTTAATCTACCTCGTAAAGATAAAATATATTAAATAGCAAACTGGTGCAAAAATCTGGAGGCGCCAAAAATTTTCTTGCATAAGGGCGCCAACTATACTCGCGCCGGCCCTGTATATATGTATAGGATAATCTACATCTTATGGGAGTGTGTCACACGAATTAAAATATCGGCTTTGTGAAAAATTAGGTTCCTACGCGCACTCTATATTTAAGATTGGTGACTCTGGGAACTAATACAACACAATCACCAAAGTCGGTAAAATTAGTAAAGGAAAAAACAATAACGATGCGTTCACAGTGAAAATATTGTTCCCGCGTTCACTGGTTGTCACTTTTACTACTTAGTTCATAGTGTGGATCTAGATCAATTCACATTTGCGGTTTCTGAAGCAATTTTCAGCATATTTAATTTCAATTCCGATCGCCAGTAAGATTGCAAACGAAATCCGTTCTGAAGCGATAACGTTGCATGCGACACGAAAATGGCACATTAAATGCCCCCTTAGTCGGTATGGCTGGCAACTTCCCTTATCCACCGACCGCTTTCTCTCAAAGCTTTCCCATACGCCGTCAGTGGTGCTACATTCAAGGTGTTTAGAGCGCACGTGTGTCCTTTACGAAAAACTTGTGTCAAAAATGTTTAATATTTTTCGTAATCATATTTTGTAAGACATAAAGAAATAAAACACATAAAATGCAGCACGACGACGTGAGTATACTATGAATTACATATAGATATTGACGCTTAATTTAACCTTACATTTTTATAGGTTGTGTGGAGCGTTATCAATAAGTCCTTCTGCTCTTTCAAAGTAAAGTAAGTACAATCTTTTAAAGAAAGTTTGCATCTCTATCGTAGGAAAAATTCTAACTTCATTTTACATTTAATTTTTGCAGCACCAAGTCCCAAAGATTTTGTCGCAATGAATACAATCTCACAGGTTTATGTAGCAGGGCATCCTGTCCTCTTGCAAATAGCCAGTATGCTACTATCAGAGAAGAAAACGGTATCATTTACCTATATATGAGGACAGCAGAGAGGTAATAAATTTAAAAACAAAATTGTACGTTTTAAGATTAATTTCATTACCATTAGACTGTGTAATGAATTGGGAATTTTGCGCAGGGTGCATTCTCCGAAAAATGCGTGGGAGAAGGTCAAGCTCTCCAGAAACTTTGAAAAGGCAATAAGCCAAATCAATGAAAATTTGTTATACTGGCCGGGTTTCATAAAAGCGAAATGCAAGCAAAGATTTGTAAAAGTTACGCAGTATCTCATACGAATGAGAAAATTAAGGCTAAGAAGGCAGAAACAGATAGTGCCGATTCAAAGAAAGATTGAAAGACGGGAAAGGCGTAGAGAAGAAAAGGCCCTTGTCGCGGCTAGATTGGAGACAGCGATAGAGAAGCAACTTATGGAACGATTGAAGCAAGGCATGGTACGCGTCTTTAGTACTGCAATTATATTGATATATTGTCGGTGATAGTGCAAAACCGCATATGAGCAGTTTGCAAATACAGCGGATCTGCATTTTACCGATTTTACAGGAGGAATAAAAAACTTAATATTTTAGCCATTTTAAGGGATTTCTGTGACTGAAATTTTTTGGGACAGTTTTAGCACTCTCTGTAATAAGTACTAACATCAATGGTGTGACTTTTAAAAAAAGCGAAACAGCGTTTGGCAACCGTGGGCGCGAAATCTCAATTTTGCTAATTTTTAAACTGTTCAGACGCGATTTTGCACTATCCCCGACAATATGTGAATATATCACGATCACAGAATATTTTTTTCTTTTTTTCAGTACAATGATATTTATAATTTCCCACAAAAAGTATTTGACAAAGCTGTGGAAGCTGTTGAGGTTGAAGGAGAGAGCGAAGCCGAGAGTGAAAGAGAAGAAGAGAAGGAGGAAGAGATTGAAAAGGAAGTGGAAATGGAATTAGAAGCAGACGAAAGGGAAAGAGAAACTAACGGACCGCATTACGTAGAAGCAGAGTCGGATGACGATGATTACTATGGCATTGAAGAAGTGTCCATGGTAATTACAAATTATAATAAATTCTTATAAATTATAGAGTCTTCTAAACTAATATATTTGTTTGAGTAGGACGAAGACAGTGATTCAGGGCAGAAGGAGGAAGTTGAATTATCTGATAATTTCGAATCGGAAACGAGTGACATCGAGGTAATAAACAAAAACCCTTTCGCTCTTTCACATTTAAAATCAATGTATTTTTTGCAGGATATAACACCGTCGACGAGTAAAAAGGCAAAACGGCCGGCTCTCAAAAAAGGCAAAGCGCAAAAGAAAACCCGCCCCAAAGTCGAGATTGAATACGAAGTCGAGGAGGCACCGCGGCAAAGAGAACGAGCATAATTACTTTTTATTTAGGAGAATTATAATTGTATCTTTAATAATAAAGTTGAAACTTGTTTCACAAATTTCAGCAGCTCTATCCTTACAATATTAACATTTCCTCTGTTACAACAGATAATATCATAATCTTGTTTAAATAAGATTCCTCTTTTGGGTAGCGCGAGTTCGAAATTCGCGCCGGTGCTTAAGGAGCTTATCAGAGCTTATATACACAGTGTAGATGGCATCTCCTCAAACAGAAATTATGGGAACCTAGCAGACGACATGTTTGTACACAAGGCTAAGGTAACTCCTGTCAATTTTCCACACGAAGAATACAAATGAACATGAATGAACTATTTATCGCCAAAGGTATAACAATTTCGATAAATTGTGATTGATCCGAGATCGTGATACTACATACAAACTCCACCGTAAATACAGCATTACGAACCCATTTACTCGTACGTTGCGTATGTTGTTTATCTTTTATATACTGGCCCGTGTATAAATCTGTCTTTCTAACCGAGAAACTACTATACTTAAATAAGATCTCGGAGAATTATGAAATAAAGTAACAACCACGCTTCGATTACATATGTCACAATACGCGAAGTGACGTTTCGCATGGCATGCATTAGGTAAAATAGAGCGGACGAATGTCAACTTGCGACCTGTCAAAAAAAACTTAAGACGCTTTTGCGTTAAATTCATTAATGAAGTACGATCGTTTTATCGCACGTTTCACGCGGATGCATCGAGCTCCGTAATAAAGTTACCGCAGGCAAATGTCACGAGCTTCGCATTACCCGTGACAGTGTCTTTTGTTTGCTATAAATAGAAAAAGTAGGTTATCCGTAAAATCAATTCCAAAAATAGGGCAATTAACCCAATATGTTTCTTGGATTTAGCAGGCAATACTAAGGCAAGGACCGCGTCATATTACCCTTATGTTCAATTTCTCTGATCTTTTATCATTCTGCTCTTTCATAGTCATAATTAACTTAATGCAGGATAATTACTTCACTTGTGTCAGAAAGGACAATTCAAATCTATATAAATCTCATCCCGAACGAATTGTAATCGTGTTTTGCGGATTCTTACATAAAACGTGGTAGTAATTTGTATGCCAGCTGAAACACTTTATTCAAGAAAGTGCTTTTAAATGATTACAGTCGTGATGAAACCTGTGAAGTAATTATACAAATACGTTTGTAAAACATGCTTGTTACCTAACACTTGTTACCGCTAATTGTCGTCCGTACTCTATTATTAATGTAGACGTCATTTTTGCTTGCAGGTGTATTATGAAATGTAGAGAAATTTTTAAAATCGTTGATCGAGATTAAAGGCAAGATTATGGTCTTGACGCAGCATGATTTAACACGTTTCTAAACTACGCTTTTTATTTTGCGCATAAATGTCAAAATATTAGATTACATCGCCATGGAGTTGAATAACGTGGGAAACAATAAGAGCTCCGTATATATGGCGATATCTTTTAGGAAATTATGCGTGGCAACGGTGTCGTTACCTCTTGTCACTCTTTTATTCTGCTTCGTTACGGCGAATATCTTCCAATCAGATGACATTCACGAAACACATTGTAGGGTACGCATACTCGTACATTTAATATCTTATAAATCATAGATTTCCCGTTAACTGTATTAAAAGTGAATGTTTTTCATCCAGGTTTACAATGTACTTCCATCGATCTCAGCCATTACTGGCATATCCCCTCAAAGATATTTGTGGCGCATAAGTATAGCATTACATATTGGCCCTCGACTAATTATTGCCAGCGTTTACCATTCTTATTATTATAATATGCTTAAAGCGATCGATGATGTACCATTGAAAATTATGGGATCCAGGCTTTTAAATTTATGCTACTGGCTGAATATCGGGGAAGTGGCTGCCTTATGTGGTGTTACGTACATCTCGAACAGAGAGAATTATTGTAAGTACTATTATAGAAAGAGTAGTCTCCCATTTAGCGTATGATGTATCAGTGGCGCACTCAAGATTTAATCTTGGGCGGAGCCAAGCTGAACGGATAAATATATTTTTAATGCAAATTCTATAAATTTCGTTAGGTGGTTATAAAAATTTATTTAAAGAATAAGATCCAGTTTTCTTCTCTGTTTACAAAAGCCCCTTCTTTGGAGAGTGCCAGGACCCCTTGGTCATTCATTAATTAGTGTTCATTTTAACATTACTATATTTTCATTGCTTTGACGACGCGGAATAGCGTTTGAGAAATAAAACATTCTACTAGTCTATGGTTCTTTCTTTTTTCAAATTGAATTATATATTAGTAACTTTTTATTTGTGGCAAAATTGTTTATGTATATTACCTGTGTTCATGGTTCATAATATAGGCCCGGAGGAAATAAATAACGGAAATTGTTTTTTCAGCGGTGCATGAAAAAATCTTCATCGCCTTCATGATTAGTTCCCTTACGTATATGCTAACAGCAGTAAGGCTGGGACGTATAGTAACACCGAATGCACAAAGTCTTCGATATAAGCAGGTGCTTTTTATAATGAGTCTTGTCAGTACCATTGGACTCGTCATTTTCTTCCTAAAACACAGGCTATTGTGCCATGATCTAGGTAAGGAGATTCATATATTTACGATAAATAGTTGATAAGTGTATATAACCACATAATACAGCAAATACCAATTGTTTTTACTTAACTGTGAATTACATTTATTCTTAAGGTTGCTGTTTATCAAACTTATTACAATATTTTCTCTAACAGCATTTAGTTGGTTTTCCTTCTGCGAGTATGTGATTGCCTGTGCAAATATGGGTTTCCATGTTACCGTAATTTTAGACTTTCCCAAGGAGCAGCTGGTTGTTGGGAATGCTTTACCTGCCTTAAAGGTGGATTAACTCCTCGTAATATTTTATATTTATTGTTATCTTATTATTGTCATCAAAGTGCCTACTGCCACTGTCTGGAAGTGCTATTGCCAAGAATTAAAAGTATATTATACTATACGAAGCTGAGTATCCACTGCTAAATACTGGGAAACATTTGCTAGCAAAACTTGTGTCTATTAACGAAAATTAAAAGTGTCTGTAAACAGTTGTTAAACATTCCATGCTCACAGTAATTTCGGCGATAATATTAATGCGGCAGCAATAACAAAATTCTAAATACTACATCTACAGCTTCCATAATGAGCAAGAGGTAAAATCAAACGAGAACCTAATCCTTTGATTTCTTTTATTTTGTTTCGCGGCAGATAAATATCATAGAGTTTATGTGAAAACGAATAAGTAATAATTATAGATTCATAATTCATACGACCCGCAGCATTTTAATTCATTTAAAAAAATATCCGTTGCGGTATGTTTGTTACTACATTAGGTGTTGGAGCTGGGGTCCTATTTATGTATGTACATACCGTAAAAATTTGTCTTCTATTTCCGTTGCGATGTTTAAGTATTAAGTAGTATTCAGAAATGTTTTACATATTGAGTGGATACACGGTTCAATGCACAAAGGTTCTCCAATTAAATCATACTCTCACGCGAATAAAGCAATATTAACGTGACCTAACGCTTTACGTTAGTCTGCAAATATTTGTGGCAATTTTCATCTTAATCTCTGCATGCAATTGTTAATAATTTTCTAATCAAAAATACAATACTTCCACTTACTTCTGACGTATAAAAGCACAGTTAAAAGGAAAAAAATGGAAAAAATCTAGCGCTTCCAAAGTATGGCACTGGTATCTTCCCAGGCAATGAAATCTTTAATGGCCTTTTAGGTAGTAGAAACTTGTAGCGATACCAGACAAACATGTATCCTACATACAAACAATATGTAAACGTAAAGTCTAAACTAATGGGATTTCCATATTTAGCTTCCGCGCATAGTTCATTTTAAACGAGAAAAGAAAACGGGGAAATAATTGTTAGCGCGAAGAATGGAACGCGTACTGGCGTATAAATAATTTCGAAGCGTGTTTCGTTAATGGTATTTTGCGAGGTGAGAATTCTAGTCGATAATTAATTCTAGTCGTCATATTTTTTATGTGTTTTAAAACATTATTATCATGTCATGCCATGAATTTTGATGCATTGTTAGCATGTAGGATGCATTTACATTGACGTAATTTTCATGTTTAATGAGGGTACGTTCATAGTACGAGTGTACGCAGTTTTAATTTAAAATAAAGTAGAGATATTGTACATCATTGTACAGCTGTATATCACCAATATAATATATTGTATCGCGTATTAGTATACATACATATATATATGAGCCGATCATTACGTAATGTATAATACAAGCGAAAAGGCACAAGTTACTCGATGATACTCACGCGAGATTCACCGTTGCAGAATTATGTTACGAACGTAAGAATTAATACCTATGTTTACACGTAGCGTATAATCTTTAAGTGCAACACGATAATTAGCAAACGATTGGTATTTGAATAATTATGAAATTTAGGGAGGAACACATTGACGGAAAGTAAACTCGATAATTAACTTGTACGATATATTTCTGACCAAAGCTCGAATAACGTCCAAAATTACGGAGCAAATTTACGAGATTAATTCGAATAACTGTTTGTACGAAATTTTATAAGCAAGAGCCTGATTCTCCCTTTTTAAGCTGTCCATATAGTAGGTATTGGAATCAGTTTTATAAATCCGAATGAGTATGTGTAATACTTAAGGGCACTGGAGGAACACATCGTTCAGAGTTACCGCAGTGATATATTGCAGTGTCATGTTCCTTGCGTATTTTATTCTGCATTCAAATAGCGATAAATAGATTTTAAATAGCACTCGTTTAAGGCTGCCGTTACTCTACATTTCTACATCCCAGCATTACTTGTATAATATATTTTGATGCTAGGACTTTTAGACTACCACTGAAAGGATAGTAACGGATATGTCCGCTTGTAAAATGATCGACAATCGCGTAACAACCCTTTCATTAGAATATACAGAATTATTGTTGAATCGTGCTTGTCTTAGTTCTATATATCTTACATTCACAACTCTATAAGTACTCTGAAAGATACACCCGAGATGTTAAATCGCTTCAGCAACACGATGATTTCTATTATAATACGTTCGTGTTAATTTGTAACCGTGTTGTAGGAACAATTATTATCTGACGTATCTTAGATATTATTATCTGACGTAAAAAGCCGCGCCAAGTGATATATTAAAGATACCGTGCATGTATTGCATCGGCATCGAATCGGCGGTATCGCACGGATAAAAATCGTTCTACAAAATATCTTTAATAAATCACTTATTTCTCGCAGTATAATCATTTCAATTGCTTCTCACATTTACTTGTGGTAGTCGTGTACGATGTCTTTTAAATTTTCTTAATTACTTCTCCAATGTCCGATGAATATCTACGCTTATTGTTTCGTCTTCTTTACCAATGCATAGAAATGAGATACACACTACTGGTTCTAAAAATACATTAAATGCGGGGCAATTGTAAACTGTCTTTTTAAGGCGATTTACAAGGAGTGATTTATTGCACACTGCTTTACAGTAATCGCGAATATACGATACACTCCAAGTTAGCGGTACGTTCGGCTAGTATTGTTAGTCGCTATTGTTTACTCCGTTATCTGATTTTACAGTAGGCTCGTGTTTATCATGTAAGATTATCAACGAGATATTTTGACGGAAGTTCAATGGTATTAAGGGACAAGGGGACCTGACACGGTTTATGTAAACTGTCACGTCGGTGCCAGAATATAACGTGTTGTTGAGGGGCAACTTGCGGGCGACCTTGACATGTGTCAGAATCTTTATTTAATTGATGTCGGCCACTTGGCACGACGGCTCCGTCATGAATTAGGCTGAATGTCCGCCGCGGTTTAAACAGAGGTTTATTATGTAAAGTAGAGTTCGAGGCGGATTCTGGAGCAGAGTCGTACGCCGGTATAATTATAAAAATTGTACGTTAGAAGCGTCGCGCGAAGAAAGTTGTTAATCACCACCTTTGCACTCTGCTCCTCCCTGCGCATGTACGTCTAACACATAGAGCGTGCACGTACAGTCGAAAACGTAGCAGAGAACTTTATATCGCGAGTAACACTGAATTCGCTGGAAGGTTCAGGTACACGTAGCGATCGATAAGGCGACTCGATAATACGTCTGCAATTATAATTGCACGTCAATTTTTCTCGTTGCATGCATGCACCACGCACCTTAGCACTCCCGAGAGGAGCTTTTTATCACTTGAGTACCGACATATTTACGATCTCGCTTTTTAATGGTCCAGGTTCAAAATTGTACCGCGAGTTAACGGACGTTTTACTACGCATATTTGTGAAAGGTATGTTCACACCCTAAGAGTGACTAAAGGAGAATTAGGACGAGACAAATGTTAACAAAAACCATTGAGAAAAAAAAGATACTGATAGAAATATTCGCTAGGCTCGTATTCCTGTACTGTCATTCGTACTATTTTTCTAGAATAGCAATACTTGGTTGTGAGTTAATATATTTAACGTATTGTTATCTGCGTGTAAAGTATATTTTTTCCCCCCGTTCGATTTTGTAAAAGGTTTAGGAATCTTTGCGTGCCAGAATGAGCTTTTTAGACATATTATTATGTAGTTTCTATATATAGATATATAAATATATATAAATATACACATAGTTCAAACTTAAATTAATTAGCAATAATAATGGGAGTAATGAAAGAGACATATCGACTCGATAGGTACATGAAACTTTAATTTTTAGAAATTCGCATCAACGATGATACGCGCTGTTGTACTAAAAAAGCGAGCGAAGGCAAAGAATTCGATAAATGATATGGTTCGCGCTTCGTTGAAACGAATGATGAAGAAAAAAAGCATTTTCACGCGAATACCCTTGCTATTGGCTCGTGGATATTACTCCGCGACGCATATTTTTCAAAATAATTTTGCTACCGGAAACACTTTTTCCTGATTTATCTTATTCTCGAACGAACGAACCGTGGTGCTCTTGCAGTGGAACACTCTCCTCTTCGACACGTGGATAATTTAAATGATCGGCACTTCTGTGATAATCAACACAAATAGCTGTCCCGCGATACTTTCTTTTATTATTCCATCGTAGTTTAAAAACTGTATTTATTGTCTTCTATGGCCTGCCTAATTAAGCTAATTATGAAATAGCAATAACTTGCTTGTCTCCCTTTATTTTTCTCAGCTCATCCTTTCTCGAGATCAATTCGTTTCAACTATCTCCCTTTGCTTTACAAGCCTGCTACGAGCATTATCACAGAATTCGTTTCCGTCGGGGCACTGATTTCTGCGAGCGAATGGCCGATTTGCAAAGTGTTGTAAGAGAGAAATCATAGCGTTCGCCAGGAGAATGATCGATTTTGTAAGATCGGGTCGAATAAATGTTTCGTTCTACCAGATCCGCAAGTTGATATTATAATTTACTGATACGTTTTGTCGAAGGCGAAGCACAAATAAATTAATGTGGCGCAGGCGAATGGCATCCAGCGTCGTTGTAATATTCTTAAAGAACATTGATTCTAGAATGACTCGCGTAGAATCGACGTTCACGTTCCGTATGTACGTCGAACGATGGATCCCATTGGCCTGTAATTCTCTAACGCCTGGCGTACGTACATACTTGATCTCCTCCTGTACGCGCGATCAATTAGAACGAAAGTGATCGAGCACCGAGCCTGATTAAAACTTGGGCATGGTCGCCGAAGGTAATTGAACTCCGTTGACCTTAATACGGAGAAGGAACGAGCCGCGCGATAAGGATAGAGGGGCATCTGATTGTCAGTATGTAAATTGCCAAAATAAGGGGTCGATTGGACCACGACAAGACCACGTTCTTTCTTTCTCCTTGGTTCCCCGACTAGCAGTTTCGTTGCCGAGTCGAGCAAGGTGTGCGCTATCTGTAATTGGCTTGTGTAACGTGCCCTGTACTGTGATCGGAATGTTCTTTTGCGGGAGTGATGTATGAAATTGCGTCGATTTGTCGAGAACGAAGTACGTTTAACGACGGGTTTCCCCACCCATGTACATGTAAAGAAACGATTAACGAAATAAAGCGTACCGTGCATGTACATCGATCGTTTCTCTATCCCACTGCGTATTATTCCCAGCAAGCTATTTCACATCTTTCGAAATAAGTAGACTGTTATATCAGTGGCGGATTTAAGGAAAAAGGCCCAGGTGGCAAACTTTCTGAGGGGCCATTTTTGGAAAAATTAAGAGGTAGTTTACTAAAAACGGGATAAGTGTAGTAGTACAGAAAAAAAATATAGTGTTTGGATAAGATCATAATTTTTTTGTTGTTGAAAATTGGGGGCCTTCCGTGCTGGGGCCCAGGCGGAAACTGCTGATCGCCCGCCCGATAAATTCGCCACTGGTTATAATCATCATCTGTACAGATACACTTTACAAAACATAAATATTTTAATATTCTAAGTGGTTCTATATACACTTGGAACGTTAAATATATTTATCAGCAATTACAGAACGTAATTCCAAGTGCTTATAATTATAACTGCTTGGCTATCGAACGAGTTACTGAAAGTTTCGATCCAATTCGTTTCCTCAAGTGATTGGAAGACACGGTCTTCGTCACTTTCGGCATTAACTGTGTAGAGTTTTTCACGTATATGCCCTCGGCCGTTTCAAAACAATCTACAAACACACAATTTGATATTACGAATTTTGTAAAAAGGGAAAGAGTAGATACGGGTAATATTGCTTACCTAGTGATGCTTGATCAGCGATACTCGTCTCGCTTTTTGAAAAATTCGCCTCTAGTTTCCCCGCCCTGTTGGTCTTCGTAGAAGATTCTCTCAGCTTGCTCGTATCGCTTTGCTGGCGAATTTTTTTGGACTTCTTTTCGTCGGTGGCGACAGCGGTGCTTACGGAGGCAGCATCCGTGCATTTCCCGCAGCGCCATACGATTCTGGGATCATAGACGTCGATGTCAACGACAGGAGGCTGATGGCACAGTGGGTGATAGACTTCTTGACACTCTTGGCACTCCAATAAAATCAGTGGGCCCAGTTTTGCTCCATTGCAGACCTTCCGTTCCATTCGTTTCGTCGAATAGAGTTCGATTTGCATAAAGCGATCGAATATATTAGTCTCGTGTGCCGCGGGCAATTTCGCGGGTAGAGGAACGGCGAGAATGTGATAGTGAGTGTAAACCAATTGAAGAATGATTTATGTTATAACAGTAGGGTGGCCCCTTTTTTTTCAACATCCGATTTCTTGTGCTCTCGCCAACTAGTATGGTTCGATTTCATAAAAAAATAATGGGTACCGACCAGGCTTTAAAAATTTTGGTCGAGAAATATTTTCTATATATAACATCTTTTCGTGCTTTCAACTATCTTTTAAATAATAGTGATAATAGGTAATACGCCACCTCTACGAAAAAATTATATGTACAGAAATTGTAGAAAATTGAGTTCTCTTTTAATATTATTTGAACAAAATTTCACTGGGGCTTACCATTTTCGAAAAATTCTTTAAATTCCTCTGTCCGAGTGGAATAAACTTTTTCAGGGATTATGTTCTTACGAAATGGGACCATTCTAGGTGGTGAGAGCAAAGAAATACGGGGGAACAAATTTCGAAACACAAAAATTAGGCATCTGCCTAGGACGTAAAGTCTACAAGGGGCGCAAAATGATCTTTTTGCAAGTTGTACTATAAATGTTTCTAGCTACGAATACAAAAAATTCAGAGTAAGGCCATCAAAACAGTACAAATAAATGTATAATAAATAAAGGGCCCAATTTGGCAAGTTTACCTAGGCCGCAAAAAAAAGCTTGACCTGGCCCTGGGGCCAATATCGTGTCTTCCATTAGACTATAATCATCACGAGACAATTATTTCATCATTTTATTATTTTGTCATTAGTTTCACGAAACTATTTAGAATCTCATGAGACAAGTTTCATGATATATTTTCAAAAATCTCATCTCTCGCGACTATTTCCATTATTTACATTTAGTTGTTGCCGACACTTTTGTCTTATGATAGAAACACACATATTCTTAATAACTAGGTTACATTATTGCAAAGAAATGATTGTACAAAAACCTTGCATAAAAGTCCGTCCGCCGATCCTTCGTCTGGTATGGATATCCTCGGAATGTCCCCTTTGTCGCTATAATCTTCGATTTCTGCATCGAACGATTTCATAGATGTCCAATTACTTCTCGCTGCATTATTTACGAAAAGTGAGAGGTTCTTGGGTCTTTTGGATACATTGGAGTCATTGGACCTCTTCCGCGACACGGCTCCGCGCTTTTCCGACAGGTCGCTCGAGAAACATGTCCCACAAGTTTTCGTGTTTAGCAAAAGTTTCTTCGGCATCCTAGCCATCAGGATCTTGTCGAATCCATACTTTCTCTCGATAGACGCGTCCAGCATTTTACGAAGCTTTTCCGCGCTGTCATCTTCCGTCGAATGTAGCAGCGTCAAAGCGTCGAGGAACTCGTCATCGTCGTCAGATGCTTCTTCCGAGTCCTCGAACATTTTACAGGGATTCGGTGAAGCTTTCCCTTCGAAGGTCTCCTACATTTTCTTTGACGCACGCGTGTGCCGCGATTATCGGTAGGTAACTACTTAGGGCTCGGCGCGAAGAGGATCGCGAGCTTCAAAGCGACGTTGAAGTTTCGCGCGAGCATTCGACGGATTCGATTGTACGAATAGCGACGGACGACTTTGGACGAATGTTCATTGTGAAATGTGCCGAAGAAAACTCGTTGGTATTTATGAACTCGACCATCGACTTGCTCGGGCGATTGTATATCGATAGACTTGCATCGATGCACTATTGTTCTCTGGTTCGGCGATGAAAGCTACTGACCGCGCCGCTGCAATTGCTGTCTAAACAGGATCGATGAGTTACGAATGCTTGTGTAAAATATTTTGAAGAAAGCACTGCTCGCGATGAATATGCAATATACATATGTATGTATATGCAGGTTGTGGCTAAATGAGAAATCAGTTGCTGTTTCCTGTTCTTTTTATCCGATGCTTCTGATGAAAACGCGCGTGTACATCTTCCTCGCCATTTTAGCAAAACTGTTTCGTTACATTTGTTCCACAAAACACTTGTGTTTTTATTATAAGGTAAGTGCGGGTAATAAGGCACAAACGTCATTTTTCTCTGCTAGGTCAATTTACAATACCTAGATACTGTTTTTGAAAACGTAATAATTTTCGTTTTTGTTGCTTTCGTGTATTATTAGAAGTACCGCAGTTTATAGTCTAATGCTCATAGAATTCTATAAAAACAAAAGTTCTCAAAAATATGATTTCTTTTAAAAAAATTAGGGAACCTTAGGGCTTTATTACTAAGGTCGGGGCCATATATATTGGCCGGTGAGTTTCGCGAGGGGTATTCTCCCACCACACATTTTGCTTGCCTCGGTGCTCCTTTTCTCAACGTTTTCTGACTGGCTCTCGTTCCATCTCGCTCTCGCCTTCGCAGAACAAGAGTGAGCCAGAAATGGTGGGGATAGTGCCAAGCTTCTGGGGTGTAGACCAAACCGAGCTGTCAGCGTAGAAATACACGCATCAGAATAGGTGTGCGTTAGCTACGAAAAAATTCAGGAGCTTTATTGGTTAGAACATTGATACTTTCTCGATAGCTTCATCTCGTATTGGTCTACGCATAGCTTCGTAACGCACACAACTATTGCGCTAAGGACAAATAACAGCCAAACGGCTAGGTTCAGGTGGAGCCGAGCTGCGTTCCCGTTACCCCACCATGCCCTGCGAGGGCCACGCAACTCCAACTGACAAATCCACGATCGTCAGATAGTGGTGGCTGATTTCTCCTCGATCGCTGTTCGCGAAAACGAATTCACCGGCCAATATATCTGGCCCCGACCTTAGGGTTGCTAACCGTACTATAATATGTAGTATTGTATTATATTATTCTCTAGTATGTAAAATATATATATATAGTACGTAAAAATACTGTATTTCCGATTCGCCGATAAAATTCTACAATTTTGACTTATTTTTTATTCTATGGCACATCAAAATGCAAGGCTGTCGGGCTGCAGGGCTAATTTAATTTGCCAATTTAAACTTCCGAGAGTACTTTTTCTATAAAGAATATGAATTGGTGGGAAGAGAGAAATATGAGAGTTTATCTTATAAAAAATGAGCTCCTGATATCCCTATGTAAATTTGGACTTTCAGCGTCATGGAACGTAACGCAATATTATTTGTACGTAGTTCCCAAACGTACACAAATCATGATTAGGTATCTCAAAGTAATTTCTTATCTTCTGTCACGAATGTGAAGTGGCGGGATGAGAGAAACACGGCCACTTTTAATTTAATAAAGAACGAATTATTTACATATTTTAATACGAATATTGAGTGCAATAATGCCATTGAGTTATTTAAAAATAATAAAAAGTTGATCTGTACGGCTAAAAGCAATAAAAAATATGTTTGGAAGAAATAAAAACTAATAAGAGTAAAATGTACATCTACTGTTTTCGAGCGTAGGTATTTTTTTTATACTACGAAAGCAAATTTACGTTATTTTCCAGTAAAAAAAGGTGGCAACTCTACCAACAGCAGATGCTGGTAAACATCAGAATTCATCGATCAGTCCTGTTGGCGAGAGTCCGAAGTCCAAATATTTTTATTTATTCACTTATATATGGGAAAACCCTTTGGTACACAGAGAATAGAGAAAACCAGACGAGCACTAATACATAAAAGCAGAAACACAAAACAGAAAAAAATAAACGAAAAAAATGGTACCCAGATAAAAAATAAGCAAAAAATAGAAAAAAAAAATACAATTCCATAAAATATCATAGAAAATACATTTTCTAAGATATTTCGACCTCCGACGGGTTCACAACGGCAAACGCTAGGACTCACCGGTGAATTCCAAGATTCACCAGTCCTCGAACGTTTGCGGTAATACATAGGTACACCTTCCACAAATAAACGACTACTTTCCCAGACTTTATACGTATACCCATCTTCCCCAACTAAAAGTTCAAGCAGCCGCCCATCACCCGTCACCCCCCTCCTTGTCCCGAATCAACTTATTAATCTGAACCCTGTGCGCTGATCGTCCAGGATACGCGATCGCGGAAGAAACGAAGAAGGAAAGGAGTTCAGTTATTATGGAGAATGGCGGGTTTCTCACCCTGCAAGCACTGTACCAGAATCGAGTGGAATCCAGCTGAGAAGCCGGGCCCGGTAGACGTCGAACGAGTAGGATTATTCGCCAGTGGATCGGAGCTGGAGCCGGGACCTGGGTCGGGGTCGGGGTCGGGGCCGGGGAACAATGTCGGAAACGACGAGGACGGTATGCCGAGATATGCAGGATATCGCGCAGAACTGCGATCCTTGGAGATCGGGGGCAGAGGCAGAGGGTTACGGAGGGCGGCGCGCGCGAGCAAAGCCGGGGGATACGTATCCCCGTTGCACCACCACCACCACCAGCAGCCCCGACGGCAACGCGCGCCGGGAGAATACGTCTAAGTGTATTACCTACGGGGGAGAGCGTACCGTTCCACCTAAATATGTAATAATATCTACCGGAGATACCGGCATTCCTCGACCTCGAGAAGAATTCGATCAAAATGTGTCGCGATACTCCCTACGGTATGCCAGGTGAGGTACGCGTCTCCCCGCGCTACCCTTCCTGCACCACCTTCACCCCCGTTCGCGCTTCTACGTCTTCTTCCTCGTTCGCCCCTGCCCTCGTTTGTCCGAACGGAATCGGACGGGGGCGGTATCGGTATTCGCGGACGTTTCTAGTTTTCGCGAGGGCGCTGGCGCGCTTTTAATATCGCCCCAGTCAAAATTCACTCTCGCCGGTGATAAGCATTAAGACACCTATTCTGTGGGGAATAATCGCGAGAGGCGTGGCGAATTTATTGGAGAAATTGACAGATTATTCTTTATTTGGTATTTTAAATTGAAGCCGGGACTTATAAGCAGTGAAAAGTATTCAATCTGTATCGAATATCACGTTTTGTGGAAATACAGCTGCAGGTGTGGGTACTAATATTTATTTATGGACGGCAGCGCGTTTCATCGGTTTTACGAACACGTTTTTTGATATTTCGTTGTAGAAGATGGAGAGTGGTTTTGTTCCTGATACCAGACAAGTATTTCTTATCGATACATAAGAGATATAGGTGCGTGTAGTTTGAATTGAGTTGTGCACTTAGGTATTCGAAGTTGTTCAATTTTGTAAGTTTCTCAATTTTGGTAACGGAGCTCATGATTAGTGCTTCAATTTCCCCTTATTTTTTACTGATTCTGAGCGTCGACGATTTCTAGTTTCAAATGACATTCATTGGTAGTATAAAAATATTTTCAAGAGATACAGTGGGTGGTCTAATTATTATAGTCAAACAAAAAGGTTTGAGATTTTGTAAGTTTATGCGATGGAATGGCTGTATCTCTGCGAAAAATGGTCGCAAAAAATATTTAAAAAACGCATTTTAACGCTTGAAGTTTCTAGTTTTTTAATCGAGGACACAATTTTTTTTCATCCATTATGATACTGTTTTATCAAGATGAAGTGCTAGAAACGAAGTTTCAGCAATTTTTACCTAAGTAGTTTGAACATATGCACGGGCCAAATTTTTTTTCGGCAAATCCAACTAAGAATTCTTATAGCGCAAACATTTCTCTTTAATTTCGTTTTTTTGGTTTTGTGGTATGATTTTTATTGACCGAGTTATTCGCGATCAAAGCGAAAAAGGTACTTTTCACTTTGAACACCTATAACTTGCACACTCACGATCGTAGACAAATTTTCATGAGTGTTTTGGAAAGCTAAGAAACTTTCCTTTCAGAACCTTTAGTTACCAGTGTTAAGATTTTTTTTAATCGTATTAAATCCATTTTCAAATGATCCCAAAAATTGACGAAAATGTTTTGAGTATAATAATTTGGCCACGCTCTGAAATTTATTTTTTTTTTATTTGACATAAAAATATGTTTAACCCTTCAGCGCCCGATCCTGGATCTTGTTGAACGAAAAATATCTCCTTTACTTTTTACCGATATAAATGGTCTGAATTTTTATATTATTATATACATTTTTTCTATTTTTCATAGGTTAAAATGCAGAAAACAAATGAATACAAGGTTCAGGTAAGTCCATCCTTCTTCAACGAATAAAACTACTTAGTCCCAACATGTACTATTTAATCGGGTGCAAACCGTGAAACAGCAAAGAAATGGAATGCACTGTACGTATGTAGAGAATTAACATGAAAATTAATTTTTATAAAAGAATTTGTAGTGGAACATCTCCCGTCCGCTTTATTGACCCGCCTGTGCAACCGATCATCATATGCCACCGTTAATTGAGTTTCTTGATCGTTTTCTTCTTCTTGCGCGACACCCTTTCCTTCCTATAGGTGACGGTAGAATTTTTAGAATGCATCGCTCGCGCGATATTTTAATATTTTGTAGCTTGTCCTTCGCGAAAGTAAATCTCCGCCGCGATAAGCCCCGCCAGGAATCTCACCCCCGCAGAATATCCGCCGGTTATAAGAAATGTTTCCCAAGTTTATGAGGTGATGCGAAGGTTCGCCGTAGCGCGGATCGAACGGTTTTACTCTTTTTTCAAATAACAGAATCAACGGGGTGGGAACCGTTGCGTCGTAAAACACACAATAAAAATATTCGCCGTCGGTGCCTGAAAATGGCAAGAACAAATTGCTCTCACCAAAAAACGGGCCATGTATATTCGCACGATTGTGATAATTTTTATGTGGCACAATTACTATCCACGTAATTGCTAGGCGCGTGTGTTTGAGGATCGTGACAAATTAAAACAGATTCGTTCCACCATTACTGACCTGGAATTTTTATGAAATTTAACGTATGGGAAGAATATTAAAAAGTATTCGAGTCATTTGTTTTTTATCACCTGATATTCGTGTTTTTACATTTCTCATAAACTAATGGAGATGGAAAAATATCGAATAAAAAGAATACTTGGTTTTTAATAATACTAATAATCTGTCGGATTACGTTTTTATGTAGATTTTATGTGAGACACATTTTTGTTAACTAAAAAGCCGTACAATCTCTGACAATTATTCTAACTCCACTCTTACGATTATTCTTTAAAATTAACTCCGAGGAAACGACAGTTTTCTCTTGGTGTTTCCATGGCAAAAATATAAAAATTTACGATTTATTCAAAGTAGATTTCTATTGTTAAGTATGCATTTCGAAATGAATACGTCACTTCGTGTGAAATGTTATAAATATTAAGTCGATGCCTAGCGTCAGCAGTTGCATTATTGAAACAATCAGTCTGCTATCTTTATTATTAGACCGGAACGTTGGCTAAACGGTGTTCGGATATTCGAGGTTTTACTCGGGTATTTTAACGAGATTTCTATCGATTGCAGGGAATCGAAGGGCTCCGAAAGGTCACGATGCCGGTAATAATTTGACGGTGCGTTTACTCCGTGAGCACGATATCCGGACACACTTTAGCCATTGTTGCGACATCGCAAATTTAAGCGAAAACTGGCATTGGCCAGGCTTCCGTGTCCTGCGATGCAGTTTCGAACAATGTAGGAACAATAGGCGCGCAACTTCCGTGAAACGATAATTTCAAGTTCGCTCCAGCTCCTACTTAATAAGTTTACTGAATGCGCAATTGTAATTAATTTGCATATTTAACCTTAGGGAGAATTCGTGATAGGTATTCGAATCAAATCAATTACACGTTATTAAAATTGCAACGTATTTCCTTTGTTTATCAGCTCAGAGCTACTGAATTCCTATAAATTATTGAGGTATGTAGAAGATTTATGGAAATGTGAAATAACATCGTTCCGATTATTAATTTATTTCTCACTCGCGTGACAGTATTTCCGATAATATTTCAAGAACAGTAAAACAAAATTTATATATTATAACAGATTCAGTAATAAGTATGTAATACATACTTACCGTAAATATTGGCAGCTAAATTAACATGTATTAAAAAAGGAAAAGGATACAAATTTTATACATATTTACACAATTGTAGTACATTTTACAAAAATGCAATGTTGTAATAGGATACTTAAAGCAAATGTAAAAATGTTGATTTTTATATCATAAAAATATATTATATTATTATTATATTATATTATTTACCATATATTAAAGAAGGAAAAGGATAAAAATGTTCAAAATGCAATGTTATGATAGGATACTTAAAACAAATGTAAAAATGATGATTTTTATATTATAAAAATATATTATATTATAATAATATTATATTATATACCATGTATTAAAGAAGGAAAAGAACAAAACGTTTATGCATTTTGAGACTTGTAGTACAATCACAAAAGATGTGATGCTATAACTATTATGTTATTGTTTTTTGTTATCATTTATTTTTATTTTACTTATTAGTTTTATTTTTATTTATTTATTTATATTTATATTATATTTTATTTTTATTTTTATTTTTATTTTTATTTTTATTTTTACTTTTATGTATTTTTATTTTTATTTTTATTTTATTCTTATTTTTATTTTATTTTTAGTTATCTTTATTTTATTTTATTTTATTTTATTTTTTTGTTATTTCGTTATAGAATTTATTTATCTTTATGTTTATTTTAGTTTTAAGCTATTCTTACGCTGTACTTCTCTTTCGTACTTAAAAGTACAAATCTATGTATTCTAAAGGGTTCTCCCGTCAATTAATAATAATAATAATAATAATAATAATAATAATAGGATACCTAAAGAAAATTCAAAAATTTTACTTAAAAAAATAAAATATTTGAAAGAGAGTGCATTGAACATAAAAAGAAACAAATTTAAGTGTCAATATAAGTTCAGATTGGTAAAACTAGCTGTTAGTGCTATTTATATGATGTGCCAATTTTACCCCAGTACGGGATACTTACTGCAAATGTAAAAATTTATGTTTATATTATACCTATAGAAAAATATTCCCAAAAAATGCCAATGTTCCCCCAATTTACGTTATCTAATGTCTGTATGAAGTGCAATCTAAGTAATGTCGAAGAAGTTCACAATATCTTCGTGCGATTCGAGTCGTTATACGTAACGAGACGAGTCGCCGATGTTGCGAATTTTTCGCAACGGTCAGGTGCAGCCTGACAATATCGATGTCGATGAACCTGTATCAGGTGGAGTTATTAGACACGATTGAATGCAAAATGCATCGTTGCATAACAGAGTGCAGCACAGAGTATCGCAGCAATCGTGTGCGCGACGTGTCGTTTAACATTAGAATTATAATGGACTTCATTTTCCTCATAGACTTAATGGATTATAAAATAAATCAGTGTTACTAAAGAAGCTTGAAGAGGCCTGTTCTTCGCGACGAACAGAAATTACGAAAACCCTGAGATGAATTATCACGTTAACATCGATTTACATGACTCGAGAAGAAGAAGCGATCATCTTGACAGACGTCTAACAATTTATTCAGCGTGACAGGTGACAACGAAAGTGGGAGGCAATTTATTTTTACAACGCTCATCACCGTTCACCCGATTTGTATTAGCGTCTTTCATCCGATCGCGTAAACGAGCACAGCAGGAAGTTTTATGACTTTATGACTATCGACATTAAGAGAGGTATATACACAACATACCGACCGTGCCGTATATACTCGAGTTGGAATAGCTGGAATAAATGGAGGCCATCCAGGGATGGATAATTGTCAATTTGATCGCGTATGAAGGAATCGATCGACATCTTACTGCTAAGGCGAATTTACACGGTTCACTTTTGGTTGAACAATGCGGCTGATTCGACAAAATTCAAAGTAAAATGAACGGTGTAAATTA
This sequence comes from Andrena bucephala, assembly GCA_947577245.1. NCBI lineage: Eukaryota > Metazoa > Arthropoda > Insecta > Hymenoptera > Andrenidae > Andrena > Andrena bucephala. Next base: position 91,946,899 of record OX387715.1, on the reverse strand, counting down.
CCACTCGATCAACGTGGTCAACCAAATTCAACATTGGAAGAATTTGAGAGTTTTTACTTTTTCTGTCAATTCAAGACGATTCATTCGAGTTGAACACCCGTAAATACGCCTCTTGAACATTGAAAGGTTTTCTTCATTTGTGTCGATGTATTGTCTGTAAAAAAAGGGCTTGCTGTTTTTGTGCCAGAAAATTGTTTTTAAAGGCAATAAGAATATTAGAAATGTTATGTAAAACAAACAAATTAAATTTGCTTCGACGCCACTTTTAAGCGAACCATTCGATTAAATTGAAATTGTTTAAACCTTCGTCTTTCAATGTCAATATTTCAATTTTGTTGAATGAACAGCGCTATTCAAGCAAAGTGAACCGTGCAAATTCGTCTTCAGGTGCAATTTAATCTCATTGTAGTACCTGTTATTTAATTGTCGATAAATAAATGCACTACTGATTTCGAAGAAAATAATTTTCCAGATTAACATATACAGTAACGATCACTGTACCATGCTAGCGATTAAAATACAGTCGAATTTGAATCCATATCATTGTAATAGAAAGAGCGGAGCATACCTATATTGTTTGATAAAACGTGTAAAAGGTCTCGAATTAAGTTTATTACGGCGGAACGAATCTACGAATGTGTACCGCACAATCATGCTATAATCGAGGGCGAAGAGTGCGCGCGAAATTGCCGCGAAACTAACGGAATCGTTTAGTCCGCGCGGCTAGTCGACGCGTCACGAAAATTGAGCGCTAACGTAATTAAGTAATTAAACCTCGCGGGTGAAATCGGACCGTTGCTTTTCCCATTCAATGTGTCGCGCGCACTGAAAAGCCCGCACGAAAACTGTGGATTTCAACCCCCGCGGCGAGTCTGTCACCGTGCACGCTCCGCCACTCTGCGATCGTTCGTAAACATTTGTCGAGTGCAATGTGTCCAACTGACAAAAGGAGCCCGCGCTACACCGTGCGTTTAAAAGCATTAATTACGGCTGCTTTTGTCTCCGTGCAAAAGCAACGCTTTGAGCGTCATTTTGATACGTGACATTCGATTTCACGAGCGCTGCCCCTCCTGTTCTGTTTAAATTGCATCCCCGAACGTTCGTCGCGTGAATGGGACGCAGTGAACCCAGAGGTTCGCCGTACGAATCTACGTGCTTCTACGAACAATTCCGAAAGACAAGGGTAAAATTTCGAAGCGACTTGGCTTGGCAATGATTTAAATCGGGGTCATTTACCTGCTAAGATTTTTCAATTACTTAATTTATGATAACGATGATAATACGTGTTTCTCACACATTTGGAGATAGAAGAATAAAATAGAGATACACTAGGGCCCCTGTTACCGTCAACCCGTTTAACACTGTTTTACTGTAGCGTGCAATAAAATGATGCATCCCCAACACTTTGTATAAAATGTAAAGCTATAAATACATTATATAAGTTTATACGTCAGTACGCTATCTGTGTTTGTGAGTTTGCCTTTTATATTTACGTAAAGTTAAAGTGACCCCACTTACAAGGGAAGATCCCGAACCCGGAAATTGAAAAAATTTTGGAACTTTGTGAAAATACGTGGGGAATTTCCTCCTGATTACAACGCAATTTTTGTTTCCTGCCCAAATTCACTCTAACAGGGTGTAATTGACCACTGAAAATCCGGTTATTTTCCGATTTTGTGATATAACTCGTGAACTGTAAAATATTTTTTTCACCAAATGATAGATCTAATTAAAAGAAGTAACTTTTGTCTTGATACTTTTTTTTCTATTTGTTACAGTGTGCGAGTGATTACACAAAATCGGAAAATAGCCGAATTTTCGGGGGTTAATTTCACCCCCTTCTAGTGAAATTGGGCTGCAAAAAAAATTGCGTTGTAATCAGGAGGAAATTCCTTACGTATTCTCAAGGTTTCAGAATTTTTTGAATTTTTGGGTTCGGGATCTTCCGTTATTAGTGGTTTAAATTCTGAGCTGCCAACAGGGATCTTACTGTGCAAAAAAGAAAAATTTGAAAGAACACAGGAAAAAATGTAGTAAAGAGTCAAATTCGGCGAGAAAGTATTCGCTGTTATTAAACAAAATCTGAAACGATATTTGAAATAATATTTCCAATAACGTTATTTGAAAAGTACACAGGTCTGACTTGTACCTACAAACGATGCGGAAAATATTCCATCAGTCACATTTTTTTCTGACGCGATTTTCTGTGCAATAATCTTCTGCGGATAAAGTAGAACATCAATTATTCGGATAAGTGAGAGAAAATTTCGATAAATCGGTAATAGCAGATCTTTTGTATTATTTGGGTGAAATGGTTTTAGTATGTGAAGTACAAGGTCTCATTATGTGCCCGTACTAATAATTAAAATGTAGGAAATCCATATTTGCGTAATTTGGTATTTGGAAATTTGGTGTCTGATTAATTAGCGTCCTTTGTGTAACTAAATTGTAATTATGCGTAAAGAAAGATTAACAATTAATGTGCCTCGTATGTTCATTGCAACAGGTAACAATGCATTAATTAAATTTGGCTTACAATATTTATTATAGTATTGCTTTGTTGCCACAATAATCAGTTTCCAGTACTCTCAGATCCTGGTTTTACATTATCTACGATATATACTACAAAAGTTGTTTTTAATAGATCGAAAGTCTGAAAAATCGATACTGCTCTGAGTTATTTGTTTACGTCACTAAAAATAACACCAGGTTTATTGAAAATTGTATGTAGGATGACCTTAATAGCAGGACAACGCCGAGAGGGCATGAACCCCCCGAAAATAGATTCTATAGGAAATTGGGAATAAATGAAAAGCGGTTGGATAAGCGCCGAAGATGAAAGGTCGTTTTCCAGAGAATGAGGGAGCATGAACGTCACTTGGCAATCTTCATTCAGTGCACTTGCACTGGGTCAGTTGTGTCTGGCACACAGCTACCGTCGGATAATCCCTAGGATCCGTTAAGTACACAAATGGCTCCAGTCGGTCTGCTACCGAAAAACTGTGCATGGATTACAATATGCACAGCAACTTGGAGATCGTGACGATATCCGTTAATGCCTTCTACTATACACAAATCGTTAGTGCCTTACGAAACAAAAGAAGCCTAATGGGGACTATTGTAAATAATAGAATAAAGTATTCCCTTTCTTCTTTGATGGAAATTAATTACATTTTGATAGCAAAACATTCTGGCATCGCCATTTATTTCATACAAACAGCAGTTGTGACATATACGAATCGTCGTTAGGGACGTAACGATATTAATCATTAACCGGTTACTATTAAATCGCGTGAAAAGAAGGTACGTGTAAAGGTAAAGAGGCGGTTTTGTGGTTAGCTAATTGGTGCGTCGCCATTTATCAAAAGGTCCATTCGGAAAACCTAAAACGCAACCCCTGAAATTCAACAAGTGCCCCTGAAACATGAGCGAGAGAGGATAAACGAGCGAGCAGGCAACACAACCAACCTCTATTACGTGCGTGACGCGACTGATCTCCCGCGCGGGGAGTGGGGAGGCGACGGTCCGTGCGCGCGCGGTGGGGGTAGAGGATCGGTGGTGTTCGGCGGGGTTCGCGTATCCCCGGCGGCGCTCGGCTTCTGGTTTCTCCCGCGGCCGCATAAGCGGTGTCAGCGTGTGCGCAGACCGGCTGCGCAGCAGGCGTGTGCGTTGTCCAGATTCTTTGTGCCATTCCTGGCATACCAAAAACAAGAGTGGTGACTGCGCTCGTATTTACCGGGGTGCAGCGTTGCGCGCTAATATTACTGTGCGAATTTTGCCCGTGGTGTAAAAGGCTCCGCGCGCGCGCGACGCCACGTCAGCTCGCCCAGTGGTAAGTACATCAAAGAAAATAGTGTCGAAACATCCTCGAAAGAGCGCGTCTACTCGTCCACGCCCGTGTGTCCCAGCGGCGTCGTCCCACACACAGGGGCCGCGCTCCGAACGGATTCGACAGCAGCGACGACGGCGATATACACACCGTCGGACACCGACGGACGGACAGACGGACGAAAGGAAACGAGAGACAGAGGGAGCGATAGACGCCGTGCGACAGAAAGAGACGAACAGACAAACCGACTGTGCGATAAAGACAAATATTACGAGGAAAAGAGAGCGTAGACGCGGCGGAGTGCGTGAACGTATTATGTACATGCGTGCCGACGTTATCCGGTCGAGTGTGCTTCTGATTCGGTAAAAGATACTACCGATTACTCGCGTATTCCTCGTGTGTCGTGATTGTCAGGTTCGTACTTCCGGTGACCGTGATGTTCGCATTGCTAGCCCCGTGTTGCTGCTCCTACTACTACTTTGGATGAAAGAGAGAGGGAACGTGTATGCGTGAGCGAGTGAGGAAGAGAGCAGACGTAGAGGGAGAAGGAGAGCGCGGAGTGTGAGTGTGTGTACATATATATATATAGTGAGTGTGAGAGAGAGAGGGAGAGTAAGAGAAAGGATAAGAGCAAGGGAGAAGGATAAGAGGGAGAGGGAGGGAATGGGAGTTGCATGTGTGTGTGTGTGTGTGTGTGTGTGTGTGTGTGTGTGTGTGCGAGAGAGAGACACACACAGAGATGAAACGATAGTCGGATCAGTTTGATAAACGAAGAGCTTGACTCGAATTACCGGTCTATCGCATCTACCGTGCGGTTCGCTAGTGCATCGGTGCGCATCTGTCTTTGTCCGATTGTCGCGTGTTTACGAGCGTTGTGTCAGCTGTGTGTCAAGAGACGCGGAGAAGTTGCTAGCCTCCCCCCCCCCCCCCCTGTGTATGTGTGATAGCGGAGCGTATGCAGTTCGACTCTGGCAACGTGTACGACTCGGCAGCGCAGGGACGGTGGTCGAGGAGGTTAGGACGAAGCGTGATCGGTGTGTGCCGGTGGTGGTGGACTGCGTGCGTTTCCCCGAGGAGAGCGCGCCACGACAGAAACGTGTGCCTCTGCCTAGTGCCTGCGTGCCAGCCCGCTCGCTCGCCCGCTTCTGGTGAATTCGTATGGTGAATTATTGATCCGCGGCGTCGTGTGCGTGCGGAAAAACCGCGCGACTAAGCGAGAGGAATTCACTGGGGCGGGGGGGGGGTTCAGGAAAATAGTCGAACGGACGGAGAAAACGATAGATCACAGTCGCCGGCCTGGCCTGTGCCGGTGTCCGTTGTTTTGAAAACTGTGCGCGCGCGAAACACGCACTGCGCGCGACATATGCGGCACGCTGACACGGAACGTCTCCGAAGGTGAAGCTAAGTGGTGGCAGCGAGGGATTTTCTTTCCCCCCAGGCGGGAACCAAGCGCGAAGTGTTCGCGCGTATATTCCATTGCTCGAAACGTAACGCGTGCCTCTACGTGCATACGTGTCTCTTTCCCCCCATTCCCGACACTCTCTCTCTCTCTATTTCTCTCTTTCTCTATTCCCCGCTCTTTCCCCACGGTCTCTCGCTCGCGTTATACGTGTATGTGCGTTTCTCTCCGTCTCACTCTGGCCGCGTTGCCGTCGCCGCGTGTGCGTCAACGAAACCGAACGCGGGAAAAGCTCGGCGCGCGCGAAATATACGCTTCGCGGTGAATGTACACGCTGTTGAGCGTGACACGCGGCGCGTTTCCGATGCCCGGGCAGTGAGTGTCCCCCAGTGCAGAGATACGGGAACGGATTATTTAGACCGGCGTAGAGGATCGAGGGAAGGTGTGTGTGTTGTCGTCGTCGTAAGACGACGGCGACGACGGTCACGGCGCAACGATAGCCAGCCACGATAAACGTCGGTTCGAGGAACTTGAACGCCGCGACGCTGTGGTAGCTCTGTCGCGCTCTTTCGCGTCTTCCCGATAATCCAGGACAAGCGAAACCCTACCTCCGCCACCGCGACTTGGATGGATACTGTGCATTATTTCTGGAGTGAGTTTCTCTTTTAATCCTGCGCCTGTGTGCGAACGTACCGCGCTTGCATGTGACGGCTGTGTGTGAGCGCGTGTGCTGTGCATGTGTACGAGGGGTACGCGTGTGTGCGCCGGGTGTCTTGGAGCGCGCGGGCATCGGGCGGCTGGTTTTTTTCTCGTTCCCTCTCGCGACTAGACGTTGGCCGCCGTCGGGACACACGGTTCGCGGGCAACGTTACAGCTCGACGCTGAAATACTATTCGCTCCCTTCCCCGTTTACGATATTACTGCTCCGATACGTCAACGTATTCCTTATTCCTCGACGTGGTTTCGTGTCTTTGCATGCCAGTCGAGGAACCAACGGTTACCGAATCGTCGTTGTTTACACTTTTGACATTCTTTGCTCCCGTATCCTGTGCTAGGTTATGAAAAAAAGGCCGAGGGAGCCGTCAGACGCACGTTCTCGGCAGAACGTAGCACGCAACACGCGGCTTGTTTTATCCGCGAAACGAATCTCGCCCCCCGACAGATATTTCGAACGCATACGCCTGTTGAAGGAACGTCAGGAGAATATCGGAGTGACAGGAAGTTTAATGCAACGGCGTTATCACAGTAGGTTATCAAAAATAATTCCAGGGTGACACCGTAACACGCTGTTACATAAATTTAATCGGATACTTGTCTTGTTATCGTGCCCGGTAAGCGGGTACGGCCAGGTACGCCGTTTAGAAAAGATCGTTGCCGTTGGCTGCGTATTTCGGGTCAGCTCTGACTCGCTGCCTTCTGTCGTCCACGCAATACCCTTTTTTTTCAATTCGGAACTGGTCGTGGTCGAACGTAGTTCATGCGTAAAACTCTATGGCAATAATAGGGCAGGCGTGCGATACCTACATTTTCTCGATTTATTTCTGCACTTTTCCTCTCGTGTTTTCGCGTTATCTAACGTGAACCACGGGGTTATAGTAAGTGGAGTTTAATGCAACGTTAGTAATGTTTTGTACACAAAAGGCGCGGTGCGTTTTTCCAGAATTTTCCACGTTATGCGTATGTATTGGTCTGGTTTAACTGAACAGATTCTTGAAATTGGTTTTAGTCAACCGTGCGAATCTTCAAGCGACGTGTATTATGGAATAATTATTACGTGATTAAGGATGTTTATCCCTTATCGCGATCTTTGCATTTTAACGCTGTCAAGTCAGCGCGTAATTTAGAATGTTTTTTTATCAAGTGACTGCGGAAACAGAGGTACATCTGTATTCGGGTTGTTGATACTCGAGTAATCGCGTACCCAGTTAATCGGGTGATACCTGGGTATATATATATACGTATAATGCGGTTACGGTTACCCGAATGCTCGTATAACACGGTTAACCGACGAAATATAGTTAACTGATTAATACAGTGAATCTTAATGAGCAATATAGTTGTTTTACATTTGTGATGTGTAAAATACTTTACTGTTGCTCTTAACGCGTTGTATGACGGACATTTTACATGAGAATTGATTAGAACACTTTAATTTGGATAAGTAAATGAAAATTATTTAAGTAAACTGTTTTATTATATTGTTAACCACGCTCGAATCTATTATCCAGTAAATGGCGAACTAACTGATTGGGTTATTGTCTACTTTCAGTAGATACACAGTAATTTAATAGGACACAAAGATAGTAGCAAATAATGGTATCGTTAATAGCGTAGTATGCTGCTGAAACAATTAACCGAATGCACAGAAACAACATAATTAATAGTTTAATGCAATTAGACACTATCAATTACATAATGAGTTGTTTCGCGATTGTAAATTGTGGTAGACGACTACAGTAATCATTAACGTATGAATAGTAATTCATTATTGCTCTTAAGGAGTACGGTAATTATTTAAATATTCCTTATGCAACATATAATCCAAAAAATTATAAAGTACTTTGCACACTACAAACGTAAAACAATTAAGACCATTATTATAAGAATATTTGGGTAATTGTAACCATATTATTGGTTTATAAGGGTCCTCAAATATTACCCTGTTACTCGAAAAAAGTCAAAAGCCCCAAGGGCCTTTTCGCACGAGACACTTCCGTGGCTCACGATTGCTATCTGGGATATATTACTTAACGAATGTAACACTATTTCGAAAAAGATAAAAGGAGATGCGGAATGTGTGAATTTTTTGGAAATACCAATTGGGAACAAAAAACTATCTCGCGTTAAACGTCCGTAACGTGTATCCACCGTCCTCTTTGTTTACATTTAGTGAATGGTTTTGCACCGTTGTTTTTTGTCCACTCATAACATGGCTAAAAACGGACGAAAAGAAATGAGAAATATTTGAATTTTTTTCCTTCACTGCGAGAATCAACCTAAATAAATTGTATACAACACGTTTTTTACATATTCTATTGGTTCCTACGACGTCGAAAATAATAGATTTTACAACTGAATAAGTACACTGTATTTCTGTTCTTTTCTTCTCAACCCAAAGTCTGACATAAATATTATGAATCAGCGCTGCCCCATACAAGAATTATCAAAAAAGATTGCGAAACGTATAAGTTATCGATTAAAGCGAACACTACACCTCCATCGTACTGAGAAATCTAATAAGCAGCCCATATCTTCCTTATCTCGATGAATGTGTTAAAATTCTGGCACTATACAATTGCCCTCGATCTTTCCAAACAAAAATCCGTGTTACAATAAATAATTGCTCTCGAACTGACAAGTCGCGCCCGACGCACAGTCAGCTGCAAGAACGTTGCCATCGGCCCCAGCATAGTACGGCTCGTTGAAATTCGCAACGAGAGTCGGTTAAGTGCGGTTCGTCGGTTCCGAAGCTCGGCGATAGCCATCGAAGTTTTAACTGGTCGCACGAAATCTGGGGTTCCGCTCAGGGGAAAGGATCTCGGTTAAGCAGCAGCAGGTGCAACGTATGTTTTTTCGTGCCTGTACCGCCCCCCTCGTTTCTGTTGGCCGAGCAGCTCGTTTTCCTTCCGAACAGCGAAGGCGGCTTAGCTGCACGCACGCGAGCCGCGTAACCGGTAGCGGCGGTAATCGGTAATCGATGAATTCGATGCTCGTATCACCCCTGCTAAACTCGCATTCACTTTTTACGCCAGATATCTGCCTTTTATCTCGCCGTTTTATCGGCCGGTCAAATATTAGAACTCGGATAACGTCGCTCCTTTCGCTGGCCCGTATACCTTTACTCCATCAACACTTTCAACGAAGTTGCCGCTGAGTTAACCCTTTGCTCTAACTTCATTGCTCGTCGATCGACCAGAGATACTTCTGCTCGATGCTCTCTCTTATTACACAGAACCTCGCAGCAGGGAATGATACAATGATTCGAAAATCGGTACTTCATTTCAACTTGTGAATTAGTAATTAATATAATTAGCATGTATCGTTGATTTGCAGTTCGCTGCGTCTAAGGGGGATACTTGGAGCACGAAGGGTTAAGGGATACTGAAAACCTCGAATTTTAGAGGCCCTTGGTTGGCGAGGGGACCCGACTATGTTCGCTCGCAGCCCGGCTCGTAGAATCGATTTCATTATTCTGGGTGAATTTGATTCGGTCTCGTTCAATGGCGGTGGAGCGATCGTATCTCGGTGCTCGTGACAGCAGTTAGACTCATTAAGCCGAGGCTTCTTCGCGATATAAATAGGACTTCTTGTACCGTTGCACTACGGAAGGAGCAAATAGATTATCGCGCGCGTCCACCGGCTTCTCCACTCTCTTCTTTCCCTTTCTGCCTCTCTCCTCTTGCTCCTCTCCGCCGTCGGTTGGTTTCTTTTGCTCGCGGGTGTGCAGCCCGAGCCTCTACCGCGCGTGACTTTCTATTTGGTGTAGACGGTGCCAAATTGTCAAGTAACTAAAATTACCTTCGAAGGTGTACCCCCGTGTCTTTCTCTTTCTCCCGCCTCCCTCCCCCCAACCCCCCCCCCCTCTTTCTCTTCCTCTAGCTAGCTGCTAGAGCAACGCTTCTCGCTTCTTTTTTTTCACGCCGTCAGCTTTGCTCCTCGAATAGCACCGTTTGCCTCCGCGAAACTTTCCACTCTGTCGATCGCGGCAATCGTATCTCGCGATCGCGCCGCGGTCGATGATTCGAATTCTGGCACAGTTTAACTCGCGTGCATCGGGCTTGTATCATTAATTGCGCGACGGTGCCTCGGCAGATTAAACCTGCCCGTGATCCGCGCACGTGTGTGCGACAGTAAGGCTGTCCTCGGTGACCCCTAGGTAATCCTAATAAAACCTACGCGAAAGGTCGTTGTTCCTAGATCGATTCGCGAAAGGTCGAGCGTCACGCCTGGCCAGATTTCGTACGCTCGAGCTGATGGGACCAGCCTCTCGGACACCAATTCGAATTGTCCTTCCGTTCGCACAGCCGCTAACGATCCTCGGGTCCTAAAGAACGGACCTTCCTTCGAATTACTCGTCGAATCTCTCGTTCGAATCGTTTCAGTGAATCGTTCCCGATTCGCTGTTTTATAGAACGGCGTCCCACCCGTGGAAGATAATTCCCCGTGACGCTGGTTCTTGAAACGAATGTCGTGTACACGTGCCGATTTTATCGCGGTGGTCCGCTCCGCCTCGTTTATGAAATCGAACTCGCGCACGCGCCGCGCTATTCTTTTTTTTCGTCATTAATTATGTAAAATTGAAAGCAGTAAATTAAATGTCCGCCGTTGGGACGGGGACGTTTCGCGCGTTGCCCCTTCGACCGTGCAAATTTCGTCGATGAAAATCGGGCGCGATGCGTTGATTTGTATCACGCTCGTTTCACCGTAATATTATATTTCGGCGATATTGCGATTGTGCCGTTGCAGCGGCTAACGATCTCGATTGAAATCTGCCTGAGGACCGCTGCGGACCCGCGCGATTGAAAGTCCAATTTAAATCGGGGGAAAAGCGATAGCATCGAGCCACCGGCATTAATTAATAATCAAACTGGCGACGCGGTGATCGATCGGCAGAATCGATGACGAAACGCCTCGATAGTGCACGGTGGTCATGATCAATGGACGCTGTTTATCGATGGCTGTTGTGTATTGCGAGCGAGGCAGTTGGACCGAGATCGTTCAAGATATCAAATCGTTATTTTTTACGGGACATTCGACGTGAAAACAATGTGCAGGTGGAGATTTTTGGCTAGAGGCTTTAAAGGCGGCTGTAATTATTAAGGGGTCTCCCTACCTTGACGGACGAAAAATGATACGAACTTTGGGAATTTTTTAAAAGAAAACAATTAAACATATTTACTTCCAGCTTTGTGGCTTCATTTGTCAATCTTTAGAGAATATGAAAAAAAAATTGTATGCAAAAATAGTGATTATATCCGGAGTTATAGTGCTTCAAATAGAGCGCCTTACAAAAATCATACGCGCATCTTTAGTATAAAATCAGCCGTCGTAGTTGTCTGAAATAGAAAATTTAAAAAATTGTGTAATCTGTATGAGTGTGGCTATCGCCTGAACTAGATTAAATGAGAAATATAGAAAATTAAAAAAATATGCCAGCGCCTAAAACAGACATCGATTTCTGCCAAAAATTCGCTGGTGTTTTAAGTCGCAAAAGTCTAATTTTGCAAAAACCGACTTAGTTTTAGTACTAGCGAGAATGAGGCATCTACTGAAGATATCTGCCAAGTTTGAAGTAAATCGGGTGATTGGTTTTTGAGATATCATGCTAACTAATTCGAAAAACATCGTTTTGAGAAAGACGCGTTTAAAATTTTAGGTACCGCTTTTGTTTAAATAATTTTTTTTCTAAAATGTTGCCTAAATGTGTACAAATATATGCATAATGTTTTCAATTAATATAATTTGAGGGTTTTTCTTAAAAAAAATCCCAAATACCGCGCTCCTTTTCAGACAGTCAAAGTAGGGAGGACCCTTTAAGGATATTCTTGCCTGGATATCCGTTTCCAATAGTAGACATTTTTTGTGCTTCGTAGGGGATTTTATTTTCTTGGTGAAATTGAGGGCACAGACGATTATAAATATACCTAGCAAGCTTTCGTCCGTACGCTCGTTACGATCGTCATTTGTGAAGCCATTGTTTATGTAACTTTTATCACTTATGCTGGGAGAAGTGGTGGTATATCGGAAATTAATAAGGGGATTGTCCCCGAGTCACGTGTATCTCAGGAAGATTGATCTATAAATGGAAACATTAATCCCAAAGTGACATCGCTTTGCGCTCGACAAAATGATGCAACGAGGGATGTCAATATAACAAAGTTATTTATGAAAGCAGTTGAATTCTATTTAATAGTAGATACGAATAACTCCCTTTGCGTTGAAAATTGCTTTCGTAATCTTCTCTCCCGCGATATTCAGACACAACAATTAAAGCTACCATGGATCCGATTTTAAATCACTCATCCGTTATTTTTGCCGCGCGAGCTGTATTTCCTTCCCGAATTACTTATTCACCTCCAGCGCATTTAATCGCAAGCAGTCAGTATCGGTTTTCCTTATCCTAATTTTATCCAGCTGCGGGTCAGACGCACTCGTGTTCGTCAAACCCCCGAGAGCCAATCGGTGCTCGTGAAATCAGCGATTATTTAAATTCCTGCAAATTCGAAATCAGACTCTCTCGAGCAGGCGGCCAGTCGATTTACACCGGCAGCTTGCGAATAAACGGAAATAGGAGTCGGTGGTCGTTAGTGCGGGCGCAATTTACCGTTTTGGTCGTCGGATGGAAACGCTCGAGCCCCTCCCTCCCCGCCCCGTCCACCCCGCCCTCCCTCTCGTATCATTACGATACGCGCTATTGTGCCTGGTTACGTTCCGCGCGACGTTATGATTGTTATTACGAAACGAGAGAAAATGTTTCTGGTAGTAATCGATACTCGATATCCGGTAATAAGACGGCCGATAGCGTACGTAGCCCATACAACAGATATCAGCGGGGAATTTATCGGTGTACACACGTGCACACTCGTGTCTGACTGTTGACCGTGCACAGAGAAACGTGTGCATTTCAATCGCGTGATTGAGAACGTGCACGGGGCCGAGCTCCCCCCTCTTGGGGAAGTTTCACGGGTCAGAAAATCATGGGGTGGTTTTACCACCTGGCCAATGCCCCCCCCCCCCTTCCATCCCCCGTCGTTCGCCCTGCCAGAATGCATGTGCATACAGTCGCAGTTCCCCTCGCGGTTCGAGCCGTCTCCCTCGCCGTCTACTTTTCTCTTTCTAAAATAATGCACCAACCCGCTGCAGTTTGTCTGCATACCAGCCGAGCCACAATCACGCGATTCTGTCGCGGGTATCGGTCATTCGGTATGAAACGGAGCTTACCGTGAGGATATTAAACGGCGCACTTGAACATTTGCGTTTGAGAAACTGTGAAATGACGTAGCGGGAACCGTGGAGCCATTTCGCGATAGTGCGGGATATTAAAGCAGGGCGGGTTTTATTTGACCCTAAACATCATTCTTGCCAAGGGACGGTTCCGAATTATTCGGTGGCTGAATTACGAAGGGAGGGAACGGGCTTAAAGGGATAGGAGTCATTACACGGTTAAAAAAAGTAATATATTTATATATATAAGATTTATTTTCAGTCTCAATGGCATTCAAAAGCAACTTGGTTTTACAAATTTTAATAATGACACTTAAGACATTTTAATAATGTGAAGATAAAATGTAACATCTAGACATTTGCCTAGATGTCCGCGGCCTGGAAGTCAAATACTTGGCGTGGCCAGGCAAGGTCAAGGTGTCGATGAATAAGAATTATTTAAAAACGCAAAATAATGAAAGTGTATTCATATTGACAGAGTTTTAAATTGACAAATTATCTGAAAGCTTGTGAGAGGAAAGGTATCGGTGTCGATGAATGATCTTAGAATTAATTTGAAACGCAATATAATGAAAATGTACTCATATTGTCAGAGTTTTAAATTGACAAATTATTTGAAAGCCTGCGAGAGGGAAGGTATGGGTATTGGTGGTCTGAGAATACCTTGCCTGGCCACGCCAAGTATTTGACTTTCAGGCCGCGGACATCTAGGAAACTGTCTAGATGTTACATTTTATCTTCACATTATTAAAATAATGATAAAATAATAAATAAATAGTATATTTTATAAAGGTTATAAAGTCCAAATGCCCCCGGAAGATAACGTTAAAGATTTGGTATATTGGTTAAAAACAGGAAATGTCCACTCCGCACTGTAAGAAAATACGGAATGCCTCCACTCTTTGCCTAAGAATAAGCTTCTGCCGTCAAGATAAAACAAGAAATTATTTAAAAAGAAAATTATATAAGAATTTCTTAACTAATGGAGTAAAATATAAAAAATTAATTTTTTCGATTACGCTGTTTTGTGACATTCCCTGTTCTTCCCCTTACCCTTCATTTATGTAAGTGGACTTTCTTTCCACAAGTGCTTCATCAGTCGATTCTCCTATATCCATAATTGACCCGTATTTAGACTACACAATAATAATAATAATAATACGTCTTTATGACATTCCCAAGAACACAAAGAGAATTAATAGACAAGACTCAGCAATTAGCTGTTTTTAAGTCTATCCCGAAGACTGGTGACAAAGTACAATAATAATACAAAGAGAACATAAATACAATAACTTACAAAATAAAATAAAATATAAATACAAAATAGAAAATGCAAAGTACAAAACCAAACAAAAACAAACGCATTGCGGTAGGCACGCTCAACTTTACCCTGAGCTAACAGCACTAATCAATATAATAATACAACCTACTTTACAGTCTGAATAAACGAAAAAACAGAATCTCAAAAATTGCCTGTCAGGTATGTGTTCAGAAGTCTCGATTGAACCGAAGGCATCGAAACAACCGTAGAATTCTTGTACCTACAATCGATGGTCCATCTAATTATTTCGGGAGAGATCGATAAATCCGCCGCGGTTGCACGTGGGTTGTAAAGTTAACGTATTAATCTTGCGCAGCTTCGTATCGTTCGCCGACGCACAATCGGCAATGCCAGCCCTTCGCGCGCGTCGGGAGGAATAATTCCCTTCGGAATGATAGCTCCGCGCACGGAAGGGACCGATCGGCGCGAGCAAATAAAACACGCACGGTTAATTGCACTCGTTCCAGATCGCGCAGACGGGGGAAAGGGTTACTGTATGCCCGCGACGGGATTTATTATCGGCCGGCAATGATCGACGCGGTATTGCGCTCGCGATCATTGTTTTCGGTGCGAGAGGCATGTTACGAGACTCCCGTCTCTCGCCCTTCGTATATACCCCGATTGCTTTTCGTAACGTGTAGAAATCGAGTAGATCCTACCTGGATAAGGTGGAAGGTTGCTCGTTGCCCGTTGGATTCCTGGGCCGCGTTAGATAATGGCCTTCGGACCTGGTCGAACAAGGTAGAGACGGTTCGTGACAAAGAGTGATGAGAGATGGAAACAAAGGTTGGTCGAGCCTCTGCTGTCACTTCGGTGAACGCGCAGATCAGTGCGAGGAATTAACGTACAATTTCATTTCGTAATGATAAAACAGCCATCGGTACTAGTTTAAGGGGCGACGTATACCAGAAGGCGAAAAAGTAGGATGGATTTGAAGAATATTTTTTCGGTTGATAAATGTTTTTATCAAAGAAACATTATATACATTAAATAGGTCATACGTTTCCGTATAACGGTGTTTTTAGAAAAGGTGTCTGCGGTGACCAATATATCCTCGCTGTTTTTCATCTGAAACAAAAGAGGAAAGATTATTCTTAATCTAAACAAAACACAGTAATACTTGTGATAGCCGGTTTTGGTTACCTCAATTTTTCGCAAAAGGCATTTGAACATAGAAGTTCACAATTTTATGATTGAAAATGTGGAAAGTCACAGACTTCTTGTCACGGCAATTAATTTCCTCGGTTTCTGAAGGTTTCCCTGTTAGCATTTATTATTAAGCACAGCTTGGGTCGAGAAAGGCCCAGCTGAGGGTTAACGCATAGGCGACGGACAACGGTGGCGAGCGAGTAGCCAGTTAGAAAGGTGAAAGATCAACAGGAAAGTCGTAGATTTCTCGTGCCAGTCGATAGTATTAACCGTGCCGATCGCGAGGTCACCGAGCGAAAGATTCGTCAAGGTGATCGAGAAGTTTCCTCCGCGGAGGCTGTTGCTGTAGTAACGTCTCCGGCAATCAAATACACCGGTCGTGTCTACTTTATTGCCTCTCCAGATTGTCGACGTGCGATAGTAAAGTTTATTGGTCATGCATCGGTGAAATGTTTGCAAACGGTAGTGGCGTGATTCGAGAGCGTTGTCTACATTTTCGTTTGGATATAACAATAGTGATAAACAAGAGGCACGACACTCTTAGGAATTAATATCTCATTCAGCTATAGCATCGAGCAAAAGTAGCTGCGAAATTTCTGCCAGCATATATGCGCTGGCGAGTGTGCAAATTCTTTGATGTATGAATGAAAAGTCAGTATCTTGAACGGCGCATAATAACTGTGCGCGACGATCAGAACCAACGATACCGTGTTATGCAGATTTCTCTTCACAGCTCATGGTTCGTTTAAAGAACTGTTTTCAAACTTTTAATCGATGCTATATGTCTCTGATGAGCGGCCAAATGAGTATAAGTGAAATGTTGGCCAAAACGGGACAAGTACGCTAAAATTTTTTTACATTTCTGTCCTTTGCTTGTGGCTCCAGTACTTAGCAGTCAATATCACTTCCTTCCCGCTTTTTTACAGGAGATTGGAATAATATACCTACCTCAAAAAAACAGTATAATTGTGGGAAAAACAGTACATATACCTAACATGAGTTATGTCGATGAATACGACGAAGAAAATAATATCTCACCTCAAGCTAAATAGTTTCTTTTTTGCGACTCGAAGTTAAAAATAAAAGTTTCTAATTAATTCCAAGTTCATTCAAATTTTGTAATTTTTCTTCGAGTTGCAGTATATTTTTAAAGTCCAATGAGACATGTGTTATCAACTTTCACGTCCAGAATTTAAATATTCCAAGTGTCTCTCTGCAAAACTATGGATTCTCACTTATGCTTGTTTGCCAGCCCACCAGAGACGTGTCCGGGTCCTTATTCTCATAGAGTACCTAATCAAGGTCAGCTTCGCTAAATGCACGCGTCGCGGTTATCAGGCTGCCTTTAGACTGCTTTATCATTGCTTCACCTTTGACGATGGTAATGCGTGAACGTGAAAGAAGGAACGTGTCTACAGAGGCAGCTTAAAGAATAAAAAAAAAAGATGTGAGAAAGTGGAGTCGCGGCGGAAACTCGATACGAGTCGAAAGTAATAGGCGTATAACGATGTGATGCGTGGTTGTCGTCCGAGGGGATGGTCAAAACCACCCCGCTAGCCTTGGCGCTATTTCCAGTAGTCCATTAGTTCGTTGAGTAGGCAAGGA
Source organism: Andrena bucephala (assembly GCA_947577245.1). Taxonomy (NCBI): domain Eukaryota; kingdom Metazoa; phylum Arthropoda; class Insecta; order Hymenoptera; family Andrenidae; genus Andrena; species Andrena bucephala. Next base: position 91,929,652 of record OX387715.1, on the reverse strand, counting down.
AAAATGTAATAAACCGCGGACACGTCGCATCTGCCATAACGATATAGAACACCGAACACCGGGGAAAGATTAAATTGCTGCGTCCCCTTTCCTCGCGCGTCCGCTTTCCCTCCTTTCCTCCGTAATAAGTCAGGAAAGATGGCCGGGACCCGCGCTGTTCTGTAATTCCTGTCTCTAGGCGTTTTGCGAATCATTTCAATTCTCGTTGAAGCTGTTTGCCACAGTGCCGGGGCTGTTTCTGCTTGAAACCGGCAAATACACGAGTTAATGTCGAGTAGGACACGCGTCTTTATCGTTTTTGTGTCCTGTAACCACCATTGACACAGTACTCGCGTGCTGGGTACACTTTGCATTTGTTACGAGCTCGTGATACGGATTACTAAACATTTCCCGTGATACCTAACGCGAGTGTCGCGTCAGGCGACATTTCATATTTCGTTTCGCGGTCGACAGCAGCAAGTAGAGGGGCTCTAAATTCATCAGACATTTTCCCATATGAACTGCGCGTCTCTTCACAGTTATCAATTTGACTTTATATTCGCCATTTCAACTTTGTTAATTCAGATTTGTGGCAGGGCCATAAAAACCGACGAGAGAACTAAATTGCGATATTCAATTATAGAAAAATAGTAGTTGTTATATTGTTCATGATCTTAATCTCTTCATAATCTTTTTGAAAATTTTAATTTAGTCTGTATCTAGAGATAGCTGTAAGTAACTAACTTTGTTATAGATTTACTTTTGTTTGTTTTTGTTTGCTATAGATTTAGGTACTTTTTTTATTATTAAGACCAGGTATAACAACAGCCTATTGGCTGCGCCTCGCCTTTTACGTAAGCATGTACCTACAACTGTCGGTATAGGCTCTACGTATAACCTGGATATGCTGAGTAATAAAGACGTTTAATACTAATAATACTGATTTCAGGTCTCTTTTATTCTATTCTGCTTTCGACACTGAATCGAGAAACAGTTTTTTCCTTTGAATAAAAGTTTCACCACCGATAAATATCGCGGGTCACCGGTGACCCGCGTGGCACGGAACGTCTTAAAGCTGTCGCGTATTTTGGCGAAGCGGAGAGAATCGAAGAAATTAATAATAATTAATTGTCTCTGCACAATTGTTTATAAACTTTTCTCCTGGTATCGCCGCGCCGCGCTTCGCCAAAATGCGCGACAGCCTTTAACCAACCTACCATTCGGTCCCGCGGACGAGCCGTTTTTCTTGTGTCGCGTCGCGCTACGCTGACCATTCCCACGGAATGGTCAAACATATTGGGATCGTGACGAGTTCCACAAATCCAGTAGATTTTTACGCGCTCCTCGCGATGGAGGGTAAGTGAAAGACGATGGAAACGGGTTTTACAGTTACAGCGCTGTGTTTACGAGCGTCTGTCCTCCCCGCCCCTCGGGCATAAACGCTATTTGCGCGTGCAAGATCGCCCCCTACCGTTTCCCTCGGCTTTCCGCCCCTCTCTTCGCTGTTTGCGCTGCCGTCGTCAGCGGTGGTGTGGCAGCGGCGACGCCCGGCGTCGACGTCGCCGTCGACAGCGACGGCATCATTGTATTAACACGGTCGAATGGAAATTACACCGTCCTGGTCATCTCGACGTTTCGTGGGCGCGTTTACGACGTCGTTTCCTCGCTTTTAATGAACAATGAGCGCGACGAACGTTTTCCTCGCAGCCACGTTTTATCGCCGCTCTTCCGAATAGGCTGAGCGCGAGTAGAGCACATTCCCGGCTCTTTTCGGTATCTTCTCTTCCAGCCGTATTCTTAAAAGTTCAGTTTGGGCAAATATGTATAAAAGATTGCGTGACTATTATTTTATTTGGTACGAGTAATATGTGACTTTGATAGTTTTACCATTTTTCCTTTTTCTTCTGCAGTTACCTATTCGTTGAACTTTTCACGAGTTTGTGATTACTTAAAGGTTCACTGTAGAGTTTATGATTACTTAATAGGTTCACTGCCTCGCGAGTCACTGGTGGCACGCGATATTAATCACACTGCACCAAGTGTCCTTCGATTGGATATCGAGACGAAATGGGGAGGAAAAGGAGCCGAGGAGAGTAGAGTTCAACGTAAATTCAACTTCCTTTTCATTGAATATTGCGAGGCAACTGTCTGAGTTACTTTTAAAGTACTTTCGAGAACATTAAATAACCCTGTGGCAGTTAACGTGTTAATTATACAAGTAGGATATATTTCTCTCCCGTTTTAACTGCCCTATGTTCACACAGGTATACTTTATACCGCGATGATTTTTATCTATTCTGTTGTGGCACAACTCTGAAGAATAACATTACATCGTTTCGTGTTGTAAATCGATCATGGATGATATCCCGTAACACGTTTATTGGGTTCAAACTTTCCGCATTTTCCGAGAGCCTTGAGAGTATGGACTAGGGTTATTACGAATATTTATTACGAATTTATGATTATTCAATCAGGAGTATTCGAATAAGTCGGAGTATTCGAATATTCGTTATCATAACAGGGGAAAAAATAAAAATATTATAGTTTCCTTATAATCATTTATGGGGTTTTAGCTTTCTACAAAAATGTCTACTTCTCCTGTTTGTCACCCGCTTATGACGGGACACCGGAGGACCTAGAGGAAGGGGCCCTTGGCTGGGTTCTCCACTTATTATTATTGGAATAATAGTACTAATTAATGATGGTTGTTTTCGGTTCAAAATGTATAAATTTACCAAAGATTAATAAAGCTCCAAATTTAATGTTTGAAAAACAATATTTGTAAAGGCCAATATGAAATGAATTTCACGATAAAGTATGAACAAATATTTCATGTTCAGATTCCTATTCGGTACAATCTGAAATTCGGTCACTCCGAATATTCGATGAAATTATTCGAGTAGTCTTAATTATTCGACTATTCGAAAAAATTATCCGCATTCGAAATTATTTGTATTATTCGAAGTACTTCTAGCAGTCGTAACCGTACAGAAATGGTTAAATCAGTGTTCTAGAAATTTTAGAAATTACTATTTGAGGTAAAAGTGTTCCCTGCCACGCGACAAAAATCTGATTCTACGGAATGCGTGTCCTATACCGCGTTGAACGTATCAAGAAGCTCCCATTCTTAGAGCAGAAGCAGCTCGAATAAAATTTACGCAGGTTATATTCTCGTCAAGGACCGATACGTTCCCACAGTCTGATATCAAGAAAACCTACTGCCAGATAAAAATAGCGGACCTCCGCTGTCCCGACCTACGCGTCTTCATGGCTGTTAATTAATTAAATCGAGGTTCCGTTTCTAAGCGAAGTTATAGTCACTTCCGTGATTCAGAGGTAGACGACGACGGTCGTTCTTGCTTACCGTGGAAGATCTCCGACGAGGGGAAACTTTCTAAGTGCAGACTGCATAATCCATTGCGTGTCGGGCAACCAGCGAACGCGCGCGCCCGCGCAGGCTGCTGCATAAGATACCGTTCCACGAGCAAAGCACACGCCGTAAGCTAACAGTGTATGGTCAACTTTCAACCTCGATGGAAATGTAACAGGTAGCCCGGTGTGGAAATGCAATGTATCGCCTGATGAATTTTTCCATTCACACGTGTAAACGAGCCACGTGGGCCCCCGTTGAGATCAGGATGGCGAGTTCCGAGGGTCGTCGGATTAAAAGCGTCGCCTTAAATTATTAACCATCGAACGCATTGTGCGAAAGGTGGGCAATCGAGGAAGCTAACTGGAAGATGGAAGAAGCTAACTTCATACGATATCAAGCATTCTGGAATGAAGCGAGATGTAACGTGGCAGATGGTGCAATTGTGCGCCAGATTATAGCTTACAATCTGCCCCGATAATGTCTCTTTCTTGGCTAATTCCCAAGGTGGACGTAACGTTACGTCAGCCCCGACTCGATACCGATTGTACAGCGTTACCACTGTTTTTCATTTTACATACCGCGATCCTGTACATTGATCGATGCTCCGGGAATGCTGGTTCCTGTCCCTCGGACGAATAGAGATGGATCTGAGGCAGCTTGTACCTTATCGTGCGCGGTGTTTCAGCGTGATGAACGGTCCGTCGTTCGTTCCCTCGCAACGTTTATTAATCGCGAATGATTCGGTTGTCCTGTACCTACGAATTCCACGAGGCTGCTCACCTATGTTTGGAACTGGCCCAAAGCCGCTGCGATCGTACTCAAAATCGCAAACCTTTTCGGTTATTACCGCTGTACCCGCTCGTCGATCGTGGATAGACAGATTTAGAAAATTGTTCTAGTAAATTCGAAAATTAATTTCAGGAGTTGAAGAATTTTATTGGCAAACTGCTCTAATATTCAACGAAGGATTCGGCATCATCAGGGCTGGATTAACACGTTTAGAGGCTCTAGGCACTGAAAAGATTTTGCGGTCCCTTAGGGGCCGTCCTTAAATTACGTAATGGTACTTTTGGCGATTTCTTACCCCCTCCCTCCCCCAGTATAAGAATTCGTAAGATTTGATATTGCAACCCCCTTCTTACGTAATATTTTTTACATTGAATTTTTTCAGTTATTAAAATTCTTTTAAAGGTTTATATAATTCATTTAACTCGGTTTCGGGAAATTTAAACGAAAACAACTTTTCTGGAACATTAATGATAGAATTTGTATTTATTGAAAATTAGGATAAAAAATATTACGCAAGACGCTACCTGACTCCCCCCTTCCCCTTGTAAGAAAACGTAAGAAACTCGTGACCCCTCCCCCCCAAAAAAGCCTTACGCAATTTAAGGACGACCCCTTATACAGGGTGATCGCTTCAACGCAATGTATGAATTCTTAGGCATTTCTGATAATTTGACTAAAAAGTGATTCTAGCAAAAGATTTTAAAATTCAGAAGTTTTCTATGGTTTCCTCTTTCTCCTAATACCCTAAGCACGTGCTTATTTTGCTTATTGGTTAATCCAGCACTGGGTTTCATACACGGACTGAAAATAAATTTCTTTGGCGGAATCGGTTGGGAATGTGTGAAAAATGTTGAAATTGGAGTTTAAATTGATCGAGGTTGAATGTATGACAGTTGTAGCGTAAATGATTCTTTGAAGCCTATAGTATCTTTACAGTAAATGGAAAGTTTCAGTTAAATGGTAAAAAAGTTTGCACATTTTTATCCACTTCGAATAATCTCCATCTGTCCCCGCCGTGCTGTTCTGACGAAGAAGCTCGTAATCGGACACCGGAACAGAGTGTCGCCTTTACGTATTATTATTGGTCTCCTGGCTAGATTAGATTAACGAAGCAGTCATTAACTAACTTAGCGTCACGTCTGCGATGAGAAGTCTCATTGGTGTTCCTCTCCGTCTACTTGCTTCCCCCTTTCTTCCTCCTGTCCCTTTCTCTTCTGCCCTCTCTTCTCGCATCCTGTTGGCTCGATGCTTGATTTGTCACAGTACCGTGCGTATAAACGCTCACTGTCATCATCCATCGGGTTTACAAAGCTAAAACTGTCGATGGCATTGCCCATTTCACGATACCTAACGCCAGTAGGTATCTACCGCTGTAACGAACATTTCAATACTTTCGCACGTACCATCCGTTTCTTCCTCAAATCGAGTTAAATAATCCCGCGACTGTTTACTTCATCCACACGAAGCTTAAACTTTCGTTTCTCCTACGTACTTGGTGTTCTGTACAAATGGATTCTTCCACTCCAACCCTCTGCACTGAAATTTATCCGATACCTCGCTTCTCCCACGCAGAACGCATGGTAATTTCGAAACCAGAATTATTATGCTTTTAATTTTGCGAAATTAACATTTGAAGCGTAAAGGGTCGGCCAATTTTGACTTACTAAGCCGTGCTAAAAATCTTGATTCTCCTCGCTGCTTTTGTGCTTAATATAAACCCTGCGGACGTTTGCGCTCTGTTATGTCTCATCGATTTCGTTACGAGGCGGATAACGAACAGGTCGACGCAGAGCGATGTAATACACAGATGGGGTCCCTTATCCCGAAGAGAGTCGGCACGAGCGGTTTTCATTAGGACTCGAATTGGCCTCGGAGAAGCGTGGTTTGGTTGGATCTTGCACGGAGGGCCGTCTAAGTATATCCACGTTATTTCTGGCGAGAGCTGACGCACTGTTTCTCTCCTCATCGCTTCTCTCTTCTCTATTCGCGTCTTCCAAAGAATTATCCTCGTGTAAGCAAAGCACGATACACTTGGACCGGGATCATTCGCTTCTCGAAGATTCGACGAATGAGCACGCGCCGCCGTTTCGAACCTAGCAACGAATCGGCCAAACGATTTCTCGATAAACGCGCGGACGCGTCGAGCCGGGTGCCTCCTGACGCCAGCCGAGCCTTCGTTCTGAGCACGCGCGAAATGTAACGTGAAATTGCGAAAATTGTACATACATATAAGTCGCAGCACAAAGAATAGAGAGTAAGTTAGAAATAGTATTTAAAATAAATGCAGAGAAGGATACGTTAAAATATATTTACGGAAATGAAATTAATTAATAATGAGCCTGGAGTGGTAGAAAGTAGAGGAAACCCTTCGAAAAATTAAATTCATTGTAGCCTTCCAATTAGAGTTTACGTGTTTGGAGTAAAAATGTAATTGGATGATTTCTAGGTGGTATGTATTTTAATAGAACGATCTTTCTTCATGGCTTCATAAATTTTGCATTTATTCCTTATGTGGTGTAATACTAAAGAGAATATTTTTACGTGTATAGTATCCTCTACTAGGGTTAAGAACCCAATAATTACTGTTACCCTAAGCTGTTTTATTTAAAATAACGAATAAATCTTGTGAAATCACACATGAAAAAAATTTAGCATATAATTAAAACTGTTATTTGAACGATATAAAAAACAGCACTTCATTTTTTCTTCATTAATTTTGATCAGACGGTCAACAATTTTAAGCGGATATTGGAAGAATGAAAACGATGACTTCCTTACTAGCGAAAGAGAAAACAAGCCATTAAAGGAAATACTATAGTTGTAATATTTAAGCTGTTAACATAACAATATATAATGTTCTAGGTAATATAAATTTCATAGAAAGTAATAACGATTGGAATTCAACGATTGATTACGTTTTTTTATTTAATATTTGGGTGACAGTGATTGGTACAAGCGTTTCAAGCATTTTGGTATTACTGTCATGCCAGTAAATTCTCGTGCATACGAAACGACATAGATAACGTTAAAATGAGATAAACAGCGTTTGGTTGGGTGGCAATAATTGGGGTGTCAGTAATTCCATCGACCACGATGTAAGGGGTGACAGTAATAACTCCCGACATTTTTTTTTAAATCAATGAATTTATAAATAAAAACAGAGGATTTGAGAATCACAAACATATTTTCTTCAACTAAACATATTAAATAATAACAACTAAAAGGAAGAACTTATACTTTTGGCCAATAAATAAAAAAACTATGCAATAATGTCAAAGTCAATTCTTAAGGTGACAGTAAACGGGTCCTTCACCCTATACAAAGTCCCAAAATATCGTTCCAACAGCGATAAACAATTATTCATAATGCATTGAGACTGGACCAGCTCCACAACTCAGGCCCCCGTGCGCCCGACGAATGAATACCAATTAATCCCGACAATATACACAAACACTTATTCTTACACTTTTCATTGAACGGGCCCAGGAGAGGGCACCTCCCCTTCCATAAAGCGTGCTCCATTTTTAACCCCATTGTACAGTTTCGAACACCTCGGTGCAATTTGCATTCGGGTGTTACACACGTGGCGTCGTGTTCGACGACCAGTTTTTCGAAATCCAGCTCAAGTGCAGGTTGTACTTGGCGGTGGTTTCGATGGTGGAACGACGAGAGCAGCGTAATAACCGTGTAAAGGCCGAGGGAAGTGAGCCTACGAGCCTCGTAGAGAAGAGAAGCGGTGAACCGTAGTACAGCCAGCGTGTGTACGACGATCATGGGACCCCGCGACTCCGCGGCCCGTCCTGAATTATTCATTAGGGCCGTGGCAGCCGTTGGGCCTTCTGCACGCTTGATCCTTCCTCAGCCTCTATACTCTATACATACATATGTATACGACGCACCTACAATCGCATTCGCGAGCGTACGCGCTCGCACCCAAGCATCTTCTTCTTTCGACGCTTCCAATATTCTCCACCTTGGCAGCCTTATGCGCGAATCACAGGTTCCCGAGCGTTTCTTTCGAAATACGCTGCTCCCTTCTTCGTTCATCTGTTTCGTGTTCGATGAGGTGAACCCTTCGAGCACGGAGGTCGAAACGTTTGGCGTACGCTGCCGTTAGTGAATACTAGGACACCCACGCTGTGTGGAATAATTGTGGGAGACGGTGTTTTATTGAAGAACTCTGAGAAATTTTATATCGCTTATAATCAACAACTGTGGGACTCATTGCATCCCAGTGTAATTTTTTAGTTAACCTTTTCGTATTTTTGAATCTTTTAATGTGTCAGTGATAATTGTACATTCGTAATACCTACTCATACAATCATGCTCTAATAGGCTTTTTCTAGAAATGTAAATTCTTCATTTCACCATTAACGATTTTACTTAAATAACAAAATTCAGCTGGGAATTCCTTCTTTCATTTGCGATTGTCCAAATACTTTGCATCCATTCACACATATTCACCCTTATATTATCAAAAACTGGAAGATTTGTAAACGTCTAGAAGTTCACAAATATAAGTCTTCATTGAAAACGTTTTAATCTGTCAACTAGTACCTAATTACTCAAACCAGAGACATTTGCAATGAATTTAAAATTCCATACCTACGTAAAACTGCTTACAGTCGAATTAAATCATAGTTGTAATGCTTTGTTTCTTCTCTGTGTCATTTTATTTTCTTTCCGTTATTAAACGGGTCTTACATGTTCATCGAATAAATAAATAAATAAATAAATAAATAAATAAAGTAACGTACCACTGAAATTTGGTAATTTTTGTGACGAAGCAGCTTGTCATAATCGCCAAATAAGAATTTACAAATCATTAAACGATAATGACTCCCGCAACAGTCGATCTGTTAAATACTATACTCGCCACGAAATTCTACTCGATCCACCACACTCCATAACTAAATCTACTGTACATTGCGGCATTCGCAGCGTCAGGTATTTCCACAGACAGTACTTTTTCTTTTTTGTCCTCATCTTGCATAACGTGGGCGGTGCGAGGAACACGTCATGCCAAACCAACGATTAACCTCGAACTTGCCACGGCCTCTGACGCTCGTTTACGCTTCCCATCTGACTAGTCGCCCCCCATTCTCTGCAATTACCCAATGATTCATTTGCTTAACGATCGCCGATCGACCGCCGACACCCGTTTCCAGCGGGCCGGGCGTCGAATTGAAACATCGCCCCCCCCCCCCCCCGTCCCGCTCGCTGATTTTTATTCCGCGCGGGTATCGGCCGAACATTCGATGAGAGGTCGCGGAGAATCACGGGAGCACTTGAGCCGGAAACTCGGAGCTCTCGTTGGGTGAATCGCGTGCAGCCAGATGTTTAACGATCGCTCGAAAATTAGCCCGGTGCGAATCGGATAGGCGTACGCGGCGTGAGAAGCGAACGGAGGGAGAAAGAGGAGACGTTAACGGCAGCGATGAGGAGTAGCTTAGCGTCATCGAAAGGTCAACACTATCAAGTGCACACTTGTCGCCCCGGCTCGTTTACAATGCACGGTGCATCCCGGGCAACGAGCACGTCGCCTCCCTACCGTTCGTTCACCCCGCGCCGAAATTTCTTTCCAAAGTGTCGTGTTCGGCGCGAGGCAGGAAGAAGCGCCCGGCAGACCCATTCTCCTTGAATAATGTATACTTGGCGTGTTTTATCCAACCGTGCGGTCTTACCATAATCACTCAATTATCCATTAAAATATTAGTTGATTATTGAATCCCAGTCGGTATCATCTATGTATGTCTTCTTGGGGGTAGGAAAAGTCTATATAATTATTATTTTCAAGAGAGCAGGGTGCTTTGGTTTTTCTCATGTAACACGAAGGGCGACGAAGTTATCGGAGTAGTACGAGCTTCGGTTCGATTAATTTCCCCCCGAATTATGCAGAAGTCTACCAACCTTATAAACGACAAAAAAATAGTTTTTCCAAACACAGTACGGCCTCATAATTTTGTGATCTTTATTTTGCAAAAAATTACAAGTAATAAAATTTCAATTATTATAACTACCACAGCTATAGTTCCATTTTAGACTTAAAAAACAAAAGCTACAGAAAATTTAAAATAATATTAATTATACTACTCACTATTAAACCAACCGATTAAAAAACATTGTGAAACCATAGCATGGAATAAAATATGCCTAAGAGAAATAAAGCTAGGTACTTTTCTTTACCAATTAAAATTGTCAAACTCAATTTACTCAGTTTCAGATCATTAAGGGTTGGTAGTTTCCTACATAACTAGGCTCAATTGGGGTAGGTCGCGTGCTCTACTTTGCCGAAGGTAGAAGAGCAAACTCGAACAGCGTGGCGCGTTGCTTTTTTTTTCTTCTTTTTTTTTTAAATTGACTACTTTGCTAGCCGAATTCGTGTGCACACCTTCTGAAAGCAAAGCGATGTGGCCGATTCGTTGCGACATCTTGAAAAAGTTGTTTTCGCGATGGCGAAGCGACGATGTATCGGCGACGCGTTTCGCAGGCTCTGCTCGTCTCGTTTACATAATTCAAATTATCCTCCGCCCCTCTCCCTTTCTCTCATCATCATTCCTCCCGTGACACCCCTCTTCCTCTTCGAATGCAATTTCGACGTCGCGTAGTTGCGTCTCGTCGCGACATTGCAGTCCAATTAAACCGGCCGGTCGAACGAATTCCCCATCGTCCATTTCCATTTTCACGTACGCGCGCCGCGCTGTATTTACGTGTCAATTTCCGTACATGTCGTATCCGACGACAGGATAAGGGATGGCGGTTCGAGGGGGGGCTGACGCGGGGGCGGACTGGGATGGAGGTGAGATGGAAGGCATCATCGGGGGTATCTAGAATTCGAAGCTGGGCCGGTTCGTTTGGCGCTAAGCCAGGCCGACTTACCCAATTAGGTTTCATCACTGGGTCGGCAGCTTCCCTGGCTGCCAATATTTGCAATACCTAACTAAACTGATCCAATTATAACCAAACCGCTGCTCCATCACTCGTTCGACGTTCAGTTGCTCTGCACCGAATACATACGCGCCGCCGCGCTACACGATCCCAAGCTACACGCGCGCTCTCCCATCGAATTTTCTATTAATCCGACGCCTCGATCACGGCACCTGAAGCCCTGTTTTATTCGATTACCGTGGATATAATGATTGCAGGTGTCGATCGATCGACAGAGGGTTTATTCACATAAATTGTGGATGAAAAATTAGGGGCTTGTTAAGATTTCTTCAAATGGCAGATTTTTTTCGATGAGATAGAGCAGGGTTGACTAACTGGTGGCTCGCGAGCCACCGGGGGCCCCTCCGCCTTGCTGCCACGCTGAACGACCCCCTCCATACCTACCAGACTCTGACGATCGCAGTCGAAAAGAGAAGGAAAGAAGCAGGAATCGACCGCGATCGTCAGAGTCTGGTCGGTATGGAGGGGGGCCGTTCAGTGTGGCAGCAGGGCGGAGGGGCCCCCGGTGGCTCCCGAGCCACCAGTTAGTCAACCCTGAGATGGAGGAATATATCAGGGTGCCTTTTTTTATCAGCAAATCGATTTTAAAGATATCCTGGAATCTCCGTGATCTTGGTGTAGATGTGCCGTGTTTCTATAAGACGTATAAAAATAATAGTGGGGAATAAAAAGTGTCTTCTTTTTTTGTAATTGATTTTTTAAAGTAATCAGGTTGGAATTTAAAAGTGCGGGAGTGTACCACGTACAATGTTCTAATTGAACCAGATGGACATCTGTGAGGAAACATTACATTTTGCATTTCCGAATGATCTAGTTTTATTTTGAACCACGTATTTCGGGACACCGTATACGAGATACGGGGTGATTGTGACGGGGAATGGTAAATAAATTACTCTTTGCAAGGAACGAGATAATGATGTTGCTGTAACTGACAATGTTCTCATTTAAAATTCTTACAATTAGTGGCCAAATTAATGATTCGCGTATTCTTAGATATACTATACATGTATCATCCGGGATGATCAGGAACTCGGGCTTCTTTGAACGGAAACGTTCGTTAAGATACCATCTAAATACATATACCTACCGATCGCATTATTAATTATTAATATATATAATCTCATGGTATTTCGACTTTGGTATTCCGTATTGTTAGTTTCAATCAAATCTGCTGGAATCCGCATGATAAATTATGCATCACTTTCACCTAATTAATCTCGCATATTGTTTAAATCGATGTGTATTGATTATTCTCGTTGACGTATTATTAATAAATAAACAAATTGCTGCCACGCAAATGAAGATTGGAATAGTTTTTATTTTAAATTAGGAATAATTTTTTCTTTCATGTAGATCAGTCGATAGATGGAGAGAGATAAATTGATAAACAACCAAGAAGGACCGAAATTTATTTCCTCGTGAAATTTATTTCCTCGGCCATATACTTATGTACACCCTTTAACACAGAATAACTTTTTTAAATTTGGAACAAACGACTTGAGTTTCTTTCAGCAGGTACAAGGATTACTTCACTGGTTGACCTGTTTCGGTGTTTTGAACGAAAATTGCAATTCGTCGCAATCGCTTTTCAAACTTTTTTATCTGAGCCTGTAATGAAAATTTGAAAATCCCGTTTGTAGATTTAAGTAAGTTGTATACCTACATGCTGAAAATTTCATCAAAATCGGTTAACGTAGCTAAGAGCTACAAACAGTTAAAAGTGGTGGAAATCACAGTTTTCGGCCGAAAACTACCGAAATGTGTCTTCTATATCTCTACACCCTCTCCAAAGTTATACCCACCTGGTACAAAGTGCCCCGCACATTGGCGCATACTCAAGCAGCTTTAAAACCGATATTCTTCGACCCACGAAAACCGACATCTCCATTCTTTCCATTCTCGCAGGGCAAAATATCCCCAAGTTCGCTCCCCGAGGCCGCCGCTAATTTATACTTAAACCCTCCCGATGGATCCTCGATCGTGGCCCGCGGCCGCCGCTACGTGCTCGCGCTCGTACGCGGGTTCATGCACACATTGCACACGCATGAATGCTTTCGAGGTCCGAGAAGAGAGTCCGCGCTAGTCCATTGGCATCGGCAGCCGGTCCAGCGGGAACCCATCTACCCGGGGAAAACGGGGTGTGTATAAAGAGGAGACGCGAGTACGGTGGAGAGAAAGGCTGATAGAGAAGGGGTGGGGGGGGGGTGGGGAATGGCGTAAAGCGGCAGGGGCGCTGGCGAGGAGGGGGCGGGGAGAGAGAGCTAGAGGGAAGAAAAGAGATAGAAGGAGACGTGGCCGCTCACCGCTATTCCAGGCATTCGATTTGGTATTTTTCTTTGTGTATCACGGATAGTTCGAATTGTTCTGCAAGCAGGGCATTGATATATCGTCCCGCGGGTCCTTTGAGCCGGCCGCGCGGCTCCGAATTATCGTTCGCGTACTCTCACGGAACCGAACGAGCCCAACCATCTCCTCCCGTACCCCCTTTTCGCCGAATGCACTCGCCGCCCTTACCCCGCGCCCCCTTTCGTCTTTTCTGACCCCTACCTACCCACCCTTCGCCCACCCCCCCTCCGTCTCCTCGCCCCCCCCTCTCCCCTCCCCCCCCCCGCCGCTTCCTCTATGGCTCCCTCGGCTACCGGTCAATTTATCCAGGGTTGTCCCTCTTTGCTTTATTTCGCCGGTATCACGAAATCTACCACTCGTACCCTTACGCCGACTGGCGCGTTCTGGAGAGCAGCGCTTTTTCGTTCTCCTCTCGTTCGGACGCCCCTCTTTTGTTTCCCTTTGCTAGTGACCCCGATGCAGCCGGGAACGTCAAGGGCTCGGGAATCTCCCCGAGACGTTCCCGGTGATGCGAGAAATCTCGTATCGTGGACGCGCGACATTCTAGGAACGTCCCGCTCAGATTTTCCTTTTGCTCTTTTCCCTCCATTTCTAGTTCAGCCTTGTTTTGTTCCAAGTATTTTGGATGTGCGCCGCTGAGAAACGGGCGAGTGAGCCGCGGTGGATCCTGCGTGGAACACCTCTTTAATGGGACAGAGGTTTAATTAACGCGTGACCCGCCGTCGAATTTACGCTAATATCCGTGCTTGATTATTGATAAACAATGTAATCAGACTTCGTTTGCCGATTCTTTGAACTTTCTGATTTTTATTTGCTGTATTTATTTTACTGCCACTTTATCGCAGAAGGTGCAGTGTCCCAGATTCACGAATCATTTTAAGATACACCTTAAATCCGCGGGCGCATTTTATTCATCGCTTCATCCTTCGGCTCTTTCACGTCGCCGTGCGTTTGATCTCCCTTCGGTGCGCGACAGTGGATCACGTCAGGACATTGCAGTTTTATTGAATTTTCTGTAGCCATTTTCTTTCACGAGTGCCCCATTCTGGCCTTAGCCGCGCGCATCCACTCGGGATTCCCTATTTTGCTTCGCTTGTCTTCTAGTATTCCCATTTTCGCCAATTATTTCCTACATTCTCTTGTGAACTCTTCTAATTCCAATCGACTGCTAGTTTCAATTCCGCAATCTTCGCTGGAAATCGTTCACTCGGATCCAGAGATGGTCAAAATGTTTATTGAAATAAAATTTCGAATAACGAATAAAAGTTAAAAAAATATCATTATTCGTTAACCCGAATTAACTTTATTCCACACATAACGAATAATTTTTTTTAACTTTCATTCGTTATTCGAAATTTTAATTAAATAAAAAATTTGCCCATCTCTGCTCGGATCCTAGGAGGGGGGGAGATAGAATAATTCCCTGAAGAAAGGTTCACGCTGGTTTTGCATCCACGGGGCGCGGTCAAACGTAAGCCGGAGCTTGTTCCGCTCGCCCAGGGTACCGTTACATTTTCGATATTCATACGTGTCTCCTACAATGTTCATCCAGTTGCCCGTACCGGTTTTCACCTGGCAGTCCACCTTGGAGCGGAGTCAGGAAGAAAACCGCGATTCCACGGAATTTTCTCCGAGTTCCGCGCGCAGAAACGGTCCGCTCAACGAGAATCGCTCATTTTTATCTGCAACTTTCACGCGGCGTCCTACCGTTCGAAAGAACCTGCTGCAGGCCGTCTCATCTTGAAACCACCGCGGTGGTTTTCTCCTCTCCTTTCTTTCTCTTTTTTCCTCTCCTCTCTTCACCTTCCGTCCCACCATCCGCTTATAGCCGGGGTCCAAGCCTCCCTTTGTGTGTAACGGTGAATCACGAAAGAAGGACGGGGCAGATCGGCGGCAGGAGGGAAAGAAGAAGAGGAGGAGGAAGAAGGAGGCGACGGTGTGGTAGCGAGAGAACGGGTAGAAGGGTCTGAAGAGAGGCGTGGGAACAAAGGAAGGTGACCGGAGCGAAATGAGGAGGGATCGGGAGAAATAGAGGAAGAAAGAGGAGCCGCTCCGTCTCCCTTCCCGTCTGATCTTCCTGTCGTCCCTTTCTTTTCTCGTTCTCCCCGCCTCCTAGGGCAGGCTGGTACCCCGCTATCATTTTAAAGCGGGGAAAAAGGAATTACCCAGGGGGTTATCGGTAAGCGTACAGGTCTAGGACGATTGCCATCGAATTAATTCCTAAATTACACGTTCCCGCGCGCATCTGTGCCCGGGCACTTTGCTACTGGAATGGCTGACGACGGGCGTATGACGACGGGACGTATTTATGCGCCAGGCGGACGCAGTTACACCGGGAGGCAGCGTCCTTAATTAGGTATAGGTTCGATCGTATCGAGCAGGCCTGCGAGATTCTGAAAGTCAATTACCCCGGGGTTCTTTCATCTCTCGTCAAAGAGAAACTAGTGGATGGGGAGGGAGGGAGGGAGGGGGGGGGGGAGGAAGGAGAGGAGCAGAGTGACCTTTGATGCGCGTAGCCTAGAAAGGGGAGGAACGTAACGAGAAATTGACATCGAGAGTCGTGGAGGTCAGGCGGTGTCAAGTAGTATATACCGTCCACCGACCGCCGCTCTCCACCATCCTCCTTTTCCGTTAATGCACGTTTTTAGCCAGTTTATAGCGCGCGCCGCTCGCTTCTGAGCTTCGAGCCTGGACCGCTTCCCGCCGTACCTGTTTCACCTCCGCGGGAGGACGATAGGTAGGAAGGCTAAAAGGGGCCATGGGGAGTCTTCTACGACAGATGCGAGATGCGCCGCCGTTGCACCTTCTTGCGTGCAGCGCCACGTAAGACCCGTAACTGGCCCTCGCTAATAAAGAGTCACTTCTCTTCGGTGCGCGCGTCCGAAAATCTGTAGACTGGGGCGAGCAAGCAAGCGTGTTGTAAAAGCGCAGGCATAAGTTTATGAAATTATCATTTATTTGTATGTGTCTCATTTTAACACCGATGGCGATGGTCACTCGGTTTGGAGTAAAAGCTTGAACCTGTTTCTTGCTCATAAATGTTTCAACCTCAGCCGTTTAGAGATATTGAATTATTACCACTGTGTAGTTACATCACTGTCCATCTTGATTTATTCATTTGGATGACTTCGAAAATGTTTCTGAAAGTACAGTAGTAGTGCCTCGAAAGAGGGGACCGGGTTTCTGTCTTGAAATATGGTGATTATAAAATTATGAAACTTTGCAGACATGTAGAGGATATATGTATAATATATACCATATAGGTATGTATTACGCAATTTTTCTTGCTGCTCAAATTCAGTCTAAGGTGGATCTTACTGACTATTTTCCGATTTTGTGTTTCTCACGGCCCGTAAGAACATAATACCAAATGATAGTGCTAATTAATGGGAGGTTCCGGTCTAAAAGTCGATTTTTTTTTTATTTCATTTTTCGAATGTCAACCTTTTAGGAATACGTGTTTAAAAGGATTTGTTGAAATGTGTAAAATTCCCAAAATTATACGCATTTGAGTAGTGGCAAATGCATGGATTACACCCGGCCAATCGGCGCTCACGTAAAAGTTGAAACGCGTTTTTCTCGAAACGGTGTTCTCAAAACAGTGGGACCTGTATCTCAAAAAGTTATTATTCGATTCAACTAACACTTTTTTATTTTGAAGAATATACTTCTGGCTAGGGGGTGGGGGGGGGGGGGGAGGCAGAAAAAATGAAAATTTATAATTTTCAAAGGCGTTGAAATGACGAAAAATATAGGGAAAAAGTGATTTCAAACTTCAAGTGTCGTTATTTTCTAAAAAAAATGTCATTTTTGTATTTTTTTCTGGTTTCCCCCCTAGCCAGAAGTATATTCTTCAAAATAAAATAAGTTTCAGTCGAATCGGATAATAACTTTTGGAGATCCAGGTCCCACCGATTTGGATAAATTTTTTGACGCCTTGACTTTAACCACTCCCCAGTGCCGTCTGCAGTGATTAATTATAAAACAAAAAATATATTTCCATTATTTAAGACATCCTTAATACAATGCAAAAACTCTCATTAAATTATATACGGTAGTTTTCCTTCAATTAATTCCTAAAGATCACCTATTTTTGGGGGCTCTAGACCGGAACCTCCCCTTAAAAGAAGAATCTTTTGTCTGAAAACTTTTTACAGTTCGCGAGTTATAACAGAATATCTGAAAATAGCTGAATTTTCAGGGGCCCATTTCGCTTCCTTAGAGTGAATTTGGGCAACAAAAAAAAAAATTGCGTAACACATACCTGTACGTCCTCTAAGTACATAACCCCCATATCCCCAAAGTTTTATAATTTTTTGAATTTCTGGGTTGGGATCGTCCCTTGTTAGTGTCGGAACGATCATTTGGAATTACTCCTAAGTCCAAATGGATACGACATGATCCGAATGAAGCGCGATGTAGGTAGCGATTCTTTGGCCACAAATCATTCCATACACTTTACAATCTATTTTTCTAAAGACGTTGTGTTATCCTCCGCATCGTGGCGTTCGCTTGATTTCCAAGACCCTGTCCGGCACACGTTTAATCCGACGTGCTTAATCGCTTTCGTCGCCGCGCGTTTCCTCGCCGTTCGGGCGGGAACGCGCTTTCGTCTCGCGTCATCTGCGTGCACATGCGCGTAATGACGCGTAAACACGTGTGCCGCCGCCTCGCGTACGAGTGCCTACGCTCGACGATGGAACACCCGTTGATGGAATAATGGCTCTTCGGGCGCGTGTCACTTGCCAGTCACGTTTTTTCCCCAGGCGCATCTTTTCAACGGCCAAGAACATTTTCGTCCAGCCTCGCTGGTCTTGTTTCTCTTCCTGTCTGTCTTTCGGTCTCCATGGTAAAAGAGACACGGGCTGGCGAGAGGGTCCTCCTACTGGCAATTGGAGATTGGAGGTTCGAGCTATTTGAGTAGCCGACACTTTGGGTCGAGTGAAACAGTGATTTAATTCATTCAAGAAAAGTCCGGGCAGCTCGATTAGTTTAGCGACCTACTTGAATTTGTTTCAACTGGAATAGTTGGGTTGATCGATTATTGGAGGGCATAGTGACACACAATTAGTCACAAAACTCCGCCCGGTCTATTAGTATAATACATTTTATTTATTTAAGTATGTAATGTTAAAGGTAGAATTATTAATTATAATTTACATTAGTATAAACACTATAAACCTTCGTTAATGTGCATTAAATTAGTTTTATACTAATGTAAATTATAATTAATAATTCTGGCTGTAACATTACTTGAATAAGTAAAATGTGGTATACTAATTGGCCGGACGGATATTTTTATGACTAACTGTACATTTTAGGAGTACATTGATATTATTTGATACGGAACACAATCAATGCTACAGAATATAATTACTTAGAGTTCTGGACTTTAGTAGTAGTCTGTAATTATTGAAATGTTTGAAGTAGTAAATTGGAGCGTTTGACATTAATTGTATTTAATCCCATTATACTATTTCCTGAAAGGAATCCTATGAAATAGAACGTCACAATAAGGGGCCATGTAAATTATGTATAAGTAAATGAATAGCAAAAGCCGGTTACTTGTGTTTTCTGTATTGATAATATTGCAAGTCACCTAAATCATGATGATGAACACAAACAGGAAAATTTTTCTATAAAATCCAGCTACTTTAAAGCTGCCTTTTTAGGTTAGTTGTAACTTGTATTGATGGGGTTTGGCATCGAGTCATTAACGTATATTGTTAAATCGACCGAGATCCGTCTTGGTAGAAAATATACACTGATTTACAAATCGATGACATTTATTTCGTTACATATAAAAAATAGAATTGAATTTTATTTTCTTAAAGCTTTTGTAATAAAATAGTATGTATTAACACGCAGTAGACAAAAATATTAGAACATGGTGTCAAGTTCGTTCAATATTTCTTACTGTAATATTTCACCTAATTTTTAAATTGCTCTATTTATGATCCGAGTCACTTAAAAAATACCCCTAGGTACCCCTGTTCTTTTCTGGTGGGCAGATATCAACTGGCACAGATCTGTTCCGTAGAGTCCAGCAAAAGTTTATCTAGCCGTTTCCATACGTCAGCGTAGATCCTTTTTTGCGGGAGAAACTTTCACCCTCTGCAAAGGAAAGTTAGAGAACGGGCAACTATTTCGATAGAATCTTGAAGATTACTTGATTCCAGCTCTTCGTCCTACTAACGTGGAGTGCCAGCTTATATAAATCATCGTCCACCTGAAAATCAGCTGATTCATGTGAAACGCGTTAAGCAAGCACAGCAAAATATCGATAGCACCGGGAAACGAACAGAAGTGTCCCGTCTGTCGACCATGCGAGCTACGGTGTCATTTATTGCGCTCTATAGCTCTCACGGTCTGGTAGCAGAGTTTTGCAATAACTCCACTGCAAGAGAATTCTCGTCGAAAGCGTCTGCGAGTAGGTAACAATTTTATTGAAAACCATCTTAATTATTTCTATCTAGAAAAGAGATTATATTCTCCGCTCTAAACGATAATTATGCCACCTAATACGTATCGCGAGGCTGGGCGACAATTTTTGGTCCGTGGGCGCGGAAATTATAAAGCCCAGCGAATTAAAGTATAATGCAGCCGTGGAGCCCTCGGTAAAAGCGTAATCTCCGGGAAAATCTTCTTTTTTTTTTTTCGCGATAAAAAGTTACACTACACGTCGGGGCGCTCGAGTGGACGAGTGAGCAGTGCGGAGAAACGTCGGACGAGGCGAGTGGAATAAAAAGGTTTATGGTTGTTTCGGGTGCTCTATCTTTAGGACCCACATATCATGCCATGCTCTTGCTCCCTCTCTGCCCCGGCTCTCTCTTTCTCTCCTCTCTTTTTCTCTTTCCACTCGCCTCACGACCCTCCTGGCTGAACCCTCGACTGAGTTATTTCACGGTTAAAATAGTCGAGTATTCCTTCCGACTGAGAGGCTGCCGTTCGTGCAGTTTCACGCGAAGAAAATGCTCTCTGTCGAAGCTCGCCCCGGCTCCTGGTTCTATCCATTAATTTTTTTTTTTCGAATTTCCTCGCCGAGCCTCGCGGTGACGTTTCGCGAATGGCGCGCTGTAAACGGCGCGGGTTCCAGGAACGGGAAACTTGAGTTGCAATGGTGTTACCATTGCGGTAAGATTGATTTCCCTAACTGTCGATTTTATATTCCAAAAGAAATTAAGAAGATAAATATTTCGAAAGGGACAGGGCAATTCACGCGTTTGCAAAAGTAATTCTCTAATAAAAGAAATAATATTATTGAAGATAATTCTTAAAGAAGAGGATGTTTCAGAAATTGTCGCTATTTTGTTTTATTAACACCAAGCGTGACGTTTTATTAACACCAAATGTTGAGATAAAATTCGTACGTAAGCGAACTGCAAGTCGCGTTACCTACCTGGTTAGTCGCTCGATGGCATTAAGTCATCATCCAGATTGATTTTTGTTGTAAACCGTGGATTTACGCGCGGCACAGGCGTGCACCGCCAGCTGATATTTTTGTACGTTACGTCGACGCGGCGACCTAATAAACGCGCACCTGCCTACGTTCGCGCGCGAACCATGAATGAAGTTTCCACAATGGTGGGGACTTTGGCAAGTGGCTTAAGCCCAGCATCGACTCTGAATGCATTTTGCTTTCTACGCAAAGTCGGCCGTCCCGGCTCGGCTTCTTGGCTCGCGTGCAATTTCGATTATCTCGTTTCCGGTCGATCCTTGAACGGCTTAAAATCTGCTTCCCGACGGCCAGCGCGACTTCCAAGCCGCGGGGTCGTTTCCAAGCAACTTCGTATTTGAAAATAGAAGAATTTCAGTGAACTGTTTCCCCTCTTAACAGTGAAGCTTTATTTATTGACCTGTTTCCCGTGGAACAGTATAAACAGGGGGGATTGTAGCCACGCAGGTTTATCTGACGTTTATTCGGTTGGTGAGAACAGCATATTTTTTAAGCAAAATTCGAGAGCCCAGAGAAAATGAGATTGGTTGCATTTGTTGAGAGCATTCAGGTGAATTAATTGAAGGTGGTCGACGTGCAAAGTAGGATCACCATCAGTGGCGTACTCAGGATTTAATCTTGGGGAGAGTTGAAGGGATAAATTATTTTTAATGCAAATTGAATAAAATTCATTAGGTGATTATACATTTTTTTTAAAGAATAAAATCCAGTTTTATTTTCTTCTTACCAAGCCCCTTGGCCCTTCTGAGTGCGCCACAGATCACCATGCAACACACTTAAATTTTTTTAACAAAAAAATTGGAGGTTGCACGGAAAATACAATAATTATATTTTCCTTGAAACCTCCAATTTTTTCTGTTATTATTAACCTCACTCGGATACTACTGAATAATCTATTCCTCAAATTATACATGTCTCACTTGCAAAGTTGCAAAAGGTTGCTTTGTCAAACTTCAATTTTCATAAAAATTTCTATTTCTCTAAATTCTAATGTAACTGAATTCCAGGATCATAGTTAATTCCTTCAATTTGCCTATATTAAATGTCCACGCCTTTCCATTCAAAGATCATAAAAACAATCTTTCTCCAAACTTGAAACTGTAAAATTTGTCAACGTAATATCGTCACAAAAATGGACCACAATACGTTCGTTACTTCCCAAAGCAGTCGTCAAGCCGATCGACAATTATCAATTAATTATTCTCACCTCGGGAGTCGCATCTGCCACGGCGGGGGTACGAATGGCGCTTTGATACAATTTTTGCGATCGTCTCCGCCGGTTTGTAGGAGGAGGATGATTCACAGTCGGTTGATTTTCCCAAGAGAGTTTACCTGCCGACGGGAATTATTACTCGAGCGAATAATGGCAGCGCAAGCTCTGCCGACGTTTAAGCGGAGTTAAATATTTAAATCGCGGATAGGCCACGGGCCCACGCTCACGCCTACCTCGCCGCATTGCAACCACCAAGGGAAAATACATATCTTCCCAGCTGTTGATTCGCGATCGTACGCCGCACAGACGTCGATCTTGAATAATCGCCTGGCCATTATTAGATTCGTCGATTACACATCGATCGATATAGTCCGTGTATTTTTGCGGCCTGATCGGTTACGCAACACGCTGCAAAATTATTCATCGCGCGGACCCTATGCGAACGATAATGCGCACTGAATCGATTCGTCTGTCGACCAATAAGAAACTGCCAATAATTGGACAATTATTACATCTATCCTACTATTTTAAATCGATGACAAGCCCCCGGCTAGCATCTCGTACTCTTTCTCTATAAATTTAGCGTGCAAAGTTGCCGTTTAGAATAATTGTAATGTCAGTAGGGGTGAGTCGAGTAAAATGTCACGTGGCTGTCGTTATTTAATCTCCTTTTCTGTTAGCGTTACCATCCGTTCTGTAATGTTAGCTGATGAAAGCGGAGGAAATAATGAGGATATTTGTAGTCGCAGCTGAAACGCGTAATTAAATTATTTGCTCGGCATCCAAGCGATCCGGCGGGCCATTTATTAGCGGAGCGTTCGCGAGGAAAAGGAAAAAGGCGGAGGAGGAAGCCGTGATTATTTTCGATTCTTGAGAAATCAGGGTCCCGGGGTTGGCCGGCGGCCAGCCATTCACGATTACGAGAAATAACGAAAAGCCGTGTGCCACGTCCCTTGAAATTGACGGCTCCTTTCGTTAACTGTGCTCGCGGAACATATCTCACTCGGACTTGGCGTGTGAAACGCCGAGGTTGCCTAATCTACTACAATTTGTGTTTTAACACGAATTTCATACTCGATTAAGATATACCTAATCTATATCAAAAATGAAAAAAAAAAACTGTTGATGACTGTTGCACGACTTTTTTTTATTTTACACTTACGTAATTTGTTACCGCGTGTATTAAGAAAAAATATTAAGCACTTCGGATTTTTATTCGTTAACTTTCTTACAAGAAAAATGTATGGAAATACATTTACAGAAGCTTGTAGAAAATATAAGAAATTTAGTGTTCAATAAATAAATAAAATAAAATGAAATGTGACACGACTACAGAATTAATTGTTCATCTTTCTTTGTTTCAGGTAAGTTTTCGAATCAACCAGTCTATTCGGCCACCCTGTACACTACCGAGAGGCACTGTTATGCGTCCAATACATGCAATGCCAGGTTACGTATGCATAATAATTGGGTTTACCTTTATTCCACTCTCTCCCGCGTTTGCATCAAGCCTCCCCTAAAATTACGCATTTGCAATTTTCTCACGTTAGACCACAGCCAAGTGAGCCCACTCGAGCATTCACATTTCAAAAACTCGCGAAACTGAATCTTTTTTTCACGTTATGCAAGAAACATTTTCGCTGCACGAAACGGGCGCTCTTGCAAAAATGTCGATCAGCTCGGTACCGAGTGAATATCAGATCCCGAAACATTCGCCAGATCGTTTTTCCGCGATGCTGTTCGAGTGCGTACGTTTTGATTTATCGTGAAGCACTTTTACTTGTCCGTGTCATTACTGTATGAATCGTGACCGCGCGCAAAAATCTTGTAAAATGTAGCTAGGCATCGAGAGACAGGCAGGCATTTCTTAGCCACCCACGCGATCCGTCGACATGATTTATGACGATTCGAGAAGATTGTGCAAGACGCATTGCACGGAAATCCTGGAAGATCGAAGAGATAATTTTTGAGTTCAGAGATGATGCACGATATCCCATCGAATGAGAAATTGAACAATGCCCAGCGAGAAATCTAGACGCAGCAACTGCCCATTTCTAAGTGTCGCTTATATTAACGGAGCAGAAGTGAAACTGATTCCTGTCTAATTTTGGGAGACTTAGAAAATGAACGCTTTGATTTTTATTATATTTTTTAAATATTATTCAGTGTCCCCATTAGTTTCCAAAGTTCCCATTTCTCTGCCAAAAGTGAAGAATAAATGAATGTATCGAGTAATATAATTCACAATTTCAAACTAAACATTTTTTTTTACTTTATCTATTGTCGATTTTATTAACAATTTCAATAAATATAAAAACTGTTAATCGTACTTTTATAATTTCTTAAGTACTATATTTTTATTGTCACTATAAACTATTTAACAACTAGTGCACTTGTAACTTTTCTGCAACTGGAAGGGCCGTTATTTGAAGTTGCCATTTCATAATTTTATTCGGTCAGCCGGATTCACTCTTTCAAACAATTATGGCAGACGTAACGCTGCGACGAAGAACCGTTTCGCGCGAAACCAGACATCCTACTTTTTCCTGGAAGACGTGGTTCAATAAAATCACCTTGATCGTCATACACTCTCTTCATTGAAACTCCAAGCAACAAAAAAGCTGAGTAAAGGCTGGTCCACACTATCCGTCCATCGAAACGTTCTCTGATGCTTGGTTTCTTGAGTGCTCCATCTCGCTGCTCCATCACTTACAAATGATAATATACACTGAAGATATTTATTACAAATACACGTAATGGGCTGAATTTTATATCTAAATAGGTAGTTAACGATCACGAAATATTTTCGATAAATATTCGCGCGGTGCAATAAATAATAGGTCGGTGCAAAAATTCCATCGCTTCATTGAACCAAAGTTTTTGTTAATAGTAAAAATATATTAGCTACAAGTCTTTTCAATCAAACTATTTTCCTTTGCTGTCTATGACCTTTTGCCAATTTTCTGATAAAAGTGCAAGCAGGTGTACTGAAAAAGATATCTCCATACACCTAACAGTGAGCGAAAGAACTTTTGCATCGACTTAATATTTCTAGCAGCGTTTGATTGTCGTTTGACCACAAATTGGCCTAGTTATGCAGAAAACTACCAACCTTCAGTGATCTGTATTCGCGTAAATTTAGTAAGATTTCAACTGTTAAAAAAAAAAGTAGCTTTGAGTAGGTATATTTTATTTCTTATTACTGTTTTACAATGCTTTTTCATGAGTTATTTAATAGTGAGCAATATAATCAATATTATTTTAAATTCTCTGCAGTTTTTGTTTTTTAAGCCTCATCTGGAACTATGGCTTGGCAGTTTAAATAATTGCAATTTTATTATTCGTAATTTTTTGCAAAATAAAGATCACAAGTGTTTAACTATTTTTTTTTTCTGTCATTTTGAGGGTTGATAGCTTCTGCATAACTAGACTCAAATATAAAAGACGAGGTTCACCGAGGAATCCTTACTGCCATTAAACCCCGCCTTGAAAGCGTCGTTCATACTTCTTCAGTCATAGTATTCTAGATCACTTTGTAGAGACATTGCTACGTACTTTAAAAGCAACAGAATACAGAAGTGTGACTGTATCCGAACTACCAGTGACGACCCACATTATAAGCGTCTCCTGTGAAAGTACCCTAACAGACTTGCATAAAAGTCGAACGTCGCCGAACCCATTGAAGATCGTTTCGACCGACTGACGGTTGGCCGCCGCCAGCTAAACGAACACCAAGAATCGGGCTTAAAACCAAGAGACTGCGCGACGAGCGGAGTGGAATTTTATAGAATTCTTAAGAGAGTGACTCATGCATGAGAACCGGTCTCCAGCATGACGAACGTCGATTGTCGACGTGCAATCTCAGTATTAATTGCCACGATTTTCTGTCGATACACTTACCTCGATCGCGCGGCATTTCGAGCAGCGGGGAAAGAAGAGGGAGAAGAGGGAATACATCGCTCGACCCCTGACTCGCGTACAGCATTACCTCGCCCGTCCTCGAAATTGGCCGTTGCATTGATAAATCTTTCGGCGGGAGGATTTATTCGCGAATAGCATCGGCAGTTTCTGCGTTCTTTCGATGGCACCCAGTAACCTTTTGAAATATAAATTAGCCACGATAAGACGCCTTTGTCGGCTCGCTTTGCGTGCCGCAGTTACGATCAGCGTTTTCCATCGTAACCCCCATGTACACAGCTCCCTCCACGCTCGTTACATGTGTAACGCCGTCGCCGCGACCGCGAAATCCTGCTACCTCGCGAATTCGTAATTTCCAGCTTGTAATCGCGATTGCCGGCCGGCCCTCGGAGAAATAAGCTTCGACCCGCGGCTACGGTTCCCTCTTTGCAAGCCTGCTCGACTTGGGTCCGGGGGAAAGCGTCGTACTGCTATTATTTAAATAAATAAAATTTCCTGTCTGGACACACTACTTTTTTATTATCGCACGATCTTCTTCAATTGTTTTCTACTATCGGTTGTTAATATATTTGTGTTTCAAGTACCAATTTCAAGAGCTCCATTGGCAGATAGAACCCTTCTGGAGTTCAACACTTTGACCACGAGCGGATTTCGCGATTTGACGCCTCTAGGCTAACAAGCGCCCTTTTCGCGAATTATCGTCAAATATTTTAATTTAAAAGAGTCTAGACGATTTTAAAATTAATTCAATATAGCAACTCACACATGAGTTATTGTTAATCCGCTATAGGAAAAAGAAGTGAATTGTTTTTGTTTGTTTAAAACTTTCCCAACTTCTTTCGCTCAAAAATGGTCACTCCTCAAAATTTGCCGCTCCATAAAATTTACCGCCTTAGCCTGCAACCTACCTAACTTTGAGTGGCGCAAAGTTAAAAAAAATTTCCCCTCTAAAAAAGTTTAAACGAACCCCGAACTATGTATGTTCTGAAAGTACACACTCGGGGATTTTCACGTCAACGCCAGTCCGAGTGTTAATTTACCATTTATTTGGCGAGCAGGGTACATTTCCAAGAGAAAGTGATACACAGAGGAGTTACTCAAATTTTCTTCTATTATTGTTCCCCTAATTGTTCAAATAAACCGAGCTCCGTCGTTCCGCTTTTGCTTTCTAGGGCAGCCGTACCGGATTTCAATGATATCCCATTAGGCTGTGCAGTATTCGCAGCACCCTGGATCCCGTCGCTATTGAACAATAATTTCAGTATCATTTCTAGTATTAATTTACGTAACTAGGCGGAAAATAGCCGCGACAGTCGATTTGCTCGTATTTCGTCGGCACTGCAGGTTGCGGTCACTGTGGAAAGAGCGACGTTCGAGGCTGAGTTATTATGGTGATACATAGGGTAGAATCTGTGTGGGTTATGTAGCATCGTGCACACGCGGCCGACGTATGCCCGTAACACGTATTTATACGTCCCTCTATGCATTCACGTGTACGCCACGCACTCGTGTCCGTCCGTGCAACTGCATTTTACGTATAGATGCAACGCTGAGAGTCGACCAATCGCCGCTGTCGGACGATAAACCTGGAATTGATCCACGTATTTGTAAACCTGCACCGAAGTGCCAGCGGGTCCCGCTTCGGCGAGCCTCGTAAACCGTAGCTTCGTTTTACGACTCATTTCGGGATCTAATTTATCGGTCTGCGACTCGACGTTGCGCGAAACAATGGATACGTCGCGATGGCCCCTTTTCGATCTCAAGCTTTTTCGCCCTCTTCTCTGTTTCCTACATTCGATCGTGATCGGGGAGAGATCAGTGTCAGTCGGGCGCAAGGAAGTTGCGCGCTGAGTCTAAAGGAATATGTCGCGGTCTTCCGAAAAATCGGGAACACGCGCAGGAAACGGAGACACTGTGGTTGCACTAATGACATCATTATCGAAATGGAAGAAGGACCCTTCTTATGGAAGGACACGTGAATTTTGACAAATCGGTTGTGAACGATCGTTCAAGCTTTGGTTACAGATTACTTAACCGAAGGAGTTGCTGGAGGCTTCGAATTACAAGCGCCAGGGAATTAATTCGAAGGAATCGTGCGAACATATCCTTGTCATTTGTAGAAAGTAAGTAAAAAAATACGCCAAGTACATGAAATCAAGTAAATCACAAAAGAATGGAAGATAATAATAATTAGAATATAAAAAAAAGGTGTGAAATCAAAATGAGCTGCAAGTACATAAATGTGCTTTCTAACTGCGTTAAAGATGACATAACTACATATACACAGCTAAAATGCTGTGTTCATACATTCCATTACCCATATTGCGGTCATTTTAATAATGTGAAGATAAAATGTAATATCTAGACATTTGCGTAGATGTCCACGGCCTGGAAGTCAAATACTTGGCGTGGCCAGGGAAGGTCAAGGTGTCGATGAATAACAATTATTTACAAACGCAAAATTATGAAAGTGTATTCATATTGACAGTTTTAAATTGACAAATTTTCTGAAAGCTTGTGAGAGGAAAGGTATCGGTGTCGATGAATGATCTTAGAATTAATTTAAAACGCGATATAATGAAAATGTACTCATATTGGCAGAGGTTTAAATTGACAAATTATTTGAAAGCCTGCGAGAGGGAAGGTTTGGGTATTGATGGTCTGAGAATACCTTGCCTGGCCACGCCAAGGCGACTTCCAGGCCGCCGACATCTAGGCAAATGTTTAGATGTTACACTTTATTTTCACATTATTAAAATGTCCGCGATATGAGTAATGGAATGTATGAACACAGCATTTTAGCTGTGTATATGTAGTTATGTCATCTTGAGCGCAGTTGGAAAGTACCTTTATGTACTTGCACCTCATTTTGATTTCACATCTTTCTTTTATATTCTAATTATTATTATCTTCTATTCTTTTGCGATTTATTTGATTTCATGTACTTGGCGTGTTTTTTTTTTTTACTTTTTTGAAGTTTTTTATGGGGATCTCACTTCTTTTTACAAAGGTAATTTGCATAGGGAATGATTTCAGATCATTTTTAATATTATATTTATTATTATCTTCTATTTTTTATGATTTATTTGATAATACTCTTTTTCGTCCTCGACTTTTCATGTACTTGGCATATTTTTTTCCTTTTTTGAAGTTTTTTATGGGGATCTTACTTCTTTTTACAAAGGTAATATGCATAGTGAATGACTTCAGATAATTTTTAATATTACAACTTACAAATTATCACGGGACAAAATTAAGGATAAATTCAGTCACAGCATCATTTCACGCTCCGATTGTCTATATATACATAAAATCCTCAGTTTAGTTACAAATAAAAAACAGTTTGATGATATTCAAACATGTCGCAATTAAAATTTCGGCAACATACCTTGTGTTTGAGACTGCATTTTGATTGCAATTCAATGATACAACGATACATATTTGTAAAATCACGTTTATAACTTGGTTAGGGCAGATGCACCATTTGTGGCCACTTTAAGGATTTCAGTGACTTTCATCGCAATTATCTTTAAAATTGTACTTCAAATCAGGAAACTAAAAGCTTTACTAAATTTTACACTATCTTTACTATTAATATCTAAGTTACCATTAACTAGAGAAATCGTTAAAGATTTAAGAAAATTAAAAAATATAAGAAAACCATTTTTCACCGTTTGTGGCCACTTGCCACTTTTCGCGTAAGCAATAAATGTAACCTTATATTTCTGGTGGTATACTAAACAAAATATTTACGGTTTGAAATTCTACACATAATTATGTGTCTGCAAGCAATTTCGAGCTAAGAAACCCGATAATTATGCACATGGCCAAAAACGGTACAATGGCCACAAACGGTACATCTACCCTATATATAACTTGACGGTAAGCTGTCAAAATTTGGAGTAGATTGCATAGTGAAGATAGCGATTGACGAACGAAACATGTGTTAGTTTCGTTTTGGCTGAAGGTGTGCGTGTAACACGTATACGTATTATGTCGACGAAAATTTTGACTAGAGAATCGGAACAAAAAGCTTATATGCGGTTTACACATGAAAAATGCCTTTAGATTTAGAAAATATTGCAGGCGTCATGAGATATTAATGAAATAAGTTTCAGGTTAGGTTGGATTAGCCGGGCGACGAGTAAATGATAGCGGTAGCGACAGTCGACATATACAGGGTGTCGGAACATGTACTTAGCGTCGAGACGCTACCGCGTCTCTAGATATTTCTAGTAGAAATCCCCGAATCGGTACTTCCTTCGTTTCCTTCGTTTCCTCGAGTGTCTCGCAGACTGATCCCCGTTACTTTGATTACAGTAACACACACTGGCCGTTTCTAGCAGTATAACGCTCGAGAAGACTATTCCTTACCTTTCCCGCGTGAAAATTAATTAACGTAACACGTGGAATATCGCGCCGGAATCGGTAAGCAAGTCACGATTCTTCGACTTCGGCAACGTTCAACGAGCGATCGTTATTTATTCCATTTTTAATTTCTCTTTGTTCGCGGAGGGGTAGACTGCTCGATGAAGCAACAGAGTTTCCACTCAAGGCCTTTTCTAACGAGATCGTGCCCGCCTCTGGTTTAATGACATTTGAAAGGGCCAAGAAAAAGGTCAAGATGCATCGATGCAGCCCCGTGCACTCGCCGGATTCGTGCCCGCTTCGCGAGATGAGCATGAGCGCTCTCTCTCCCGCCTCTCCTTGCCCTCGGATCGGTAAACCGGTGCAAAAGGTAGCAAGAAGTGAAACCGTGGCGAGCGGCGGCGATTTGTTGGCAAACAATAGAAGGTCAATGCATTTCAGAACGCCGGCACGACAATGTAGTGTTACGGGAGTTTATGCAACGGGGATGCAATGCGCCGAACGAAAGATCGTTTAGGGAGAGGGGACGGGATTTTCCTTAAAGCAATTCACGTTAAATGCTACCGTATCGCGGATTTATTTATCACGGGGGCGACGCAGGTGATGCGCTGGGTATCCGTGAGTCACGTGACGGGCGACGTGGCGCGCGGTGCACGCCGCGGATTGTTCTTTCCTTGCATTACACGTGTATTCTATTAGAGTTTCACCCGCAATCAACGATTGCTCAATCTGCCGGCACGAGTCAGCCAGCGTTACGTCTAATAAAAAGGAGGCTAATGGAATTGCAAAACCGCATAATTAAATATGAGGCTGTAGAAAATATTGAATCGGGTGGAACGGCTAGAACCTCTTCACCAGTGAAGTTACGTTTCGAAGTTACTATTGTTTGTCAAATTATTATTTTTCAACAGGAGCTTCACAATTTATCTATTATTGTTCTGATATTATATATGATATCATACGATTTCCTCATCCAGCATTGGAGAATTTAAACGCCGTGGTTTAGGAAAGGGGAAGCATTTTGAGGCCGTTGAAAAAATGCCAACGCGACACAGGTGGCAGGTGAAAATTATATTTTCCGGGTTGAAAAGACGGTGGTTCATGTCGTCAAGTACAAATCGAAACTTTCCAAAGCATGGGACGCAAATGTCTGTCGAAACGGGATTAATGATAAAGTGTACACTCCCATTCAAATTTTCCAAAAAATCGATTTTTTAAATACATATTTAGGTAGTACATCATCTGAAGAACACCCAGTTAAAATTTTGCGTAAAAATTCGTAGCGATGTAGAGTCTACAGAAATAAAAGTGACGTGTTCGTATCTACAGCAGTTAAACGCGTTTTTTCTGAAAACATGAGTTCTAAAAACTGCGCAAGTCTTAACAAAAAAATAATCAACTGATTTCAAAAATTCTCTTCGGAATTTCGTTGATTATTAAATTCTCCGTGGAATCATCTATGATGATAACTGTGCGACTAATCGTTTTCTTTTTATAAACATTTTCGTGCGTAAAATTACCCGTTTTTTCGATGCTTGTGGTTCAATCGTCTGCGAACATATGAGATTACTATATTTTGCTATGACCGTAGATGAATCCACGAAGAATCACATATACATTAAGAATATTCGTGGATTGTTGATTTTACATAATTCTACGAGGCGTTAAAAATTCCGCAGATGAGGAACATTTTTTGCATCACCCGGAAAGTCAGCAGTATTAGATAAAATTTCTAAAAATTTTGTCTTATATTTAAAGATGTACGAATACAGTCCAAAAAGTATTTTGGCCCTGCGACGTTTACTTTTTTTTTTTTAAATGAAATCCTAAAAATGACCTATTTCTGGAGTGATTTGATGGGAGAGTACCCTTAAACGAAACCGTGGAGTAGATTGCTGTTGGTGGATTAATCGGAAGAAGGGTATGCAACGTCGATCACCCAATCAAGAAGTCTGGCCGTTCGAATATTCTTGCGTCACTGGATACGATCTAAAAGAACCCTATAACTTGTAGTAAGACGATCCCAGAATATCGTCTACCTGAGGACGTCCCGCAGGATTTATTGCTGCGGCTGAAAGTCAACGTCTCTCGTTCTAAGTAACACGCACCTGGATATATAATAGGTGCCCCGTCCATTAAGGATCAGGAAAGAGATCCGACGGCTGGGTTAGGAAGAGGGTTAGCAGTCGACCGTTGAGGGAGGTTAGGAGCTTTAGTCGAGCAAACGATGACGTGAACTGTGAGCGATTCAGCTTTCACGATCTGCGGTAGGTACGTGACGGACCTTATCGCCGAAACGGCAATGGCCATAAAGGACGAAGTTCCTGTTGGACGAAGAGTCCCTTATAACGGTCCGCATTTCTCCCACACCAGTCTGAAAATGCGTGGACAGACCAGTCGAGAAGATGCAAGTAACGTTTTATGTAATTCAGAGAGCTTTTACCATTTTTTTTTAAAATTAAATTCTTATTACAAATTCTGAAGCTACAGTTAAAATAATTAGTTAATCACATTTCTTGCATTAGGTATTCATGCTTCACGGCGATAAGATAGTTCACATATTAATGTGATTATTATTTTTTGTCGTTGATAATTCATCGATACATAGTAACTAATCACTGGTAGCATCTCTGCCTTCTCATCATCGTAGTCTAACCCAGATCAATTGCAAGAAACGCGATGGGAGCTCCGTCAATTGTGGCCTTTTCAAAACCGGTACCCTTCGTCTTCGGACACCCGGTGTGCAAACAGTGCCACCCGTTCGCCAGTGCTGTTCAACCTAAACTCCGAAGCTTAGGTACCTTCCCCCACCCTGCCTGCGTGGCCATGCGCAGAGCGCTGGTGACGTTTCGTCGCGTGTGCACGTGTAGCGCAAAATATGTCTTATAGAGAGGGACAAAGGCGAGTGAGGGGCCCCGCCTGGAGCGGCGTAAGTACGCGGGCTGACAAAGTGACGATTGACGATGCAGAGATCCACCTTTAGTCCCACTATCGGGCGACCCGGCGCGGCGCGGCGCGGCGGTAAGGTAGCCCGGCAGGGGAAAAGCGGGGAAGTGCTGACTGCTCGAAGAAAAGGAGCGGGGGGGAAAGAAAGAGTGACAGAACTCAGAGGCGAGGATTGGAAGTGGCGCGGGGAGGCGAGTGGTGGGGGGAAAAGGCTTAGCCGTGGCGAACCGGTTTTCCGTATCTCCGATGACTCATCCTCCGCGACGACGCTGCGTCAAGTGCATTTCCTGGCCTGGCTGGCGCATCCTAACCTAAACCCTCCCCACCCACCCACCCATGCCCCCCGGGCACTTCTTCGTCCTCTCTTTTGCATTCGTTCGACCGGCTCTGTCTTTCTTTTAAGGTGGTCATCAGTGGTGCTCATCAGCGGCAGTTTTGCCATGGCACCTGGTTAAACTTTACCTTATGAGATCATCTATAGCTTGGACCCTTAACCGTGAAACTGTAATTCATCCGAACCGCAACACACGCTACATGTACACTGCAGTGGCGTATATGTATGGAGTCTTTTTGTCGGTTTATGGTGCGTTTACAAATCTGAAAACGTGTTCTTGGTTTTCGATTCTTTTCAGCGAGCAGCGGTGAATACTTTTTTATTTTCATTCTGTCTCGATAGGCAAGTTAACAAAAAAAGGTAGATCTTCGTTAGGTACTATATAATCGTGAGAACATTCATTTCCAATATTTGTCGAGTTGGCACGGGATAAGTGGAAATAGTAGTTATTAACAAGAGTAGGAACCTGCGTGTTTATTAGTTTTTGAGAGGATTTGGAGCCTTCTCAATAACGCCTTTACTTTTTGTTTTACTAAAAATATTTCAGGTATCTAAAAATATCAGACAACGCGACGAATATATTTGCATAAAATGATCTTATACCCATGCAGTACAATTTCCAACCGTTAAGATTTAATGCGTAGGCACCTCACCCGCAGAGCATGAATCACGCGTAAAAGAAGTAGATATGAGTTCCTAGCAAACGGTACTTCGCTTCTTAATGTGCATTCCTGCGTTAATGATACCTGTTCAGATGACAACGGTGTAATTAAAATCTGTAAATATCGTTACACCGAGAATTACAGGCATT
The DNA here is from genome assembly GCA_947577245.1 of Andrena bucephala. NCBI lineage: Eukaryota > Metazoa > Arthropoda > Insecta > Hymenoptera > Andrenidae > Andrena > Andrena bucephala. Next base: position 91,895,171 of record OX387715.1, on the reverse strand, counting down.
TAATGTCACTCGAGGCTTCCCCATTTTCGAATCACGCTGCAAATTAATTATTCCCGTACTCCCCGTCTGTCATTTTTCCTTTTGATTCCAGTAATTCCGTATTATTGGTAACGTTATAAAGCGGGGCAAAGGAAGAATGGCAAAGGAGGTGGCGTTTCTACGCGAATCTTTTATGCGACGCGAACACGTTAATTGGTTAATGTCAATGAATCTGTGACGCGAAGAGTGGAAATAAGTGAAGGGAACGTTCGCGCCGCGACGGTGAGGCGTGGATTTATTTTTCACGATGCGGTTGATCGTAAATAAAAAAAAAGGCAACCGTCGCGGATCATTTGCCACGGGATGAAGGAGCTGCCGGGGGAAACTTCCTGTAGGAGAGGCTAGGTGAAACGCTCTGGCAGTTTGATTTATGGCGGACGTACCGAGTTATCGCTTTGCCAATAGTGGAAATCGAGGAGAAGAGCACTGTGAAGTCGGGGGTAAAAGAAAAAGCGTTTCAGAGATGAATCGATGAACGGGAACGTTTGCTCTGCTACCTGTATCGTTCTTAATCAATGCCCCCCTTAATGCACGTGCTCGCGGATATTATGCGCGTTCAACGCGAAGAAACAATTTGCTTGAACAGTTTCTTTATCGAGGGTTATCATTTAAAATTATTTTGCTCGAACTGGGTCTCGCTACCAGTTATTACCATTTATCTCTTTGCAAATTTAAGATATTCTATGAAAGCAGGAAGGAGAATTTTTAGCCTCACAGTTTAAATATTTAGCCCTGAGATTTTTAATGAGACTGGCCATATTGATAAATAAATAATCACTGACAGAATGAGCTGCGTTATCGTGGATTTGATTAACGTAAAGTGAACTAATTAGAGGCTAGTCCGGTACTTTTCATTGAAGAATCGTCGTTGTGGCACGCACGAACAGGGTCGAAGATTGCTTCGTAAATTCTTTTAATACTCGACCTTCTGTTCGGTAAAAGGGCAGCTCCGAAGGGGTGACTTTACGGATCAAGAGTGCCAAGCAACAAGTGTGATTCTGAAGGGGGTGCTCGAGGGTCGTCACACAGCAGTGCTCATTGTGGATTTATCGATTTACCGCGTTGAAATGGCGTTCATATTTAAATAAAGACGATTCTTCCTATTTTCTTCGCGCACAAACATCTTTTTCTCTCGCGCCTAATGCGAGAATAATTTATTCCCAGGCAAAGGGATTTACATTATAAATCATGCTCTAAAAAATGTCTCCTTCCATTCGAATCCTCTTCGACGAGCAAACACTTTTTTAACGATTCGATCTACTGTGATTAATTCTTCTAAATTAAACCTCAGTGAAACAGTTAGAATTTTCAAAAGTACAAAATCTAATTATGTGCGTTTTCGTCAACATTACTATTGCGTAAAGGAAAATTCTTTTTGTCAAATTTTAGCAAGATTCCACCCTTATGTTTGCTATCGCCCACTTTCCGGTCCTATTTGTTTGCAAGAAAGTGGCGAAACAGGGACGACTGCAGGCGTTGCCGTTATGGGGAAATTTGTTCGTGGTATGCGCTTATATATCCCCATAAATCGACGGGGACCTGAACGAGGCACACAATCGTTCGCAATAAACTCATGGTCTTCGCAATAAGGGCTGCAAACATCCCCATCAAAAGAGGAGCACTGTCGAGGGTGAAGGGTCGTAATCTATTGCGCCACCTCGTACAGGGTGTTTCGGTGTTAGCAGGCATTTGGGGGTAAATTCGGTACAGCAAAATAATACACAAAGAGGGTGATGGATATATAAGTCCTGCCTGATCTTGCTCCCAACTCGACTAATGTAAAATATAGCAGACCTAACTCCACGAAATTACTTACCTCTAACATTTTATCTCCGCGATTAGGGACCTATTTGTAATAAATACTATTACTCCAACAAATTTTAATTCCACTTACACTGCTGCCCAAGCTGTTCGCTTTAAGTAATTTCTCTGAAAACAGATTCTTCTGACGATAAAACATACGAAAGCATAGAACTCAGAAAAAAGTAAAAGATGCGACCAGTATTTAAGGGAGAACAATAGAAAATTGAAGGTATCTTTGGAAATTTATTAAAAGCAAACTGCTTAATGAAACTTTTTGAAACTTTCAAGGACTCTTTATTGGATATTTAAGTTATACGGTTCGTTTTTTTAAATTTAGTTAAAGTAAGCTTTAATAACAAAATGGCGAGGGTAATTTTCTAACAAAATTTCACAATCTTCTTCAGAGGTTCGCCACTTTGTCAATTTTCAAAAATTTCTAAATCCCACCCGCTGTGCCATAGCCACGCGCATACAGTCTCTACAACTTTTTGGTTTTTTGATTTTAAAGCACCGGTTTGTCGAAAAACGATCAACCAGATTTTTTGCTGCGCTAAGTTACTGACCCTGTAAAGTTTATAAATCTTCCTCAAATCAATTTAAAAAAACTTCGCATAACTTAAAAAGTTCAATAAAAAGTCCTAAAAGTTTCAAAAAGATTCTTTAAGTATTTTGTTTTTAATAAATTCCCAAAGATACCTTCATTTTTCGGACAATTACCCTGTTGTCCCTCCTAAAATTAATTTTCTCGTATTTTAGTGTGTTGAATTTGCCTGCGATATATTTAGTATGCGTTTAGTAACGAAACATTCTGCATTATGGAAGGTGATACGCGTACGATTCTATTATTTATCGAATCCTACTCGCTCTTCGTTTCCACCGCGTTACCAATTCAATCCGCCATTAAAATGGTTCGCAGCTTTTTTGTGTAACCGTATCTTTAGGCGGCACACGGACATTCGGAGTGTAGACGACGTGATTCAACAGGCTCCCTGAATCTTATCGCACCTTCAGAACGTTTAAGGCTATTGTTCCTTATAATTTACTACTTCCCGCGGCTTTCGTCCGTACGCCACGAACGATACGCTCGCAACTTTTATCCGATTCTTGGTATCTATCGAGAGGATTTCCTTTATTTATTTATTACGCGTTGTAGGCCAGCCAACAGCACGCGAATTCCGAGAAACATTTCGAATATCGTACACCCACGCTGAAGTTAATGTTTGCTGGAAAGCTGCGTTCGGGATTCCGTCGAAACTTCCACTCTACGATTCTCTTCGGGTCTGTTTGATAAAAAACAATACACGTTTTTTACTTGCAATTTCTAACTTCTAGTTCCAACGAGGAAGTTGCTTAATAAATTTCGTGTCTACCTAGTAATTGAGAATTAATTTAAGATCCAACTGAATAACAGTCCGGGTGAGTTTGTATTTGAAATTTCGAAAGGGCGAGTGGGAAGCACAAGTGCAAAACAGAATGGAACAATATTTGGAATCCAGATGCGATATTATTATAAAATAGTTTTCGAATTCGTCGAAATTTCCTTCAAATATCGGATATCCAATTGGTTATATAATATGCTAATAGTGTTTCTCGATGAAGCTTTCAGTTGCATCCGTTTGTTACAAATTGGAAAGTAGGTGTCAGCCAGTCGCGATGAATTTCGTTCAGTTGACACGAACGGGTTAATCGTGTCGCGGCCGTTGAAAATCTCGCCCGTCACGATATTAATTAAGGTGTGAAGAATATCGTAGATAGGAAGCGCCTTCGGCCGCCTCTCGCGACCACTCTCTTCTATGCCCGTCAGCGTGGAAGGAATTTTCAAATATTTCCGGGCAGACGCCCGATAAATTCTCGGAGCTGGAAAATATTTCCGATAGCCGACCGACAATCTGCTCACCTTGCGGACTTCCCACGCGAGGATAGCTCCCTCGCAAAAGACGGAAACGGACGGCGGCAACCCTCGTCTATAGCGGGGCCCCCTCCGATTGGATTTAAATTTCACCGTGAATAAGATAAACCGCGACACCGTGGATTTTCCACGTGAAGAAGCTCGTCAAAGAAGGAGAGAGAGATAAAAAGGAGAGAAACACCTTGGTAGGAAAAGGAGCGTCGTAAGTGCGTGCTTATATGGGTGGCTAAGTAGACGCTTTCACGCGAACAGTGTCCAAAGAATCAAGGGAGCTTCCTTTGATCTGCCATTCTGCCCTTCCGTTCGAACGGCCTTCATCCTCAACCTTTGAGCTGCTCGCTCGTCCCTCGTTCCTTATCAGCGCCACCCCCTAAGTGTGTTAATATTTAAATAAATAACAAGCTTCCTTACGTCGAGGGCGACGCGAAACACGGCTGGCGAGAAAACTCCAGGGGATTTTTCTAGTTCTTAAATTATACGAGATTGCTGTCTGGAATCTGCTTAGAGACGTGATCGTTTAGTCGTTCTGAGCATCGTATTTGCAGGCTCGTTTGAGCGGTTTCAGTTGGATGGACCACCCTGTATAAATGGGCGCTTACTATGGCCGAGGAAGCTCGAGCCGCGCCGCCTCGTTTATGAAGTGGAAGATAAAATCTCTCGGGCAACTTCCGCTTCTATTGCAATGGCCGTGTACCGTTATACGAGACGCGATAGAGGTCTCTGCCGCGGTTATCGGCACCAGTAATTCAGCCGATTTTGTGTTTGAATTTGATTCGATCATTTATCGGTAATTTCACTGCATCGATCCCCCCTTCGGGGAATGAACTTAACGCAACGGTCGCGGGCATGCGAAATTTCGTGATTATATCGCGGTCCTAGCAGTCGCGCGATATTAAAACAGATTATTCTATTCATCTGCGATGGACGCAGTTCAGTCGCGTTGGTTTGTGAAACAACTTAAATTAGATTTTCCAGTAATTTGACAGTTTACATTGTTTTTTTTAAAACACTTTTGTTTTCTGAAATCCATAACACAAGAGCTCTGCCACTTTGGGATTTGATAAATTATCTGTTCAAAAAATCTTCTGAGATTTGTCACTCCACTAGCGGGGTAATGTGAGGAATAAGTCAGGAACATGAAGTATTTCTACTGAATACGAGCTCGTAAAAGTATGTTATAACTTTTTTGTGAAAAAATTTAACAAAGAGACTTTAATTTCAGAATATCTAAAAATGGACAGAGCTAATACGCTAAAAAGTGGATGAAATTGTTGGAAGAGAACGAAACAATTTATTCGTGCTCTGATTGAATGAAAATTTACGGTTTTAAGTGAAAATTTCACTCTGCCTCTGTCACTTTGCCTCCCTGTTCAGGGAAAGAGAAATGTATGAATTTCACGTACAATTTATGGGCTACACTGAAATAAAACTAATTCAACTTACTTTCATATAATCTGAATGGTAATATGCGAAAAGAATAACACCTTTACAAATGACATTATTTACCTGACTTTAGAAATAGCAATTGCATGCATAAAATTGAAGATATTTATAATAAAATCTCTAAACACTTTATATCACCAACAAGCAGTCTCACAAAGATAATGGCATCCTTTTGTCACATATCTACTAGAATACTCACTACATAGCACTACTACTATAGTATCATATACAAAACAATATTTCACTTTGCCTCACCATTTCGCTTTTCCTTGTTTCCCCTATTTTATTTCGAGGGCAAGTCAGTAAATCATATTCCTCGGTATTTATGATTTTTTAATATGATCAAGTTAAAGTGAATCGCTTACTTAATTCTCAATTTTTCAACATAATCGCCTCCATTGTCAAGAAACTTGCCTAAACGATAGAAATCCACGGAAATCATCTAAGGGAATAAAGCAGGGTATCATTTTATTACCTGCTCCTCATAGATTCATATTATTGGTGTAGCTATACAATCTTCGTAGCGTTCCACTCAACGTAATCGTTTCCTTTTTCATGTTACTCTTAGCATTGTTTTCCGAGCTGCAATTTATCATCTTGCGTTACACCCCCCAACAGCCAACCGATTATCGTTCAAGCATGTAGCTTGAATGTACGAATTATGACGTGTTAACTTAATAATCACGCTTGGAAGAATGAAGCTACACAAATTGCTGCACACTAGCACATTGTGTTCGCACATTTTTATACACAATTCACGATAACGGAATTGTAAATCGCTGCCATGTAAATCACAGTACAAACTTTCCTCACTCACTTGGCGCGCTGGGGGGTGTAAATATATTCAGATTTGAGCGCTCGCGCAAAACCAGAATGAAATCAAACGCGATGCGCTTTGAGGCCATGAAATGCGCGGTCCGCTGTGACATCTATCCTATTTTATTAATCCTTCGTTGACACATCTCTTTTTTGTCATCAACTTTGACATACTAGGTGGGTCACACCCAGAGCAATTTTTGAACGGCTGCCATTCACGTCTAAAGAATCCAATCGTAATGAAAAAAAATCATGGGCCAATTTCAAGGTTTCTAGAATGTATTCCAATGGTTTTTTTTATTGAAAGTTTATCACAATTTTTGTAAAAACATTCTAGATTACATGTTGAAAAAACCGAAGAAAATATTTAAAAAATTGTAACTTCTACAAATTTCAATATTAGAAGCTAAAAATCTACAGAGTTCTTCAGATATAATATTTTCTGCACAAAAAAAAAATAGTTTGTAAGTCGGCTTTGGGAAAAGGTATTTATTTTGCATATAGAAGGTAGGCTATTTCTGTAATTGAAAAAACAGAGATATTCCACGAATATTCACGATATTCTACGTAGAATCTACGTACATATTGGAAAAGGTACAGAGGGTCATAATCAGCTTATGGGTGGCTCACACCCAGAGTGTCAACGAAGGGTTAAAAAGAGAATAAATACTGGTGGCTGTTCACGAAACTGATTTCACTCATCAATGAGCCTCTGTCCACAGTTTGGCAAACGTCGATCCGGCAGGTACGGTTGCTTTCAGTTTATTTAAATACATACAGGATAATTGCAAGGGTCTGGGGCGACAGAACGTCGTTGTAGGGCTTCTCGGTAGCGAGAAAATTATTCTCGAGAGAAGCGCTTCCGAGACCAACATTTGGCTGGCTCTGTCGCGCGAAGACGCCCCGCGGCTCCAGAAATTCAGTCGCGTAAAGCCGCTTCGAGGGCGTGATTCACGGGTTAGGCAACTTCACGCACGTGTTCCTGGCACACGTCTTTCTTTCCTTGGCCGCCGGCCAAGTTCCGAAACAGGGACCTGGCGTCTTTAACGGCGCTTCGCCTTAATTATCGAGGCCCGATGCGACGACGCAAATTTACGAGGCCGTGCCGCTTTCTGCGATCGTGAAAACCGAAAGGTTCATTGTCGTACCTCGGGACGTCCTCCCCGCGAGCCGCGCTCTTTGATCTCTGCTCCCGATACCTGTTAAACGCGGTATAGACGGTTCAATGAACCGAGGCGCACGCATTTGTTTCGCGTCGAACAGAGTGCAAGCTGATTTGTTGCTTGAATGAAAACTTCGCGATTCATTCGATGGAAGCTTCTTATTTCGAGTGGTAGAAGACCAAGATACAAATTTTTTTTAGGCAATTTTTGCACTGTACAGTTGTACTTTTGAGTGAATCAGTGTCCGGCTATAACAGTGTTTTTAAATTGGCGTTCCGTAGGACTTGGGGGTCCCGCGAAAAGTAATCTTGTAACGAAATTTAAATATTAAAGAAATCTGTAAATTATGCAAAATTTGAAATGACGCGGCGTCGTCAGCGCACTGCATTAAGGGGTCATGCCTAGTTGGCAGGCGTGATTTTCGGGAATTTTCTGTGGAAAATCTAATGTATATTTTTTACAAATATTTGCTTATTTTAAAAGTACATATATTCAGTAACTTTAAGTGATTTTGTTATAGAAAAATATTTTTCCCGGAAGATATTTTTTTTGCGGTGAGCACGATTTCACAGAACCGGATCATCTGAAATCGAAAAGTGATGAAGATTCTGTTAGTATATGAGTTTATCTAGTTCGTGAATGAAGGATTTTTCAAAAAAATGATTTCAGACAAAATGGCGGCCGTTTAATGCAAAATCATGATTTTTCGATGTCTTAATTGTTAGTTTTTCGTGAATTAAAAATAGAGTTTTCATCAAAAACAAAAATCCATCGTTCACGAACTAGATAAACTCACTAACAGAATCTTCTTCACTTTTCGATATCAGATGATACGACTCTGAGAAATCGTGCTCACCGCAAAAAAATATCTTGCAGGAGAGTGGCTGTTATTCGTTCATTTTTTAATATTTTTCTACAAAAAAATTACTGAGAGTTGTTGAATATATGTACTTTTAAAATAAGCAAATATTTGTAAAAAATATACATTAGATTTTCTACAAAAAATTCCCGAAAATCACGCCTGCCAACTAGGCATGACCCCTTAACACAAAAAACTCTGTATTTGATGTGGGATCCGCCAAATTTTAGTGAGTTCGGAAGGTCTGTAAATTTGGCACCCCCAAGTGCAATTTTTTATAAAAAAGAAACGGGCTTCCTTTGTCCACGCTTGTCCAACCGAAATTTTCATTTATCCACCTTTCATAATAAAGTTATGATCTAATTAACAAATTTGTCATCAGCACCCACATGAACATTTTGTATTGATTTTTAAATGCGATATGATTGTCCACGATTTGAAGGGCGTACAAACGAAAATTTCGGTTGCACAGACGCGGTCAAACGAAGCCTATTTCTTTGTCATTAAAACTTGCACTTGAGGATGCCAAATTCACAGTCCCGAGTTAGGAAGGTTTCCGTGGGAAAATTTAATTGGGAAACGTTGCTCTACAAATGGGCACATGTATTTTCAAAGCATACTCGCTATTTGTAATTAAACTTGTGCCTACATTTGAAGCCTCGTTCCGAAGCCAGGCCATTTATTTTACTAAGCAAACGTCACGGCGCTGTTAAAATCGCAGATTTTAAACGCGCGTTACGGAGATGTCCGCGCATAATGGCGTGAATGAATTCGAACGGGCTGGAAGTAACGAACGAGGGGTTCATCAGAGACGCGACAGGTCACACGGTTAACTGGCGATCGGACGGGCGTTTAGCGATGGAAAGACAGCCGCGCGGAGGACGGATGTGTACATAGGTATACGCGGCGGGGACGCGCGAAACCGAGTGGGGGTGCGGGAAATGGGAAAAGATAGAAGGGCGCAATGGACACGGCCGACAAATAGAGGGAATTAAAAGTAATCACGCGCATATTTACGCGGACGATGAACAGAATGGTTGCGTCAACCGCAAAAATGTAACTGCACGCGAGCTGCAGGTGTGCGCACTCGACTGTCGAGTGTGCAACGAGAGCGGGGCGGCGGCGGGGGAGTGCACGGAGCTGGGGGAACGGTCTCTCTCGGCGGTCCTGACGTGTTCGCAACATACACGAGCGCTGACGAGGAGGCAGAGGGATGTCGGGCAGCGGGACGAGAGACAGAGAGCGGCGAAAGAGGGGGTGGGCGGCGAAAGGGGAGCGAGGAGGACGAGGCATTCGAGGCGAGAGGGATGCGCATACACAGGTAGCTTTGCAGTCGAAATTTCCCGAGCCCGCACGTGCAGCGCGCTGCATGCCGGGGATGCAATTCGTAACGTTAACAGTTATTCCGAGGGAAATCCGTTTTTGGGGGCGGGACAGGATCGCCGGATGGAATTTTACGGCGCGCTATCGTGCACGCTCGCTCACTTACCTCTGCGCTAATTGCGCGCGTCAATGTTCTTTCGGACCCTCGCGCTCGTTTCCTTCGTTAAACGGCCACTGTTTACCACGCCGCAGGTTTCCTTGAATGGCACACCGCGCCTTCCGCGTGCGATCCCGATGCGCGCGAACTGTATCACCTTAGAGATATACTATGGTATGACCCAACCATCATGATGAATTTAAATTTTGAGGAGTTGGTGAGGGAGGGGAAGGGGGCCCTTATTATAAAATTTTAGCTGCGGGTATTTGCTACTTTCTGAGATATTAATTAAAAAACATTCGGCATAATACATTGAAATCTGCATATACAGACGTTGCTAATGCAATCATTTTCTCGTCACCGTCAACTGTTTCACAGCCGACGATACAACCATACGACCTCATCGCGCGATGCTTGTAACTGCAGTCTCATTTTTAGTATTCCCAAACTCACATCGGTTCGGTACCATGCTTTACGCGCCCCTCGCACTAACCTAGCCCCAACCAATACTAATACCGTCGGCTGTGAAACAGTCGAAACAGTAGACGGCGGCAAGAAGATGATTGTGTTAGTAACGTCTGTATAGGCGGATTTCAATGTATTATGCTGAAAGTTTTTATTAATATCTCAGAAACTAAAAAATACCCGAAGCTAAAATTTTATATTAGAGGTTCTCCCTCCCTTCCGTCCAATCCCTCAAAATTTCGGTTCATTACGGAGGTTGGGTCATACCATAGTACAGCCTCCGATTTTTTTAGCTTATAACTTTGGGTTGAAATGAAACAACGTGGCGTTTTTTTCTGGTACAATTTATTGTGACTTATAAATTTTATGACTTTATACAAATCTAAAGATAATATCCAACAAACGACCGCTATTCGAATTGATGCAAATTTGGGCACTCTTTATTGCATTTTAGATGGTATTAGGAAGAATTTGTGGGGTTAGATTTTCGATTTCGTGTTGAATATTGTCCTTTAATTGTTGTAAAGTGTGTGGGTTTTTCACGTAAATCAATGCCTTCAAATGGCTCCAAAGAAAGAAGTCTTTAAACATTCGTCTAAATTTACGTTGTGTAAGGCCACCGACGAATTGTTACGTAACAACATCGACACAATTTTTCCGCGTTCTTGGAGGGTATACTTATTCATCTTTATGGACAATAAACTTCGTGAGTCTCTTCTACTGAAATGTCAAAACATCACTGACATATACATGAAATTAAAAGAATTAGGAGCTATTAACATTGGACGATGACTTTTGCGCCACCTGTTACGAATCGTGCCATCAGCGATGCGGACTGACGCAATCGTGTTTCGTGAGGTTTTTGTTATCTTTCGAGTCATTCGCGAATTGCGTTAGCTGAAAGCTTTTGTTCTGAGTGTGAGTAATGGAATGAGAAGGGAACGCGAGGGTCGAATTCGTTAGAGGAATATATGGAGGGTCCAGAAGCCAATCAGTGTAAGTCCCTTAGCATTAAAACCGAGATTTACACTGTTTGTTCTCTGAATAATTTTGGGTAATAATTCCGTGATCGATATAAGTACCGCCATTTATTGCTTACTTATGAAAGTAGCGACTTAATTGATTTATTAACTGAAAGTTTTAACAATAAAGAGGTTTCCCAACTACGTAACTCATTTTCAGGGAAAGTTGGACTTACATTGACCGTCTTCTGAACCCTCCATATCTACATAAATAGTAGTGAGGAACGTATTTTTGTGTCGCGGAACACACGAGTGCCTTCGAGCACAGTGGGGACCCCTGAAGAAGTCCACGGCTGCAGGCCAGCCGTGAGCACTTCGATAGCTCCAGCTGAAAAGGAACATTAGCGTCTAGCACTTAATAACTAGCATTAAAAGCATTAAAAATATATTAGTAACCGTTAATTCACCTTGTACCGTTGTTAATTACTTATTTTAAGTCCATTGACATGGACATTTTCAAGAACCGATGGAAACATCTCATGAATCTTATTAGAGGATTCGGAACGAACCTTTTCATTCCACTGTACTTACTCAAAGTCCCCCAGATTTAAGTTTTCTACCCTGCCCTTTATCAATTACAAGCTCCAATCACATTTATTAAAAAATTAGGAGCTTTGTATGAACATCAAATGGTGACATTCTTTAAAGCTGATTCTCAGAATAAAAGTGCTCCCCATCAATTTTTAATCTCCTACATACGAAAGCTGTTCGAAGCAGCGCGTAGCAACCAGGCAACGCTCTTTGGTCGCAAATCACCCTATAGACTTAACGTGCCCCTTTCAACTTTAATTTATTGTTTAATGCTGACGCGCGATCGGGTCATTATTAAACTCTAATTAGCGGCGGTACGTCCCCGTTCGAACAGAGAGTATCGTTGAAACTACAACAGTGGCGAAAATTAGGGGTTGTTGAGCACCGGGAGTTACATTGTGTTGCGTCGATCGCAAACGCGCGTGTTAAATGACACAGGCGAGCTTCCCCTTGTTCTACATCGACTTCTGGCTAGTGTTTGCTCGTGCTCTCACACACACGCACTCATATAGACGCATATGGGCAATGCACGTACGTAGGCGGCCACGCGTGCACGCACGCGCCCGCTTACGTGTGCCTGCGCGAGCCCGCGGGAGTTTCGCGATTACGTGTCATTATTCCGCGTGGTTGCTCCAGCTCCAACCCCGAGCTATGTTTGCAACTAGATTACCGTTTGCAACGCGTCTCTCTCTTCCCTATGCGGTGCTCTACCCCGCGGCCCTTCGCCTCGCTCTGCTTCTGTTTCTCCCTTTTGTACCAGCCCTCGACCTGTCTTTCTCGCTCCCCCCCCCCCGCCGCGCAGCTCGCTTACACTTGCCGCCTCTAATTATTCGCTGCATAAAGGCAAACCTGCTCCTGTCGCGCCTCGCAAGCGCGTTTCAAATGTGCTTCTTGACGGTGACCAACGGATGGGCGAGATGCCTCGCGGATAACGGTACAGGGGCCCAGATTTGAATCCAGCGCGCCAAAATCTATAGGATTTAGGGTGATGTAGGGTGGATGTACCAGTAAATGAACACGTACCAGTGAATGGCCATTTTTTATTAAAATGAGTAAAATAAGTTATTAAAATAAGCAACTAATTAATTAGGGACTTCTTTTTATTTCTTGCTTCGTATCCAAACAATTTTTGCAGCACGTGGAGTCAATCGCGCTGCAAACATAATTTTATAATAGATTCATTCATTAGCCTTAAGTGTTCATTTATTGGTGCGTTTACCCTATAACAAATCAAAGAAGAACTTTAACCACACATTATAATTTAGATTTTCAAGGTCAAAACTGGTTTATCATACTTATTCAATATTTTTCCCTTCTTCTGCGACATCTTAGCTTTAACCTCTAAAAAGATTCACCCCTCCATCTTATTTCTATCAAAAGCTCTACGATTTCGACACAAAAAGTGCAGTTCGTTCCACAGTGTGACGTTGGGGGAATTGGTAACGCGGCTGCCCCAGCAGGCGCAGTATCCGCAGATCTTGGGTTCGAGTCCCATCTCCGGAAGGTTCCTTTTTTCATCTACAATTTCGCCCCCATCTGAATAAGAACGCATATTTAAACGCGACGTGCCCGTCAACGCGATTTAAATCGCGGATTCGGCTTTGCTCGTCTTCTGGGTGCTGGAAAACACCGCCGCAAAATTGATCTGCAGTTCTCGGGGCTTCAGGATTCGAATGATACCCCCTCGAAACAGCCACTCCCCGTTTCGCTACCATGGCAATGACGCCATGGCATCGCAAAAAGCCGTTGGTCACTAAACGTCACTTAGGGACTACAATTACATTCAAAGAAGGACCACCCGCCACTGTAACGTAACGCTTAATGCTTAGCCTATTTAGAGCAACGAGAGACCCCTCGCGTAACCGCTATCCACGCTACACGGACCATTTCCGTTTCATCCGTGTTCCAAGTGTTCCCAGATATTTGGTACCCGGGCCTCCCTCGTCCGCCCGAGTTTCGTCTATCTCTTTCTTTCGAGGCCGATGGGATTTTCTCGCGGAGCAGACGTCGCGGATGGCCGCGATCACCATGCCCACGGCAAACTCGTTAGGCCGCTGACGGGCGGATCGGCGCCGACCGTGCGGAAGTAAAAGCGGTCTCAACAATGTTACCGTCGGGCGACGTGCCTTTGGCATTGGAGGTCGAAGTCGCCACTATTAGATTGAGGTTCGGCGGTGGGCACGGCCGCCGCCGTCGCATCGGTTTACAATATCGTAAATCGCTTGCTAACCAGTTGGCCCCGCGGTATGCTAGGAATTCGGCTGCTACTCCTCTCGTCTCTCTCCCTCTCTCTTTCTCTGCCTCTAGACCTCTCTCTATCTCTCCCTATCTCTTGTTACCTCTCTCTCTCTCTCTCTCCCTCCCCCTAAACCTCCAACCCCCGTCGTTCTGTCCGCATATACATGTGATTGAATAGGAAGATATAGAGAAGAGAGGGGTTCTGAGGGGGCGAGGGTTGGATAGGGAATACTCTTGAGTCGGTGCAGCCGAACGTTGTCATGCATCGTTTACAAGCCGAGCATCTCCGCTCTTGCGGCCAAACGGCCAAATTCACTTGCCGCTGTTATGCACCCTTGAATGGACCACGAGATATTCGTAACTGCGAATGCTTTCGCGATCTTCCTCGAACGATCGCCTCCCTTCTAATTTCTCCCCTCCCTCACCGCCGCTACCCCCTTCGCGTAACGTAACGGGGTCTGCGATGCTGGAATATCAGCCGCGAGACATGCCTCGGGTAATTAACATAATTGCATGATTCCGCCGAGTCATAGGATTTCTGCTGTGTCTCGGGGTGTCCAGTGGCTTGGCTGTGATGTACTTGCAAGTTCCTGTGTTGGTCTTCGCGGTCGATCACTGGTCTTCGAGCAGTAGATTTAAGAATCGAAAATCTGGGCAGCTGAATTGTAGGATTGTACGATAACGCAAGTAGTTGATTATTCCTTCTGCGTCCTCTGAGTTTGGTTAAGCGCAAAGAAGGAGGTAACATGACGTTACGTTTTAGGCGCAACATGACGGTAGGGTCGAATAGCTGGGCCCGGCTTAAGGTCAGTTCTAGGAATTGCTCCTCTGCCTGACGCAGCGTTATATCTGTGAAAAGCACGCAGTCGGTGTGACTGTTCCCACGAACTTCTCTATCAGTGAAATTTCTTCAGCAGTGCCATTTATGGATTGTTCTTTACACGGGCTCTGTCGAAAAGCTTCCAAGCCCATGAGTTTTAGGAGACTTTAATAGTGGTCAGTACCAACTTTGGCCACAAAACTAGATTTTAAAAGAAATTCCTCCAGCATCTATTGTAGAAAAGGTATTATTCTCAGAGATAATACATCTTGAAGTAGGCAATTGAACCTATCCAAGGCACTTTGTCTGAGGATTCACCTTATTTGACGGTACATATTTCAGAGTTGCGCGAGTAGTTAACCTCTGCCTACCCAGGGTTCGTAGCGATTAATTGCAGTGAATGGAGGGGGAAACACCTACAGGAGTAATGTGTGCGCGAACTGACGCAGGCGCAGTTCATGCACACATAACCACCGCTCCTGTAGTTGTTTCCCCCTCCATTCACTGCAATTAATCGCTACGAGCCCTGTGCCTACCCAAGAATCTTTTAAAGATTAGCAGTTAGAAGGCAAATACGTTTGAAGATCGAACTTGCATTTAGCGTTTTTTGTTCCTGAACTACTTAGGCAATTCCTTTTTATTATGCGAATGTCTGATTAGAAAAGGGGGCATGAGTAATTGATCTCTGTGGCAATCAAACCGTTCCATCAAAGTGCCTTTTATCGCCACGCTTTGTTACGGCGTCGTTCCCCACTCGCGTGGAACGAACGAAAAGCGAGCGTAATGTTCCCTCGATTGCCGAGGCTCTGTTGACCGTGTGCACGCGTAGCGGGAGATTTGAATGCTCGACAACAGACGGAACCGGGAACGTGTTCTTTTTGTTTGCCCGCCGCGGCAAGAGCAGGCAGCGTTCTATCGCATGCATCACGATTTCAGTGGCGATGATAAGGTGAATTTCATTTATCCTGCAACAGCGGCTAATATTTTCAATGTTCGTTTCGGGAAATGAAGAACCTGTGAACGACTTGCATTGCATAATACGTCGTCTGCCATGCGATTGTCCCACGTTTCGTGAGTACGAACGATGATTCAAATTGTGTAGCAGAAATAAGAATGTTTCACGGCTTAATGATGTAGTTATTAGTCTACGTCACAAGGCCCGATCTAAATAGGGAGACGCAAGCAGGGCAACTGCCCAGAGCAGCAAATTTCGGGGCGGCAGAATTGGTGGAAAGAGAAAATTAAAATCAATAAAAGTGTTTACGTTGTGTTCTTTTATTGATTTTTAAAAATATTTTACAAGAGATGCTTTTTTTGAGATTTAAAAAATAGGTAGGTCCTACCTATATATTTGATTTTGTTACTGTTTTTTTTTTATAAGTATTCAATTTTTTATAAAACAAAAGGCTATTATCATTCAACAAATACCTACAAAAATTTCACTCACTTTCAAAAATTAAATTTTAAAACGGATTTTAGAACTAGATCGGGTTGTGCTACGTCATTCCTAACGACAGTGATGTACACAGTTCAGAAGTTTACAAATCTAAAGGTTTCTTTATTGTGAGCGTTCTAAGGAAAAATTCTGGGATCAAGGTGGTGTAACGCATGGTGTTAATTGGAGCAGTAGTGGCAAACCTAAAAAAGATAAAAATCTACGCGTGCTAAAAATTTACAAGTAATATTTATTAATTTTCTGACGTGCTGGACAGTTTTTAAAAGGGGGAAAAATTAATAGAAAATTAATAATCGCAGAATGTTCTTCGGACATGTTTAAAAATTAACATAGACTTTCATAAGAATGAATTGATAACTTGACATACACATTGTCGTTGAGTTAAAGCTAGCCAAAAATATTGTAATAGGTACCTATATCTAACCATATAATAATTATTTTAGATTAATATACAGATATTAATGATATCACCTGTAGAATCATTGACGTGCCAGCAAAATTAAAGTAGACATTGAGTACCTAAACGAAAGATTTGATTTCGAATCCTGATGGCGCAATTTGATTAGGCAACTATTTTTCTTTATACTGTTTCCATTACCCACAGAAGTGGAAAATGCTCTCGTACCTTCACACATCGTCTTTAATTTAGAAAACTCACCGTCGCACTTGTATTACCCGAGCCCTCGAAGATAATTTAATTTGCCGTTGTTTAAATTAATCATGGCAATTATTAGCCACCAAAGCAATGTTACGGATCACGGGGAATTATTATTCGTTGCATTACGAAGGGCTATTTATATTATATGTAATCACGCTCGAGCGCAATGATTGCGAGCAACATTAAAATGTTAATCCCCCGCGTTGCATCCAAAAGCTACACTGCGCCAATTAATACTACCATAAACCTGTTTTCATCCAGCGGCACACCTTGTAACAGTTTATTCAATTACCCACGTACGACCCTGCTGCCGGCGAATTCTGACAACGATAGTAGCATTATCGAAATTACGCGCGTGTGGAGGGACTTTACGCAATTACGAGGATGGCGGTATGTTATCGTCGGAGTGATGCTTAGTCACGCGTGGAACTTTCAACACTCGATTTATGAATTCGGCGGGGCGCGGTAACCCAGTTCCTCTCTATTTTCCATTCGGTTAAGGAGCAATCAAACTTCTTTCGTCGAATCGAGTTGAACGGGAAACAGAATTAAGCGGGGTGCAAGTGGGAGAAAAAGGGCGATATGGAGGGGTGGGCAGACGCGCAAAGGGCCGGGGGGTGGTTGCCGCGGGAGGGTAACGAACGCCAGCATTTTCAAAGCGACGGGACCACAGCAAAATTACTGGCTTTGTTTCGAACAATTTATATTAAAATGAAAAGCAATCTGCATTTGCAAATTAAATGCGGCCTTTCCATCTGCGCGGCGCTGCCGGGGAGGAAGGAGGTGGATTATCGTGATGAAGTGGCGAACCGGCAGGCTCGTCAAGGTGGGCAAGGGGGTGGTTGGTTACCTGCAGGGTGGGATCGCGCAAAATCAAACGGATATCTCAGCCATGTTAATTGTGTGCTGGTAATCCATTGTCATCCATCTCGTATCAACATCATTTCATCCGAGCTGTTTAAATTATAGAAAACGAGGAATAATGTTTCATTGTGCGATCCGCTCGGAAGAATTATCGGAGTGTGAGGGCACCGTGGATTTTATACGCTATTGAGCTTGAAAGGGTGATATGGTATTTGTAATCTAGATATTAATTTGAAATATTTAACTTTTGCGTAAGTAATTTCTGCTAGCCAGCTTGTCATTAAATTGAGAGATTTACTTCGCTCTTCTTTTACACCCTACTGGTGAATTATTTGGTTTCTGTTTGATACATTTTTATGGTAATTTGAGAAGTGTTTGTAGCTTTAGGGTAATATTTAACAGAGAAAATAATTCTATAAAATAATTTCACCCAGCGATTCGTTGCTTTAAGTTTGTCTAACAAGATATCTGTGATTCATAATGTTTATACTAAGGCATTCATCTTTCTAAATATTGTCAGTTCATTGTCCGCATTTGCAAGCCTTTCCAATGTGTTTCAGGTTAATTGTTAAATAGTTACTATTGAATTTTGTTTATTTTTTAAACCATCTTTGACACAGGCTTGTAGTAATAAATAATCTGTCCATATACCTCAGATATGTTTCTAACCACTACAGTTGCATTATTTCCTTTATTAAACTCATATAACATAAGATACCAAATATACTCTTTCGTCACGTCCATTTTAAACGTTTGTAATAACTGCAATATTCGATATCCACTCGTGAACTTTTGATACAACATTCTCTGAAAGTTCCTCTCTTTTACGTCAGTACAATATACCAAACAGATAAGTGACGATCGCAACGAGTACCTCTGTTTTAAACTCAGTGCTCAGAAACACTGCATTACTTTATGAGATAACCTACTTAATAATTATTTGAGCAACCTACGAAACTTTGCACAATTGTTTATTGGCGCAATCTAAGAACTTTGCCATATTTGGTTGCTACTGCTATCGTACTAAGGGAGAAACTACCCCTTTTATTTATGCGCTTCTAACTCGTAAATTAGAAAAGATATCAAAGAAAGATTTAAATAAATGACGTACAGTTCCTGAAGAAATAAATACTTTTATGAAAATTAAATCTCCCTTCTTTTTCCACAAATGTTTATTTTCTTTCATACAAAGAAAGGCTTATTTTTATTCTACACCCAACGATGTATAGCAATATAAAAGTACTGTAATTGCTTTGTATAAAATTGTACTTCTAATTTTGTGTTTATCAGTATTGTAAATCGTAAAAAAATTTCAATTTATTTTTCCTACGGGTATATAGGCCTTCAGAAACGGTAAAATGTTTATTTAAACAAAAGGGGTGGTTTCTCCTTTAAAGCACAAAAGTGGTACCAACCAAATACGGCATAATTCTTAGATTGGTGCAACGAACAATTGTGCAGAGTTTCATTGAAATCGGCGCGAGTCAATTACCGATCGTCCCTCGCCAGTTCTTAATGACAGAATAATTATCAGTAATATTTAACTATTCGCGTTGCTCGTCAATTTACTCACAACACTCGTCGCTGAGTCGTTGCGCCGCTCGTACAAGGACTTGGTAGGAAATTGCAGCCGTGGCCCGTCAGGTTGCAGGCCCGTAGCGCTTCGGGATCGAAAGGTCGCGGAGGAGGAAGCAAAAAGGGCGAGCAGAGCCCATCGCGTACTGCTCGTTCACCGAAGTCAACCAATTAGCACGCTGATCAAGAAGGCTAATGGAGGTCGTGTTCAAGCAGCGTAACGCTTCTCGACTTCTGCGCTGGTAGCGCATTGAGAGACGGTTGAATTACACCGCGCGCAATGAGTGTTCGCATCTCTCGCGGGCATACATACAAGCGTACACACGGCCCGACGGGAAAGCGCATTCTGGAATCAGTCGGATGTAAAATTTTATAGCCACGATTCATCGAGCACCTTCATTATTTTGATGGTCTTTCAGTTCTCAACAAATAGTCTGGGATGCTTGTTACGATGCTCGTGGCGTAGAATCAAGTTGACATGGATAAAAGAGATACGAAGTACTTACGTAAGGTACCTTGCCTGTCCGAACGGGCAAAGATAGGTACTCGTGTTAATAATTAATTGGCAGGTTGACCAGTTGATCAGTTGATTAAACGAAAATGGCCTTTGCAATGGAAATTTAACTGCGACGTTGCTAGGGATTTGAAAATCGAATTACTGCCAGTAGTAATTATCCAGGAAATGGCAATTCAATTCTGGAATAATTGAGTATACCCAATTTGAAAATAAAAGTAGATACCTACCTATAATTTGGTAAGGACCATCACGGCTGTTCCAACGTTACTTTTATAATTTTAAAAATCTCTTCAAAATTGAATCCTTCGCGTAACTGAAATTTATCGTTAATTGAAGACCCGTTTGAACTCCCTGTTGTTTTATTTTTTAGTTGAAATTGAAATCCACGCGGGTCATTAAATTTAGACAACCTCGCTGCAGGTGGATTAAAGAGGCTTGCATCTGTGGTGGCTATGATTTAGAATTCAGACGACGGGGCTCTTAAGGCGGTCGTAACGCGGGGATAATAAATTGTAATGTTTCTGCGTTGCTGCAATTTTCCGCGAGTCTTATCTAGACTCACCTTTGCGAGTAGATCACGCCGGTGTACGCGCAGCTTCCTGATGCCCGGGGCATCGTTCTCGATGTCTCGATGATGCCCGAGGCTCGGTTCACCCTCGAGATTCCTTTCCGCGTAGAGAAGAGCGTTCCTCGAGACTTGGCATTCTTTCGTGGATACTCAGCTTTATACCCGGAAGCTCGCCTTGTCGATGATTTTTTTAGCAGATAAAAAAGAGATGGGGCAAAAGGACACATACCTACGGCTATAGGCGAAATAAAATAGAAAACGCAGGATAGTTATCCGTTAACATTCTGTATTACTCCTTTTACAAGGCGAGCTGCTTGCCTCCACATTTTTAACATCGTCGGCACTACGCTTCTTATAGAGCTTCCGTTTTTCATAAATTGCGACGCGCGAATACTTCGTACGAATGGAAAATGCGTGGGTGTATTCGGGGGAGGGGTTATTCAGTTTTAAATACTTACAGGGGCGCGTAGCAGATTTCGAATTTGCAAAACAATATCAGGCGCGCTGAAATAATAACTGGAGAGGGTATAAAATTTTTTAACGATTCCATGTACGCCGTGTGCCGTACGAATGCGTTTTACTCGTGGAATGTTTTTTATAGGATTTTTTAGGACCGGGTGAAAACAAACCTCTCGCGTCGGAATACCGTGCTGAAATAAGTATTCGAAATTTTCAGTTTTAATTCGTCTGCTCGATGAGCGATTTTATTAACATCCTGAAAATAGCATTCCAAAGGGCTCCCAAAAATTCGTGTTCAAACGACTAAGCTGTGGATAATTTTTATAATTTGATAAATAAAGTTCTCTGCTGAAACGATTGTTTCTGTTACTTTCGCTTCACGCGGAGCCGGGATTTTCTTTATTCACTTATATCCACGCTTTGTGTCATCTTACTTGTAGGTATATAACTTCTCTCCAGTTCGATAAATTGCGCGGCTCGTGACAGTTTCTAGAAAGCAATGGCGCGACGGCTTTTACACGCGGATGGACCTCTGAAAATACGAAAGATGTCTCGGTGTATTTTTAAGTTTCGCGACACGTGCCAGGCTCTCTTGTGCTCTTCGATTTACTAGCTTGAAAATTGTTTTGCACTCTCCTCGGTCCGTCATTCCAGGCAACTATGTGCCGCCGGTATTTGAAAATCACGGAGAAACGAATCGCCCCGGACTTACGTAACTCGAGTTAGCCTCAATAGAACTCGATTGAACCGTTACGGTACAGTTCAGGATTTACAATTAGAATAACAGAGTATCTCAGAGGTAATCTACCCAAAAAGCTGTTAAACAGCCTACAACTTAAACGACAAAAACTAGCACATGATAAAGATGATATTATACCAAACTTTCCTATCAATTCTTCATTTTCATGATCAATGATCATATGTCACAAAGCATCGTAGCGTTGGCATAATGTGAATAATTTCACAGAGATATCTGACAGCTCATTATACGATAACGTCGTTTGATAAAGTTTATCCCCATAGCATACTGCATTCAGAATTATTTTGTAATTTTGGTAACAGATTAATTACATTAATTAACAATAAAAATTATTTTTATTGCAAAATACTGCTCTTTCCTAAATAAAAAACCATATTTGGTTACTTTCTTCTTATATACGATTTTTCCTTATAACTTGGAAACGAAAAGTTTCCCTAACATGCGATTTAAATCACTGAAAAGAGCATTAAATAAAGTATCAAATAAATCGTCTTCAATTTTTGTAAAAATAAATAAATGTAATAAATTTTCCATTATATATCGTTAGGAAGGAATAATTGCATCCTATTTTTTGGCGCAAACATTCCGATATCTTTTCTAATTCACACAAATGTCGCGAGTTTTTCAATCCGGCCCACTGTGCAGCGGTGCCCACACGATAGTTTCAGAAACTAGCAGAAACGGGTTAAATTTAAAGCACTTTCAAAGTCCATACGTTCAATCAAGGGTCGTTCCCCATGTACAGGGTGGCTAGCCGTTTGCGTCGCTCCTATTAATTACTCTCGACAGTGCGCGTTTTAAGGCAAGAAAACGTCGGCGGTTCGAATCGTTCGTTACGTAATCCGAGCTCGATATGGAAAACCCAAGTGTGCACGTTACATTTACGATAGCATAACGTGTTTGTTTCGCGTACGTACCTACGGCTGCTCGCTCGTCTCCACGCTTTCCGAAGATGCTCGTGAGCGTAACCGAGCCGCGGGTCGCCTGCCCCGTGGATTCGAGCGCGGCGATTTCACCGCGCCCCGCCGCAGTGTGAAAGTCAGGACGTCCGGTCCATTCCAGCGAACGCGAGAAGAACTCGCTCCCTCTGGGTGCGCGGTTCTTGTTACATTGTGCTATCTATGCCAGGCTCCCTGTAATTTCTTGCGTTCAGATTGCGAACGGTATCGGGGCTGTCGAATAACCGCCGGTTACTTGCGCAACCGCAGAGAAACATGCGTTGCGTTTGTAACCAGGTAGCCGTTGGGACTGATCGGAAGCATAAAAGGTTACTAGCTAACGTTACGCTCGCCTGTTGTGGATATTATTATGATTATTTTATTACCAGTTGAAATTATGGATAATGTAGATTGTCGAATGTTGTTGGAAACCTTCCTGGCGGGTGTGGGGCCTATATGGGCCCGTCCGAAAGTATTTGGCCGGTGCAAAAGTTCGTTCGAAAGAAAGACTAAACCAAAGTGTTTATTAAAAGTAAAAGTATATTACCTACATGGTTTTTTTAACAAAATATTTTTCGCGGCAATCTATACTGCCCTCCTTAATTAAGATGTCCTATCTAGTATTTTTACATTTTTCAAGATATTTTGAAGTATTTGAAGTTCCACACGTCTTTTACCATTTAAGTAAAGTTGGAAAATCCTACGTGCTTCGTAGAGATCTAGAAAAAGTCTAATTTATTAATTTTTTTACGAGAGCGGCACAAAGGAAATGATAAAATTTCAGTTTTCTCGGATGTTTCGAAATGCTAGATAGAACATTTTATCTAACGAGCCATTTTTCTGGTAATTTCCATATACCTAACATTCTTAACAGTGAGCGAGAGAAGTTTTGCACTGACCTAATAAGTATTTCCGTGACTCATTACTTATTAATGTCGTCGTTTTAAGAAGGTAAGAATATTAGATTATTACCAGATGAAAATTTAATGTAAAAGCTTATTTTGAGAACAATGCGAAACGGGATTCGTATTATGGATCGAAATGGACCTCGTATTCATCTTCGATTGCCAAGCTATATCCGCCATTGGAGGATTAACTAACGAGGGAACATCCCGAACTCGGAAATTCAAAAAAATTCTGAAACTGTGAATGTGTAGGGGATTTCCTCCTGATTACAACGCAATTTTTATTTGCTTCCCAAATTCACTCTAAGGGAGTGTAATTGATCCCTGAAAGTCCGGTTATTTTCCGATTTTGTGTTATAACTCGTGAACTGTTAAATAATTGTTTTACCAAATGATAGATCTCATTAAAAAACGTAACTTTTGTCTTGATACTTTTTTTCTATCTCTTACAGTTCGCGAATTATAACACAAAATCGGAAAATAACCGAATTTTCAGGGCTCAATTTCAATCCCCTCGAGTGAATTTGGACAGCAAACAAAAATTGCGTTGCAACCAGGAGGAAACACCCTACATATTGACAAAGTTTCAGAATTTTTTTATCTTTCGGATTCGGGATCTTCCCTTGTAAGTAGTTTCTATACCGAAAGCGTAATATTCCTTAGTTACCCAATACTCAACGATTACCCGATTAATCTGAATGTTCACGGTTTTCTACATGTGTGATCTCACTGTCTGCATTATAGGTGCACCCACGTCGCCGTCATCCTGACCTGCCCGAGAAATCCTCATGAAAGACTGGGAACTCAGTACTCAGAATAGCATCGGTATCGTAGCCATTTCTTTTTTATTTTTCTCCCCTTCTTTTTTTTTTTTAAACAAGAAATAGCCAGCCATCGATCGCTGGCTATTCGAATCTGTTTCTCTTCTTTGCTATCTATTTTGCATCCTGACTTTTCTTTTTCGATCGCTTCGGTCCGGTGGTGGTGGTGGTGGTGGTGGTGGTGGTGGTGGTTGTGGTGCTGTTACTACTATCGCTGTTACGATGAAGAATGAAACGAATCAATGCGGAACTATTTATCGGCACGCTAAAAAACAACTGCCTCGGACTTTTATTACCCTGCGTTATAATAGTCTCCCTCGCGCCAAGTTGTATTAATTGCTTTCGTTATATTTTCTTTCTCGTGACTTTCTATTCGCGTAACGTTATGCTTTTACGTTGCCGATATTGAATTGTATTTACATAACACGCTGCCGAGAATTGCGCAACGTTTACGGCGTAATTAGCGGCGGACGATGAATCCTTAGGATCCTGGATGAGCGTCATTTCAGGATCGTCAACTTCGTCCGACGAATGTTTTCCGAAATGCTATTCGCACGAGGTAGGTCTCCCATAGTATCTGATAGCGGTTGCTGCCGGCGTTCTGAAATGTCGACGAGCTGATTAACGCTCGCGGCGAATGATTTTAGTTTGGTAGCTGTGAAGCCACCGACTTTAATATTATTTTATATTACGCTGTATGCCGTTTAAATTAATATTACGACACGAATTTGTCTCTTGAGAAGTTTGTAACAATACGTTATATGGATCCTAACACAATATTCATTGCAAATTTAATCTTACTATTCGGATATTCAAAATCCGGGATTAAGAAGAATATTCCAAATTTAATTTCGAGACAATGGTATTCAAAAATTTTATTGCCACGTTAATTTCTTAGTTTGTACAGGAATGTATGAGATTGTGTAATTTTTGTTTCACGTATAACACCCTTCGGTCCAAGCCACATTTAATCTTTCTTTATACCTACTCTGCATGCACTCGTAAACTGTAGACGACTCAGCTGCCCCCACTCTTAATCGACACATTAAATTTACATCTCAAACTTTGCACACTAAAATACAATACTTAGGTAG
Organism: Andrena bucephala; assembly: GCA_947577245.1. Lineage (NCBI taxonomy): Eukaryota > Metazoa > Arthropoda > Insecta > Hymenoptera > Andrenidae > Andrena > Andrena bucephala. The sequence goes on along the minus strand of OX387715.1, from coordinate 91,869,968 downwards.
TGTTAGGAACTTCTTGACGCAATAGTCTATCCAGACAAATCAGGTTTCAAGGAAACTGTAGTTCCTGAAAAACGATCAAGTTTTTTTCGTGCACAAATTAACGGATTTGCATATGCGACTAACTGGGCCACGTGTACCATACTTTGATTTATAGAGTCGGGGATTAAAAATTAATCTTTTTCTAAGACATCTGGTTTGTGCATACGACTCAAGTTCCAGTAGCGGCTGACAGCTAATTTGTCCATTAATTATGTTGAATAAGAAATAAGTACCATTAATAATTCTACGCTCTGCCAAGGTAGTCAGGCTCTGATCTCTGAATATGCGAGTGTAGAGATGGTACGAATATGGCGTACGTATATGCAATTTGTATTCTGCATATCGTCGGTGATAGTGCAAAACCGCGTATGAGCAGTTTGTAAATACCGCGGATCTGCATTTTTCCGATTTTACAGGAGGAAGAAAAAAATTAATATTTTAGCTATTTTAAGGGATTTCTTTGACTGAACGTTTTTGGGACAGTTTTAGCACTACTTGTAATAAATATTAACATCAATGGTGTGACTTTTAAAAAAAACGGAACAGCGCTTGGCAATCGTGGGCGCGAAATCTCAATTTTGCTACTTTTGCAGATCCGCGGTATTTACAAACTGCTTATACGCGGTATTGCACTATCACCGACGATATGTTAAAAATCTGCGCTGTACCCTTTCCATGTTGTACATTATATTTAGAGGTAGTAGGAGACCAAATCACAGAAGCATACTATAACTCTAGTAGTATTTCTGGTTAGCCCACAGTATCCCCAAGTTGGGAATTAGTTCGCCATCCAAATGCCAACAATAAATGCTACTAGGGAAACTACTTAGGGGAACATTGGCATGTTTTTGTAACACTTTGTTATATAATATAAAAATTTACATTTTTACATTTGCTTTAAATATTCCAGGATTATAACATTGAATCATTTGTGATTGTACTACAAGTGTGAAAATTTGCATAGATTTTTGTCCTTACCGTACTGTAGATACGGTCTGACTGAAGATACCTATAGGTAGGATACAGCAACTTTGCGGTATTAACCCTACAGTGCACACGAGGGGCCTGACAGGCCCAAGTGAACAGCTTGAGACCTTTGATATTGAAAAAGATTCACATAACGATGACTCGTAGTGTTAAAAAGATATTTGTTCAGTATTTCATTTTGTTATTAACTATTTTTCTTAAGGGGTCATTCTGGTAATCACGCCGCAAAATTCGGGTTTTTTTTCTAAGTGAATGCAATGAATAACAATGTCAAACTTTTTTTTTCATTTATTAGGTTACTTATAATGTATACGGAACAATTTTTTAAATACACTTTTAATTGTGTTTTTCAATGTTATCTGGAGTTGAAAGTCGCGCTTTTGAAAATACAGCGGGAGTGATTTCAGCTCAAAGACTCATCTGAAACAAAAAAACCAAACTGATTCCTTCCTAATCATTATGAGTATCGCTATCGCAGGTGCCAGAATTAGCCACGTAAGTCAAAATTGAACAAAATCGCGCGCATTTAAACTTCATGTATCGAAATTTTCTATTTTTACTTGAAGTTTGAATGCACGCAATTTAGTTAAATTTTGACTTACGTGGCTAATTCTGGCACCTGCGATAGCGGTACTCATAATGATTAAGAATCGGTTTGGTTTTTTGTTTCAGACTTTCAATTCCAAATACCTAACATTGAAAAACACAATTAACAGTGTATATAAAAAATTGTTCCCTATACATTATAAGTAACCTAATAAATGAAAAAAAAGTTTGACATTGTTATTCATTGCATTCACTGAGAAAAAAAAACCTGAATTTTGCGGCGTGATTACCAGAATGACCCCTTAATAAAGATTGAATGCAATAGATTACGTGCAGTCTGAGATTTTTTCTCAAAATATCCATGCATTGAGTCCCAACGTGTGCAATGCTATAATGTTAATTTAGTTGTGCACTGCCCGGTTAATATTTACAAAGTCGACCGAGAAACGTTTCATGAACCCAATATTAATATCCCCAACTGTTAAAAGACAATCAAACCCCCACTCATAATTTTCAAAAGCTCGTTCAATTCAACAAGACACAGAACCAACGAATTCATTCCCGAAAATGTAAACCGTAGTTATATATCTATATACCACACGACTCCGAACTTCCAATGAGGATATTCGTGCTCGCTACTACTTGACTCGTGAAATCGAAATACAACCAGTCCCTGATCGATTTCGTTCCGCGGGACACGACCGCCGCGACGCACAGTGGTCCGGATTCACTTATTTGACGCCATTTTGGTATTTTCTTTAAGATATCGGAATGAAATTGATACCAAAAAATAGGATAAAATTATTCCTTTCTAATGATGTATAATTTAATATTTTTCACATTTATTTATTTATTTATTTTTAATTTTTTGTAACTTAATTTTGAAAAAAAAAAATTTGTAAACTATTCATTTGGTACTTTATTTAATGCCCTTTTCAGTGGTTAAATCGAATGTTGGGGAAACTTTTCGTTTTCAAGTTATAAGAAAAAGTCGAAAAATAAAGGAATGCAGCCAAATATAGTTTTGTTTAAATTAAAGGCCAATCTTTTGCGCTAAACATCATCTTCTGATAATAATTAATGTAAATAATCTATTAAAAAATAATTCTGAAAGCAGTCAGGAAAATTGCAACATTTTTTAAAATTGACAAGGAATATCTTTCAAGTCCCAACGAGTCCCGTATCTTTACAGGGTGGAATCTTTTCAGTACACCTTCCTCTATACAATCATGCAAGAATCACTTCCGACTTCGTCCGATTTCGAGAAATATTTCGGTTTGAAGTCATCAGCGTCGCGTCATTTTCTTCACGTTCATGCGTTATATCCTTCTTCGAAGGAATTGTTTAGATTATCGGCACTTGAAATGTTTATGCTGTAATGCAGATAAGCCTTCGACTCAGTCCTCTATTTTCCATTTCCAATCAGTTGAAACTGTACCAGCAGAGACTGCACAGTGACGTTTTCAAACCATTTCCTACAGATTTTAAAGTTGCATTCTAATTTTTATAAGTTTCTATCACTTTAAATTTTATTTTATTCAGTTTGTGTTTAATATATTATATATGTGTATACATATATCTTAGTGTGTTTAGTGTATATTAATGCGTTAGTGTATAGTACATATATATATATATATCTTTCGTTTAGTTAAGTTTAAGATATAGTTAAATTCTATTTTCTTTTACATCTATACCACATTTCATCTCACTTGTATTTGGTAAGTAATTTGTTACATCATCTATTTCTAAAGCATCTTTTATTTCTCACTTGCAACGTTTCCATTATTCAGACTCTTAATTATTTGAGAAGTATGGAAGAATTTCGTAAGCATAAGGACTTATACTCGCTACTAAGAAATGCATCACAAGATATGGGAGATTACTTATTTTTGTATAAAAAAATAAGTGAAAAGATTCAGATTTCAGCACAAAATTTGAGCATATTAAAAACTGCATTGAAAAAATTTGCTTGGAAATTGAAGCAGAGGTGGGTTCAGTCTCAGTATAAAGAAACCTTATTTTTTAAACGCAATGAAGAATGGTTAGAAAATAGAATTTAACTATATCTTAAACTTAACTAAACGAAAGATATATATATATGTACTATACACTAACGCATTAATATACACTAAACACACTAAGATATATGTATACACATATATAATATATTAAACACAAACTGAACAAAATAAAATTTAAAGTGATAGAAACTTATAAAAATTAGAATGCAACTTTAAAATCTGTAGGAAATGGTTTGAAAACGTCACTGTGCAGTCTCTGCTGGTACAGTTTCAACTGATTGGAAATGGAAAATAGACGACTGAGTCGAAGGCTTATCTGCATCACAGCATAAACATTTCAAGTGCCGATAATCTAAACAATTCCTTCGAAGAAGGATGTAACGCATGAACGTGAAGAAAATGACGCGACGCTGATGACTTCAAACCGAAATATTTCTCGAAATCGGACGAAGTCGGAAGTGATTCTTGCATGATTGTATAGAGGAAGGTGTACTGAAAAGATTCCACCCTGTAAAGATACGGGACTCGTTGGGACTTGAAAGATATTCCTTGTCAATTTTAAAAAATGTTGCAATTTTCCTGACTGCTTTCAGAATTATTTTTTAATAGATTATTTACATTAATTATTATCAGAAGATGATGTTTAGCGCAAAAGATTGGCCTTTAATTTAAACAAAACGATATTTGGCTGCATTCCTTTATTTTTCGACTTTTTCTTATAACTTGAAAACGAAAAGTTTCCCCAACATTCGATTTAACCACTGAAAAGGGCATTAAATAAAGTACCAAATGAATAGTTTACAAATTTTTTTTTTTCAAAATTAAGTTACAAAAAATTAAAAATAAATAAATAAATAAATGTGAAAAATATTAAATTATACATCATTAGAAAGGAATAATTTTATCCTATTTTTTGGTATCAATTTCATTCCGATATCTTAAAGAAAATACCAAAATGGCGTCAAATAAGTGAATCCGGACCACTGTGCGACGTCACGCGTGGAACCCAGCCAAGAAGCCTTCAACCACAATCGATTCAATTAAAATATCGCGGTACATCGCCCTCCCCCAAACTTTCCAAAGAGTCGTCAAGGGTCTCCCGGAGATTCCAGTCTCCGCAAATAAAGTGATCGCCCCGCTCGACTCTTAACACGGGCCTTCGCGAAGGGTGTGCACGATAATTGTCCTCGTGGTGGTCCCCCCCTTTCCGATTCTTCGTCGAATCGATTGCCACGCGAAACACGGGGGGGTCAGAATGAGCCACGACGCGGCCGTCCTTTCCTGGAATCCGCGACGGATCCTCTACCCCCCATTTCCCTCTCACTCCCCCTCTCTCCCTGTTCCTCCACCCCTCGGTCCACTTCATCCCTCTCCCCTCTCGTCGCTCGACTCTGCCTCTCTGTTTTTCCCCTCTGTGTGTCACTGTCCCGCTCGCGTCGAGCACAGAGTGGCCGCAACCGCGAATTACTTCGCAATTTCCCGAAATTGCGCAATCCGTGCAGGCTAATGGCCACCGGGCCGTTCCTGGTCGGCCGACAGCGACGAGCGCGGCCGAGGGGCTGTGTGGGGCGTCGAGAGGAGGGAGGGGGCATGGGGCAGCGACGGGGGTGGCGGCGGTAATTCGGTGCGTTCGAAGGGATGGACCCCCGGCCGAGGGGGAGGCGAGGTGGTGACCATTAATTAAGCAAAATCATAAACCCGCCGGGCGAGCCGCGGCCGCATTGAAAAATATATACGCGCGGGCCCGTTACTTTCACGAACGAGATATCTCGCTCTTTACCGCGCCGCAATGCACTGTTCTCTACTGCATCGCGCTGCAGTTTGCGTCAGGAGGGATTTTATCATTGACACCGTTGGCGCAGCGATTGCGGTTCCATACACTGTGCGCGATCCGCTTCCCTCTCCCCTTCTTTTTTTTTTGCCCGCGCATTTTTGCCCGAAAGGCCGATCAAAATTCACCGACAGCGCCGTTCTTTTCATTGTTGTACTTCATTGTTTGTTTGCTCTCCTCCCCCCCCAGGCTCCCCTCCGCTTCGCGCCGCTCGTTAGCGGATCGGCCGATTTTTTGACGATCCCCCTGCGCGTTATTAATGAAATTCACCGTTTATAGCCAGCCAGCAGCGGCAGCTTGCAGATTTATTAAATTGTTTTGAAATGTTTGGGCGGTCGCCGGGCGTATGCGATCCGCGTCAAATGTGCCCTGTATGGTTAATAGCCTATCGGTTTCGCGTGTGCAGGCACACGCATGCATACCTGTCGACTACAGTCGATAGCCTCGTGCGGTAGTTTGCTAACTCAACTGAAGTGCAGGCATCGTTTCTAGCGTTTACCTGGGAAACGCGAACTTCATCGCGTGTGCCTGAATATTTATAGAACCAAAGAATAGTGTGACGTGCGTTATGCAGAGAGCTCTCGAAATAAAAAAACACCACAGCCACAAAAAAACACAATTCTGCTTGAAACGATACTCCATGATTTTATATTCGAGTTCTGATTTTCGAAAGAAAACTCACTTAAATTTTTTTTATTAAATAAAGGTAAAAATACGTTCACGCGTTAAGGGTTTAATTATTGCATTAGCCGCTTCGAAGCTACGTTTTCGCAACGATGGGTCAGGTACCTCGATTAAGCACGAGCGATCATAGAAACCAGTATATCGCGGCGTTCGCACGCGAGCGCAAAGTTGTTTCAGCGACACGCGAAACGGGAGAAGAGGCGCGTAACGCCGTGCAAATAACGGGGTCTAACGTCTCGAGAGGCTGGGATGAAAGATTTCCTCGTGGCCGTCGACTCCATCGTGAAACAGTCGGCGCGGGCGCCAAGAAAAATATTTGGACACCGATTCTGGCCCGGCAGTCCTCTCGCCTGTTGTTTTTTAACCGGACCACGCGAGCGCGGTAATTATCAGCCGGGCTAATTGTCTCAGGCTGCTTCTTGCGACAACTTCATCAGCGTCGATCGGGCTCAATTACGATCCCACGAGCGGGGCCGGCAGCGTTCTGCCCTCGGTGACGCGTATCTGTCGGCGCCAACAGGCGAAAGAAAACAAAAGTTAACCGGAGGTAAAAATTTCCCCCGCTGAACCGTAGCGGCCGCCAGCTTACTAAAAATGGCAGCTCGCCGTATATTCTTAACTGCGCGGGGTGTTACGACGTAGTTCCGAGGCCGAGTATTAAAATAACCGATAGATTGTCTGGGCTATAAATCGGGCCGTGTATTGCAGTAGAACGCCAACTATGCGGATATCGGTTATCCGGATTTCCAATGATACGAACGTCGACTGTGTCAGATTCTCAGTCGTTCGAACGTGGGATATTTCTGGCCCTAACAGAGACCTGATCTACCATTATTCAACTTGAAAGCCTCATCGTGCCGCGCATCGCCGATTTTTCCGACTATTTCAAATGGCCCCCGGTTCCTTATCTAATCGACGCTCCACCCCGTCGCCGTCGGAGCTTCAGATGCGGTCGAGGGACACGCGCTAAGGAGGCTTAAAAGTTTCTACCGTCGAGGTCGCCGCGGAGGCAAAAGGGCATCCAAGCGACGGTGTCGCGGGTACGCTCCAGCTAAGAAAAATTTATTCGCAATTCCTGGAGTTCCGTGGCTCGCGCGGCGCAAGACCGCGAAAGAGAGAACACGATGGAGAACCGACCGGCGGTGGCGCGTGTGTCGCAATGTCCCTTAACGGCTGACGGCTGTTGGAGAACCGGTCGACCTCGATACACCTCGGCTTGCCTCTCAGCTACGTACCCGCGCTAATATATGTATTCTTGATACATATGTATCGTGTGCACGGGCTGGATTTTGCACAATCGTCGGCGGCGGCTGCTCCGCGAGCGTTCGCTTTGTGGAAAATCCTCCCGGCGTTATCCCACGTTTTTCCAATGCATCCGCGGCTCCCTCTGCCGCTTAGCGTCTCCTTATCACGGCTCCCTATCGCCGCGCTGCTAAAGCGCGTGCACGAATGGAAAACAATCACCGCGATTGTACGCCATTCCGGTTTCCCTCGCGTTTAATTGCACTTTCTCACAGCGCGCGCAACAGTGGCGACGCGTGCACGGGGAATCATATTCCACGTGCGCTGGGTTTCGTCGGACCCAGGCGCGGAATAGATTGCTGGTAATTGGAGAACAAATGTAGCGTGGTCGGGTTTGGCCGGACTTTTCTCTTTGATAAGTCCCGTGTATGAATTTCGCAGCACGCGGTAAAAGTAGTTATGGGAGTTCGCCGTTTGGGTTGCGAATTGTGGTCAGTGGGATTTTAAACTTTGCGAAAAGGGCAAGTATGTATTGGTATGTAGTTCGAATAGTTTAGGACTTAGGTGGTTGGAGCAGGTTTCTTGGAGATCGGACTCAGGTTCGAATGCAAATATTGGGAACTGTTTTCATGCGTCTTTCTACTTATAATTCTTACTTTAGTGTACTAGTAGGTGTAATTGTTTTATTCACAGAGAACTTTGTTTTGTTGTTTCCTTTCATAAGTTCCAAATCAACAAGGGAAAGAGAAGTTGTCGCTGATGGATCAGATTCAGTTTCGTACCTGTTGAAAACTCGTGCAGGGATGACTACGCATTTTGGATCTTCCGAGCGACGGATTTGTTTTACAGCGACGCGCTCTGCGATCAGAATGAATCGCGAACGGCAACCATTTGTAGCCGTTCGGCGTTACGGTAGTTTGGGTATTTGTAGAGTTCGGAAAAAGAGTCCCATCGGGGAGTCGGCGTTGGGGAAATCGGTAACGCGGCTGGCCAGTAGGTACGCAGAGAACCCAACCTGCGCAGATCTTGGGTTTGAGTTCCATTGCTCGAGGCCCTTTTTTTCGCCTACACTTGGCATTAGAATTTTGTAAATTAAATCGCTCGTACCTGTCTTCAATCGCCCACTATATGTGTTCATACTTGCTAAAAACAAAACGGTCCTGCGCGAATCACTATGTTGAATAAATTATTAATACTCCTCAACTACTGCTCAGAGCCTGGACATTATGATCGAATTTCGAGCTGCGGTGTAACCACAGCAGACACAATACAGTGCATTATAACGATCATATCGCGCCGCTAAATTTAATCGTGTCATAGCACCGTTGTTGGGAATTAATTAGAAAATGGTTCTGGAAATATATGGGATCGATATGAAGACTAGCGTTTTCAAATACAGCTTGTTGTTAGGGTGTCTTGTACTATAATATTAATCTTTTCCGATTTTTCCTAGTTCCATTTTGATCAATTGTTGTGTCAATGCATTTTAATTCAATTTAAGGCGAGAAGGCGGGATTTATATGGTATTTTTAAAATCTTGTGTACCAGTAAGAAAAGGATATAACTATTCTCGAAATATTATTATTATTAAGCGTCTTTATTGCATAATACAAAATTAGGAATAAGAAGGATAGAGAAAGGAAAAAAAAGGCGCAAAGGTGAGATTCAGTCGTAAAGGAGATAATCCACGATGAGATTTTACATGTGCCTTTTCTATCACGAGACAAAAATCTCAGCAACACCGAAATGTAAATAATGAAAATAAAAGAATAATAATAATGGAGATTAAAGTCTCATGTGAGACACGATATTTTTGTCTCATCGCGGATTTGTACCTTAAGACAATATCATCTGATATTCGCGCGCTATGCAAAAGTTTTATTTTGCCGTAGCACGCTATCGCAATGGAAGAATTACAAATTTTCAAACACAATCAAATTCTCTGTTGAATCAAACAGAGTTGGACATTATCCGAATAAATTTTTATTCGAATTTTTTAATCGAATAATTTCGAACAAAAGTTACAAATACCTAATATGAAGTTATTCTCGAATAACGAATAATTTTTTATTCGAATAATGCCGAACTCCGGAATCAAAGACTAATTTCCCGTACAACATCAATTCTAATACACTTCACGCCCTATTACTTCCCAATAGATCGTCACTAATCCATCCCAGATATTAAAAAATTATCTCTCGATACCCATCCTATCGCAGTGGCAGCCTGCGATACGGCGGCAAAGTCGGATCAGCGCGAGGCAGGTGCCGGCGCCTTACCATCCACTCGTCCGGACAAATTAAACTCGAAATCAGCGGGGCAAGATTGGCTGTCGTCGGGTTGTACTTACATCTGTTGTCGCCGCATCAGCTACAACCATGGGTTAACTTAATATCGTGCATTCTGATCACGAGCGTTTGTCACTTGCCCGGCCGTACGTGCCGCGGGCGATGGTGTCGAACGGTAAAAACGCCGGTAAGAGAGGAGTGGAGAGGGGCGGGTGGCGGGTATCGGTATAATTTTGTAATCAAACAACCGAGTGGATGCTGTTTAAGGTTCGAGACAAGGTTCGAGAGTGCGCGACGGTGATTCTCGACACAGGGTCCCCTGGAAAATCCGGTCGAACCGGACAGCGGAGGGACGGTGCATGTCGGCGCATCGTTCTCCCGTTGAGATCAAAGGCAGGGAATCGCGACAAAGAAACCAATTGAAGGGGGGGGGGGGGCTGAGGGGGTTTGAGGGCAGAAATGGGGGCGAGAGGGGGAAGGGCATGGTCGATCCTTCTCTCTCCCTCCGTCGCTGGAATCACGCGAAGGTGTACCGATGATCGTTAAGACGATCGAGCTTCGGGGCTACAAAAAGGGAAAGTCGTTTGTTTGCCAAGACTCTTAATGGCCGTCTTCGAGCGAGTTCGTAATTGGCGCGTCTGCGCGCGGTCTCCGTTGCTCCCGCGGCTCCCTTTCTTTCTCCCTCCCACTCCTCCTCGATGACCGGCCCCGCTCGGCATCGCCGTGCGCTGCACTTGTCACCCTACCGTTTCCAGTCGTTGCACTTCTCGACCCTTTTCTTTTCCCGTCGCGCGACTTTCGTGCCACCTCGTTCGTTTGCCCCGCGTTACGCCTCCGTTTGCTCGTTCGTTTGTTCAGTCACTTACTCCTCGTGAATACTTCAGTGGAAACGGTCTGCGATTCCGCGAGGAAACCGCCCCCCCCCCCCCCCCCCCTCTAAGGCTCGTTCGAACGCCGTTTCGTTGCCGTCCGTCGATTCGAACACGTTTCTTTCGCGCCACCACTTTTCCACGATCGCTGCGAGCACACTCGCATCTGCTGTCCACGCCGCGACTCATCACCATGAGTTTTATCTGTTACCAACTTGCCGCGGGGGATGAAGAAACGGAACGGAGGATCGAGGGGCCAGTTTATAAATTCGCAGAAACGGTTTGATGTGTAGGTAATTGAAACGCGTTATCGTTGGTGGGCCGTTGGTTGGAATTTATTATTTGAAACGAGAGTTGGGGTTATTCAATGGCTATAGAGAATTTTTCTGATTACTGTGGATAGTGACAGGGAACGATTTTATGTTTTATGTATATACACAGTGCTCTAAATTTATTGGACAAGCCGAAATGTACGAATTTCTTCTGAGTAATTTAACGACAACCCCTAGGCAAACTTGTATCTATTCTAATTTCGACGTGTCACACGATCTTAGAGCATCCTGGTTATTTATATTACAATAATTGGATTCTAATTTATGTTACACTAAGATCTTTGCTACTCGGTTTCGCTCGGAATCTAGATTCTGCTTTTATAAAAAAAATTTTTTTTTTTAGTTTTTTGGGGAAAATAGTCACATTCTTCTGTATTAGTCAGACCCAGAATTTACCGCAAGAAATTTTTTAGGCGATAGACAAACTCACAAACATATAGAAGCTTTCTGCTTTATATATTAAGATTGTGTTAAATATGTAGCAAAGTTGACAAATAGGGACTTTTTCATGCGACTCACTTCGCACCTGGTATTCCGGATATGTTTATTTAATAGAGATAGCGGTTATTTATCGAAGATAAATAGAGATAAACAGTGGCGCAGCCAGAGTGGGGAGTGGCCTTGGCACCCCCCCCAAAGAAGGGGCTTTGTAAAAAAAAAGAAAACTGGATTTTATTCTTTAAATAAATTTTTATATGATATTAAAAATACTTTTACTCTGTTCAACTCGGCTCCCCTCAAGATTGATCCTGACTGCGCCACTAGGGACAGAAATGTCACGTATGAAGGGGCCCTAATGCCCACGGGGCCATCTATTAGCTCGCGAGATCCGTGTTGCGTCGCAACATCAACCCTCGAGCAAAGCTTCCGTCGACACGCATCGACTTTTCGCGCAGTGGGAAGCCCTACTATGTACGTCTTCGTTGCTAACTTCGTGAAACGGCTTTTGCGGGCACGTTACTACGTGCACGCTGGTGCGTAACTCGTAACTTATGTTGTCGCTTGCTAACGCTTTTGCAAACGACGCGGGAGCTGCGCTCATGTGTGGGCGTAGCCCGTCCACTGTTACACCGTAACAAAACTTTCCACCCCCGCCAGACACGCTAGCCAACCGCGCGCCAACCCCCGGGTGGCATTCTGCCCTTAAATATTCTCAATGAAATTAGCGGCGGCCGGGAGTTAGTCGAGCTCACGCGACAAACGATCTTTCGTACCGTTTCATCTTCGCGGTGTTTAACGAACGTGTCCACGATAATAGAGCGACGCACAAAGGGAGCGCACGGTTACTCTCTCGGAACTGGAATATATAAGGTGGTTCCTTATATCTTTTGATTTAAGGCATCGTTTTCGAAAATGAGTTTGAGTACTCGTCAAGTACGGACATCAAATTCGAATAGTTTATTTCAACTGAATTAATCCTTCATGGTCAGACTGGGTCCAATAGACCTGTTTTTTTAAGGGGGAACACCACTGTGACGGACGGAAAAGTAAGTCATTCTTAAGAATTTCATTCAGGAATGATTTACAGTTTTCATAGAAAATTTTTATTACCTACCTTTAGTACGCTATCTTAAGAGACTATATAAAAAAAATAAATAGAAAAACATCCATAAATTTTAATTTATTAATTAATCTTCTAGACTGCCACACGCGAGCTGGTCGAATGTGTGACTATGGAACAGCTGGTCCGAAATCAAATTTCATTTTTTTTTTTATAAACTATATGAGTGTAGTTTCCGTTGTACGTACGGATTTTTTGATTGAAGGCAAACTTTTTGAAATACCCTCGAAAAACTGTCCATCTTATTCGGGGATTTTCGAAACTTTTCTTCTAAAGCGCACCATTTTTACAAAAATAATTTGTTTAAGAAATCGGTACGTACAACGGAAACTACACTCGTATAGTTTATAAAAAAAAAATGAAATTTGATTTCGGACCTGCTGTTCCATAGTTACACATTCGACCAGCTCGCGTGAGAGGGTTTAGAAGATTAATTAATATATAAAAATTTATGGATTGTTTTTTATTTATTATTTTTGGTATAGTCTCTCAAGACAGCGTACTAAAGGTAGGTAATAAAAATTTTCTATGAAAACTGTAAATTATTTCTGAAAAAAATTCTTAAAAATGGCTTACTTTTCCGGCCGTCACAGTGGTGTTCCCCCTTAACTTTGGAGCTTGGTACCAGTAAATTCCTGGGTTTCCTTTTCGATTTTTTTTGGTACATGTTGTTATTTAATTTCTTACTAAAACGCGACTATTCCATATTCTACAATGTTCAAAGTGTGTATTATAATTTTTGGGCTGATGCAGTTCGTACGGTAACTGTTTAAAAATCGGCTGGGTCCATTGAACCCAGTGTGACCACCAAGGGTTAAAAATGTTATTAGACATTTTACAATAAAACGTGATAACATTATATGCAACATGTTTTTTATAACTTCTACTTACAATGCTTGTGAGTCAATGTATTAGAGAATTCGATGGATTTCAAATTTTGAAACTCTTAAACAAAATTCCCTGAAAAGTTAGCAACAATCTAGTACAGTGCATTAACTGTCATTAAATATTCTATCCCCTGATTTTCTCTGAAATTTTACGTATGGGTTTATTATTATCCCTTTAACACCCAGGCACAAAAAAAAAGTTTCCAAAACTTTTAACTATCAATTTTGTACATACCCTTGAAAATGGTGTGACCTATATGTCACACTGGGCGCTAAAGGGTTATACATTAGCATGGATCAACTATGCGCAAGGTTTTAGTCTAACGAGTGGAACTTCCTTGAGAATATTCGTACGTTTAAATGGTCGGCGATCGGCGGAGTTCGAGACGAAACCGTGGAAAGTCGAGTGATTAGAGGATGTGGGTAAGCGGGTCGTGAGGTGTGCACCGGCGCTGATGGAAGATGACCTTAATGAATCGGCAGCTCGGGGGAAATCACGGTTCGAGAAGCCTGAGGACTTTGTACCCCGGCCGCAAGTCACGATTCGGTCGCGTAGTCACGCTCGGGAGGCTCTTTCACCGCGGGAATCGTTCGATTCCTCGTGTCTTCATCTAATTCGAGGCATTTAGCGCGGGGCGACCCGACGAGCGTATGAATATTTAATTAACCCGTTGGGTATCTTAATTTATTCAATTTTCAAAGACGACCTGTACGTTGCTCGTCGAAACATGCCTGCTTCCATCCATGGAATTTAGGGAACGGTTGAGAACCACAGTTGGGCATTCGAATCACTTTGAATAGGTACTAGAAGAGTATAAGAATTTTCTGATTAAGTATCCGTCGTCTTTAGCTGGGTGCATAATGCATTCATACGCCCAATAGTTTTCCTTAGCTTGTAAAATTATTCAGAGGATGCTTCGAGTAATTGTTCATGGTCTTTGAGTTCTTATATAATTATATGGCAATTATATCCTGTGTATATTTTGTGTAGCAGGATGTATCAATGGTGGTCGATACACATTTTAAGCCCCTATTAAATAAAAATAACATTACAAATATCAGAAGATATGAAGAATATTTTATAGCTCAATTATTTTCTTCAAGAGCTTGCTCTTTTACGATACTTTATTTACTCCTGCAATAAAATGTCCCAGAAGGTCACCAAATGGCCCCAATTGCAAAAAATTGTGGTTCTATCCAAACCTATATTTTTTTCTGTAGTACTCCACTTAGCTCGTTTTTATTAAACTATCTCTTCAGTTTCCCGAAAAAATGGACCCCTCAGAGCGTTTGCCACCTGGGCCTTTTTTCCTAAATCCGCCACTGCTCCTAAATCTGCCACGAATCCGCCACTCATCGAAGGGCATTGGCATTCCGTCGAATGTGCAAGAAAAGAAACGAGAGAAAAGCGCGAAGCAGTCAGAGAATGCCGAGTATTCGCGTTAACTATTAACCTGTTCAAAGTGAAGAGGACATTTCATCGACGGGGTGAAAAAAATGTGTAGTTACGCGTTCCACGCATCCACACAAGTGCTGTTAACTATTTGCGGTTTAGTGGTTTCGTAATAGGCACGATATCCTTCTAGACAAGGATCCCTACGTACGCTTCCTCATTATTGCGGTGAATCAACAGGCCACGTATCGGCGCGTCTCCGTTTTCAACTCCTTCGCGTTCTTTCCCAATGGTCTTGGAAAAACTGCTCGTTTCTGTTCTTTGTTTTTTTTTTTTACGAATTGCGTTTCTTTCTCTAGGCATTGCAAACATTTGCCCGCTGTTCTCAAAGTTATGCAGTAGGGCTGAGTAGGGGCAACACAGGATGCTTTTTTACTCGGGGCGATATTTTAAAGATCAGTTTCAAAATCGAGGAATGTTTATGTAAATACACAATTCCATTAATTTGTCGATATCATAGTGCTACTACTTCTTTGTCTGGTGAATTAACAAGTTATATTTATAGTTCAATTATGTATAGTTTAAACCAGACAAATCATTCTTTTATCTGGAATATGAAACGAAGGAATAGAATTTTCATATTAGAGAAAGGATTAAATGGAAGGGCTATCTTAAGTAGTATTAAATTATTATAAAGTGTTCGAATATATAAAATTTGGAATGTGGAAATTAAGTGTTATTTTATTTGAATCTGATATTCCAGCATAAGCTCCGCGAATATGCCGTCAAATGTTAGAATTAGCATAGACAGGAGGTAGTTCTGGGCAGATGTAAATTGTTGATAAGCAGCCTGAATTAATTATTGCTTGTAATGTTGCAATGCATGTCGGACTTAGTTTCGAAAAATATCTCTACTGTCAAGGTAATTTGAATATCACGTCACAGCAATTCTTCGAATTCGTTCTGCCGCCAGCCAGAACACTGTGTAAATAAGAAATATTTTATTCCATTTAAAGAAAAATAATTTTCATAAACATTCCGCAAAACATAAAACTTCTCCTATCCCATATCACTGAAAACAGCAGAAATACAATTCAGGGAGGTGACTTTAAATATTAAATGCGACATATTCTACCGTTGTGAATAATATACCTACCAATATGCACAGCAATAAATTTAGTAGCACTGCGACATTAAAATATTAATTAGAGCAGCTACACATTTGCTCCTTTTGATTCATCTGTAATCCCTTCTGTGTTTCACCACTGATTCCCCGAAGGAAATCATCTGTGGCTTTCTAAAACGCGAAGATAGCAGAACCGTAACGATAAACAGCTAAGTATAGGTATCAGTAATTCAATTACTCGAGTCCGCGCGAACGTCATACCGTTACAATTTGATTAATTGTTAACGATAACAGAAATTGTAGCAGCGCCGTTCGTCCTGAATCTGTTGTTTCCCAAAACGGCCAGATAAGCTTAATCGCGCCGATAATCTTGTACTCCAATGACTCCGTTATTCTAACGCGGCAAGAATGTATTGCAGCACTCGTTGCCCAATTATTAGCAATAACAAGCAAAAGGCGAGTAACAGCGTTCACCCGCCACTTTCTAAAACGAGCGGATGATTCGACCGGAACAATAAACTCGGGGGCCAGGTACATCGATGGTGGTTTAAGCTATTCTAGCGCCAGGGGATCGCCGGAAAAACAAAATAGGTAGCACCGGTTGCGTCAGGGGAGGAAAAGGTAGGCGAAACTTTCGAGGCCCCACCGGTAGAGGGCCGCAAGGGGCAGCGAGCGAGCGCGCGCGCGCGCGCGTTGCCCGTTGGATTTACGCAAGTCGAGCGAGCGATATTCCTGGCTTTACGCGAGCGCCGCTCGAGCGAGACGAATCTCTTTCCGCGTATGAATCATCATTACGTTTCTACGAACGCGCAGTAAATTACAAATTGCATTTCCTCGCGGTCGACAGGCTGAAAGCGGCTGCCGGCGTGCGGCCGCACGAAATCTCGGCTGAACGTTAACGTGCGCACGCGGCCTGGCTGGTTGGCTGGCTTGGGTAGCTGAGAAAGGAAAAGGTCGAATTATCCTGTCGGAAGGACGCCGGAGGCTCGTCATTTCGCTCGGCGTACCGTGTCTCTCCTCTGCTCCTTCTCTCGCCACCTGTGAACGTAACTTAATGAATCGTAACTACGTTACCGTATTATGCAACCACGCGTGGACTACCACAATGTGTCTCAGAGGTGACCAACTGTGGGAGGGGGAGGGGGATTTATAGTAATGGATCATCATGGATCTCGATCAAACATTTTCTTACGAAACTGTGAGCGATGGTGAATATAAGAGTATGAAAAAGAATTACTGAATTTTACCTACACGTAGTAAATAAAAAATTATTAGCTTGAATTCGCTTGGACGGGAGTAGGTGCAGTGAAAATTATCGATAGCTGTAACTATTAGTGCTTGAAATATCGATGTATGGATAGGCAAATATCGATATATACAGTTGTGCATAAATATCGCCCATCACTAGCGCGCGTAAGAACTTGGAGAGAGTACGCCAGGCTGAGGAGAATCTCGCGTGTCTTCGCGGTTTCCGCGTTGCGCATGAAATTTGCCCCCTCCCGCCGCGAAGCCTGGACACGTGAGCATAGTCGGCCCGTTTCGATGGGAGATAAGCAATCGGAGGATAATCAACCTCGTTCCCACTCTTACTTAATAACGCGGGCAGATTAATTAGCGTAATCGTAATTAGCGGCTACAAATTGCACGCAACTGTCGCTCGATTATAATGAACCGAGTAGATAACGCGTTCTCCTTCGAGCCACCGCTCTTTTATTTGCCGCTGGAGCAGTTCGGTGCCGTTGTGGCTACGAACTTTCGGCGGATCGTATTGCGAGCCAATTTCGAGGTGTTTTCTTAGCAGCGACGGGCGCAGCGGGTGCGAAAGGAAGACTCGCCTAGAGTGCGTCCGTAATGGGCATTCGGGGTACTCGCGAAACGAAAGGGAGAAAGCGAGGAGAGGAGAAATGGCCGGGAAGGAGGGGATGGAATATTAATAGAAGATTTCTGTCCTGACTAATTTACCGCTTCCGTTAGCTGGATGCAGACAGTAGACTGTTCCTTTGACGTTATCCTCGCGAACGGGATGAGAATAGCTGTAAGGATTGGAAGAGCGAAAGAGGTTAAATCCTCCTGCGAAGAATTCGAGCCCCCTTCGATCAATTTCAATTGGTGTCTCCCAAGTTATTACTTCATTCAATTTTGAAAACTGTGTTATCTTTCGGAATCTCTGTTTACTGTTCATATCGTCGGAAATGTATTACGGTAATATGCTTTTGATGACCAGAGGTTTCAGAGCAAAAAAAAACGATAGGTACTGTTCTTTAGTCTTTAATAAAGATCAATAATAAAAGCTCGCAGGGGTATTATTTCACTATTCGTGCAATAAGTGCTAGACTTAAAAATATAAGTTTCGCTCGTTCGTTTCAATATCTTGGCATGAAGTGTTTTTTCTACGTTTTCGCAGTGAAACACTTTAGAATTCTGAATTATATACGTTGAAGGTGTGTGAATTGGTATAAATGACTTACAAGTTGCTTTTAAAAGTGTAGTAACGAACGAAAATAAGGAAACACGAATGTAGACATAATGAGTACTTAACGTCAGACTTAAGCTTAAATAAGCATGAGGGAATTTAAGTGATTTGCGGTACAGCGATTGAAAGATTAAAAGTCAATGTGTTAATGAATGCTAATAAAGATTATAACATCTTTGTGGTTTCTCATATCAGGCGATTAGCGATCAGAAATACTTATACAAACCAAATTTTTTCATAAAGTTTAGTTGTTTTATAGTTTAATATGCCTATGCATGTACTTACTTCGAAATAATTCGGAAAAATATTTGACATTTTGACACAAGTGTTTTAAAAAAATTTCAAAATATAAACAATTTTCGTGTATTGTTCAAAAGCCAATGAGCATGTATATATGTATAATTTGAGAACAATCCACCCATAGTTTTTACTCCATAGGTATATTTAAAAAAATACTTATGTTTTTCGGGCCTTCGAACTCTCCCTGAAAGATTTACTGTTTTCATTGACATCATAATGATTACCTGATATCTCGGGCTAAACACTTTGAGCTAAAAAGGCGGCCCGCGCGGGGTATTCACGAGCTAAAAACGAATCACGTCGCTCTGGTCGGCGCGTAATTGCGCGTCACATTATTCAAACGATCCGCGTGCGCACTGCCGCGGTGTTTACACGCGTTTGCGCATACGCACTTACGCACGACGCGGTGCGTGCAGGCGTATATGCCGTGAGTAATGGGCATGCAATGGCGTAGACATGCTGGAGAAATTCAACAGCTACAGGTACGTCGTTGCTTTCGTTTTTCGAGCAATTCATGGGAAATTTGTAGATAAAAGAATTCTGGCATCCTACTGTATTAATATAAAATACTTAAGCGATTAATTATAAATATTAACGTAATGCAAGTCGATGTGAATGTTATCGAAACGAATGCCTATGGAAATATTGAGGAAACCATGGGACCATTTTTGCTTGCTCTTCAAAGTGTAGATTTGATTCGCTTATTCGCAGAGTGATACGGCGGAAGCGCGGAATTACGCCGATGATAAAACTCGAGCGAAATTACAACGGCACGACGCGGCTGATAATATTTTGTAGCGAAATGTATGAATCGGTAAATGCCGGGCAGAAATGCGGCGAGCATTATTTAAACAGGTGTATTACTTTATCTGCTAACCACCGATAACGAGTGGAACGTGCTCGTTATTGTGGTGACGAGTGTCTGTTTGAAAAGTGCTGTGCCGCTGGGACGACTGCTGTGTGTGACACACTGCCCGTTTGCTTATCTGAAACACGCATTTTCATTCGCCGGTTTGTACTTATTTTTTGATTGCGCACGTCTCTCGCTTCTCATAATTGGACGAGTGCACGCAGAGGCGCGTTATCGGTCGAATAACCGTGCGAATACCCAACTGTACAGGGTGTTCTGAACAAGAAAGGGTCCGGGGATTTATAATTTCGTTAAAAAAGTGGAAAGGGTATTTCCAATTGAGGTAGGTTCGCGAATCGATGTTAACAAAAATAAGGACAAATTATTTCGCGGAACAGCGGCTTATTTTCCACACGGTTAGACAATATTTAAAGAAGACAGGCGATGAGTAGGTCGAGGAGGTCCGGTTGAATGTTTCTTACAGCCTCTAGGCCTAAATACTTTAGATCTCTTTCTATACAGTTGCGTAAAAAAGTTTGTACATTCGTCTCTAATAATCCCAATATTTTTAAATTTGTATTCGCAAGGAGAAACAGGGACGCGGGTCGTATTTAAATGAAATCAAAATTACTAATAGCAATTTGTGCGTTAATATCCATTTGGTTGAATCGTGATTGTCCGCACGGAAAACTCGGGTTAATCGAACAGAAAAATTGAATAATTTAAATTTAACACAGATGCAATAATGGAATGTAAGATACTTCTTAATTTAAATTATTCCATTTTTCTGTTCGATTAACCCGAGTTTTCCGTGCGGACAATCCCGATTCAACAAAATGGATATTATTACTGTAGTTAAAATAAACGCCCACCGCAAATGGCCCGCTCTCTTTCGATCTTTATATCGAGTCGTGGTGCACTCCGCACTGTTACCTCGCCGAAGATCATTGCCTAATTGTGGAAGGACCCGCGAAGTCTGGAACGGCCAAAAATATTCATCGAGTTCGAGAGTGCTTAATGGTCGTTTATATGGGGAGCTCGTTTATTCCGAAGGTTCTTTGTCCGAGCGTCCTTTATCGCTGTCCACCATTTTTCGCGCAAAGTACTCGGTCGCAGATTTCTAGGCACACGTGGCTACAGACGCGGCTGCCAGTAATTTATTATGCGCGAGACGCGGTAGTGCGCGAACCGAGCATAAAGACGAGCCAGCATCGCTTTATTTCGTTTTACGGCCACCCTTTTGCCCGTTGCAACTTTATTGCGGAATTCATTTACGCGGCAGCCCGACCCTGCTGAAAAGCCCTTAGACTCCCTAAAAGGGAATAAAAGCCATAATAATTGAAGTCATGACGAAGTGCGGCCCTATTAACGGCCCCCTCCGTCAGGTTTATTAGGGGGCATCAGTGATGCCGAAGACGTGTCATCGATACGGGAATATATTTCCATTGCTGCGATACACGTTCGGTTTAACTTTCGTGTGGCGAATGCAGAATCCATTTAGACAGTTCCTAGAAATCAAAGCCACATACATAATTATATTACTTATTATTCAGCAGTATTACTTGTTTAACAAAATGGGAGCCTTGAATCGTGACAAGATCGAAATCTAATAAAGTTTATTCCGACGATGTGTATGAGTTAAATTATGTTATGGGTCAAAATGGACCCTGTATTCGCCATAAGCGCGACGGGCGCGTCAGGTGCCGTTCAATGGTTAAAAAAGCCTGCCTTATACGATGAGACTGCCTCCTCGAGATATGCCTCGAGAGTGTTTCGTGCTGGCAGGGTGGAGAGAAGAAGAGAGAGGCACGACTCGAGGCAAGTCAAATCGTGTGGGACATGGTTTTACAGGTATAGGGAAATATTTTTTTAGACCATTCAAGATACGTGAAAGTGTTTCTCACCGAAGGGAATCGAACACTCTCTGCGAAGAGAACTTGAGGGGATTTCAAGTGTACATATAACTGTGGGCAAAAAAGAGAACCTCGGGCAATGGGACTCGAACCCAAGATCGGGGGGTCCTCTGCGTACTGGCCAGTCGCGTTACCAAGTCCCCCAACGCCGACTCTCCGATGGGACCCTCTTCCGAACTCTACAAATACCCAAACTAACGGAGCGCCATCTATGTATGTATGTGTCAATCGTACCATAGGTCGTTCCAAAACGCTGATTGCCTGTAATACTTCCAGCGATACTGGACAGTACTTTTCGACTATCGTTACCCAACCTGTCGATGGCTTAGTGCACAAATATTGTATGTCCACTTTTTGTGAAATTTGAGTTTTCATATGCAACCATTGGTAGTTCGTATAGAGGATTAATTAAAACAAGCCTTTTATTACTACAATCTAAAACTGTAATTAAGAAAGAGCTTTGAATATACATCTGTAACTAGGGTTGCCAACCGTACTATAATATATAGTATTGTACTATATGTTTTAATTTTAAAAAAATAAATGTTATCGGCGCGTGGCTCGGTCAAACTGACTAAAAGCTGTTTTGCAAATTTTATGATATAATTTCCAACGTTTCGGTCAATATCGAATTTTTTTAAAATTAAAATTACTTCGGTCGAAATTTTATAACATTTTATGTACTATATGTTTGTCTAGTGTACTATACAGGTACTGTTATAAAAATATATAGTACGCAAAAATACTATATTTCCGATACATCGATAAAATTCTACAATTTTTACTTATTTCTTTATTTTATGGCAAACATCAACACTTTAGTTTGCGAAATTAAACTTTAACAGAGAGGATGTTTTTTGTAATGAATATGAAGTTGCGGGAAGAGAGAAACAGAACCACTCTGTCTGTCATAAAAAATGTTAATTTGGACGTTCAGTGAAATCAAACCTTTAACATATTAGTTAAAGACAATCAATTAATTAATAATGGAAAATGCACAAAAAACATTACATTTATTTTAATGTATTTTTATTTTGTACCACTTTCATCTAAAAAGTACTATTTTTTCACGATGTCCTATATTTTGTATCACATTTGGCCGTAAAGTACTATATTCTCCCGAAAAAATGTTGGCAACGCTATCTGTAATAGACAAGTCGCTAAGAACGAATGGCCCCAACGAGAGCCAAGAGAAAGAATGTCGGTGCCCACTCGGCTCAATCAGCAAAGGTACATCGTTCCTTCTTTAAACAATAAAGCATAATCCCAGTATCTCCTCTTAGAATGTTGATTCATCATGTACTCACGGCAGACACGAAATATCCAACAGCAACAAATAGTTATTGACTGTTTCTTTATGCTGTATAAAAATCAAATATTTATCCACTTCATAAATTTGCCAAAAACAATATTATTGTTCATTGTATGCCCCCGAATCTTATATAGGCAGATATCATTGCACGTTTAAACCGATTTTTCTTGAGAACACTAATAGCGGGTATACAATATTTGTGCACTACAAGCAATCGACGCGTACCTTGGTGCCTATATCTATTAATCGCCCAGCAATCTTCCATTTGCCGGATTTTAGATAGGACCAAGCTGAAAGCGCAGGGACCCTCCAGGGCACAAGACTAAAAGCGTTCGCCAGAGGTTATAATATACGCGCCAGGCATACACGGCGCGAAACGCGACCCGAACCGCACCTCCTCCCCTTCGTAAACGTGGGTCCGGGCGGCGGCGGGGCGCCGAGCGGTATCGAGCCTCCCTCCGCCTTTCGTTCCGTATCCACTAACTGAATTAACCGGTCGCCGCTATACCGTTGCGGCGTGTACATAACGCGCACGTAGAAACACGCCCGCAGAGCTCGCGGCTCGCAGATCTACGCGAGCCCCGCGTATCCTGCATATGAGCCGCGCGCGGCCCTCCGGCCGCAATATATTACCGAGCGCGATGTCTCGTGCAATTTACGTACGATTATGCAGATGTGCCCGAAGCGCGCCCACGCACGCCTCTCTCTGACTGCGAGCAGAAAGAGAATGGGAGAGAGGGTCCGGAGAAATGGAGAGGTTATGGTTCGGGGATCAACAGACGATACGACCGGCAGACACAGTGGCGCAGAGCTACCGCCTCCTGGCTTTTGTTTTTGCCTAGCGCCGCTTTATAGGTAGTGCTCCGCTGCGCTTTCAGCAATTTTGATCCCGGCGATAAGACCACCTAGGAACTCATTCCCGGCTGGCCTATACTTGATGGATTATAGTGTAACTTTGGTTGTTGGTTTTCGTGATGGCAGTAAGCGGCGCAGGCTTCGGTGTTACTTAACACGATCGCTGCCACCGTGCGTTTGGGAAACTGCCTGGCACAGACCGCGTTACATCTTAAGTTGGCTTATTTAATACAGTGTGCCTTGCCGAGATATAGAGACTAACCTGAGACCCACTCGAGTGGCGTGTAAAACGATATCTCTGAGGGTACTATCGCCTACCAAATGTGTTCCTCGTCACCTATCACAGGGCTGCGCTTATTTAGTTGTATCCCTGTACACCTCAGGGCTCCCAACTGTCTAAAAAGTGTGGTAGGTAGGTGGATGCCTCAAATTAGGTTTGTTTCGTCCAGGTAAAATACGAAATTGGCAATGTCAGAGGTGCGAGATTGTATTGTACTTGGCAAAACGCTATGCAAAGACGGTGGAATTCGCGGAGCCTCTTTCTACTTTAGTATGCGCATTGCAGCCTGGGGCGCCAAATTTTCGGGGGTGGTAAATTTCGGGCGAAGGAAATTGAGAATGGTTTAAACATAGAAGCTTGAGACCAGTGGAGCACTCAGGATTTAATCTTGGGGGAACCGAGTTGAAGGGACAAAAATATTTTTAATGCAAATTCAATAAAATTCATTAGGTGATTTATAAAAATTTATTTATAGGATACCATACAATTTTCTTTTCTTTTTACAAAGCTCTTGAAATACTGCAGTCGCGGTTACATTAATCTCCTGTTTTGCCCAACCTTAAAAACAATTCACTTTTCTCTCATCTAGCAAATTAGCAATAACTCATACGCGAGTTCTCACATTGAATTAATTTAAAAATTGTTTCAACGCTTATAAATATGACAATGCAAAGACAAGTTTTCTCGGGGTCACTCGGTTCCGAGTCGATTCATAGCCAGTCGCCCGTTTACGAATTCGAAAGAGGCAAGCGAGCAACGATTAGGGAGGGCTGTCATATTTAGAGAGGCTAGAGACGCGGGTTCCGCAAGCGGCAGAAACTCGAGCGGCATGGAATCACTTTTGCCAGGGCGAAACTTGCCTTTCGGCGTAGAAACGCGCTTGTAATGCTTTGCGATAACAGGAAGGGAGCTTGGGGGAAAATACGAGCGGCAGATAACGCCCGGCTACGTACACGTGTATAAGCGTGCAGCCCATTAATCCGAGCGTGTCGCATTGATCTATCATTGTCCTGTAGGCAACGGTGATATACACATCTGAGGTTGATACATAATAGATCGCAAACGCAGCCTGGCACGACGCAAATAGCGGCTACAAGCCGCGGATACACGCTCGCATGGTGCGTGCGACGTATATATTGTTATATATCGTGTTGCAAGGATACTCTAAATGCGCCTATAGAAAAGTCCAGTAACCCAGTTTCGCTGTACCTTCGGTAATGGTGTACCGACGGCCGCCTAGAAGGATACAGTAACGTCTACCGGGTGTCCTGTGCGTACGCAACCATATGTGGCCCATACAAGTCGAGTTCGTAAGTTTCGTGTGACGAATATAGCAAGAATCTTGCATATAGCTACTTACAATTAGTTTCTGTTATGTATAATAATCCGCTGCGCGCATAGAGCGTACGTTGAAAAATAAAATTCAAAGTTTGGTTGCTCCAAGCCGTGTAAGTATGTGAATCTGTATGTGAAGATTTGAATATCGAATTGTAGAAATTATTCGGAATTTGTAAAAATGTGTATATGTATGTACACTTGTTATTACTACATGAGTTACAGTGGAACCTGAATTAGGGCTGTAACGAATATTCGAACAATCTAAAAATTATTCGTATTCGAAATTTATATGAGAATTATTCGAATATCAAAGAATGCACATAATTTCTTCGAATATTCGCATATCAGAGAATTCGAATAATTGTCGAATTTTCGGACTTTACAAGTATTTGCTTTTCAAACTATAAATTTGCTAAATTTATACATTTTTAAACGTAAACAATATTCGAATTTTCGAATATCCGAAGAAATTATTAGTATTTGAAATTATTCGAATATTAGAATATTACGTGTGAGTGTATACAGGGTGTCCCACTGTTGATGGTGTAACTAAGGAGAGGGAGTGGATCTACATGACAGCATAAGTCGAAAATATAGAATAAATTTTTTTCATTTGGGGCTTTATTCTTTTTTATTTTATTTATAAACCCACTGTAAGCAGCGGGGGTAGATAATAGCACGTAATATTGCTAAGGAATCAACATTACGTATGATATTAATGCTATTTGTAAACGACACGGTAGGTGCACGTGCTAAGTGCACACGTACTCGAGGAATATTCAGTCGATTTTCTCGAAAACAAAGCCCCAAATGGAAAAAAACTTATTCTATATTTTACCATAAATACTGGGGCACCCTGTATGTATAGAGGTTCTGGAAAAGACTAAACTTTAACTTTGAACTTCATTTTCTTGGAAACTTTCAAGTAGTGTGCCTCACGCGTTGAATATGTTATTATATATGTTGCACACTAACTGTGTGCGAAAGCTGAACAGAATAGTTCGCTCGTCGTTGAAGAGTGTATATTTTATTATTAATAGCATTTGTTGACACTGTATCTACCACAATAGTTCTTTGGATATCAAGCAGACATGGATAAAATTTTTATTTACATAAATTTTCGAATAACGAAGGAAAGTTAAACAATTTATTTGTCATGTGTCGAATAAAGCTGACCCGGGTTAACTTTATCCTAGGAATAAAGATAATTTTTGAAACTTTTATTCGTTATTCGAAATTTTATTTCAATAAAAATTTTGCCTCTGATATCAAGTTCCCTCACCTTCTTCTTCACATTTTACCCATTATCTGATATCCAAATCCCTGTGAAATTCGCTATAAATTATACTCGGAAGAAAGAGAATGTACGTATCTCGCGTTAAGACGAAAGAGAAACTCGTGATGAGGTGAAGTTTCGATCTGTAATATCGAGTTATCGGCATCGATATCTATGCCTCTAGCCAAACAACAAAATTTTCTTCCCGTACCTGAATTGAGGACCTTGCAACCGTGCAACTGTATATTTACCAACTTCGGGTAAATTAGAAAAAACTGTTTATGAAATTATTGCTTTGAGTTAGTATTAAAAAGAGAACACTAATTGCAAAATATATATTTAGAAATATTAATATTAATATTTCTATGCTTATTAATATCCAATAAATCGCTCATTTGCTATCCAATTTGCATCAAATGTGCACCAAACGATGTGAAGATTTTTTTTACGTATATTACCTACATATCATAACTCAAAATGTAAAAAATGGAGCTGCACCCCTTATGCTGCAAGGTTCTTAATTACTCCATTGACTACAGCCATTAGTGTATCAAAGGACAGCCAGTAATCCGGATCGAGCAGTCCGGTTATGTAGCTACAATCACGCTCATTTTTCGCTATTTCTATTCTGCACGTTTCTCTGCCCCCTCATCGTGCGCGAGGCTGCACGCGTGTATACGCAGGTTTACGTGCCTAACGCGCGCGTAGAGCCCTGCGTGCTCGGAGAACCAGCGGTTTGTGGCGTCGCGACCAGTTCTTGAATGAGGCTGCGAATGAACTTAGACATCGTTTACAAAACTCGAATCCCACAGCGGCCTGACGTGCACGAGAGTCTTATTACAGGTCAGAAACGGAGTCGGAGATATCTTCATCTTAACGTGCCGCGAAATCGGCTTCCATCACTGACTGCGGCTTCTCCCCTTTCTCATTGAAACGCATTTATATGGCGTAATGTATTGTATTAGGGAATAAGCCAGATAATAATGTAGGACAGTATATTTTCGAGGTAACTCAAGCTCGGTTCTTCGTCGACTCATGAAAATTCATTAGCAGCTAATATCGATCTAACATGTTAGAATTACATTTCTGTCTCCATAAACGAAACCTCGTTGCCGGTCCAAAATCACGAGTCATTCAAAGGAATAGAATTTCGAAGATCACCGATGCTCCAGTCGAGCTGCCATATTTAATCCGCCCTGTATTTCATCCCCTGCGAATCTGCAGACTGCGGGAGAAATTTTTGTAATTGGGTGGTCGAACGAGACGTTTTTGATACGTATCGATAGGCGGGATGTCGAATCGCAGGGAAGGGCGAGATTTGCGAACGAATTTACCAGTGGAAAAAGAAGAAGGGTTCGCCTGAGCTGTCGGAGCTCCGTGGAATTAAATCACTCTTGATTTTAATGGTAGGCGAAGTTCGCTGCTCGCTGAGTTTGAAGTTCCAGGTAACTCGATTAACGGATACTCGGTTTGCACGGGATTACTCGCGGCCGTGTAATTGAGTCCAATTCACACCGAAAACTCGTGACTAATGATACAGCTAACTCGATGAAATTTAACGGCACACTTTGCAGCTTCTTATTTCGTGTTAATCAGTCATCGATCGTAAAGCATTCTGACGGCGAAATGCGAATTCCCCAACGCTTCATATCAATTGAATTAATCTTATTATACTCGCCATGTTTGCAGCTGCTGTTTACAAGGCGAGGCGATATTCACGATCGGTAGAGAAAATTGTGTGAATTATAGGCGACCTGTTTAATGTCAAACTATTCAAAGGATTTTTGTTATTTACGTGCTTCGAGTATTATTGATAATGCATTTATGTTGTTGTTAGCTGGGTAACAAAGTAGTTGTATCTAGAATAACATATTCTCTTCAGTCCCGTTAGATATTGCATAAATGCTCGAATCCTTTAACCCTTCGTTGCATTCTATTGAATATGCAACATATTTTTTCTTTCTAATTTTTTTCTTGTAACTACCATGTAGTGCGATGTAACTATCTTATCGTGAATGATACATATCCTAGTGTCTAAACATTTGCATAGATTCACGAATAATTATAATCGTAAATAGTTAAAATAATAATTATTAATTTTTCTACTTATGTATAGTGGTGCATACCTCCATTACATAACCTTCTCTTTTAATAAATTCCATAAACACATGTTTTTTTTATTATTTTTCCATTATCACTTGTACGAGTCCAAAAATGTATTTTTTTTTCACAATCGAAGAAGTTATGCAACGACGGGTTAAAGGAATATGAAAACTCTGTGAAGGAGTATTTCTTGTTTATGGGAAAGATAATGGGTTTTTAGTACTTCTCTCGCATTATTTAGAAGTTGTTTAAAAAGTTTTTTGTCGACATTGGGCGTTTATGCATATCGGTGATTGTTTCGATCGAATTTGAAATGAATGTTTACAGAACCAAATTTACCTGTGATTTTTCTATTTTTTAACGATGACGAGGTTTCTGTGTAATTTTCGAAAATTCACTTTTGAAAGGCCTGCTTGCATAGCGTACGATGTTACAGTAAGACTTTTTGCGATTTGCTGCATGGATATCATTGTCTTTGACGTTTTTCCATTATACTCCTTCGTACACGTGTAACCGCATAAAACATAACACCCTGAGGTTATCGTTACTAAATCTTGTTCTTTCTAACCACTGCGAGGTAAAATGAAACCCTGATCTATCGTAACCACAACCACGTGAGAGCCTCTCGGTTAGTATCTTTGCGTCCGCTTATTCGAGTTTAATATTCTCGTTGACATCGAGTGAAAATCTTTACAAATTATCGGGTTTCTTCGAAGTTCAGTTCTTAATAACTGAGAATGAAGAGTTACTCGTGTGAAATTGTTTCGGGCCTGGACCTACAACGAGTTGAACGGATACAAATATTTTTACGAAAAATTTATTTAATACAATTTCATTTAATGCAAATTTAATAAAATTTAATAAAAATTTATTTAAAAAATAACCCTATATCGAGGGCCAGGAAAAAGGAACATTATAAGCCTGATTTCCTTGCAATTTTTTAAACAATGCTCCCCATGCGTTTCATATATTACTGTAGATATTCAGTATTAACTATTTATAAAATTTAAAACAAATCAGTCATCAGAATCTTGTGCGCCCTCTTCGCAAGTACCAATGTGACTAAATTATCTTCCTGATTATGAGACTGGCATAAGTCATATATTAGGTTGATCCGAAAGTTCTGACGTTTACTTTGATTGAAGGGAAATCAATTTTTTTATTTTTCAACTGAAATTTTAATTTGTTCTACTATTGTTGACTGTGCTAAACTGAGTTCCATGGAAACTTGAAGTGTTGTTAAGTATGGATCTGTTTTCAAATTCATAATCTAGATTAAAATCCTTCCATCAAAATTTTTAAAACCACCTTTGCACCTTCACGCGTGGATACAGCATTCGGCCCAAAAACACGACACAATTTTTCAGCTGCCTCCGTTGCACATTTCTCCATCTGGTAGTCGCACAAAATGCAATGCCTAAACTGTACTTTATCACAGGACATACTGATCAAATTTTCAATAGCAAATACGGTTCCGTTTCGGCTGTTAAAATAACTATACGCATAGTTGAACTACCTGCGATTTAGTGATTTGGATAGAAATCCCCAAATAAGGCTACAAACGTAGCAGGTAAAATCTAGCGACAGATTTTCCCGATCAACCCGATATTTAATTTTCAGATATTTCAATCGCTGCGTTTTCCGTGGATTAAACAACACAAAACAAGCAATAAATTCTATTCTTCCAGGCACTCTACTCAGGCCAATTTCATAATTACTGTGACAAATAACTGCAGCCCTGTAGCAAGTGGCCCACGACGGTACACCCCTCTCCCACAATATTGCTTTATACGCCACTCGAGCGGGTATCAGGTTAGTCGCTACAGCTCTGCAAGTCACAGTACGCGGAGCGTGTACCGCGTCGCGCTTGTGAGAATGCAGCCTTAGGAGTTAAACGGACTGAGAACAGCAATTATCTCTATCAGGGTGTAAGGTTCCAGTACATAAACCGTGGAACGCGTTCATCGTTTCTGCATTTTCAAGATATTCCCCTGCCGCTTCGCGGAAACGATCCCGCGTGGTTTAAAAGAAATCGCGGCGCCGCGCGAGTCGCTGCAACCCCGAACGAAGCCGTGCGTGCGCGTATCGTTCCTCCCTCGGTGGATTTCGAGGAACGAACGTGCATACGAACGCGCATCGCGGGCCGGTCGCCGTGCATCGGGACGAATTAACGTCACTCATTCGGAGGCAAAAAACGACGAGGATAGCGGGAAGAGGAGACAAAAGAACGGGCTGCTTCTGAGAATCGTTGCGTGAAAGATATATGTTGCATAACTCGAGATAGGAGTATCGCTAAAAGAGGTTTCGGTTTAATCGACGTGCACCTGTTTTGTTATTCAAACCGGTGGATTGCGCACGTGCACGTTAAAATAGATGACTATCGTACTGCGCTGCCTTCTTAGAAACGAGAAAGAGGATACTTGGTGGTGCTAAAATTATGTCCGAGTAAAACGTTCCTGCGATGTCGTGGTGGAGGTGTAAATAAAATTAATTCCTTGACATCAATCATGTTACTTTATAGGTGTCTGACAGCTATTTTCCATTACAACTTCTGGAGCCATTAATGGTATTATTACATCTACCTCTGAAGTGAATTCTAACTCCGTAATAGTAAAGTAAATTTTGTGTATTGTTAGATACGGTGTAGAGGGCTTGCTGCGATATTTCGTGTGGTAGGTATGTGCATGCAGAGTATAATATTTTGGTTGTAAGCGTATTTCACGAATGTGCTCACAAAGTTGTAGTAATTTCGTTTTTCAGAATTATTCAACGCTTAAAGAATTCGTTTCGTGTGGGTGGGAGAGAAAATTTCGAAGCCTTCTCAAGGGGGTATACCCGTTTGAACCCTCGGAAAATGTGTACATTTTGTGGATTTTTTTACAAGTCAACAGCTTGATGAAGATTTCCTTTTTTTTTTACTATCTTTACATAGTATTATGAACTACTTAAAAAAAAAGTTTCAGGTAAAAAACTATTGTTTTTCGGAAGTTATGCATATATATCCGAAAGTCTCTCGATTTTAGACGGCTAAACGGTGGGACTGAAAACAGCTGTATGTCGTGTCTGAAATCAAAAACAATAAAATCTTCTTATAAAGTATGTCAATAGCTATCGTCCAACGGGGCTGATTTGGAAAAATTTGAAAAATAAAGAAATGGTGAGAGATCAAAGGTAAAGTTACATATTTTTCTAAGAGAAAAGGCCTCCTTTCTTCTTTATAAATAATAAACGGGAAATCGGAATAAAAAAATGTGGAATCTTATTACGATCCTGCATGCAAAATTGGAAGTGAATTGGTTGAACGTAGCGCGAGTTTTTAGGCCCACCGTTTAGCCGTCTAAAATCGAGACTTTCGGATATGTATGCATAACTTCCGAAAAACAATAGTTTTTTATCTGAAACTTTTTTTTTAAGTATACTCATGAAGCTGTGATAAATCAGAGTAAGTTTACTTGAAACAATTTTGTAAATAAAACTTATAGTGAAGCTGAAGGCAAAATATAGAACGATATAATTGATCTATGTATAATTTATACGATCAGAGTGCAAGAAGGAAGCGAGGCGTAAGAGCGCAAGGGGATTAGGATTGTCCATGGTCAGCCACACTTGGCGGATCAATATGCCTGAAATTATATGTGGCTCTAACATTTCAATCATGCATTATTTTAAAAATTGTTTCCACTAAAAGTTGTTCAGACTGATAAGAACTTTAAAACTTTTATAAATTTAACCAAACTTACACCATTGTTTATCACTTTAAGAGGCGAAAAAAAATTTCTTTGTTACTTAGTCTATACTTTCTACATTCAATGTTACGTCCACGTGAGATTTGCATGGATACGGGTGGGCGTCAGTTTAAAATGAGGCATTGAGAGCAAAAACGGTGTAACCTACATTGAAAAAAAAATTAATTTTCCCTATTTTATATGATTAGTACAGCCTATTGGAATCCATTATTACTACTAATCAATGGCGGATTTAACAGGGCGGCTGATGAACAGTTGCCGCCTGGGCCCCTGCCCAAAAGGACCCCCAGGGACCCTTCTCCAAAAAAAATTATGATTAGGTATAGGTATTCAAACACTACATTTTTTTCATACTACTACACTTGCTCCGTGTTTAGTAAACTACCTATTCATTTTCCCGAAGCAATGGGCCCCTCAGAACGTTTGCCACCTGGGCCTTTTTTCTTAAATCTGCCACTGCTATTAACTCAA
This sequence comes from Andrena bucephala, assembly GCA_947577245.1. Lineage (NCBI taxonomy): Eukaryota > Metazoa > Arthropoda > Insecta > Hymenoptera > Andrenidae > Andrena > Andrena bucephala. The sequence continues at coordinate 91,837,245 of OX387715.1, read as the reverse complement.
TTTCGTAAAAAATGTGGGTTAGTCCGTATTTGCTTTCAATGCCTCAGATGCAAGAAAATGTTCCGCGTTTCCATCACACTTTACACTTATAAATTATAACCCTTTATTACAATATTTACGGGCCTACGTTTACATAACCTTTCCGTTCAATCATTATTTATAGAACATTCTGGCAAAGGTTACACGGAAACTTATGAAACAGCCTATGTGTGTTGGACGCTGTTTAAATACGGAAATCTCCCACCAATATATTACTCAAAAAACGTCTTCACACTTGAACCTATCAAACCAGAAAATCATCAGCCTAAACAGAGTTCCTCGAGCGTTAAAATTATCGCGACAGAACGACCCGAACTGCACAGATTTCGTCGGGGGTTCTCCGACGCTCGCGACTGGCTACAGCGGCGTGTCATTCATCGCGAAACGGCACCCTGTCCCCCGGAATCGTCGATTTAACGCGGAGAAACGGGCCGAGGAGAGCGCAGCGGCGGGTAAAACGCGGACAGAAATAGCTTAATTAAAGTAAAATAGTTATTAAAGCGGGTGAGTTGTCACCGGTATCGTTTAAAGTGCTCCTCGGGCGGGGGTTTGGGGGGGGGGGGGCGGGTAGCTGCGAAACTTCCTCATTAACGCGCTTATTAAGATCGCTCGACGATTAATTTCAAGCTCTGCGAGTTATTCACGGTAGAAAGACAACAGAATTTCTCGTAGCCGGGGCTCGTGCTTGGTAATAATTTCTCACGGATATTGCGTGCACCCGCGCGCGCGCGTGTGTGCGAGCGTGCACGCGCGCACGCGTTACCTGCGCCATGCTCGGCCCACGCGAAACGCTTTTGCCACCCAATATGTACGAGCCATTGTCTCGGGAATCATTATTGTTGTGCAGTGTTGAAATTACGGGCGGATCCTTCGCTTTGTGCGCGATACGACTCTCACGAGAGAAACATAGAGGGGAGGGAAAGGGATGGAGGGAGGTTCAGCGCGTTCCTCGACCATCCGCGTCGACAATTGGCAAATTGCTTATTGCCTGGATAACGAGTCCTTCGCTGGAGGCGTATAAATTGATCGTAAGATGATCCAAAGTCGAGTAGGGGGAGGTTCTCCCGAGTCCAGGGTCAGAAAGAATTATGTATACAGTACAGGATCTCTACTAATATAATATCACACTCAGAGCGTTATAAGAGATGCAAGGCTATTTTGCACATTTTGTGAAGGTCTCCATCCTGTCACCAATGCGTGATTTCTCGGTCGCCAATTTATTACCCACTTTCCGCGAGCTTAAGAAATCGATGGGATTTCGTGTTCGTCACTGACGAAACTATACCATTGGAAGATTTATATGCTGTTTTGAATAGTTGAAAAAAAAATCGAGAGCCGTCCACAGTGAATTTAAGGTTGCCCCCAAAAGGCGCGGCCGTGAACGTGTTATAAAAGCTGAATTAATCCAACAGTTGGACAACTGCTAGGAAATCCGAGGTATTTTAATACCCATCGCTGTGAATCGCGTGGGTCGCGTGATTCACGCGTACCGCGGCATTAATGAGTCGTGCGACAATACGGCGCATAAACCGTCTCTAAATAGACACGCGAGAGCCGCTCTCTAGCGTTATCTATTTCTGGCGAGCGTTCGTAAAGCGCGAGCCAGATCCTGGAAGTGGCAGACAGATCTGACGGCCACCTCGCTGGCCTGGGTCAGGCCTGGAAATTCGCGCGCGGGATTTACTGGGGCTGTCAATTCGCGGGGCATAAAGGTCCCGCGGAAAAATGAGACGCTGATCCTTGGTCGCGATTCATTAACGACGATACATTACGTTTGCCGTGCCGTGGACCGCATTACTGACATTTCTATGCGGGGAGAAAGGTATCGATGTCGGCATAAATCTCCGCGCGAAGCACGCGCATAAACATAGCCGCGCGATCGCGCCGCCGGGAGAAAAATCCCTCCCCGTCCGTTTCCCTCGGTTCTTCTATCAATCCGCGTCAGCCCACGTGGAACCCTTCTGTTTCTTCGGGAGAGATGCATGGGAGACTCGGAGGCTCCTGAAGAGCCGTTTCGTAACGCGCCCCCGTTCGCCCGTTGCCGTCCTATGATTAATCTCTCGCGAGAATATCAATTTCGCGGGTACGGATTATTGACGTTGCCTCGCGAGCAGTATTAAAGCGCGACGTAGTTCGGGCACGGTACCATTCATGATTAGTCGAATGGAGCTACGTGTGCAGATTCTCAGGATTCCCGTGGTGCACCTACGATTGCGAGCATTTCTTCTGGAATGGCAACGGTAGGAATATGTAGGTAGGATGCAATCTTGTTTTTGGAAGAGGTTTTTGGTGTCGTTGAGTGGAAGACTCACAGTTGGGGAGAGTAGGGGAATTTCGAGCGCGGGACAAACCCGATCACGCGATATTGTTACATGATGTAATTAACTATGTTTAGTAGTAAGGAAACTGTCACGGCGGAAGGCTGTGCGCAATCACGAAGATAAGGGTCGTGAAGTGTTTTCGTAGCTTTTCTTATAATTTTATGCTCGAGTATTTTGAGCCTGTAGTGCATTAAAACTATACTGTTTCAATAAAGCTTAACTTTTTCGTAGTTCGGTTAGTTAATGGTAAATAAAATCACTTTGTATATATACATTTTCGTATTTGGTTTATTTGATATGTCTTAACTTTTTAGTTTAGTTTCTACTTACAAGGAGAGGTTCCCATGTGTCCACCTCCGATTGCTTTGGTTTATGAATGTGTTTTAGAGGACCGAAAAATAAGGTATACGTGTCTTTTTATTTTGGCCCGTTTTTATTTTTAGGGGGTGAAACCACCCCTCAAAGTTTATAAGGGGTACAAATTGTGATAAATAAAACTTTATATAAAAATTTGCGTCATAACTTGCTGTATGGATGATGTTCTTGTCGTCAATCACCGTTATTAGGAGGTAAACTACCCGTAATCGTTTAACTGCGCATTTGAGAGACTTGAAATGTGTAAGAAAATTCATAAAATTCTTAAAAAACGTTTGACATATATTATTTTAGGATGACACATCTGGGTTTTATGACCTCCCATCGCTACTGACAGTGAGAGGTGAACCACCCCTTGGGTAGTTTACCCCCTAATAACGGTGACTGGCGACAAGAACATCATCCATACAGCAAGTTATGACGCAAATTAAATTTATATAAAGTTTTATTCAACACAATTTTATACCCCTTATGAACTTTGAGAGGTGCTTTCACCCCCTAACTATGAAAACGGGCCGCTATAAAAAAACACGTATATTTTATTTTGCGGTCCTCTAAAATATATCCAAAAGCCAAAGCAATCAGAGGCGGACACTTCGGAACCTCTCCTTGTTAGTTAACTTTCTGGGGCATTTACCCTTTTATCTTAACATTTCCAAGTTTTTTATTTGCCCGGTACCACGGAATTATATTAGGAAAAATATACGTACATATTCATTAAAAGATCTTCAGATACCCGCAAAAGAGATTAAAGATAAAAGATTTTCAATTTGGCAGGCAGCAAATTAATATTCAATCCCACCAGCAACCAAAATTCGATCAAACAAGAAGAAAGACTGTGTCACGCACACAGCGTGGAAGAGAACCAGTGTTTTTCACAATCAAGAGATCTTTAAGCCACCGTTCGCATTTACCCCGCTAGCAACTGGTAATTGCGGACAGAAAGAGTTTTGTTTTTCTTACAAATGATGATTTGTTTATAAAAGTATCTATAATTCTTTGTATTGCCTTTGTAGATAATTAACCATAGTTCATTTATCTCTAAAGTAAATCTGACTGGAGTCAATACTCTTGTTTCAATTTACCTTTTTCCTTAAGTGTTCGTAATTCCCCTACTCTCCCTTATTGGTTATAATTGAGGAGTTGCAATGGTAAACGCTACAGCATAGATACACCTATGTGCTGAAATAATTTACTTTAGTATTTACTTTAAAAAAAAATTCGAATAATGCCCAACTCTGCATCTAAGAATACCTATCAGATGCCAGAGTTGGGCAAAATTTTTATTTAAATAAAATTTCGAATAAGGAATAAAAGTTACAAAAAACTTTCGTCATTCCTGCGTTAACCCGCGTTAACTTTATTCCACATCTGACCAATAATTTTTTAAACTTTTATCCGTTATTCGAAATTTTATTTAAATAAAAATTTTGCCCATCTCTATCAGATACTGCACAAAATTCCGATCACCTAGCAAAGGAACCTCACCCTCGAACGTTGCACCGCCCGTTCACTCAAAGCAATTCGATGGTCAGCATCCAGCCAACGGTCGCCCGCGTGCAGATCTTGCACCGGTCGATTCGAAATGGCAGATGGTCGGTAAGCTTCTGTGGGTGTCCTGCGCGAATAGAGGCACTGTTCGGTAACGGGTGCCGTTCCCGAGATAGGTTAATAAACCGTCCCGTTAATATCAAGGAAACACGTACGTCCGGCAACTTTGACAACAATAACTGACAATAACGGCGCTGGCCAGCGACGTTTAACGACACATCCACCGAAGGGACACGATGCTCGGCCGAGTTACGGGCCGTCCTAATTACCTGATTTAATTGCCGCGACGGAATTACCGGTCGTTTCCGTGCCGGCCGGCGCAATCGTGACACCCGTTAGATATCTACGACGCCGTAACCGAACGTGAAATTGAGCCTCCGCGAGTCGAGAACCGATCAATTACGATTTCTCTCCGTGCACACCCGCCCCCTCTCACTTTTGCTGCTCGTCACCTCGCACCCCCCACCCTCCCCCCCCCCCCCTCGCATCTTTATTTCTCGCCGCCGTCCCTCGTCCCGCGGCCGATGAGGCGCGCGATAAGCATCGCGCCTCCATTGTTTAAATAATGGCGCACCGTGGAGCTCGGGCGTGTCCGCGTTTATTGCGCGGAATGGAGCGCGTAAGGTTTTCACCTGGCGATTCGAACGGCGCGCGGGTATCACGCGTGAGCTTCGAACGGTTGCGCAAGCGGGCTGGGGTGGGGGAAGATTACGAGGGTGCCACTATTCTAAATCATGCTTCTGTCGCATTAAACTTGTACTGGGAACTGAACGACAGACTCCAAGATCGGTTATAAAGCGGCTATATATTTCGGGATCAGGTTTTTGCTAGTGATCTTGACGCTGGGTTAAACGGGTGTAGGTCTATGGGTGTACCAAGCAGTAGTGAGGTCCCTGAATGCGCGTGCTCGAATCGGTGGAAGCTTCGTGTTACGAGGTTTATGGGGTTAGCGATGGCTTGAAGTTTGGCAGCCCCTCAAAGTGCTGAGGAGTGACTATTATGGTGCGTTTAGATCAAACGAACGAATGCTCGTTTGCACCCCACTTTGACAAAATCCGGGTTCATTTAGTTAAACGTCAATCTTCAGTTGCAATTCCTCATCAGTTGAATTTTGTCGAATTGGGGGGAGGGGCGGGAGGGGGTTAATGGGCATTCGTTTGATTGGTCTAAACGCACCTTTAAGGTGTAAATCCACGATGAGACAAAAATATCGTATCTCACGTGGGACTTTAATCTCACGAAACAGTTATTTTATTATTTTTTAATTATTGTATCATCAGTTTCATGAGATAAGTTTCGTGATATATTTTCAAAAATCTCATCTCTCGCGACTATTTTCATTATTTACATTTAGTTGTTGCTGAGATTTTTTTCTCATGATATCATAGAAAAGTCTCGTGTAAAATCTCATCGTGGATTCGCACCTTTAGATGTCCCCAAACAGCTCTCATGGATTTGTTACTTCTCCACCCCCTTTTCGCAACTCCTGTGCAGCTCGCTACTGCGTGGTATATGCTTTTAATAGTATTGACAGTAGGTGTTTTGATTAAAATTAGCTCATATCATTATGTATACAGTAAGCATTTTGCATAATACTAATATACGTCAATTATACTCTTCATTACACTACATCAATCAATTAACTTTATTAAACAAATATTCAGGTACCAACTAGCTGCTGCAGCATCACTCGTAGCTAAATCCAATTGAGAAGTTGAGAAATGGTAGATGATGTAAGTGCCAGTAGTGAAAATTTTCAGTAGATATTCTTTTTCACTCCAGCGACGCAACGTTGGTACGTATAATCTTACCTCTATCTTGCGACAGCGCTAGAAGCTAAAATAAATTATTCTAGCAGTCACAGCGCTTGCCATCGTATTCAGCATTTACATGGAATTTGCGTCCTTTTCCACTCGGGAAATGATTTTCAATTTCTTTGCCACTTACATCGTTCACCACTTCAACTCCTCAGTTGTCAAAGGTTCTACTTTTCTGATTCTTCCTATTGCCCAGTGTTCAATAAGAGTGTCAGGCCGTAATCCAGAATTGACGCTGACGTGAATCTCTGTCCGCCGCGTTTGCGGAAAGAGAATCGGCGACGTTCGCAGCGGTAAAACAAATATCTTCTTTTACTCGACACATCCTTTGAGACATCCTCAAGATCAGTTACGCCTGGTCGTTGCCGCGTGCGACCAGACACTGATTCGCGTGGCCGCCAATGTTTTTGTCGCCACTTATGGCCAATAAATTGGAGGTTGGCCACCCTCGTTTGAGGCGCGGCGGTAAATGCAGATATGCAGATGCATGCGCGTTGGCTGAAGGTGCAGCGAGCGGTTGGAGCCGACGGTGAGTCACCGTATGACATTTGACCCCCACCAAGTGCAGCAGTCACCTCGCGGTGCATCGAGTGGTTCTCAAATCGCTTTTTTTTGCCAAGAATTCCATCGATATCCTACGACCAATTTCAATTCATTTACTTCGCCCTAATTGGTAGCAACAAGGTTTTAACTTGCACACGTGTCGACGTTTACTCTTTGTTTATTCAGCTTCAAACATAGTATAACACTTTGGTGAATCGTTGTTTTCTGTTTAAACAATAGGCAGATTATTTTCGAGTTATCTTGACTAAAAATAATCAATTTTTACACTGTATGAACTTGTAACAATTCCAATTGCTTCGTTTTAATTGCATTCTGTTATCTTCGTTAAATTGTAATTGTTCGAAGTGAAATGAATGGTGGCATCAGCGTGTCTAACAATACCTAAGCGTTTCTGTGCCCAGCGACTCTAATTATCGTGTTAATTTTTATAAGGGAAACGCGGGAATATTATCGAACGGGTGCCACGGAAATACGGGAATCTGTTTAAAAATCCCTCATCCCGCGAATGATTTTCCTCCCATTTTACGCGTAAGAGGATAAAGTCCCGTGCAGTTGAGTATTATGTAATCGTATTAAGCACGACAGCGCGCGTATGCTCGCAACTGGAGAGGAGGGATCATCAGCAAAAGAACGGTAGGAACGGCCTGGGTATTTCGGAGGCCCCGCTAGCGTTTCCACGAAGCGGATTCTAATTACGACCAAAGATGATACATGGTTTTCTCCGCTTTTACTCGTCCCGAGCTTTCCTCCTCGCGCCTGCTCCTTCATCCTCCTCGGCTCCGTTCAATCTCTTCCCCCGGCTCGGTTCCTTCGTGACGCGAACTAAATCCCTCGCTCTATGCCCCTCTTTCCCCCCGTCACACCCGCCCTTTTCACTTTCTTCCGCGGCACGAACTCCGCGGATAGACGATTAAGCTCCAGCTGATTACGTCTTTATTTCCTTCTTTGGTTCGTGCCTCACAGAAATCCACTTTTGCTTCTATTTTTCTTCTCCTCGCGCTGAATGCGACCCCCCTCCTCGAAGAATCGAGGATAAAGTATTATAGGAACGGTTTATTTTATACGAGTCGTTACATTGGAATTGTTAAGCCTGTGAATTGAACTATGTTCTGGACGATGAAGAAGATACACTTGTTTGTAAGAATTTTCCTCCAAAATCAGTTAGTCTGATTAACCTCGAATTCTCATGAGGTCTCTTAGGGCCTTTGATTAAATTAACATACGTTCCTAACTAGGGCGGAGCTCATTTTTCAACTATTAAAATACGATCTTCTTACCATCTCAATTTTTCAACTATTAAAATATGATCTTACCATCTCAATTTGTTCCTTTTTAGAAAAAATAAAATTGAGCAGAATATGAGCACAATTGATCTATATTTAGGGGTAGCTCAATGATGGTGAAATTTCCAATGTACATGATAATTATATGGAAGGGCATGGAACACTAGAATTTTTTTCAAATGCATTCATTTGTTCATTAAGAAAAATAGAAACTGAGGAAAGGTATCATTGTGCTTCCATCTGACGCATAATTAAGCAAAACAATTAGTAGATTATACCCTGGCAGCAAGAAACAGACACTGTCTGATATTTGAGCCACCGTGAACAATAAATTTAATAAATTATCAAATATAAATATAAATTGAAATCAAAATGTAAATGTATAAATTAAAATATAGCCATTATATGTTGAATTTTCATAATTCCTATAATCTTTGACTCACTTGAGCTATCCCTAAACATAAGAATATATAGTCCACAAATTTTATAAAGTGTTTGTATAATATTTCTTTTTTTTTTTAACTCTTAAGCTTCACGCTTTTGCTAACTCTGTAAGATCAACGTCCAGAAGATACCAGGGCGTTGCTAATTAATTTTTGCACTAACAACGATAATCTTACAATTACTTGAAAGCAGGCAATGCAAAGCACGGCGTCTGCACTTGTTGCTGGTGTCCCATTCGAACAAGTCACACTCCGAGTTCAACAGAGAAATAAAGACAGAGATGAAACTTTACCGAGTCTCAGATTCGTCCGAGAAACGTCTAAAGAAAGATTCCCCGTGGAACGATTTTCCTCTGTGCCCTTTATGTGACATTTTCCCGCGTCCCTGCCCGGTTATCGCGGCGATCCGCGCGAGTACACCGCCGCGAGGACTAATAGCTGGGCAGAATCCAATTTATTTTCGTTCGGCCAATCAGGCTTCGAAGACGGCGAGAAAATAGGAATATGGGACGGCCCTGAGGAGGCACCGAGCGTCTGAGAGATTTATTCGCAAGTTTGTCCGTTTTCACTTGGGTGTGAAGACTAGAAACAAGAGAACGGGGAGAACAGGCGAGAGGATACGTCGTAAGGCGGGGGTGCTTGTAGGTTGAACGTCCGCTACATTGAATATAAATAGCAGTCGGCGACGTTCGTCCGCCCCGTCTTTCTCTTCTCACCCTGCTGTCCCTTCCTTCTCCTTTTTTCTTCTCTTCTTCTGCTTCCTTCTGCTTTTCACCCGAGGCCGAGCCCCGTCGATTCTTACAAACAGCCTCGGAAACTCCACGAGGCGTAAATTTAATTAGCGCGCGATCTGTTCTCCCCCCACGGGATTAATTTCAACGAAATTATAACCTGGCCGACGAGCCACGCGGTGCTCCTCGTTTCTTCAACACCCATGAATGAAATTCTTGCCCCAGGTTTTTTGTTAGTTCAGTAGAACGAATTTTTGGGGGATACGGGGATTCCTTCCTTCCGTGCGAACAGAGCGATGAGTTGCGTCTTCCGAGGGGTTGGTTAAATTAGGGATATAGACTGATTTGGGTTTAGTAAACGCTAGTTGAAGGGGTACAGAACGAAAGGTTTTTCAGTCCTTGAAGAGTTTGGATCCCGATATAAATGGGTTACGTTTCGAGATTATTTTTAAAGAAAAGTATACGACAATATTGCAATGAAGCTTTGCTGTTAATTAATAGACTTGAGAAGATAAGAGTAGACCTTTTCCATGTAACTTATTCTAATAATACATGAGTTATTAATAGAGTTCACGACTTCATAAAAAGTGAAAATAACAAAATTAGCTTCCTTTGTAGGGAAACAGTAACTTTCGTCAATACTTTCGTTGATTCTTTTTGCACTAGAGAAAAAAGTTTTTAATACATTACGTTGATTTTGATGCAGATACTTTGCGCATAGGCAAATATTTTAAGTGGATTAGGTAAATAATTTATGATACATCAAAAAATATTATTCGGAAAAAATACCCTAAGCGGGGACGATTTTGTGACGAATGGGGTTACTTTGTACTTCTTTATTTTCCTGTGTTATTCATACGGTAAAATATACTGTTACAAAGTCCCCTGGCTTTGTGACAACTTCAAATTTTATTTCTGACTCTACTACTAAAGTACCTAATCATTGATTTGTCTTAAACTAGTGTATTGGTTCGGGATTATAATGCACATAGTTTTTGTGTGATATTTGAAAAACAGCAAAAAGTGTCACAAAGCCCCCCTTACGGTACGAATTTTTAATTTTCACAAAGTCACCCCGCTTACGGCACCATAAAATTTAGTAAACGAACGATCATTACGTTCTACTAAAAACCCCAAACCTTAGCCCAGGTCTTCGAATTTTGACGTAAAATGTTAAAGATATTATTTATTTTATTTTGTTATTTATTTATTGGTAAGATGCACCTTTAAGACCCGGATCATTAAAAACGGCGCAGAAAAGTCCCTTTTCATACCCTAGACAAGAAACCACGCTTAATAAAGTTTAAATTAAAGATGAATTTTGTTGGAGATTTTTCTACGGTCCACTTCATTCTCTATATGAAGCATAATTCTGTAAAGCAGGGTGGTAGCATCACTGGAACACGTGCGTGAAAACTTCTCCAGCTCCCCTTCACGGAACATTCGCAGCCGCTAGTTGAAGCCTCTTCCGTATTCGGTCGAGTTGAATCGTAACGATCTTCAGGGATCCGAGGGGCTAACAGGGCTTTATAGGCGGCTAGGAAAACACGTGTTCGTAAACCAGAACTCACCCCTCGATTGGTCAGGGTGATTTACATCGAATCCTGACGGGACCTCTGCGAACCCTTAATCGAATACCCGCCACGTTACCGAACAAATCATTGAAGAAACTTCTCCAAATCTATTTCATTGATCGTGTCGTTGGAACCTTTGGCGAGAAACCTTGAAGATCAATTATACTTAGACAATAGAACAACTTTTGATAAAGACGCCGTGACGCGAATTAAGCATTAAGCGACTGGAGTATGGAACTGTGTGAATCGATGATTTGGATTGAGCCTCTGTTCTGCGTTAGCTCTGATTCCAATACCGATTACCTGCTTCTTGTTCGGCAGCTTTTGATACTCTGACGGAATGGAATAGTTGTACGAGTTTGAACTGAACTTGAAATGTCACCTGGACGTGTAGATTTCTGGGATCTACGTACGTTAAGCAATTAAACAACTTCATTGCACAGGTTTATAGCGGATGAAAAACCATTAAAGTTGCATTTCCACAATTTTTTTTTTAATATACTATAGTTTTCAAGGCACACAAGAAAATAGGAAAACGCAGATTAACCTTTAAGGGGTGCTTTCACCCCAAAGAACCAAAAAGGAGCGGGAAATAAAAATAGCCTGATACTTCCATTGAAGTCACCTACAAGCCTGCAGAGATTAAAAAATATCGGAACTTTTGGGTCACCGAAGTTCCCTTGTTATTGATCAACGAAATTCTAACAGGAAACTGACCACCCCAACTGTATCGATCCTTCGGAAACAATTAAATTTTGTCAATATTTATACGTCGACGAGAAAAGCGCCCGTGCGTCATTGAAAATGATAAATAAAGAGGATGTTTCTCCTGTTAGTGGTGGACGAGATTAATACACAAGCGGGAGCTTTTACCGAGTTACCGAGTTGGGCTACTAGCGTGGCGACGTAAACACAAGAAGCGTAGTCAATTTTTTAAGTGGGATACGGCTCTGGAATCGGGACAGCCTGGCTGCGAAAGTTTCGCAGCAGCAGCCTCGCGTCGATGAAGTTTTCAAGTGGGCGATTTAAGCGGCATCAGGCAGCGGCACCGACTCGCCGGATTATCGCTACGAAAGCGCAAGCAGCTTGTCTGGTATGCCAAAATCGATAAAGTACATCCACCGCTGGCTCCTCGCCTCTCATCCACCGTGGAAATTCGTTTGACGTAAAACAGAGACGAAGACGTACAGCCTTTATCGCGGTTTTCAAGCTCAACTTATCCTGACGCTGGCGAACTTATATTCCCCGTAACAACTCGCAAGTGCACGCCACGGAAAATTCCGTTCACGGTACCGAAAACTTTCGCTGTGGCGCGTGTGTGCGAGGCTACGCGGCGACAACGTTTTCGTCGATCAAGCGAAAAAATACGGGGAAAAAAGGGAGGAAGGAGGAGGGAAGATGGTGAGCGTGGAATCTACTCGCGGAGACAGTGAGCGCGGTTTAAGGACGAGCTTCCGGCACGGAATGTCGCGTGTGTCTATCCTCGATATCGGAAACTGGGTTAACCGGCGTGGAATCGATGCAATGGCTGGTAATTAAATCGACATCGGAGGCTTGGAAAACGAATTTGGTTGGGTTATTGTTGTAGCGTTTTGGGCCCTTTGCCCTTTTATTTAACTTCTTCCAAGGGACTGCTGAGCTATTAAAGATACTCGGTGATCTGGACATCGAGATATAAGAAAGAAAAAGAGATAAATGACGAGAGACAGCTGATTTTCACGGAGTAGTGCAAAGAGCAGTTTCACGTGGATGTGAAAATAATAATACTATAAAAAATAATGGAACGAAGGTGATGGGTTAACTCTGCGTAGAATTGATGTAGGGACTGGTAAATAATTAAATCGACATCAGAAGATTGGAAAAACGAATTTAGTTGGGTTTTCGTTGGAAATTATATTTGGACACCTTGGTTCTCTATTTTTCTTCTTCAAAGAAAGTGTGTAACCATTAAAGACTTTCAGTGATCTCAGATATTCAGATATAATAGAAGAAAGTTGAGTGATAACAGTTCTTTGCGAAGTAAAAGGCGGGAGGTTAGTCTCGACTACTTCTTGTACCCTACAAAAAGAAATAAGAAGTAATTGAAGGTAATTGAAAATAAATTAATTAAATTCACATAATAGCTTTTTGGGCGTCCTACTTTTCTATTTTTCTTCTTCGAAGATATTATGTAACTATTAGAGGAACTAACAAAGAAAAACAGCTGACAGCTGAGTGACAGTAGTTTTCGAGGTAGCTAAAGAGAATAAAAAACATATGTGGGGGTCAGTAAAGACACCAGCGTCGGTGGTGTTTGGTTAAAATTCGAGCACCACAAAACTCCTAGAAAGTTCTTTCCTCACAGAGTAGGTAACTGCCACAGATGCGCGAATAATACAGATACGCGTTTGATGCTGTTCTTCTCTGTCTAAGCTTCGGAAGACTCACAATCAGTTTTCAAGGTGCACAGAGGCAGAGACCCAAGGAGGTAGGGATCGTCTTCCGTTCCGTTCCTCCCCGTCTTTTCTCCCTTTGATTCGACTCCTCGTCGATTGATGGGGTGAGCGCAACAGATAGTGGCTCTCAAGTCTCGAGTAGGCAGTTGCAGTTCACTTTTCAAAGGCCAGCATTCCTCCTTCCTGTGCTCCCTTACTGGCGGAAACAGATTTCGTATTTGTTACAGTCTTCGTTAATATCGCGTCCTCTCGAAGCGATGGCGGCTGTTTAGCTAATTCCCAGCTCCCTTTAATGTTTCGAGCTTCCCCTTCGATTCGACTGATGCGCCGAGCATCGGGAAGTTTTAGGAAGCTCTTTGCGCGACAGCGAGTCAGCGAATCGGTGCCATTAAAGGTTGCTATCATTCGTCCGGCTCTAAAAACTAGATCCCTTAAATTGGCATGAGATTAACGTGAAAAAACTGCCAAGGGAAAAATTTGAAGTTTTAAAAGTTCTCATTAAATCGCCCACAGCTGTGTACATCGATATTTCTCGTGATCGTGTAAATGCCGCTATCACTGGTACAGGAAGTGGAAGCGTGAAAGTGTTAGAAGAGAGGCAGAGTATCGTTTTATTGGCAGGAAAAGCTGTCGCGTCATTTCGCTAATTGACAGATCATCGTCGGAAGCAGGGGTGGCTGGAGGCACTGTGGGCTCGTGTATTTCCCCAGCTGGGTCGCGTGTGCATCATCGCGGACGGCGGAGGCTGCAAGTGGGAGCGCGCAGGGTGGGTGGAGAAGAAAGGGGTGACGGAAGAGATGGGACACGAAGGGAAAGGGGGAAAGGATAGAGGAACGAGAGGCTCCCGGTTCAGCTGCATTAATTAAACTAGCGGAGGACAATGAGCCTGTCTGCCGGCTCGCTTGCCTCGCTGTGTAATTCACGCCTCTCACGGGAGAGCCACCCTTCGACTTTGCTTTCCAGTTTGAACCTTCCTATGGATAATTACCTACGCCCTTCGCCTCCTCTCGCTCTCTCCCCCTCCATCCGCCTCTCTCTCTCTCTCTTCCTGTCGGCCCCCTCCACTCTTCCCTTTTCTTCCTTTTTCTCAGGCTTCCTCGTTCTTTCGCGACACGCGTCGTGCTTTCGAGCGTGCAACTGCACGGCGACGGCCTCGTCGCTTTAGTTAATTTAACAGATCGGAACGGGGAGCGCTCTTTGCTGATCCATACGTCGAGAACTTCTCCTGCGCCAAGCGTAGATATTGAATGCTCTGGAAAAAAATCGACGAGCATTTATCTGTAGTTGCATTGAAGCGGGGATGAGAGGAAGGTGGGGTTGGTGAGTTGATAAATTCAGAATAGATTTGAATGAACATTTTAAGTTCAAAAGGGGCTTCCACCCCAAAAGGCGTCGCCGATTTTGGTCCCCAAACGTGTCCATTTCTCAGACGACGATCGCGTATGCGTCCAGCGCCTACCTATCTCGTTATTTTGAGCAGCGTTTGCCTTTCGCGAGGCCTCCCGTAACTGCGGCGTAAAGTCAAGCGAATGGTTACAAATTGAAGACGCTAATTTACACACGGTTTCGCACTCAAGCTCGCTTGACTCCGCCGACCTGCTTGCTTGCTTCTGCTTATTAACTCGCGCAAGTTTACGAGCCAACTTCCAACGGCTAACAAGGTAAACAATGTTTGGCAATTATCTCGGTTAAATGATCCTCGTGAGACGCGACTGCTGGATACAACAGCCAGGTAAGAGAAACGATGGAGACAGCTTCGTGTGCACCGGTGGAAAGTTCGCCCGGCTGTCTTTCGTTCGAGCGGCGATCTGTGAAACTGCAAAACGGTGTGTTCGTCGGCCCTATTGTGAATATCCCCATTAAACTTTTCCTTTCAACGCTAATGCTCTTTTGAACGGCCTTGCTCATAGGTGTATAAATTTTCATATCTATTGAAGGGAGGTATGAGCTTCCTTTCAGATGTAGAATAAGGATCTAATAAGAATTAACGAGGGGAGTAGGGACGATTCGGGCCGCCGATCTGGCTAAACTTCTGCCTAAATCGAATCCATGTTAATTACAATAATAGGTGCGTTAAATATATAGGGCGTAGAGCTCTAAACATGTTAAAAGAGTAAAGTCTAAAGCTTGAAGATCCACGCGTAAGAATGAGACCGATTTGTATAATTAATTCTGAAAATAATTAAAAAAAGAATTTGCACGTGTGCCATTTTCTATACAGGTTACAAAAAACACTGTAAGTGCAAAAAATAAAATTCTGTACTCGGTACTCTAGTATTATCATTGGCACGTAGAACATTTCCGATAATTTTTTTTAATTTTGGCACTTTCACTGTTGTCTACAAGGACTCTTCAATTTTCCGCTAACTGTGTGCAAGAATTGAACCAAATCGGTGACCCGAACCTTTTGCCAGAAGATTACGAATCTCGACCATCGCGTGGATAATCGAGGCAGGCGCAGCTATGCCTCGACCATCGAACCCCGTTTACGTCATTCGACTTAATGTTGCTGTCATTCGTTCGACTCGACTTTATGATAACCGATCGCCGGCGCGGTCGCGTTTCCTGTTTTCCTTGCTGGATCGTTGCCGCGTAATGCGCGCCCGCGTAATTACATGAATTATGCCTCGAGAGCAGCTCCTCTACCTTCGATGCTCCCGCCCTTCCTCTCCTTCTTTTCGCCGGCCTTCGGACTTGTTCCTTCTTCGACTCTGAAACACGCACACACTGGCGCAAACTCCACTCCCGTCTTATGCAAATCGATTAACGGTGCATCCACGCGCCTCGCTCCTTGCCGTCGATATTGGCTGATAAATATTCACCGTGCTCCATCCCCTCCCTCCGCCCGATTATCCTCGATGATTTTCCAAATTGCTGCCGGCTCGAGAACCTTCTAACCGACAGGCAAATATTGGATAAACCATAGCACTGGGTTAGGGCGTTTATATCAATTATTTGAGATCGAATACAGGTAACGACGGTTTAGTGGGATCTAATTTCTCGTGGCTGTAGCTTTTTTATTTACGCCCGCATTGATTCAGCTGCAAACTTTTGCGCGCAAGCACAAAATACTCATCTCTGCGCCAGGATATTTATAAAGCGTTCCAGATTTCAGGGTTATTGGTGATTGATATAGTTCGCGTACTAATGTTGGTGAGTCTGAAAGGTAATTTAGTCCCATTTGAATGTGAAGCATGTCAGCTACTGGAAATATTTATAGCATCAGACGAATAAACACGTTATCAGTTAGTATTAGGGAAATATTAAATTGAAAATTAAAATAACTCTTAACACAAAAAGAACGGTTTATTAAGTGAAAAAGTAAGTTACGAAAACTTTAAAAAGCATGAAATAACTTATTATATCATGTTATTAATTTCTCTGTTATAGGTAGTATAGTTCCAACATATTATAAGTAATGAACTTCTACTATTGAAACTTAGCTATTTCTGAATCTTCATCTCGAATTCTGATAATATTCAAGAATGCGTCGAGGACTGCTGTGAAATGTTAACAAAAAAATCTCCTTTTTACGTCGGGGGTTAAAAATGTGCAGCTCACTGTCTTGGCTAGAATGAGTTGGATAAATCATTCCATCAATCATATCGCTATGAAAACTCTGTGTACTACGTAAGAGTGATGCAATAAATATTTCTAATAACTAGTACTGTACATACGTATTCATACTTTCTGAACAAACTTTGTTCAGAGCAGTTATTTCTTTCAAAATCTGAGCACAGAGTGCACAATGTCATAAGTCCTTGAATGAAAGGACTGCTGGGAAGCATTCGGCACTTATCCCAGAACTATGAAACAGCTAGCATGCCTCGCTTTTCAAGCTCCAAGTTCTCCAGCACGCGAAATGAAGTTCTTATGCAGCCAGCACCGAGAACTAATGCGAAAAAAGTGGACACAACTCTCTCGAGCGACCGGCGGAATCGGTGATCCGCCATAGTTGAATCACTCCCTGGAATCGGGGACGATAGGTGCCGACAGTCGCTTTATCGAGACTTTCTTCCGCGATGCGTCGACACCGGGACCGGCCGCTAGAACCAGGCTGAACGCGAGAACAGAGGAAGACGATGGGAAAAGAAAGAAAAGAAGGAGAAACCGGTTGTTGCCATTCCGGCTGCTGTCCTCTGAGCCAGTCTCGAGAAAGATCGAGCAGGCGAAGAAACGTTCTAGGGTCGATCGACGATGAACCGTGGGCTCGACCGTAGTGATGGGACCGAGTGCATTGTGGGTAGTATCGAAATCTGATACGCTCGGGCCCTGCGCGACGGCTTCGGGAAACAAAGACCAGTACAAGTACAGTGGAAGCATAATGGGCCGTGCTCGAAACTTATGCGAGTATCTTGAAAAGGAAAACAGCATTTATAAATGTAATCGAACCCTGATAGGATATTTTTGTATGAGTACATACCTACGATTCTCGTATTCCTCAATTTTTTCTCATGCACACGATATAGGTACTTTTATAAGGTATTATTTTAAATTCGAAGGACTTATAAATGCGTACGTTCTCGAAGTTTGAACGTACCTACTCATTTGTGGATTTCAAACCCAGCTGAATGGTACCAATTACGTCACAAGTGTATGAAATTAGGCAGTTGTTTCTCTGAGTGCTACTCGATTCCAACGAAGTGAGCCTTTAGAGAACCTATCGTCGTTTAGAGACACTTTTGTGGCTCATAGTTGATATTGCGGATGTACACAAAGCGGAGGAAATGTGTTAATACATTAGAAATACCTATCGTCAGCTACAAAAATGCCTCGTATTAAAAGGCTCTTTGCTATTGTTTCGATTGATAACTCACGAGTATGTATATACCTATCTATGTCGTATCACAATTTTGTAAAAAGCCTAGCCTTTTTACAAATGTTTTATCTCAATCATAGCCTTTTGTAACACCACTAGAGACCTCCAGCCTTAATGGAATGGAAACATTCACAAACAAAAACTATTTGTATAGGTACATTCGTATAGGTACCGTGGTCACACGGGGTGTACCGCACCCCAGGATATATCTGACAATATTTCTGTAAATTTGTATACTTCAATAATGAAATTTAAAAATTTAGTGAATATTAAAAAAAAATCCATTTTATCCACAACTATATTTTCAACTACAAATTTCAACATATAAAAATGTACATTTTTAGAAAAAGAGTATTAGAGCATGATTGTATGAGTATTACGAATGTACAATTATCACTCAAAAGTTAAGAGATTCAAGAGCACCAAAATGGTAACTCAAAAATGACGCTGGGGTGCAGTGAACCCCATGTGACCATTTTGTGATTATAAGAAGGTTGTGACCACGGAGGGTTAATATATATAATAAAAAGTATTATAAAAAGGCTTGTGAATCTTCAGCCTAACCGAGGGAAAACCCTTTTTCTTTTTTGACAAAAAGGCAGATTTTATACTTGTCCTGCGACATATACATACCTACCCATCGAAGTTGGTCTCGCCACGACTCGCAGAGCTTGCCCCTCAAAGCCGGGGGCCTACGGTTTCGTTACCCTTGCCGCTTTCACGCCTCCTCCTCCTGTTTCAGCGTCTTATTGCGCTCGTGTATCTTTCTGCGGTGTGTTCTACCGTGTCACACGTAAGCAGACACCGTGGATAACGTTTCCTCGGGCCCGTGGAAATCAGCTGTTCGACGGAATGGGCCGCAAAAAGCGAGCACTCGGGATCACCTGTCCAGCGGGGTTATAAAAATTTATCGTCGCGGGCGTCGCGGATCGTGTCGGGCCGCGGCCGGGAAATCGTCGGGGCTCTGCCACCGACGATCGATCTTCGCCAATCTAATTTGGAAATACCTCGTTCCGCGAGCTGAACGAAACGCAGCACCGGAAGCTGCTGGGAAGTTCAGGGCGAAACGAAGTTGAAGCCTCGCTCGAAACGAGGTTTCCCTTATTTCGCCAAGCAATTCGGGATTTTGTTGGATACTCGCTGGGCGGAAAGGGGGAAACGGCTGTTTTACTCGTGTTCAGGTTCGGTCTAGCGTTGTCGATGATTGATCGAAGAATCAACGACACGGTTTTGCTTTGTACGCGTCATAGGAGTCCCATTGCATTGTTCCGGGCAGAGTTGAGCATTATCTCGAACCAATTTTTATTCGAAGATTATTTTAAAATTTCGAATAAAAGGAAGTTATTCGAGAATAACGAATAAATTTATCCGAATTAAAAATGCTTTTTTATTCGAGAATAACTTCCTTTTATTCGCAAATCTTATTCAAAATTATTCGAATAAAAAATTATTATTGATATTGAAAATGGTATTGGGAATTAGGCCATGGATACTAAAACACATTAGTAGTTTTAAATCTTGATTTATTTAAGACACTCGAAAGACAACGTCTTTATGCTTTAAAACGATCCGGTAGAATGGATTCTCGAGGAGAGATTTGTCAAGCACACAGACTTTATCCGTTGGTCACGCTATTGATATAAACATCAAGACATAAACATTTCAGCCCTGTTCTCTTATGCATTCCAGGAAGTAATATAAAAGATAATTTTTGTATCAATAAACTTTCATAAGTTAAACAAAACCAACAAATGGTACCAAAAGCGAAGAGAGGGCAATCCCGCGACAGTAGTACACAGCTTTTAAGGAGAATATATGACTTAACAACCCACTAGGATTAGATAACTAATTGTAAGTAGAGCGTAAATCGATGGAAGTTAATTAATAATAAGTGATAGTCATTAACAGAAAAATTATAGATTTCCTATTTTTCATATCCCTCTTCCTTATAATTCCAGACATCTAAGATCTCTTCTTGGCTCGTATTCCCATCATCTCTAGTTCGTATCCCTGTTTCCTGCGTCGCAGCTCCTGCCGCGTACTTTGAAACTTACTCGCATACCATCCGCCATTTTATCGTTTTCGAGTATACAATCACTCTTCCTCCACTCGTCTTGGGACCTCGTTACATGAGCGATGCCGTCTCCGCGGTCTTTGTTGGCAGCTTGGAAGATTGCATTATTCGCCATTAAAATGATATTAGCTCGCGCAGCGGCGTGCAGTTCACTCTCGCGTATGTACAAAGTGGATGATATTAAAATCAAATTTCCAGCGCTAGGCGAGGCTGCGGCTGTGTTCCGCGTATGATGCAAAACGCTTCGCGCACGGGCTGCTTAATTGCGAGTGCCACGGATAACATAATAATTATTCTCGGGGAATCATTCTGATAATATCCCGCATCCGCGAAACACAATTTAAATATAATTCAAAATATCGATTCCATGAAAATAACGAGCGCTTCGTCGCGTCTAGAAACGCTGTCTCTTAATGTTCCCCAACCTGTCCACCTGGGATGACGAGTTAAGGGGTTAAATTACTTTGGATTCTAAAAAATAGCACCTATCTTTAAGATTTTTTTTTAGAAGATGATAAAGAAATTGAAAAATCTATAATTAAGCATTTATTATACAACTATTGAAGTGCAGGAAATTTTTTTTGTTGCTCTCCTTCGAACAAACTGGCGTCACTGTGACCGGTCCACGTAAGCTTCTCTTTTTCGAGCGTCCCAAATTGATGTGCAAGATAGACCTACAGCAATAAACCCAACATTTTTAAATTCCACATGATATTTACTAAAGAAATATGTAGCGGCTTTGCGATATATTAAAAACTGACCTACTACGGACACGTTTATACTCAATTCTTAGGTAAAAAATGACTTTTTTTAAAGTATTTTCAATTTTCACAAAAACCATGCCTTAAAAAATCCCTCCCGTTTGATTTAAAAAACCAACGAATTTTAGTTGATAACGAAATTAAAATCTAATTCAAGATCTGCTTTGACCATTCGTAGACGCACATTTTAAAATATATCAGACACGAAGGAAAAGTCAGCGAAATCATGAACAGAATACTTATGGTTAAGCGGATGAAACTATTGGATCGCAGGTGGCCCAGCATGCTCGCGAGATGCTATAAATAATGTATCATGCGTTCTGGCAAAGTTCTGCAGTGTGATTAATTCTCCATTCACGAAGCTACGAGCCGTACTCTCATTTTCCACGAATATAATACGGTTAATACTTTTTAGTGGAGCGGCGGAATCGAGGATCGGCGCCTGAAGGGGGGGGGGGGTGGTTTCTCTCTTTCCTTATTCTCGAGGAGCATTCAATTATTGACTTCAATTTAAAGCCGACGCATTAGCATACCCTGAATAATTCATGCGCGAACGGTTAATCCAGCAATATGTAAATTAATCCCACTAATTGCGAGCAACAATACGAACGTTGCGACGCGAGTCGCCGAGCGATTTATGTACATATTCCGCGGGAGCGGGCGGCTTTAACGATGCGACGCGACAATTTCGCGGTTCGAGGGCTGATCGGAAGCGGGAAGTGGGAGCGCGGAAAGAAGCCCCAGACATCGAAACCGCGAATTATTTTATCGGTAATTGCTACGCGAGCGATTTGCGAAGCGCCGGGGAGCGCTCGGGCGCCGTGATCGACCCGCCATGATGATTTAATGAAAAGCTGCGCAAGCGACGCGCGAAATCTACGCGGACCCAATGAGAAGGAAAATATTAATTGCTGTGACAGATGGCGGTGTAAAAAAAAAAAAAAACGGGGGTAATTAACGCTTGAAACGCGAATGAATCGCTCCGCGAGTGAATCAAAAGATTTAGGCCGAAAGCACAGTGTTTCGAGCCTTAAAACATCTCACTGCGTGACTGTCGGAGGTCAGTATTGTATATTTCGATGAAATGTGTGGGTGCGAGTGAAGCGTCCACGTGCGGCCGTTCACACTTTTCCAGATTATAAATGAATTTCTTTGAGGAGAGATCGGCCTAAGCGTTAATTGGACTTTTCTCCTCCGTTCTCGCTGCTCATTTGGACCGGCTTCAAAGCTTGATAAGTTGCACAGTTTCCTCGGGGCTGCGCGACCCGGACGCATGAATGCGTTCGCTCGTATTCATCCGGGAGGCCGCGCGAAACGGATCGAGGGAAAATCGGGCGCCGCGGAAACAAGAATCCCCGTCAAAGGCGCGTAATTAACTGGCGGGCCCGTGTTAAATCGTCCAGCGGGATTCAGTTGAGAGTGGTGATCCGAAAAACAACACGGAGGGCGGGCGATGAAGTCGACGGAGCCGCGTGACGGTAATGAAAGCTCTGGCTTTAGGCGTAATGGGAGGTGCGAGGAGGAGCTAAACAGATGTTTCGCGGGCGCGGAAAAAGTGTCGCGAGTTCTCAAGCACGCATAATTAATCCTCCGTTAATCCGCGGGATCCTTTTTAGCCGGGGGAACGGTTGAACGAATTATTTCGTTCTAATTTAGCCCCCCCCGAACGCGTAACGAACTGGCGGGCGGGCAACGCGGCCGAGTAAATTGCTCGGTGGCTGCCGCTAATCGCTTTCTTGCGGCTGCAAATCTCGCGTTAAAAGAGCAGTGTCATTGCTAGAGTTCAACGGGCAGCGGGACGACGCGCGCTTGTCCTCCCACGCGGGCCCGTTCTTTTTCTCCTTACGCAACGGCGGCTCTATTCACCTGGTCGTTAACGGTAAAAAAGAGGCTGCCCGAGGAATAAAAGTATCAACGATACACCGTCATCGGGGGCTTCGCCGTGCTCTGCTGGGGAACGGGCGGGGTATCCGCTAATTGAAGAGCTCCTTTCACCGAGATAGCGGGGCACTCGCGATTTTCACAGCCCGCGCATCCACGCCCTTCTCTCGCCCCTACCCTAACCACACATTCTGCCACTTCGCTTTTCTTCTCGCGAAATTGCAATTAAGAATTGAGAAAATACGCGCGAATACGTTGACGAATGTGAAGGTGGAAAAAGGAGCGGGGTGGTTGGCTAGCTATAATCACGACACGCGCTCGTTTCGCTCGTTTCCGGCGGCCTTTGTTTCCTCCCTCGAAGCTGCTTAATCCGCGACACCTGGCTGTGTCGATTGATAACCGCCTCTTTCTTCGCGCGCTTTTCGAGCGCGGTTTCGTCGGGCTACTGCGACCAGGCTCTAAATGAAGTTGAAGGAGGCTGCGAGGCTGCGAAACTGCGATTGAAAATACGGGGGCTGTTTCGTTTTACTAGCACTCGACTAAGGATGGAGTTAGAGGCTTGTTCGATGAGGGAAAGATGAAATTTTTGTGGTTATGAAGGGTTTCGGTCACTGAGGAGGAATGTTCGCATATCGAAAATTAAAAAAAAAAATTGAAAGTCGTGCTAATAACGTAACTATTTTTTGTTTTCCAGTGGAACGGTCCTAGGTAGTGATGGGACTGATACCAATACTATTGATGATATTCAATCAATTCGATACCAAAGTACTCAATAGGAAATGTTATGTACTTGGTATCAATCATCGATACCAATTCTTCTTCAACCGATACCATATCAATACTATACCGAATCAAAACCGGTTTGATACTTTACGATATTATCGATACTTATTTGATACTTACGAAATTATCGATACTTGTCAGTCATTTGGTAAACATTTAATATTTACACTTCAGCGTGAGGTAAAGATATTGCAGGTATCAATATTCTCGTATAGGTATCAAGTAGGTATCGATATTTTTGTGTAGGTATCAAACAGGTATCGATACATTCTGATATGTAAGTATGAAAGAAGCATCGATTCCTTTTGATGCTTTTGACTTTGATATGTATCAATACCAGATTGGTAGAAGAGTATCCCAAGAATGTCCCATCACTAGTCCTAGGTATGAATACAGCCCCTCAAAAAAGTTGTGAGTTGTCATATCATCGCAAATATCTGCGAAACTGTAAAAGAGATATAAAAGAATTCTTCGAAAAGGGCTGGTGGGGATAAATTTCGAGAAGATTAATTTTCTTTCGAAAATTCTTGATTACCACATTGTAAAGATATACCTAAACGAATTCTTGAAAAAAAGTGGTGGGGATAAATTTAGAAAAGATTAATTTTATTATATAAAAAACCATCAAACTCTGAATGAAATATTTTCGTAGATATTGACGATAATATAGAAACTCTCAATTTCTTTGAGGGAGTGTTTTTACCCCTGGGACCGTTTCATTTTTGGAGAAAAAAAAATGGTCACCTTATTCAGCACCACTTGGACTACATATGTGCCAAGTGTCTGTCACTGTACATCCACATCGCTTCCGTTAGATACTCGCACAGGTAATTAAATAATCCTAAACCCTCGCAGAATTGCGTCGCAGTCTCAAAAGTCTCGTACTTTTCCATTCGAAAACTAAAACAGTCGTTCGATCAGCTCAAGTGCCTTTTGAACGGTTCGAGTAATTCCACGCTGCAAGGGATGATCCTCGTCCCCAAACGAAACTTGAGAATCCAGCGGAAAACGCCGCGGCAAAAATCCGCATCGCGAGCGTCCCGATTGTTGGATCCGTGAAAAGGAAACAGAGAAGAGGCGACAAGGAGGCGCGCATTTCTCTCCCGCCCTTGTATACGCGCCCCCCCCCCCCCTCGATCGGGGGATTTCACCCCGTACATCCCCGCCTCGACCTACCGTAAGCCTGATACTCGAGGTGTATTCCCGTGGAAAGATTCAAGTGCGTCTATTATTTTTCCCCGTTGGCGTCGGTGGTGCACGCGCGTTCCAGCCCCCCCCCTTGCGCTTCTGCCATCCCCTTCCCCTCAAGATGAATCACAGTTGAAGCTCACGTGGCCGCGTACAAGCGGATATACGCGAGGAAACGAGGCGCGAATTGGGCTTGATTTTTTTCCAGGGGCGAAACGAAAAAGGGTGGCGAAGAGGGCGGGGGGAGAGGCGAAGGCTAGGGGAGGGAAAGGTAGAGAGAGAAAGGGAAAAAGGGGAAGAGAGATTAATTACTGTCATGCACTGAATGGATGCACCTGTGGCCTCGAAGCAAGCTTTTTTCTATCTGGTGCTTCAGGAAATTAACCTTCCCTGCTTGCCAGTTGAATTCTCGACTTTTTATGGCTCTTCGTGCGTCGCTTCCCATTTCTTTCTATCTATGTCCTTCTCTCTCTCTCTCTCTCTCTCTCTCTCTCTCTCTCTCTCTCTCTCTCTCTCTCTCTCTCTCTCTCTCTCGCTCTATTTCTCTTTCTATCTCGTTCAACCGAGCAAATATTAATGGTAAAGCAGACACGTTGTATTGAGCTTAATATTTTTCTAATTGCAACCGGGTCCTTACTGCTTACTCCTATTAGAGGTTCTGCGAACTGAGCTTTATTCTTAGGAGGTGCTGATCGCAAGCAATTGCACGTTTCATGTGCTGTTCATAATAAGTTTGAGGTTGTACAGGTTCTAATTAAAATTACTGAAAGGGGATTGACAAGGGGACTCCACGGAGTTGGCCCCGGGGATTTTTATGAAAGTTTGATCAAGTTTAGTGGAGCAAATCCAAAGGTCGAGTGATTGCATTCTGTAGAATATATCTTAGAACATATCTTTTTTATTCTCGATAGTAAAAATTATCGTTAGGAAAAGAATATTCGTTATTATTTTATTACTCCTCCTATTCGACCACGTTTTATCCAGATTTGGGCATTAAGTAAGTGAAAAATTATTTAAATAACGGATCAAACAAATGTTACTTCATTTTAGAGTATTTGACAAATAAAGTTAATTCTTTATTTGACGAGACTTTATTCGACGCATGAGGAATAATTTTTGTTTAACTTTCATTCTATATTCGAAATTTTATTTTTTGCCCATCTGTGGTTTTATTGAATCATTGCACGTACGAACACTTAATTATCGAGACGGAGAATGATCGTGCAAGCACCTCGCTTTGAGCACCAAAAATTCATGACAAAACGAAACAATGGGAAGAATTTTTTGTTTCCATTGTCGCAAGAACTTAGCGTTTCGTTAGTCTCGCTCGTCTATCGGTTGAGAATGTTATTCGCGTTTATCCCCGGCACTTTAACTTCCAGGCACACGCGGATGATAAAAATTCTCACTTTACACAAAGTCCTGGAGGAAGATCGTTCACTTTGTAAAGTCCCTTGAACGGCGTACGTGCTACGTACGAGGGGCACCCTTCGTCTTCTTCTTTTTGAACGATGTCTTGTCAAAGCGGAAAACATTCTTTTGCCCCTGTGCTACGCGAGCCGTAAACCGTATACCTTGGGCACGACACCTTATTACTCTTCAATAATTCGAAGATAAGCGTCGTTAGAGCGTCTCGAGCATCTACGCTACTTAACGCGGTGTTTTATCTAGCCTTGCGTGAAAGGGGGTCGCGATAAACCTTTTTACAGGCCAATAAAACGATATAATACGCTAAGAAAGGTGTACGCCGCTTTACGTTCAAAGTTCTTTTTGTTTCCTGGAAGAGAATTCTAATAAAAAAGAGAAGCATGAAATTTGTGCAAACGGGAACGTTCATACAAATGGTCTTCAACTTGGAGGGGGTCATGAGACTTGGTTAAAATTTTCTACATAGTTTCTGCACAACTTGTATAACACGCCACTCAAAATTTCCCGAGAAAAACGAATTCAAAATTTTGAGCTTTCCTGGCGATTGATTTATCAGCACCTCGGATAAAATGTTAGCTATTTTCATTTATTTGATCAATACCAGTGGCTTGTTGATATCAGAAAAGAGAAAGTATACAGCAAACATTGGTCGTGGGTAATTAAAAATACTCATGTGCTAAGCTAAGTGCTTGCTGTCTTATAATTAGAGCTAGCTTCTTAAGACGAGACGCGGTATTGAGGAATAAGCTTTCAGCTAAGGCACATGAAAAGATTCCACGTCAACGACTCTTAACTTTTGCGGACTGAAAGATAGCCGCGTCATTACTTGCGAAAGTGTTAATTACTATTCGGTCGACTTTAAAACACGGAACGCGTGGTCTGAGATTATAGTCGTCGCGGCAAGATCTCGCTTTACCTTGCAAGAACTTTTTAGGGAGCGACTTGCCAAACACCACGTGGCATTTCTTCTTTTTTTAATATGTAAGAAAGTTTTCAAGGATCTTTAAGTGAAACGTAATTGGTTAAAAGGTAGTTTCTCCTTGGTTCTTAATAATTTACCGAAATAGTAGCGATGTGATGAGGACAAGCAATAACCAACTAGGTATGTTATGTTTTATTCTATTTTCTCTGTTATCAAACGTACATTCAGCAAGTGAATCAAATGCTTTCGAGCGGTAGTGTAAATTAATTGCTAGACTAATAAAGAAAGGTCAGAGAATTCATAAATACATCATGGAAAGCGTCGATAATATTTTAAGAAAGTCTTACTTCAGAGCTGATTAAAATCATTAATGAATTCTATAAATCGTGGATTTGACGCAACACGGATCCCAGCGAGTGTCCTCTCTTAATAAATTTTATGCCACGGTAGCTTGCAGCGTGTCGCATCAAGATAATAATTTCCCGAAGTATTTACCAACGAGAATATCCCTTTATGTGGGTTAAACGTAGATTTAATTATATTATATTAAAACTACTATGTGCCTTTAGTATCGCCGTCATTATATGTCGTGAATGGTAATTTAATTCCCCTCACAAAGGCATGAAAATTATAATATCCGTTCATGCTTCACCACCCTCCTCCCACCCGCCTCTCCCACCATTGATATAGCGTTTCAACGTGGAGTCTCGTTTCGTTGACATGCTTTAATAGCTCATTCGAGGAAAGTTCTCTACAAAACAGAATAACTTTTTTAAAATTGGTCCAAACGACTTGAGTCTTTATGAGAAGCTGGAAGGATTAGTTTACTAGGTGACGTGTTTCATCGTTTTGAAAGAAATTGCAATTAGTCGGAATAGCGAAGGAAATAGTGAAGGTGGCTTATTCAAGTTTTTTTATCTGAGCTTGTAATGAAAATTTAAAAATCCCGTTTGTAGATTTCAGTAAGTTGTATACATGCTGAAAATTTAGCAAGATAAAGCAATCGCGTAGATTAATACCTGCCCACCATTACGCCGTTTCTAAAATTTACATGCTGGAGAAAAGTCATCCCAAATTGAATCGCAAGTGATGCCAGTTATACACTTTCCAAGCCCGTAGCCTTGTCAGAGCTACCTTTCACGTCACAATAAACGAGAGAGAGAGTCAAAGAAACGATTTAACACTTGGGGCTGATTTGAAGCGAAGCTGATATAAATTCGTCCAAGCACCATTGTGTCCAAGGCACAAGTCTGCTAGACAGTCTAGCATACAAGTTCGCCACCAGATCTGGAGCTCGGCTCTTTCCCCATCCTCACTTTTCCGAACCTCGAACCTCCTTCACCCGTTGAAGGCTCCTACATGTACAGTCTATAGATGGGCGCGGGGCCCTTCGTTGCCTCGCAACGCTGCCACCCCGTGTGTTTTGGTTGACTCCAGACATCTTCGAACGCAAATAGACGCCGCGGGAGAAAGAATTCGCCGCCTTTTGGGACGTGTGCCGGGCAAATTACGCGAACGAGTCAATGTCGCCAAAGGATCGTAGGTAGATCGTCGGTGTGTTTGTACGTGTTATAGCGTGCGGTACGGGCAACGTAGGGACAAGAGAGGCGATATATAATGTTCCGCGATATTAAACGGGACGCATTCCACCGAAGCCACCCTCTGGTCCCTGCTATGAATGCTTCTACGACCCCCGTCTCCTGTCTCACCCTACTATGGCCCCCCCCCACCCCCTCCAGACCCCTCCCCACAGGCAACCACCCACGGGAGCTGGGAGACCTGGCCTCCTCGACCAGGGCTACCCCCGAATGGTTATACGCCAAATTTACAGCTTAGCCAGAGCCACCACTACCCACGAACACGCCATTTACTACACCCCCGGGGACTGCGAGCCAGATACGCCGCTGTATGACGCGTTTGCTCAAGGATAAAGCTGCTTCGAACGATTTACGGATGTCACCGATACGCGCGAGGCACCGTTTCGGTTACTCGGTTTTTAAGGGAATCGTTTAAAGGGGATGTTTCGACCTTAACTGGTGCTTTGGGTTTTCAACCCCTGTGTATTGTAGATTTGGCACTTATTAATGTGTAATGCGGTTAAGAGGAGGTTGGTGGTACGGGCTTTAAGGAGGATTGGTTATAATCTTAGTAGAATATGGATGGAATGATGTGTTTTTTTAAGTATGTTTAGGCATATCTAACGCTGCTGAAACGCATACATTGGCGACAGCTTGCTTATGTTATTCTTAAAGTTACACGAGTCCTTAAAGAAAGGAAAACGTAGGGGATTTAACTGGGTCTGAGGAGACTAGCAGGGTTACAGGAATGTGGATACTGTTGAATAAAAAAGATTTTTAGCAGTTCGTGAAAACAATTATGTGCACTCAAGAGTCTACAGTTATTTTACTTTGCAGTTGAAATAGACATTTGTATCTGGTGTCCTTTGAGTCTGGTTTGTCACGCTGAAGCCTACAGTGGACAACTTAAAGACACCCTCTGCATTTGAAAATTTGGAAACACTCTAGTACATGAATTCATATCTAGTTCCTCTTAGTTTCTTTGCCCATTCTCTTCCGGAGGTGTCCGTGACGTTGCACGACTTCGTAGAAAGGTTGCCATGCAACTGCCTCGGACTTCTCAAGATTATGCTCACTTTCCAAACCAGGCATCACCTAATTTTACCAAAGGTTCGTATCCTAAAAGGGAACATTCGACGTTGCTGCACCTTGCTGAAAGTAACCTCAATCACCAACGGAAATTAAATCACAGAAGAATCTACGCGGCCTCAGGTGAAATGCCACCAGAACCCCACAGTGTCAGTCGGTGTGTTAAGTCCGATATTTAAGAACACCCAGCGCGCATCCCCGCGAACTTGCCGCAACAACGCGAAACGGGAAGCAAGTTTCGCATTTCCAGCGAGGTATCCCCGGCTCTCGTCATGCTGTCCCCCTGGCAGACGTCCGGGACCGTTTCGTTCGAAGTTAAAAGGAGACAAGAAATTTCGCAATGTCGGGGCAAGCGGTGCCGTGGACAAGGACGTTCCGGTCTCTCCCATGACCGGGAGTAGCCACGACATTCCAAAATGCTTTCCACCCCCCCGGCCGCCGCCCGCCCCCCCCCCCCCTCTCCCCCCTCTGGCTGCGCCCTATCACGGCTGACCCGGCTATTCCCTATCCTTCATCCGCGCATTTCCATCCCTCCGCTGGGCAACCCCCGTCGAGCGGCGGCCACACCGAATGCAACCATGCGTCATCCGCCATGATCTATGCTTTCTGCCGCGCTGGCATTACCCTCGGCGTGCACACGCGAGCGCGCGATACCTATGTGCGCGCACGGCCCCGCCGAAACAGGTACAGGCGCATTTACATAAGGACGTACACCAGCTTGGCCAGCGGGAGAGATATATGAATCCCCGGTGGTCGGTGTGCGCCGGTCGGCCAGCGACGTGTCGCACGCGTGTGCGTGCCTCTGGCCGGGCTCGCGTCTCTATTAAAGCTCCGCTCATTTTCAGCGACCTGCATATTGTTGCCCGCGCTCGCACCACCCCCGCCCGCCTTTGCCACACGCGAATATTCACCGACCACGCGGCCCACCGCCGAGCCCTTCTTCCGCACGCCCTGTCCACTCGCCTATATACCCTTCCTTTCCTTCTTCCCTCCCTCCCTTTCCCTTTCTTCGATTTTTTTTTTTCATCCGCCGCCGTCGTGGGCGTCCGTTACCGTCCGCGGTCCGGTAGAAACTCGTTTGGACCTCGCCGATACTGGCTCTCTGTAATGACTCTCGAAGGCCCACCGTTGTCGAGGGAAAGGTAGCGGCGGCTTGATTTTCTGGTTTATTAAGAGCCAATGATCGACCACTTGCGTAATAGTAATGAGTCAGGCGCATGGCGGTGTGCAATGTACGTAGAATTTTATAGTTGGTGGAACAGGATAGGCACTCATACAGATGTAGATTACTTAGATGGTCTCTAAAGTGATACCCTTGAGGGTGAAAGCCAGCAGATGTGTTTTTGCCACTCGTTACAGAGCCCTGCACTGGAGATTATAAACCCAGTGCACTTGCCAGCCTTGCTGCAGCCCCGAGGCCTTAAATAATTGATGCACAAACATTATGCTGAACACGACTCTGGGGTGGTGATCCTCGACTGGTAGATAGAGGGTCCACTTGGATTCATCTGCTATTTCAATTTTCTTATGCCGTATTTTACTAATCGCTTCTTCAAGAAAAGAGGAATGTAAGGTGACAGAATGAAAGTTGAAATGAAGACCTAGCATGAAAGCTTAGTTTCAGATGTATATGAACACAATTATGGACCAAAATGGCTCAGATTCTAATAATTGTCTTTAGAAAATAGGTGTTAGAAATTAATTTAGTATGCGGGGGGTTAAGATGAATCATATAGTGCATGTACAGTAATGATAATTTTACCTACTACGATTCTACATGGCTATATTCTCAAATAAAATTCAAGATACTCTATGAAACTGATTGTAAGATATCGAAATGTCACTAATGTCACTAATCGCGATTGTAATCATGGTTTTTTTCTACGCCATCGCGTCTAAATGTGTTTATTCTGACGTCTACTTAGGTACGAGATTGTGTTTCCAGAGTGCGGGTAACATATTTCTTATAAAACCTTCAGAAACAGCAGAAAAGTAACAGTTAATCGCGAAGATTACTACGAACAGATGTTAGTAGCATACGCTGCTTTCTTTGGCAAGTTTTCAGCGTCCATTATTGCATTTTACGATACTCCAATCCATCTCTAACTTCAAGCTACAATACTTGTATTATACAACACAGTCTGGAACGAACTCCTTGCTAATTCAATTTTAGCAAAAGTATTTATATCCACGTGTATTCCCACTTTACCATCCGGTATACTTTATACATGATATGTAGAAGATTTTCCGGAAATTCCACGAATGTGCGATCTAAACGGTGCATTGATAATTGAGCTGGTCCGATGAGTTTAGGTCTAATGGAACGGATTTTCTGCGAATTTAATAGTTGGCCCGTAATTTTCAGTGGCAAGCCGTGGGTTGAGCTGCACACGAGCGCTATTATACTTAGTATTCCGTAAGCCGTAACGAACAGATGTAATCTGCTTCCGTGAATGAACCGAACATTTTCGACGGATTATTGCGGCGTATAAAACCTCGTCAAGCCGAAGTTTCTTTCCGCATTTAGCTCCGCTTTATTAACTGTGTAGCGTGCTCTTTGAACACCCATTTATACGCGTTGCTTTATTAAGATATATATATATAAAATACAAATCAATAGTGATTGACATATCAATTGAGGCATTAAGAGCAAGAACGGACTAATGCACTTTTTTTTGTGAAATAGAGTTAGTATCAATAATGTACTCCAATACGCCGGGCTAACCATATAAAATAGGAGTAATTAATTTCTTTTCAATGTGGGTTAATCCGTTTTTGCTTTCAATGCCTCAATTCTTCCCGCGTAAATCCAAGTATTAATCACCCTTCCCTGGGAGCATTTGATATTAATAATTCAATCCTCGATAGAAAATAGAGGAGCACCTAAACAGCTGGATTCAAAAGTTGAATTAAGAAACATTACAAAGTATTCGGACATCGGTAGATTTGTAACAAAGGCAATCATTAAATGGGCCTACAAAGGCTAATATATGTAGCAGTAAAACATTGATACATGTTTCGCGAAACTTGCATCTTGCTCACGCACCTAGCTGACGAGCAAGATGCCAGTTTCGCTTCTGATGCTGAAACACGGCAACCGATCTACGGACGTAGTAACATGTATCATGAAACCTGGGAGTCGATGCATTTGTCAACGTTTCACTGCAGCATATCAACACAACTCCTACGCTCAGGGCTAAAGAAGCGTTAAATTAAACGCCCGCTAGCAGAACAGCCACGTGTCGTAACCCGAAACTCCAAATTCGCGCGATCAACCGCCACGAGTTTCGGCTAGTGTCGCGAGCGAGTGGCGGGGCGAAGGGAAGGTGTACAGAGGGTGAAATCGTTCGACGGAGTATCTCGCCACGTTCCCGTTAAAGGAGCATAAAAGGGTGGTTGTGCCCCGAGATTGGAGGATCGCGTGGAACGCGACAGGATGCAGTTTCTCCTGCTTTCAACGGGGGGGTTCGTTCCCGCGAAACGGAGATCCGGTATTGCGGTCGGCGCCGCGGGGGCAGAGAGAGGGAAGGCTTTTCCGGGGGCTTAACATACACACTCCACCCCCGGTAGGCGGAGTGTACCGCCTACGAGCGGCCCCCACCGCTAGCTACGGCACTGATACGCGATATCAGTGAACACTTGTTGCTCCGGCGTATAGAGATTCTGGCTTGTGCCGCGCCAACGAGCCGCCGCTCCGTGGCCGCCGCGATTTTTCACGTGCTGATTTTTCCACCCACCCTAACCTCCGTCCACCCTCCCCGCGCTGCCTCTCCCCCGCGCGCCCAGTCCCACCCGTCGCTGTTCGCCGCGCGGCGACTGGCACGGCGGGTGGATTTTCGCGCGCGGCCCCTATCGGCCGTCTGACGGGCGACGACGATATTCCGGGCTCGAAAACGAGCCCGGCCGCGGGATTCCGTCACGCCGGACCCCAGCCGCCACTCGGAGAAATGGAGCTGCAACCCTGTAAATCTTCCATGCTTATCGGCTCTCTCGCCTCGCGAGGCGACCCGGTATGACACGGCTCCCCGTTGCGCGACGCGGCTACTCGGCCAGCCTTGATACCAACCCGGACAATCTCTCTCTCTCTCTCTATAATTGTACACGCTTTTATCCTGAGCTGCATCTCGATTTTTCATTATTGTAGCCACGTTAGGTGTCCGATGGTGCACGTATGCTAATGGATTGCGTTCATTTGATTGTTGCAGGCAGTGCGGTGGCTGCAGCCGACACCATTTCCGCGCCGTGGACTCCCGCGAGTTCCGGGCCGCCGCCCGACGCGAACGGCTCCGGCTCGGATACCAAGAATCTCGACGTTGGCGAAATTAGCGATGTAAGTTGAACACCTCTCGACCTGTCTGGCCTTGGGCCACTGACAGGTAGTCCCAGGGCTAAGTGTGGCGCGTGGAACAGGTATGGCGATTAACTGGGGTACGTTTAGGTGGTGAAGAGACACTCTTGAGGGTATGAGCGTAGGTGGCTATTGCCACGAGCTGTACAGGACCATCATGGATGCCCATTTTTATCGCGCTTTGCGGAGATATAGGGATGCAAATGGGAGAGGGGGTAAAGTCAGTCATGATCTCAGGGATGCTTTGGATACACTTTTCCAACATTAGTACACTTTGAGAAGCCGACCAAATGAGTGTAGCTCTGTAGTAAGCGAGGAAGAATTCATTTGGTGGTTTGCATCCTCGCTATATCTCTGCTATATCTGTGCTGTCTTCTTTACTTCTTTACTTCTTTACCTTTCTTTACTGCCTTCACGGCGTCGCTGTACCAGTTCCATTGGTTGTTTCCACAAATCGTCGTTTGTCTTGAAGACTTCACTGTGCCGAAATTTCGCGTGCTATCGTTGATGGATATAGCTTAGGGTGGTCCACGGCCTCAAGGAATTTTTTTTTTGTATTCTTTGTTGCTTTCCACTAGACTGTTTTGTGTATATCAAAAAACAGCAAAAAGATATGAACTATATTTACAGGTCGCTACGATTTGCAATATTATTTTACATAAGTGTATATTATCCCTAAAATGTTGTTTTTGTGTCAGATTTAAAAATGGCTTCCACTAGTACCCTCAAATTGAGAAGGACATCAGCTGGAGAGTCGTTAATTGGTAGCCAGACAGAAACTCTTTTCCATGCCCTTATAAACTTAAGCGACCTCCAAATATTGTCCGATTGGGCTCAAATTTTGTACAGGTGTTAGCATGTTTGGAACAAAAGCAAGCTTGTGGAATACCTACATTTTATACTTGAAAAAATGGAACACCCTAATATAGCTATTATACTATTTTCCTTACCATCTTTACATAACTTGCCAGTTAGAACCTTAATAGTGTAACGCATACAGATGTTGACCCCTAGTACAATGATTGACCCTCTTCCCCAAAAAGTAGGAAATATAATATAATGTTTTTTTTATATAATAAAATATATCTATATTTCGGTGGCCCAGATATTTTTGTTCCGAATAAAATTATATTTTATTA
Source organism: Andrena bucephala (assembly GCA_947577245.1). NCBI lineage: Eukaryota > Metazoa > Arthropoda > Insecta > Hymenoptera > Andrenidae > Andrena > Andrena bucephala. The sequence continues at coordinate 91,802,103 of OX387715.1, read as the reverse complement.
TATAAAAAAAACATTATATTATATTTCCTACTTCATGGGGAAGAGGGTCAATCATTTTATAGGGGTCAACATCTGTATGCATTACCCTATTTATTTTACGCTTATAAGTTATACAGATTTGTCTTGCAAACACCCTTTGCTCGTAGATACCTTTGCATTCCGAAATTTCGAAAAGGAGAAGTTTAAACTTCAAGGTGTACATTTTAAACTAGAGAAGCCTACGTTCCAATGGGAGGCCCCCCGTTTATTGCGAGCAGTAGAAGCATGCGTAAAAACGCCCAACTTTCCCATAGGCATATTTCTGATTACCCGCAGTTATCCACATCCCTCGGGTCGTCACTGTCAAAATTTAGCTGCGTGCAAAATTGTCGTATTTACTTCCGCAAATAAAATCAAAATCGCGAAATCGCGAAATTTTATGGGGGAATATCCCCAACCCAGGAATTCGAAAAATTACGAAATTTTGGGGATATGTATTACTCAATTCTTTTTGCTGTCCAAATTCATTCTATGGTGATGAAATTGACTCCTGAAAATCCGGCTATTTTCCGATTTTCTCTTATAACTCGCGAACTGTAAGAACTGTAAGTTACCAAATGACGGTCCTAATTAAAAGAAGTAACTTCTTTTCTATCGTTCGCCAGTTATAACGCAAAATCGGAAAATAGCCGGATTTCCAGAAGTCAATTTCATCCCTTACAGTGGACTTTGGTGCCAAAAAAAATTGCGTAATACACACACATATGTCCTCTACATATTCGCAAAGTTTCAGAATTTTTTGAATTTCCAAATTGCGCATCTTCCCTTGTTAGAGGCTTTTCCTCAGTCGAACGAGTCCTTAGTTCTGGATTATGTGCCAGGAAATATTATATCGGCGAAACAAACGTGACCGGAATTCTTAGGAAAGACTTTCTTTTTTCCTGACGATCGTTTCACTGTCTACCTTTCCGTGCTCGATTTCTAACGCGCGAAGTAATCGCTCGCTTCCCGCTCGTTCGTGCAGCACGGACGTCGTCTCCGATTCGTTGAAATTCCAAGTTCGACCGTATCTTCGGTTGAACATCCGTGTTCGCGGACACGTATGAGAAAAAAAGAGCAGGACACGCGTCGCGCGAGGCAACTAAAACGAAATTGGCGGGAGGATTTCTGGGACGGGCGAGGGAAGATCGACTGATGGACCGACTCGTCTACGTGCCGGACATGATTTCGTAAGGAGCGATCGGTCTTGGTACAGGAATCATTTTTAAGATACGGTTGAACAGGATTTTAATCTTAGATCTGTTCAGACACTGCGAAATTGTATGGCAAGTAGGTAACGTGTAACGAGGAAAAATCTTACAGTCCAATTTTTGCAATTTCGTTCGAAGTTTTAATTCTCAATTGGAATAGGCTTAAATGATTTTGGAATAAAAATGATTTTTTAGGGCCTACTGAAAGTTCTTAATTTATGCATATGTTACATGTAATGCCCATGTTTCTTATAGTATGTTTTGACACGAAAAGCAGTGACCAATTATGCCCGTAATTCATAATGACAATGAAGCAGAAATCTGCTGCTATACATTATTTTCTAAAGCACAGTTTATTATACAACTATCAATAGATAAATAACAGAAGTATTTATTTAGTAGCATTCATTTACAAAATCACTGTAGCAACTCAGTCTTATCCAAAGGTCTCCACCGTCAAGTAATTAATTAATCAAGAAAATGATCAGGAAAATAGAAAAGGCTAGGCAAATTTGAAATATTCCCAACACTTCTGTGACAAAAAATGGAACACAGGAATTAATTATAACAGTACTTAAAATACAGATTGGACCCCGCACGAATACGTTAAAAACAGACCAAAGTCGTATTACGAAATTTAATTAAAAAATGCAGGAGTAATAATTATATGAGCCAATTGTAAAGGCGCAAATATCGGTTCTGTCTTCCGGTAATCCGAATTAATTCTCTCAGTGATTTTTATTGCGCGCGGGGATTTACCGCCGGCGGAAAAATGGGGACGTTATTTACGAGGGTGGGGATATTCAAGTGTCGGGGCTCGAATTATCGATGAATCGGTGTGTTCGTGTTTTCCAGGACGAGAAGGACTTATCGGCAGCGGACGCGGAGGGTGTATGGTCGCCGGATATCGAGCAGAGCTTCCAGGAAGCTCTCACTATATATCCGCCATGCGGCCGACGCAAAATCATTCTGTCCGACGAAGGGAAGATGTACGGTGAGTCGAGCAATTTCCGCCAAATTCGCTTTTTGGGGGTAGGGAAAAAAGAATGGCGTTTCTACAGGGAGCCTGAAAAATATCAGGTTATTTCAGGTGTCTTTATGTAGTACGAGTCTAAGGCAAATAGAAAGAAGTAAATTTAATTACCAGTGTAATCCACTTCTTTTTTAATTACATTTTTTCTATTGTACCTACGGTGGACTGGCACGATAAGAACAAACATGTTTAATACGTTGTAATTTGCTTGTACGATAAGAGTTTTGAAAGGACGTGATATTTGCAAAGGGTATTAACTCATTGCGAATGGTAGTTACGCTTTTTGTGGAGCTGCATTATTTTTTGTGCTATTTAGTATGTGAAGGAAAGAAGATAAACGAAGTTATATAGCTATTTACCTTATGGCGACCATTTATCGTTGGGGGAAATGATCCTATAATCTTGTGTGGAAGCAAATACACTAAGGGCCTTGTTATAAGAGACACTTTCGTGGCTCGCGATAAATGTTTCAGATATACATATTTCCTATCTACTTCTGTTCCCTTATTATTACCTACTTATATTTATTCTCGTTTAGTTTCTATTCGCAATTGCTATCTTTTTACACCTTTTTCGAATCTGCGCTATCTTTGACATGAATGTATCTGCACTACCAGTTTTAAGTCGCATCGGAGTTTCATTTCAAACGGCCCCTTTTGACAGAAAAGAATCAGAGCATTTATAAGGTAGGGGAAACCGGTGCGAAGTGAAGCACTTAAGGTTTAACAACTCACAAAAAGCACAAAAATAACAGAAACAGGCATATTTTTTTACCATATTATATTACACTCTCTTGTTTTACAAAATCCATAATAGAAAAGCTTTGTCACTTTAGAATTTGATAAAATATTTATTAAGAAATCTGTTTATTGAATACGAGCTTATAAAAAATATGTTACAATTTGTCTGTGAAAAAAAAGATTTTAAAATTGAAAAGAAGTTGAAATACATTTAAAATACACAAAAAGAAATAATATACTAAAAACTAAATAAAATTACAGGGAAATAACAGAAAACAATTTATTATACGTGCTCTGATTGGTTTCACTCTGCCCCATCCACTTTGCCCCTCGATTCAGTGGAACAGAAATGTATGAATTTCATGTACAATTTATAGGTCACAATGGTAATCACATAATATGTTGAAATAAAGCTAATTTAACACACTTTCACATAACCTGAATGACAAGGCAAAAGAATAACACATACAGATAAGACATTACTTACCTGACTGTAGAAATAACAATTTCGCGCATTAAATTTAAAAATGTTGAATAGAAACCCTAAACATTCCACCAACAAGCAGTTTCACAAATGATAATGACTTGATGACTGTTTCTGACTGACTGAACCAACACTTCACTTTGCCTCACCATTTCGTCTTTTCCCGGTTTCCCCTACGTGTGTCACGTGTAAAAAAATTATTATCCTAAATCTTAGACGCCCTCTTTAACAAGGACCCATTGTACAAGTTTTCTTCCTACCAATTTGTTTCTAAAATCATCCAGTGGCACATTAAACGATCTCGAAGGACACCCCGTTCGCAAATAATATCGCGACGAAGAAAAATATCCTTAAACGAAGGACTTACGGGCTCCCTATGCTTCACGTGTATGTACGCGATGGTAGAAACGTCCAGGCGGGCGTCGTTATTGCTCGATGCTGAGGTCAGTCTACGTGACCGACCAGATATTGCCTGCTACGACCACGGCTACCACCGTAGTCACCACCATTAACCGCCATGAGCTCACCACTGAGGCAATAATGCCACGCCTCGAAAGGTACCCCCCTTGACCAGCATCTTTGTACCAATATAGTTTGCCATTTTCAACCATATTTTTTCCCTCGTCTCTTACGTGCTTCCACTTGCCTTTTAAAAGAAAGGCAGTCCCTTTTTTCCCAATAGTAGGTACACTGCTTCTGTCGAACTTACTATGTACTTACAGTCAATTCTGTTGTTTAGGCGAGTTCTATTCAAGCTTTGCCGTCGTTGTTAATCCCCCGATACTTAATCACTGTTGAAGGGTCCGAAGTTACGATAACAATATCGTTCTCGGTTCCAAATCATGACGGAAGTAAGAGACATTGCTCGTGAATAATCATTAGAAATCAGTTGCGTCAGGGTAAAAAGATATTGAGTGCGATTCGAATGTTTCTTAGCTTCTAAATTTTTCATGTACGAAATAGAAAGCTTGAGGGGCATTGGTTTCTGCGCGATTCACGTTTGTTCACTACTTGGTACATTCGTTGCACGGGACCGAAGGGTGAGAGTGGCCTTTTTTCCCAGCTATAGTCGCAACCCTTTTTGATTCTTGGGTGGCCCGCGCATTTCGACCAGATGTAGGCTTGAATCCCATTCGTTAAGGAACAATGTCGCTTAATTTTCGAAAGCACGCCGCAGGAAAAGCCTGGCGGGTGGCAATTCAATCTTGGGCCCGCGGCGGTTCTATGAAAACGAAGCTTAATTCGCTGCCGCCTCGCTGACAGTCAGGTCGCGGATGGAAACAAGAAGGCGGACAATCGGCTGAGCTATGCGTCCCACGAGCCCCGTCTCTTTGCTCTTCGCTGTGAATTAAGGAAAAATTAATTTAACGGCCACCCCAACTGATTGCCCTTGAGCAGCAACATCGATTGTCCACAGTAGCCTCGTGACAAAGGGGTTGCCCTCGACAGACCATTGTGATTTCTACAACCCCAACTGTTGAATCCGTTTCGTATAACGTAGCAATGGACGTGGGGAAAATTTGTATTTAGACCGATGAGCAATAGGTCCCTTTTCTATGATTACCACTCCTTTCTGTCACAGGAGCGAAACCTATAAATAAAAAAATAAAAAAAAATTATGAAACATTGAATAAAGCAGAATTCCAAATTCCCCCTTCGACTAAGCTATTAATAATTAGGTATCTACTTTTCTGCAATTCCAAGTAAATTTAAATTTAATTATACCTATTATTTCACCATGGGATATCAAGGGACCCTAAACTAACGGCAATAAATCTTCTTTTATGTCTCGTTTGCCCGTCTGACGATCGCGTCTCGTTCACCCTCTTCGACCACAGAAAGCTTCGAAATTTCCAAGGCTCCGCGTCCAGACAGATTTTCCCCGGGAAAATCATAAACTCGAGGAGAATTTCATCCCCCGATAATTCGCTTCTGGGTGGAAGAGCGCGGTACTGGCTGGTCCACGGTAAGAACGGGACGCGATATAAGATCGGTCTGGACGTCCGAGGGACGAGGGAGCGTCGACGTCGGGCGTCGACGTCGGCGTCCGTCCACCGGATGGAAACAAAGGATAACGAGGCGCGAAAATCGCTTAACGCGATTGGCCATCGATCCTATGGGAAACTTATCTTGCCCGTTGCTCACTCGCCGAGCCAATAAAGGATCCCTCGGCCTTTCCACGGGATTAAATATCTCGGGGCAATTTACCTCCTTCGACCTCCTCTCTTCCTCCGTCCCTCGCCCGCCTCCCGCTCCTTCCTTCCGCCTTCCCGCCGTCTCCTCTCTTCTTCTCCTTGCTCTTCTTTTCCCGTCAGAGCGTCGACGCCCACGCCGAGATTTCTCCGCCGAAAGACCGATCGTTTCCGCAGCGGGAGAACGTAAAAGAGGAGACGCTCGAAAAGGAGAATCCCGCTCCCTTCTTGAGATGCTACTGCGCGTCGGTTCGCCTCCTTTATTGTTTCTTATTTCCGATCAGCCTGATTTTCTTTCAGCCCCGCGACCCGCGCCGTTTTCCATCTCTTCCTTTTATCTTTTTTCTTGGCTTGCTGCTTGTCGCAGTTTAAGGATTAGCTTGTTAGCAAAGGGGGAGGAGTTGCTGCTCGAAATACACAAGTTTTTGTGTGAGGAATGGGGAGCCTGTGGATCTTCTCAGAAGCCGCATTAAATATGCAGCAGCGCAACGCAAGGAATTTGGCGAGAGGCTGTGTCTGTGGTTTCTGTACTGCTGTTACATTTATACAGAGTGATTCTGGAGGAAAGGTCAATAATTCATTACTAGAACTATTTAGCTTCGCAGCAAAACTACTTTGATTTATAGTGAGGAGAAAAGTGTGGAGTACCGTTTTTCACGATATTTAATGAATATTTTAAAATACCGTGAAATAAAATGAACACAATTATGGTAGATTCTAGATTGTAGCGTGATCTATTTAAGAGATTTAACTCAAGGAGAGCAGAGATGGGCAAAAAATCATTTGAAATCAAAATTTCGTACACAAATTTTTATTTCAAATAATTCTTTGCCCATCTCTGAAGGAGAGTGACTCTGTCATGGAATTGATATGTTCATGCAAACGTTTTTCTCTCGTTATTATTGCCTTTTGAAGCGCCAAAAATGACGCTAGAAGGTGTGTTTTCTAGTAAAGAAACATTTTAATCCTTTGACAGTAAATTTATGTACGCTGCTCACCCTTTTCAATATCCCTAATATTCACGGATTCTTGAAATTCTTCATAATTGCATCATGTAAATAGAACAAAAATCCTACCAATCAGATCCTTAATCTCACACGCGATAATGGATAAAAATCGTGAACTACTGCATACGTTCAAGCTGCAGATCACGTGTCAAAGGAATGTCTGCGACAATCCAAGGCTACAGCAATCCAGACGTTTGGGAACGTGTGAAGGAATCGGTGTAGCGGTCGACTGGACCTTTAATCGATTTTAAGAGACAATATATAGAGCGTGCACGCGATGCTCGTCAAAGGATATCGTAAAAAGTGCTCGATCTCCCAGATTGGTGGAACATCCTTTTTGCCCAGTCTTTCGAGAGGCCTGTTCCTCGGCAAAGCGAAAAGAAACCGCGTCTGTTCGTTCTAGCATCCAATAAACCGGCAGAAATAGAAGGATGTATGCTCTCTGGAGCATGGAGGAGCGCTTAGAGAAGCGCTTTAGGTTCTTGCTGGTGTGCCAGGAAAGAAAAACCCCTTAGCTGCGGTCGTAGAACGTTTTCGTGCTTCCACTCCGCCGTGTAACTTCTTTCGCGCTGGGTCAATGTTCTCCAATGAGTCCCGTAAATATCGCTTCTTGCAAATTTCTCTCGAGCTTCTTCAGCGCGCGGCGTTTCCTTTCCCATTTGCTTGTACTGGCCTGATCGGTGTTACCCTGCCTCCTTGAAGATGTATCTTACAACTGACTGCTTGCAAACCAATTTTTGCCTCACAGTCGATAGACACGATCACAGGATTTGCAGCGGTATATCGTTGTGCAGGCAAATAGGTTGAGATTGTGGGGTGGGTGTAAAAACATGTAGGGGAAGATTTGTGGAAGAGCTGAACTTGTATCCCTTTTGATTTTTCAACACTCACTGTGACATTATTCGTCTCCATTAGACCTTCTACACTGCAGACGCTTCAAATAAAACAAAATATTTTGGAGTTAACACTTTTGAAAATATGAAGCGTACGAAAACGAAGAAGATTTATATATTCGCTAAAATCCCTTTAACATAAAAAACTTCTTGTAGGTAGATTATGTTTACAACTGATGGATAAAAGGTCATTTTGAATCAGTTCATGAGTGCCTAGCCAGTGATCTTCATCTTGCGGAAAATAAATAGATAGATATCAGTAATATACTCATGTAACAATGGAATCGTTAAAGAGTCCCGCGTTAATCGTGCGCGTGAACGCAACGCCAGTTAAATGAAGGAGTAAATGTAGGAAACGGTTTCACAGCTGGCTTATTTGAAACATCCGCGCGCAATCGAGGCGAGGTGACCGAGCACAAAAGATCAGGTAGCGCGCCGTTTAAACACGGGCGGGCGTGTACCGCCTCGGGACGTATTTAAACACATAAATCGTGCGCTCGCGGAACCACCTGATCTTTGCAGGTAGCTGGCAAAACCTCTCGAGCTATGCGCTCCGTTCTTGTTCGTGTCCGTGGTGATGAAAATTGAAGAAAATGCGACGGCGGATGTGCAGACATGATCAACTGCAACACCTCCGCAAACACTAAATACCGGTACTGTCTAAATAGAAATAAAAATTGGGGTGTGTCAGCAGGGCCGGCCACATACGGAGTGGGTGCAAGGCACCCGGGGCCCCGGTCTGTACAGGGTGGGCCCAAAAAGGTAAAATGAAGAACAGAGAAAATAAAAAAGGAAAAGTGCGAATGAACATTTTTTATTTGATTAAAATTAAGAAAAAATGAGTTTAGAACATAATTTCTAATATAATAATACCTATAATAATCTAATATTATTACTGATATGGCAATAAAAAATCATATTTGAATATGTTAATGTTTATTTCTTTTATTTTTTTATTTTCTTTATTATTGTTATTATCATCCTTTTTTCATAATTTCGTTCTGTGAAAAGATGTTTTATCGTGTTATGCTTTTTTACCGTTGAGACTTTCTTTGGCGCCCCGAAAATATTTCTAGAACCCTGGCCTCTTTATAGACAAGGTCGGCCCTGTATGTCAGAGCCCACCTCACCAGTTAAATAACAAACTTTCCACCTCACCATTTAAGCGTTAAAATATTTATTTTATTTATTTTTCGTCTTTATTTCACCAAATTAGTACACCGGATGGTGAAAAGGCGAGGCTCAGCTAAAGCTGTTATTAGGCCTAACCTCGTAATAGTGTCACAGACCAAGCGCATAATTTGAATAAACTAAACTAAGACTAGAGACAAAACAAAACTAAACTAAATCTAAATCTAAGAACTAAAACTAAAACCAAAGTAGAAGTAAAGTAAAGTAAAGGAGGTGAGGAGTAAAAAACATATACACGACACATCTTATCAATCCCAATAAAAATAAAAAGCATACCCCACATTTTGTTCCACGAGGGTTCAGCACGAAAATAGTTTCAGAAATCCTGAAATTCTTGTAGCTTTACGTAGAGCAGGTTAACATCAAGTACAGCGCAGGGAAGTGCAAATAAATAGCCCAGACATAGATAATAATTCGGATATTAATTCAAATTCATAACGAATTCCTTGGATCCACATTGGACCCGAAGTAACTCAAAACTGTTCGCAGACCAGATGCAACTGAGAAACTTCTTAACGAACGTTGGTGCCTGTTGCACCGCTAAACCTGTTAATCACTGCATCACTTTGACCAAAAGTTTGCAGCGCGCGGCAACTCCCCGTTTATAGGCACGCGCGAATGAGCGCTGGCGCTGATTCTGCCGCCAGAAACACGGTAGACACGTCCGTTACGAGCGTGCTCGCGCGCGCACTTCGCTCGCTCAAGTTTACAGGGTTTCGTGTACTCGCGAAGCTACCTGCGCATCCTAGTTTATGGGTCATCCAGTTGATCCACTCCACGATATCGCACCGCGCGCTGGATACTATGGATCATGGCCCGTGAATCGGTTCCCACGCGTTCTGACTCGCTGCGCTCGTTCTTGAATAGTTATTAACAGATCCCGAGCCCTTTGTCACGGGATATCGCTGTAACGGCACACCTGGAAATCGTGTTGTGCCATGTAAACGATCCCTGGTTCACGGTAATGTTTAGAAACTGCTGTATCTGGACGCGTGTCAGTTGCTCGGCCCTTTTGCCTGGGCTTGTCTGCAAAAATACAAGCGTCCAATTGACCCAGACCTTGCAGCAACAGGGGTGCACCTTCATCTTTATACAGATCGATTAAATTAGAAAAAACTGTTTGGAAAATTATTACTTTGACTTAATATTAAAAAGAGATTACTAATTAAAAAAACAAATATCTTCACACAATATGTAGTTGTTATTGAGTTGATAAGTTTTTATTTCTATTTATGGCAAATAAAATACTATAATAAAAATGTTAATATTAATATTTCTATTTTGATTTATTTGCAAACGTGCACCAAATGATGGAGAATCTGTTTTTACGTATATTACACGTCGTAATTCAAAAACTGTCAACAATGGAGTTGCACCCCTCTTGATGCAAGGTACTCAATTCAGAGCTCCGCCTTTTCTGCCGCTAGATTTTATCTGTTTACAAGCTTGTTTAAGGATTTCCACCAACCGCACACAATTCAAGTATACCTATACTCATTTCAATCGTCGAAATGTAAACTATAAAATGGCAGTGTAATATTGCTGGTAAAAGTATTTGCTGTGCAGAGTTTGCTCAGTAAACATGTCCTGTGATAAAGCGCGAAGGGCCATTTTGCACGAGTGCCAGATGGAGAAATTCGAAACGGAGGCAGATGAAAATGCAAAGATGAAAATGCACAGTGCAGTGATGGTTTAAAAAAATTTGATCAAAGGATTTTAATGCTGACGGCGTTATTCAAGGCAATTTGAAAGCAGGTCCATTATTAACTTTCCACGGAACTGGATGTAACACTGTCAACCATAGTGAAACAAATAAAAATTTCAGTGAAACAAATTGATTTCTCTTCTCTCTCTCTAAAAAAAACCAGATAGACTTTACCGATCAATCTAAGTAACAGAATATGCAAAGATTTCGATGTCAGGGGGAGTTTGATAATATAATTTACATTGTGAGTGGTTTTCTTCCGATATGACAAGATCGTATTTCACCGTGCTGAATTTCCCTTAAACGGCGCGGAGAAAAACAGAGAGGCGAAGGGGAGGAGGAAGGAAGAGCTAGAACGAGGAACCACGAATGTGGTATGGAACGAGGTTGTGTCGGAGGGTGGAAAAGGCAATGTCCTGTTATTGACCGGCGGAAGGAGAGTGTCTCATCCACCTCCGACGCTTTTCCTCGCTATTCTGGAGCCATCCTCTTCCGTGAATCCGTCAGGCAAACGAACTTTTAAAAGCTTCTAGGACAGCTGTGGCTGAAAACGGCACCAACTAGCAATTGGTGTTTCAATTACAGGGACACCAAAAATTGCATTCGTAACTGTTCTTCTTTGTACCTCTACTCCATCTGTTGCTCGACGAATTTTGAACGTTTCCTTCTGGTGTGTAGAAAAAATTTGCAAATGCATAAGCGAGACGTTCGTTTTGCAACATTCCAGTGAAAGCGTCAGGAAGATGTAAAAATTGTAGAGCGTCGGGTGTCGCGTGGAGAAATTTTTTTCGAGGATTTATAAGAATCATATTTTCGTCTCTTTACGTCTTTCATTTTTGCAAAGCGATGCTCAGTGGTTCGGCTACATCCCAATGAAAGTGCAATTATTATGCAAAGGCTGTTGTCTAGATAGCGCTAGTTGAGTCTAGCCAAGGAAGTAACACGCCAAGAAAAGAATTTCGAGGCTTAAAATGGTTTGGAAAGCGTTCCTCTCGCAATTTCGATCGGTCTTTCATGTTCCGAGGCGATGACCAGTGGTCCCCCAGGGCCTTCGCCCTGTCGTAAGGACGTCCGCTGTGCTCCTCTCGAAGCAGGACAACGATTGCCAGGAGTCTTCCTTGATATCCGATCCAATAATCCGATGCCGAGACGTCGTTGAAGCGTGAAATTATGGGCATTGACACGGTACCATGGATTCTTCTCCAGGGGGATCGGATGCAGCGTTGAGGCTGAAAGGAAGCGAAACAAGTCGCGAAGGGATGAAACTGTCTCGGAAGGATCGTAACCCCGGACGGTTTCCTTTTCGTCTTATCGGGGATTTCGACGAGCAGCGTCTAAACGCGTTGAAAAATATCTTGAAGCACCATATTAGCAATGGTGGTGAGCAGCATTGCCTTTTGATATATTTATTAAATACATATGGTATAAAATGAATAGTCCTGCCAGATAATATTTAATTTCAAACCGGGACATTGCGTGATCAAATTAATTTCATTTTAAATGAACTATTATGATGTTTTAAATAATATGTGCTTTCGAATTCCTGGATAGTAAAATAGCCAGATACGGTTAAGTTTGCGAGTAGAGTATTTATTTATATTCTTGATGCTTCTGGGATCAAAGACTTCATATATTCAGGGTGTCCCGGAATAAGTGGGAAATATTTCAGGGGTGACTTCAGCGCATTGAAACGAAAAACAAAGTTCATATAAACATAGGTCCCATTTGACTTTGTTTTCGAGTTATAGCTAATTTTGAAGCGCAATAATTGTTTCGTTAGATGGACGTAATTCTGTAAACACTACCTCAAAACAAAACAAAAATCAAATAGGATTTTTTTATTATTCAGATGTGCTGAAGTCACCCCTAAAATATTTCCCACTTATTCTGAGACACCTTGTTTACGAAGGTAGTTACAGTGCAACCAAAGCGTCAAAATAGTTTTCAAAAGAATATACGATATATCCAGAAACCTTTAAAAAAGAACCCCTACTAATACAATCCGTCATAACAAATTGAACGACACCTGTCCGAGAATACTTTCACAGTGTCTCGAGAAGTTACCTAACCGAGTTAACGCCTACCAACTGTTTCGCGTTAAACTTTTCTTTGGCACAATTGACATAAAATTTAATTAAATAGTCGAGCGTACTTGGCTCACGGCGATAAAGGGTTAAAGGCAGCAGAAATGACAAAAGAATCTCAAGATTTTCAGAAATCTCATAACAAGAACATAATTCAGTTGAACTTCTTATTATCAAACGTCCGAGGACAGCTAATGCGTTAAATGAAATAAAAAAGAGGGTGGCGACGAATACGTATGAAAATGCGTATACGTTGTCCAATGGAAGCCAACGAACGCGCGGAGATAGAGAATCAGGCGCATACATACACACGCACGCACACACACGGTTGGGGGCAAGGAGAACAGGACACGACGACGGGGGATGTAATAATCTGCGTCCGCATTGTCCGTCTTGCCGGCATGGCCGAGTCCTTTGACATCTCACGGAGTTTAATTAAACTCGAGCGTATAATAGCTGCCCGTCGAGAAGGCGACCCGAGGTCCAACGTCGTTGTCCGACGCCTGCTACCGAACGCAGCATCGCGTCTAACATTTCGCCGCCACCTTCGTTGTTTTGTCCCCCTCGTCTAGTCCACGACGTCCGTCGAACGTAGGGGCTGCTTCGACGCCGTTATTGTATCACCCTTGAGGATATATCCTGCCAATCTCGGCGTCGCGAACTAGTGACGTTGCTGGACGCTCTTAACGCGGGCTTGACTGTTTAGCTTGGACGTTGCGCTTCGAAAATTCCTAATAACCACTGATCTCGATGTCTGCCTGATTTTTTGGGGACTCATTAGATATATAGCTAATATCTTGGTGATGTGAATTGGTAGAGAGGGAAGAAAGGTATTGAAGTCCTGTTAGGTGTATATACACTGCCGTTTGATTGCACAAAGTGTGATATTTTTTGTTAGTACAGATCGAATACTTTTCACTGCTTTTAATTTAAAATTTTAATTTATACTTCGATAAATTTGCCACGTTTTTCGCCATTATTTCACACAGAGTAGGGGTCCTAATATATTACAAACGGAAGTGTACGAGGTATTAATTCTAGAACACAAACGTTATTCAATATTCTTCTAACACAAACGTTCGCAAAATTTACCACTCTCTTCGGGTTCTTATTTTTATCACACAATACTCCAAATTTGATTTTTGTTTTATAGTTTTATTAGCGTCCTATGTCCCCTACAAAATGCTTTTTTGCAAACAACGCAAAAAGCTTTGTCAATTGTAGTCATAGGTTTTGAAAGTACAAAATGCTTAGTGAATTTTTAATTCTGTGTCGCAAGTGTCGCTTCTGTACTCGTATAGGATTTGAAAATGGTGGAGGTTTAAAGAAAGGGCACCACTGGAAACAATCTATTAGAATAGGTATATTAACGATTGCAAAAAAAATATATCAACTGCAATTGATCTGGCAGCGAGTTGTATAATTTGTTCTGAATATACATGGACGACTCATGTCTTCTTACACATTTACTATACATTCACCATAATCGTCTTGCTCATTTCGTTTTGTCTCAAATAGGTACTCGATCAAATTTGCTTGTGGTTAAAGTGGTCACACTTCGTGACGAACAACCATCACTTATTGTTAGGAGGAGGGTAGCCTCCGACTGAAAGCGACAGACCATAAACTCGATTAATCAATTAAAGTTTTCGAGGCCACAGCGAATTTACTAAACAAGAAAACATCACTCCTAGAATTGAAATATAGGTATCTGATCAGTTTTGTGCGTCTACGGCGCCTACTACAACCGTTTAATTTCATTAGGCGTAACTGCTCGGCGGTCGAACTACATAGAGATTATTCGAAGACGCGACGAAGGTGCCACTCGCCTTCGTGTTTTCCTGTTTCAATCAAAATATACGAATAGCCAAGGTGGTCGCAATAAAATGGAACGCTTGAAATGCTCGAAATGCCCCGATGGAAATGTCTTTACCGGGCATTTTTCGCAGCGGCATCAGTTTCCAGCGAAGTAGCAAGGAAAGAAAAGGGACGGGGCGAATTTCGTTCAGCCAAGAAAGGCGGCCAGGTATTTTAATTAGCGCAACTACGTCGTTTCATATTTGTACAAGCCGGAGCAGCCAGCTTTGGCGTTCCGCGAGGTAATGAATATTAATTCGTGGCAGTTGCCTTGCGCCCCCTTACATCCCCAGAAACCGTCGGATGGCTTGCCTTATATCTCCTTTCGAAGCCAGCCCATCCAGGCTTTTCTTGTCCCGCTTCTTTCACCTCGGGCGCCTCTCTTTTCTTCCGCCGCACGCTAATTTAGGTTGCTACGGGTATTTTGCAAGTCGCGATCTTTCGTTTATCTGGTTCCCTACCGGAGAAACGAGAAAGCGGATCAAAAGATTGTAGAAAAGACGGGAACATTCAGCGGATTCGTGTACGTCAAGGTTTCACTTAAATTGTGCAGTTTAAAGAAGGCTCTCTTTGGAGGTAGACCTTCCAAAAGACGTGGGAAAGGAAAACGAAAAATACGGGAAAGTAACGTGGAGGTTTTGTAAATATACAGGAGATGAAGTAGTTCTCTTGCAAAATTTTGTTCAAAGTATATTGAAGACATAATTAGTTTAAGAGTTCGTTAAACACGTGTATATGATATGAGAAATTAACTTAGTAATCTTAACTTAGTATGTGGGTCATGCCACGCCAAATGGATCACTTTTTCCCTTCGATATATAGGATTCTGTTCAACCTAAAATATGTTGTAGTCATCGCGAAATTAGGGGGGAGGGGGGTTAAGTCATCAATTTTCCGATTTCGAATTTGTTTAAAAAATACAGAGCCTTGATTTTTACGATTTTTGCCTATTTTCGTGAAAATGGGTTGCACTTCTGAATTTTTATCTCGGAAACTATTTGTCGGATTTGGTTGATTCCTCCTTTAGTTTAATCCAGAAGGATCGGCCTACCTAAATAATTCTTTTTTATTCTGCTTTATATCTGTTTATATTTTTGTAGTCAAATTCTTTGATTTGGTAACGTGTGAATTCGATCATTTATAAGGGATAATATTATAGGCTACAAGGTTGACGGACGTTAATTTTTTAATTCTTAAATGATAGTGAAATACACAGTCTTGTCTAATTAGCTGTGACACGCGCAAGATGAGAAGCAGATTAAATAAAGCAAATCCGCTGTATCGATATGCGACAAACACTGCGCATTATATTTTCAAGGTTAACGAAAAAGTCTGCGCAGAATCCTTTTCCAATTAAAAGCAAACTGCTGCGCTTTGCAATTATATTCGACGCGCCGAAACAATTTATTGTTCCCCGCACCTTTTATTTCTGTCGCTCGAAAGCATTTCACCTCAGCTGTAAGGTAAATAATAATAATAATAATAATAATAATAATAATAATAATAATAATAATAATAATAATAATACGTCTTTGTTGCCCCAACAAATTACGCTAGATGCGTACACGTTTGGTTCTTTTTTTTCTTTTGTGGCGCAATGGGCGGGATTCAGCAAAATGCTGTTTTAAAATCCACCCCGTTCTAACGTCCCAACACGTGGACATTTAAGGTACGGCGGAAACACGTTTGAGAATTTTTCAGTTATACAAATCGATTTATATAAAAACGATTTTGCAATTACATAGGGCATCGTGTGTACTTTATCATAAATAAAAAAAACAACATATTGTAGGATTGAATAATTGTGTAACATATTGAAAATTCATAGTCCTTACAATGGCCCAATTCCTGGACAGTTTAACTAGTATGTTCCGGTGTCCCGATTTTACCGTCCCATTACCTGGACACATGATGCAATTCTGATGTTTTCTAGAGAAATTAATAAAAAAAAAAAAAAAAAACAACGCAATAGTGTTTTCTGTTGGCATATTTCTTCTGTATAAGTAATTTATTCAAATCAGTAAATAAACTTAAGTAAAAAGAATCTATTATTGAATGACTAATTTTAAGGAAATGTGTATTCGTGTGTAACACAGGAATTTTACACATGAATTAAATATTATCATTAAAACAAGGTAACAAGAATACAAAGTAATAATTGTTAAGGTGTTAAGTAATTATTTTATTATTGTGTTAACAACAACGCGTACTTATTTCACAGTTTGCACACATGGTCAGGTTTAGGGTCGTTCCGGGATTTCACTGTACCAGTAGATAGACACGCGAATAAAAAACTAATACGAACTTTAATTTTAATCTCCCAATCAAAAAATAATGCTACGAGGTACCATTTTTCTAAAACTGTATTGGTTGTACCAATATACTAAACATTATTAATAATATTCGCTTAAGAAAAAGTGGAGACTGTTTAACAAATCAGATAAGAGCAATACTAAAATGGTGTAAACTGGAGAGTTCAAGAAAATTTATTTTTATTACGAGTATTACAAGTTTAATAAGATAAATATGTATATGAATATATTTTATTAAATATTTGAGTAATTGAATAAAATAGTTCTTTTATGGATAAAGTGAATATTAAATGTAATAATCAGTATTATTTGCACTAGTGTCCAAGTACTGGAACGTGTCCAGGTATTGGGACATTTACCTTATCTGGAATTCCGCGCCGGTGAAGCAACATTCAGGAACAAGAAGGCATGGAAATGATCAATTCCGTGATTATCGCGGCCGCGAAAAAAAGATGAGCTTTGAATAGCGATGAGAAAGGAAATGGAGAGGAAGCGGGGCGCCGGGGATGAAAAACATCGCGACGTTCGAGGGAAGCGTCAGCAACGGAATCAAAGGCGACAGGAGGGGTTGAGATAGAGAGGAATAGCTAGCCTTACGCAAACTATGCGCTTACTCGAAAGATCGTTTCAAGGTTTACGGAAGGCGTATAATCCCGTTTATCGTCCTCGTAAATCCGAGGATATACACTCCTTGGTTTTCGCCCTTCCTTTAGCTTCGACCACCCTTCGCGCGCCGAGAAACCCGGCTGGCGCTTTAATCCCTTTTCATTTTACGAGCACCTTTTACGAGCCGTCTTACTGGACCGCTTGCACCGATCTGCAATCAGGTTTTGGAAACGAGCGAACCAACCCCGAAGGAGCTTTGCACACCGGAGGGCTGCTCCGAAACTTGCAATATCCTCGTAGAAAGTAAAACAACAGGGACAAGTGTCACGCGTGACGAGACACCGAGCAGCGACCTGGTATTGATCTTAAAACTAGTGCCCTTCGAATAGTGGTGCCGTTAAGCATTCAAATTTCATTTCATTTATGAACGAAAGATGTGGCAATGAGGGATACACGAAAGTGTGTAAATGTAATGAGTTATTGTAGAGACTTTATATATGGGACACTTCTGACTCATGACTAACTATTTCTGATACTTATTCACTTGGCAGAGGTTATGATAGCTTTAAGTAAAAAGGTGGAAAAGGGTGGAAGTACTAGGGGGGAAAGATTTTTAGATACTCAGATTCTTCTTTTTCCTAATAATGGCGGTGGCGATAAAGGGTTCGTTGGAAGATTTACGTGTAGGAAAAATCAACGTTTGTTGACTACTGATGTTATTAATTGTTGGAGTTATCTTCTTCCAAATTTGGTTTTGCAAACAGTGCGGCAATAAACAACAAATAAAAGGACATAGAATGTTCGCCGCAGTAGTTGCTGCGATCTTTTATTCTGATAGCTTGTGGAAGAAAAGTTCTAAACAGAAGTGGAAACAACTGTTTCGAAATTACTTCTTATGAAACAAAGAATTGAGGTCATTTTGTTTATTTTTAAACGGAACCATGAAGGTTTGTTGTACATATTGCTTATTATTATAGGGCGCCATGTTTCAACTCTCCTTGTATATTTGCATTTTTGTGAAGATTAAAATGAACACGTAATTTGACAAAAAAAAAATACATATCGAAATGTAGGCATTCCACAGTTATCTCTTACCTGCTAACATTCTGATTACCCTATCAGTTATTCAGCACGAAGATCAACTGCTTCGCAAATTTACGAGTTTAAATATTAAATGATGTAAGCGCTAGAAGAAATTTTTTTCAGTATTTTCTTTTCAACCATAACGACGTTGGTACTTACGATCTCAGGTCTATTTTGTAATATCCTTAGAAACTAAAATAAATTATTCTACCACTTACAGCGTTTACCACCGAATTCAGCATGGCATCTACACCCTTTTCCACTAAAAGAATAATATTTGATTTATTTAGCATTTGCATCTTTCTTCGTTTATCATTCCAACTCTTCAATTAAAAAATAGAATATCCATTACACTGTTACTTTCCAAATAATACTTGTATTATAATAGTTATATACTATAGTACCTTTCAAATGAATACTAAACGAGGTGCAAGTGAATACACGCTAAATATTCAAGTGACGTAATAAATATTTCCAGTACTGTGTACGCAGACGTACGAATTATAGAGGAAGTATCGTTTAAACGTTACAGGAAATTCTATCGAATTTTCGATCTTATTTCACCGTATTACGAGTGGACGAGAATTTTATAAAGCAACGCGCATCGGGGAATGTCGTCGGTTTAATCCACGAAAACGCGGAAGCTTTCACGATCGCCGCGTCGTCGGTGGCTTGCCATCTCGCAGACGATCAGAAATTGAATGGAGGGTCGTGGAAAGGCAAAGGCGTCTGGATAAGTTGTGGCCGTAACCGGAAAATAAATTTTCTCTCGGTAAAGCTTGCTGACGCGAGGGTAGACACGTTCGCTTGTCGTAGAATCAGCACGCGCGAGCACTTTCTCACATATAGACCCATAAAAGTTCCCGTACGAATTCGGAAGTGGTACACATGTATCCCGACCCTTCTCCCTTAACGATATACCTATTTTCAGGATTTTATTTCAATGCCCATTGATGTTCAATCACGGAAAATTAGTTACAAAACAGCAGGATTCATTTTACCATGTAATTTAGATGTGACGAAATAATGAAAGAGTCGATTAGTAGGTATCCCCATCGCATCCTCGATTCTCCAAAACCCGGTTCTTTAATTTTATTCATTCTCACCGCCACATCTGCTCGACAAGTAGAATTTCCAGGAAGCAATTATAATTCCATACGAAGCATTAAAAACACCGTTTTCGCAACTATTTGCTCATCAGTATTTAACAGAAGAAAACAACGAAACCGTTCCATTGTAAATAGACCCGTATCCCGTTTCATTCGCGGTGGCATTATTACAAACAACGTCATTCCTCCGTTTTAATTTCAAATAAAATTTCCTTAGTTCCGCGACACATGCCCCAAGGTTCCCACGAAAATCGTCCGTTCGTGTACCTGTCGTCCTCTCTCCTACCCTCCCATCTCACCCACCCCTCGAACTCCCCCTCCCCCCTCCCCCCCCCCCCCCCGCCCCGGTTCTCTCTTTCGCGGACGTAAACGCTCACTCGAGTTCGCGACACGAAACACACAGGCCCTCACGAACACACGCGTGATTTCCGTGAAGCGTGGACTCACTGAGTTAGCGGCACAAAAGTATGGGGGATGCTTGAACGAGGGTGGCAGTGTCGGCCGGAGGAAGAGAAAAGTGGAATGAGCGAGAAGGATACGCGTGGCGCGATATAGTAGATAGTATGAACACACGAGGGCCGGCGAGGGAAGAAGGAGGGCGGGAAATGGTGAGAAAGGGAGAGGCGAAGATAGAAGCCGGAGAGGGCATAGAGCGGGGCGAGGCGGAGGAGGAGGAGGAGGATGTGGAGGGCGACGAGGAGGAGTAGGGGAAAGGGGCGTGGAGGGGGGGGGGAGGGGGAGGGGGTGGTCGTGTGTCTAGGGCTTACAATCCCCCTTCGCCGTCCGTCCTTGCCGTGGATGGGGGAGTTGGCAGGGGCGGAGGGTGGCGAAACTATGCGAAGAATGTGCAATTAGTGAACAGAGCACGAGGTGGAGGCGCGGGTTTTGGGGGACGGGGGTGGCGCACGGGTCCCGGAAAGGGAGCGAGCACGGGGGGAGGTTTCTGGTATGGTGTGCCATGACGGTAGGAACCTGGGTGGTGTTGGTGGCGATGCGGAGAAGTGGGTGGTAGTGGTGTAGCGTCGATGGTGGCGGGGACGGTGGTGGTGGTACCATAGCACCGAAGAAAATGGAAAGAAAGGAAGATGGATGGAATGGCGGGCAGGGATGATAAGAAGAAGAGAAGGACCGGCTTGGTAGGGGTTCGCCGAGGCTTTTGCCGAGGGGTTTGTGCAGCTCGCCGGGACGGCGGAGGGAGGGGGGGGGGGGTCACCGTGTCAAGATGCGAGAGGATCCTCCTTCTGGCGCAAGGACACTTATCGACTTCTATCTTCTCTCCCCTCGTCTTTCGCTCGAGTATACACGCCCATGGAGGAGGGAGCGAGAAAGGAAACCGAGCAGCTTTTGGTATATCAAAGCTTTTGAAGCTTTGCGTTAGTACCGCGGCATTTCTTGCTGAAACGGTCTTACCGGATCAGCTGGTTGACGATTCACTCGATGTCCGAATGCTGCTTTGTTTCGCCCTCTTCGACGTGTCCGTCCTCTCCGGTGGCCTGGCTATTACTGAAATTCCCACTGGAAACGTACCCGGGGCAGGCGTTTCATACGCGCTCTCGTCGAAATCTAACGACTCGTCGCCGGAGAGTCTCGAAGACTCTTCCCGCCTGCTCTCGGCTTCGAATTTCGATTAACCAACGTTTCACGGAGATCGCTTGTAAAATGTGTAATATGTTCTCGCTCTGCTCCCCGTATCTCGGGATACACGAATCGAACGCACCGAGACCTGCTCACCGAGTAAAATCGTCTTCGAGAAGTGGCCGTGACGCGGGACAGTGTGAAAGGAGCTTTAAGCCCCGCTCTTCGAGTATCCCTCGACTCGATCGGATTGCTCGACGATTACTAATTGACTAAACGAGCTTAAACGCACTTCGGGACTTGGAGAACCGGCGTGGGGAGGGCACTGTTTGCGAAGCATCGATTAACGACGGTACTTGGTGGTAAAGTCCAGAATACCCTAAGGACCACTGCAACGCGGGATCCTCAGCATGTCAAAAGCGATCCCTTCCGTCAACGTCGGCTAAGTACCAAGACTGTTGATCCATGTGCTTTTAGCAGTGGCGTACACGACACTGCACTTGGTGGTTCTCCTGGAGGGTCGAATAATTGAAAATTGACTGCCAAGATGGCACGTAGTACGCCGGTCCTAATTAATTACTCTTAAAGTGTTCCCCCACTCGCCTCACTTATTACTCCGCGAAGCAGGTTACCATTCGGACGTTAACGTTTTGCCAGCCTATCGGACTCGAAGAGTCGATAACAAATAAGCTTCATTGGCCTGGCGATTATGAACTATATAGCGAATATGAAATATTTGAAAATTTAATTACCACTTTACTTCTCTGTCTTATCACTAATTGAGGAGTTGAAATAGCAAGTGCCAGAAGTGAAATTTTTCAGTAGTTTCTTTTCAACTGCAGCGACGTTGGTGCTTGTGTAAATAAATTATTCCAGCGCTTACGAATTTACATAATTTTCCCTTAAAAGCATAAGTTTTCATTTTCTTCACACTTACATCGTTTAGGTACCGTTTCAACTCCTCAATTTTATTATTGTATAATCTATTTGGAACGTCATTGAAGTGAGTTGACGTGCAGGATCTTTTGACGCAACGCATCTGTCGTTAAAAATTAAAATGACGTGCATCAAGCTCGCATAGGCAGCCAGTTGTTTGAAGACATTTATGGGTGCCAGTGTTTACGACTTTCGGCTCAAAGGCTCGCTTTTCTGGTTGGGCTACCATGAAGATCAAAGTGAGACCATTGGGTTTTGAGTTTATGTGGATAGAGTATTTCATGGCTAGTGAACTTCTCCACGGACGTATGACCGAGGACCATCTTTCGTTAGCGCGTTGGTGGCGAACAGATGGAGAACGAGGAGAGTCCCGTTTCTCGTTCTTCCACTCGCTTTTTATCCGCCTCCTTCGATCGCCATCGTTCTCGGCCCCTCTGCAGTTAACTTGCAGTTAAGTTACCTTGCACACGGGGGCGTATCGGGTTCCACCGGCGTCATTGTGGTGAAGGAAAAAAGGGTGGCTACGAGCGCAAGCTGCCCACCATTATTCGCGCGTGCATCTTTCGATAGGAGTCGTTTTATCTTCGAGCAGCTTGAGTGATTCGAACATGAGCGCAAATTAATAATTTACATGTATAAGAGGGTAATAATGTTTTAGAAATCTATGGGGAACGAATCATTTCAGACGAGGCAATTTTGCGAACGAGCTGAAAATGATATTTTCGATCAAATTACAGTTTGCTTCAAATGATATCTTCAATTAGGTAAATGGCGCTAATTTTTATTGCAAATTATAAATAACGAACCACCGAAAGTTATGCACTTGACGATTGCTATTCGCATCAACCCTTGCGCCATCGACAAATAGACTCTGTTTGCATGACGTTATTTCTTAATAAGATGATTCCATATTTTACAGCAACTGACACTGTGACGGCCATTGACACCCTTATCAAGCTCAGCTTTGAATAGTCAGTTCTCTTCGGTCCATGATAGCAAGAGGAACTCACTCCAAGTGATACCCATCTCCTGTTCCCTCCTTATTGAAAACCAAAGTGTCGCATTACAAAATGATAGGTAGCTTTTCGAATCCTCATGGCCCGAGTTTCTTCGTCTCGGCTTGTCCCATAATTGTGGGACACCCTGTACGTAAATTGAGTATGCAGTAAAAGTAGCAACGAGTGAATTTACAGTGCTTCTTCTATCTCTGACTCTAATCTATTCCGCAGTATTTGCTCGGAGACATGATCCCCTAGTTGTTTTGAGCAATTTACACGGGCCTTCTTGCAATAAACACTAGTTTGCACGGCGCTGTCGGTGGATTTCTGTGAACTCGCTCGCAACGGGCAAGCGGGTGACCAGAGGGGAAGGGAGAGAGCGCTCTTGTGCTCGTTACTTCGAGTTCGAGATCATAATGGCCCTTCTTGTTAAATTGTGCATCAGCCAAGTAATTTACGTTGATTGCTCGTCGCGACGCGTATTCAGCTCCCCCTCCTCCCCCCTCCTTTCTCTCTCTCCCTCCCTCTCTCTCTCCCGCTTCTCTATCGCTTTCCTTCGTCCCTTTCTACTTTTCTCCTGCACGCTCTCTCACCGTATACGTAACTTTTCCCGTCAGAGTCATGTACGCGCGGTTTATCGATCGTCGATCTTTTTGATCACACCTACATCCTCCGATAGCGATCCGTCTTCGTTTCGAACCAAGCTGTATCCTGGGGGAGAACCTCCCCTTTACGCTTACCCTTCCTCCACTTTCATCCCACGAATCGAACTTGGACTTTCTTGATTTAATTCGGTGCGTTCTGTTGCACCCTTATCGTAATTCAGTTTATTTCTTTGATCTGTTGACCGGGGAAGATGTATTAAGGTTATTTGGAAATATGTCCCCTTCGGATAAATCGAGTTAATACATTAATATATTTTCTATATTTAAAACACGTTAATTCCCCTTTTCGTAGTTTTAAATTCCCTTTTGTTTTTTAAATGCACGGGGGTTGTTTCTGGTCGTCAGGTAACTCAGTTACAGATTGATTATAGAACCACGTGGGTTGCATTGGGAATGAAATGGAAATTACAGGTTTCAGTCCGGTATGAATTTTTAAACAAGGAGTGCAATCGATAAATAAAGAGAAAAAGAAAGGGAAAATTAAATTGCGGAGTTGTACAGAGGCGTCATTCTCGATCGAGTGTATAAACTGTTAACGATGCGTAGGGTGATTTCAGACTTTTAAATGCATCGTAAATATTCGAAATGTGTAATTCGAAAGTAATTCAGTGATACATGATATGGGCATACAATTTCAGAGTTAATAATTAACAATTTAACAGCTACTGACGTACGATACCCATTTAGCAAACTTTTATAAAAATGGGAAAATGAGATTCCCGGACACCAATTAGCTAAACTCGGTTAATTCTCTTTCCCTGAATTATGAATAACTTGTAATAACACATATTCACTACTCCACGTGTGTATCAACTGCATCTTACATCCCATTCAGCGTGCAAGTCCCGGAAAACCTGTTTCATGAATACTGTAATCGTTCCCATTCTATAAATGGGGCTCTATCGTGCTCATCCTACGCTTAACCAGACTTCGAGAAGAAAAACAATGGTTTCGAATATCTTGTTGCAAGGGGGAAGAGTCAAATGAAGCAGGAATAAGTTCTTTGTAACAGCCTTTCCCGCGCGCAGCTAAGTCGGCAGAACCAACCCCCTGCGAAGAATGTTCGGCCTTCAAAAACAGAGAAGGAACGCGACCAGTACTGGCGCGTGGTTCATAGCGGGCCATTTAACGGTCTTTGCAAAATTGAGTCATCACGTGGTTCGCCTGGAATCTCGAATATTTTCCTCCCGATGCTTCAGAGTTCTCCGCACCTCCCCCTTCCTTTTTCCTCCCTCGTCATCCCTGTACCCTCTCTCACTCTCTCCGCCTCTGCTACCCCCCACCCCCCTTCCGTCTCCTTCAGTCGTCGTTGCAGCGAGCTATTCGCGCACAACCACCCCCCGCCTGTTCCGAGAAGCCTCGAGGATCTTCGAGTTTGCCCCGGGAAATCGTAAACGAAACCGAACACCCCTGCTGCTTAAAAGTGTTTCGCCCTCGCGCGAATTGAATACGAGCTAGATATTAAATGGATGATTGCGACTATTTAACACAGCTTCTCTCTAATATAGAATCTTCAAGGAATTGGCATAATTCAGTGGTAGATAGATTTAGGGATCATTTTTCGGGATTTTGCGATTTATTGCATATTTTGTTGGTGGCAACTGGGACTACAAAACTCTCGAATCACAAAGGGTTATAATGTTCAAATACTCCATTAAAATATTCTAAAGTAAAATAAGAAATTATTTCAGAAGAAAATTATATAAGAAAATTGAATTCATCGAACCTTATTTCTTTACTGGTGGAAAGTAATAAAACTTAATTTTCTCGATAAAGCTGTTTTGTGACATTCCCTTCTTCTTACCCTTCAAGTTATTTGGCTAAACTTTACTAGTGTATTTTACTAATTATGTTGCTAAAACAGTGTCGTGTAAACAGAGATTTGCGAATGCTTCCTTTTTGAGTCATAGCTTTTTGATGTCGCACGTTAGGACCTTTTCACGAGAGACAATGTTGTGCTTGGTGATTTGTAGTTTGAATATATTCACTTGGTAGAGAAAAGCTCATGTAAAAAAAATTGAGAAAGCTGGGACATATGTAAGTACCTATGTTCTAAATACCACACGCAAACCACAAAATTGTTTCGTATGAAAGGGTCCTTAGTGGAAAGGAAGACACAGTAACGCGTAACGTAACAGTGGTAATAGTGTTTGCATTAGACACCCTTCTTAAAATCTTAATACCATGGAAGATCGCTTCTTAAGCCGTAACATGATAAATGTGTACTTCGTGCATGGGCGAGCGAATGGAAATAGTAGAGAAACTCAACGTATGCGGCGACAGAATCTTCCACACCGACTTTGTCCAGCCAAAGGTGCATTGGCAGCAGTTTGTAGGTGCCTTGCAAATAATGCATCCTCTTTTGCAGCTTACACTATGCAAAACTCCAGTATAACTCAAACATGACGAATCTTAAAATACTACTCCTTTCTCAAAAGCTCACTTTGAATACTTCTACTAACGTGCAACTTGTAAAGCCACAACTCTGATTCAAAATTTGCCACTTTACTTAAAAATAGCTTGCAATAAAGAAATCACGCACGACGTATGGGAACTTTTTTACCATACTGTACATCGGAGTGGCGTGATTCTGATTACCGCACGGCAAACGTTATTTCTATTACGACACGTTTGATGTCGTTGGGCGCCGGTTTTACGGGCGCGGTCGTAAAGTCTTAACAGCTATGAAATCTAAGCGACGATAAGCTGCCACATAGAATGCCATTTGCTCGATTCAATCGGCTAGAAATCAATTCATCGTTCCCCCCTCTCTCTTTCTTTCTTTCTACTTTTCCTTAGTTCCTACCCCTTAGATTATATTTGCGATTGAATGTCGCTTGTCATTTCCTGTTGGATTGTACCTGTTCAGATTACATCGGCCTCGAGTATTTTTCATCCATCCAACCGCATCGAGCCGCCTTCGACCAGGGGAAACTTTACAGGCTTCTTAAACGATGGAATAAATCGTTAAAAGTCGTAATGGCTCCAGTTTGGCTGCTGTTCAAAATCGTCGATCCGAAAGAAAATTCCCTCGGCGAGAAACATGTATACCTACTTTTAGGTACATCTATCCCGCGATTTTTCATTAATCTTTACTAACTGAGAGTAGAAATGTTTGAAATTGACCTTTCGTGATTTGGTTGAGCTTTATTTTGGTTGAGAATTATTTTGGTGGACCTCTTGTCACAGAAAGTTTCTTTTAGAGCCACTGTTTACTCTAGTGGGTGGTGACCACCATGGACCTATATGGACATACATTTTTCGCGAGGGTAATTTTGAAACAACCCTTCCACCTTTTTTTGTACAAGTCTCTCATGGATATTACCGTAGAAGGATATCAAAAATAGTAAATACAAGATTCTACAATAAATAATAAAATTATAATTGTAATTTTCTATTAAACGAACTGCTCCGGAACAACGATCAGAAGGTTTTTGTCCACGAAACGTTTTAAACCTTTTTACCTCACTCCTACTTGGTTATACTCTTTGAAGCTACAATATACGTGCGAAATATTCAAATTTCGATGGCAGTAGATAGAAAGTACTTAGAATTTTGGAGGACCATGCCTATACGGCAGTCATTTTTGTTCCCACCAAACGCCAAATTGCAAGGAACAGAGTCACTAAATATCACTTAACCCCTTTTGTAGGAAAATTGTATTGTTATCCAACACGACGCATAATTATAAAACTACATTTTCGTTGTAAACGAGGATCACCTTCAGCGGTGCGAGCAGAATCGATGCTTTCCAAGAAGTTGAAAAAGCATATCATTGTTCTGAACGCATGCTCGCCGGTGGTACGTAGGCGAAAATTTGTCAAAAGCTCCACCGCCATAGAGTACACATTCCGCTGCATAATAACGCGAACATGAAGCGCTTTCGCGGTGGAAAAAAAAGGGGGGAAGTTCGCCCGCGGCGAAACAGCGCGCAAATGAAATCCTCCGCACAAAAGGCGCGGTCGAAATATGTGAAATTGTTTAATCACAGATTTATGTTTCCGGCAGGTCGACGGATTTTTTCGACGTTCCGGGCACGGCTCGATAGCCCTGCAACAACACCATTGTATATCCAGAGAAGAGCGCGAAACGCCGCTCGATTCGGCCGGCCGATTGCCGTAACGGGGCGGGGGGGAAAAAGCGGTGTTCGGTCGACTTGCGTTATTAAATAAAAATCGGCCGAGCGAGCAAATGGAACGTGCTCATTGTCGGGCGGAGGCCCTCGCACATTTTCATCAGCCATCGAAAATTGAATGCACCGCGCGCTCGAATTAACTCGAGCTCGCGTGCCCCGTCACGCTCTTCGCCCCCTTCAAATTCAGCTCGATCGTCGAGCGACCGCGGTATTTTACATTTCTGTGACCGCCACAAGCGGGGCCATCTCCGACCCTTCTGTTTGTCCTTTCCACAGGTGTAGGTACATTTTGTTGAACGATAAAAGCTTTACTCGCGTTCACAGGTGGGGGCACGAATTTCGAATAGATATGTTGATCCATGTTTGGGTAAACGGCACTAATGCTGGCACTGCACTAATCATTGGCACTCCTGATTAAAAAGCCAAATATTTCTTAATATTCATTAGTATTCTTTCATTAGTAACTTTTTAGTACAAGCTTAGAAAGTACTTTCTTACAATTTCTTATTTTTCTTTCACTACACACTGCAAAGCCCGGTAGTTGAACTACAGTCTACACACTTTACATCTGGCAACACCACAAAGTGGGACAAAGGGCTGAGTTTTAGGCGTTTTGTTAAAATTTTGATAAGGGGCAGGTAAGTATATTTTGTCGCTTTATAACTAAGTAATGGATTGAATTACAGATTTACCAAGTGTTGTAGGTATTTAACTCTTTAAACTTCACTTTTAACTACATATGTTTTTCTATATAACCTAAAATTTTAGGGTGTCAATGATTGTACTTTTATGCCTATTTTTGTTTTTCATTGAATATTTTTAAAATAAAAGACTAAAATTAAATAGGTACTCAAGATGTTTTACTTTAATGAAAAATCCATAATCATTGATAATAACTGAAAATTAAGACCATATAAAAACTTCACAAAAAAATATAGACATTCCAATTGGAATTTCCGCTTAGGGTGCCAATCATTGTACAGTTTACCCTATATATAGTATTGTGTTAAACGCATCGTGCGAATTACTCAAATTCCGTCAATTCCACCCCCTTAGAGTGAATTTGAGCAGCAAAAGAATTGCGTAATAGGTACATATCTATATATCCTCTACATATCCCCAAAGTTTCATACTTTTTTGAATTTCTGGGTTGGGGATCTTCCACTGCCAGTTGCTTCAAGAGTAGATACCTACTTAATTTTCTTATTTTGGGGCGCAATGATGAATCGCCTCTACTGGAATAAGTCTGAAATTATTAATTATACCCCATGGATGATTGGTTTGAAATGATTCATCAGCTCCTTCGAAGAAATGCTGGAGGTCTATTTTGCCAGTGGTGTCGAAAGTTTGTTTGAGCTCGACCGGTCTGCTTTTCGTCAAGTGGAAGTTGCACAGGATACCAGAAATGTTGGAATCTCCAAGCGGGGGATTGAATATTGTCTCCAGATGATTCTACGCCACTGCTAGAGGCGTCATGTTTGCTTTGGTTCGCGTTTATAGACACGCAATTTATTGGGACAGTACAGAGGATGGACAAGAAACACGCAGTGTTAGGAAAATGAAGACTGGGAGCGGATCTTGAAGCGCCTCAGACTACCCACCGTGTTCTGCTAAAGCTCACCAACATTACAGCCCAGTCTTTGACCTTCGCAATTATACATAGATTGAGCCTGCAATTTAGCTGGACGTTTCTAATCTCGTTTCAAATAAGAGAACCGATACGTAAAATAATAACACACGATACGTAAAATAATGTGTGAAACGCATGAAGCGCGCTAATTAGAAAATTTGCGAAGAAAGTTTCCAAAAGTATTTGTAAATGTTTGCTATTTTTTCCACATCTGTTTTAACCCCATTAAGCTCCGTGAAGGGACGAATTGTATTTCCTTCGAATTTCTGTTAAATTCTTATTGCAGGGGGAATGATGAGAAAAAAATAAAAGAAGTCAAGACCCAGCCGAGTATTTTAGTTGAATTGATAACTCCGTTCGTCCACTTCGCTTGTAAGTCGAGATCAGACCACCGGTGTCAGTTTCGTCAGGTGCCTCCGAGGCAAACAGTAGGATATTAGGTTAATCAAGCTTGACCACTTACAAACCAATACTAAAGCATATTAATTCTGTAAAATATGTCAGTGTCGCGGAACTAAATATGTAGATCTTTAAAATGTTTTATAATAAAGTGATTGACACCGCTCAGGTTTCCCCGCTTTTATCTAGCGCGATGTATCGATCCATCGTCAAGCAATACCTTCGAGTTACTGAAACGGACGTGATTTTTGCTGTTACAGGCCGTAACGAGTTGATTGCCCGTTACATCAAACTGAGGACAGGCAAAACGAGAACGCGAAAGCAGGTCTCTTCGCACATACAAGTCCTTGCTAGGAGAAAACTTCGTGAAATCCAAGCGAAACTCAAAGTGGTGAGTATCCCCGCGTATTCTTCTTCGCCGTCTTTAGCGGAACGCATATATTCTTCTATGTCCACGGCTACAAGTTTAAATAATAGCCAACTGCAATTAAACGGTGAGGTTTGAAAACGATATTAAAAGGAAATAAAAATTATCATCTGGTGCCGGTGCCGGTGATATAACTTGGGATTGAGTTTAAAGAAAGAGAATATGGCCGTTCAATGTACACGATATTTTCGCTCTTCGTTTGTCCTCGACTATTTTTTGTTTTTTAATTTTCCCCCGCGAATTCCGAATTGCCCGGGAATTAATTGTCAAAAGAGAATTCGTTCGATGAAGAGCGACGCGGGGAGGTTTGTAACGGAATAAATCACGCGTAAAAATGAACCCGGCCCGTTTAATCAACAGCTGAATTATTAAAGCGATTTGGGAACAATTGCGTGGCTGTTAATAAATCACAGCACGGTGCATTCACCGCCGCGCCGATGCGAGCCGACATAGAGGCAGACGGAAAACGAGGGTGCATTGTTTATACAAGCTCGGCCAATAGTCGGCCCCTGGAAATAAAAGAAGCAAAACGAACGCGCGAATTAAGCAGTCCAAGAGTGCTTCGCGTAATTAATAAATATTCACGCGTTACGAATCACCACGCTGGTCTATTTCTCATTCCCACAGACAACTTTGCAACGATATAAATAGTGTTTAAAATTCAGGGAATGAATTCATATGGAAAGTAGATTTACTGAAACTATTTTTCTGAAATAGTGAGAGTCGTTTCAAATCGATCCAACATTAACTCTTTGAATGGACTTCACGTCCTAATGATTCCATCCTTTTTCCCCCGCATTTTTTTACTTTCACGCCGAGCAGGTACATACTGTCCACGGCCTTTTATCAGCTTATAGGTGAATTTATAACATCTCCAGAAACAAGATAGTTCTACTTGTACGAAATATTGGTGCTCTGCACTTTATGATAGGAGATACACCAGACAATAATTTCCCTGCAAATACGCGACAAGATTACCAGAAGGTTTACAAAACAAAAGTTGGAATCTTTTCTAAAATATACAGAAAAATTTGCAATTGTAGCGCAAAGTGGCCCCAGGTGACGGTACTTACATCTTATTCCCGCGGAATCAATAAAAACTAAAATTAAAACAGAATTATTAAATTGGTGGCCGAGAAACGGCGATTATTTCAAGAAAATTCTGTTTGTTTTGTGCGCTACTAAAAAATCCGCTTTTTTAAAATTTATTTTTATGAAAATCTCGATTTTTTTCGGACCATAACAGAGTTTTAGCGGGAAATGGCACATGTTTTACACATCCTGTAATTTTTTCAAGTCGATCTGTACCTCCGTTCATTCGCAACTAGGGTAAACCAACCAAAAATTGACCGCATACCAGTGAATTACCATTAGACAAAGAAATGTAAATTATAAATTTAAAAGTATTATATGTTTATAAATGGAGTGTAGTTGCACTTTTAATATCCCATATTTTAACATTAATAAGTACAATTCTTCTTAAAACTATGCGGTCATTTACTGGACTTCAACACGTTTTGCATTTTATAATCCTTCTTTTAAAAATTAGGATAAGAATAAGTAATTATTTATCTAGAAATTTCAAGAAAAATAAATTTAAATGCAATTTCAACAGTTGTTTTCTTGTTATACATAAATATATTCAAGTATTAATTTCAAAGATCCATAAATTCAACAATTCGGTCATTCACTGGTTGGTTTACCCTACCTAGCCGAAAACCAAGAGAAAAAATGATTCGAGAATAACACGTTTAAAGTTTCTGGGCAAAGGCGACGCTATAAGTTACCGCTTGACCTTTTTATCTGCCAAATCAACAATTTTGCGAATTTTAATACAAACCAAGCGGCATTATATTCAGAAAAGATTGCATTTGCTTTCGGCAAATGCAATAAAAAATCGATTTTTCGACTGCCCCTTAAGCGTCTTCTGTGTTAGTGCATTCTAGTAGCCGTGGCGATGACAGAGAAAAGTGTCGAGACCGAAAAATGTATGTTTCGTTGAATCGTAAAATTGTTCGAAACGACGCGCGATGCAGTCTTTAACAGCGATACGTTCCAATTATTTCGTACGTTCGTAAGAGGTGCCCCTCTGAGCCATTTAAGAAACGTCACGCGTACCGAAGTTCGCCCACGAATCCAGGGAA
The DNA here is from genome assembly GCA_947577245.1 of Andrena bucephala. Lineage (NCBI taxonomy): Eukaryota > Metazoa > Arthropoda > Insecta > Hymenoptera > Andrenidae > Andrena > Andrena bucephala. The sequence goes on along the minus strand of OX387715.1, from coordinate 91,769,669 downwards.
GGGCCCCCGTCGCAGGAATCGCGCTTTCAGGCATATCGCCGACTGCAATTGCACTGACTGCGTCTGCTACTGCAGTGGCCGCATACCGTGGGCATTATTCAGAGAACCAGCCGGTGTACGGACAGTCCGGTGTGACGTAATTTTCTGGTTTCCGCGTTTCACGCGGCGGCGAGCACCACCGCGGCCCTGCTTGCACGCCCGGATCCTACGATTTATTCTGCGAGCAAAGAATTTTTAGGCACGCTGTTTACGTTTCCTGTGGTCGCGCCTTATTTAATTTCTACGCGGGCCCCCTGGCCATTAAAGACCATTCGCGGCGAACCGTACCGAGGCCGTATTTTTTCACAGTTCGTATCAAACTTTCGCGGGGCTGCGGGCCACGGCACCACCGACTTCCGTGGAACGCGTGGCAACCACTTTCAGACGATCGTATTCGGGGATATCGACGTAATGTAGGTACTTTGAAATAGGGAATATTTGCGGTTCAATTTGACAAATATTCGGTCTTCAATATGGGGCTCCACGGGAGCCTTTGTTTCGAATAGATAATGTTAAACGGTGTAGGTAGGTATGTAGATAATCGAGTTATGCGAGTTTTGTTATAGGGTAGGGTGGGGTTAAATGTCTCGTTTTTCGTATAAATCTATGTAAAATTTAGTACTAACAATCTAGAGATATCTGGTGTTATTTTGTATAAACTATAACTATAATGCTTTATGTTCACGAAGTTCGTTTATTGATACTGTTAGTTTCTGTTGAGTTATACCACAAAATGTTTGTCAATGCAAAATAGACTTCTTGCCCAAAGCACGGGGCAAAAGTTCATTGCCTAGGCTAGAAAGTCCCTAATGTCTTTTCGTGTAATATTAAACTAAATAAGTAAAAAACTCTTTTCAAATCAACAAATATTTATTAAACCTATTTTTTTTTTATATACCATATTGAAAGGAAAGCATGATTTCTTTAACAATATAAGTCAAAGGCTCACTTTGAATTAAAAACTAAAAAAAATCGCTCAACTAAAATGAAAATACTATTTAAAGAGTTTGGCATCATTTCTTTATACTTTGGCCTTCTGATTATGAAAGCAAATAATAAAATATATATTTTCAGTTTGAGGGACTTTTTGTCCCAATGGTACCTCTATAGCTTCTGCGATATATACGTTAGAAAATACTATCATTCAGCAATAAACAATATCATGCACACATTACTAAAGGAACATACAATCTTAACGTACTTGGCTGATATGCTGTTAAACTGTGGTTTACTTCGCATAAAACAATAAAGACCACGTAATTCTTTTAGTTTTCGATACATAAAATAACGAAGGCGTCGTGTAAAGACCGGCGACTCTGTGGTCACCTCCGTTTCTTCTCGTCTTTTACATAGTATACTGCTAAACTCAATACCACGTTTAGGAATAGAGATTTTGAATTTGGGACTTTTAACCCGCCGGACATTTAGCCCCACTCTACCCTACCTACGTTGATGATTTCGGTTTAATTTCTTACATTTCTGGGTAAAGAAATAATGTGAACATACTTTGTATCGTTGAGACTTCAATGATATGTTTAAAGTATTTTGTTCTTGTGTAATATATGTACACTCGTAAACTGGAGATCTGCAGTTGTCCTTTCTATCTATCAAGAAACATTGCGAATTCGGAACAGGAAAATTGTGGCACGTCTATGAAGCTAAGATTTTTATTGAATTATTTATATCTTAATATATAAAGTAGAAAGTGTTTGTGTGTTTGGCAGTCGCCTAAAAACTTTCGAACGCTAAACACTGGGGTCACGAAATGTGTCCCAGCTCATTATGCCTAGATAATCTAGATGAATGTGATTATTTTCATAAAAGAAATAAATAAAATAATTTTTTTTTATAAAATCAGAATCTAAATTTCGGGCGAAGCTGAGTACCTAGTAAAGCTACTGTGATGTAGTGTAGATGCATAAAAGAAAGTACCATTAGGATATCCTGCTACTGATACGAAGGGCAAGAGGAAAAAGCTGGGAATGTCCATTTTTCGTGATTTTGAGATTTATAGCATATTTTGTTGGTGGTAACTAGGAATACAGATCTGTCGACTCACAAAGGGTTTTAATGATCAAATACCCCAGTAAGATAACGTTAAAGATTTGGTGTGCCCACTGGTTAAAAACAGGAAATGCCCACTCTACACTGGAACAAAATACGGAATGTCCCCACTCTTTGCCTAAGCTTCCCTCGTCACGGTAAAAAAAGAACTCATTTAAAAAGAAAATTATAGGTATACGAAAATTAAATTCATTGAACCTTGTTTCTTTACTGGTGGCCGAAACTATTGAAACTTAATTTCCTCGATTAAGCTGTTTTGTGACATTCAAAGTTTTTCCCCTTACCTTTCATATGTAGACCCTCCCTTATTTTAGATTACCTATTTCAGCCATCTGTTTCAGTAATGAATGTTACAAGGTCCATATAGAATGTCCATATAAAATCCAACCACTTAATTATGCGACCATATAGAATCCAACCACTTAATTATGCGACGGATTGCTTAAAGTATTGTTTTAATTCATCGATGTGGTGAAGACACTTGTTATCTCTATAAACGATTATCAGAAACTGCCCCCAACAATTCCCAATGATATTTAAATCGGGGGAGCACGCTGGCCAGTTGAAAAGTGGAACATTCTTGCGTGAAAGGTATTTCTTAACGACTTCAGCAGTATGGTCGGCGGCACTATCTCATTGGAATACGAAATTCGTCAAAGTAATATGCATCGCACGTTTTGCAATTTGTTTGTCCATTAAATTAAAATAGCAGGTGCTATTGCAATGAAATTGCTAATTGCTCCTTTCGTGTACGATGGTAATACTCATTCGAACTGTCAGGGCCATTGAAATGAAGTTCTCTTCGTCTGTATATATGATTCCTTTCCATTTATTTCTCCATTGCGCACATTACTTATGGTGTTTTATTACTGACAGTTTCCTTTCAAGTTTCTTGACTTTAATATATTCAGTTTACTAACGAATGCTACGAACGTTTTTAAGATTAAAATTTCATCTTAGTAATGACAGAATTGTGCGAATTTCCTCTTCAATTAATTAATTTCCACGTTTCATCTCTTACAAATATTTCTAATGGAACGCTAATGTATCTACACAAATTAAAGCGCAGATACTTATTAATTCTAAAAACATAGTAAGGAAAGTTTAAGTGTGTTATCATTTCACCGTCCCTAATTCGTGATTTCTTTTAACAGATGCAAAGGACAACTGCAGTGCTCCAGCTTGCGAGTGCATATTATACCACTGCGACGTAATATTTGCATACAATCCACTGAATTTAGGGAACCCCGAATATATCGCTGAAAACACATTTACTACTTTGCCCAACAGCGTAGCATACTAACGTTCAGCATTGATTTGTATTATAGACCAGAACTAAGTTTCCTCAAAAAGAATTCGGAATATGAATCCTCCAACTTCAGAAAGTTACAGTATCGTTGCTAATTGCGTGTAGAACCTAGAAGAGTCTATACAGAACCCTGGATGATAGAAATCGTTTCCTTGACTATTTACCTATTCTTTCTTTTAATATATCCTGATAAACTTTTAAAAATAATATTCGAATAAAAATGTCCCAGCTGGTCCTAGTTACATCCGCCCATCTGGGGCACGTGTTTAATAGCGGTTAACCGACCCGCACGTTTCTAAGAAATGGCACTCTTTCCAGATAGGGCCGCGCAATCCGTTCTCGAAATAATCCTGCCAGGCATTACCCTGTAATTGATTGTTGCGGTGTAAACGTAGTCCGATATCTGTCGATACCCAAAAACGACCGTGCGCCGTTTCAGAATGTCGATAAACATGTCCAGCCCGTTACCCGCCCAATCCTGCATTCCTCGCGTGTATTTGCGCGATGAAGGGCCTGCAGGCAGAGACAGCCGATACAGGAGGGATAGAGAGAACGAGGGACGCGGAAATTAAAAAAAAAAGGGGGAGGAAAAAGAGACAGAAAGGGAGAGAAAAAAGGAGGGGGAGGAGTACGCGGGTAGCCTCCCTCTCAATTAACCGAATTGATTTTCCACTGCGGATTCAGCGCGGCTGCTGGCCGGTGAACAACGGTCCCGCGGAACGAAATGGATTTTTCGCGTGCGCCCCGGATTTCACGATAATCGTTTTTTAAATTCGAAAATTCGCCCGTCCACGTTCTTTTTTTTTAATAAATCACGCTGCCCGAGAATAAAACCGGCCCGTGTGCTGGGCGCAAATACACGCTCGCCCGCTCCACCGCCTATTAAGCTCGAACAAATGCGCCTACGCTCCTTTGTCCGCGGTTACTCGGAAATGCACACGGCTAAACAATCTCACTTCACGCGGCCAGGTACGCGGGAGCACATTTGGCTCTCGGTCATCGGCAAAATTCAAGATAAATACGAGTGTTGCCGCGTTGAATCGGCATTTCGACGTGGAATTCGAAAACTTTGGGAAATAAAACGAAGGCGTTTAGACCAAACGAACGAATGCCCGTTCGCCCACCCCACTTCGACAAAATTCGTGCTCATTTAGTATAAACGGCAATCTTCACTTGCAACTCTTCGTCACTTGGATTTTGTCGACGCACCTTTAGATGCTGTTGTAATTTTTATAAGTTGTTGCGATAATGCTTTGTCAGAATTTTTTTAAATATGCCCTTTTAGGAAGAAACGATGTTAAGGCTCTCGAAATTTTTGATCTTGATACTAGTTGATTTTGTGGTGGAGATGTGCCATTTTCGTTTTATCTACTTCACCGTCGAAATGGAAAACAGCTTTATTGTTGAGCCGGGTTAATTTTTAATCGATCAGTGATAGGGATTTGTGTACTACATATATCCTTACAGCTGCATATTGTGTAGTCATTCATACTAGACATTACTTTTTGTGTTAATAATATTGAACAAGAAGCTTCCCACGTATCAGCAAAGAAGCAGTAAATCTTAAACGATAGTCGATTATTTAAGAGAATAGTTTAATGTTTGGTAACGAAAAATGCGCTGGGCCATGCGTGCTTACATAGAAAAGTTAGCTCATTCTGTTATATTACATGAATAACTGCACAAAGTGAAACATAACACTTTCACTGAACTTGGATATTTATCAGCATTGTTATTTTGATTGTATAACAAAAATATGCATGCTGTCATATTCGTCAATCATACTAAATGGGTCCATACAGTAGGACAAATGTCACACGTATGATTACTTCATCGAATAATTGTACAGTGCGGGTCTTTTATTGTTTTTTTATTTTACTGGCTAGCTTAAATGACTTCGGACTAAAGAATGTCGCAATATTAGTGTATAAACGAGTAATTTCTTAAATCTATACTAAAATTAAGGACTTGAACAGGGTTAACTCAACACTTCTCTGAGAGGATAAGAAAATTAAGTACCTCTTTACGTACAGACTGCTTATTCGATACAATAAAAATGTCTACAAATAAAGTCTACATTGCACATTATTGTTTTCTATTACTTCTCACTCTATCATATCTGTCTTATTAATATATCAACTCTACGCGTGTATTCCATTTTGTAATTGTATTTAAAATATTAACGTTCGATCCTCAATGGAATATTTTTTAAAAGTTACCCAAAATTCTTTGACTTTCTCTTGCATACTGCACGCGTGCCAAGCGTCTGAGATATTAAATTTAAGAATAATATCAATCCTCTATCAGCGGACTCGCGCGTGCCTTCAAAATGAAGAATCGCTCTATCGGAGCAATTGCTCTCCCGCGCGGTAAATTCCATGGAAATGTAACGATTCAGTTTTTGTGCTATTAAACGCTGTCCATAAAAATGGTATTCGTTCGGGGGTGCGGGGGCGCGGGAGTGGTCAGGGGCGGTAGGCCAGAGTTCACAGTTTCTCGATGCACGCAGTGACCGAAACCCCTTTTATTGTTGGCATTGTTACGCAGCACGGTTCATTCCAAACGGCAGAGCTTGTAATAGGTCTTCCATCCCGGATTTATGAACGAAATTGAAAAGCCCTGTAGCCAAGTGAGGGGTCGGGGCGCTGGGGGAGCCGGAGGAGGGGGCGGGACACACGCCAATTTCCCGAATATCACGCGAACGAACCGCTCGCTCGCTTCGTCAGCGATTTTCAGAGGGGTTGGGGGCGGTAGGGGGAGGGGGTGGGCGCTGATTAAAACGACGGTTTTCCGATAAAAGCGCAAAATTTCCGCGCATTTCGCGACCCAAAACCAAGCTTGTTTCTGCAATCAACTGCGTTGCCGTTTCTCAATAACGATCGATGACATCAACCACAGTGAAGCTAAAACAGCGACAGTGGCAGGGGGAATTCACCGCCGATAACGAAATTATGCAACGACGAGAAATCGCCTATCGATTTAATTCTATCTCCTCGGCCCAATCTGAACAGCAACGGCCCCGTAGAAAATGACACTGTTGCTCGGTTGTTTTCAAAATTTCCATTCCACTTCTCTCCATTGCGATTTTGTTTGAATACCTTGGTCTCTTAGTCTGATCCCTTTTCGTGTTTCGAGAAAGCCACTATTCTTGGAAAGCTCGCTATATTTCGATGAATGCTTGCGATGTCACAATGAAGGGGTACACCAATTTGTTTTACGGAATACACACCGTTTACGTTAAGCAGCTGGATGTCGCAAACGATTTTACAAGTGAAACGTTGTGTTCGATTAAAAGATTATTATTCCAAACGAATTTGAAATTCATAGTAGGGAATATTTTCAATTACAGTAGCAGCCTCGAAATTTTAAATTTCTGAAATGAAATACTTCCAAGGCACAACTTTTTAGAAATATTTACCTTTTTAAATCTATGTTCGCAGCAAAGCTTTTACAAAAATTAGATGTTTCCAGTGATTAAAATAGATGTAAATACACAGTGAACGATAAAGTTAATTGTGTATTAAATTTATCTCTGCCGTGGGATGTAGCCTTCGGTAGAGGTAATTGAGTCGAACTCAAGTACATTATTATTTTCCTGATTTTTTTTTTATTGTTTTCCATGTCCTGTATTTCGACAAACAACTTCTGTGCGTCGTAAGCATGCGGATGCGACATAAACAGTTTTTCCGAAGACACCATTTGGTACGTCATGCGATTGAGGACACTTGAATATCTTCGTAGTCTAACGATGTGAATACATCGCGATGTACAATAGCGATTAAAAATTTTAATCAGGAGAGAATATATAAGAAGAGTAACTAGCATTTAAACAGAGATATAAGTACATCTATTTCGCATTGAAACGATTGGTGCGTTTGCAGAAATAAAATAACAAACAATTCTACTTATCAATAATATAAAAATGAAACTAAATTTCTGGGACTTAATCATAAAGTTTCTCGAGACACCCGACCAGAAAAATAATGAACTTTCTGAAACCAGAGACACAAAACACTGAAAGACAGTGGGCCCTACCATTCCCACATCAATCACTAAAACGTGGATCCAGTGACACTCCATAAATACAGTACACCATTTACACGTAATCTGTATAATATCCTCAAAGATTTCTAAAAACCGTCGTACAGTATTAAAGAACAGACGTCTAAAAATTCATGCGTTCCATTACTTCCTTTCTCTCGACGAATTAATCGAATCTCCGCTGAGGAAAGAAATAAACAATTAATATCGTTCTGAAATCTGAGCGAAGCCAGTGGCGCTAGGCGTCGGTCGACGAATGCTGTACCGTACGAATAAGGTGTTGCAAAGGGATGAAGGGTATATGGGGTTGGGTTACCCGTTAAACGGCAACGCGTTGTAATCGGTTTGACGATTTGTTAGGATCATGCCGCCAAGGAGAAGGCGCTGCAGACAATGTCGAGCATGTCGAGCGCCCAGATAGTATCAGCTGGGAGTGCGATACACAACAAGATGCCCCCCGCCCTCGTGGGGCCCCTTGCCCTTCACGCTTCCACCCCTGTCTCCTATCCCGGAGCGGTAAGTCCCGATCACGGAAAACCCCTTGGAAACAAAATTTTTTCAGCGGCCTGTGATTCTTTTCGAAGGAGCCACGAGCTTTTGGGGTGAGACGACGAGACACGGCGTTGCATACAATTTAGCCGGACACGGGAAGAGAGAAAGATCGCGCTGCTTTCGCGGGCAGACAGTGTTCCATGCTTGGGCGTTCAGCGAATTTTGCTCGATCGAGCGCAGTACTCGCGAGGGTCTCTGTAATCTAACCTCGCTAAGCGGTGGGAAATACGCGGGATCGGTTAACACGTTCCTGATACTTTGGAGGACGAACGATCGGTGTCTCGTCGTCTCGAGGATGGAGACTTTGATCACTGCACTCTCTACGGTTTTGGCTTCTTCTTTGAAGCTCGTATCTGTTTTTCTAACCGCTTCGCCCTGTAACCGTTTAATCCGCTTGCGAGGGGGGGCGATCGCAATTGTGTGGTTTGTCGACTGACCCGATGTTCTGCCGTGCTGCGACGAAACGATCGATGGCACTTTGCTTTTGCAAGCTCGCGTCAAGCAACGAAGAATGTTCTATGGCTTTTAGCTTCGACGTTGGCCGCGGTGTCCATTGTTGGGTGTCAATTAATCTGTGAAGCATCTCTGGACCCTGGACGACGACGAGAGTTTAAGAATCATTAATAACGGTTAATAGAGTGTGAATTTCCTTTAATTTATCATTTTTTAATCGACACTTCCTTCTCGCGTTTTATTGCAAAATAATATTCGCCGGTTCGGAAAAGTTTGCCTCGTCGAGAAGGGAAACGAATGAACTAGATCTCCATCTTTCGATTTGTTCCTTTCATTTCTTCTCTCACTCTGACACGCACGCACACGCTCTTTTCTCTCTCACTTTTTACCTGCTTCTATTCGCCTTTCATCGGTTCCTACCTTCTCGTCCGCGCTGCACTTCGCGGCTGTCGTCCAGAGAAAAGGGAAAGAGAAGCAGAGAAAAGGAAGCATTTCTGCGGCTTTGACTAGGGGCTCGATCTTTTTCTTTTCTGTCTCTTAATCATGGAAGCTTGCGCGGCAAAAACTAACCATCCTCACGAAACGAAACCCCCTGCTCTCTGCTGCTACGCCCGTGGGGGCCCTTGTTGTGTATTGTTCAATTTGTCCGTCGCTCTATCTTTTACATATGTATCACCTGGGCATAAATACACACGTGCATACACGTATTTTATATATATATATATACATATACGTATTTTTTTTTATATAATTACACGTTGCGAGGCGTCGTTGTGGCTTACCAAACTGTCTTTCTCTCTTCACGTAATACGACTACTGTTATTTCCCTTCACTCATGTTCGTATCTTAATCTTTTTGTTGTTGTTGTTGTTGTTGTACTTTCTTTCGCTCCATTCTAAAGCGTCACGATTGTTTCTCGCCCGAGGGCTCGATGGCTCGCGGAGGAAAATGAGATCTCTTCCTTCGCACGATTCTCGCGGTTCCCCGTTTCGGGCGTCTCCGTCATGTTCGGTCGCGAATCTCGGCGACACCGGGTCTCATGGCCGAGCCAACGTTGCAGGGCACTCCCGAGCTCGATCGAACAGGAAGACACCTCATTTCTTCTTTCAACAGGACAGCAATCAGCGCGTTCGAAACTTCCGGCTTACACCTCGGGGCCCGATGGTTCGCGGGGAGCGTCTCGTCCCGTCACGTTCTCGATGTCCCAGAGAACGCTCGGCCGCCCGAGATGTAGTCCGAAGCGTTTGAGCGCGCGAACCGTTCGGCTCATCGACGTTGCAAAAAGAAAAACAGATATCGACTTTTCAGCAATTCTGGCAGCCGGGTCTGCAGCCGGGAACGTCCCAGGATGTCAAGCCGTTCTCGCAGTCGGCGTACACCGGCAAGCCAGCGACGGCGGTCTCCAGCGGTGACATGGTCCAGGCCCAACCACCCCCGCCCTGGGAAGGACGTGCCATTGCGACCCACAAGCTCAGGCTTGTCGAGTTCTCGGCCTACATGGACCAGCAGAGAGACCAGGATATTGTAAGTACATCCGCGCAAATTGGAATATTTCTGGGGCGAAACGGGCGCTAACGGAAGAGAGGTGATCCTGCAACACAAAATTAGGGATTGTAATACCCGGCGAACCTCTTTATGGAATTTAGGTTTTATGTTCTGTAGAACAAGTGATAGAGGCGAGGGGAGTCGAGGTTGTTTGAACTTCCGTAAATAAAATCTTGTTTAGTATCTATCCATTGAAAGAATTTGTAGGAGGTACGTGTAATTAGGGGGAGGTTCCGGTCTAGAGCCCCCAAAAATAGGTGATCTTTAGGAATTAATTAAAGGAAAACTACTGTATATAATTTAATGGAACTTTTTGCATTGTGTTAAGGATGTCTTAAATAATAGAAATATATTTTTTGTTTTATAATTAATCACTTTTTTTAGAAAATAACGACACTTGAAGTTTGATATCACTTTTTCCTTATATTTTTCGTCATTTCAACGCCTTCGAAAATTATAAAATTTCATATTTTTGTAATTTTTTTCTGGTTTCACGGTAGTCATAAGTATATTCTTCAAAATAAAAAAGTTTCAGTCGAATCGGATAATAATTTTTTGAGTTACAGGTCCCACCGTTTTGAGAACACTGTTTCGAGAGAAACGCGATTCAAGTTTTACGTGAGCGCTGATTGGCCGGGTGTAATCCATGCATTTGCCGCTATTCAAATGCCTACAATTTCGAGAATTTTACGAATTTCAACAAATCCTTTTAAACATGTAATCCTAAAAGGTTGAACATTCGAAAAATGAAATAAAAAAAAATCGACTTTTAGACCGGAACCTCTCCTTAATTAGATCGTGCCATTGCTGGGTCGCTTCAGTTTCTTGGTGAAAGGTCAGGCGTGTTCAAGCAGCGCTCGAAGGAAACCTAAATCACCCCATTTGCTTCACTAATCGGAAGTCCGACTGTGACATTAATGAACGTTGGGATATGTTTTCTTGCTTCCAGTACCACAAACACCTGTTCGTCCACATAGGAGGATCCGCGACCTACGCGGATCCGTTACTAGAGGCTGTTGACGTCAGGCAGATATACGACAAATTCCCAGAGAAAAAGGGTGGCCTGAAGGAGCTTTACGACAAAGGGCCGCAGGCAGCCTTTTTCCTCGTTAAATTCTGGGCTGATCTCAATACGAACATCCAGGACGAGGCTGGGGCCTTCTACGGCGTGACGAGCCAGTGAGTGATCGATATGTCCCAATTTTGTGTCTAAGGCTCCATGTGGTTTCCCTGTTATTAATGTGAATTCGTGTCCTCGACAGGTACGAGAGCAACGAGAACATGACGATAACGTGTTCGACCAAAGTCTGCTCTTTTGGAAAACAGGTGGTGGAGAAAGTGGAAACGGAATACGCTAGGTTCGAGAATGGCAGGTTCGTCTATCGTATTAGCCGCTCGCCCATGTGCGAGTACATGATCAACTTCATACACAAATTGAAGCACCTGCCGGAAAAGTACATGATGAACAGCGTCCTCGAGAATTTCACCATTCTTCAGGTACGATGCATTCGTGTCACCGTACTCTTTCTCTTGAGATACTGTGGCGTTTTGTCGTTTATCGTACAGGGCATACGCGTTATCTATCTGAACCTAAGTAGTCATTTGTTGGTGGAGGAATTCTTTCAATTCTTCTAGTTGCTTATAAAATTTAATAAGCGGTGACGGTGAATATATTGAGTGTATGCGACTATTAGCTGCAGCATTATATATTACGTTCTGTTATTACCACCTCCCGACAGAGATTCCTCGTAGGTAACAGTATTTTCGAGGAACACATTATTTCTTCAAACGTATTTCGTTTTAAATACAGCCTGCATGTAGGTATATAAGCAGATGTGTGAAAATAAATGGGGCAACGGTACATATCAATGGTTTGTTAATAAAACTGAACTGAAGTCCTTATTTCTTAGTTTTCGGTAAATGCAAATTAAAAGTTCAATCTATTACGATAAATCAGGGGATAATTGAAAACTATTGCAAACTACATAAGCGTTTCCCCATATGGATTTTTATTGATCTGTTGTTGTAGAAGACTTAGAAAGTGATGGCAGCCGTTAAGCCTTGAGGATTTTAGGATGGAATGCTGGATTTGGTTAATTTTATCAGCAAGCCAACGATATGTTCATAATGTTCCAATCAGAGTTGGGCATTAAGTAAATAAAAAATTATTTAAATATGGGATCAAATAAAAGTTACTTTAACTTTAGATTATCTATTTGGCGAATAAAGTTAATTTTTTTTATTTGTCGAGCGTTTCAAGTTCAGCGTCGCATAAATTTTTCAACTTTAACTTTAACTCTAACTCTAACTCTAACTTTAACTTTAACTTTACCTTTAATTTGAACTTTTTAACTTTATTCGACGTCAAATAATTTTCTGGTGCGCCAGAACTCGAACTCTGGTTTCAATATATCCCATCAAGATTCTATATGTTGACAATAGCTTTAGAGGCATTACTAACAAGGGAACACCGCGAACCCGGACTCACCGATTGGAACGCAACTTTGTGGGTTTTTAGAGTGACTCGAAACAAGAACAACGGTGTGTTTCATTTGGGCCCTATCGCCCTTTAAGGGGGTTAAAAATAACCTGAAAGTCAAATTCGCATTTCCACTTTTTCGCGTATAACTCTCAAAGTACAACAGACAGGAAAAAATGTTTCAAACAAAAGTTTAATGGTATAATAAGCGCTGCAAACTTGCGTAAACAAAATTTTGAAAAAAGTATTTTTCCGTTCAGGTATTTCTTTTTTAAACTCTTTTCAAAAATTTGTTAACGCAAGTTTGTAGCGCTTATTGCACCATTAAACTTTTGTTTGACACATTTTTTTCTGTCTGTTGAACTTTGAGAGTTATACGCGAAAAAGTGGAAGTGCCAATTTAACTTTGAGGTTAGTTTTCACCCCCTTAAAGAGCGATGGGGCCCAAATGAAGCACACCGTTGATCTTGTTTTGAGTCACTCTACAAATCCACAAAGTTGCGTTCCAATTGGTGAGTCCGGGTTCGCGGTGTTCTCTTGTAAGTAGTGATGACTATTTTTCAGATTTAAGTTTAGGGAGAAAATATCATTAGAGGTTAGACAACTTTGAGGTGTTAATTAGTGAAACAGTTATTCTGCGAAGATGACGATTCGGTCCAACAATTGGGCGAGTCGACTCTTTTTCTCTTGATAGGTTTGAAATTATCAGTGCTCCTATAAATTAATTAACTATAGCGTTTCACTTTGGTTGCAGGTTGTTACGAACAGGGATACGCAGGAAACGTTGCTGTGCACGGCATACGTGTTCGAAGTGTCGACGTCTGAACACGGTGCACAACATCACATATACAGATTGATCAAGGACTAGCCTGCTTGAACCTGCTCGCCATGCAGCCATCCACCCCCATCAGTGCCTACCATCACATAAAAAAAATCATCCATACGCGCATACACACAGTCACACACAAGGTACATACATATTAACCCTTTTGAAGTGACGTGGTTACCCCGTACAACCACAATCTTTTCTTTTACCCCGTTTGATATTCATTTTAATCATAATACCATCGGTATCGGTAAAGAAACAATATTTATGAACAGGGAATGCAGTGCTTACACGTATTACGTATCGTAACATACGTATTTTGATTGTAATCGACTTGTACGTCGGAAAAGTGTATGTTAAACGCCTCGAGTTTCCTTTTATTAATTGCAATTGACGAACGACATTGAGGATTTGTTTTAAATGTGCGCTTCAAAGGGTTAAGCGTGAATACATGATTGTAAACACGCTGGAATTATAAACATCCCACATCTACATTTAAAAGAGTTTCTGTCGAAAATGTTCCAATGTCTGCGTTGAAGCGAAAGGTTTTAATAATGGTACCAAATCTCGTATGCGCAAGTGAAAGATGTTTGTTTTAACCACAGATATGAAACAAGCATTCGGTGAATGATTGTTATCCAAATTCCAGATACGTTTTATTGCCACAAATTTGAATTAAATGGCATGCTTGATTCAACATTTGCGAACATTTTCCGCGAAACTTGTTAAAGAGAACGTGACACTTGCACACACATACACACACGCACACACGCACACACACACATTAGAAGTACTGGCCAGCCCGAGCTTGAGTTTGATTCGAAACTGAAAAAAAGTTGTAATAAGTAATTGGTACGCGTGTTTTAATATATCATGGAAAGGACTTCCTGCACGCACTGCAGGAAGTACGTTCCAGACTTTGGAATTGTAAATTTTATATTGAAACAGATATAATCGTATATATTTTATGAATATTCCGTCATTCACTTACAAACGATCGAAATCGTCGCGGTTTTAATAAAGAGATATAATTAAATTAAGTTAAAATTGACAATAAATTTGGTATGAGAATGCGTCGAGAATAGTATATGTACCAAGAAGAAAAGGGGAAAGAAAACGTAAAAAAAAAAGAGGAATAAAGAAACAGACTCTGATCTCGGAAAGGCGTGGTACCAACATAATTTAGTATTATAGTTTTATTATTAAACTAGGAAATAGATCAGACAAGACATCCACACACAGATATACATATATTACATATAAAAATATATATGTTAAATATTAATGCAATGATTACAATTTACATTGTTATAAATGATCGTGTATAAAGTTATCTAAGTGATTTCTAAGTTTTAAACGAAATGGAAGTTTAATAGAGAGGTATGCCATTATGATTTCTTAAGTCTCCTTGGTTACATTATCATTATTATAATTTTTTTTTAATTATCAGCATCGAGCAAAGTCAAGAATAACATAGTAAACCATTACACACCTTTCCTTAAGCTTTTCGTTCTAGTACTGTTTTCGTTTTAGCTATATTTTGACTAACGGTAAGAATTTTCGCTGCAGAGCTTTTTAATTCTCAATGGTCAGATAAAAGAAAAAAAAAAGGAAGAAGAAGGAAGATTGATCGCTTTTACGTATTTTTAAAAGGCAATCTTTTTAATACACCTACAGTTGTGCAAACCCACCCACTCTTAGGCAGCGACACTTAGATTAGAGGGATGTGTTTGTATCTCTTGTAATCACTTTATTTCGTACTATAAGATCTTTTTTCTATAGTTCTTATGCGAATGACTTTCTTACTTAGCGTACTTCGTTTGTTTTTATCTTTCTACTACACTCGTACAGCGTTGCGTCTGATTACATTGATTGTACGCGCTAGATACGGATAGTATCCATCAAAGAGAGAGAGAGTCGAAGCAAGCGGCAGAGATCTCTGTCCTTAACGTTGGTAATACGATCTTGCAGCTTTTCGACCGTCGGATGTTAAAGTTCAAGAATGTAAGGTACACCTGTTACTTCACCTTGATTGTCCATTTTCACGACGAGCAACAACGTAATAGCGTGATTTCGTTACAGCTCTCTAAATTTCAGCATACTTTTACAGAGTTTGTGAGAATCTTGCTTGGTAATGTGTTTCGTACTTAATATTGTATCATTTTGACGCCGAATACATGGACCACAAAAGTTTAACGCGGAGATTCTGTTTCATGATCACAGTGGCAATTATTTAAGAGAGTAGAGGACCATTGTCCTGGGATTTATTTTATTTAGTCACATCTCTCTCGCAGAAACTATATGTGTAAATGCACAGGAAACTTTTTACGTATTCTTTAATCTGATCAATTGTGTGTTCCAAAACAGTACTTGCCTACGCGGCAGTGACTATTAAGATATACAGGAAAGAATCATGTATACTTTAAGAAAATACTAGTAATACTTACTGTATTCTTACTTTAATTAACTTTTATGCAACAAGTGGCAATGTATTTTGATCTCTCTTTTAGTCAGAAATATGTCGCTTTTTATTTGGGGTGAGAATTGAATTTGCTAAGTGATCGACTGAATAACGAAGGAACTTATATTTAAAGGATAACATATGTGACTTTCGTTCGATAACTGGCAGCTTTCACGATTTTTACTTATTGTTACCTTTCGTTTTTTTTTTGTAATAATATTGTTTTTACATATTATATCTATACATTGTAATTTTGCTAAATTGTGTGTATGTTAAGGTGGAATTGAAACCATCGAGATGCCCTTATGGAACGTTGTTTATCGAGCCATCTTACTCTTTGTTTTAATAATTACGATCTTCAATGGTCAAGAATGTAAAAAATTTCAAGGATTAATAAACGCACGAGTCCGGACTTATTCGCTATAGAGGTTACTTTGTTTTAATTGTTTGTTAACGGGAGACACATCTCATGGTTTCAAATCGACTTATAATGAAACGTTATTATTGAGGCAACAACAAATTACGCAATATTTTTGAAAGATACTCAACTGTCGTTTCGGTCATGCGAATTTTTATTTCATGGAAAAAAGAATGGGAGGAGCATGAAATCGAGAAAAAGGAGCACCGACACTAATATTATTAACATTAACGAGTAATGATTTTAAAGTAAGCGAATTACATTTATAAGGAAAGATTATGAAAATATATATTTATCTATGTCTTCTGTGAAGATAGAAAATAGCACTCTCTCACTCTATATTGATGATATCAGAAAAAAAAATCGAAATCCAATAAAGATACAAACGCAGAAGTAGATTAGGAAAAATGAAAAGAGGAATTCGCACTGTACACAATATATGATACGATCGATGATGAACCGAAATTTGTTAAATATCTTTGTACATATTTATATGAAGATCATCAAAAGAAAAGTTCCAGTGGCTACGTTTGTGTATTGTATGAAGTCCTGAGAGAACAAAAGTTGATTTACTTGTAACTCGTGATTCGGACCTGATATTTTCAAATTGCAGCGCAAAAATTTATCGTCCGTATTTTCATAGAGAATTATCTACTACAGATGTGGTTATTTAATTTAAAAAAAGTTCTATTTGTCATGCGTTTAATGTTATAATAGAAATGCAGTATATTTTAGTAACAACGGTTGTAATTTTTAATTTAATTCGGAACCGACTTGAATTTCTAAAAAAATGTCTCTATGAAAACATTGACAACAATCTTTATAATGTATTATTAAATTTTTCGCGATAATGAAAAATTCGATTCTATTTGAAAGTTGTATTTCTTCATATCCTGGAACTGCCATATCAAAGAATTGAGCTTGATTATAAAAATGATTGAATGAAATATTGATCAGAAAGAATGGGATCTACCTGTATATTATCATAAATAAAACGAAACGAGGATCAAAGTAGTTGATTTAACAAGTAAATAAAGAACGAAATGATATATCATTAAATTAGAGGTTTAAAAATATAATAGAATTCAGTATATGTACAGTATTTGAAAAACATGTTTATAATTTGTATGGAAAATAAATAATTGATATAAAAACGAAATTGTACTTCTTTAACTGTCCATTTTCTACATACATAGTACCTATAACATATTTAAATTCTATTAAGTTTCGCTGCATTTGAATTGCTTTCATATAATTAGTGTATTGATCACAATTTCATAAGCCTACGATTTTTTTCGATAGTATTATAGAACTTCATACATATAGTAAATATATAAATAGTATAAATTTATAATTGGTAGTGTGTACAGGGTGTTTGGCAACAGGCATCAGAAACTTTAAGAGATGATTCTATATGTCCAAATAAGACGGAAATCAAGAATGATGAAATTGCGTTTAAAGCTCAGCTGCCGAGTTATTAATTGTTGAAAATACGCGTCTAATGCGTCTGACGCGAGGGATTTAGACTACTGTCGGCGCGCAGTAGTATCGAGTTAGTCAGGTCAGCCATGGCGAGGTCAGTAGCGTCAGTAGTCTAACAATAAGTCCCCCGCGTCAGAAGCTTCTTTCGCGTATTTTCAACAATTAATAACTCAGAAGCGGAGCCTTAAATACAATTTCATCATTCTTGGTTTCCGTCTTATTTTGGCATAGAGAATCACCCATTAAAGTTTCTGATACCTGTTGCCGAACATCCTCTATATGTTACTATATACGTATTCAGTGATAGCCAAAAGAAACTGTTCGTGTGAATGCTAACATAAATATGTACTATAATTTGAAGGGATCTATCAAGTCTACTAAGTTTCGATTCCTTGGTGAGGTATTCCTATTTAGTTACAGACGTACTGTATTTATTAAACAAATTTGTTACTGAGTAATTCAAAGTGCGGATTGAAATCGATTCACATTTACATTTTTCGTAGGAATTTTCATCAAATTTAGTTTCAATTCTAACCGCTAGTGGGATTGCGTTTGAATTCCACTCTGAATTGATAACGTTGTGTGCAACACGGAAATGGTAATGGGGCTCGCGAGCCCCTCCGAGTAAGTGACAAAATTACATTGGATGAAAGGTCTATCCTATACTTTGTCGATGGTATAGAAGAAACAGAACCTTCAATTCCTTTTTCTGTCCTAGGATTTTGGGGCTCTATGACTATCGACGAAGTACTTATCTATCCTACATTTCGTCGATGTTACCTGGTCTGTGGTTGTATCTTATTCCATTTGGAGTCGATAATATTGGATGTTACTCAAAGATGGTAAAGAGGCTCGCGGACAGCAGAATCGTGTGATACAATGGTACATTACCTGTAGGTTTGTCAGATCCCTTGCGGTCATACTTATTGTTAGAAACTTTTACAAATAGTCTAAGTAGTTCGTAGGAGTTACCGTTGATGTATATAGCGTTACTTGGTCCATGAATTAAATCTTTCGTCCCTAAGATGAGCAATTGGAAGGAAACAGGACGTGAAGGGAGAAAGTGTATTGGCGAAATATTAAATTCGAGCACTAATATCAATCATAGAATTAAATGTAAATAAATTAAAAAGCATGCAGTTATTCTTTATCGCCTCGACCCCAAAGGTCCCTGAGCTCCATTGTAAATTATTTCGATTTGCACCATCTAAATCTAAACTGTGCTAATCGCGACAGGAGGGGTTGTTTCCTCTACCAGTGTCTTCCGCCTATTTCTAGCAGTACAGAACGACTCAGTGTACCGACTTCTGTAAGGACTTATTCAAAAATGATATCCTTCGATTCTTCTACACGCGAACGTTCCAAAACTCTGCGTCAACTGTTCTTCAGTTACAAACGACACTACAAACTTCACATTACCCCTCACAGCAACGTCTACGAAATTCTTAAGGGGTTAGGCCACCTTGGACGGAGCAAAATTGTAGTCATTTTCGGCATTTTTTTTAGGAAGATTATGAAATAAACAGAAAATTTAATATGAAGCTTGTTATTATACAACTCTCACCGGAAAAATCGTATTTCTTTTTCTTACAAAATGGCGGCGGTAGAGCCGTGATATGTAAGATCTTTAAGAGCGACGTTTTCCACGGTGTTCAATCTCACGTCTATACCGTTTGACTTAGAACAAAAAACCAAAAAGATTTATTTTCTGCATGCCTGAAACTAGAGAGGTACGTATGGAAATCCAGATACATTAATTTCTTTCGAATTGGTGAACATGGGGAGAAAAAGTGCATTTCTTTTTTATAAAATTGTTAATTGCAAGGAATGTGTTCAAGATATCGCAATACCGCTACGTACTTCTCCAGTTTTAGGCATGCAGAAAATAAATCTTCCGTCCTCAGCGTCCTGGTACCATAATGGCGGTTAATAGCAGCAACTTCGGGCAAAGTGGCAGTGAGCTAAAGGACAAAGTACGTCCAGCTTTTGTAAAGTTTCAGACAAATCACTTTCGGTAGTTTATATCCCGTCCCCGATTCGACTCGGTCTCAGAAATCCGAGCTAATCAGGCAACGAGCTCATCAAGCAATAGCTGGGCGTGCTTTTTTCCTTCCACTTTTTTCCCCCCCCTTCTTCGAGCCAGCCAGTTTTTTCTTCACCGCGGCCGACCAAAAGAGAGTTCCCTTTCTCACCTAAGCCACCCCCCGGTTTCCCCGGGCAACAGCCTTTTACGCTTTCGTTCATATTAAGCTCGGCCGATGTTTAAACCATGAGTTCGCTCGCAGATTTCCACGTCATTCGCCGTTCCATCGGTAGACCCTCGGAACAGCACCATCGGGGATTCCGTCCCGAGTTGACCACCTTTCTCATTTCTCAACGTCGAGTGCATTCCTTCACACACCATGGAGCACCGTCCGGATCCCACACGTTGTCCGGACGCCACTCTCATCTTGCGTTTTCGCGATTCTCATCTTCGTGATCTAATTTTTTTTTTTCACCGTCTCGAGAATTATTCAACGCGAAGAGGCTGGCGTTGGGTGGAGCCGGGATGGAGACGGGAGGACGGATGGACGGGGGTGATGAAATTGCGATTTCTATGGCGTATCAGGGAGGATGGTTCCAATGAATTCGATCGATAGAAGTGATTTCAGCAAATTGATAAAGAAGGGAGTCGCTGAATGTAGAATAGCGACGACCTCTCTGAATGTTCTGGACGAACGGGGATTTCGCGATGATCTTTTATTCGGTAGAACAATCCGATTTTACAGTGAATGCTTTACTTCTCTGCAGTTCGTTGGATGAATTAGGGCGTCATTATTATTAGATCGCAGTGTGGGGCTTTCAACTGATTATTCTATGCAGAAGTATAATTCGAAGTTCAGAAGCTCAGGGGGGGGAACCTCAGGAATCATTCATTAAGTCCATAAAAGAAATTCCAGAAAAAACTTGAAAAAATCGCATGTCACGGTAAAATACCTTTCTAGTTTGATCGGCCGAAAAATGAAGCTATATTTAAAGATTCTTTTTTCAATAAATATAACATATAATGAAATAAATCTTTTTGGAGCTTATTAAGCTACTCTTATATTATACAAAAAAGATTTAACAAGATTTTTTATAATTTGTTTCATATTTTTATTTATGGCGTTAACGTGACACCTACAAAAAGAGGTATGTTCGTGGCGCAGGTGATTTCCCGGCTCAGAATTATGTGAAATAAAAAATTCGAAAAGGTTCTTAATTTGTATGAGTGTGGCTATCGCTCGTAGTTAAATTAACAATTTTTGTTGAGGAATAACAAAATGGCGTCGGTTTGAATGAAAAAGTTCTCCAGAAGAGTGTTTTCTCGAATGTTTCCCGAGAAAAATCTCGGTTATTTTTCGACAAAAATTGTTAATCGAACTACGGGCGATAGCGACACTCATACAGATTAAGAATCTTTTCAAATTTTTTGTTTAAGATAAGCCCGAGCCAAGAAATCACCTACGCCACGAATTTATCTCTTTTTTGCAGGTATCACATTAACGCTATAAAAAACCATATGAAACAAATTTAAAAAATCTTTTTAATTTTTCTTGTATAATATAAGAGTAGCTTAATAAATTCCATAAAGATTTATTTCATCATATGTTGTAGTTATTGAAAAAAAATCTTATTATTTTTCACACTTCTGACAATTTACGACAATTATGCCAATTTTAGACACTAAATGAATGTATCCAAAATACCAATCGCGAGTCCTTAGTACCCTCAACTCTGTTTCAGATCAACTGACGACACCACTACGAACATCAAATCAATATTTAATATTTCCTCGAAAACTGAGCTTCGAATGAAAAAAATTTTGATTCCACGCCTTTAATTTATCATTGCACATTGTATCACATCCCGCTCGCTTGTGCCATCCTTTCGGCTGCACCCTGTATAATCCTGTAATTTAGTCAGCAATTAGACGGTAACAGGCTCTGCGCTTCGAATTCGAATCAGCAGGAACGACGAACGGTGGAACGTTGACGCGGGACCCTCTTCGGCTGCCGAAAATGCGGCAACATTTACCGCGCGCTTTATGTAGTGGATCCCGCGATAAATCCCGCCGCCCCGATTAGTAGTACCGCGACATTACCGGGAGTAACTGGGAAAACTTTCTAACGAGGCGCATAAAACTATCTAAGAACTTATGTCGAGATTTACCGGCTACTATATCACCAAACGTCGCGGGCACTCCTTTTCCTTTGGCCCGCCCGTTAACTTTTCGTTTCGGGGCTAAGGCTTCCCCTACCAAGCGCCACGTCAATCAGGTCCCTCGTAATTAAGAACATCTGTAACAGCCAGCGGCGGAGTCGTCTCATGCGATTCGAATTAATTATACGACGACTGGTGTGACAGAAACGTCGTTGCAAAGCAGCAGAAGATAGGTATGGCACATAGGTAAGCAGGTAGTAACGCACGGCTTGTAAACATATTAGTATGCGACGATGGAAGTGTGTGGCTGCGTTGAGTACCTCCTTGAATAAAGCATGAGTCTCATTAAGGAATTGCACAGATATTTCAAGCCCCTCGCCCTAATATTGTCGCACGCAGAAATGTTCGGAATCGATTCGCGAAAGGAGCAGACACACGGTTCCGCGTCAAAAACAGACGCAATTGTAATTTTCCAGTGCACTGTTGCATTTACAAAGGAATCGAGTCGATAGGAAAATAGAACTTGTTACGTTATTGAATTTTTTCAGCCAATATTTTTTTTTTTGTATCCACGTAGGAGCAGCGGCTACAACTAGTTCCAATTCTGCGCCTCCCCCTGCAGGTGATAATAGTACGTACAATGAATAAAATGAACAAGTGTTAGAGATTTCCTCTGGTTTTCCAATAAACGCTTTATTGTACAAACGCCTCTGCAATTCTCCCTCTGGTCTTATTGCCGCTCGCTGCAAATCTACACTCGAGCTTTTCCTTTCGCACGTGCTCCTCGCACAGCCTTTGTCCTCTCACACCCCTGCCCCTTTATCGGCCTCTCTTTTCACACTCTTGACATCCGTCACTCAAACTCATCACTCACCCTACGACCTTTATCGAACTCTCGATCCTGCATCGAGGGAACTGATGTGTTTGTCAGGAATAGACAGTTGGTAATCGAATCAGAAACATTTGAATTTCAGCCTAGTAGTACTCGAGGCCCTACACCCTTTGGAGTTAGAATTTCGTCACCTGAATATTAATGTTTGTATTTCTCCTTTGAAGCTTTTCATTCGCTGTTAAATTTGCAAATAAGATTTTGATTTGCCCTATAATTCTGCTTCACAAACCCTGTTACAGCGGACATGAATGAAAGACTCTTTTTATAGGAGCATGGTGTACTTTGTCACTTATTTACATTTATTTTGAGGTGGGCGATAAATGGAATGTGATTTTGAATATTGCTTATCGTGGAGATTCGTGCAAAGGTTTCTTTGCCCGGCGTGGAAACGCAGGGGCAGATTGAACTGAATGGATCACTTAACTTTGCTTCTTCCATTATTCATTGCGTCGTCTGTGAGAGCTCACAATATACTAAACGCTCGTGGTTGCTTTTATCTCGGTTGAGAATCTCTTTGGAGTAACATGGGAACAAACAAAAAGCTACTCGACAACCGTTACTTTCATGAGGTTCCTTGTGCGGATTTTATTTAAGGAATATAAAATAAGAGCAGATTTAAAACCGTTACATTATATTATATTCCATTTTTTTTTGTTTTTATTTTACTTTGTCAAAACTCATATATAAGCATCAAGCAATGCCATATTAAAAACTATTACAGCATGAATATTGCATAGGGAGTTTTCAATTCCAATGAAGATGAAATAAATAACCGTCTCTAATGTTTCAAGCCCATTTGCAAAAATTGTAATCAACACTTATACTTCATACTTACCCAGGTAATAACAAATTTGTTTGAACCGTTTATTGCAACAATAGAAAACGATAAGTTCCTATGGATGAAGTTAGAAATAAATTGCAAATGAAATGGTAATAAGGTAAACCAACCAGTGAATGACCGAATTGTTGAATTTATGGACCTTTGAGTCCATAATGAAACTGTTGAAATTGCATTTAAATTTATTTTTCTTGAAATATCTATAAAAATAATTACTTATTCTTATCGAAATTTAAAAAAAAAAGATTATAAAATGCAAAACGTGTAGAAACCCAGTAAATGACCGCATACTTTTAATAAGAATTGTACTTATTAATGTTTGCTTAATACGCGTAACTAAAAATATGGGATATTAAAAATGCAACTACACTCCATTTATAAACATATAATATTTTTAAATTTATAACTAACATTTCTTTGCCTAATGGTCATTCACTGGGATGCGGTCAATTACTAGTTGGTTTAACCTAGTTGAAACAAGTTGAAATGTTTTATCGAAATCGTAATGGATTTTTATACACATTATAATACAAAATAACCTGAAATATTAACAAAATCAATTCCTTCAATAGCTCTTTTGCTTCACCGAACATAAATTTGTTTAAACATTAAGCACTCGATTCAGTGAAATTTAGAACTACTGCTCCATTAATAACCATAAAAAATAGATTAGGTACTACAAATTTACAGTAGCCATGATTCAATAAAAGTCTCGAGTATAAAGCAAGGAATAATAAGTCGAAAATAAGTGGCCAAAAGTATCAAGACTTCCAAGTCCCTTCAATAAAACATTCTGTCACGTCTCGCCGTATCCTTAGCTCGCGCGTCGGGTATTCCGTACGCGAAGTTGCAACGACGCCTGGATCACGCGAAGGGGAAGTAACCGAAATCCAGGTGTCCTTTTGTCGACGCCTAAATCTTCGAGTATACCACGCAGGGTGTTGCAAAGCTTGAGGGTGCTCTTACTTCATCGATAACAGGCTTTCTGATAAAATATCTCAGCTCGTTCGACTTCTCGTAAAATGTTATCCATCTCGTAAAAACGTCCTACCAAGCTCGTTTCGTCCTTCCCCTTTGCCACATACTTACACGTACCTACAGACGTGGCGCGGATACGAGTGGATTTGTTCAAGAAAGGGTGAACGTGCACCGGACCACGGGAGTTTACCCTGAAACATTTTTTGTATGCCATTGTTATTTGCATGTATCGATCGAGGATATGATCACTCTTGCAAATTCATAAATCAGTCAGCACTAAGTAGTTCCTGTGTATTCCTGATACTCCCTTCGCAAACCGACTCTATGCGTTTCGAAATTTGTTGCAAGTTTTCTCAAGAAGCTATCCGCCGGACCACAAATGTATTCTGAAATTTATAATGACGCGTGTTCGAAATAGAATTACGAAGAAGTTTCAGGTAGGCACGAAAGTACTTGTTACATATATTGTATTTGGATAATATTTCTGCGACAAAGATTTGTGTCTTTAGTAAAATACGTTTCTGACATTTTTTAATGTAAAATACGCTTCCCATAATTAGTTTCAAATTGCCTTAGACATAACCTGTTAAATATCGAAACTCTTTGTAGCAAATTCAAGAATAAATGGCGGCATATTTTTTTATCTTCAATTTTTATATGCCAGTAATATTAAATTACGAGAAAAAAATTACTTCTTCTTTAGTGCCTGAAATAAGTATCTACAAATAAAGAAGCTTTATTTTCTGAAGCTACTAAAAAGTAAATTTTAAGAAACACCTTTTTAGAAGTGAAAAGTTTTAAATGGAATTACTTACCTATTTGGTTTTATTCTTTGGGAAATAAGTGGAACCCTTTGAATCCGTCTTGAATCGTTTTTACTAACAGTGGTCATATTATATACATACGAAGTATTCCACTGAGCAATTGTCATGTGGCAGAAAAATTGATCACTTCTGCTACTAACCAAACGAGATCCAAGGATGTTGTTTGTCCATCTGCAACGGGAGACATGTTTCACTCAGTTTCACGGTACATATGCAATCGAAAGTTTCCAGGATAGAGGACAAGGTCCAGCTGCGGTGGGTTCAAGAAAGTTTCCCGATTTGGTAACGTCGGTCGCGACCTCAGAACTGGCTATGACCCCGATTCGACTATGTCCAATCTAGCTTCAACCCCCTATTCAAACGTTTCGGGTGAATGCCCGTTGTGTTTCATCCAATTGCCGAATCGTAAATCGCGAATCGAGCATCTTGCTGTACCAACACTCATTGCACAGCCGGCGGAAATTAGACTGTTCGCCAGGTGATGCCGTATTTCACATCCTGTTTTGTACAGAAACGCTAACAGCAACGCTGCGAGGAGCTTTCTCTCTGTATCTGTGAATGCATGATCGGTGAGTGATGACCTTTTGAAGGGATTGCTAGATAGACTGGACGATACGCTGCTATGAAAATTTAAGTTCCATTAGTTGGGTTCATAGGGCTTGAGACTTACGATTAAATTTGAAAGGTCATTGTTAGTTTATGGTTTGGAATATTTGTGATTCTAACCCTAAAAATTGTTTGGTATTTTGCAAACCAGCATTTTGTATTTTTTTTTCTGGGAGATCTTTCTCCGCTTTTATTTACCATTTTCTTAGTAAGATCGCTGTTACCCACATCTCTCCCAAGTGCAACCGTAGGGTCTGAAAATTAGTTCTATTAATCAGAAAAAACATTGAAGGTAGATCATCGTTTCATATTAATACATATATTACTAAAAACTTTAAAATATAGCCCTCGTTTGGTCATTGGTCATTCAGGCCCAACCTCGTGAATACTATTCGTTTCCACCTCCATTCGTCTGCAAAATTCATATTTCGAAATATTTGATCGATTAATTGTGCAGAATAATCAGCACGGGTACACGTGCAAACATCGAATAGAAAGCACCTTGGTAAGTACGAGAGCTTCGTCCAATGAAGCAAGGGTAGATGTCCCAATTACTGTCAGCGTCCCTATTACTGCCACGTTATTTATTTTACTTAATAAAAGCGTAACTTATAAAGAATAGTGTACAGTAATAAGAAGAAGAACAGTCCCAATTTAAGGATAAATTTTTTTGTACACTATTCTTTATACGTTAAGTGTTTAGTACGGTTTATTGGCAGTAATTTTGGACATCTACATTTTTCTACATTTCTACCAAGGAAATGCTCACAGAAATTTTGCTAGAAGTCGATATAATAGGTAAAATATGTTACAGTAACTGTAGTTGTAAACTTACAATTAAGGAAACGAGCGTGTATAAACACATTCAGGCTTCAAGTCAGATTACTTTAATGTACGTTAATTATTTTTGGGCTGAGAACGTTTTACTAGTTAGATAGAACCATAGCAAGCATAAACCTGTACGTAACCTGTATCCAAAAGCCAAATACATTCCCCATAAAATAAAACATTTCGAGAGGGAGCTGGGAGTAATTACGTCGGACAATCTCGTCGATAGTGATTGTCAATAAAACGAAAATGTCCGTGTAAAAAATGTTCCTCAGAAAATTACTCTCGGTTTCTCCTTCCCAACTTGGCGCGTCAATTTTAATCACCCGATTCGTTGTTACGCTGATAGGTGGCCATCGATTTTTATAGAAATATGCGCGCATGTTGAGACTTACCGCGCGGCAATAATTGGATTGCGGTCGAACGTGAAGCTGGTCGAATTTTTGCACCCAATTTTCGTCCGGCTTTTTTCCGTCGACGTCATAATTCAGGGGCTGCCTGCGCACCCTCTCCTCGGCCAGCTTCCGAAACAATCGCGATCGGGAAGCCAGGGTGCAACGTAATACTCCACGGTAAATAATGATCGCGACACGACAGCCCCGCTTCCCCGCCATTATTTACGATTGCGTGGCGTCTCGATATATCGGCGGTAATTAATAATCGGACAATAAACGAACCGCAATTGCAACCAGGAGAAAAGTGGCCGTTTCTCTCTCCTGTCTCCCCTCCTTTTCATATTCCACCCTCTTTCGCCATTTTACTATTCGCGTCACTCCCTTTTCACGTAATTTCATCTCCGTTCCTTTTCCCTGTACTACTTATTTCCTAGTAGGTATTCCTTCTCCTCTGCGAGTTTCCTGCGGCTTCTCATTTCTTTTTAGAATTTCCTACTCCCTTTATTTTCTACCCTTGGATGCTTTTGAATTTTATCACCCCTTTAGTAGTACCTGCTTCGACGAATTTTCTCGTCTTTTTGTTTTCCTTTAAAACGTTACTTTCTCTCACATACTATGTTGGTTATTAAATGTCTTCTAATTTCAACACTTTTCTGGGTTCTTTTTGTGCCACGTTTCCAACTTTCCTTTTGTGCTTTTACCTTTGTTATTTTTCTCCTCTTTTCACGATTTATCCCCATTTATTTCACTGTTCTCTTATTTCTGTAAATTTATTCTTTGTCGAGGTTTCTTTCTTTTTCTCTTTGCACGGAGTGAGGTTGAATTGTGAGCATAACTAAAGGGAGCGTGATTCCTAAAGTAAAGCTTGATTGTGTATACGTTTCTTTAATTATTTTAAGTATGTTTGCATTCGTGGTGGAACAGAATGTGTAAGAAGAAGAAGTAAAAAAATAGTTACCAAAGTAAAAGTAAAAAAGTTATGCAAGCATTTGAACGTGAAGAAAAATGGAAATACCTTAGTATCTTCCTTTCATGCAACTTCAAGTTATCAAACATAAATGTGTATCTGATAACACAGGCTTTATTTTCAACAATTTTTCACAGAGCAAACTACAAACAACCTATAGAATTACAACAGTATATTATGTAAATCGTATTATAGAAACAACTAATAGAGAGATACATTAACCAAGTGGTACTCAATCCAACGCACACCTAGTGAATTTTCAAATTCAATTTTCTCGTAAACGCAGCCCCGTACAAAGACTCCTTACTTCACATTTTCCATGTATTTTTACACGACCAGTCACTCCCTTTTAACTCTGACCCTGTATAACTCTGCACATTCTTTGCCTTTCCCAACCCACTTTTTCTTCCACTCAAATGTTTTCCCTTCCCTTTCAACCTCACTTTGCCTCCACAGCATTGAGTCATTAAATTCTGACTTTCCCTTATGCTTCCACCCCCTCCTTAAATCTTCAGATGCCTACCCCTTCTTTTCCCTTTCCTCCCTTCGACGTTTGTACTCCCTTTCCCTGTTTGCCTCGGACGTTTGTCTTCCCATTTCCCTTTATCGAGATTCCCACCCTCTGGCGATATTGTATCACGTATCGAGTCATCGCTTGGCCGTTTATCTAACACGCGGACGTGAACAGACGCGAAATATTGCGACGAATATTGGTCTGTCGTTTATCACTTATCCGCGCCGGTGTGTGTAAATCCTTTTTATTATGCGATGCGTTCGATCGGTGGTAGATAGGTGAGCGGGTGGAGAATTCATCGCGCGTCCTCGCGTATTTACACGTCATCGATTACACGCCGGTTAACGAGTCTCTAAAATCGATACACCATGCTCGCCTCTCGATGCCTCTCGAAGGGATATTTACTTTATTTCGAAGGGCACGTCGTTGCCGTTGTCAGCGGCGACTATGACTACGGAGACTCGTATTTCAGGGAAAGGGTTCTGTTTGTAGCGATACCTCTGTACTCGCCACAACAGGGCATTTCAACGCCTTCTCCCTCAACTACCGATTCCTCTATGTAGTACATATATACCTCTTTCGTTCTACATCCTAGCACCCTCGCATCTAGGTGAAGCCTTACTGATCAATCCACTAGCAGGTCCAGAACGAAACGGGACACTTTTTTCCTGTTCCCCTTTTTATTCCTACCTGTAACTCGCAACACCTTCTACTCTCATTCCTCTTCAAATTAAAAGTGAAGACGCCTCCTGATACACCAAGAGAGTTTAATCCAATATTAACAATAGTTTTTAAAAAAAAAAACATAAATTCAGTTACTTTTGAGGCTGTTAGACGAGAATTCTCCGTTAAACCATGGTACGACCATGTATCCATTACTATGGATAACTTCGAATTCTTTCAGACGACCAATTTGTGTTCTTACATTCTAATGTTAAATTACAAGCTCACGATGTCCCATTACACAGCGCGTTAATTATCGCAATGCGCCATCGCAGGCCACCGTGAAATTTAACGAAACGAAATTTCGATCATTCCCAGCGGCAAATAAAAGTTGCGTAATCAAAACAATTCGTTTATAGCGGCCGTCGCCGTGGTCCCCCAGCTCTCCGCCATTAGGACCGTGGTCACGTTCGGATACAAAATTTTCGATAACAATTTCATCCCGTTAAATCTAGGTAGATTGGGTGACAAGGGCGTGGATCGGCAGAATAAGCGGCATTGTTATTTTTTCCTCGTTTTATTACGCCGGAAACCATCTACGGCTCGGAGCCGCACGCTGAAGCCGCAAGTTCCCACGGGCTCCCTTCGCGCGATTCTCTCGGAACATCTCTTTTAAAACATTCAGGCGACTCCGCGCTCGCGAGTACCCGTTTTATCTGCTTCTTATTTTAATTTCGTCGGGCAGCCTCCCGCGGGAGCAGGATTGATAAAAATAGAGGGAAACGATCAGGAAACGCTGTCCGCTCGCGTAAAGGCGGGACACGGATAAGGGGCATGCTCGCTAGAGAGCACACGATACGGAGAGAAATATTCTACTGTGCATCTCGAAACGCTTATCCGCCGCGAGGACATTGATATGTGAACGGACGAGAATTTTCTCCTAGAGCGAACCTTGTTTGTTCTTTTCCGCCGAATCTTCTACTTTCCTTGGACCTACTTTCTTCTGTTAGGGATATACAGAAGCAGGAGGGTTGGGAATCTGGGAATCAGGTGTATTAGAGAGTTTCAGTGAGACACGAATATTCGTAGACCTTGTGGAAGTGATGAGAAATTGTATATTGAGTGTGGACGGTTTGTCATAATTTTGAGGTACTGAGTGAAGGAATTTTGAAGATTTTTTTAGATTGGAAGCATCTCTAATCACCTGTGAAGGAAGTTTAGTTCTTGGAGTACCTGCACTTAACTTTGCTATTACGCATATTTTAAAAAAAAAATTAAATTCTATTTTTGCATGGTTTGTTTTAATTTAATAGGGTGCGATCAAATTGCCTTCTGAACCCTTTGTGGACACACTGGGTGTATCGCAGCATTATTTTATTTTTGGCGATATTCCTATAAAGTTTTAAATATAGATAATATGAAAATGGTAACACAAAAATGACGCTGGGGTGCAGTGACCATTTTGCGATTATAAGGTGAGACCACGAAGGATTAAGAATCATAACTTAATTTTAATTCTGAAAAAAGAATATTTCTACTTATCTTTGTAGAAAATCCCTCTCAATTAAAAAGATATTCTGGAAATGATTTGTCTGTTCTTTACGACTTATTTCGAACGTGCGTAGCCGATAATTAGTCTTCCATTCTGACTTTATCTCGTAAGTGGCGCAGTCGAAAAAAATAAAATTCCAACTTTGATGACTTCTTTGTACGATCGCGTATGAATGTTGTCTGTGTACAATGTTCCATTATTTCATACGCACGGTGTTTTCCTTAACGCGGATTTTTAATTAAGCGTATTTATTGGATAGAATTGGTCAGTTTGTCCTTCCAGATTTATTATGAAATATTTAAATACTTGACTTTATGGGTTCAGCGATGTAGGAGATTTATGACACCGTTTTCATCTCTCGTTGGTATTTCCATAAAGATTTCAAAATATGTCACTCATGGATATCACTTATAAAATTTGAAAATATGTATTCATTTAAAGCACCCACAGGACACGTATTCATCAATCAACTTAAATCAATTTAAATCAACTCTATAGCAATGTATTGAACATTTTTTTCAGTCACACTCAATACTGATTAATTTTTGGTCATCCCTGAGTTTTTATATTGCATGGTCATCACCAGTAAAATTCAGTCTGTTTTTCTTTCAGAACCCTTTGTCTTTAAGAAGGATACAAAGATTAAACAGGATGTTATAAAATTATCTTTGAATTATGCGATCTTTTTTTAATCTAACAGTTGCTGAAGTAATTCAAGTTTTGTGCATCGTGACCATGCGGATACTATAAGAAGATAGGAAATTCTGACGAAAAACCGATGGTACAGATCTCTAGATAAATCGTAACGCTTTTATTGGTTTCTTAGCTATTGTTTCTATAAATTGTGTATCGCCCAAGTTCTCTTTCAATTTCCCCAGTTTTAACTCGCTTAAAATTTTGCCCGCGTTGGAGAAACGATCCAATTGCTCGCGGAGATATATCTGGGACAAAAATAAGAGTATCTGTGTCTGTTGAGAGCGCAATAGAATAAGAGAAATTTTGTATTGCTTTTGTTCCGTATTGCTCTGTGTGCGTGCGCGTTGGCAGAAGCGAGTGTTTTGTATAAGAATTGTCGTCGTCGTTTTATGCATCCTAGACGATCACGATACAGCTCGCTAGGGGAGCCTTATATGCACCCGTGAGGCAGCTGCGACAGAATTTATCCAAACATACCGTAGGTCTCCGATTTAATCTTGGTTAAAACTTCGTAGTGTAACTTTTTATCACAAAAAAAAGGAAATAATGCCAAAAGCATGAAATTCTTAATTCTGCATTGGAATGATTTCTAAATATTAAATCACATTCGCTTGCTTTCTGATTTTTATTCAGAACATTGAAGGAAAAACTTGAGCTAAGATGACGTCGATACAATATTCAAGCGTTAGTTATTTAACGTTATATATTTAATTATATTTAGTTGGACATGTGTTCTGGTCTTCATGGAACTTAACAACAGTAATTGATTAAGTAATTTGAATATAATTTAAAGTCTGATTAGCTTGACAGATTTTTAAACTCCAATTTAAAAAATTAATAAAATTATTGCATCACCCATTTTGTTACTCGTGATCTTAATTAGTGGTGAATTTTTTGGTTTTTCGTCGTAATAGACAGTGACTGTCAAAACGAAATTAATTCCGTGGAGGCTTTTCATTTGGAATTCTTCGATACCTTTTTCTCTGTGAAAGAGTGAAGAAACTGACCTAAATCGTGCAAGCTTCTTCGTGGAATTAGTTTAAGGGGCCGTCTAATCAGCTCCCCTGTCTGTTCATGCAGCAGTTCGCAATCGATTTTACGGTGCATGGAACTCAACGGAGGGTGGAAAAGATCGACAGGCACGCGATCATCCGAGAACTAGTTAGATCTCCGGTTGCCCGCGGTTATTCTCGATGTGAAATCGCTTAAACGTCAACCAACTAAACTTCGTCTTTCGCGAGCGACAAATCTACTAATAAGTAGAGAGAGAGAGATAGAGAGAGAGAGAGAGGAGAGAGAGAGAGAGAGAGAGAGAGAGAGAGAGAGAGAGAGAGAGAGAGAGAGAGAGAGAGAGAGAGAGAGAGAGAGAGAGAGAGAGAGAGAGAGAGAGAGAAGTATATAGAGGGAGAGAGATATGTAGGTATTATTAAGTATCTTATTTATTTACTTATCGTGTTAGTAATCATCTTATACATTCCTGCTGTGATTCGTCAATATTAAGTGCTCGTGCACATTATGTGGAAGATGGCTAGATAAAGTTGCTCACCTGGTTCCTGTACGCTTTACTTCTTATGTGATTTTCTAATCCTGTGATATAATTCATGCAATAACTCAAACTGGCTGTAAAAAGTTTTGTCGCAGGATATTGGACAAAAAATACGAATTTTTTGCTTGTTTAGATAGATCGATGCGATGCCTCATTCAGGAAGTCGAAATTCTTTTAAACAACTTACACTTCGTAATTATACAAAAAAGGGAAAAGTGTATGAATACCAGATGCGTAGTATCACGTTCATAGCAGATGTGAATACAAAATTTACTTAGCAGCCATTATTATATATTATTATAGACTGCAGATGTTTATGCACGTAAAATATGCAAAGAAGCATGTGCAAATAT
This sequence comes from Andrena bucephala, assembly GCA_947577245.1. Taxonomy (NCBI): domain Eukaryota; kingdom Metazoa; phylum Arthropoda; class Insecta; order Hymenoptera; family Andrenidae; genus Andrena; species Andrena bucephala. The sequence goes on along the minus strand of OX387715.1, from coordinate 91,736,166 downwards.
GCACGTAAAATATGCTAATATGCACGAAAAATATGCCAACATCGCATATCTGGCGTATACAATATTATCTAAACTAATACGCGAGATTATTTATTAATTATATTTTAATTAACAATTTATTTATGTTGAAGCGCCTTATGGGGTCATGCCTAGTTGGCAGGTGTGATTTTCGGGAATTTTTTGTGGAAAATCTAATGTATATTTTATTACAACTATTTGCGTATTTTAAAAGTACATATATTCAACAACTCTCAGTAATTTTATTATCGAAAAATATTAAAAAATGAACGAATAACAGCCACTCTTCCAGAAGCTATTTTTTTGCGATGAGCACGATTTCTCAGACGGATCATCTGAAATCGAAAAGTGAAGAAGATTCTGTTAGTATGTGAGTTTATCTAGTTCGTGAACGAAAGATTTAAAAAAAAAATGATTTCAGGCAAAATGGTGGCCGTTTAACGCAAAATCATGATTTTTCGATGTCTGAATTGTTCGTTTTTCGTGAATTAAAAATAGAGTTTTCATCAAAAACAAAAATCCTTGGATCATGTACCAGATAAACTCATATACTAACAGAATCTTCTTCACTTTTCAATATCAGACGATCGAGCTCTGAGAAATCGTGCTCACCGCAAAAAATATAGCTTCCAGGAAAGTGGCTGTTAATCGTTCAGTTGTTAATATTTATCTATAACAAAATTACTGAGAGTTGCTGAATATATGTACTTTTAAAATCAGCAAATAGTTGTAAAAAATATACATTAGATTTTCCACAAAAATTCCCGAAAATCACACCTGCCAACTAGGCATGACCCCTTAATTTGCGTTACAATCAATTATTAGTACCTTATCCATTTTTGTAATACGTAATTGTTGCCGTTTGTCAATTAAGATTAACTTATGTGCTGAAAACGAACGTTCTACATCACAAGATGTAACGTGTGCATTTTTATATTTGCTCCAATAGCGTTGTAGTATATTTGTTGATACATATGTGCATATGCCTTTTAGCAAAGCATATGTCTTTTAACAAAGCATAAGCAATATGCAAAATAAAGTTTGCATATAAATATATGCATTCGCATAAACGTCCGCAGTCTAATCATTATATTTCAGCGCATCTAAAAAAACCTAATACCTACTTATGTATGTATTACGTGACAGGACATTAATTCTCTATAACGCCGTGTGAATTTGAGATAATATATCACGTTATATGTGTTTTTATATTGCAGATGCCAATTCACAAAAGTTGCATATTCAACTATTGTAACTATAAGATTCACAAATCTTTAATTTACAATAAAAAGTTTATGAAATGAAATGAAATTGTACCTGTTCATTTTTATACAATCTTTAACATCTATCAATGCCCTAAAAATTTCAGTTATAGAGGGTTAACGGATTAAGCATTGGTAAGTAGTGCGAGTAGTAATTGATTCACCTATATTCTCGCCCGACACAGGAGTCTACTCCTCTCATAGCGATGGGGGAGTGACTAACAGAATGCGTAAACGACAAGCGTTTCAGACGGCACATAAGTGATTCGCCGACTGCTTAGATTTAAGGATTACCAGCGCGTAGACGGGACGACTCCTTGCAGTATCTGGCGCGAGGAGGAGCGCAAGGAATCACTCTAGATTACATAAAACCGTCTGCAGGAGTAGAGGATTCGAGAGTTAGAAGCGGAGTGGATGAAGTTGCACGTCATCCAAACTTCTTAATCACATGGTATTTACTTCTGCCAGCGGCAGGCACGGAAGGAGAGAAACGGAGCAGCCGGGGAGAAATCTGGACCCGAAAGTGTTTCTTGGCAGCCGACGGATAAATAGAGTTGCTGGGGAATCAACAGGGATCGATGGAGCCGTGTCCAATCTGTCGGGGCGACGGGCACCTTCTCGTGCATTCCCGTGGACCCACCCTTATGTATAGGAGGAGCGGAGGGTGGCACGTAGGTAGTTTGCGCGCGGATGGTGTCCTCCTGGAACTTCAATCTCCGGCTACCTGGTTTTCGGTGGAACTCATCCGTTGCGGGGGCCAGTTTGTCCAGGCGGCCAGGAGAAGTGGACGTTTCCGATGGGGAAGAGGCAATCTTGTCTCGAGTGCGAGCAAGTTTAGTGCGACGTATTCCTGCAACCCGACACGCTCTCGCCGGGAGTACTGCGAACCGAAATGCTACGAGAAGGGAAGATCGAAACGCGAAGTTTTGGGTCGGTGGAAAAGTTCTCCCGCTTTCTTAAATCCAAAGTCTTTATTAAAACTAACAATATAAGTACAGTGTGCTCCGCGATCTATTCAGCGAACATTTCCCGCGTGTGCAGTACGTCATTTCGAATGAGAAATGTCACGTGCACTGTAGGTTTATTTCCTTTCGTTAGCCAATTATATCACAAATAACGCGCTAGATATAATTAGGTATAGCAAAATATATTTATACAAAATTTAAAGATAGTGTTCCAATTGGCAACCTTCCTTTTGTTAGTGTTAACCGCCTCTGTAGTGAAGTTTGCCATTGTATTTGAAGTATTATAGTTTTAATGTTATGGAGTGTTAAACTTTTCATAACCACATCTAATAATTTGACCAGTAAAACTTACCTATGCCATCCTGTGTTGCCTGAAAAGAAATTTCTCGAAGAGCTTTTTCTCTAAAAATGAAATTGAATGTTCTAATGAAAGCAGTATGTATCGAGTGCAGGAGTTGAAATAGTAAAAGAGAGAAATAATATTTTAGGAGACAATGTACACAATAATAATAATTTAAAACATAACAATTCAATGATGTAGTTGATACGGTTGTATAAATAATAAGATATGTGCAAGCATATGAAAATGTAGAGCTTTAGAAAATCTTCACAGGCACTCCTTTGAAAGGCATTCAATGGATTGAAGGAAGAAGGAGAGGAAGTGACGAGAAGTGAACGGTACAAGTGAAGGTAACAAAATCTTGTAAAACGCATATCGTATATTTCATAATCTCGCCATTGGAGAAAACTTTGAATTTATATCGAATTCAAGTATTACTGTACGATCCGCCTCGACATAGAGGCATCCATTTGCTCGCCAACTGTCATCGTCTTTGATCATCCGAATGATAAATCAACGAACGTTGGAAGAAAGATGACTTTACGTAAAACAAGCGGCATTCGCGTCGCCGCTTCGTTTAATACTTTGCTGCGAATCGCTAACTGATCTGCTCGGGATCAGGTTGGCAGTTGATAACCCGTTTCTCTTTAATATCTTTGCGCACAGTCCTTGGAATCGCATCACAAATGTTTAGACCGTTAATCCGTAACAGTGACTTTGATTAATTTACAGCTCTTCCACAATTCACGAATATTCTTCTTCTTGAGCGACGCTATCTTTCGAATTTCAATCTGTTAATTATTTGCCTATCGTATACTATTTGGCAGCGGATTAATAACAAATAAATAGAAATGTTTTGTAGGTAGTATCGTCAAGTAAGGAAGGATACAAATCAGTCCTGATCACGGTTAGTTTCGAAAGCTAAATCGCTCTATTTCCATAATCGTGTTGTATAAATTGCAGCGGCGCAGGGTTGCACAAAGTGGCTTGTAATTTTCTATACAATCGACGAGGAGATGGTCGCGAAAGGTAAGTCGATATTTCGATATAATATTATTTTTATCAAAGCTTCGTGTTTCCAGAAAATACGATTCGAATATTTATCGAATAGTTCAAGTTCGTAAGAATGCACACTGGCATAGTTAACAACAATATATGTAGTAGTTTTTATTCCATTTGAAGAATTTATGACTATGATGGCTCTTCATCAAATATATGAATCAATTCTAAAATACTTTTAATCATTAATTGTTCGAATAATTAATATAATTATGCGCCATTTCTTTTACTCTTAAAAAATATTCTGTGCGTACAGTCTCCTCATAAATCGACAGAAGAAGAGTCTTTTTCTGTAACTTTCAAACTCGATTTCCGTTTATTCGATTTATTATTGAAAATGAATCGTTTCCATGTCGATTATACCCTAAATTACGAGCCACCTTGTACACGTGAGATATGCGTAGCAAATTTCATTCTCTCCCATCTTCTTTCACTGGACAAGTCCGATATATTCGTGGCGCAAATAGTCGACGTTCCGAATCAAGTAGCGAGCCCCCGTTTCAGTGAACAAGATCAGTAATAAGTCAGACACACGCATCACGCTCCGTCACTTTCACGATAACCCACTAGCGATCGGTTTGAGTCCGCGTGCTCTGCACGCGAATACATAGTGCACATTTCTGCCGATTGAACTCGCGCGGTGGACGATGGGAATGATATTGTTCCGTCAAACGGTCGCTGCCACTGACATCCGGTTACCTTTCGGACGTCGCTTGAATACGGCTCTTTACAAAACTAGATAATACTGATAATTCGAGCCTCGCTCATGTGGTCCGTGCGTAGTCGAATATTCCCCTGCAGACTATTTATCGCGTTGGTGGTTTCAACTTTCGAATCGAGTTCGTTCTGCTACGTTAATCGTTATTATTCACGAATATTTACATAGTACGGGAGGAAAAACAGTTCAGAATTCAAACACAACGCCATTATAGAACGAACGCCATCTTTCATTCGCAAAACGACTGGTCCAAGCAATCGCACTGTCCGGATTACCCGCAGACCCTTCCTCCCTAAAACTAATACATCGAAACGATCGGCTAATTTCACCTGCTTCCGTTTGTAGTTCGAAGCGCTCGCGCCTCCTCCCTCGGGATAGAAGACGCCGTGAAAGTACCTAAAAGAACAAAGGTGTAAAAGTCGACGTGCTTTACAAGCCTGGACTTGGACAGGAAGAATCACCGGTAAAACGGAAACACTGTCGCGCAGCGACGCGGAAAGAGTCACTTTCAATCGGGGCCAAGAACAATGCTGGATCAGTGCTGCCAACCCTCCCCCCTTCCTTGCGGCCCACTCTCTCTCAACGCTTCCAGCCCCCTTTTTTCGCTTTCGCCTCTCTCCCCTCGTGACTTCTCTCGTTCGTCCGTTCCCCCCCCCCAACCCTTGTTCGCGCAAATACTCCGCTACGCCCGCCCCTCAACGATAATATAAAAGTTCGTATTGTGTCGCGACGCTGTGCCGACGATTGTGTCCGACGTCGTGGCGGTGCGTCGACGTGCCCGTCTCGCGCCTTTCCGGGAGGCGGTGAACGTCGTCGGGCCTTCATCTGAGCACCTGTTGTATCCGACCGTGGAGAACGGACAGCAGGAGGAGCAGCGATCTGCATGCACAGCTCATCCCGACGGCCTCTGCGCCTCCGTGATGCAGCTCGGCTAAGCTTTCTCCTGAAACACCGTTACGTACACTCAAACACCGCGAGCTTTCGACTGCGCCACCCTGCTGAGTGGTGGGGGGCGAGGGTAGCTGATTAAACGGATGTGTAATTTGTGGGGTAGGTATTGGAAGATTCTTTGGGTTGTGCTTGAGAGCTTGAGAAAGTGATAACTTCGAGGGTATTGTTGGTGGAAGGGATTTCGAGAATTAAGAGGTAAAAGCAGCGGGGGGCGAAAATACCGGCGCATTTGGGCGTTGGACGTCAACGTCTTTTGGATGTATTCAAGGTAGTTTTTGGGGGTTGGTATTGTCACTTGCAGAGATGTAGCGAGTAACTTGAGCCCCACTTGGGTTAGTGAGTAGAGGGTGCAAAGCGCGAAATGTGTCCTTGGTCAGTTATTACTTTATTAATCATTGCTGTTAGAATCTCATGGGAATTTTTATTATATTTCTATGTTTCTGACGGCACAATATAGCTCTCGGAATAACTGGACTCATACCCTCAAGGGTATTGTTTCGAAGATTACTTGTGTGGGCCTCGAGCAGCTTGCTACGTCTACTGCCAACCGTGTTTTTGGCCATAGAGGACGCCGTAGGTTCAAAGGGCCTGCCTCCAACTTGGCTTGCCCAAGGTTTTGCGAGTATTTACTAGATCGCGTCCAAAAACTTTGATGAATGCATCTCTGGGCTCTTGACTCCTAATGGTCGAGTGCGCCACCACCTTCGCTGCCAGTTGGATTTCACGAATTCGCTATATCTGTTCTGCAAACTACGCAAGGGTGCTTGGGGTTTTGTTGTAAAAGCTAGATGAGTGCGAGTGACGTGTGTTGGGTGGCGTCTGCTCACTTCCACCGCAACTCGTCTGTACACGATTTATGTATGCGGGAGTCTGGTTTATATTTTCCGAGTACATGCTCCGTTCAGATAAAAATGGAACAAATTACCATCTATGGCCGAGATGGATTTACTGAATAACGCGACTTGCTGTGGCGCTGTTAGCTCATACGATAGGGCGTATTATTTTAGCAATTTTTATTTAGAAAACAGCATTTTTTTTAAATCAGTTATGTATTTTACTTCGTTTATTATGTCAAGGTGCCATCGTGCGAGAATGATGTTGCTTTTGATCCAGAATATTGTGCTTTTATATTTCTTTAAAATGTTTGTTGTATTAAACAATTTTATGAAGATTGAAGTATGTGACAGTCGTTTGAGGTAAGAAGGATAAGAAAGATGAGGCACGACTTTCCAATAGCAATCTTCAATTTTCTGATGTGTTGTTTATGTAGCGTATGCTTGAGAATAAAATAAATAAACAAGAACATGAATAGGGTGAAAGTACTAGTAGTCGACCACTTAAAGCTAAACACGAATGAAAAGTTCTGAAAAAAATAAACAATCAATGTTATAAAATATATAAAATGTATTGAAGTAATTCAAATGTATTTAATGTATCACTAGAAATTTTGTGTTAGTATAAAAGTTCGGGGAAAATAAATAATTAGCGTTAAGAATAAAGTGTCCGATAGCTAGTAGTCGACCACCTTTTTTTAATATGAAATTCAAAATACGTTATGTGCGCATTACAAACTAAAATTTATTTTTAAATATAATGTGCAACAACGGTAAATAATTAATAATGACAAGAATAATGCGTAATTAAAATAAGTTCTTTTAAAAACTTTATCAAAATTTTAATAAGATAAATTATAGTTAACCCGTGGTCGACTTTTAGCGTTCATTGTGAATCAGTTAGCTTCAGAAGTCGACCGCTGCGGTCGACTATTAAAAATTGAAAGGGAATGATGGTCCAGTTACCTCCAATAAATAAATAAATTATCCCATTTTTTAAAAATTTTTTAAACGCATATAAAATTGTTGATGCTTTTTCAGTGAAATAGCATCATTTTCCAGTAAAAAATGTATAGAACTGAATTACATTTGTCGTTTCTATTCAAAGCGCATTTATGCTTCTCCTGTTGGAAAACAACAATGGCACATGTAGAATCAAAATTAGTTTACGAATCACTTTAAAAGCATTTATTTTTTTTACCTATGAAGAGCGCTTTATGTGGTGTTTTAAAGATAGAAATTCAAAATATAATATAAAATTGTCATTTAATAAATGCTTTATTTCAGTACCTATTTCTTTAAACTAGACAATAAAAGTGGCCGACCACTAGTGCTTTCACCCTATTTTTCGATTCAGTTTAACCACATATTTTTATATAAAACCAGCCATTAATTTCAAAACGGGAGTTTTGCTATTTCTAAATGTTTCTTCAATTAATCAGTGTTGAATTAACTGTAATAATATTACAATTTCAATATTATATTTTGGAAGATCACTAGTACCTATTTTTCACCCATTTCTAAAAAATAGAGGGATTCAAAGATTAAGTAATATAATAATTTTAGAATCAAATCCTTTTTCGCTTCTACGACGATATTTATTTCTCAACACGCCGTTTATTAGATCACCAATAAACATTCCAGTTTAATGCATGCACCGGACGTTATTTTTACGTTGCAGTATTTTACTCGTCGCGATAACTTTCATTTATCTTATCAGTTTCACTGTGTATTGCACGTAAGATTGTTATAATTTTATGGCAGCCTCAGCACAGCCACGTTCCCTGATACTTCGCTTACTTCTTTCGTCACGCACACCTGCAATTAAGCATACTATGCATAAATATTACATGATATTTAATGTGGCCACGTGACTCTCATTCTGACAGCGTTATAAAGATTGCAGGCGCTCGCTTTTCGTGACCCCTTAACATTACTCTGGTCGCAACTTCTAAATAGATTTCATCGGCTCATTGCCAAAAAGTATTGGCCGATATGTGTTTCCTTATTTTAAAATATTTTATTCATTAAACTGAAATGCTTCAATAATTTAGAATAATTTTCACAAGATTCAAATAACTTTATTAATATTTTTATATTTATGAAGTGAAATCGATGTTTCTGAAGCTTCTTGTTGCCTTTTGAAAGACATGTAAAGATCATCTGGCATTACGAGACTTTAGGAAGATAAGCAGGCGATGCTTACATTAGTGGTTTACTAATTATTTTATGTTGTGTCGTATTTTAAAAATCGTCTCGCCTGTTTAGCGGAAATTAACTCAGCTAGACACTTTCGATTAAATAGAGGTAAATAAAAGAATTCGGAAGTTTTAATTAAAGTGTTGTTGTGCGGACACTTGGGACGGTGGACGTGAAGCCATGGGACTTATTAAGCTCTCTGACGAAGCAACTCACACGCCAACACCACGGCAGCTTTGACCAAGTTTAATTTGTGCTTGCATCAGGGAAGCGTGATAATCTACAGCAAGCAAAGCCTAGTACACGTCTAAACTAAAAATACGTTAATGTTCTTTTGACGCTTTATCTCTGGAAGACAATTGATATGTGAGTATATAAATACAATTAAGTTTCCAAAATTTGATTTTGGTAATGCACATAATAGTTATACATAAAGTATGTAACTAATAGATGCGTAGTATCTCTGCATTCGTTTGTTTATATAATAAATTATTCAAGCAGCAGCATATTACTTTTGCGGTATATTAAATTATTTATCTTCATTTAAATCACCATCATTAACGTCTGATTAATTGGAACATTTTACTTCAAATCATGTTCGACAATATTAAAGCATACAAGACTGTTCTAAAATGTATAAAATATTAATTATTTCAAAGTCTGAATTTCTCCATATTATAAAAGATATACATTTCGTTTGAATGTTGTTCCAAAGTAGAACTCTGTAGAAAAAGAATGCTGTACGAATCGGAAAAAGAAGATAAATTATTTAATACATATAAAAGACTTAATCTATCATTTCAATAAATTGTTAACGCGTGCAACAGCAAAATATTATACAAATATAATAATATTAAAAAATCACAATATTCAAATTGCCTAGTAAACCAGTTACTATTAAAAAATATTATATCGATTATAATTGATATGCAATCAACAAAATTTTCATAGTTGCAAAAGGACAGTAGAATCTGTGACGTGCAGTAAATCGTTGAAACGGTATAAAGTATAAAACAGCGAGAATGAAATTTTCAACTGACCCGGCACGATGCCATAAACGCTGCTGAAACATGAGTTACGGCATGTACACGGTTAAATCTGCTCGATACGCGGCGCATCTACAGAAATATCTGGACACAACAAGCGAGAGTTCGCTTTCGGTCTCTTGTTTTCGTAATTGCCAAAATATCCATAAAGTTTCGAGATTGTGGTGAAGTATAATAATCACGTGTGACTCATAAAACTACAGTAGAATGTGAGTTTTTAAACACAATCTATCATTACTATGTTTTTATAAAATATAACTAAACATTACAAACTTGTATATTTTCTTCTAAAATATTTTCAATAATAGATAATAAGTAAAACGTCATTTTGGGGTGTGCTTTTCAACATTTAACTCTCATGCACATGCACTCTTAAGAGAGTTTTAAATGCACTGATTAGAATTTTGGGGATCTGATGGACTTATTCAGCAACCGATAATGATAGCACTTGTGCCATTTAAAACACCCCTTTGTTCTGTAATATGAGAAAAGAAGAAATCTATCGCATTACAGAACTAGATTATAATATTAATGTGCGACTATGTTGCGGAATAGTGCGATTTCTAATGCGCATGAAGATGGAATAGGTTTCCTCCACTACACAGCGCAAAAGTTGGGTGAAATAACGATGATTAGATTTGAGATTGACATACAAACTATTTTGTTTTCCATCCCCCAGGGGCGGATTTATCGGACGGCCAATGCCCTCCCCCATGTTCCAAAAAAATTATAATTTTATGTAAACATTATATCTTTTTCTGTTTCCTATAATTTTCATACTACACGCGCGTCGATTTATTTGTAATTCTGTCACGTATACAGGGTGTCCCAGAACATTTTCCACCTGGGCGTTTTTCCTTAAATCCGCCACTGCCACACCCTTCCCTTACTTTCTTCTGCAAACTTCACTATTGCTTGACATGCCTGTGCAAAACTATATTACAGAGACAAGTTGCAACGCTCGGAGAATGTTTCAGCCGCAGTGGACATGCTGGAAAATTTAAATGAGACACTGCAACGTGGACAAAATGAAGCTCGACAAGCTACTTATATGCCGGTAATTATGTTTGCCAAAGCTGTTTCGTGGGTTTACGTCAACTGGACATCGTGTTTATAATTTCTACGGGATTTTTGGACTCTGTAACCTCGTGAATCGACGGAAAAATGTTCATCCTCACCGTTCAGCACGTGCACGTGAATTGTAGCGGGTTGATCAGGCATCGTGGTGAGATGGCACGTGTAGTTCCCGCTGTCACCTGGTCCCACCCTCGCTATACTGAGAGTCGAATTGGCCCCCTCTTCCATTAGGTCCGTTTTCACGCTGGAGCATACGAGACAGGATGTTGAAATTTCAATTTTCGACGGCAGACCCGTGAAACGTCCCTTTTTGAGGATAGTGGCCGGGAACATACGCGAAAAGTGGATCCCATTCTTCGAGAGATTGCTCTACGGATTTTTATTCTCGCTCCTCGTCGCTCCAGCCCCCATCCCTCTGCATTGTACGCCTAATACACGACACGGGTTTAGCTGACACGCGCGGCGAAATGGACATTTCGTCTCGTTTTCATTTCTCTTTCAACGATCCAGGCTTTGCCCGTTTCGAAAAGCGAGGAGGATTATGAAATATTCTCGAGTTACGTTTCATAGCGTCTGGGGAGAAGCGCAAAGCGAGGAAAGTGCGCTTAGGGATAACGACTGCTCCTCAAACGCGTCTGCCTTTTCGTCTATCTGTCCCTCTTTTTATTGTTATTAATTGTCGGGATTATATCACGGGGGGATTTATTCCCTTTGCTGTTTCTCTTTACCGCGTGGCGCAACGCGCGGCCCTTGATCCCGCTTTCATCCCCCATTGCTCCCAGGTTTTAATAAATCCCCGTGTATCGGTCCAGCAAAAGAGGATCCATTAGATTTCCCCCTGGGAAGAAACAAATTGTTGGCGAAGGACAAGTTTGAAGAAACAAATGGTTCTAAATATAATTAGGTACACCGTTTTGGATGAATTTTTTTACGCTTCCACTTCAACGAATCCTCAGTACCAGTTGCAATGATTAATTATAAAAAAAATATATTTCCAAAGTTTAAGACATTCTTAATACAATGCAAAATTCCTATTAAATTATCTGTGGTAGTTTTCTTTTAATTAATTCTTAAAGATCACCTTTTTTAAGGGCTCCAGACCGAAACCTCCCCTTAAGAAGGATTTTCCTATGTAGGAGCGCATTTTTTCCAAAAGTGTAACGATGGTACATATGTGCCATGTAACTTGTCCTGTACAGTTACATTTACACTCTACACAAACAACGTCTGTCATATATTTTTTCAAGGAACGTAATAGGAAATTGTATTTAAACTTGACGGTAAACGCCATAACACCTGTTTCAGTTAACTTTGCCCGTGACAGAGGGTATGGGATGGCCTTTAATTGAAAAAGTTTCCACTACTGCAATTTGTACGTTCGTTATCTTGGCTCGGCTGCAGCTTCGAGGATGATTGCTCGTTGATCCACGGCGTTAAGAAACCTCGATTTTCGCCTGGTTTCTTTTAGTTAATGAACCGGCAGCCGGTACAATTTTTCACCCGCTGCTGTTTGCTTTCGTTTGAACCTCCCCGCTTCCTCGCTTTTACTAATTGCGTCACGGGGCAGAGGAACGGAATGCATACTTGTCTAAGTAATGGAATTAGCATTACAGGGGAGCGTAAATTTGTCCTCGACGCATCTCTGCAATTTTAATGCCACGAAAAATCACCTCCGTAGCCGACGAGTGCATAATAAACGGGATTGAATCCCGGCGCTGTTCACGCGTCCCTGTGCAGGACTAATTTCATCATGCCAGCTATTATCTCTATTCCCATATTTTCCACAAAACGTATCGATTGAAATAATTCCTGTGCAAGTTGAAATTGTGCTTCACGAGGTAGCTGTCTGTACAGTTTATATTAAAGTTTGAAATGCTTCGTGAACATTTCGTTGTCTTCAAGCATCCCCCTTTAAATTAAGAAGTTTCATTACTTCGAAGAGGGAAGTGCTTTCAGTATATAGACAGCCAATTACACGTCCTGAAATTATACAACTGAAATTAAATAAATTTAAATGGATAATGCAACATTGGAAGAGTAACGGAAATGTCGAAGTGCATTAAATAAATTAAATTTGCGTCAAGCGTAGTACATGAAACGGACACTATATTTTCGTAATATGTAGAAATTTGAAGGGAACCGTGTTCGAAAATTCCAAAATTCCGATGACACCCAGTCATCCTGAATTTAAATATGTTTAATTATGACGGTATTTCAGTGCAAATATAACGATGGTATTTTAGTGCAAATATTAATTTTAATTAAAGAGGTAGGTGGAATTTTTTTAATTACTTCCAGGGGAAGTTAAATCCTACAACTCTGGATGTGATTCGTTTCAACTGCAAGGTATTCGTGCCAGCTGAAATTACTTTTAAGCAGTCGTAAGCTTAGAGAAACAAATTGGTTTATCAATAATTTTATTTATGTACCTAATTAACCGTAAGTGGTTGGCGGTCGGATGATGGATCACGTTTCTCCAACGACGAACGGAATGCGCGAGAAATTAATTAATATGTTCGCGAAAGTAATACGTTCCTTTTTACAGGAAGATTAAGTCAAATTAAGTCCAGCACGCTGACGAATTAAGATTGATCCTTTGCGGAGCGTTTCTTGAAGGCGAAGGAAAGTCGATACAGCGAAACGAGTTTTTATTCTTTGCTCCGAATCTCCTCTACATCAAGAATGGTAACTTCAGCGGAAAATATTGCATGTTGAAAAATGCAGCTTGACGATTTAATTTAATTCATCCGAGATTCTATCTGTGGGTGTGGCAGTCGTGGAAATTGAAACCACAAATTGTCGTTACGGTGGAGCACTTTTACGGAGAAGAATGATGAATGAAAATTCAATTTTTTTCACTGTCGCGATGTGTTAATTAATGTTAATTAATTAAGGGGGTCCGTTAGTCTGGAGCACTGAAAACCACATTTTATATTTTTTAGAATGAGATATTAATTAAATGGGAATTGTCTACACAGTTTGTGTATTATTGTCCGGAAAAAAGAAACTGAATAATCCATACTTTGTGCAATTTCTCATCCAGAGCATAGAAGGATAAGAGTGAACTACCGTGGCGTTAAAATTTTTGTTATAATTCTGTGAATACCTTCTCAACAGCTTTTTTAGCATTCCGCATCAGGTAAACCTTTCTAAACAAATTATACTACCCGAGTCACAATTATACTAAAATTTCCAGTAAGCACCTTAATTTCACTTGCGCTCTGTTACATATCAACTCACAGAAAACAAAACAATTCTTCAAATTTCAATAGAATTATTATTATTATTATTACGACTTTATTACTCATTAAGTGGAAGATATAATTCATATACAGAAATTAAGATAAGAGTGAAGACGAGGCAGCAGTAGGAACTGTTAATAAGCCTAACCATAAGAACATACTACTAACAATTACATAATACTAATTACTACAAATAAAATTAAATAAAATGAAAAGAACACTGTTAATTTGAGAACAAAATTATTTTTTTCATACGTTTGCTTGTGCCGAAATAAGTGGGTGTAATTAGTGCCGAAAAATACAAGACGCCTCGACTGCGTGGTCAATTTTGGAGGAACCGTGTGTCTGAATCCAAAACACCAAAAAGATTTGTAATCAGTATGACTGTCGCTATGACAGAGACTAAGATTAATTAGATTGATGAGGAATTAACAAAATGGCAGACGTCCAAAATTAAACTATCGAAATCAGCTAAATTTTTTAATAATTCTGTGACGCAAAAGATGAGAAACAAACAATGAAAATGTGTGATTCTAGATCAGGCCATTGCGACAGTCATACTGATTACAATCCTCCCTGATACCACCGCTCTAGATACATGGTTCCTTCAAAGTCGACCACGCAGTCAAGGCGTCTTTTGTCACAGCGCAAATTACACCCCCTTATTTTGCAACAAGCAAGCATAAAAAAATTTGGAAAAAAAGTTTTGTATTCTCAAAACACATTACTAAATAGAAAAACTTCTATTTAGTAAACACATTCCTTTTGTGACAAAAAAAAAGTTCAAACGAGCGGTACTTTATCGGGGCGTCACAGTGGAAAACCCCTTAAGAAAATATAAAGGCAATAAAATCTCGTCCAACCTAAGTGACCCGTGTAAATTCGCCTCAAGTGGGAACGTCTCTTTACTGTAAGAGCGCAGCTGATGTCCGAGAATCAACTGCACTCTGCGTACACACAGTCCATGTAGCGATCCTCTAATTGTTCTGAGCAGCGTAAGTACATCCTGCCCCAGACAGGGACAAAGAACACTTCAGCATTCCTCTCCGCCCCGTTCCGCGCCGATCCGTTGATCACGCGTTCGTCCCTGGCAACGGCGCCACGCGGAACGCCAATATCCGTTCTGGTCGTCGAACATTCAGCCGGCTTAATTAAAAGTCACCGCCAAGTAATCGCGCCGACAATAACTTGCCGCCGTACGTTTCACCGAAGCGGTCCCCCGTAGGCGGACGGTTATATCGCGTAGAAAAATAACGAGCGGCAAAACGGCGCTTCCTGTGGCGACGTGTTTACGGTCTGCGGTTTCCACGGGCCACGTGGTCGTCGGCAGGGGTGAAGTGGTCGCTGGGGGGGGGGGGGGGGAGGGAGGGTGAGGGGCTGGTGGTGAGGATGCTCCGGAAACGAGAGGCCTCTACGTGTATAAGCGCCGGTATGCGCGCCGCGCACAGGGCAAACTAATTTCATTTACCGCCGTCTAACTTTCCTCTAGGCGAGCAGTCGAGCCAGCCCGCCGACAGCGTTTTCGCGACTAGTCCCTCCACCCTCGCGTCCCGTGTCTCACCGGGGCGTTCCCCGTTGCCTCCGCGATCAGGCTCCCGGGCTGCGGTGCCCGCACCCCTACACGGCACGCATTTTCAAGCCTGTCGGAGTTTACACGACGCGAATCAACGTGGCTGGGGATCAGGCGGAAAGGCAGCCCGAATTGTTGACACTGGATTATAACTTCGGCGTAACGAGCGTATCTCGAATCTCGATCCCGTTTCCGACGGCGCGCGCGCGCGCGCCACCGAAGCCACCCTCAGCGCTGGCGGTCGTTTTCGCGTTCAACCAGGCTATCGTGCATGATTTATGACGAGTTACGACGGCGCACCGATCGGCCGCGGAGCAGCGAGTCGCAGGGGAACGCTGGTTTAAAGGACCACGCGCGCAAATAGGGTTCCGCGGCACTGCAGTGTCGTCAGTGCCAATGGCCTCTTTGTTCCAGTGTCCTGAGACTGGCACAGACGAGTGTGAACTGCTTCATTTTGCAATAGGGAAATGATCCTTGTTAACACTGACGACATCGAGCCCTCGCGAAACTGACACGTGTGCGTAGACATTTATGCCGCAATCGAAGCCATCGCGCGGGGGTATTGGTTTCGGGGCGTCTTACTAGCGAGAGATAGTGCAATGAATGCATGATTGCACGAGTGGAGGCTGGTACCTATTTGGAAGAGGACTTTGAGAGGATTTTCAGGTTTTTTTTAGGGACGTGGTGAGTTATGGAGTTATCCACCCCCAGGGTGGTTTTCGTTGGCGATAATTCTGAGGTGGCACTTTCACTGGCGGCGGGATTTTCATCCTGTGCACAGTGCTCCGACGTGCTCTCACGTTGGTATTTTCTAGGATGCATCGAAGGTATTGTCCGAGAGTCCTTGGATGTTTACTTTGACGATAAAGCAACAATAAGATAGAAATTCGCTTTGTACTTCGCTGCCGCAGCGATCCTAGTAATAGGAATTGTAATTTCTGTATTTTCTATTAGATATTTGTGCAAGTATTATCAATGAATCGGCGAGATTCTTCTGATCACAATGAGTATAATACATATAAAATGTATAACTGGTCTATGGAATTCTGAAGTATCATTAAAAACAGTTCGAGCAAGCTGGTATTTGGGCTTATTTTCATTGGGAAAAGCTCACCTATCCATTTAGCAGACAATACAGAAATTTTAATTTTCCGAGCAGAAGCGATCGCTGGGGAAGGTATGACCGATTTGAAGGAGCATTTCTTGAAGCCTTGCGCCACCGAAAGTGTTAAGGAGAATCTGGAGGGGTGCTGAACTAGGGAAAATTCAAGGGGGAACTCACATTCAGATGATCATGGTGGTTTTAAAGCTTTAGAGTGTTTAAGGCGAAAGATAAAATAGGGGAACGTTGGGGATGTAAGTGCGAGATTTATTGCACCCCTAGGTTCTCTAAAAGCTAAATTACATCATGAGCTTCAAATCCAGCAACATTTTAAATACATGCTACAGTTTTTACTATAGAAACTGCTTTCCCAGGTTTTTCCTAGCTGCTTCAGCTTCAGTCAAAAAATATATATATACACTTTTTCGAATACGCTTAAAACAGCAGAAGATCGTGAACCAAAGTCTCGGGATTTAGAGATACAAGAAAATAAATAATCAGTTGAGAAATTTGAAAATTCATGAACAGTAATGTATTCGCGAAACTTTAGCGCGGTCCATGAAATAAGTTCGCGGTGAGACGAATATTTCACCTTCATCTGGCGTGTATCATTGTTCTCCTCCCGGGATCTCCGTGGCTGCTGCTTTCCGAATTACATTCATAATTTAAATTTATAAACTGCGCGGACTTTGCCTTCGATTCATATGCTGACGCGTCCTACCGGCTACAGCAGTGGACGGGGCTGGAATAAATGGCGCGCGATTTAAATTATGTGAAACTTTGATAATGAATTCTCCTACATTCCACTTAGTCGGCGACGCACGGGGAAGCATAAAATTGGCCCCGCTTCAATATCTGCGCCGAAGAAAGTATGTTTGGCCCGTGATCGTTTCGGGGACCGCACGATCCTGGACACCGAACCATCGTAAAAGTTTGCAGTTCTTTAATATCCGCCCAAACGCACCCTCTGAATTCATTTTTCCGAAAATTTGCATGGAAATTACCCGTAACTCGATCTTCCTTGGTATTCTGTCTTCCGCCATATTTGAAAGTACCAGAATGTTCGAAGCAGTTCTAATTGCATGAGGAATCGATTCCAAGTTGGAGAACGCGGTCCACTTGCTCCTTTCTGTCGTAGGCTTACGCAGTATACTGCGTGTCGATTTAATTTATAATCCAAGAAAAAATTTTTTTAGAAATAATTGTCAAGAATTACTCTTCTTAATAGCCCTATAGGTAGAAGATGGATCTTGAGATTTTCTTGAACAATATGTGCTAGTCGATATATTATGTCTCCCAGATTTCAGCCATTATTGAAATAGATTTCGCGCAGGAACGTGAGAATGGGAATTCTGGAGATCCTTCTTTAAGGCCTCGCTTAGGTAACGCGAGAAGTTCCGGTAAGTTTGGCATAGTGTCGGGGGTACATAGTTGTTGTTACTTACAGAAAGAATGTTAGTAACATTTAAGCGTTTCGGTCACCTGATACCACCCCTCGTCGTGTCATAGTTGAGAACTCGGTTGCCGTGGAGCCACTGGACGACGCTGTACTGCACTTGCATCGCTATGTGACGGACGACGCACAATAGCTCGATGGTGCTGTCGGCCTCATAGTACTTGTCCCTCAGGGGATCACCCAGGGCGTCCACTATTTGGACGGACGGCGCTGAAATTTCATTGAGACATTAGATGCAGCGTGAACCTTGTTGTACTTTAAGTTTCAGGATTGAAATAAATCGTTCTTTTATATAGGGTGATCCACGTGACCTTGAACAGCTAATATCTTGGGAAATACTAGATCAAGTTTAATCACTCTGACCCCTTTCGTGGATTTATGCAATCACCCCTGTATGGGATTAAAATGGAGTGTAAATTCAAAATTTTTAATAAAAGCTATATAAATACAATCATTTTCGTAATCTACATGAGAAAGCAAGCAACTTTTATTTGAAGCACTTTTCTTTGTAAGTGGCTTGCCAAAAGTTACGAGTGCTTCAAGTTCGAAATGAGACGCCTTAAAACAGCCTTATTCGCACTCATATTTCTATCGTAAAGAATTTTCAGAGAGAAGACCCTGGGTCTGAGTGTTATCTATCACCACATGCTGTAATTCCTGTTTTCAGCGGACTCATGGAATCCATGAAAGAGAGAATAATTAAAATTTATTCAATAGTTCTTAAAATATTAGATGTTTAAGGTTACATGGGCCACCCTGTATGCGGTAAGGAAAGGGGTTTGTTGGTTATGCAGAGTAATTATATTTTAAATTACTAGGTTCAAAGTTATAAGACGGTTTATGGTTTGAACTTGATGATGACTTTGACAAAGAAGAGACTACATGTATTTTCATTAAAAAGAAAGAGAAAAGTGTTAGTGTCTTTTCTAAGTGTTCAAATTCGTCTTTTGGAAGGATTTCCGTTGTACAAGCGAGGGCGGGATCATTTTTGGGGCAAAAATAAACAATAATTTTAGAAATGCTGTTTTCCTTGTGAGGCTTCGGTTTCGAGAAAAATGATTTGGAAGTTTGTATGCCTGCATTTAGCTTGGCTCGGCTTGTCTGGTTAGGGACAGGTAGATTTCTACCGAAGCTTGTATTTCATACGACCTGAAATCGTATTATATGAACTCATGCAAAATTTCTAATTTATACCTATTGGACATAGTCTGAATCTTGCTCAATTAATGGGGAAGATTGCAGTAGCATTATAATAGCTGAAATTTGACTAGGTATGACTACTAAATATAAGTTCTCAAGAGTGAAGTAAAAATTTTCAACATATATTTCAAGTGAAATAAAAACTATAAGTGCTCAAAAAATGATGTAATTTGCACAAATACTTTCATTTTATAACCTTGTGTGTATACCAGCACGAGTAGAAGTCTACTTGTCCCTAGTCAGACAAGTCAAGTCGAAGTAAATGCACGTGTACTCAACGAAACTTTCAAGTTATTTTTCTTGAAAACGAAGCCTTGCATGAAGAGAATTTATTCTAAAACTTTTCCCCATGTTTTCACAATATTAAAACAACTTGATATGTTTTAAACGAAAAACAAATTGCTGTAAACTAAATGTTGAAAATTACTTCATATTAATAAAAGATTTTTAAATCGAACCATACGATATTTGCACTATAATACTAAATTTACTTTTATGCGTATACATGAATTTGTGTTATTGTTAATGTCCCCTACAATATTATAGAAACAATATCATATGGTTCCATTTAAATGACTCAAGAACATCACAATTTCAATATCTTCAGTACTGCATTATGTTCTTCGTTTAAAACAGATAAAGTTTTGTTAATAACTTTTTTTATTATAACATCTCAAATGTCCTGAAAATCGGGCGACGAAGCAGACCATTAGGTAGTACTCTGAACACCCTGCACGTACCCCCAACAAAGTTCTGCTCCTCATCACTCACGCAATACAATTTTAATACACTGGTATTAGAATTCAGAGCTTTCCTTGTGTCGCAAGAAATAATCCATGCAAAATTAAAACAGAGACAGAATCACCGTAGATGTCGTACGGAATCCCCTTGCGGGTAGTTAAATATTGCACTCGTATTTACTATTACTCGCTGCTTCTGTCACTTAAGCTGATTAACTCAGCAAGGGGATTGGAAATCTTACAGATAATCGCATTATGTCTGACATGTGTCGATCAGGTCATGCGTTGTTAAAATGCCTGAGATACGGTCTCCTACACTTGTCCCGTTTAATTGGCAACGAAACAATTTTAATTAAACTGTTTCCATTTTCCTAAAGCAGTGCCAGTTTATTTTTCTTTGAAACCTACCCAATTATAAATCTGCAGCTCCTGTGATCTCTCAAAAGGGATGAAAAATGCTGCGACACATAATGCGTGCATACCGTACAGGCGCATACATATGGATGAAAAAGAATTTGTAAAATTTAATGTAGGGATTTCTGGACGCTGCATACATATCCAGAACTTGCAGACTCGTGAAACTGTTTGCAGCTCTCTGATCGAGTTTACAGATTTATGCGAATCCAATAAGATGGTGCTGTGTACTCTAGAGGTCAGAGACATTAATCCTGGATGCAAGGAAGTTAGATTCTTCTGCCAGTCTGCAGTCCCAAGAATGTTGGGGACTCCTGAAGGTGTAGGGAATTCTAGAGGTTCTGGAAGTTATATTGAAGATTTCTGGGGTTACTGAGGGTCTCAGGCGATTTATATATTAGACCCAATGAGTCCAAGGTCGATTTGTATGTACCTCCTGAGTTAGAAATCACTGAAAGAGTATTTGGGAGTTTTGCAAGTTTGAACAGAACTCTGTTAACCCTTTCGAATGCCTGAGCACTCACTATTGTAGGAATACCTAAGGTTTTGTAATTCCTATGTGCTCTGGAGCCACGAAAAAAAGGGGCCCCGGGCGATGGGACTCGAACCCACGATCTGGCGGATCCTCTGCGTAGTAGGCAGCCGTCTAACCAACTCCACCAACACCGACCCTCCGAGGTCTCTCATTCCGGGCTCCCACTCATGGGAAGTTCCTGATCCCTAGATTCGCCCAACGGCGAATCAAATTTTCCCCGAGTGTGGAGTTAGAGGGGAGTACAAATTAAAAGATCAAACTTCAACAGCCTAAAAAACAGTACAAATAAAAAATAAGAATTTGTGAAATGCCTTACAAATTCCTGAATGTGGAATTCCACGCACAGCTAAATCTGAAGTGTGTCCACGCATTCCGCACAATTCACGCCGGCCCTGTTCCTGATCCCATGCTATTGAATTTCTCGTGTTCAGGCGCCACTGTATCGAGTTCCTCGAGGCCTCTAATTCAGCATTATAAACGAGGAACAATTGAAATTACAGTACAAGCATGCCTCTCTTCCAAACATTGAAAATGCAATGTTTCCCCAGCAAGAACACTAATCTGCATGTGCGAACGGGTGGCCATAAAACAGCGAATTTGCATTCGCGTGAAATATAAAATCGTATTGGAGCTTCGCCGTGATATATCGAAACGTAGCGCGGATATGCGCGTGACCGTGCAATGCGATATTACGTAAGAGTAATTCATGATGCGAAATTACCCCGCACCTTGTATAATGGAATAAAGCTTCATTAATTCTCCCGACACATAAAGCTTGATAAATAATACAGCTAATTCAGCAGATTCCGTAGAAAAGTAATCTCTTTGTCGCGGCTCCGTTTGACCCAGATATGGCGGTGAAATGAGATTACGCCGAGGCTTCCTACTTCTAATATCTCACGGTGCTAATAACTATTGACAGCGCGTTGTTTACGCGCAAATGCGCCCTAACGAGCGGGACGCGATTTAGACGAGATCTTTTATCGGACGTATTCCGCGCCATTTCAGGCGCGAGGTTTATCACCCAACATCCGCGATCCAAGAACGTAGAAATACAGAAGAACGTAGAAATCCTGTGTGGCGTGGTTGGGCGGAGGGACGTTTCCAGGTCGGTACATTTTCCAAGGGTTTCTCGATTTTTCGCGCGTACGAGCTGTGGACTGCAAGACGAATACAAATGGCACCGTTTAATAATGCCGAATAATACGATAAATCACGGTAGTGCACGCTTTTATTGGTTTTATCGCCGACCCGGATACTACATATTTATAGACGTGTCGTTGAGACCTAGGGATGAAATGTAGGACCCTGAAGGAGGGTACATGACTGTGGAAACGGTGAATATGTTTATACAGATACCTAGATGATGTATTAGCGTCTTAATATGATGTGGATACTTACAATTAGACCACCTGATTATGGACTGTAAGTGATTGTCTCTGCTGTTTGTATTATGTATTAAATGCTGAAATTATTACAAAATTTTTTAAAAATAGTGACTCATTGCGTTCCTGTTAGAAATATGAAGAGGTATCGGAATAATGGTATTATTCTAATAATGATATTTTCTGTTATTCTAAATAATAAATACTTAAGAGTTGAGGAGTGATCTTTCAAAAGGGCATATTTCCATTTTTGACCTTCAAGCAAATTTGGATGGCATCGCCGTAATAATGTTAAATTACACCTTCAGTGGCACAAAACACTACAAGATAGGTTTAATTCCTTTTTCAAAAATTGAAGGGAAAATACATGTTTCATATAAAAGGTCTTATTTCCAAGTTTATCTGATGATATAGTGAAATGACTTTTTTAGTCTGAAACAACACAGACATATTATATTTCATAGAGGAAGATCTAAAAATGACTCAAATTATCACAACAAAAGAAGAATATTTTGAGAAAATTAGAAAGTATGGTGATCTATATAAAATTAAAAATGTGAAAGGTTTATTAATTAATTTGAAGAAGCGTCCCAATTTATGCCGAATCTAAAGTTTATCCCACAAAAGTTTCTCCCTCCAAATGAATAAATGATACAAAGCGTTATACACAAGGCATCTCTTTAAACAAAGTAAATTTGATAGTCCATTCTAAATAATAAAGCAAAATTCCAAATGGAACTTGAGATAGATTTAGTAAACCACGAAGGAACATCCCTTTCCTCCTTTAATATTTCTACATCTTTGAAACAATATCCATTCGTAACAATCTTTTTACAGAAATCAGCGTGAAACAAAGCCAGTCACTAGGGGTTCTACTCTTAGAAATTTCTTCGATGCACAACATCCGTAATCCTGAATTTCAACGCTGAAACGATATTTCACCCTCAATTTTTGACATCCACGAAATATCTCATTCTTAGACCGACACTTGGCAAGTTTGCCCACGAAATACCTGTTACCAACCGAAAAAGAATCTGGGAAAAATGCATAGAAGGGAAAGGGATTTTGGAAGACAGGCGACAAGTGGAAGTCAAGAAAAGATAGGTCGTCGTATATCGAAGTCACCACGACTTTATCTCACCCCGAAATTCGTCTGCCTCAGATTGAGTAGTGCACTTCTATACCGCATTTAATCGTTTGTCAAACATCCCTCTTTTTCTGGAATGTAATATTCGCTACTAAATACTACTACTACTGCCATGTAGTAACAATGCTCGCCTCTGGTTGATTTTTACTGCGCATTTCGTTCTTCGACGATGGGCGGTATACGGTTGTGGTTTCGCCGAGATTATCCCACGAAATCCTTTGCCAAGCCCCGCAGGCGGTCTAAATACGTCGATACTGATTCATGGCCGTACAATGTTTACCGATTTTGTACTGAATCTGCTCGTTCTTTCTTGTCGTAACTCTTACACCTTTGGGGGTCATCTGGGTATTTATATCCTGGTAACTTGTGATAGGGGACGTGGGTACAGTGTTTTTGTGAATCGTAAAAATAATTTGCAGTCTGTAATGTCAGGTGGCAAAGTCTTTTGGTCGACATGGTGATCCCTTAATTTCCCATCTCGAGTTATTTACCGATATAAATTCCTTCATAAAAAAAAAATTCTGTTCTAGTACAATTATCGCAATCAACTTTTAAAAACTTTGAATTTTGTCAAGTATTCTTATTGTATTGATAAAAATAATAAAATGTTAGATCTTTCAAATCTGTTTGCATTTATACGAATTATTTCCCCTTTATAATATTAAGATTGCACGAAATACATTAAATCATGATGCAAGACGGAACAGAAATTTGATCTATCCTCCGCTGCTAAAAAACGTATTAAATATCTTTAACACGAACCCTCGAATTATTTGTGTAGAAAGACGCTTAAAAGTCTCTTCTAACGTTGAAATTTTTTTTTCCCGATTCTAGTTCCACCACATTTTATTTTTACGATTAGGTATGTACCCGGACGTTCAAACGACCCGCGCATTTACTTGCTTACAATTACTTCTAAAAACTGGCCCAACGATGCGGGCATTTTATGCAAACAGTAATAGAACGGAGTGCGGTATTTTCATTAGGAGCGAGCTCCTACCATTAGCCAGCTGGGAGCATTGGGAAGCTTTATGTTCAGCGAGGCTAATTTATAGCATTTATGAAAGTGTCCACTGTTTTATGACCATCCGCATACATGTATGCACGGCGGTCGGTTCATGCCGCGGCTACAAATTTAAATTCACCGTGTATACCTTAGGAAAACAATGTAACGAAGCGCCAACTATTCCGCCTCTGTTTTTCCTAGCGGTGATACGTCCAGTCGACGGCATCTGTTTGCTCACCGTGGCTGGGAAACGTCCCCCCTCCCGGAATTAATTTATAACCGCGTGGCGTTCGCTAAGTTCCGTGAGAACTTGATCGCCATCCTGGCCAACTATTTGTTAACCCGCCGTCTAAGTAGTACGTTCAGAAACGGGCGCAGCTGGGTCAGACTGCAGTCCCGGCGACAAAAGGTGACGAATGTCCGTCGCGACGACGCCAACTGTGGGTTCGCGGGCAATGTTCGAATTCTTACGACTGAAAACTGTCCCGGCTCAAGATAAATCCACTGGAAAGTCGATAATTCTCGAGAATTTGCCGCGGGAACGATCTGGTTATGATCTTAAACGTTTTACACCAGCTCGGCCGGATGGTGGTATATGGGATTAAAACGTAATCCCCTGTCGAGAAGGCGGTCGGAACGGAAACCCGATGAGAAAGATAGCTGATTCTCATCTGGTGAGCCACCAGGAATGACAAAATTATTTTGTGCTTGAAATCGAGGAGAATCTATATCAACCGTCTCCTATTACCCAAATGCTGAGGCAAAAGATTTTACACACAGTTTTCTAATATCCGTACGAAGCAGAGCAACTTTCTTAAAATTGTCTGGGAACAATATGACCCTAAGAATTTCCTAGAAAAATAAATACGAATATCTTTCCTCAGAATGAAAATGAACTGAAACCCTTTAAAAAGGCAAATTTAGTGTGGAAAGAATTCATGTAAAAACGGAACTAAGTGTACTTGCAAACTCCTGTCCTGGAAACCAGCTATAATATTTTTTTATTATTACGTTCCACTGGATTCTCCACCTCCGCGATCCTCTGTTTCACGTCGAAATGTCGTGGTATTCAGAGAGCGTTTTAAGTGTCGCGCATCTCCGTGTGCAATTTCCAAAAGTTTCGAGTTGCATCGGAATCAGCAATGCGGGGAGATCAAAGTCAAAACTCGGAGACACTGCGGCGCTGGAGCGCTTGGGTGTCCTCAAACAGACAGGCGTGCTTGCGAGGCACGAACAAAGTACTGTTGCAACGTTAAGTAGCACATCTTGTTAACTCAAAAAGCGATCCCCCGCCGAGACTCCAGGGAAGTCGTGCGAGCCGCGAATTAACGTAAACGCGATTCCATTCGTCCCAGGCATTGTTTTCCCCTGCTGGCGAAACGCCGTTCCGCTGGCTGGCTAGCGATAGCTGTGCTTCCCGCATTTCGTGTCTTTACCTTCGGAAATTACGTCAACAAGAAGAAACCACCTTCCGTGGCCATCTTTTTCTCCCCTTTATTACCTCCGAGCTTCTTATTTCAACCCTTCCTTTTTCATTTATGAAGTTCTTCCCGTAGTTTTACATTTTCCAAGCGCGCTGTCCATTTTCCTGTCTACCTCTAAGTACCACTTTTCCACCCTCCCGCCCGCCCCCCGCCCCCTATTCCCCTCTTCGTGTTCCGCCGAACGGCTCAACGTATCTCGATTCTACGGTCTTCCTCCAGCCAGCAGAATGAAGTCCTTCCGCTTTCCCAGTGTCTTCTTTTCGAACGGCCGCCTCTCTGCTCTCCATCCATTCCGACTATAACACTTCGCCCTCAATTATCCCCTAAACGATCCTCGCCGCAAAAACCCGAGGAACGAACCCAATTTATCCGATCACCCGCGGAATGTACTGACACAGCTCCCCTTGTTCTTCCTATTCACTTTATCCTTGTTCCCTTACTTACATTCCAGGCCATTTTACCCCGTTACGTGCTTCTTTCTTCCCGATACCTCTGCGCCTTGTTTTTCAGCGTTCCAACGCTTGTGGGTTTCCTGACTCAGGTGTCAAAAGAGTGAAGCGGAAAGGGTTCTCTCAAAGCTTCGCCTGTAGAAAAGTCTGTATTGAATTTAATGGCAGAATAGTTAGATAGTAATTGGAGACATGAGGGGGGAATGGAAACAGGAAAGGAGAAATGTAATTAAAGTAGTGTAAATCGAGTTTAGATTCAAGATGAAACTATGGAATTTGGAGAAGTTTGTGTGGGAGACATTGAAATTAAGGATAACTTCTTGTGTCTTAATATTAATTGATATAATAATCTTCCTCGTAGTAAAGCTGCAATGACGTGTAAAATATTCTTAAAAACGCTACTGATGAAAATGTAATGTTCATTGTATAATGTCCCTCTGAAACATTTTCTCAGATCACTATCGATTCCAATGACATTTGCGTGGATCAATTAAAATGGGGCACTCTAAACGAGCTTCTGGCTATTAAGTTTAAAACTTTATGCCACCTTGAGTGGATGCTACCCAGTAACGCATATACTTTAATAAACACGTTACTCCACTTTATTTTTTTTAAGGGGCATTCTACGTCGGCCTATTATTTCACTCTTAATTTTGTAGTTATATTTATTAATATTGCGTTTCCCCATAAGAATACATGTTAAATTGAAAGTTAAAGAATTTAAAAACTACCGAATCAATTTTTCTAAAATTTTGCAGAGGGTTTTACTATTGTATAAAGATTCATTCCTGAAATTCATCCATAAATCATTATCTTCCTGGTTTCAAATTGGTTTGAAAAATACTGTCCGTCGAAGTTTGAGGTACTTAAAAGCATTCCTATCAGAGCGAATAGTGTCCCGCACCTAATCGGGACACGATTTCCTTTCAAGCTTCGGCCAATTCAACAATCTCCATTCCGTTGGTAAATTGACATACGACGTAAATTTTTCTTCTATCAAGAGGCCACGCTCTATCCTCTTGCCCGTACAGCCTACGAGAACATTAACGATGGAAAGTTCAGATTAAAGACAAGTGCTCTTCGTTGTTCCCTTTGATGTACGTCGAAATTCTCGTGCCATCCTACACGGGCTGGCCGAGCAGGGTACTTTGCCCTCAGCTGACCATTCGAGTGCTCCTTTTAACCGAGGTTGAATGCGTGTTCCGGGCCCGTCGTGGAAAGAAGAATCCGTGAAGCGAGCTCTTTGTAAAAAATTCTTTGACGCAGCTCACAGCCTTGGAGAGGAAAATATTTGCACCATAGGAACCTGCATCGACTTGGGGACTATTAATAGTGTGCTATGTTCCGCTCATTTGACGTGGGGCGGATATGGGGATGTTACGAACATGAAATTTAGATATAATTGAGTGCCCATCTTGGGATTGCCTTAGGTCATAACCATAACGTCCATAGACCAAGGAGCCTGGAGCTTCATTGCTTATAGTATCGAACGTTTTGGGAAAAAGGAAGATTTACAATAATTTCCATTTTTAGTATTGGAGACACATATGTACATATATACTTCGTTGATTATGTACACTGGTTTACAATCGAATTTTCAAGCGTCCAAAATGCGATTGCACACTCGACGTAGGTGAAAATAGAAAGAGGCAAGGAACAAGGAAAAGGAAATGTTAGAAAGATACATTTGATTAAGTATTGCAATGTTAACATTAATAGTTTAATTGGTGTATGTGCTTTGCAGCATGAATTCTCTATCGCGAGGGGGATTACATTAAAGTGAAATTATACTAAAATTGATCAATGACACATAGACTACGCAATAATTATTATAGAAACTAATAGCTCTATGTAATTTGTATTTAAAAAGCTGCCAATAACATCGATTTCTTATTGTACAATAAAAAATCAGATAATGTGAACCTGCAGATGCGAGTCAGTGGAGCGTGCAAAAATAAGTTCGTAAATGTGTTTCAAAAAATAAATTTTACGAAATAATATTTATTAGCATGTAACAAGTTGTAACTTTGTGAAGCAAGCTTGATACATGGATCCAGTGCACGTTTTGGTACTCAGCAAATTAAAAGAAATGTTTCAATATTGGAGAATTATTTATTCATAATTTCAATAACGTATCTATATGCTATCTCCATTTTTTCAATGCTTATCCAAAATGTTATCATCTTTAATCTGCTAGCCAGGTCAGGTTTACATTCCCCCACTTTGAAAATACTCCCTCATAATCCTCTGTTCAATTTTGCAAACTACTTTACCCCCGTCGCGATTACTTTTCATCTTCTACCTATTAATCCGTCACTTCCTTACTCAAACAACTCCTCATATTTTTTCATTTCTTTCAATAAGGGGCACTAAAAATCCTTATGCAAACCTTCCTTTATTTCGAACCTCTGTTATGATAAAACATTTTTACGCGCAATTTAATGTACGGTGTCGCGAGCACAATACACGCGGATTATACTTTTAATCCTCTTGGAGTTGAAACGCCTAACAGAACGACTGTCAGCCGCAAAATTAATATTGCGTGACCGTTATAAACAGTGGTAGAGCGAGTGAAGAGATACGCGTTGCTAATGAACTTCGCACCATTTGCATTCTCTCGAATGGTCGCCTCGAATAATTAACACCTGTCCCCGTCGAAAGTTGATGCAGAAGTGTCAAATATTATTCAGATATCAAATATCAAATATCAGATATCAAATATTATTCAGAGTTGAAACTGCTGCGTTATTTAAAAAAGCTTAAATATTTTGTTGTTTAACGGATAAAGAAACCAGATGTTTTTGAAGCAACTCTTGGAATAAGGAATTATTAATTAATTGTTGCATTAAAAGGGAGCACGTGTTCTCATTCTGCTCTGATCCTGATTCTGCCCCGTCGAACAGAGCATTGAATATTAAAATTGTAAATCGATACTTGAACAACACGTGTATTTCAGTAACTCAAGCTTGGGCTCGTTCGATCGCGCCGAGCTGTGCCACTGTGTCAAATCAACCGAAATCAACTTTCCTCCACGCTTTCGCGTTCCTGTCGTGGTAGCTTCATTTCGCCGTCATCCCCCGGCGGATTCCCAATGCCAGCCTCGTGTCGCCGTAGTTCGCAAAAGTACCAAGAACATAGCCAATTTCCTCGATCTCACGCTGAATACGTGAGTGCTTCTTTCCCGTTTCTCTTTGTTTCCCGTTCTAGCCCTGCACTCGCCCCCCCCCCCCCTTATATCACCCCCGCTCTCGTTGTCCGATTTAAACGATTCCCTCAGCGTCATTGAGAGGAAATCTTACTCCGGTGAGTGAACACTGCTTCTCCTGTTTCCTTTAATCTGCATCAAGGCAAGAATTTCAAAGGTTCGCCCGCAGGGAGACGAACGAGCTCTCTTCCACTTCGGGTCATCGAGCTTAGCCTGACAGCCATGCTGTTGCTTCACTTTCGGACGTAGAAAAATTATAGGTATAACTGGGTCTAATCGAATGGATGGTAGCTCTTATGACCTTATTTAATTTGAGAATTTCTTAAGGAATATTTTCTTTTGTTACACTTCCTGTTACCAGTTCTTCTTTTCCGGGAATATTTATTAGATAATAGCTCTGCCCAAGACTGCTTTAGATTTGATTAGAGATGGTTTAGAGGTTGAATTTGTATTATGTAATATGCTGAAGATTAAAATGCTGCCATATATTGCAGATGTAGAAGTGTTCATATTTTTCAATTATTCGACGAATTGTATTTGGCAGAGGAACGGATGTGTATCGCCACTTCGATCAATGAACTGTTTAGTGTCAGTGCAAAGAACCCCAAGCCTCCGGTGAATTTCAGTCGAAAGCTGGCTACAGCGGTTAGTTTGTTTCAGAAGTTAGTAATGGGTTACATCGATTCGGGGGATAGTGAATGGGTGGTCTAATCGAAGATGTTCGCAGCAGTTCCTTAGAACCAACTCCTCGGTTCTGGGATTCCTCTGTTGGCACTGCAGCAGTAAAATTCAATTTTCTCGAAACCGCGGTCTCCATAGTACCGGTAAATTTAATTATTTAAGTTTGCCGTAACTGGTCCTGCGAGGCGGAATATAATGCGACATGAATAAACAACAAAACGATGCGTTCAATATTCCCGCTGAGTTTGCAATATTGTTTCTCTAACTGTAACTGATGCTAATTTCGTGCAAAGATTTTAATTATTATGAGCGTTTTAACTTTTAAGAGCAGTAGTCTCTATACTATCAAAGCTCGTCATTATATTTTTTTCTCGGTATATTTAACAGATTGATAATAGTTCAATTCTATTTCGTTTCTATTTCGCGACAGTAATTTATTGCGATCCAGGTAAGAAATGTAGAAATTGTACTTTATTCCGTCTGTATACTCTGGTACGCACCTTAATTAGATTTCAGGAAATAAACTCTAATGGCCAGCACCCTGTTGTGACAAATCCCGTTTCTCCTCTCGAGTATATTATTTTCAAGATTGCTAGAGCTCGCTTTCTCAGAATTCCTCATTTCTTTCTCACCTTTACTGCAGACTTCCAACCCTTTTATAATAGACATTTCTGACTAGAACGCCTTCAATTTTCTACACGCGACCACAATTATCATTACTCTTAAAATTTACAAATATACTTCATTCTCTTCCACAATTGGAAACAACTCTCGCCACGACAATTTATTATAATTTTTGTGCACGATCTTTCGAAGTGCAGTAGAGCTTCCCTTTTTCGAATAAGTGTTCGGATAAAGGAATTTTCGGATAATAGAAAAATCACTTTTCTGCTACTAAACTTCATTTATGTAAATACACATTAAGAAACTTGATAGTTTTGGTATATATTTTCAAAATGGGCGCTGCTGAGCGCGGGGGCCTGAAGAGGTCTGAGAAGCACTGGTCTAAACTGACTCGTTATGATCAGAATTAAGTTTCGATCGAACAGAGGAAGGTACAGATTATATATAAGCACAATATTTGTAACAGGAGAAGGCATCTAGGAGATACTTTCTTTGGATGTCAGAACGTTTGAATAGTAGAACGTTCGGATATTAGGGTGTTCGGACACGGAAGACTCTACTGTACCTACCATTAAAGTACAATTCACAAAAGTTTTCTATTTCGTACCTAGTCTCAATTGTCACCGACGCGAAAGATGCAGAAACTACAGAAAGTTTAAGTGCTATTCGGATCACCATCTTAAATGAATCATCTTCAAGGCGATTGCTTGCCTAACCAGAATTTTACCGTGGAGATCAAGTCAATTCTCGCGTAGTCCCTCGCGACTACTTAAATTGCTTCGCGCGTACCGTTTCCTTTTACCCGGACGTTCTCTCCACTCTGTTGCCCTACGTTATTCTGTCGCGAAGCGACCGTTTATTCCCCCTCAATTTACTCTGCATCGTGTTATCATTTACGGGAACAGCGCAGCCGGTTTTTACCCCCCGCCTCGCGGCGCGTATTTCATCGGGGATACCGAGCGCCTCCTGGAGTGCAAAAAGAAAAGGAGCAGAAACTCCGATCCAGTGTTTCCCTCGACAGGGACCCCCGATGAGAATCGTCGACGGCTGGGTATCATTAATATGCAGGGAAAAATAAATGGAATCGCATCGATGGCTGCGTGAACGAACTGGCAAACAGAGTTAACGAAGTTGATAGAATAAATGAGTGATTCGAGGCGAGCAAACATGGGACGACGTTGAGGGAGGGTTGGTATGAATGTACAACGTAAAGAATAACTGTGGGCAAATTGCACGCCTACACTTCGGTGAAGAATTTTCATAAGAGCTTGTTTACGGCGATGATTGATCGACTTCTAATAGGAACAGTTTTGAATACCTTGTCCTCCATTATTTTACGTAACTCTCTCTCGACACCACTGCGTACGTTCTTTTATAATTTACTTTATTCCGACCGTAAAACAAAATTTTGAAAGTATAGCGGGAAAGCAGAGTTCTTACTTTAGAAAAATGATGGCACCGGGCGAGCTGGGTGTCGCGACGACACCAAACGTGTCGAGCATAAAAGAGATAAACGATAATCTCGATGGCAATATAGTCAGGGAAGGGGAAAAAGGGCGACCCATCGCGACCTATCTGAAAAAGGCGAACATAGCATTCCCTGACGCGGGCAATATTCTAGTTCAGGTGTACGTGTCACGATCGTTTAACTTTTATGGCGGCCTCCCGTAAAAGAAACTTGCTCAGCATGGCTGCGGCTACTCACCGTTGATGTGGAGGTTCACGTGAATATACTTGGGCGGATGAGTGCTGACTTGACACTCGTACTGGCCCTCGTCGCTACTGTTCACGGGTTCGATTTGTAGACGCCAGTTGTCTGGGTACTGGAACTTCACCGTATACCTCGGGTCCCCTACATACTTGAGCGGGCCCACCGTCAGCAGGTTTACCTTCTCGCCATTATCCTGTCTTCGCACCCAAGACACCTACCGACAAATTCATCAGATTAGTTTCGATCGGTACTTCTGCAATAGTGTGTGATACCATTAATTCTGTTTTTACACGATTTTGATCCAACATGGTTTAGAAAACATTAAATTCCCCTTTTGCTCGGATTCTATCCGATAAATTTGCCTTTGTGAAAATCTTAACTAAATTTTAATTTGAATGGAAATGTCCCTACTCATTTTTCTAGGAAGTTCCTTTCGCTAAATATAATTCTTGGAACTTGCATTTAAGGCTGTTACGCACTCTTAAGTAAATGCTATTCCGACTTTATCTCGTAATCGATTTCCAGATTTGATTTTTAATATTTTTATCTTTTTCTTTAATATATTTAATATCTTTTTACACGGATTTTTCGGAAACATATCTACCTATCGTGTAAAACCAGAATTAAGTGTAGGTATTTATTTTGTGACTGGTAGTTTTCGTGGTCAAAGGAAGACAGAAAACAGAAGAAAAATGTGTTGTACATTAGAATTACTTTACAGGTAGGTAATCTATTTAGTATACTTTGTTAGGAGGTTTAAGATAGATTTAGGGGTTCCTTGAAAGATGTTCTATGCGTTCGTAGATGGAGTATCTGTAAGCATTCAACTGAACACGCGTAAAGCAACATTACCTACTAAAAGTGAAGTAATATTACCTACCCTAAAACGTTCACTGGAGGTCTCAGAATTCAGAAATCATAGAGATGGTCTTGAATGGTTCAAGAGATTTGACTTTAGCAGTTTTGAAAGGTCTTTGATGTATTTCACATGCCTTAGGACGTGCTTCTTCGAGCGGTCAGGTCGTGCAGTGGAGGTCATACTAAAGGATCTTAATTAACGTAAAGCAGCTGGCCAATCCTAGAAATCTATGAGGGTCGTCCTTGTATATATACGTCTATCGGTCTTCAAAGCAATACTGTGTTACGTCAGTCAGTATTAAACACATTTAAGAAATCCTGATTGCCATGTGAACTTTTCCACACCATAAGCTAATACTTCCTTTGAAGCTAGCATAAATCAATATGCTCAAAACTATCGACGCAATTCTTCCTGTATCCTCGACCTGGTTCAGCTCAAAGTCCTTAACAGTATTGTCCCAGAGGCCCTGAATGTTGGCTTTGAAAGCAAACCAAGCCCGGAATTTCTTTTGAACAAAACTCTGATCCTCAAGGGGCATTTTGCAAAATGAAACTGACTAAACGAGTTTCAGGCACAGCTTGAGTGATTCTGTGAAAGGGTACAGCTAGTGAAGGTCTATTAGCAAATTCATTGATAAGACTACTTGGCAAACTAGAATCTCAACGCCAGGCGTGGTGAAATTCAGCCCTTAAAGGATCTGTACCAGGATCCCTCTTAGTCGTTGCTAAGGGGCTTTGATTCAATTGCTAGTCCTACGAGTGCTCGTTCAGCCATCGATCCCTTCCTGTACATCAATCTTATCCACGGCTCGGGCGTTTTGCGCGAGTTCAACCACCATTACGCGTTGTCGTTAACAGACAAAAGATTTAATAGATTTTCAGGGGACCAATTACACTGGCAACGTATTTCTCACGCGTGTAACGGTGCATCAACCACAGCCACTACATATAACTATCGTAACGGAGACAAAGCGGAGGAAAGCAATTTCACCCCTGGGAGCAGTTGTTGGACGGGACTGATGTAGATAGCTCGTTCGTCCTAACACGGAACGTCTCTGCGTGTAAGCGCGGGTCTGTAACGTAAGGCTTATTGGCAAGCTCACTATTATATGTAAAATAAAACACCCAGTTTTTCTAGGTTCTGAGTTTACGTTGTAATATAACTTTGTAATATAACTTTAATTTTCTTTTGGTAGTGTGATGGGGCATCACAAACTGAACATTTCTTATATTTAAAGTTTCCTTCGATCTCCCACCGTAGCAAAGTTACATTAAAGAGACGAAAAAACGCGATAACTTTAAGGGCTGATTTCACGCCTTCAGAGTGAACTTTCGAAGAAAGAAATTGGAATTTTCCCAACCCGGGAATGTTTTTTTGTGTGCCAAAGATCAGTTCAAAGTTCAAGTTAAAATTCGGCTCCGAAAATATTCTTGGATTTGCTATCTAACATTCATATTCGGTTTTCTCTAAACTATTGTTGAAGAGTGCTAGTCTATTGCTAGTGGAGCAGTATCTTTAATCATTCATAGAAACGAGGAGAAATTGCATGACTATGGTAGTTCGTTAAGTGAGAATTAATGAGGAATAGATCGATCGATGGAGATGGGATACACAGAGGGTGCAGAATCTGCAATTTATCCACGTAACTGGAATTGGATAGTATTTCCCAGTATTCCCATTAAGTACACACGATATCGTACATCTTCGACATGGATATGTAACGCACTGTTATCCAGCCGATAGGTCTGGGTTAGGTATTGGTGCGTATGGACGGCCATCAATGATGCGTGT
Source organism: Andrena bucephala (assembly GCA_947577245.1). Classification (NCBI taxonomy): domain Eukaryota; kingdom Metazoa; phylum Arthropoda; class Insecta; order Hymenoptera; family Andrenidae; genus Andrena; species Andrena bucephala. The sequence continues at coordinate 91,701,097 of OX387715.1, read as the reverse complement.
GATCGCTACTGATCGTGATCGATTGCTTCTAGTACTCTTCTCGGCGAAGTGCAAGGCGTTTTATATAATTTTAGTCCATTCCATTTCGATTAATATTGATGAATTTGTGAATAGTATGGGAAATTGACTGTTTAATTTAAGAGTAGATACAGTTTCAATATTGGCACTTTATTAAACAGAAATCAATCCTCTCGACGTACCCTAAATATTATATTCACAATTGCTTTCATTTTCTATTCTCTGATCCTTGCATTTTACACTTCGCACTACCATGGATCTTAAGGTGGCGTGTAAAGCGCGTATGTAGCCAGGCACGTCGTTTTAAAGCGAATTATGCGCTCTGAAAATATCATGCGCGGATAATCGCATTAGTCGATGCCGTCGTTGGCAGTGATAGCAACAGCAACGACATTAATAGCCTAATATTACGCTGAGGTGAACGCGAGCCGGGTTCAGCCAAGTGCAACACTTTCAAGATATAACTGCGCCTGCTAGACAAGTTTCTGCAGAGTTTCGTCGACGTTTCGGTGTTTCAAAGCAGCTCGGGCAAAACCTAAAAAGATCGTAACCACCGCGCGTCACTCGCCTAAGCTCCCAAAGTCTGAGATTTTATCAGTCATCACTGATCGTGATCGATTGATGCTTGACAGAAGGCGTCGTAAAAATTTTATAATACGTAATATCAAATAACATTTTACCTTGAAATCTATTGCTAATTACGTTAAGGCACAGTGTAATGCGCGAAAATGTATTGGAACTTGTTCCGAGGTACTAGTGCAGCACGCTTCAGTCTAAAATGCTTCAAAATCTGTTTAACATTATAGTAACACCAGCTTTACTACTCGGCTTCGCCCGGAATTTAGATACAGATTTTATAAAAATAATTTTTTCTTTTTAGTATTTTTTTGTGCGGAAATAGTCATATTCATCTGGATTAACCAGGCATAATGGCTGAGGCACGTTTCGTGATCCCAGAATTTACCGTTCGAAAGTTTTTAGGCGGCAAACAAACACACAAACAAGTAAACTCTCTGCTTTATATATGAAGCATTGAGAGCAACAACGGACTAACACATATTGAAATTTTTTTTCCTATTTCATATGATTATAATGAAGCTGAGGAGTAAGTTTGATATCGCAAATAGCTACTTATTGCTATGATTAACTCTTTGAACAAGTTACAATGAATCAACAGTGTCCAATGACTTGCACCTCCACCAATCCTGCACCATACAAAAAAGTGTAAAGCATAAGCCGTGACAGATGTGCCACTTTTCAGTGAGCTCTGTCGCGGCAAGGAAGGGATTAATTTAAATAAATCGTTGTGAGTAACGAAGTTGTACGATTCAGGATTAATCGTGAGTTATCGTCTTCCTAATTCCCCGCGAGAAGTAAGTAAATTGTTCGGCGGGGGCGAGCGCGAAGAAGTGGGGAGAAAAGGGCAGACCGAAGAGAAAACTTACGGTTTTGTCTTGCAACAAGGATATTCTGCAGTCGAGCATGGCTTTGCCACCGGCCTGAACCGTCATGTTCTTGCTCTCCCCCTCGAAATGGGGGCCCCACCGATGATCGTGATGATGCTGGTGCTTGTTCAGCGTGCTGTGTGCATCGAAAATGTAGTTGAGCATCGGCGCGTCCGTCGGTACCGATCGCTTTGCCGCCGTCGTCGATTTCGTTGATGCTGAGTCCGTTATTTGCGGCAGGTCTGCAACAAACGATTGATTCTATTAACCGGGGACAGCTAATAAACGCGTTACTCGGAAATAATTACACTTTGAGCGATATGAGATACTTCCTCGTGATAACTTAGTAATTACACTCCTGCAAAAGGAGGAAATATATTGTGAGCTTGTACGTAGCATTTTCTGTCACCGGGATCAGTTAATTCGGCTGTAATTTTCAAATATATGTTTTAAAGTAGGCAAAGCAGGTTTGTAGGATCTACTACATAGTCTTTCTAGATAACCTGGTCTTACAGTCCGAGTTCTTTTGATGACAGTTACTTTATCCAGTATTATACTGTGGACTTTTGTACATATATATTAAAAATTGGATTATATTCAGAGTAATGGAGTTCCTTAAGATCTACAGAATTAGTTGTCACTAAGGTGATATTTCAGGTGAAATATCATAGGTGAATTTCAGTTGAAAATTAATGTTATTAATGAAAATTATGTTTCTAGGTACTATTATCATAAATACGAATATTTGCACGCTGCTAGTCTCGAGGTTTCGCGTGAGTAAGGGAAACATCGATATGGCATATACCTGATATCTTGCCGCCATATTTATTGTCTCCCGAGATTCACGTTTCCTCATGTTTGCAACTATTGGACAGGTAATTGACAGCTGCCAGTGCATACGGCTGTTCGTGTTTGCCCGTAACAGTGCCAACACAGGCGAGGCTTGCAATAACTGCACGAATGTGCAAAACAGAATGGAACGAATAATTCAGTACCTTTCGCTTACATATTGCGGATGGTATATGCACGTAATTTTACAGCATGTGTATCTAAATACAACAAAACTTGCAAACAGGGTTAAACATAATTGATATGAACTAAGTATTCGCAGAAAATGAACTTACATTTGGATATGACAATTACAATTTGGATAAATCTGAATTCGTATCAACTGTTTCTAATTTCCAGTAATGTACGTGCAGTTCGACTGCTCGAAAATGAAGAAAAATCTGAAACTGCAGAAATGTAGATCAAGTGATGCTAATAATGTAACTATTTTCTGTTTCGGCAATAAAACGCTCTTAAGGGTGAAAACACCCTCTGAAAGAAATTGTGGGTTTTTATATTAACCGTAAAAGATACCGAAATTCAAAATTTTCTGGCTTTCAAAATCCTGCAATATGATGATAAAGAATTGTCGAAAAAAAATGGTGGTGGGGATACATTTTGGAAGAATAATGTTTTTCACAAATTCTTTAATGCCGCTTTGTAGGTCATAAAATATCATGGAACTTTGAATTTAACTTCTATTTGCTATCTTTTACAGTTTCGTAGATATTCACGATACTCTGAAAACTCGCCATTTCCTCGAGGGGGTGTTTTCACCCTTAGTACCGTTTTATTGCCGAATCAAAAAATATTTACATTATTAGCGTCACTTGAGCTACATTTCTGCAAAGTTTCAGATTGTTTGGAATTTCCGAGTTGGCGAACATTCCTTGTTAGCTTCTAACTATAGAGTGAACAAGTTCAACTTGTATAAACTTGAACCTTTATACGGAAAATAAACGCGGCGATGAAGAAAATGCTTTGAAAATTGCTGCTAGACTCATCAGTCATACACTTTCTCAGGTCTACCGGATGCCAGGTCATTTAATAAGAAACATAAATTTTCATCAGAATGCAGAACATTCATGTTTGACAAGCTTTCGTAGTATCATGTCTGAAACAACTAATTTATCAGAAGATAATGCCCTTTAACTCTTGAACCTCGGATAGTTTGACTTAATTTCATTCGTATACACTTGGGGATAAGGTTTTCAATTACTCATTGTCACCTAAACTCCTCATGCTTCTCAAGAAGTAATGCTAATAATAAGTAACACGCGTAGATTGATATGTGGGACGGGTCAAAATTGACCCTGTGTCCGCCAGGCGAGGATTACACTCATGATCGAGTAACATCTCGCTCAGGCAAGTTTCCGAAGTTATCGATCGTGGGATCTGCATTACACCGTGCTTTGACTTTAGACCTCATTATGCGGGCTGTACTAATATGATTATGAGAACCTTAGCTTTTATCCCCAGGTTTGCCAGACATTTCAGAGACAGAGATTCTCTGAAGTTGCTATACGTTGCCCTTGTTAGGCCTCATATCGAATATGCCATCATCATTTGGAGCCTAGGCATGCTACATTTATTAAATTAATCGAAAGGGCGCAGCATTAATTTTTGAGGTTCGCCTCACGTATCCTAGGTAGTCTTATGGATAGAGCCGATGATGATTATGGTCCAGCACTTGCATCCCTTAATATCGCCACTCTGGAAAATCGTAGGCACATTGCATACATGATTTTTCTCTACAAAATTATCAATGACCAAATAAGTTGTCCAGATCTGCTTGCCTCAGTTATGTTCAATGTTCCGGCGAGGAACATGCGGGCTAGGCATCTCTTTGTTTCGAGTCTACCGAGATATCAGTATTACACGATTGACTCCATGAATAGAGCAATGAGTATTGCTAACCAATACTTCTGTGGCATGGACCTCTTCCTGGGCTCCTTTAATTCGGTCAGGACGTTATTACATAGGCATGTTAATAACCTACACGGTGGTAGGTAGTTTATCCATTAATTTTATTTATTTAGTTTATTATCTACATATTATTGGTTAATTTATTGTTCAAACTCTGTAAACCGCACTTGTCTTATGTAGGTATTTTGTATACCACGGGGTTTCTCGTATAATTAATAATAATAATAATAATAATGTTTTTATGACTGAAGTACCTATTTGAGAATGGCAGTAGAAACGAAGCCGACCAAGTATCAGAATATACGAAAACGCGAACCATTTATCGTCACATTACCTATCCTACCATCGTGTAACTCGGTTTGATGTACAACGTCGTTGATTCACTCACCACTATCACCCCCATAACAGCGTACATTTCAGCCATCCCATATCTTTCACAAGCAAATTTCACAGTCAATTGGAACCTCGTTGAAACGAGCCATTTATTTCATTATTACACAAAACTGGCCGTAGAATTCTTCTTCGGAATGCGCCCCCGAGTTTATTGCTCCCCGCGGCTGGCGGAAGGAGAAGCAATACGCGAAACAGGCGAGCACGAGTTTGATGCCAGATTGTTGGAGGAGCGCGATATTTCTCCAGCTGCAGCGTCGATCGCGTGCAGCGCATCGGAAAACGATAAATACGTATAACGCTTAGATATTTGTCTAGCCGTATCCTCGCTGGGGCGTGCACAAAGCGTCGCTTAAATATAAATTTATACGCACGCTAACTCATCGAAAATGTACGCTCACCGTTGACTGCCTTATCTTCTTATCTTACCCCGCGGGCTTCCCTTTTAAATTCTTAATCCTCTCCACCGAGTTAGCTTCGCCTGCAGTGCATTACGCGAATTAGTGCACCGAGGTATAAGTGCATGCTTCTTACCCTCGACGGTGCTTCGTTACGTTGCCATCGACGAATTAAGACCTCTCCACACGAGACACTTTTGTGGCGTATATCGGCACACGCCTTCTCAGAGGCATCTTCCCGTTCTTTCAAAATTCATAGCGATATATTCGTCGAAGTCACCGCGGGAATTTTCGCGCCCCCGAATGTTCCCGCGAAACTCGCGTTGGGGAAACGAATTGGAAGAGGCGTGCTCCAACGGCAGTTCCGACTTTTCCGTTCCGGGCGGGCATTAGCCGCGAGAACTTTCGCGAGTGTTTCGCGGAGTCGTCGCGTGGAAGAACGGAGCGGGGATAATCCGGAGAAGAAGTCGCGCGTCAAAGGGGATCAGTATGCGGCGGAGCGCAAAATTCTTTTTCTGTCTTTTTGTTTTTCCGACACGATGCTCTATCAAGTCTTTGCCGCCTGCGACTTTCTTTTCCCCCTTTCCTCGAAGACACTTCTTCCTGTACTCCTTCTTTATTTATCATCCGATTAGACCTACTTAGTTGCCTTTCGCGTTGCATGCCTATTTGCTATTCAATCAAAATCTTTGGTTGAATAAAGCTGGCTGCATTGGCCGTGTGATTCACTTTGGTTAGTTGGTGTTTAGGTAATGGTTACCGTTTCCGTGCCCCTGAATTTTAATATTGGTTTATGTGCTTCGTTGCCCTGTTGAAGAGGGTGATAAAAGCACAGATTTAATCTCGAAACCAAATAAAACCACAGCTTTGGTAATATGGGATTTGTTGAGACGATTTTAAGGTTTAAAATTGCTCCCCTATAAAAAAAACGGTAAATATGATTTATTCTCCCCTGTGGTGTTTATGTCATTTTCTTACCGCCCCATTATGCTCTTAAAGGTTCATCCCTTGTATCACTTTAACATCCCGGCTTTCACAAATAACGGAGCAATTTATTCAACGGAGCTGAGCTTTCACCGGGAAACGAAGAAAAATCAACGATCGCGTCGCCATGTATCAGAAAGCGCCAGCGTTATTAACGTCCTTGTTCTTTCTCCTACGAGAATCGCATTACGGGAGGGGCCGATATTAACGAGCCGGTCGGACGTTGGCGAAAGTAACTGTAATTAGAAATTCTCGTTCTAATTGCCTTGGCTGGAATGATATCTTCTTACGTTCCTGGAAGTGGAACGGTACATCGCGATAGTAAAGCCCGGAAGCGAATGAAGCACGTCCATCCAGCCGTTCCTTCGCTGCCATCCACCCTTCGCTTTGCCTATGCTCATCTATCACTCTGCGTCCGATCTTTTCTCTTTGCTTCCGTCGCGGAAATTTTCCTGCAGCCCGGGGGGAAAGGAAAGCTGATCGGGAATTCCGGTGGAATTGTCGAAAGCGTGTCCTGGATACCGAAGTGGAGGCAGCGGCCTCCTTGGTTCGACTTCTCCAGCCAAATATGAAAATCGTTATACGTCGTATTGACATTGCTATCCGGCCGTGATCGGGCTCCCAGTCTTTCGGCTCCTCGGGTCCTACGTGGCTGGCGGCCCTGCCTGCCCGTACGCGTGACTCGCGTGTGCGAATATTTAAACGACTGGCCGAATCGATCGACGGAATATACCTATTCGCCGGTAGCCGGTCGACGTACCGAGACCCTTGCGCTTCGAGCGTCCCTTTTTTAAATCTTTCGTTCAAACACATCGTGATTGTTACCCGGACTACGCCGTCGGAAGCCGCTCGGTGAAACGTCTCTCGCGGACCCACCATTTTCAGCGGCGTCGCATGGATTTTGGGATTGATAGGGCGGGCGGTTACCGAATGCAGAACGACTCGGTGAACAGTTCTTCGAGTATTGTGCCTTGCAAAGATGTAGAGATTCGCGCGGGACAGTCAGCTGGTGTGCGGAGCAATATTCTTGGGCTAGATGCATGCATTGGGCTAGAGTTGGGCATTAACTACATAAAATATTATTTAAATAACGGATCGAATAAAGGTAAGGTAAAACCACCAGTGAATGACCGAATTGTTGAATTTATGGACCTTTGAGATTAATACTTGAATATATTTATGCATAACAACAAAACAACTGTTGAAATTGCATTTCAATTTATTTTTCTTGAAATTTCTATAAAAATAATTACTTATTCTTATCGTAATTTAAAAAAAACGATTATAAAATGCAAAACGTGTAGAAGCCCAGTAAATGACCGCATACTTGCAATAAGAATTGTACTCATTAATGTTTGCTTAATACGCGTAACTAAAAATATTATAAAATTTATAATTGACATTACTTTGCCAAATGGTCATTCACTGGTATGCGGTGAATTACTGGTTGGTTTACCCTACTTTAACTTCAGATTATTCGACGAATAAAGTTAATTTTTTTATTCATCGAGCGTTTCAACTTCAGCGTCGAATTTTTTTTTCAACTTTAACATTCACTTTAACTTTATTCGACGGCGAATAATTTTCCGGCACGTGTTCAAGCCGCCGAGGACCGGTGTTTGAGAGAAAATTATTTGGCGTTGAATAAAGTTAAAAGTTAAAGGTGAAGTTGAAAAATTTATTCGACGTTCAAGTTGAACCGCTCGACGAATAAAAAAATTGAAAACACCCATTATTAGATGTTTAACCTTTTGTCAAGACCGAATTAATTTGTTATTAAATTTTTTAAGACCTCGAATCTTTTTGTTTCTATTTCTCATTGCTCATTTATTTCATATTTTCACTATTAGATGTAGCTTCTATTCATTAATTGCAAAGGAATTGTTGTTGTAGTATGATTTGGAAGACCACTTCGACATTGGGAACTCTGCCCTACTTAAACATTGAAATTGAATAGATCGAGACGCAGAAGTTGATCCTCTGTTTTACAATATTTTCTTGCAAGATTGTATACACGAAATTTTTGTTTAAAAAATTGCGTTTGTAAGAAGCAGTGTGCTTCGGTTTAAGTGATAGCGCGACGTAGAAAGTATTAAGTACCTTACTACGCGAAATTAACTGTCGAACTTCAGGCAAATGCGCGCCCGTGAGTTGTATAAATATAAAAACTTGAATCAGCTCGTGACAATATGGAAGGAAAAATTTTATAGAACGGAAACTCGATTCACGTTAGATATCTTTTTCAGGGAGCACGTCGGAGAGGTTGTCAAGTGCTGTGACATTGTGCTGAAAAGTTGTGACATTATTCACGACAACGGGGGAGAAATGGGCTCGTGATGAAAATTTAAAGTATGCTGGACAGTTTGAACGACGTGTACGTGAAAATGCAAAAAATATTTGAAACAGCCGCGTCATGTTTTTCACAGTATTATTCCTAATAAAAATCGTTTGAAAATCGTGCTACTACGGACTGAGATCGAAACTTAAATGAAACTTTCCTGACTTCCACTGAAAAACAAAATCGAGCCACTTGATTAAGTAACTGAATATAATATACAAGATAACATATTTATCCTATTACAATTAGGAGACTTTTAGTTGACCAATAGTAATACTATACTAAATTCAAATGTCTAAATTGCTTTTTACAAATGACATATAAATTTAAAATTGTAAATTACTGTTATTATTTTGCTTGTACCTCGTGGCTGCCTGTACCTTTATTAACATAATTAAACATCTCTCACACTTTACCTGTTCCCATTTATTTCTGATATCTCGCAAGTATATCGACGCATTAAGTACTCCAGCAAATGGTCTTGTATCTTCGCTCCACTGATCAAATCTCTGGAATTTCTCTCGCAATCACTTCGAGATACCTCATGAATATTTCTTTTCCCATTCGACCGGGAACGGAAGCACAATCACGCTGCAATCCTCGTCAGACACGATATCTGGCAAGCTTCAATCGACCCATTTTTCGAGTCTTGCAAACACTCGAGACTTCTGACTTAGCGGTTCTTCCGTCTCGGCATTGCACGGCGCACTATTCCGATTCACCGTGGGCAAACCAAGTTCAAAGGGGAGGGAAGAGACAGCGACAGGACAATGGTGAAAGGGAAACGCAGATGAGATTATTTAGGATTCGATGTCTAAGAACCAATCAGTGATGCCAGTTTTCTGTGAATCGACCGCGGAGTCCTTGATCGCTGGCTTTCATCGGATACTGTGCAAATAGAAGGGTCGCGATGTAATTTCAAAAGCCGATTACCACTGCGCAACGAGGATTCACCGTGGAGAAGTGAATGGTCTTCTTCTCGTCGACAGCGGCACTCGCTACGTTTTCACTTTTCATGCCTTTCACAGACCTGTATATGTCTATCGCGATGAAAAACATCGAATCCCTCGCAAATATCAAGTCCAGTTCAGGACAACATGTAATTTCGACAAATTCAACAATACCGCTTTTTATTATATATCTTACTCTGTCAGTTGTAACTAATTATTTGGTGGCAAAAAAATCAAGCATTCGATAAGTAAACGCGTACAGTACACCATGCGCTTGTTCCACCAATGAGGACACTTTAAAAAAATTTAACGTTGAATACCTTGTAAACTATTAATCGTCTACACTTAAAAACTTATTGAAAAGTGAGGGCAACGCCTTGCGAGCTTCCCCCTTTAGTGCTCTAGTAGTTAGAATATTGTAACCAAATAATCAAATCATTCTAGAAGATTGAATTTTGCCAAGCTACTTGGATAATCAAAGTTTTTTACTTGCAAAACTTAATTTATTAATAACTTTGTAACAAAGTACGAGCGGCGGCTAAAACCTTCAGAGGGTCACTCAGGAGGGTGAACTTGACAACAAATGTCAAGGTCAAGGTCATTGGAGGTGGATCTCCTCAACAGAATTTTTACCAAAACAAGTTTCACTCGTTTCGTATTTCAAGTACATAAATATTTCAAATAAGTACTTAAAAACCTCTAAAACGACCTTTACACCTAAAAATTTCTTCTTAGTTACAGAGTCGGTAAACAATGCGCAAAAAGCATTAATTGCAACTCTAACCACGTATTCAGTCCAAAAGTGTCTGTTAGTTCGAACTGAGGGTGGAACGGTGACGCGGTGATGGCAGTTGCTCGTTGGATGGACGAATGCGGGTCGATGTTACTTTCGTCGTCGAAATTGAAAGGCGCCGCAGTTTCGCCCGCGACGCGTCGTAAATTTCGGAACGGCCGCTCGTTTCGCGGTGATTACGTATCGGCGGGACGTGCACGCGATATCGTCTTCGTTTGGGCGATACGGTACAATGCGGCGTGTCTCCTCGATTCCATCGTCGAACACGGCCGCGCCGTAATTCCGGCGACGGGCACGGTCTAACCATGGTAAATAATTCCGATTCGAGGCACAGGCCACTCTCATGTTTTATGCATGCAGCCAAGCTCGCGGAGCGCCACGCGTTACACGTCGTTGTAGCTTCTGCTGGAATCACGGATCCCGCCACCACTTAACGTGTATCGGCCATGCCCTCCCGTGGACGGCCTCTCTATACGCTTTGATGTGTTTCCATACCCGTGCATTTAACGCGTTCCCGTCGCCAAGAACACAGAGTCACGGTGCGACAGGGGACTGGCGGGTTAGTGGCTGCCGAATAACGATACTCACCCTTTTTCGGGATGTAACGGCCGCTGTATTAGCTGCGAACCTGAGCTAACTGTAGCCCAGCACTGCCAGTTTAAGGATGATTTGCAGTGACAATCTTACACAAAAGTAAATCAATTTGCAAGATATTAATAAGGCTTTTTCCTGTGATGGAAACCAGTCAGAAATGGAAATGGTGTATTTTTATCGCAAATTCAGTTGAATTCGCTCTTACTTTTTATTTTATTTTGTCAATTTATTGAATATTTGATATTTTATTGTTTGTTGGAATGTACCTGAAATGCAACTGCTAATCAAACTATAATTATTTCACACTTAATTTTGTAGTTATATTTCTCAATATTGCATTTTCCCCTAAGAATACATGTTAAATTGAAAGTTAAATAATTTAAAAACTGCCGAATTAATTTTTCTAAAATTTTGTAGAATATTTTACTATTGTATAAAGATTCATTCCTCATTTCTTCAAAGATTCTCGCTTATTTTTAATAAGAAAATTTGAGCCGAAAATCTGGTGGCAGCGTAGTGAATCACGCATCTTTTATATTTTTGCACCGACCGTTTCGTAGAAGTTTTTATAATCGAAAGGAGGCATTGATTTTGGAAAAGTGGGGAATAACTTTGTGAAAATTGTTTGTTTGATTGGAGTTATTTTAAGCACGGTGTGGATAACGATCAAGTGGCAGACCCAAGCGTTTATTATTCGTGACCCACTGTGAACGTCTCCTTCGTTACGAAAATCGATATCGGTCACCGTTGAATTCCTTGTACACGTATATAAATAATCATGATTGTAAAAACTGAAGGAAATTTCAAAGCCCTGTAGACTAATGCATCTTGAATATGGCATACGCAAGACGTTATCGATCAAGGCAGTAGTGTATGTCAATATACGCTCAGACCATCAGTCATAGTCATAATAGAATGAGAGCATAGGGACTAGGAACAAAGTAAATTTTTCATTCGAGGAGATAGAGACTATCATCATGATGAATTTTAGCCCCTCGGCTAATATCTACCTTTCATCAACGACCGTCGGCATTCATATCTGTCTGTACACTATTCTAATGTTTTTCTGCATTTGCGTGACTACCAGTTGTTCATCATACGAATGATCCATGGTCGATGCCTCGGCATAAATATGCACTATCCCTTTCCGTGAGAAATCGAGCAGTTCGACACGATGAATATTCTGCGTTTCGAGTCAAATGTACCTCGAGTGTTGCAATTTAATAATTCACCTTGCCCTAGTTTCATCAAATATCCATATGACGAGAGTAGTCATTACGGACGTAACGACTATTCTTGTATAAAATACGCAGAGTATATTGAAATATTTCCTCGTTGCAGTAGATTACGGTAGATGGTGTATTATTCTTATTCTGGAATCACTGTACAGAAGGGAATAAATAAATGACACAGTACGAAAAGCAATAATTTGTACAAGCATATGATTTAAATACACCGTTGTCTTTAGGCACTGTGTGACGATATTTTCGTAACGAATGAATTTGGGTTATAACAGAATGTATATAACAATATGAAAATAATAACTTCCATCAAATATCAATATTGAATAGTAAGGATTTTACACTGGAAAGGAACTTGGAATATACGTACGCAGCTGAGGGAGAGACGATACACTCTTCGTTGTTGCACTGCTACTTTCGTTAAAGTGAAAAAATTACATACAGATTATTATTTGCTAATGGATTATACAGTACTATAGTTATACTTTACAGTGCTTTACACTACTATTAAAAACGCGTCGTGATATTTTGTGGTGGCACGAGGTTACAATGAAAACCAAATACTATTAATATTCTTTTCCGCCTCAAATAAAACCAATTTAATAATTATTATTAAAAATAACACATAATCTTTGTATCCTATTTTCTCGCGTTGTATAATCCATTAGGTAGCTAATAATCTATATATAATTTTGTCATCTAAGCTATCGAACAGTACCAATATATTCACTTGATATGTCAACCGCCTACTGGGAATGTTTCCTTGTTAGAACCTTTTTACACAAGATACTTCTGTGAGTGACTCCAGATTATCAGTAGTGAATTAATTGCAATCACTTTATGCAACCTTACCAAACGTAACAACAAAAGCCCCGCCAGAATTGAAGTGGCAATCTCTACATCGTTACTGGAAACTTTGCTTTCCGAATTCCATCGATTTTCCGCCAGTTTTCAGTCAGCGAGAGGATATCGCTTCATAAGCATCGCTCAGGGGCTTTTTGAGACATTGCGTGGAAAGTTCGAGTTTCACGGCAGTGGCGGGGAGCCGTGTGACGTACACACATGCCACGGTCGAACGCGCAGAGTATGATGGTCTGACGCAACCCCAGCCCAAAAAGGGGAGACGAACTCGAAACTTAGATGGGACACTGCTTCCGACGAGATCAATTTAACAAATTCGTCTTGGGTAGGAGCGACGGGCAGCCCCAAGAAATTCTCGTGGGATCAACATCAATCTAAGTATCCCCGCGGCTTCGACACATGTACCGCCATGCTGAACACGTCGAAGTACACGTGATAGGGAATAATCCTACAAAGGAAATCGACAGCATTGCTCCCAAGGATTTGACCGCCCACGTGTTTCTTCCGCTCGCAAACTCGTGGCAAACTTTTACTGACTAGCAAGCAAATGCAACACAAGATTCATCCATTGCAGAATTCTAAAACAAAGATTAGGATATAGAAGATTGTGAACCGTTGTTTTTTATGCATACAATTATTAGCTGTACTGTTACCAGTGGTCCCTTGCTTTCACGATGAATTTTCTTTGAATGTATTACGTACATTCCACGCATATCTACAGTCTCAATGCTGTCCGACGATTTGTACATCTCTCTCCATGAGAAATTTCCAAAAGTAGCAACAGAAAGAATATAGAATTTATAAACGGAGAAACCAACGCAGCTGAAATAAAATGTTAAATAAAACAAAGATCCCGATTATTATTCTTTTATCTATAATTTCTTTTATCTGGTATACTGTATGGGAACTTTTTACAACGACGAATAATACTTGGCCATGTGGGCCAATACTCATGCGCGACAGGGTATGTATGTATTCGCGTATAATTTCGACGCGATAGCTGCTTCGCTGATCAGTCGGTGCTGTTCAACATTTGTCTCCACAAAGCCTTTGTTGCTCGCGGGAAGATCGACAAGCCTGATTCCTCCGATATTCGAGCACAGTAGCTTGTAATTATAAATCAACCGCTCGATAACACGACACAGATAACATGTACGCGTTTTAAGCGACGCGATCGATCAACGGGAGCATAATGGAACGCGCGGGTTATTGTGATGGACGTTGCCGGCTGCTCTGTTGGTACAAAAGTTCTGCCTGTTTCCGCGGTTCCCTAAAGTGGCATATGTACCTGGACAATCGAAAGTTCGTGGCTTGAAAATGGTTTAGAAGGAACGCTTTGGAGGACGTTCGCGCGTCATAGAGTGGTTGCGAGGTGAATGTGACTATTTGCTCGTTATAGTTTCATGTTTGCAAGGGTATTATTTTTTCAACACCATTTGCGTAAATCCAGGTTATAAATCTATTCCTGAATTTTGTGCAGTTATACTAGCAGGTGTGTGAGCGTCTGTTATTATATTTTTAGCTGTATAAAAAATCTATGCCTCGCATATTTTTGGGGCACAATCACCGCTCGAGAGAGTCCAAATACCAAAGAGTTAACATTATTCGTCGAATAAATTCTTGTCGAATAAAAAAATTATGAATATGTAGTTCCTTTTCATTTGATTTTGTGAATATGCATTTTCTTGGAATATGCTTGACGAGGGATTGAGGTAAAATAGAATCTATAGGCGTCTAACTTGGGAAGAAGATTTTACTGAAGTGAACAAGATATTTCGAGAAATGTATGACTGATTTATCTACTTGACATTTTTAGAGGATTTTCTATAACTGTCGCCAGTTGGCTGCAGTCGGTTTTATAAATGCTTCATTTTATTTATACATCGGAACTGCTACAAAAAAAAATGTGAAAAATCCATTTTTACGATTACAAAGACCGACATTTTGTTACAAATGAAAAAAATACATTGCATTTGCGTAGCTGGCTACCCACACTCGTATAATTTTAAATGTTCGATTGGTTCCCATGATTTCCATGGATTAATTGGGTAACGTCGTATTCATCGGAAAATACTACACATTGGAAAAAATATACCCACTTGTAATTGACACAACCTCGTAATTTTTTAAACTTTTTTATAAAATTGTATACAGAAACCCTCCAGTACACTTTTGAACGAATACAAATTAAATCAGTAGAAGTGTATAGTTTGTCAGAAAATATGTCCACAGTTGCACCAAGTGCATGTAAATTTTTAACGATACAAAACGTGTGGTAAGAACGTAGCAGACGTATTTCACCTCAACTCTCTTCATAACAAGTTACTTAGTATCACTTTTAGAAAATTAAAATTTCAGATCATACGAAAATGAAAATAAAAAATAACAACTGTTTCTGGGATGTGTATGAGTCAAATTGGACGCTGAGTCCGCCACGCTATCAAGTAGCAAATCATCTAAAGGATTAACACACGCTTAAGAAATAATAATTTATATAAAATCTGCAGATTTATGAAGAATTTACTGAGCCCTTGGCGAGCTTCACAATCTTAAGCGAATCTAGTTAGAAAGACGTCCACAAATATTGTGCGAAAGGATTATATTGAGTATACATTGGTTTGGGTATTGCTGTTACAATAACTACTATTTAAATTTTCATCCGAAACCACTTTAATTAGGAAGTACCACTTATCCCAACTGTCGTTGTCACCAGAGCAACTAAAATCGACATTTATTTGCGATTCCGTTGCTTCGAAATATTTTCGGCATCCAATTCTACGTCAAACCATCGCGCATCGAAATAGTCATTTTACGCTTGTGTTTCCTACACGCAAGCCCTGTCATAATCTGTCAGCTGTACAGCATACCGTCGAAATATCGGAGATATCGATTCCGTCTAATTACGGACTGTTGCGTGTTTCCGAGAATAAGTCATCCGTTAAATTACCGTACTCGCGCGTACAGATTTAGCATTCTATTTCGTGTTAACCGTCAGAAATCGTCGGTCCAGATGACGTGGTAGAAATACGAAACATTGTCGCCGTCAATTCTGCCTAATTACAGCAGCAGAAAATATTGCGACGGGTGTACACAGCGTACATCGTAAATGTGTTTCATTTCGGAGAACCAAAATATAGTTACTAAAACTAAATTCGAATCCAGATTCCTCCAAATAAGCAAGTACCTCAGAACCCAAGATTTACGTGGCAACGTTTCCCTGTAAATTGTAGAAACGGCGAAAGATTTTAAAGTCGTTACGTTCCAGATGACGCTTTGAAGGTACAAGGATAGAACCTAATAATAGAGGAATCATAAAAAAGTAATTGTAATCCATTTTGATGGAAATGAAAGAAAAATGAACTTCGTGCAGTTAATAGCTTCGGAGATAAAATTTCGTTTACGGAGCTCGCTCTCGCGAAAGTGAGCAAAAATTGGCAAAGTTTGACGACCTATATTTTTTAAACAAATTTGCAACACAGTGATGACTTAAGCCCCCCTCTAATTTCACATGGAGAGCGTCATGTTTCAATTTTATCAGAATATCTGACATTCAACTTAAAAAGTGATCGATTTGACGTGCAGTGTCCCCGGATATTTCAACTCGTAATTATTTACAAATTGGAATTCGTTAACTATAACTGAGAAAATGTGAGTAAAAGAACAAAACGAATTCTCATAAGGAAAATGAACTGCAGAAATATTAAATATCCTTATGTAACTCACGGCAGATACGTTACAATCAATTTCCAGTTGTGAAACTACCCTCTGAACAATGGTAGCGACGTTATTACTGTAATATCGTGCATTATTTAGCGGATGTGCCTTGCCCAAAAGTCTCCGGGGTGTCCTTTGTTTATGGCCCGTTGATGTTTTAATGCCCGTGGTCCCAACAGTAGCATAACAGTTTGTCGCCAAGTGATAGAATAAAATGAACTTGAAATATCGCGCGTCCGCTTCGAAACAACCGAATGAATTTTCGCGCGGTCCTCCTTCCATTCGTACATCCTCAACTTCCCGCATTCTTTCGCGGGCGTGGGCTCGCGCCCCTTGTTTGAAATAATTTCTCATTTGCGAACTTCCCCGGGCATTATCTTTTTTTATTCCCTGAGTCTAGTTATGCTTGCGGGTAACGAGCAACGAAAGGGACTCTAAAGAAAAATATAAAGGTGCAGAGACGGCACTCTGCTCGAGCGTAACGCGTTCAGTTCGTTACGCTCCACAAACAGTAACCTGTGCAAGTATAAGTACTTCGATTATTTACGGGGTGAGTTTCATGTTCCGGCTCGAACTTTGGGACTTTTTTTTTTAAAAGAAAACTACGGGACCGACTGAAATGAAACTTGGGTTAATTACTATAATTATCAAGGTATAATACGAAGTTTTTATTTAAACTTATTTCGATCACGTGGGTCATTACTATAATTAAATTGGTGACTATGGTCCAGTAATTAGAAATGAAAGTAATTTTTGCCGACATTTAGACGTTTTAAAAACGCCCACCAGTCGCACGATGGGTATAAATGTGTGAAAATTTTCGCAGTCGAATAGAATCGCTATTAATAATTACCAAACTGACGATGCTATAAATGGAATTATGCTTCTAGCGCTACGAAATATGATATTTCATATATTTACAAGATTTCTGTGTTTCAAAGACAGGTCACCAGTCGCATTGGCAGGAAGCTTCGAATTTTTGAAATTCAGCTCCGTTGTTGTGTCCAAGTTGAAACACGCGGCCTGCGTGCATCGCTGGTGCAACCGCATTGCGGATGTCGGTGGGAAATCTCGTTGAGGTTTAAATATCTGCGAAATCTTTAACCAGTCTCTCTCGCCGCGTTAAAATAATAAAAATGAATGGTACTGGTCGAATAATAACAACAGTGGGATTACAAAAAATGTATTATGTATTATGGTTGTAACTAATACTAATTTTCGCTTGTTAATTGAGGCATCCTGTAGATTATGAGAAAACCCCCTTTTGTTGTACTTTTTCTTTGTAGCAAGTACTACCAGTTTATTATTTGATACTACTACTACCCTTAAAGCTTGTTATTGCACCCTTAAAGCTTGTTATTGCACTTCTGTGGCTACTTAATCGCCACTGCGTCATAAACTAGTTCAAATAGTTGTCGATGTTTAACTCACAGTAATGTTTGCATCTTAATTTGCCACTACTGCAGGGTAACCTTCCATTTACCATAAGCTATAAACTGTGATTCCCTACAACTTAGTGGCAGGTAAGGCACTAACCAGACAGTTCACTTGGCAGACAGCGGTCAATGGACTCCAAGAAGTAAATATAATTTGAATACAGAAGGAATTTTTTTTATTTCATGCCGTAGTTGACTATTTGGAATATTATAATAATATAGAGAATATAGAACTCATTAAACCAATGAATGGTTTAATTTCTAGAAATCTAGAAACAGCTCTCCCAGAAACGAAAGATCCAAATTCAAATTCCCAATCTAGCAGGATTCGATCAACCAATTCCCTTTTCTACCAACGTTTCACAACAGCGTGTGTTTTATTTGGAGGCGTGGTGTTCCGCGATTGCAATATATTCGTGGTAATTCCATCGTGGCGAGTCCTCCGATTTTTACGCGCGAATTTACAAGACACCTCGTCGCGCGCAAATATCGATGACTTGCCAGAGGTTCCCTATCACAGAGCACGGCCAGCGTAGGTAGCTTTTAATATTGATACACCAATTTAATCCAGCCCGCGGAGGCCAGCAATTTTTTTCCGGATCGTTAGCCGCCGCGGTTTATCGGCGCCAGGCTCTTTTATTCTTTCACCCCTAATCCCTGGGTGTCGTTCTTCTCGCACGCGAACAACGATTTGCGTCGCGAGTGTTACGAGGATCGACGGGATTCGAGTGGCGCAGGGCGACCAGCCTTGATCGCCGTTTTGCACCGATAAATCAGAATCAACGGGAATCGTGTACGATATTCGTCGTTCCACGCGAGCTTGCACAGGGAATGGGGCGCGCGCTGCGAAATCACAGGCATGCAACGGCCCGTGAAGGAACGCGGCCATGATGGATCGCGAGAAGTGTGCTAATTGCAGGTCGACGCGGTCGCGAAAAAAAGGGAAAGCGCGGCGGGTGGGATGCTGTACGGGAAACTCTGTGTAGGTACTTTGTATGCTCGCGAGTTTGTATTGGAGAAGCGAAGATGAGAACTGGATATTTGTAAGTGGATAGGGGATGGAAGGAGGAATAAGGAAGGCTCTGCTAGAGGCAACGGGAGTTTGATAAATAATAGAGTTGCATGGAAGACTAAATGGTTTGAGTTTTTCCTTGGACATAATAATCGAAGGTATTTTCATCTAATAATTTAAATAGACCACTCTTGTTTAACTTTCGACTGAGCACTTGGGGTTTGATAGACACCAGCCAGCTTTAAAAATTCATAACATTGCTATTTCCACCTTGCGGGTTTCGTACTTTCGTAGAACTGAGTTTATGTGCACTCTAAAGCAAAAAAATAATAATAATAGTTTATTGGTGGAAATATATTCCACTTATATATCGAAAGAATGGCGAAAATATAAGGGTTTAAGGCTAGTTGGTTGTAGATTAATCTAACGAACCAGCTAAAGGTTAAAAAGGTTAAGGGTGTTATGTTGAGCATCTAGAGTGAGTGCACCTAATTTCGCCTACCCAAATTCAATTCGTTTTCAGTTGAAGGGTAATTTATATTTTTCTTTCTAATTAGTCTCAGATAAAAAAGTAATTTTTTGGCTTTCATGTGCGGCAGGTTAGAACTGTTGAAACCTAAAGACTTTCCATCGTGAGTGGAAAAAAGAAAGGTAAGCAAAAATCGGGATATTGAAAAGGTGCACATAATATCGCCTAAGTACTTGAATAGAATTGATTAATTCAAATATTTGAGTTTTCAAAGTTATATTTGTCCGTGCATGTATTATTTTCAACCATGCGAATATTTTGGTGGCTTTTCGCCAAACTTTGCCTTCCTGGAATTATGTTTAAAGAATGTATTTATTATTAAACTGAAGAAATACAATTTCAAAATATTTATATTATTACATCTCTAAAATAAATCTGGCAGACGATCTTTTCTGAAGGTGTATGTTAATATCCCTCTCTTCCTTTGCTATTTACATTCTCCCTTCATTTCCCATTAGTTAACAAAGTCAATTTATTCAAATCATTAACAGGTTTCCTGCATCTATTCAAAATAATCCACGCCACTGACCTTAATATTCCACACAGAACACAATCCTTGGTAAAATATTCCATCCAGTACGAAGAAGGGTTGCTACACCCCCCCCCCCCCCTACCGTCGAGTTGTTGAATTCAGAACGCGTTTCCGCTTCGGACGACGTGAAATCGGGTAAACGAAGAGATACTTGCCAGGCTTAACAGAACTGGGAACGTGACTGTCAGAACGTGTTAGGGTCTTTTCTATCTATCTGGCGGTGGAACGCGTGTGAGGAGAAAAAGACACGTGTAATCCCCCCCCCCCCCCCCCCTTCTCACAGCATCGTGAACGTTTTCCTGAGGCGGTTAGGGCGCGAGAGGCACTAGGAAGATCCACTTTCGACTGCGAATTCGGAATGCGTTTCTGATTCACCGACGCGAAATCGGTGGAGGGAAATAAGTTCCCTTTTTGGTGCCTGAAACGTGACCTCCTCGCAACGTCAGGGGTCGTATGGATGTGAGAAACGATACGTCCCACCTGCGCTGTTCTCTTTGCCACAAGAATCTCCTTGTGAGTTGCCTTTTATGTTTGCCACGAAATTGGCAGTACTGGATGTATCTATTGCTGGTAAATTCTGAGTAAAATGAGTTGTACAAACATAGATACTATTCTGGTTGCTTACGCAGTTATACAGTGTAAAATTTTATTGCTGTCGTAGTAAAATTATCAGCTTCGAAGTGACAGTTTAGATATTAAAACGCGACAGTTTAGTTTTATAATAAATACTCAAAATGTAATCCTGGAGATTGCATTGTATTGCCGGGTCAATGAATCCGATCGATAATTAACGATGCTACAACGGCATAATACATTATTCATACGACTATATTAATACATTAATGAATTATTAATCAATAGTAATTATTATTATTAAGTATCAATTATTTTTTACTTACAATCGTAACCAACTGATACCTCAAATTCTGCTGTTTTAATTTCTTGAAAATAACTGCAGTGTATTAGGCGTATGGTTATACTATGATTGCAATAAAATTCTAAGTTTTTGTATCTATAATGTAAGTATCGAAAACAAACTCCAAGTTCGTATAACACTTTTTACTTATCATTCTCCTAAACAATCTGACAAAGTACTTTATACTCGTTTTGAATCACCCTGTAGCATTCTGGCGAGTAAAACCGGTATATTCGTAAAAAGGGAGCTTCTTCAAAACCTTATGCCAGTTGGAGCGTTAACAATTTAATAAATTGTACAACGCCACTATGTCAGTAGCCAGATTCTCCGCGAGTTTTTATAAGGAAGTGTTACTGATCCCTAAGCAACCGCCTCATTTTTACAATTTAAGCTGCGACCCAGTTCAGTACGAGCAGGCCGAACCTAGTGCGAATAAAAGCGACAGAATTGCCCCGGACCTCTAATATATCATTACGCTGCGGAAGTAATTGCGATTCCGATATCATTGACACGGCTCAGTGGCGTTTTAAAGCCCGATATCAGTGAAGATTATCATGAAATCCCTTAACGTTTAGCCGACGAATGTTAGTGCCATCGTATCCGGCAACATGAAAGCGGAAACGATAGCTAGTTAGCGTACCTTCATGTTACGAGCAACGATAACCCGCGGACCGTAAACGATAACCAGAGAGATAACTCGATGAGCGCTGGGATTCGTTTCGTAAACGCAAAAAAGGGCCACGCTAATGTGAACGTTTCTCTTCAGCCGAGAGACGCGGGCGATCGATCATGATAAACAAATTTCAGGCTAATCGAAACAAATTGAATATTGTTGATCAATCTCGTGCGACTGTTAATGGTGCGTACGTGAAAGTTGTAATACCTTTACGTGACGATGCAGTTTCCGTCCGATCGAATGTACAATTCATTCGAATTTTTCAGATTGTATTTGTGAAAGTGAAGGGCAGGGGGGGGGGGGTGCAAATTACAATGCAAGTGATGAATATAGAAAAATGTATCCGAAAGTGTATCCCAACGGGCCCCGCGTAGAATTCATGAAAAGTGTGCATACGCGTAACGAAACCAATTTCACAGCTCCACTCATGACGTCCTGTATTGACGAATCGCTGGCGCGAGTTATTGCTTTTCATATGCAGAGTATTCCTACTGATGTGCCATCGACTTTCGTTTGCCTTGTTTAATACTTGTTTATTGCACTCGCATGTGAAATCTTTAATTGCATAGTTGTATTATTAAAAGCTGTTGAAGGATCAGCGTAAATTAATCGTGTTCAACAGAAGCTCGCCAATTGATAAGAATTTGATGGAATTATAATATTCATATCGAGCAGAAAATTGTGCGACAAATTGTATTGTTTAATTAAATACAGAGCAGAGAAAGTAATCAGATGATATTCCTTATTTTAGATGATTGCATTTGGGGTATTTCATTTGACACAATTTGGTGCCTCACGAGTGGTATTCACTGAATATGTTCACTTAGCGGGGATAGTGTGAATATACTGTAGGGTGGTCCTTATTTTTCAACTTTAAAATATATATTGTCTGACCCTCTTAAAATCTTCTATTTGACAAAAAAAAAATATCTCCGTGTTTTTTATTTGTATATTTTGATATATAAAGGTCGCTCAAGGACTTTATATTTCGCATGTAGGGGAGACCGGGGCAAATTCGGGAAGTATAAAATCTCATAACTTTGACATTATTAAGTAAAAAACAAATTGCAATTGGGATTCATTAGAATAATCTCTTTTTTAAATAATAGTACATATCCAATTTGTTTAATAGAAGGAACAATACAAAAAAATGATTTAAAATATGATCCGTTTTTAACCTACTTAGGTAAAACCGGGCACCATACTAGATACTGGCCCTAGCACCTATAACAACGAAACTCATCAAATTCTCCAGTCCCCCAATCAGTTAGAGCAAGCTGTAAAGGAAAAATGTTTTTTTTCTCAATTTATTCCAAAATAGTAATACTTCATTGCCGTTGAGCGACCTTTAATCCTTAATATATTTTAATAAAATTTTAGACGAAATTCTTTAAAACTATTTGGAAGCTTCTGAGAGGGTCAGAAGAAATTTTTAAAAAATTTAATTTTTTAAGGTGGTCCACGCGACTTGCACACCTCGAATAATTTCTAAAGTATGCGTGGTATAAAATTCTTTTTATACAAGATTTGCATGGTTTACAGATACACATTTTTTTTTTTTTATAGGTGGACGTATTTCGGAGATATCATGGTTAAGTTCGTCATTTTAAATGGAATTCTAAATTTTTTATGGCAAAATATCAAGGAGTATTGAATTTTGAGTAAAAAAGTGGTAATTATTTACAAAAGGGCAGTGCTCAACGATTTCGAAGACTTTGAAATATGTTGTCAAAGTTAACATTCTGAACAATTTTTTCTACGAGCCGCTAAAGCATCTATCCCGAACCAACAGTTCAACAAAATCACAGTTTTTTTGCGAATGTCACGGAAACTAAAGTCTAGCGACGGTAACATGTATAAGAGAAAATTGTTCAGAATCATGCCCCCGACAACATATCCCAAGGTTATTCAAATCGGAGAGGTCTTCCCTTCTGTAAATAATTCCAAAAAAAAAGTATCGACCTTCATTAGCCCTTAAAAAAGCTTTTACGTTATTTACTTATTTTCAACATTCAGCGTCTCGCGTTTTGCATAAAATCGATTCTAATACCAACGCGCGGTAGTAAAAACCCACCGCCAGTCATTTTCAGGAGAGAGGGCGGGTTGGCGTCGAATCCATTCGCGTCGGGATCACGCTAATTTGCCAACCAATTTCGAAGTGGCCTTACACGGGCGATCGGGCACGAGACCGGGCGTCCGCGTGAACTGAAACGGATGAAAGCGCGCGCTTCCCCGGTTAGATGCAAACTTCGAGGGAGGGGTGGGGAAACAAATGTGGGAAATGTGCATCGTGAAAAATAGTACGGGCAGACGCGTACAGGAAGAAGACACGGCCGAAGATGGATGGTTCCAGCGAGATGATTTACGGCGGCAAGATAATCTGCAAGTGGAAATCCTCCAGCTGAAGTTCCATCCGGCGCTGCTTAACGGTAACGTATCGTTACGCTATTGAAATTAATTGCCCGACTAAACCGCGTCATGCAGACACTCGAATCACGATAATGCCGCTCATCTGTTCCGTCCCCAGCATCGACGGAAGCAACACGAACGAAATCAGTTATCGATTTGCTACTTCCTGAAGAATGGTTCCCAGCTCCGCGGGAAATGGAGAAGTTTCTCTTGTAGGGTGAGTGCATCTAATATCGCCCAGCACGTTATATCGCCACTCGTAATATCTCGCGAGGCAAGTGTTCTTTCTGTTGGTAATGAATTGAAGTACTTAGTAGCCAAGCATTTGTAGGAAGACGTATTATGGTTGCAACGTCGCTTTAGCAACGTCTAGCGGAGAAGCATTTTAGGGAATCTGGATATTAAGATTTATTGAACCGTGACAATTTTACATCACATTAGGAGAACGTGAAATTAAAAATTTTGATTGCATGAATATTTACATTATAATTAGAATATATAATTAGGCGCATGCTTAACCTTTAACCGATGACGTTCTGCTTTGTGACATAAACGGTGACGTGAAGTCTCGCAGACCCCTCTTTAATAATTTGACATTGTCAAGCTTAAATTTATTTTTAATATATACTGGAGTTAGTAGTGACTTTATTACGCGTTTTGTTCAAAACCACTGAAAGTTGTCTTCATGACGCGATATATTGTAAAAGACGATCGAATGAAGAGAAGGAAAATGTAGGTTTTACGTTTTTTTATTTATTTAGCAGATATATGAAAAGATACCTGAGGTATCTAAAATATGGGTGAGCTAATACATAATTGTGTAATTATTATTATAAACGCAGACGAAGGTTGATTGCCACAGGTTTAATCTTACTGTATTATTTGCCTGTTAAAAAAAAGTGGCAATTCATCGCGTGATTTGACACCTTCAGCCAGTATGGCACTATATTGCAGTGCGACCTGAATTTCGTGGCAAGTAATCCCACAGCTCGGTTAATAGATTGTTTTTTTCCCGCGCGTGGTGCACCGTGTTTCGTAAATCAAATCGATTCAGATGAGTTACGGTGTCTATCTGCAAAACTCTGGGCCCATGCACGACGGATTTTTGCCCACAGATCCCGTTCTTTGACGTGCCGGCGATATATACATGTAAGTACACTGCCATTTCAAAAGCGGTTTTCGGTATTGTATCGCCGATTAAGTACTTAAATCGCCCCGAGTTAAAAAAGGGATTTCTCAGTTTCATGTGGTTGCAGTCTGTTAGTTTATTTCTATTTTTAAAAACTAAAGGGGTCTTTAGTTTTCGATGAAAGTTTTTTTATCTGAGTAAAATAATCGTGTAATGATGTTTCAAATTTTGGTCCCATCCCTGTCGGTTATCGACTTTTTCATGTATAATTATTTGAATCTGATTCATTAGGCATTTGATAAGACACAGTTGTAAGGAACAGTTGTAAAGAATCACTTCGCACGTTTGCAGTACGCATCGGAGGTTTGCGAGTGGTTGAAGTAAACTACTTTTGTCATTACGCATTAAGGTTTCGTCTTGGTATGAAATCTAGTTCACTGAATTGCCAACGCAATTTCTGAGTGATTTAAACAAATACAAATTTTAACGTTATACGCGTAGGATATAAATATTTTTTAGGTTTCTATTGAAAGATAAATATGCTTTTTTGGATCTAAGGTATTAGTTTGATATTACTTAAAAATTGAAAGGTGATGAAGTAAATAGAAAAATATAACAAATTATCCTTCAAATTAAGTTCAAATAATCGTTCATAATCATTACATTTATATATTTAACTAAAGTAACTTTTCAGTAACTGTTATTTTTCCTTTCTGTAATTAAAAGATAGTTACTTTTTGTAATTCACGAGTCTACTTTACAGTCCTCCTTTTTATTTCGAATGAAAAAAGAAGATTTGTGAATTGTATGCTTGTCTTGTACATGACGATATTATGTTTAAAATAATTGCAATATTCATATATTCTTGCAACCAGATAAATTTTTCACGCGTTTCACCATGCAAAATGAAAGAATATTCATCCATGTAACATGTGGGCGGTATTCACGTCTCACTGCATGAAATGTGTTTGCATTTTTCTTTCTACTCATATCAAGCTTGACAGAAAGTAGACAAATTATGTTAACAGAATTTCAATATGAAATACATATTTCTTTGCTAACCTTTAAACTTTGATTTTCAAAAAAACAATTCTTCTCCAATAAAACGATTTTAACATATTAAAATATGATCTTGGAATACCTACATTAAAACATGTCTCATTTAAAATTGAATGGTGAAGATTCATATTCAAACTAGTGATGTATAATCGTTTTTCAGTTGCAAAGTAGTTTTATCCAGCTTTATTAATTACCACAGAAATGAATTTCTTTTAAATTGTAGCCTCGGACATTACAAACGAAAATACAGAAAAATATTTCCCTTTAAAATTGTTCATTCGCATCAATAGCAGCACTCTTATTTTGCTTCTAATAGTTGGTAACAAAGTCCATAAATAGACGAGACAGAAATAAAATTGAGATTATTTTTCACTAACTTTGGTCCCCGAAGCAACTCAAGTGCGTTCTTAATCAAACGTTGAAAGCTTTTAAGGAAGTTGCGAGGCACGCCAACAGGCAAGAACGTTAAATGCTAGATTGCCGCGTGTAAATCAATTTCGAGCGAGATGTCGCGTCTGTTTGCATCCTAATTACACAGTTAATAAGAAGGGAAACGGTCACATTTACCGTTTGCGCCGCGCGAATTTACATAACGCGATGCCCCGGATTTATAGTCCTCCGCTATCTGAATTTCACGGAAACTAATTCTGCGGTTCGTTTAATGGAGTCTTCCTCGCGTGGCATTGCGCTCCAGTAGTAGATCACCGAGCCGATTGGAGCCGCTCCAATCTCCCGTTTTACACACGCCGTGTCGTTTTCACGCAATTCATTAGTTAATCAAAACTGTCACGCAACGCGGCGCATTCGTTTCACGCCTTTGTTCGCGTAATGCCGTATTTTTCTGTGGGAAAAGAGCAAGTTCGGTTCGATAGACCGAAATTCAAGCTTCGGACATTCTTCCGTGTCGAACACAATAAAAACGTCGAGCGATTGACGAATTATACTGCAAAGAACCAGTGGAAGATGTGGAAAATTTTATTTCTTTCTATTATTGAATTTTATTTTCGTGAATGCGAATGCTATGTCCATGCTGTGTTAGAAGGCAGAGAAGGAAATAAAAGTGGTATCCTCCATAAAATAGTTCGAGTAGAACTCACGTGTTGTAGGTACTAAATTCTCTGGTGACTTTATAGAAAAAAAAGCAACACTCAGTGATATATTCATGTTGAGATATTCAAGATGCTTCAAGCACTTTCCCTTGAATTCTTTATAACCGTTAAGAGTTTAAGAGACAGATGAAAGTAGGGTAGAGAGGGAGATGAAGAAAAAAGCAGATGTATACGTTTCATCTTATATTTTATAACAGATATCTCAGTAATGTTACGGTTTAACATTGAAAGGCAGAGAATATTGAAACAAATGGAATGTCCTTTGATACCAAGTGAGTGGAAATGGCAATATCTTAAATTTTAATAATTATACATTTTGTTATCGTTTCAAGCCAAAAATGAGATTTAAAATAAAAGGGAGGTACAGGAAGACTACTCGAAGATATTTGTGACGCGTGAAGGAAGAAAAGACCTTGTTTGAATTTTTGACCTCGAAAAATTTACCACACC
Source organism: Andrena bucephala (assembly GCA_947577245.1). NCBI lineage: Eukaryota > Metazoa > Arthropoda > Insecta > Hymenoptera > Andrenidae > Andrena > Andrena bucephala. Next base: position 91,673,360 of record OX387715.1, on the reverse strand, counting down.
AAATTCAGACAATATAACTAGGGTGAAAGCACTAGTAGTCGATCACTTAAAGCTAAACTCGAATGAAAAGTTGTAAAAAAAATAAACAATTAATGTTATAAAATATATAAAATGTATTGAAGTAATTCAAATGTATTTAATGTATCACTAGAAATTTTGTGTTAGTATAAAAGTTCGGGGAAAATAAATAATTAGCGTTAAGAATAAAGTGTCCGAATGCTTTAATAATCGACCGCTTAACTCTAAAAGTCGACCGGTCCGATAGCTAGTAGTCGACCACCTTTTTTTAATATGAAATTCAAAATACGTTATGTGCGCATTACAAACTAAAATTTACTTTTAAATATAATGTGCAACAACGGTAAATAATTAATAATGACAGGAATAATGCGTAATTAAAATAAGTTCTTTTAAAAACTTTATCAAAATATTAATCAGATTAGTTATAGTTAACACGTGGTTGACTTTTAGCGTTCATTGTGAATGCAGTTAGCTTCAGAAGTCGACCGCTGTGGTCGACTATTAAAAATTGAAAGGGAATGATGGTCCAGTTATCGACCTCCCATAAATAAATAAATTATTCCATTTTTTTTTAAATTTTTGAGCGCATATAAAATTCTTGATGCTTTTTCAGTGAAATAGCATCATTTTCCAGTAAAAAATGTATAGAACTGAATTACATTTGTCGTTTCTATTCAAAGCGTATTTATGCTTGTCATGTTGGACAACAGCAATAGCATTTGTAGAATCAAAATTAGTTTACAAATCACTTTAAAAGCATTTTTTTTTACTTATGAAGAGTGCTTTTTGTCGTATTTTAAAGTTAGAAATTCAAAATATAATATAAAATTGTCATTTAATAAATGCTTTATTTCAGTACTTATTTCTTTAAGCTAAACAATAAAAGTGGTCGACTACTTTCACCCTACCTATTTTTATCAGTTTTGTATACCAAGAAATTCGTCGAAATCATACTAGAATCGTGTGAAACTATAATCACTAATGAAAAACCGCATAATCCCTCTATACAACAAAAACCTACAATAATTTGTTTACTTCAGACTAATTCCCTCGAAAATATCGAGAATACGCTCTTATGCGTTTCACTGTAAATAGTAAACAAGGATTACTCATCAAAGTGTGGTCTATGACCGACCCCATTATAGCTGATCCTACCGTATCTACGCTTCTAGGTGCTCGAACAGCTCCTGTCGTGACTGTTGGAGTGATCTGATACTCTCGATACGATCCTCTATGATCGTCGACGTCATTTGGTCCTGATTAATGAGAGAATGAGCTTGTTCGCGCGCTGCTTGATTGTCAAGCAGACTTCGATTCGATAGAGGATCCTCGGACTTCTCAATTGTGTTGATTACGTCTATGTCTTTAAACACTGATCTCTGAATACGTCATTGATAAAGTAATCATCTCGTAGATAATTATCGAAATCATTGGCGCACAATAAATACAAGTACCTACGTAGATTATAAACGAGGGAATGGAAAAATTAAAATTTAAAAAACAACAATTAATTGGTTAGAATTTAAATTTAAAATCGTTAATAACACCAAGACGAAGGTATTCTTTAAGTGTGTTACTTTTGTCTATAATATTCGAAATTTTTCATTCGAATAGTGATTTTATTATAATGTCCTTATCCTAATTTCTCACTAAGGCATTTCATTGTAAGTTTCATTTTAATCATACAATGCGACTATTGTATAGAATATCGAGTAGGGTACTCGGGGTAATATGCCACAGTTAACTTTGAAACGCGATATCTCGCAAGTATAAGTAGATACCGGGAAAAAGATAAAACTATATGAAAGTGTAACTAATTCTGTGTATTGACTAATAAGTAGAGATATGTAACTTTTATAGTTCAATGAGAAACGTACAAATACAAAAGTAGTGGCATATTACCCAGGTGGTAGGTGAATATGCCACAAGGTCTGAGGTAATATGCCACAAACTATGAAGTGCGAACTAATCACTCAAATTTTGGAGAATCAACAATATTTTAAACTATTTAAGCTATTAGTAACTAATAACAAATATTTGAACTCAATGAAACGTAGAATATATTTGAAAAAAATAGCTATTTCTTACAAACTAAACAGTCTCCAATCTCTACGCAGTCTTCAGGAACCCACTTTTTGCAACAAGTAGTTTTTACCCAGTCACATTTAGGTCCTTTTTTATCATAATAATAGAGTTCGCATATTGCACAGTAATTGTCATTTTCTGCATCAGTTGAATCGACATAAGAAATATCTACTACATTCTCAAAATTTGTTCTTCGGTTTTTATTTTATTTTTTTTCGGTTTTTTTTTATTTCATACTTCTTAGGCATGGTTCTAATACGAAAAAACAACTCGATGGCATTAAATAGAAAGAGGTATAAAGATAAGAGTTTGTCGGTATAATATGCCACTTGTGGCATATTATACCGACAAACATGTGGCATATTACTCCAAACGGCCATAAAAAGAAGGATGGAAAATCTCTCCACAAAGAACATAGTTTTAACGGATGTTTGAGAGGTAATAAAATTCGTTTGTTAGTATACTTTATCATAATCTATTGATTTTTTGTATAACTGATCACACAAATGTATAATCTGCATTCTAGTTACAGTATGAAATTAGATCAAGCCGATAATTTTATAACGTACCAGGATTTATTGAAAATAAAAGAAGATAAAAGCCAAAATCTGTTGTCGTCTTAGCAGTTACACTAAATTGAACGGAATTAGTGCAAATATAACGCCATCTGTGCATTATTTAAAAAAATATTGAGAAGTGGCATATTACCCGCGGTGGCATATTACCCCGAGTTACCCTATTTTATCAGAAAGGGGATGAAATACTATTGATTTGTAGGAAACGGTATCGCGAGTGTACGCGAGTGATTCGATACAGGGGTGTGTATTAATTTAACGACTCAATTCTAATCGTAATTCCATTTGTTTAAGTGACACAATAGAGCCCGTGACACGACAACAGCTGCGCGTCACGCACCTTCCGTGTTAAAGCCCGACTGATTTGGAATTTCAGATAGGATCTTTATGGCCGTGGACGATGTACGCTACTATAACTCACGATGCGCCGACTAGGTTCATTCGAGATGTCAAAACGAGAATACGTACATGTGGCGCTACTTATTCAATCGATAACTGATGTGTATTTCCGAACGATGGCTAATAACTAAATGAAGACTAACTGACTGCTGAATGGAATCATGGAAAATTTTGGTCTAATTGGACACTGATGGATACTTAACGAAATTCTGAACACATCCGTCCTGATCAGTTCGTTTGGCCAAAAGCTTCGCGACGTGCCTTGCATTGCATTCTTAACACGCTTAAACGCTCACACCCGGTTGCTTCTAAGGACGGTAGAATTGAAACTGAATTCTGTTCTACACTTAAACACATGTCGATGCAGAAACTAACATCTCTTACTTCACAAGTATTGTAACAGAAGCTCGCGGGAGTGTTAAAAACCTTATTAGCAATTGGGCCAAGTTATGCAGGAAGCTACCAACCCTCAATGATCTGAAATTGAGTAAATTTAGTTTGAAGATTTTATTTGTTAAAGAGAAGTTGCTTTATTTCTATTGGGTTTATTTTATTTCCTGTTATTGTTTTGCAATGTTTTTTAATGGGTTATGTAATAGCGAGTAGTATAATGAATGATGAACTATGTTTTCTGCATGGAGCAGTTCCTAAAATGGAACTATGGCTTGGTAGTTTCAATAATTGTATAATTTAAGAGTTGTTCTATGGGTCGGTAATTTTTTGCAAAATAAAAATCATAAAATTCCAGCATCCCTACTGTGTTTAACTAATTTTTTGTCATTTTGGGGGTTGGTAGGTTTCTGCATAAGTTGGCCCAAGTGTACCTACGCGTTAGAAAATCTTGTTTACGAGAAAGTAGCACGCTAAAATGTCAATTTTATATTTAAAAATATTTTAAGAATAATAATATAAAATGTAAATGAACCTAGAAACGCGTTGTACATAATTTACGGGTACCAGCTGATTAAGGATCTGTATAGACCAGGATCAGAAAACGCTTTAGACCCAAGTGGTCATGTCGGTACGTGGTTATAGTAAAAAGCTAAACTAAGTTCATCCGCCATATGCAAAAAATGTAGAAGATCACGTACCTGTATGGGAGTCGGATGCTGATAGATAAACGAGGCAGCAAGTCGTTAGGAGCCGAAGGAGCCACATGACACTACACATGATTGCCCGACGCGTGGCTCCTCCCTTCCTTATCTGTTCCCGCTGCTGCGGTTCGAGTACCGCTGCCCCGACATCGCTGTCATCTGAAACACACGACCGAGTATAACGAATACAGTCAGTTCAACTTATCTCCAAGTCGCAGTCGGAATGCTTCCACTCGTTAACATTGATTAATTAAATATGAGAATGTATTAGTGATTAGCTGGCAATTAGCAACGGTTCATATCGGAGCAAACTGAATTCGATATCAGAGGAGAATCTTTTACCTTCCGATTCGTAGGATTGTTGAATGTGTGTCTAAGATTGGGGAAGAAAGAATGATTGCAAATTATTTGCAAAAATAAGATTCTGATTTGTAGCAAATGACTCGTGCGTTATCTTTTAGTAAAGACCAGAATCTCATCTTTGGAAAAGAGTGGACTTGGGTACTTTTACCAACCAGCAAACGATCACTCTGGCAATTATTCATCTTGGGAATTCTGTTCATTGTGTAGATACATATATAATGTTTGAAGGCAAATATTTTAAAAACATACAAAGGGGGATGTTTCTACTTAGTCAATTGATAATAGCACGTGGTGCAGTTCAGACATTTTTGAATGAAGGATTGGTCAACTTATGTGGCAATATTCTCCAAAAAGTCTCAAAGCAACGGTTCAACTTTCCATTAAATACTACTATGAAACTTGTTCTTTCCCTTCCTCGACATACCAGAAATATTTACTCATTGCTACTTAAATACATGTGTATGATAAATAACAGTTTCTGGAGCAGTGGGGCTAATCTTCAGAATAATACAATCAATGAATTTAAAGCAGGAAAAGTATTCTTAGGAAAAAAGGAAAGCCATAATAACAATTTTATTATATTCATTACAGTTCACAATTTTTCTATTCTTTTTGTATACTTCTATTAAACTTGTATTTATCTTCTTATTTACACATAGGGTGGGGCATAATTTCAGGTACCTATAATAGAAAAAGAAGTAATTCAGCGTGCAACATTAAGAACGATTGGATTCCGGAAACTTCAAAATTGATTTTCTCAACATCGAAGCCACGTAGACGAAAGAATCCTGTACCACACTTCTGATTTATTTATACAGACAGAACCACCTATATTGCATTTCTAGCTCGAATTACGTTACACCCTTCTACTCACCCTAATCACGTCACCCTGTCAGTCCTGTCACTCATACCTTCCCTCCTGTTTAGTCCCCAATCTGTTTTTAGAGAAATGGAAAATAATACCAAAGAAACCTATGGGTACGAGCCCTAGGTAAAGTTCCAACAAATCCTCTCATTAATCACTGCTAGGGATACCGTCTTCCACGCGTCGTCGTCGAGTTCGGAATCCAATAAAGGTCGGGACCACTTTGGCGTTCCGTATCGCAAGTGCACGGTGTTCGGGGTGGTTAAACTGCGTAGGCGTCGGGGGGTGGGTGGGTAATACCATAGCACGCCGGTGCCATAATGTAATTAACTCGTTTTATTTTAGCGGCCGCGGAACGGCCCGGTGCCTCGCTAATATGAAAGTATCGCCGACTCTGCGGGGATTAACTTCTGAAACTTTCCCACGGGCAGCGTGCACGGATTTTAATTAAACGATAATTAAACACCGTAGGATAGCGGATACATTGAAGGAAACAAAGAATCGTCGGCGGCCTCTATTTTCACTGTCACCCTTCGAAACTAAAGGGTGGCCAGGGTGGCTGCGAACTTTACGCGAATGGTTTTCGTGGCAGATGGAGAAACAGATAACGTCATAAACCGGCGGATGACTATACTTGGCGCGAAATTAATTGGACCCTCCAGCGCCATTCAGGTGCAAACCCCCGCGCTCCGCGTTCCATGCGCGTTCGCTCTGTGCTATTGTTTGAATTCAACAGAGACAGCGCGGGTAGTTGGAGAGAAACGGAGATACCTGCGGGATGAGTGAAAGAGAAATGCAATAGGTTCGTGACAAGTTTAAAAGTTCAAAGGAACGCGTCCATATTTACAATTTAAAAGTGCATTCCACTGATTGTGATGATGGAAAAATGTCGTATAAATATGGCTCCACGAGTATCTCGATATCGAGTTACAATCTAGGTACATATAGGTGGTTCTATTTCGCTCCATACTGATAGAATAAGAGTGACTCTAGTTTCTGGTTACTCTCGATACAATGGATTCAATGGAACATCGAGGGAGGAAATGGGAAATGTAATTGGAGAACTTAAGGGGTCTTCCTAGTGTGATGGGTGGAATGAAATTTAATTTTCCGGGAATTAAAAAAAGAAACAAATATTGCGCGTATCATTTTGCACCTTTGCAGCTTCATTCTATCATCTTTTAAGAGTATAAAATAAAATTGTGAGTAAAAATTTATAGCGGAATAGGAGCAACGTGAAGAAATAAATATCAAGGTATAGCAATTGTTTTTTAATTCCCCATTAGATTATAACTAATGCATTTTTTCTGTACGTGTGTATGTTGGGCGTGAATAAACAATTTTCTGTTAACATTCCCTTATTTTCTACAATCCTATGGCATCATTCTACTAATTGTAATTATTCTGTCCTTCTTGTATAAAATTTCTTTGATATTCTTTCTTTAAATTCTCCGATTACATTTTCCATCTCCTCAAGGGCGTATGGGCGCAAGGGCGGTCAAGGAATTCACAGGCTGTCGCGTTCAGCCCATTATCTGTCCTGGATTTCGGCGACGCAGCGAAATCAATGTCCGCGAAAACCGAGAACGCGGTGGAACGTCACGTATCGCGCGTCTGCAACGAACTACATACGTGTTCTTTCGTCTTTCGCGTTGCCCCGTCGTCCCTCGAGCCTTTCATCCGGCGAAGTTAGAAAGGCGCCCGTTCGAAACCAAGTATTCGAATCACGAACGGGCTTCTTACGCCGGAACGTTGCGTACTATTTGAATAAAAGTTGCGGTTCGGTTAACACGTATTTATTCCATTGGCCCGCGCCGCGTGCATGCTACTTTATTTGCGAACCCCGCGACGAATTTCCCCAATCCGCGTTGCCCTTTCGCGGGCACGGATTTCTTTTATCAGCCGATCAATGGAATCGCTCTCTGTGTTCGTGTCGTGACACTCGACCTCTGCGTCGGAATCCAATGTACGAGGGCTGTTCAATAAAAATGTATACCTGGGAAAGCTGCGGTATGTGGACTTAGGTAAATCGTACTTTGAATTTTGCTTTGGATATCTAGCATCGTTTTTCGCTCCCCTTTGCGTTTGGTTTGCACTGCGTTTTGCAAAGTCGCTGAAATAGCTGCCGAACTGTATTAATATCAATGGCACGTTGTCATTAAATTCTTAAGCACTTTGGGTGTTAGGAGTAATTTAATAAAACTTTATTAATATTAATAGCTTTATTAGTATTAATAAAACTTTTATCGTATTGACGAGCCACGTTCTAAGTTTTAAATTTGGAGGACATGTGGGATACAACTCTGAGATGCACTGCTGCTCACCACAGACGATACTCAATCATCCAAAGGCAATGGGAAAGGTTCGTAAATACTTTTGTAATACTATAAAATGGCACGAACTTATTGGGCAATCTGAATCATATAAAACTGTAAAATTATAACGACTTATCTTCATTTAAACTAAAAGGAATTACCCTTCAAAATGTCGTAGATGCAAGTTTTGGTATGCTCATTCTGTGTACGCGCGTCTACAGCGACTGATATTAATGACTCATTCGTGTGAGCTTTGTCATAATTTTGTCACAGTTCAGTTAAGTATTAATCGGTTTTCGAGTAGATCAATTCACGCTGATCCGTCATTTAAATTATAGAATTATTGTAGACTGTCTGGCGCGGATCATATTCATATACCGTATGATTATACACAACCATAATCTGTGTAATTTTCCTCTCATTTGTTTCAGTCAATTTAGTTACGTTAAGAGCACATGATGCTCCATTTTATCCATAGTGGAATCTAGCGTCCATCGAATGTAACGAGATATAATTATCCTAATCTGCTATGAGAATGACTGTAATCACGTACGAATTTAGCCTCATCGCTAATGGTCACGTCAACATTATACAATGCAATTCCGATGTAGTCGTTTCATTTTTAATTGCAACAGAAAAATCGTGACAATCTCTTCGTAGCTTAATTCCCGTTTCCTTTCACACTTGTACTCATCGTTTGCTTTTTTTTATAGCAATAAGTTCCACGGGGAACAAGGTTATTGTACTACACACAATGGAAGCGGTTTACATTACTGTTTTCGTTGAAGAGGAGAACGTACACCGCGCGGTTAATTATGTGCAGCTTAACGCGATCGCGTTAATTGCTCGCCACAGTTACTTTTTATAATGTCGCCGTTACCGAAAGCTTCCGCGAGCTTTGTTAGAAATCCTATTTGTTGCGACACGCGGTTGACAAGCGCATAAAGCTGCTGCTGCATTCAACTTATGAAAGAATGTAAGTTGGAAATAAATGAGATATTGCACGTTAGTAAACTCTTTTGCTGTAAAAATGTAAAGCCATTAAAAAATATAGGAAGATAGTTTCTCGTTTAGTATTTACAACTCTCTTTCACGTTGCATTATTTGTGAAAATAGAGATAGCTTCAGATATTAGTTTAGACTTTTATCAATCGCTTGACATTTAATCTTAATACGACCTTCGGTTTAGCTATATATTTAACATATTTCTTAAAATATATTGTATATTTTTCTCACAGTTAAAAGAGTTTTCAAAGAAATTAGGACACAATTTGGTCGTAAAAGACTTAAGGAGTTGTTGGTACTATGGTTAAGCACCAGAAGTTAGAAATGAAACTTTCCATGATTCATATTTTAAAAAGCAAAGTCTTAGATTGAAATACCGATGAGGACTTTCTGATGTTTTTTGTCATCTGGAATTTGCATGTCTCGATTTATTCCATTATTTCGTAACGCTCTGTACAAGTAAATTAATGATAATGCTAAAATATTCACATAATATTACATTATTATGAATTGTTTTACTGTATTATTTACTCAATATATTATTATGCATTAATAGGACTATATCAATGCAACAATGGTTATCGATGGTCATTGAAGATCATTATCATTATGGGGGAGTATCGTTAAGGGAAACTTATAAGCGATAGTGGAATTACATTTTTGTATATTATCGCTCAAGTTCTTTTATACTCATTTCCACCTATAGTAAAGTTGTTATTAGCAATCTGAATATTGAGTCGACAGCAACCCAACTTTGTTATTTAGAAGGTTATACTCGAGGAACTTGTGATCGAAGACGGTTCGAAGTACGTGGCTCGTTCGGTAGTTAATTATGTACTCCGACATGAAACTTTCTACTCGAATGATATTAGCAGAAACTGTTTTTTAATCAACGTCTGCTTCCCTATTCACGAACTTTCCTTTTATAATGAATCAACATTCCCGATCGATGATAGAAAATTTTCCAACCTTTTATTGTCAAGCAACGCATCCTGCACCCCACAGAACGCGCAGGCATGAGCCATACCTTTGATTAATTAATCTAAAACACTATTAAAAGCACAGTTTCTTTTCTCCTGTAGTTGAAAACTGTGTCTACTTTTCAGTATTTGTACAGCTAAATATATTAGCAAACTTTTCATTCTAAAAGGGATTAGCCTAATCCGATGATACTGAAATTACGTTTCAGGATTTGTTTCTCTAAAAGGCTGATCAGATACTCTTAGGTAATACTCTACGATTCTATGTACCCCGAAATGGGCAAAATTTTTATATAAATAAAATTTCAAATTGCGAGTAAAAGTTAAAAAAATTATTCGTCATGTGTCGAATAAAGTTAACCCGAGTTAACGAATAAAAAGATTAACTTTATTCGTCGAATAATCTGAAGTTAAAGTAACTTTTATTTGATCCGTTATTTAAATAATTGTTTATTTAGTTAATGTCCAACTCTGTATGTACATACATAAATACTAGCCCCACTCTACGCAGTATATTTACGCGAAGGAATCCCTGAAATTAGGTCTCGAACCTATCCAAAATCCCCTCGAACAAATCAGAAGCACCTTAAAAAAAAAAAAGAGGATTCTGACCACGAAGCGATGCCTCAGCTTCCTGGCAACCTTAATTAAACGTTCCCGGATTCACCCTGGCCCAGCAGTCTCGTCGATGAGATCGGTTAAATCGCGCGCCAACGCCGTTAACCGTAGAAGAAAAGAGGAGGCAAGAAAGAGTTGGTCAAGGGGGAAAAAGGGGTAGAAAGGAGGGAATGCGCGGCTAGAAGATTGGAGGAGCAGGAGGGAGGGGGGAAGAAAAATGAGGCAAAGAGGGAAGCAAAACAGAAGAGTATGAACCGAGGAAGAACAACTAGAGGTCAGATAGATAAAGCTGCTGGAACTTTTTAACTCCGAAGATGGGGGCGGGATAAAGGCCGCGGGAAGAAACGACGGCAATAGGGCACGGGATGAAGTTGGATAAGTTTAATGCCGGGGCTAGAAGGTTACTTCTCTTGCGGTGGAACCGATGGGGACCGGTTCACCGCGGAATCCAGCCGCGGTAGAGAATAGCTTTTAATGAACTTTGCATAATGATGTTCAAGTTCGCGCGCCCGTGTACCGTTGCTGTTGCTTCTTTACCCTTGTTTACCTCGTGGGGCAGCGTCGTGTTTGAAAGATGAGGATTACATTGGCAGAGGGACGTGCACCTTAACCCCCACAGAACGCGCAGGCACGAGACCTTTCTTTTGCGAAATCACGTATCCAAGGATTTTACCACCTGCCATAAATCGAGCTACATTCTCAGTAGTTCTGTTTAATCTAGTGTACACTTTTAATGAGGTACACAAGGGATGGAATAAAGAGACCATGTTGACTGTCCCCTTGGCTATCTGGTACCAATATTCTAGAAATATAGACCTCCTTTGTTTTATGCAAATGTTGGTGTTATGTGTATGTGACGTTGATCTGTCACGAGAAATGAGAATGATGGAAATGTGACACGCAATAGTGAACCCATTATGTATATTAAAATTCGTCTACTTGGTTGTGCGAAGCGAAATTGCAGATGATTTTGCATGTGATAAGATATGGGTAAATTATGAGTGAGCAGGTAAAACTGATGTATCTATGGTCCGATCTCGTAGGACTTTGGAAATTGGAGAAATAATCACGCTGACAGAGATTCAATTAAATTGCCCTAAATCTAGGGAAGAAGCACACTGTAGAATTTGATTTATTTTGCAATTATCTTGGCAATAAAGATTCTTAGTAGAACACAAAGTAAATACTGTATTCTCATTTTCGATTAAAGGAACGATATCGATTTCCATAGAGGTGCAGCTGAAAATCTTTAATCGGAAGTTTAAGATTTTATATTCACGTAGCTTTGCTAGCTAGAAGGCTGAAATCCTGCTGGACTTAGGAAAGAGATCCTATAGAAGAGGAATGATGAAGCTGAAAACGTTGATGCTTTTATGTCGGAGGGAATTTGTTTCGGGATTCTTGCAAGCCAAGATCAAAACTTTCCAGGGCTAAGATGGATAATTGCGTTTGAAGTGGTGCATTGCTATCACCCAAAGGAAAGTTTTTAGTGGCTGGGAAAAACTGACGGTGGAACGTTCATTAGTCTCGTTTTCACAAGGCAGATACGTCTTTTTACCATTTATCAAATTTTCTTCGAAACAAATGCCTCAAGATTGAGGTGAATTAGAATCAAATTCAAAAGCAGTTTCATAACTACTTTATCATTTTAATGAAATACGTTTGATTCGACTGGAATGTCCCAATTTTCGGCTAGATTCTTCTGTCATGATCAATATTCATTGTTTTAAGTTGGTAGCAAAGGAATAGCATGACTTGCATGCTGAGTTTAATTTTCCAAAGTACTGCTCGTACCTACTATGAAGCCGAATAAAAAAATTACACTAATATTACAGATATATTTACATTTATATCTATGATTGTTAGTAAAACCCTCTGATATATTCCTTCAAATCCTTCTTAATTCTTGATTCGTAAGATTATACGAATTAACGATTTTAAAATCACAATTCCATATTTTCTCTTACTCCAAATTTCTACTCCAGGGTTAACTTACAAGGTTTACTAGTACTTTGTTTTCTTTACTCTAAATCTTACTATTACTTTCATTACGTCCTGATGTTACATTGTCACGTGTTTTATTTCTATAAGTGGTATTGTAAGCATATTTCTGCTGCCACGCCAATACTGTGTGCATAGAAACGCGCACATAGCGATTCCATGTTGAGTCACTCCTATCCCAGTTAATTTCAACGTTAATGGAAACATTTTTTAGAAGAGATACTCTGCAAAGACATGCTCTGTTCGTAAAGTACAGCGTTCGAATAGTAAAACGTTAGGATAGAAGATTATACGGACAATGGACGTTCTACTGTACAAACATTTTGAGAATAATAGAGAAGGCGTACATCATCCGACTCGATTTCAGTTCTGCTTAACCGAAGCTCCGTCGATAATATCTTTCTCCTTGATATTTATATTCGGGAGGAGCTCAAAGAATAGGAACAATTTATAGATGCCGATAAAACCTACTTCATCGATACCGTTGTGGATAAAGTCACGTATACTCGCCTTCGGCGGGCTGAATACGACGTAAATTACCAGCTGTGCTTTAGTAAGCAGGCAACGAGATGAAAAGAATACCGTAAGAAATGTAAATATATTAAACACAGTAAACGTGTTAAATTATGGTATTTTACGTGTCAATAATACAGACTATATGAGGCAGTCAGGGTAACAACGGACCAACCCACATTAAAAAAAAAAAATTTCCCCTATTTTATATGGTTAGTAGAGCCTATTGGAATACGTTATTGCTACTAATTCAATTTCGAAAAAAATGTGGGTTAGTCCGTTGTTGCTCTGACTGCCTCATATATCGTCAATTGAAATGTACAGCCATTCGCAGGTTTATTTACACGAATGCAAAAGAATTATTAATTATGAAAATTGTTACATTGCTTCTTTGCTCTTATATACGCCACTCCAGGGTTCCCTGCCCAACTATTATCCAAGTCCTTTTTATTCCAATATAAAGAATAAAATTACCTACATCATCTAAGCGAGGGGGTGCTGTATTACTTCTCGAACAAATTTGTGGGTCACTGCATAATTACATTGAGAGACATTGCTCTCCTGGGTTAGGTTGTGCTCCCCTTTTGCACCGTCATGTATTTATTCTAACATTTTGACGGCCTTACGTTTTGGCGCAATAATACGCTGACTTCCCAGTTTCTTCAAATTTCTAAGCTACGAGTTGTCAATACCTTCGAAACAGCATCTTGCAAATTTACTAATGCGGTGTGCATGCTGGTACTGCTTTTCAAAGTTCTCAGAATATACACAAAAAGATTAATAGACGATAATTTGTAACAACGCTGGGCTGTAATTCAAAATTAGCAGCAATAGAGGATTTATCTTCAAGTCGTCCAAAATTCATTACTATCCGACGCACGTTTCATGGAAATGCTTTTTTCAGGGTAGTTGCGTGATTTATGAATCTGTGGTGAAATCTTGTATTGATCTCGAGAGGAAGGGTGGTAATCCGGTATGAAATATATGAGATTTTAATGTATGGTGACTGATGAGTTTGGGACAAGATAAGGTTCGACTACTTACACAGGGTAAACCACGCATTTGATCATCCTTAATAATAATATATTCGTTGTTAGTGAATCTTTTGCAGTTTCTTTGTACTATCATGGTCAACATGATTCAGGAGTTCTTTCAAAGTAATAACCTTAATAAAATATTATTCCATTCAGCTCTTCCCCTCCTCTTGTGAAGTTAATGTTATGTGTTCCAACTTGTTCGCGCGTTGATCGAGCAAATGTAGAATCTTGTAAAAGGAAATAATGCAGTAAAGTAATTTCACACTTGCAAGGAGAGGTTTCTAAGTGTCCGCCTTCCATTGCTTTGGTTTCTGGATATGTGCTAGAGGACCGAAAATTTAAAATAGGTGTCTTTTTATTTTGGCCCATTTGCATGTTTAGGGGTGAAACCACCCCTCAAAGTTCATTTAATACTAGATACAAATTACAAATTCTTAAATTCTTAGAAACTTTAACGAAGTCGGTGCATAACTTTAGTTTAAACTTTGGCGTAGTTGGAATGCAATGTGTTGACGAAAATTTTCTATGAAAATCATAGAAACACAGATAAGATTACTTTGAAGCAAAAACTGAACGTGTTGAATTCTCAGTGTTTCTTTCTATATGTATGTCCCAATGCTGGAAGATTAATGCACAGTGGATTTGGACATCTGATTGAAACTCGTGATTGCCAGAGGAAACTCTTTTACAACGATGTTTCGTCCATGGATCGTCTCACGGAGATGCTCCGTAAGATTTCAGTGATTCATGAGTCACGCTGAAATATCTTTATTCGTTTTTTATAGCTGTCCGAGCGACGTCACGTATACCATTTGAACGAAACGGGTAATACATAAGGGATCGTGGGCGACGCGCGACATCCTCCCTGAATAACCTTATATTACCCTTCTCGACAATAGAATATATTCGCACGTGGCGGCGAATTAATCGAGAGTGTAACATAAAAATGTGTCCAAAAATAGCGATCTATTATATTTGGAATGAAAGAGTGAGTCAATTTTAAGAAGTAGGTACACAATTTCTGAAGCTTCTAATAGTATTTGGTAATACAAACGTAGAATAGACTATTGATCTACGCAAAATATTTCATTCGAATTTTTTTAGCTTTTATACAATTTCGTTTAACAGTTCGTGATTATTGTACAATTACTTTTGCCAACAGCAATAATATGATGTATGAAGTGTAATCAAATAAACCTGCATGAGAATAAATATTATAACGATTTATACGACTGTTGAAATTTTTGAAATCATCTACATTTATTTGATTCAGGAATTTAATATCCTGAGCAAATATTCCCCAAAATTCGTGTAATGTAGATGGAACGATACGGGTAATGGATATTAATAAAATCGTCTGATATTTACCATTTCGAAAATTATGGCACAAAACGTTTACATTAAAGGGGAATGAATACTAGTTAGACAAGTGTCCTCTTCTGTTGCTGTTGTAGTTACGAGTTTCGCGCGAAAGATGATATTTTGTGACAACTATATCGTGGTAGTCATGCATCTGATTTGATTCATTTAGTAAACAAAGTTATTTTTGGTCAACTGAGCAAACTAAAAGTAACCATATCACATAAACATAATACTTATGCACAGAACTGGAAATGACCGTATTGTAGAGTAACGCAAATGGAAAACAAAAATTAGTGATAGTAACATTGATGGTACGAGAAGCCAGTAAAGAATCGCTCGAAGGTATTTTCTATCGATTGAACGCCAAATAGGCTTTCAAACCCGAGCAATTTCACGGAATCACCTCAAGTTCACGCGGCTGGGCTATTCAAGTTGAATTCCATCTCAAAATCGAGAGAAATTGTACGACTCTCTGTGGATACATAAACGTTGCCGACCTCTATTTGGCTGTTAAATTAAAGTTATCGCGATCTAAAAGCGAGCATCTTGAATTCGAGCCGTCCTTACTTTATGTACAGGTTTAGTACTGCTCTTTAGATTTGTGTTTCTGAATCGTAATTTCGCTGATGATTCTGCAGATTGGATCGTCATCTTTCATTTAGGTAATGTCTTTGATTTAGTAATAGGATTAACATTTTCTTCTCATTCTCAAGTAATATAAATAATTAAACACTTATTCAAAGTTATTGAAATTGTATCATACTTAGGTACAATTAGATAATCGATGTTTCAGTCATTACTGAATGTGACACCCGGAATATTTGATGTTTGGAATTATTCAGATTTCTGATTTTTTAGCGTGATTTTTGCACGAAAAATATCAGGATTTCAACTTTAAATAGCCGCCATTTTGTTTTAAATTAATATTTCGGAAATTCCTTCCGTTAATCAGTGGATAATATACTAACGAAATCATTTTTGTTTTTTCATTTTAGATAATCTGGTTCCGAATGGCAGTGCTCGCGGTAAAACCAAATTTTTAAAAAGGCTACTTGGATGTCGCTTGTTACTTTATTATAAACGTAAATATTTTTCTACGAAAAAAATACCAAATGTTCTATAAATGGTGCTCTTTTAAGTGCAATAAGTTCTGTAACAATGTATGCTTCCACTTTTTCAAAAAAATTCACAAATCATTCGCCTCTTTTCGGCCGCCTGACTAAGTAGGTATAACCCCTTAAGTACTTGGAACTGATAATCTTCAGGTCTTTTCACACGTGACTCTGAGACAACTGGGAGTTTTCCCACCACAAAGTTACACACATATTTATCAATCCTGCCTCTGCCAGAGAAGATACACAATTGACAGTCACTAAACGGACTTCAATAAACGTTATTTTTCCCACGAAACTGTTACAGTTCAGCACGATGACGTAGAAGTCGACCTGCTGACCTTATTACCACGTGCCATGCCCCCAACTATATTGTAGCGGCTACGTTTTGCTATATTCAATAGTATTGTGGCGCGCATTGAACGCATTAGACGGCAATACTATACCCTGAGGGGTGGCGCGACTAAAAAGAAGTGATTTATACATTGGGTCGCATAAAAGGCGAAAGGCAGGTTGAAATAGAAACGAGGCTGGCCGCGGTGACACAATTGTATTTAATTTCGCCCCGAATGATACATAGCATGCCCTGGCAACCGAAGAGTACAATCGCCGCGGCGTGTTGTTCGAGCTTAACAATCCTGAAAGGGTAAACGAAATTAATTCTCTATTGGCCGCGACATTGGTCGGGACATAATTGGTTACAGTGTGTACAGGAGAAGCACGACTCGTACTATACTTTTCTGGCTTATTGTAGAATTTGATTTATACTCCGAACTTGTTCATGTGGTCGAATTATTGTCGGGCATCAAAATTTCCATAAGTAGGTATTTATTGCTTCGTTTTAAATCATTTGCCATTGTGCTATTTATGGTAGGTAATATTTAAGCATTTCTTTCAAGGCACCCTTCTGTGAAAGTGTTACATTAACTCTGTTTATAATCAGAACTAATAAAGCAAAAAAACCTTGTAGCATGAAAATGATAATCAGGACAAACGTTCGTACGATTTTTTTTGCATTATCTTTGTGTGGTAAATTGTAACCTGGAGGTATCTCCGCGTATTGTGAAACACCCTTTATGAATCGGTGTACCTTCTCAATGAATTCTGGTCTTGAGACACTAATTTCGTCAGAGTAGGTACTGTCTATAAGGAAAATAAAGTGGTTAATCTGTACTGAAGTATTTCTTTTGTATTTCGTCCATTCATTTACATATGCATATAAAGAAACGATATATTATATATATTAAATAATTTCTGAGTTTGTCTCTTCGCTTCTGTTGGTAAGTGTGTATGTATATACTATGTGTACGTCGAGGGATTTCCGCGTTAAGGGATTTAAATGAGTAGCAGGACCTATCAATTGTGATGTAAATAAATTCCCTTCACCTCTTCCGTATAGGAGGCACGACCGCATTAACGGGCAAACGATTCGTAAGGCAGGGGTGAGAAAGGCGGGCGTCTATTTTGCAACGCTTAGCATTTCGTTGCATCTTTAATGGCCGCCCCCAAGTTCCCAGAATTATTCCGGGCAAAATTGAATATTCATAATTATAATTTTAAGACGGGGTATACGCGACACAAGCCGCTGGCCTTTACGCAGCCGGAAGTAAACGCGAACGTAAATAGCGGCGACTGCGAGAAGGGAGGCTTGATGGGTCGATGAATATAAACAAGATGCAATTCCACGAATCTTACCGTGATGCTCTTACTTACATTAATAATGAATTATTATGGTTGGGCCGAAAATGCCTCTGACGCATCAAAGAATATTGCAGAAATGGCTAAAAGTATTTTCAATCCCCCTTAGCACACATGAAAGTTTCCCCCACCAGTTGTGTATTATTCATTTAGAAATCAATGAAGAAGCGAAATAAAAGCAATTTTTTTTTTCAATTTTAATTTGTTGGACAGTCGTTTAACTAAATGCACATGTGGAATAGGATTAAACTGATTGTAATCAGACACAGGTTTCCTGTGGTGTGGAATTGTTTTTTTTTTACTCCATTCTGCTTTTACGAAAACAAACGCCCATTGTGTTACACACACGCGGTTTGCTTGTTTTACAACTTACATTGAACAAATACAAAACGATTGCATTTGTCTCTGCAGAAGTGAACAACGGTACATGCACGCACTCTTTTACTGTTACCATTAATGGGCCATTTTTTCATAGCAGCGTGTTGCAGCTTTATCACGTATTTAATTGTATATCAATTTAGAAGTGCTGCTACCAAACTATTCCCAAGAAGGAGGTAGTCATTCGATATACTTTTTATACTGACTTGTTTCACTTTGACAAGGTGTTTATCAGGATTCCTCCAATTTAAACAGTAACCCGTTTCAATGGGTTCAATTTTCATCGACGCCGGAATAGAAATATGGGATATTCCTTTTCAGGCACTCGAGCCTGCATTCCTTTTCACCGAGGGGACGCGGACGTTCTGGAAAGTAATCGCGAGGAGAAAATGGTGTGTGTTATCTCTGTACCATATGTACCCTTTCAACGGCCCCCTTATCACGCCTATAGGTTTGAACTTCACCTCGAAGGGTTGCCACTTCTGGGAGTACGTAGTCTCATGACTCTCTTATCACCCCACGAGGGTTACACTTCGAAATTCATGAAAGCATCATGTGGCCCTTCAAATCCATTATCGAGATACCTTCCACCCTCGTATTTCTTTCTCCTATCAAAAGAAACTTCTCTGAGAAATCATATTTACGCGTTCCGTTGCGGGAGCAGGTTTCCAGCCACTACCACAGTACTGAACTTTTGTGCAATTTTTCTGTGCGTAGCTGCGAAGTATATTTATTCTGCGGAATGTTTGTCTATTCGGCCGCATGAAGCAGAGGGAGCAGAACCAATGCAGTATATACGTCACCATCACCATATTGGTTCGCCTATTTATTCTCCCGTGCACAGTTATTCAAATTAAACGCCCCTGACTACGTAAACGTAAGTTTAACGCTGGAAGAAGTCGCGTTTAATTTCATTCGAGACATCGCGAGCCTTCTTCGCAACAGACAACGGACATTCTCCTACTTTTACGAGAAACTTTTTATTTTCCACTTGAGACTCTTACTGAAATTGCAAGGAAAATCCTGTAACGACATGGAGTAAATTAAAATTGTTTGAATATACTTTTTTGACTTAATAGCATTACAAGAATTTTAAAAATTACGAACGACTAATATTCGAGTTTCCAGCGTTTCACTTTTAACTCTTTTGGAAGGAAACATTTGAGGATTAGATATGTAGGTGTAGCACGCATTTGCATAAACGAGACACAAGTTTTTGTTAATAGGAAAACTGTACACACGAGAGACTGCTTAGTTACTTTGCACCAAGGATAAAATTTTTGAGTAATTTGTATGTGCACAATAATCAGTCGCAAATGTGTTTGTTAATCTTTAATACTTTAATACTTTCACTCGTGAACAAGGAAGTGTATCGATATTATCTATCAATTGTGTAACTGACTTTAAATAAATCTGTAATTTATTGCTACTCAGTGGAGTATCGTACAATTGACAAGTGCTGTTCTTCCTAAACGCATTTCAATCGAAATGCATATTCTGCTTAGTAATTCGAAGGACTCCACAATAATCATTAATTACCTCTGCCAAGTACCCCATTACGTGCATCAATCAAATGCCTCCGTATTAACCCTTGGACAGCGGATGACTTGATTGCAAATCGGATTCAGGTTTCATTTCAACCTGTAGTTTAATTGGTGCACACGTCAGAATAAGCTGTTACATTACACACTGATATTGATACGATTTCTTTATTCCCTTTGAGAACCAATACTAATATTAATTAACACACATAGTTGAATATTCAGGTGGGTTAAAATAGACCTGACATCCCCCTAGCGAGAGTCAATCAGCAGCTGAAGAGATCAAATCAGAAATATCTTTTAAAGAATCAAGTTCCCTTCGTCATACGTTTGTTTGATTAATCGCAATATGCAAATGGCAAAAGTAGTAAATAGGTACCAATAATATCTGAGTCTGGAAGATAGAGAAAATTCTACAGAAAATGGAGTTCTAAGAATCTCCATGCTCAAAGTGCCATTTTCAAAATGAACGCACATAAATGGCAAATAAATGTTTCTGTGGGCGACCACTGAGGAATATTGGTACCCACGGTTAGCGAGAGAAGATACTAGCTTACACTCTTTTTTCCCCAGCAGGCTTCTGCAAATTGTATCTCAAAAGCGTGACATTTAAGAATGGTGAGGTATCGCGCGCGAGAGAGGGAGTGTAGATAACCTCGAAATGTATTCCGAGCTTATTCGGTTCACGAGAGGAGTCAAGAAGTCGGCGAGAGGGTAGTTCACGAGCCTGCTTAGCATTTAAATATCGCATCTGTTCACTCTGAAACAAGAAACCGCAAACGACTGAGGTGTCTTTGCGAAATGAAACCGCCACCGTTCCCGTCCGCGCCTGCTCCCTCTACCACGCGTGTTTCGTTTCACTGGAATAGCTTTCGCCCGGATAATTTCGTGTCGGTGATCATGAGAATTATTCTAGAAGGTTTCACTGATGTCCACGGCAACTATGCGTTCAGGTCATTAGCGATAAAGGGAACTGCCATGCAGTAACATAAACTACAGGGCGTTAGAAAACTCCCTCCGCGGTACGCTTTTCTACACACGAGTCACCGATACGTCATTGCTTCTTTCCAAGTTGTACATAAGTTTCTTTAAAAGAATAATTAAATCTACAGTGATTAAGGTAAATGACTAGTCCCCTCCCCTTTTACCATTTAATGTAAAAAATATTGAAATCGATCTTTGCAATAGTTTCAAAGAAAATAGCATAACACTTTATTTGACCCACCCTGTATAGCGTTTTGTGTTTCCAGACTGCCTGGCATAAAACTAAGAAGCATTGACTGGTGCAGTGAGGAGACATTTCTGTAACGAAAATTTGTTCCTTCCTGAAATAAGAAGACTTTCGCTGTTCCAGAATTTAAGGGTTGAAATAAGATTTAGCTCGGATGACAAGGGAACTACTGGGAGCATATAAATATGCCGCGTTCTTTTAAACTAATTTTCCAGTAGAAAAGAACCGAGAGGTGCGAAATTACAGCCACCCTTCCTCCTTCAGCTTCGTTTCCTCCGACGTCTCCTTTTACTCGGCTCACTTGCCGCCATTATCTCGCCTTGTTTCTGAGTAATTGAAATTATTATGATTAAACCTCGCGTTGCCTTTTTATAGTTTAATCTGCTGCGCGCCTAGCACTGCGATAAGTTAAACCTTCCTCCGGTTTAGCTGGAAGGTATCGAGGGAGCGGGACCGTTCTTTCGCTCGCAACGAGGCCAAACTTCTTTCCCTCCTCAATCTGCTTGGGGAAAGTTGAAGCAACAGGAAGTGCGAGTCTCGCGGACCATCAATCACAAGTCACGGGGAAGATATCGTTGAGAAGGGTGTTTCGGGTCTGCGGGATCTTTGTCTCGTGCTGCTAGCAACCGTGGATGGCGAAATTGGCAGGGGCGCTTGAAACTGACAAGAGACAAATCTTTTTGCGCTACCGAGTCTTCTGAGAATCGACGACGTCGATCAACCGGGGGATTGATGCTACGAGTAAAACGTCGCGACGGTTGCGTCGCAGGTCTGGCTTGAATAACAATTTATAAACGGGACGCAATGCATTATTCAAAGTTTCATGAGAAAGCATTGTGTACGATGTCGTAGATATTACGCTCCTGTCACACTGTGGTAGCGACCACGTGAAAACCGCGTATGAAATCGTGCCATTGATTGATTGTAACCGCAGCGGTAGTTAGATTGTTTAAAATAAGCGTGGGTTTACGTTCTTGGACAATTCTGGCAGAGGGATAAATGAACTTTGTCGACAGTTTAATATAAAACTTTTGTGGACTTAAATTTATCTCCTGTTTATTCTCCTGTTTAATTGCAACTCGTGCAAAGCTATTTTTTAATTATAATCTGCTTTTTGCAGCACGTGTATTGAATTTAAAAACGCATATCTACAGTTCTACACGCATGTTTTTTAGTTTCCTACTGTTAGTTTTCTACTGTTAGTAAAATATGTTTAAGAAATTGTTAAATATTAAAAAAAGGTTTGTTTTTATAACGAGTATCAGGAAAGAGAAGGTGTTAAAAAGAAAATAGTGTGACAAGTGTATTTTTCCATATACTGAGACTGTTTCCTTAGCATAAGAGTCAGGGAAGTAGAAATATCCATTATTAGTCAGACGTTGTTGTCAAATGCGGAGGCATCATTTCCTATACATTGAAATAGATTACAAATATGCCAATAGTAAATACACAATCCTAATATTGTATATAATATTAGAAACTAATTATTTTGTCAAACCATTCCCTCCATTCTACAAAAAAAATTCATCGATTACACACAAAGAAGCCCACCAAAACACCATGAATTTCATGTTCTAATTCACGCTTTGTGTAAAACTTTTACACCTCGCGTAACAGTACCTACCCTATTACCTACATTGCTGATAGCAGATTTTCGCAGATTTTCGTCACGAATGTTCAAATACGCTCCATCTTCGATGGAGCTCGCGTGCAGCGGGGAATCGGAGAGACTAAGAACTTCAACAAAAAGGGAAACGCGGTATCGCCGTGAAAAATCGAAAGAAAGTCTGGAACGAAGATAGATCGGCGTTAGGTGGCGCTTTCTAGGTAGCTTCGGGGCGCTCATTACGATCCTCAAAGGAGTACAATAAACTCGAACGTTCTGTTCTAATTACGCCCGTTGGGCAGACCGTTTATCGCGATCGCGTTCCCAGGATTTTAAATAACCGATTCCCGGTTCAAAGCGTGCCCCGGCTATAAGGGAACGCATAATCGCGATTGACGAGCGTAACGAGGCCAATGATGCGGCTGGAAAGCTGCAATATCCCTTAGTCGCAAGTGTGCGTGCGTGGTGGTTAATTCGCCCGCAGGAAATGGCCAGGCGAGAAACGCCGCTGTTATCTTACTTTATGGAGTTCGAGGACTGCCTCATTTTTATGCGATTGTTCTTCATCCAGTTGAAACGCTCCAGTTTCGCTTTGGTCTCGTAAAAGCCTGCGAATATTTTCAAGCATTTTAACTCAACAGCGGTGTACTTTGATGTTAGCTTCTAATGGAACCCTCCGAATCCCTTCTATTAGATGTTTGTAAGCCATTTCCACTGTCTGCATGATTTAAAGGTTTGCTGTTCGCCGTAAAGTCTGTAGGAAAAGGCATCGATTCGAGCGGGCAACGTACTGGCTAGTTGTTCGAATTTATGTGACGGGGTAAATGGACATTTTACGCGCGGGAGATCTATTTCGTAATATCAACGACGTCCTGAGTACAAAGAGTCCGTGAGAACTCGAGCAACACCCGTGGGTCGAGTTCAAAATTTGAGTTTACAACCGAGATAGTTTGTGTTAAATTATGAGACGGCAGTCATTACGTTAATTGCTGCACATTATTGGAAAACTGTGCAACACCAAATTTTGTTGGTACTGAGAGCACGAAGCAGTCGTCTGCGGACTTAATGGAGCGAATAAGAAAGTAATTTTGTAACGTACTTAATTCTGTGAAAATAATAAGTAATACACTTACATATTGAACAATGGATTCTGTGAAGGATTTTAGAAATCAGAAAGGGGATTTCTAGGCAAACTAAACATTCGCATTTTTAATTTTCATTTTTATGAAGAATTCTGCATAGAATACAACAATGACTCTTTCTGAGCAATAATAAATAAATCTATACTTCATTCATTGCCTTCTCAGTACTATGAACTACTAATTGCTCTAAGAAATAGGTTGATAAAGTCATAGTGATAATTATACGCAGTACTGGTAATATTTATTGCATCACTCAAATTTTCATAGCGATATGATTGATACAATGAATAATAAGAAATTTATGAGTGGCACCATGTTTGTTCAAGTGATGCAATAAATATTTCCAGAACTGTACATACCTATATTTAAACGAAGGGGAATTGTCATCGTAAAATAGCCACTCTCAATCCAAGCTTTGCTATTTATTATAGACGTCATTCATACTTGGGTATAGTTAAATTATTGTGTAAATTATATTAATTACATTCTGCTTAACAGATCCATTGTAAATGTCTACTGTCCGTCGTAAAGTTTGATAAAAAGTAGATTACTCACATGTTCAAAACGCGTGTTTTATTTCAAAGGATCGATTTCTCCACCCTCTAGCATCGAGCTCCCATCGAGACATCGTCAGAAAACTTCGGTTTTTGTGAAACGTTTCTATCACGTGTGAGTTACTTTTATAAGGTTTCGCGTTTTACTTGCCATAAAATAAAAGGGACCGCCATAAACTGTGACGTCGAGGAAGGGACGGTATAAAACCACAAATGGTTGAAAAACGCGTGTGACTTCGGATAGCTGGAGGTGGTACGTATTTCACGGGATGAACGCACATTTGCATAAAAGTTCCCGTGTATTTTGCGACATTTTCGACCTCCCGTTCACCGCGGGACAACGCGGCAGACTTTTGCGCATGGAACGACTCGTTTGTCCCTGTGATCTTTGAAATGCAGTACATTTTGTTTTAACTAAAGCACCCATGGCAAAAAAATGGCTCGTGTAAATATAAAGTAGACTGATTATGAGAATTGTGGCCCAACGATGATGAAGGACAATTGTTCGTAAGTATGTAGCTTAGCAAAAATGAACATTTAAACTAAAATAATAATTTTGGAATATTAGTGTGATAAATAAATGGTATTAATTCAACAGTCCTTACACGTGCTTTTCCTAATTCTTTTTAAAGAATCCAGGATTAAAGGTCGTGCAACAGTTTAAGGCAAGCCATTGTTGAGTTACAAATGAAAAATAACGAAATAGGAAACCTTACATTGTTAACAACTGTATGTTACTGAGATCGTTAATTAAAACGTGCTTCGATTTTCACGGAGACTCTACTCGCGTTGCAACGAAAGCAGAATGAAGTGAAAAAATGGCGTCGACTTCTTAACAACCGACGCGATAAATGGAGCTTGTTTCACAGGGGAGAAATACGACTCCGAAATCCACGGGAATGGAACCCTTTGTTTGGTAAAATAAACCATCAATTTAACGGCTCGTAACACGGCCATTGTGATTCCCTAATGCGACCGACACCTGTTCGCGAAAATCATGGGGTGTCGAGGCAGCATTGGGGGGGGGGGGATAAGCGAGCACACCGACACGAGCAAAATGAAGGAAGAGAACGGAGGAAAGAAAAGATCCGAAGGAGACCGCTGATGGGTATATCAAGGTACAAGGATAGCGGAAGGTGGTAAATAAAATTATAGGAGCGAGTCACGAATTTCGTCAGAGTGGAAAGGGGTGGCTGTCGGGTCTGTGGATATCGTGAGAAGGCGACCATATAGAAGGAGGAGAGGAAAACCGAAATAAAGGAAAAGGACCATATATTCTGGGTGCTGGTAAGAAATGTTTATAATAGCGCGTTTTGGGCGACGATGCTCGATATATTTCTTTGTGGGTGTACACGTAATCATTCATTAGAGTATTAAAAAAGTATATAAAAAAAAAATTTATGTTAAACGATTTTATTAAAAATGCACTAAAAACTAAAAAATAATTATTTTCTTGTTCTACAATTTCGACGGTGTTTTTTCACTTTAAATAAAATTGGGGAGTAGGATGTTTCTCATATTAGAATATGAATCAATTTAATACAGCATCAAGCGCCGAAATGAATTTGTTGTGAGATACCCTGCTCCACGATTTTATTTAAAGTGAAAAAACACCATCGAAATTGCAGTACAAGAAAAGTCTTATTTTTTAGTTTTTAGTACATTTTTAATAAAATCGTGTAACTGTAACATAAAGAATTTTTGTTATATAATTTTTATTTTCTGTATTTTAGTGTCTATGGATTTACATTTCGCAGCTCAGACTTCTTTAGAAATATCTTTTATTTAATTTCAAATCGCGATGCGACTTGCGACCCGAACGCAGCGGTTTTTTGTCGTTTTCGTAAAAATCGCGAGTGGCTGATTTCAATATTGAGAAAATAATTTTTACGAGATTGTTACATCAAAGGACTTCAGTGTTGTGTCTTTTACAGTTTTTCAAATGGAACCATATGTATATATCACGCCTCTGTATAAACTTATTTGTAGCGTCAGATATGAGAGACCAAACGAGTAGAAGAATTAGAGAAAATAGTGGAACTGAAAAAGTAAACAGCTATGGCAGCCATTTCGCAAAAGAATTGTCAATTTCACGTTAGGTATGTGCTTTTCGTTGTCTCTGCGAAAGAAACATTACAGTTTATTGTTTTAATATTAGAGACTGAAGTAAAATGAGAGATAGTAGTGTACGTATTTATTTATTTATTGACTGATTAAAATCTTGGCGGGGAATTTGGTAACGGAAAAGACCCATACAACATGCGCTAAAATCAAAGACAATAAAACATTTCACTTACAACACAGAGCGATGTAATTAGTTTATAACAGAGCTACTGGAATACTCGCGCTCATTCAAACAAAGAATCACAAAGGATGGATGAAGATAATCAAAGCAATTCGATTGCAGAAAAGACAATTCAGGAAATACTTAATAAAGCAGTTAAAAGGAAGAAAGGTAGGCAATGAAGGGCTCAGAATACTGATAACATTTTCACTCCCCGTTTCTCTGTGCCTTTCACAATCTGAAATCTATCCTTTACAAATTGACAAAATCCCTTCTTTCCTTTATAATCCAACGTTTACATTATTTATCATATTGTACCGTCCACCGTCCATAACAGAGAACGTCACTCCTCATAATGGTTCTATCGCTACCAGTGGCTTAATTTCTTCACGATGGACTTGTATTAGGTACCCCTTCAGCCCCATAATCCTTATTGAACGCCGACCCTCCAATATTCATCGATGGACCCGAATCAATACGTCGACAAGTTTCTCACAGTCAACAAGAAGCTTGATGAGCCAGGCGATAGGGCTTAAACCCATCTTTACCCTCGTAACACCGTTCGCACGGTCTTTGGGAGGGAGCAGGAGCCGAAAAAAATATTCTCGCCTGTGAGAGGTAAACGATCCTAAGAGAAGAAAGGGGTACGGTCACTCGTCGCGTGGCTGAAAAGGTTGGTCAACGCTTCTGGCAGTTTTTTAGTATAAAGGCGAGGCGATGAGGGAGCGGGCGCGGGGAGCGTGAGTAGACCCAGAGGGTCGGGCAGCGTGTAAGGGGGAGTTTTCCATCCCTGCGGGACACGTCAAGCGTGGAATTAGGCACTTTTCTAGAAAAAGTACTTGATCCAACAGTCTATAAGGGTCTACTGCGGCGGCTAATTAGCTCGACACTTCCCTCTTCCTCCCTCTGCCTCTGCTTTCTCTCTTCCTTCCTACTTCTTCCATCTCCAGGCTTATCCCTTCCTCCGTTTCATCATTTCTCTTCTTCTGCTGACCCTGTTTCTTTGTCTCTTTATCCTTCTGTACGTTTCAGTTTGTCCTTACCAATTTAGCTTCCTTAGTCTCGTTCTTGTTGCCATTTTCATACGTGTTTTCTCGGTATGAATTCTCCATTTCCAGCTTCTCTTACTCTGTTTCTTTCTTGTTTTATTGTTGGATCTGCTTTTTATTTATTTTAAGGGCTGTTAATATATCTGCGCTTCATAATTTATTATTATTTTTTGTATTCTTTCATTCATCTTTGTCCATGCATTATATTCTTCTTTTTCTATTTTACGTTTCCGTTTTACCTCAATTATCAAAGCTCGACTCTTCCTTTACTGTATAATTTCTGTTCATCTTTTCCATTTTGCCTATGTTTTGTTCTCTTAATTCAATGTTATTACTACCATAAGTCTTGAATACCTATGCCATCTTTTTAGTTATTCACCTCTTTGGACATTTCCTCCTATCTCTCCTATTGCTTTACCATTTCTGGATAATTTTTTCTTTTCATATCATCTTCTTACGTTCCCTCCCGTTTTCTTCCCTTTCTCTCTGGTCTCCTGTGTTGTTTCGTATTGCAACAGGGCCGCTGTAAATATATGTATTAGTATTACTGTTATTGCCAGCATCGTTCCCTCTATTCCTCGCTTCCATCTCTTCTGCCCTTCGATGCCATCTCGCTCTCGTGGCCACTTAGCTTCCTCCATGCATGTGTACTCCTCGCTTTTATACTTTTCCGTTCATACCTCAACTCCGCCCTCATCGGCCCTATGTATACTTCCTCTACTTCATCTCGCACCCTGTCCCCTCTCCGCCACTTCTTTTTTTGCTTTTGCTCCCTTTGTTCGCACCTTTTTATCCTCTTCTGCTAAGTTTCCTCCGTGTACCCTCGACCTCCCTCTTCAGTTTGTCGCTACAATCGAGCGTTCTTTATGAAACGCGAAATCGATACCGCGGCGGCCATGATAGCGTAAACGTGGCTCGTTGGGATTTCCAGGCGGCGATACGAAAATAAGAAAGGACGAGATGAATACGGAAACCATCGGCTCCATCGACCGTCCCCGACAATTTCTATGCCGCTACTTGTAACAACTGCGGTTGTTGTTTCCTACTCGCTCCTTGATGTGTCGGCAAAATTTTGTGCAATAATCCAATGGCTGATCGTAGGATCGAAGTTGGTATCAACAACTGGATTATGGCACAAAGTAAATGTAGGAAACGATACCAGCATGCTTTATATCCCGCAGAATGCGTGTGAATTATAAGTTAAAATTGGAATGGTTAATCTAAATCTAATTCCTAGAAGCAAGGGTGTTAAGAAGTAAACATTTTTGGCTTTTTGAATATTAACAACCAACAGATTTTCAAATTATCGGACCTTTATTTCAATGTAGGCTAGGTACTTGAACATTTGAGATTCGTATTTTATTTATTTTGTAAAAAAGAACAAGAACTCTTCATCGGAAATTAATTAAGAAAGATGGATGAAGAGATTGGAAAAGTTTGAATGCCAAAACCAAAAACAGGGATGATTAATGTAACTCGTGTGATTAATTAATATTATTACCAATTGAAATCTTTATGAAATGAATGTAGGTTGTAATAGTTATACATAGTTTCGAGTATTCAAAAAATTAACGATTAAAGTTTAAACTTATTCCTCCAGTAATCCTTGGCCAAAAATGTTTGACGTTTTTAATCCTCCCTGGAGGGTACAGATTTATGCGAGCATACCTATTCATCTAGCTATTTATGTTACTTAGTATGCATCAGCAGAATTTCTTTAAAAAAAAATAAACTAAATTGTCCCATTGCCAAAGGAAATGAGAAAGAATCGTGGAGAGCAAAGGCCACAGCACACGAACAAGTGCACGGAAGACGATGAATAAATTGTTTTTCAGCCTGGCCAATCAACCTCAGGCCGCGCTTTCCGAATCAGGCAACAAGAAACTCGCAAATTGTGTTACGCATTCCTCCCGTTGTTACCGCGAAGTGTCCAAGGAAGCCTGGCACCGCGCGAGGAATACCCTCCCTGCGAGCTATCGAACGACGGAGAAGTCGATCTCCAAATAATTAAACTTACTTCTAATTGTTCCAGGTTCAGTGGTTTCCCAGCTCGCCATGCCGCAAAAGAGATACGGTAAAACTTCCTGCGAGGAATTGTCGTGGACAGTATTTCGTGGTCGCGGCATTCGTGGCATTGTTCCGCGGCGCGGCGAGTCGTTGCGGCCAATGTTCCCGCTTTTAATTATCTTTCATGCTGCGACTATAAAAACCTATTAATCTTAATGAAACAGATGAACCTAGTGGGCCGTGCACGAACCATTCG
Organism: Andrena bucephala; assembly: GCA_947577245.1. Taxonomy (NCBI): domain Eukaryota; kingdom Metazoa; phylum Arthropoda; class Insecta; order Hymenoptera; family Andrenidae; genus Andrena; species Andrena bucephala. The sequence goes on along the minus strand of OX387715.1, from coordinate 91,643,269 downwards.
TCTATTGTTCGTTTAGAAAGGGCACTTCGAAGCGAAAGAATTTTTATGGACGAGATTTCTTGGTTTATTTTATTCATGCTGGTCACCGTAAATATTCTCTTACATCATTACTAATCGTAAGTTTAAATTGAGTATAAATACGAAGTGATGTGTGGAATCGTTGAAGGATGAATTCTTTTTTAACAGAGCGAAATATGCAGCATGATAATTTTGAATAGTTTCGTTTGGCATACTGTGTGCCTCGTAGCAATTAGCTTTCTGTGGTTTGTTTAATAATAAAACTCTCATGCAATTACGAAACGATAAAAAAACCTGAAACAGCCATTCCGTTACTGACGTTATAGAGAAAGGGAATGGTTACCGCGAGGTAAAACTGCCTTTAATGCCTGTAGCTGGCAACGATTACGGGAACTCGATTTGCGTTCCGACAATTGCTCTTCCGAAGTTAAAATTACATAGACGATGCTCGTTGCGTGGATTCGTTGAACGTAACACCGGCCATATTTCGTCTAACAACGCCTTCTGTCTGTAACTTATTTATCTGCTCATAAAGAGATGCTCCTTACACGAAACATCCTCACATAAGCATTTCGACACAGCGAAATTCATTTCAAATTTCGTGCAACTATTTTGCGTACCTATAAACTAAAGATCATCACGAAATTACACTTAATCGAATATTATATGCAGACTTATTTGTTTAAAGCAAGTAAAAGAAAGATGTATGAGATCAGTTTGGAGAACGCAAGGAAAAGAAGAATTTTCCCTGCAATTTCTGGCATCTAATTTACATTTTTCATTCTTATCTCAGAACGCAACGTTTCGGTTACCCCCCACCACCATCCGTCGAATATGAACCTGAGATTTTATTTAAGATGCTCGTGTCGGAATATTTGATTATTTCAGAGCACGAGGCGTTTAAAACCCGGAACCTCTATCTCGACTTCTGGTCGAAGCAGAAATTCTCCTTCCCCATCGTATCAAATTTTCCCAAGAGTCTACGCCGGTGCTGGTAAAATTTCATATCCTGCCTGGTTCATCGAAATTGCGTGTAAAAGTCGGATTTACTTTCGCAGCGCGGAAGTTTATCCACCATTTTTATTCCTTTACTTTCTGGTTTACATTTTCGCAAAAATTCACTTGGGGTATAGGTACCTTATAGTTCCTTTGGGATTCCGCGTGTTATGCACTTTGTACAGTTTTAAACTTAAGTAGAAGAGAATGCCTCTTCTAGCTTCTTTGAGACTTCAGACTTCAGACTCGGTCTTAAGCCGTTTCGTATTTAATAGGTCTTTTCACCAAGCAACTTTTAACTGTTATACGTAGTACCTTCTGAAGTTTCTTGTGGTGCAACGCATGGATTTCAGGAAAGGATTTCTAACCCTGTTAAGCCATAGAAATATTCTGTCTAGTATAAATATTGCGTAATCCCATAAAAAACTTTAACTAGCGTCTGTTATATATGAAATATAACAATATTAACATAAATATTCGTTAAATATGCAATATAATCCACAAATATATAGTTAAATTATGGCCTTGAAATCAGAGCGCTGGAGCTGGAGCGCGGAGCAGTGGAGCAATGGGGTTTTGCCCGGAGTAGGAGCGGAGCCGGAGCACGGAAAATTTTTACCGCTCCACTGTTCCAGATATTTTTTTTTATCATTTGGATTTTATTTTTTTTTTTATGAAAGCAGGCGAATGAAATTTTGTCAAATACTAATTCTCAATTTTTCATCATTGAGAAAATATTTTATCGTAGGGCCGCGAAGCCCGGTGCTAACACGGAGCAAACGTTTTACTCGGAGCTTAGAGCGGAGCTGGAGCAAGTATTTTGATGTCGGAGCGGAGCAATTTAAAAATTGGTCTACTCCAAATCCCTGGTTAAAACAACCCATGCCCTTCATTTCAATTACTCGACATCCACAATGGCAAATCAATAATCCTTTAACCTCGCGTCAGCAATCCTAATCCGACTACTTAAAAGTGGTTAACTTCAACAATTACGTGGCACGTCTCCCCAGTGGAGTTCTGTATGAATCACGTTAAAGACCAGTGTTCGCTGTTGCAGCATTTCCCGACACGTTCGTTGGAGAGTAATTGCTTGTAAAGGATATCGTCGTAATCACCGCTGAGCTGGAAGAATCGAAAGTCTCCATTATAGGTCTCGCCGTATTCCTGTGTGGCATTCGTTCGGTTTAGTTTAGCGCTTCTATTGGCACGGGCGGTAGCTACACGCTTTGATTCCATTCCCGGTTCGTGACGCGTGTGAACACCGACCCTGTGGCACCGGCTGAACGAGCACCGAGCGACATTGGAGCCAGAAATGCGAGCTACCAACCTGCCCAAAATATGCTAGTCACGTGCCAACCAACCGATGCTGTCTCTCTATCCAGTCCTCGGGGCTTTTCCTCTCACGATTTCCTTGCCAGAACCACCCCCCCCCCCCCACCTTCCCTACCCTCTGCCCCTGTTTCCTTTCCCCTGCGCTATTTTCTTAATTTCGTTCTTAGTTCCCCTTGAACCTTTAACTCTCTGACTTCCGAGGTTTCAGAAATTCTCCTCCTATTCCCTGCCTCCCCATTTATTGCGGTGGTTCGTTTTATTACATTAATCCCAATGTTGTTCTTCCCGCCAAGCTGGCTGTTCCCTCCTCAACCCCGTGCTTATGCTCCAGTGGTAATTAACCACACAGTTTCATTTCTCCGACGATCCGCAGCTTTCCTCTTTCTCTGCAGTGACTTATCTCCTCTGTAATCTTCCCATTTTTCAGCGGAACCGCCATTGCGTTTACCAACTACATCGACATTCCTTCCCCGAACTTCCGGCGTTTCCATGTAAGTCGATCGTGCGAAACACAAGGGTTCCAAATCAAGTTTAAGTCCCCTGCCTCCCGGCGATGCTGACTCGAAACCCCGTAAACTGGTCGAGCGCGGGACAAGTTAAGCAGCAGCTGTCCGTAAACAGAGGAGAGAACACTTCTCTGTTCCGCGCGCATTGAATCGCGATCGGAGATAGCGCTCCCTGTTCAAACAATCGCCGGGGAGCTTTTCTGCCCGACGTTCTTACTTTCGTTCGCGCAAAGTCGAATCGATTCTGCCGCGCGGCGTTCGGAGTCTGAACACGCGGCTATCGGCCAGTCCATCTCGCCCTTAATTACTAGTCATTGTCCCGGGCCTACGTTCCGGAGTTCCGCGAAACTTAGTCGATCGTCTTACAAGCGGGAGCACGTGCACGCGTTCCTCGAGTGCAGTGTTAACCGAGCGAGCGACGAGGGCTGTGCATCTCCCCGGGTTTAATGGAACTTCTGCTTGGACGAGGCGCGGCTTTGCCACCACCCCCTTCTCAATTGATTCCACTCACGCGCCCCTCCCCCCCCCCCCGCCAGAAATAGCTACACAGATACCGATAGCTGTTCCGGAGAAAAACGATCGCCTGCTTATCGTACGTCGTTGCCTCCGACGGTGTATGGCGTCTCAATCCAGCTAGGGGTTTCCGTGACTCTGATAAAAGTAACCGAGAAACGTCAACTATTAATGACCAAAACCGGGGGGGGGGGGAGGGGGGGGGGGGCGCACGTGCCTTGAAACGATGTCGTAACTCCCGTTTTTGCGTAAAAGTGAAAAGTTCCCTTATGAACTCTCGCGCACTGGCGAACAGACAAATTTATTACCGGTATCGAAGTGCAAGATTGTATGGTTAAATTTCGAGGAACTAAAGGAACTACTTGCAACCGCGGTGAATTGTCAGCGTGACGTTTGAGTTATTAAATTGCGAGTTTGTTACGAGACATTTGAATGCTGCCTTGGAAACATCGCCAAACGGAGGACGTGAAATAATTGTTACGTGTGACAGTATAATTCTGCATATGTCGCTGTTTTATATTTAATTATACTGTACGGTTTTATTACTATGCGATGTGGCGACAGAAAAATTATTGAATAAATTTACGGAAAGTGTCGTATTGGAATATGAATATTTCAGAGAAATTCAGATTTCAAGCGCAATATTACGCGGCGCAAGGGGAAAGGAGCAACATCTGCTTATAAGAAATACGGTTGCGACGCTACAATATTTCCCAAACCGATTCTACTCACGTGTTGCACTAAAACGGCTTAGAAGCTTACACGCAGCTTTGCTAGAGAAGGAATAAGTAAAGAAGCGGGATTGTGCAAAATCCTGCTATATTCTGCGTAAACGTGCATGTAGCAGGTATACGTCAATCTACTCGTAACTACTTTTAATCTGCATTGCTGCTTGGGATATCGTGATGCTTGTATTAAAATTGTATAATTTAATAGGAACAGTTATTGCATACTTTTTACTGTAGGTATACAGTGAAAAGTCTAGTTTGGTAGACTTGTCGTGGAATTTGCGTAAAATACAAATACAATATTAATAGTAAACAAAGCAATTTAAGATTTCAAGTGAAAGGAGAAAGGAAATATTTCATATTGATAGTTTCATATTTATAAAACTTAATTTTCTTATGAATAGCAGCTCTCATTATTCTGCCAGTAGGTACTTCTAGACTTACAGAATTTCATAAGACAGTGAGCAATAGAAAGACAAAAATTCAATTAAATATGACAGTGATGTTTATTATATTTTATGAAAAGTTTATCGTGTGACAAAGAAGCTGACCTTTAGTCGGTTTTCCTGTACCAAGGGAAGATCCGGAATCCGGAAATTCAAAAAATTCTGAATCTTTGTGAATATGTAGGGGATTTCTCTCTGATTACAACGCAATTTTTGTTTGCTGCCCAAATTCACTCTAAGGGAGTGGAATTGACCCCTGAAAATCCGGTTATTTTCCGATTTTGTGTTATAACTGGTGAACTGTAAAATAATTTTTTACCAAATGATAGATCTAATTAAAATAAGTAACTATTGTTTTGAACACAAAATCGGAAAATTGCTGAATTTTCAGGGGTTAATTTCACCCCCATCGAGTGAATTTGGACAGCAAACAAAAATTGCGTTGTAATCAGAGAGAAATCCCCGTACATATTCACAAAGTTTCAGAATTTTTTTGAATTTCCGGTTTCGGGATGTTCCCTTGTAAGTCTAAATATGGCACTTGCCTCCCTATTAACATAATTGTCAATCCTAATAACTTATAATTCCTTTCAAATTCATTAAATTTTTTCACTATAGTTGAACAAAAACTTTAAATTTAGTTTCTGGAAAACCATACATATTGACTTACTGTATTTCCACCAGTAAAACCATGATATCAACTATTCAAGTATTCACTTCTGAATGTCGTGATGGCATTAGCAAATCAGTCTCTAGGAGAAAATGCCAATCGTTATGTCAGACCTCGATCAATCTTCAGTCGCAATCATCCGGAAAAGGTTTCGCCATTAGATCTCCATGCGTTTTTCCGACAGATTCTCGCGAGCATTCAGTCGGTCGCGTTTCTGGTTACCTCTAATGGATCTTCTACTTCCGCTAACCGAGGCTTCTCCCTATCCGCTACACGATTTCGTTCGCGATCTACTTTTGAAGGTTGGCATCCACGAGGAAGGAAAAATCCCCGCCCCTCGTTCTAAGGGCGCTGGTGATTTTTACATGGATGACCCAGAAAGGCTCGTGATAGACGCGAGTGCGACACGTTCGACGGCACCAACAACGATTTCGCACGGCACGGTAAGAAGCAACGTTCCTAGAGGTCGGTCGTTTTGTCGGGCGAAATCGTGCATGTAGTTGAATACGGGCGGGTGATAAATTGCGTGGACGGATCGCGATTAATCTTGTTTTTTGCAAAGGTATTCTGTGGCTCTGACGCGAGCTTTAACACAGATGCAATTAAGTGTTTGCGTCCGGTGGACAATCGATTGGAGCTCGCGTGAATGGCCTGAATGCGTTCGGTTTACTTTTTCGCAAAAAAGTCTATGGAAGTAGTTTCAATTTGGTCGATCCGCGCGAATACTCGAAGCTGTTAGTGATAACTATAAATTGTGTTCGGCTGAAAATTCATCCACATTTATACGCGCGACCGTTTCCTTCGCATTTGGCAAGTTTACACAGAGCGAGAATACTCGGCGTCGAATTTGAACTTTATCGCTTCACGGATTCTCAACCCCAGCGCGCGGTCTTTGAATCCTGGAGCAATTCTTACGCACTCCATGGGTTGCTCAACGGTGCCCTACTTGGCTCCCATTGGCCTGCCCCTGATATACCATCAGGGTGTCCGTTCTTTCTATCCACTTCCACGCGAACTCGCCCTCGTAATTTTCGCGATCGAGGGGGGGGGGGGCGGGGGATGCTGGGAGGCCAGGTCGGAATAGGTTGTTTTACAACACATAGGACGTCGACAACGACGAGTCTGTATGTCTCGTCGCGGTGCTTCCTTTCTCTTCCCGTTCCATTTCTTTCTTTCACCCCGTCGCCCTGTGTCACCGTTGCCTCTCCCTCCGTTCGCGACGCCTCGTAACGGGTAATAACCTCTTCTGGGTTCGTCCGAGTTTCTCTCCGCCGCGACGGCCACGCGGCTGTAGCTGAAATGAAACGCGAGTCTTTCGCGCGGAGAGCAATTGCTTTTACTTCCAGCCTCCCAAGGGGACTTCTTGGCTCCCCGTGCTCCCAGCAACTTTCCACGGGACGTACTTAGGAGCACCCCCCCCCCCCCCCTCCTCGCTTGCCCGTTATGTAGACGTAGACACGAGAATGGGAATGAAGGCGGTGCTCGGTCGAAGTTGGATTTGAAGTCGACGACGCGGGGATGGAAACGTTCCACGGCGATGTTTCTCGCGGATTACTTCATTTGCTGGCACACACCGAGCGGTTGGCTGCGTGGAGCCGTCGCTTCGTCCATGAGACGTTCTAGCGTCCCCTCGAGGACGTGGTTAGGGAAACAGAGACGAAAGAAAAGCAACGCATGTACGTATGTAGTGTTTTGAAGAAGATTATCGACAGCTTTTGTACCATTTCCTACGTGTAACTGTACAAAAGGTGCAGCATTTTCTTAGCTTACTCAAATTTATAAATTACTCATTCACTTTTTTAAAACCTTTGTACATAGGTGCGTCTTGTAAATGGAATAGAGATCGTTCAGTGAAATGATTTTTAGTGGAGATAAATAATAAGTAATATTGTTTATGCTCGCTAGAATGCTCGGTAGAATGTTTATGCTCGCGCAATAGATACCGCGATAATATTGATTTCTTTGCGAACTCCTTATCTACGTTCAGAAACCCGGTCTCGGGCATTCGCAACGATTAATGATCGCGATTACTATGCAGAATTATGCGGACGTTGGTATTGTTATATTTCCTTATTTTATTTTATTTTGTTTCTTCTGGTACGTGCTATTTTATTTTATTTTATTTATCTGTTTCATATACTATGTTCCTTCGTGTTATTAAAATATACCAAAGTGTTGATATCCCGTTAATAAATAAATAATAGGAATAGTGAAATCGCCCTTAACTTAATTTATTCTTAAACATTAGAAAAATTATTATTTGTATTTGTAGTAATTAATATTTATATCCGACATATGATTTCTACTTAGTAGAGACTTTTCTATTACTGTTATATTTATTACTGGTGTAATAATTTCACGAATGAAGCAAATTTATTAGGATTATTTATGCAATTAGCCGATCCGTCAATTTGACGAGTTCCGTAGAAATAGTTATACTACATATAGATATTAAAAGTTAGAAGGCCTAGGAGGAATTAAATGTGTGTATAAATTCTTTGCATAGAATTATTAATCTACGGTGCAAAGTGGTTTGAATTAATGCTATCGTTTTTTCGCTATTCCTTTTCTAAATTCGAAACCAGTCAAATTGACGGGTGCCGTAAACCTAGCATTAAGTAGGACAGCCTGTCAGCTAACGGAGAACGAGAAGAATAAATAGCACATTGAAACGGAACTTGATAATTTTTCCAATAGCCTCTAACAATTATTCCATTAACTTGATTAAAACTTTGACACGGCCTCGTGCCGCAAGTATTTCGCGAAAAATCGCTCGAGGTAATTCCACTGCGTCGTGCCAACTCGCGTCCCGAGTAATCGTCCCCGATTAATTGAAAGTCGCGCTGATAGCGGTCCCCGGAGTCGCCGAGGCGCGGATTCAACTTCACTCGTCGCTTCAGCATCTTTCAGGCCGATCATTGATTCCGGCACAACTGTATCAACTACGTTGCCAGTGATTGTCTTGTCTCCGAGGGCGGACACGCCGAGCCGTTTCGAGGATAACTTCGGGGCTGCCTTTGGTGTTCAGTCACACCGGGATCGATTTTACAAAGAGTACCGACCCGATTCACTTCGCCGACGTTGCTCTGGGATGAAAGGAGTCCGCCGCCTCTCTGGGGACAGGACAATTTCGAAGAGATATCCTTGCGTTCGCAATTCGAATCCAGCAGGTTCGACTCGTCGCAGTTCGGTTTCGTGCGCAAGCCGCGGCTAAGGAAATTCTGCCAGCGAGCTGTACCAATTATGAATATCGGTGAAGGATTGCAGTCACGATTCCTGTTTCCAGGGGATAATTAGTGGGACTCTCGCTATTCAGCTGGTCCTCGAAAGATTGCTCGAGGGATTAATTCGAATTGAGATGCTTGTAACGGAATTGACTTTGCTCTTCGGTTCGGTGGCTCTGAGCGACAGCGACGATACTTAGTTTTCTTGGAGTGTTATTTAAGACAATCTATTTGTTAGTGAAATGGTATTGGGTTATAAACTTGTCATATATTCATGAGCAAACAAGTGATTCCGCGCGAAGTTTCGACAACGAGTACGCACGGTCAGAATATTCCTGTCACGTCGATCCTCTGTTCCTGCTTATCGTTAGCAGAAATTTCCGTTTGTACACGCCAGACTAATTATCATTGTTGAGTGGATTTAGAGTCGCAACTTCGTTACTAGAACTAATTAATTTACCTGTCTGCCCAAGGATTTGCACGTAAGGAAATAGAATAATACAATCGCATTTCTAATTCAAGTATGAAACGATAATTTAGTATCGCGAAATCCACACGTAGGTATCTCGGACGACTGGTGTCGGTGACGAAAAGGTGGATAATTTTAGAATAAATCTTGCGGTAGTTTAAGATATTTCAACGCTGAATAACACAGCCTTCGTAGTTGGGAACTTGAATCAGTATGCAAATCCAGCCGAAGTAGAGAGTGAAACATAGTAACAAAATTTGATAATTACACCTTTCAGGTGGCGTTCACCCTTCTGTAGGGAACAGTATAATTTTAAACTAAGCATCCTTATTAGACCCCCAGTCTTCAAGATTTACAGGTAGGCCGCAATTTAAATATAACTCCTCTTAACACGAAACTGTAATAATCAACTGGGAACTTTATTCAAATTACTTTTGTAATTGTGGGACTGAAATCTGTACCATTGAATCGCCAATTACCTTCTCGCGAGATTTACTAGTATTTAGACACTCTGCACGAATACACGCTTATCGTGCAGAATTTTTATTAACAAGTGATGGTGAAATTAGATTCTGCTAGACAAAAGGCAACCCATGATTAATGACTAGCTTTATTCCAATGGAAAATCAATAAGCGGGGTGCTCCATTTAAAACGGGCCAACTAATTACTCTATGATCTTGCGATTTTTATGTTCTCGTGATATAGAATGTATACAAGTTGCTACCATTCACGGTGGTTATTTATAAGTACGGAAACTACATATTCTAATTAAGTTAAAGTAGATGAAAATTTAATTGCAATTTCTTTTAACGTATCATAAAAATACGACAATGCTAGATAACTATAGGTAGAACCGACATAAAATGTCTGAATATACTACTCACGTTTTTGCCCAAATATCTCATCAGTGCGGCACATAATGGACACGCAAATTTATCGAACCAATGTTGTTGGACATACAGGGAATGGGTTGACTCGATTATGTAACGATTCATATTGTTTGTTAATGGCTACGTCTTTTGAAGATGTTTCGAAAATAGATAAGCACACGCTATTTCAGCTATTTCGCTATTTCGCTAATTCAAGCCATGTACCTTTGTGGGCATCAGACGATAAAATGTCAAAACGAGTTAAATTCAAAGTTCTATGTCATATAAAGCGGCGATAAAGAATTTGCGAGATACATAACTTTTTTTCAAAATTTATCCCCACTACCCTTTTTCCCACAATTCTTAATCACTATATTGCAGGATATCGGAAGCTATGAAACATTGAATCGACCTTTTTTCGATATCTTTATGGTTTCGCAGATATCTTAATATATAAATCAGAAAGCTTCTATATGTTTGTGTGTTTGTCTGTCGCCTAAAAACTTTCGAACAATAAACTCTGGGATCACGAAATGTGCTTCAGCCCATTATACCTGACTAATCCAGATGAATGTGACCAATTTCACAAAAAAATCCTTGTAGTAAAACTAGTTCACGATAATATGACAACTTACAATTTCTTTGACGGGCTGCTTTCAATCTTAAGACCGTTTTATTGCCGAATCAAAAAATAGTTACGATATTAGCGTCACTTGAGCTACATTTCTGCAAAGTTTCAGATATTTTTTAACATTCGTACTGTCGAAGCTATCGTGTAACCTGATATGGTTTAGATTGAACTAATTTGGGAATAGCAAGCAGCCCGACGTCGTGTTGCTAAGGAATAGAGATCTGCTTCCCAAACGATGTGGGACAACATCCCAGTATTTCCCCAGCGTCAGAAACGCATTCCTTCTCTGAGAACCGCCTCGCCAGCAGCCGAGTCTAATACTTCACTATCCACGTCCGTTCAATACAGTTCGTATTCACGCCTCGCTACCAAAAGAAGAATGAAAAAAATATGGAAACGGAATCGTAAAATACGTAGCCCAGACGCGCTCCCAGCGATATGAAATCCGGCCACGGCGCCACGTGTTACGAGGACGCGCTTACACTAACCGAGCTGCTGCCGATTACACGGGCAGCGGAGCTGAAGCGTGCTGGCTCTTAAAGCACACACGTAGACCGCCTCTTTTGACTTCTTAAATATTTCCGTCACGTACACGGCGAGTAACACGTCCGTCGCGGGCCAAGAAATGAAAACCATAAATTCTGGAATCTCCATTCCAGGCTGCAACACGGCTGGCAGCTTCGTCAAAATCAGATCAGTCAGCCCAAAATGCAGCGCTCCGAGGGACGATCGCGCGAGAATGATTTCTGGCCTCTCAGTCCCTTTTTATCGTTTCGCACTTGGCGTGGCTCGAACGACCGATTTTATATGCAATTTGAGCTTCCGGACCGGCGGCCGGGGGGGAAGGATGGCACGCGGGGCATTGAATTCGCGGCTGCCTCCTGTTGAATTCCTACCCACTACTAACGAGAAAAATATTCCGCCGCGGGAGCGCAGATTCTCAGAATGGAATATTGGAATCTATGGTAATTGTGATTAGCCGAATTATCTACCGATAAAAGCAGATTTAGGTGGTCTCGGTGGGCTTGTTGGGTAGGCAGGACGCGCTGAGATGAGTAAACAATGCTTGATTTATGTAGGTTGAGAGTCAACCCTGTTAGGGATTGTTGCGATTTTTCGTGCGGGTAATAAAGTGATTTAATTGGTTTTATTAGGACGTGTGCTGAGTGACGTGCAGATTGATGGTTATAAAAAGTCTTTTAAGTCTCTTGTTTCCGCTGCTCCGTATACACTTGATGCTGTTTCCATACGATTCATTCGTGCTAAAGAATTGTGTTGTTATTTTAACACATTCTGCACTGCCGATGTCATAAGACCGTGCCGGCCGGCTGATGTCGTAAGACACAATGCGCGTCCTCAACGACGCTCGGCTATTTCTCGATTTTGGTGGTTTTGGTTTGGATTTCGTTGATTTATGTGAGTAAATCCTTCTTCATTATTGTTTTGGCTACCACCTGGTACCGTTCGGATTCAGTGATCGACACCAGAAATCGAATTAGAACGTCAGAAAGCGATATACCAGTAAATTAAAAAATCCGGTTTACAATAATTGTTTTATTATAAAAGTTGTTTCTATTCCATTTCTTATGTCAAATAAGTAATGAAAACACGAAAAAAAAATTTCGTTACTCGAGAAAGTTCTAAAAAATCGGCCGTGCGGAACGTGTTGACTCCTAGTCTGTCCTTGATAGACATGTTCTACTTACTGTAGCGAAACTGACAATGAGCCGGGTCAATACTGCCTTGAAATCAGAGTTAGGCATTAATTAAATAAAAAATTATTCTTTTATATAATCCGTTATTTAACGGATCAAATAAATATTACTTTAACTTTCGATTATTCGACAAATAAAGTTAATTTTTTTTATTCGTCGAGCGATTCAACTTCAGCGCTGAATAAATTTTTCAACTTACTTCTGACATGACGAATAAATTTTTAAACTTTTATTCGTAATTCGAAATTTTTATTGAAATAAAAATTTTGCTCATCCCTGCTTGAAATAAGAGTGGTGCCGCGCATTTGGCACCTTAATCTCAGAGAATATAATTCTCACGGTTCGTTTGCTTAAAAACCACAAAGCCCAAAACTTGGAGGCCATTTTTTAAAATGATCCTATCTGATCTTGATGTTAAAAATGGCATCAATCGATTCGTTTCGCGGTGAATTTTCCAGTGATACACAGAAGACATCGCTGCACACTCTGGCCAGTAATCATTTAGCAGACTTAACATTGATGTTTCATTTCCTCTGTAGCATATTTTCCAAACTATGATATGCATTACATTCTGCTAACCTCATCACTGGTTATTGCATACCTTGCATTTCCGCTAGAGATTCCAGAATTAACAGGCGAATAAATGAAACCGCTTTTTCGTTAATGCACTCGGTATTGCTTTTAGTTACAGTGCTTGTAACAATACACGCAAAGTTCTGCGATACGAGAAAGCATTCGAGTAATGTGACTGACTGACGAGCTGGTCAAACAAATGTACTGGAGTAACCAACCACACATCCCCCAACCCCGTTCTAATGGGATTATTACTGTACAGTACGACGCTTCCACTAGTGTGCCCTCTGCCGCCGCTCACTAAACTCGCGCCCTCCTCCACTTTTCCTTCCGTGGTACACCCTTTACATGCTAATGTCTCGCGATTCAACATCATGCGAGCAGCCTCTGAATATGAAATAGTTTGGAATTCGAAAGGGAAACCCCGTCTCTCGCTCCCGCACCTGATGCTTTTTCCTCTTTGAGAAAGGCATCGTTGTTCGAGTACATATGCTGCAAACGGATCGAAATGGTGGTTCCCGTTTACGAGAGGAACTTATTGAAATTGTTCCTCAATTTTCGAGGAACAGGGACTTTCCTTAAAGTGATTGTTATCCCGTTGGTGTAACGACGAACGAAGTGTCGATTACTAAATAAAGGCGTGCCGGTAGGTATTTATATCGTTATTATGCAGGGGTGGATTTTGCAAATGGAACGTAATTTCTTTTTCTACTTAAGATTCTGTAACGCTCGCGAATCGCCCGTTGCAAGGGGCTTCTTGCCCCGGATTGAGCAAGCCTCGAATATCGGACTGCTCTTAAATGGAAACAATGCCATCTCATTACGCACACTTGATCAACAAGACATTAAGTAAAATGCGTTACTAATTTAAAAAAAATATAGTTACAGACCCGGTGTAATAACATTATTATTCATTTCGCTAAGGGGCTTCGAATAAACTGTTATATCAAAGCAATGAAATCATAATTACAATTAGTCGCTCCGTTTGGAAATAATGCAACGGAGCGTTCATTCGGGTCACATTAATCATTCTAACGCATCCACTAAACAAGGTGCTCGGTCTCGCGATAGAATTTCCAATAACAAATTTTCTATAGCAACGCCTCGAAGCTCCACAATGTCGGGATGTGTCCAAAAGCGAGGCTCTCGGCTGCCCGCCGCACGCCTCAAACTTCTCGCGAGAATCGCCAAACGAAACTTCGGATTACGGGCGCAATTCTACTTGCAACGATCAAACTCCAGCTAATAAAGTGTGCCGTTTAATTGCCCCGTAGCTTGGTGGCGGCCTCGCGGCTCGCCTCGGCCGTAATTAATTCGGCTGCACGCAGTAATGAAAATCCCTAATCCATAAATACAACGGGCACGTTATCTCGCGTAACGTGATCATAAATTAATTATACCCGGCTGTGTTATGATTGTTAGGTATCCAGGCCGCGGATTATCAATTAAATCACAGCTTCGTCGGGCTCTACCAACCGAACATCCTCACCCCCTTCCCGAAGTTGCAGCGTTTTAGAATCTACTGTGCGCCGCGACTGCCTCGTAAATTTTCGACCACAGGACACCCCGACGTCTGTAATCCTAAACGTCACGCTCTTCACCTGCCTTTGTTCCTTAATACGCTCTAACACGCTTCCAAGGCTGGTTTTATCGCGATGATCGTGATCGCAGGGATGTCCTTGGAAGAGGTGGGGCTATAAAGGAATAGACGAAATTGAAACCACAGGACAATTTTATTGTTCGATTCTTCTAATGCCGGTGGAGTGGAAGATTGGTTGTACGATATGTGGTTTTTCGAATTGGGAATTAGATTTTGTGTAACCCGACCTCAGTACTTGACCATTTCAGCCAACTGCTGACTATAGGTGTTTAACTTGAAAGGGATAGTGGTATTGTAAGCAGTCGATTTTGGAACACTGATTTCGTGGCGAAGAATCGCCTAGTTTTTTGGATGCTAAAATTGTCTGCCTTTACTTTAGGTGTTTAGAAGTTTCGCCAGAATAGAAATTTTATATAGTTTATATAAATTTTATACAGTAATTAGAAGGTTACTTATTTGGAAGCCTATGCTATTGCAAAGCGTATACGGAAATTATTAGTTTTATTAAAATCTAATAGATGCTGTTGTGTTTTGATCCTGTTCATTATTTAGAGACCATCTCAATATTTCATAAATTATTATTTTGAGACTTTTCTACGGTACGTAAAAGATCGCACATTACTTTTCTTTTTTTTTCTGTTGAATTTACGTTTTGTTATTGCACGTACTATTGTAAATTGTTTTATACACGTGGGCATTTGTGCGTTAAATAAAGAAATAAAGAAATTAATTAGAATTCAACCACCGAGACTGTTAATAGACAACTTCCTTTCTTCAATTATAATGGCGAAGGTAGAGACTGCTCTTAATTATGCTAAAATCGTACAAACTATTCGAAATCATTTCATGGAAGACACTTATAAGCCTTCCTAACAGAATAGGTGTAATAATAATCTGAAGTTGCACCCTCGTGGGTTCCTAAGTTAGATGTGCTTATATCACTGATAAGAGAATTACGGTGAGTTATTCACATTAATATCACCCTCACACAAAGGAAATTTCTCTAAGTCATTAGGAAGTGTCAAACTGATCGCAGAGATGTTACAAGAGTTCCTCCATCCATTAATAATGCTTAGCCTTCAGTACTCAGCATGTAGTAACTGACATCTTTTCACTACTATACAATGCATGAATCTACATATTCCAGACTTTCCTGCGTTTCCACAGAAATTTATTAATAAATGAGATATATTATACAATTTTTTTTTCCAAAAAATCTATGTTCTTTCAAATTCAATTTACTTCGAACAAAGTAGTGATTTTTCTCACACAACGTATGTAAAAAATAGAGTATAAAAATTTCAAGATTAAACTCGAAAAGTGACACATAAAAATTAGTTGACTTCTATACTGGAAACAATTCCAAATTCTTGAGATTTTATGAAAAAGATGACATATGAGGATTTGAAGAGCCCAAGCTAGAAACTTAACGTAGAAACTCAACGATTCACTCACAAATGTAATAATTGTGGAGGAACAGGTACCAATATGAAGACACATTCAACCCTCGTTCAACGAGATGGCGATATTCGATGTCAGTGTTTCGTCGAGCGACGACGCGTCATCGATTCGATGTGTTCGGTCGACGAGCAAAATTTGAAAGGACAAAGCGACATCGATAATTGAGGCGTTCGATCGTGGAACGCGTTAGGTTGAAAAATGAGAGTCGTGGTTGGAGGGCTCGTGACACGGTGACAGCGCCGCTTCGAGTACACGATATTGCCTTAAATTTTGTATTTAAACGGATGACAGCGATTCCCATTGAGTGGCCGTGAAGCGTGAGATTCGACGAAATTGTTGTCTTCTTTTATCCTCTTTTGTCCATCCGATCCATAGACGATTTTGAATCCAACTATTGGCTTTCCACTCTTTAAGCTGCATGTAGTATTTATCACATCACATCGTAGAGACTGTCAATTACACTATGCCGTTTTCCTCCTTTATTCAAGTCTCACTATTATCAGCCTTTTTTACGTATAAACTTAATTTGTTACCAATACGTTCTGAACATCGTTTCTTCGACACTTTTTCTTACTTAGTACATCCTTTTACACACAGTCATAAAAAGAAAAAAATGAAGAAAAATTAGAAGAAGATTGAAAAGAAATTAATATAAAAGATGGGCATTGGTGAGAAGAAAATGTTAGATTATTTAATAACTTTTTGTTAAGATCTTTTACATAGAATTTCAAGTACGTATCCTTTACAATATAAACAATTAATAATAACACATAGGTGTTTTTTAAAATTCTAAAATGACAGAGCTTTAGTATTGGGGATTTTATAAAACAAGAATGTATAATATACAATATGATAAAAAAAATATGCCTGTTTCTGTTATTTGTATGGTTCGTGTGTGTTATTCAACCTTAAGTGATTCACATTGCCCGAGGCTCCCCTACATATAAACACCAACAAAAAATCAATACATAGTTTTTACGGCCGTTCACAAGGTACCAGGGCACGTTCGCCAATGTTGTTCAGTAAACATTACACAACACACACTTTCGTAATATTGGTGACTCTCGTGTTACGCAGTCCTCCCTGTTTTCTCCTTCCCCTAGGACCACCCTTCCCAATCAATCCCAGTTACATTCTGAAAAAACCAGTCCTCAATAAAATTCTTCTCCCACGTTATCCTCTTTCTTGTTCATTGCCCTCACTTCGCTTTCATCCACCTTCCCCTCACCCTTTCAGCATTTCAGTGGAAAATTTAAATCCAAACCGCGATGCTCTTCTCCCTCCCCTCTCCACCTTCCCCAAAGGTCACTCTTCCCAGTGCAGTTCGGTTACAATCCGAAATAACCAATCCTCAATTCCTCCCCCAGCTTCCCCCCTCACTCTTTCGTTGCCCTTTGCCACCCTGGCCACTTACTCTCACCCGTATCCAGTATTTAAGCGTAAAATTCAAAACCCCAACGGTTGGATTGTACTTCTTCCAGTGCTTCTTTCCCTTTTCCCAGTTGAACGAAGAATTAATTAGCACCTCTACGAGCCCCCTTACTAACGGTACATTACAGTTTCCAGGATGCATAAACGTCAGGAGCACCGGCAGGGCTGCTTAAAACCAGAATTCGTCGGGGCTTGGCCTCAGCCTCAGCTCGTGTTTGCGATTCGTTTTGCGACCCGTTGTAATTAACGTTTCCTCGCTCGTGCGATGAAAACTTTGCAAAAACTGCCCCGCGTCCCTTGCAGTCGTCCCGTCAAACAGCTTCAAGTATCTCGAGAGCATTCCGGACATATGTAAAGCATATTCAATGAAACTTCAAAGACACTTGTAATGTACCTATGCACTAAAGGATTCTATTAAACAGATATCCCATTGCACTTTTCCTTACTCTAGATACCTCCGTACAGATCTCGTGTACTTTACCAATCGTCCCACGTTTTCGCGAGAAAATGCCCCAAAATTTAAATAGTTTCAAATCAAGAATTGTATCCAGCACAGCCACTCTGTTCGAAATAAAATCTTGATGAAGAATTAAACGTGTTAGCTTTTGTGTGACATTCGTTCTTTGCATCACTACAAATTGGTTTCATTATTATCATTCCGCAGTGTAAAAAGGGGAGAATAATTAAATACAGATACATACACAATGTACAACTGCGTAAATGGCGAGGTGGAGTGTAAACGACGTGTTAAAATATAACAATGAAACAGAACAGAAAAGGAACGCTGGAAGTAATGAGCAAGGATAAAGGTAGCACTTTTAACTGTTGGAGGTTGAATAGCTTGACAACCCATGGCGAATACCTGGTTCATTTTAACCCACAACTTGAATGCGTTCATACAATTCTCGGAATAAATTTTTATATTATATTTTGATCTTGTTATTATTTGGAATTTTTATTTTCTTGTAGCAGTGACACTGTTACATAATGAATAACTGACGAATAAGAAATTGTGGTATTGAACGGGAAAGTATGAGAAAGAAACCTGGAACTTGAAGATATATGTAGTATGGAGAAATCTGGAGTGACAATTTTGAACGGGGAGAATGAGAATTGGCGGTATGGAGATGAAGTTAGCACCTACCTACGAATGACATTATGTAAATATGAAGGCACACGGGAGGAAAGTATTTTATAGGCGAGACAATAGAGATGAAGGATCCAACGTTGACGCATGTTAAGCCTCGAGGATTTATCGAATATAGGAGAGATGTGATCGAATTTACCTGCGCGAAAGGAAAAGCGTAAACAGGAGATTTGGGTACGTTGGGGGATGGAAGTAAGACGGGAGGAAAGGCGGGATGCGCATGTATACAGTAAAATCTTAATCACTGTTCGGGTAATCGAAATTTTTGAATAATTAAATATCTCTGCTTTCGCATTAAGGAAGATACAATTTCATCTATAAATGCTAAGAATGCTGACTAACGAACAGAGAAAGCATAGGCGATAGAAAACATTATTTGTAAATACATACATATTTCCCTTTGCTACTTGTTATACCAGTGATTCCCAAGCTGTGGGTCACTGTTTCTTTTAGAGGTCGCTACGCACAGTAGTCGGTATTGCTGGTCTAGCGGTACAGAAGTCCGAAATCATGACGATCCAAAATGGATGAATCTTGGTCATACCACAAACTACCGAGTCAGAGATATCGGAATGATATGGTATGCAACTTTATACGTATTTTATAAAAGTAAGATTGTTAGACTGCGTCAGTGTCAGCTATATATCAAAAGTGCTCAATTGTATCGCGATTTAAATTGTTAGTATTTTGAATAATGGTTTGCAGAGGTACGAGTAAGTAGTAAATCAAGCTTCAGCTATGAGTATTTTAATTTCCAACGAACAGAATTAAAATACAATCATAAACATGATGGAATTTTTCAACAGCTTTTGTTGGAAAATTCTAGATGTCCAGGAACATCATGGAACCTGAATTTTTTTTCGAAGTTTTGAGAACAAAACATTTAAATAATAACAAGATCAAATAGAAATTTGGTTTATAGAGTACATATTCACAAGCTATAGCAGCAAATATTTGCAACTCGACATAATTTTGATGTATAATGAAAATAATTTTATCTTAAAAAATGGCGATGTTAGGAGCTAAAATGTGTACTTCATTCTAAATAACGTGGTCGTAAAAACAATTTTTCTCTACAAAACACAGTTCATATTCGCTGTCTACATTCTACGAAATCCCAGAATACGAATTTTGGTTTTAAAAACCTTTGGAAGCCGAGGTGAAAATTTTAAGGGTGGTAAAACAATGTGGATGATGTTTTTCAAACAAATAATAAACATTTCCACCTAACTGATGATTTATATTCGACCTGTGAATTTTGTCCCGCTAGATTGTTATTGGACAGACCACTGTGCCACGGTTTCAGTTTTTTCTCAATATTATTAAGATAGATTTATGTTCTAAAACTCTTATTTTTAATATATTTTC
Source organism: Andrena bucephala (assembly GCA_947577245.1). Lineage (NCBI taxonomy): Eukaryota > Metazoa > Arthropoda > Insecta > Hymenoptera > Andrenidae > Andrena > Andrena bucephala. The sequence goes on along the minus strand of OX387715.1, from coordinate 91,623,571 downwards.
TTTACCTTATTAAATTTACCTCACCTTATATTTGGGGAGGGGGGGTCGCAGGTTATTTAAATATTATAAAAAGGGATCGTGACTCAAAGACAGTTGGGAAAAACTGTGTTAGCCAGCACTATTCAGATATTTGAATGTTCCGTCGATCGATGTCCCGATAATCGATCGTTCCGCTGATCACTGTTCTGACAACCAAGCTTCTACCGTACAACGTTTCAGAAACGATCGTTGGCAGAGCAAGCAAGTGTCTTGTCGCGAGAGCAATATTTGAACGATCGCGAGGGCAATCCGTGAGCACCATGAATTCGATCGGCTCACCGTAAATTCGCTTGACACCTTGGATGACTTTCGACCCCGCTGAAAATACACGCGCAACGATTCAGTCGTGATCACAGAGAGACCGAGCGTCGGTCGTGAACAAAAAACGGAATATACCGATGTCAAATAATCCGATGCAAACTGCAGCGCGCCCGACTATTGGCAGCGGGAGAGTGCTGGCGAAAAAAAAATCGACAGGGTATATTTCACGAGTCCCCCAATTGCAGAGGTATCACTGTTGCACGATTTTAAACTGTCGGGCAGAGATTGAGGGATCGGTTTGACGAGCGCGCTTGCCATTGCTTTCTGCAGTCTGAAAGGCTTCAATTTTCAATGGCCAGCCAGATTATCGAATACCAGGCTGACAATGAGTATGTAATAGGGCTAGTCTAAGTTTTTAGCAAAATAAATGAATTTAGCAAATAATGACTAGTAACACTTTATTGATGATTACTCGCGTAGGTATATGACAGTTGACAACTTTCATTTATTATGACACGGAAGCTTAAGAATTTTATAGGATTTTGTATGTACTCTGTAAATAAGGATATAATAAGGTTTTCTAGAAAATGTTCATTGGAGAGCTTGGAAAGCTTTATACGCCATTTTTTCATCCAAATTTTAGTTTGTATTTTATATATGTTTATCGAAGAGTCTTCAATACATGTTAATGCCGAAATTACTGCAATTCGCAGGACTTCCAAGAAAATGACACAGGCACTATGGAAACTGTTAAAGAATTTACATATATTAAAACTCGAAAACTTTGTCTCCTTGGTGCTTAAAATCTATGAACAATAGTCAAGCATGAATGACAAGCGTCCAGAAGTCTGTCTAATTAAAATTGACTGGTATTGTATGCAAAGTACCTATACTGATGAACCTTGAGTTTTAATTTCTTATAAATTCTTCAAAACTTGAAAGACCGACAATTATTTCATCTCAACGAGAAATTTCATGAGTTATAGCGACGAAATAATGTGAGAATATGGAAGTAAAGGAATGACGATTACGTAATCATAAGCATTGATGCTGTTCGATAAACGAGATGATTTCAGAATCGATGCAAGTGGTTTACTATTCGTTCCCGAGTTATGTCTGCAACTGAATGTTCGTATAAACTCGTATAATCATTGTTTTGTTATTATCAATACGTGAACTTATCGAGAACAAAATGTATACAGAATTATTTAATACACCGTTTCCATATATATTTGTTTGAGTGTTTTAATTTAATGTATACCGTTCGATTTCATTTCCGTAAATGGTTCGCATAACGTGTCATGCTCGATTTTATATTTTCCTTTGGAGTTACACGTACCGTTCCACCTCGAAAATACACACCTTCCAGTGGCGATTCCACCAATCAAAAATATAGGTTGCAAAATTCTATCAAAATTTAAATACACTTTAACGAAATATTTGTTTTGCCGCAGCAGTCTTTATATATACAATCGTTGATTCGTGCAGATAAAGTGTGCCTGCATTTATACACTATTGTATTAAAAATTTCTGCAATTCTTGAATTCAATGATAAAAACTACGATTTTACGAAAGTAGTAATTGTTACGGTTCAGTTTCTGTAATAAGATCTGTGAAAACTGGAGTTTTAGATTTATGCTCATACTTCTCAAATGTTCCATTTGTACACAATATTTGCACTGCGAGTGATGTGAATGTCAGGCAATGTTTCACCCACTCAACTTTGAAGCGGTACTGCAAAACAGTTCCTGACGAATCGACGTTACTATACAACAAACTTTACCCTAAAAGAACTTCAATTGGGCTGTTCACAACAAAACAAACGTGTACCTCCTACCGCAAGTGATTCATTATTGGTTTCGTTACTTTAATTAATGCGGTTGGCTAAAGAACGAGGGGTCTACTTGTACCAGTTTCATCGATCAACTACACTCTCGGGCAAAAATATATCATAAATGTACTATTCTCAATTTTTCGATGACATACTTGAAAGTTTCTAAGTGCAACGAATGGATACATGTTACGCGTAAACAGCTCATATATTTTTATGTAAAATAAGTTCCTAGGTAATAAGGGCAAAATAATAGACACAAATTATTTTTTAAATTACAAGTTTTCTTTTCAAACCCCTTTAGTACCATGCTGTAAGCCACTGAAAACCTCAAAATTGTATATTTAACTCTTTTCCCATATCATTTACGGTTTCGCAGATATGCACAGGAATATGAAAACTCACGTAGACTGATTTCATTGGCGGAAGAAGAACATGTAGGTGAATGGAACTACGAATTCTACATATCGTTGGTTTGTTGGTAAAACTGCCCAGGTTCATGTTTCTCAATTTTCAGTAAATGCCGATTTAAAGTTCAATCTAATTGCAATAAATTAATCAGGTAGAAAGTAATTGCCTCCATTAATCCTTAACGATTTTAGAATGAAATGATGGACTCGGTCAGTTTTACCAACAATATTGAATTCCTTTGAATTTCCAATTTTCAAAATTTCCCTTCCAAGACTTCTTCACTCGTTTAGATGTGCATTACGAAGACCAACAATTTGTACTCCTTTTCTCAAAACACTCTGTAGGTATCACCGAAAAGCTAACGACCACCACGGGCGTTCTCCGTTTCCGAGAGGGAGTGTACGCCAACCAGAGGACTGTCATCAATTAACACGTGAACATCGTCGAGTCTTTTAAGCGGCTCGGCACGGAATTCCAAAGTTGCCCACGAGAATCCGTGAAATGGAGGGAATTCCAGGCCGGGGGAAATTTATTGGTCGACTTTCCCCGGGGCCAGGCCGCGCAGACGGAAGCAAATCCATCTTGAAACATAGCTTTGCGCGCTTCCCTGCGTGCTACTATCTGTCCACCGAATTTCAACGGGGCCGAATATTAAATCTCCTTGCAAGCCTGAGCGCGTTGGGTGCCGCAGCAACAGGGGGAGAGAGGCGCGGGGGAGGTGGCGACGACAGAGGAAAGGGACGGAAGTTGAAAGGGTGCTGATGCATTTCGGCGGGGGAGAGATACGAGATCGAGCTTAACGAACCGTCGGTTTGTATATTGGCCACAGCAGTTAGCTATCAGCTACTTTAATATGGATGATTCGTGTCAAATTGCGTGGCGTAAATTAGACGGTGTGCCCCCGTATATTCATACGGGTATTTTCTTATCAAGCGCCCAACCGCAAGGTAAATATTAATACAGTGTTCTCTCGAGTTTACCGAAAACCGATGCTTGATTTTCCAGCGAGTTCATAACAATTGATGTGTGCACGGGATGGGTTAGAATAATTGGAACACTCCGGATAATTATTCTATTCCCTCGTGGATGTTTCAGGGATGTAGCTGCTTGCTTTCTTCCGTGCGATTTGTGGTACCTTCTGTAAATGTTGATTGAGATGCTGCGGACATGACGAGGGGTGCCGAAATAATTAGTGCCTCAAGTGCCAACTTTACGGTCGTTTCTTACTACAGGCTGCATATATTTACCAGAGTTTCGGGGAAATTATTCTTTGTGGCTGGAGAAGTTTATGGGCTTCTAGCTGATGATTTAAAGATTATTTCGTTTTTAAGGTAGTGGGGAAATTTAGAGACTATTTTAATTACATGTGAAAAGAAAAGAAATGTTGCACAGTTTCTTCGAAAAATATCTACTATATTTGTTCGGAGATTGCATAGTGCTCCTGCAAAAGTGTAGTTTTTTTTAAATTTAGTGGTTGTTTCAGAACTCCACGAGAATTACGATAGTTTATAATTAAATTCATTGCAACTAACTTGTGCAAATATCTTTCGTTCTTTTCCATATCATTTTTCTGTTGAATAAGGAAAAGTTTAATAAGTAAATAAAATATATTTTTAAATGAGTCTATTCTCAGAGCTTGTACATTTGAAAAGAGTGACTATTTTGATATCACTTAATACATGGAGAAGTCCAAATCCAAGTCAGAGTTTATAATTTCTGGAGGTTTAATTTTTTATTACTAGGATTAGCAGCTTGAATTTTTTCAATAAGAATTCTCAGTAAAACCCTGCGTAGCATATCTGACTGTCCAGAAAAAACCCAATTCCCTTAAAAATGCATACAACACTGAAAACATTCGAATTTTATAAATACAAATCCATTGGTTCATTCATGCTTTCATTTATAAATACAACCACCAACAATCCACAAAGCAGCCTCCAAAATCAGTTTAACGACGATCTGAAAGTTAGTACGAACGATAAAGTTATTGGACCATGTGTCATGGATCGTTTTAAAGTGCTATAGTAAACTGAATCTCTCAAGCCTCTGCAGTGTACAGAGAAGGTCGTAGCAACTCACAGTAAACTGAACGTCTTGAGAAACCAGTCACATATAAATGCTGCAGGTCTTACAAAGTAGAACTGTAACTAAAACAAAGCTAAAATTATGTGTTTGTTACTATAGGACCATGTACATACACTGGAATTCTCAATAATAAGGCCTGCTTACACTGTCCTTGTGAATTGTTACTTTTCTTGAATATTACAGATTTATTTGTAGATAAGATAAACTTTATTCTCCATCCTTGTTAAAATCAAGGATTGTTATGTGAACTCAAGTTCGCTGTAAGTTTTATAAAATACCGTAAATTGGGGGAATATTGGCAGGTTTTTGTAAAATTTTGTTATATAATATAAAAATTACCATTTTTGCATTTGCTTTAAGTATCCTATTATAACATTGCATCTTTTGTGATTGTACTACAAGTGTGAAAATGTATAAAATCTTTATCCTTTTCCTTCTTTAATATATGTTAATTAACTGCCAATGTTCCCTGAGTTTACGGTACCTACTATTAAGAAAAGTAAATGTCAGTAAAATGTTTTAGTGGGAAAGTTAAAATTCAACACTGAAAGGAGAATTTATTGACTAAGAATACTTTATCGTTGAAGGTCTATCTGAGTGTCTAGTGCATTTCTTTTGGCAAGTCCTTTTCCAAACTGGAACATATTGTTACAGTGATGTATGCCAAACTTAGCAAGACGCATCCCACATTCTAAAAAAATATAAAGACCAGCGTAGAACTTTGTTTCCGGTATTCCGTTCACTACCCCCTTCGAAATTCATTAACCAATGAGAAAGAATTTTCAAAACATCTCAGATACTGAAAAAGCTTGCAGAACTGGCAAACAATGAGATTCAATTCGAGCGCAGAATGGCAAAAGCCTCTATTCTCGAAAATTCCGTTAGATCGTACAATTCAGAATTTTACTAGCACTCCAAACTTAATTACTCAATACAAACGAGTATCTTACTTGCGGTACACAACACTGTCGTAAAATTACTTAATTTTTAATCGATCTGTGGTTAAATTCACGTACCACGCTACTGCATTCCATAGACACTAACTACATGATCAAAGTTCCCGTCCCAACACAGCATTTAATCCGCCAAGTACATCCCCTGTCTCTGTCTTCCGACGGTGTACTTTCAAAACCCACCGACGCACAATTAACAGCCACAAATTGGTAAGCTAGCCGAGTCTACGATGTCGTAATCATCAGCCACACCTAACAACAGAGGAGAAAGCGCTGATTCCAATGGAACTGTCGCGTGACTAGGTATCCCTTCAACAAGATTATGGGAAACTTCAAGCTGATTTGGTATTGTTGAAGCCACTACGTCTGTCAGCCGCGAGCAAGCTTGCACTTCTGCGGCACCGTATGGTCTTACAAATTACGACCGATGCAGAGATATATTGTTCTACAGTTGCAGGAGCGATACATAACACAGTCTCTACGTAGTATCGCATCCAGTTAAGAAGGATATTAATCCACTACGGCTGCACGCGGGCACCAGGCGCGCTTTCAACAGTAAGGTCCCTTCAGTATTTCGGCACGGTGCAAAGATAATTGCGATTGCTAGGTTTAGCGGCGAAACGAATATCGATTCGGTTTCATCCACGGAGTTGGGATTGTTGCTGGTTAAATTCTGGTAGGTACTCTGTTAGGAACAGAGATCGGCAAATCTTTACATAAATAAAAATTTCGAATCACGAATAGAAGGTAAAAAAATTATTCGTCAAGCATCGAATAAAGTTAACTTGGGTTAGGTCTGCGTGTGGTGAACAAAAAAATTAACATTATTTGTCAAATAATCTAAAGTGAAAATAACTTTTAGTAGATCCGTTATTGAAATAATTTTTTATTTAGATAATGCACAACTTTGGTTAGGAAGTACAAACCAATACTGGTCATTTTTAATTATCTCGAGGCGTATGAGAGGCGCCATGTGGTGTCACATGTGATAAGTAAATGTTCCGAACCCGAAAATTCTGAATTTAATGAAACTTCGTACGAGTGTAGAGCATATCGGAATAAGCAAGGAACCATTCTTTCAAGGAACCTTTTACAGTTATCACTTTTTTTTTAATATAACTTTCTTTTTCTTTTGGTAGTTTGATAGAGTTTGAGAAACATGAACAATTTTTATATTTAAAGTTTTGTTCTATCTATCACCGTTACAAAATTAACTAAGCATGTTCTATAGAGTAACCTTGTTTCCCATAATCGAGTGATTCAATATTATCCGAAGTCAGTAGAGCTGAGAAATACAGCTGAAAGTAATACTGCGACTCTGTGACTAATACAGCAAAATTAGAGTCACTAGATGGCCAGATGCAACCGAGCATCTCCTTAGCAATGCTGCACAGCTAGACAAATTACGGCCGATTTAAGTGGCATTATCTGGTGTCGGAAGGATGACGCTTATGGATCGCCAGCCATTCATTCCTCAGTATTTAAGACGGTAGAGTATTAATCTCTGCTAAGCATTCGCTAACTGTGCCGTCAGGATCGCGTTTGCACGCGAATGTCGTATTCGTAGAAGTAAGGATACGATTTGATTGTGTTACCGTGTCTATTCAATTCGAATCGATGATTGAAAGTGTTTCCCGAAGCTTCGAAAGCAAACATATTGTTCGGGGATCGGACTGGATCATATTTGCGCGAGCTGAACTTAATCTATGCCAATTTTCAAACGACAAATATAATAGAATACTGCAACTAGTCTCTATCATTTTACTAAAAAGATTTACGAAACGTTAAAAAACCTTCACTCCCAAAGTAGAACCACCTACTATCATTCACAACCATTTGCAATCAAGTCAATTACTTTCGCTGCTTCAGAATAGAAGAAGAAAAGAAACTTGATCGTAATCCCAGCACGACGCCAAGAAATCTGCTGAAAATCCAACGAGCACTAATACACCGTTAACTGAAACCAGGCCACATCAACCAGTATGATAAGATAGACATGTACAGGGTGTGTCAAGATACCTAGTACAAATTTTTACAGATTTCACATAGTTGTAAGGTGATATTACGACCAGTTCAACAATTTCTCATCAAATAATGTATTACCAGGAAAATACAACGTTTCATCAAAAGAAAACCAACTCACCTTAAAACTTTTCTTAAGTACAATTTTTATTCCAACATAAACTTCAATGTAGTTGAATATATTTTGCGAATTACAAGGAGATGGTAGCAAGCACAGACTTTTCCTTTTATGCAAATGTTTATTACTATCAAGTAGAGTAAAAAATATTTGTTTTTTATACATATCTATTTTTCAGAAAATGTGTCTTTGCTTTTGCCCTGATATCGAGCTTAAAAATAAAGATACAACGGTTCCCTTGGAATATGTTTCTCCTAGAACCTGTAATTTCGGCCCAAACCGTGGAAAAAAGAATTGAACCAAAATTATTAAAATTGCGACTAGGAGAAGGCGATTTTTACGATGAATGCACGATTTTCGGGGTGCATAGACAACTGTTTTTTTTTTATCTCGGAACTAGAGTTTCTACACTTTAATATCGAGGTTCTGTGACGAAAGGAATATATTCTGAACATTCTGTAAAAATTTCAAATCGACCTCCATCTTTTCGCTATCACAACAAGGCCACAGAAAAAGCGTCTACACATCAGACTGCTTTAGCGCCGTCACATATATTTATATATTATCTCTCACAATTTTTTTTTACAGTTTATAGTATTAATAAACATTACCCAAAAGTTTCTACTCACAACTTGAATTCATTTCCTTGTAATTAATTCCCCCCAAAAATCTGTATTCACACTTCATACGGCATTTGTCTCAGGTCACCCTGTATATGTGAGAATTTTCCGTAACGAAGCGAGCTGGCAGTTGCACAGTTGCGTTTCAACAAAAGGGACGGGAAATGGAGACGGATGCGCGGTCGGGAGGGGGGGGGGGAGGAGGCGGTGGCCGAATACGCGAAACACGAAGAATGTCGAAGAACAAGGAGTACAGAGCCGTCGCTGGAGGGTTGGACGGGGGTGGGCAGGTGGGGTGGCTGAGTTGTGTCCTGCCGATGACAATAATATGCGTCCCGGAAAATTACATTCTCGTTATTTCTGAGCGGCAGTGCTCTTTGGGGCGAGAGAGCAGCCGTTATTATGCGTCCGTTTCCCAGGGATGAAACGACGTCCACGAAAAACCGAAGCAGAGAGGAGATGATGGGAAATGAGGTGAATGTTCGTCTTTTCCCGCGACTCGCCGTGGAAAGAATGAGAAAGTCGTTCCCTCCACAATGGTTAAGCAATTTCGTCGTGCCTACGGAGGTGCCTTTGCATTATTATTTCCCGTATTACGGGAATACGCCCATTTTAATGAGTCTTTCTCTCTGCCCGTTTCATTTGCAGACGAGCCCCTTCGCTAATAAACGTCCCACGTTTTACGCTCCCCGCTTCATATGCCATAGAATCTTTTCTAAAGTAAGATGTTACGAACGAATAAATACTTAGCATAGAAACGTCACGTTATTGTTACGTGTGCTGGATCAACGTACACGCTCCACTCGTGCCTTTAGGCAATTCTTTCCATTCTTTGCACTGATTCGTAGATGAAAGGTAGATAAAGAGTTCTCGAAACATGATTATTTTCAAGTATCTCAGGTTTATATGTTTGTATAATTTATTCTTCATTTATAGAAAGAAGGTGTGAAATCGAAAAAATTTATATAACTTTTAAAAAATTGAAAAGATTTGAACATTATCTTTTGAAAGAAGTAGTAAAAATTTCATTCAGAACAATGAAAAATAGCTTTCTACTGGTATGTAATTTATTCACATTACATCTAGTGTGCAATATTTATACAAATCAGTCGTTGTAACAACAACAAAGATTAATCAATTTTGGCAAAAATCTGTCAACTTACTGTCTTTCCATTTAACATTTAACTGAATTGGTATTTAATATTCTACTACTTTTTCTGATCATAGCACTCGAATATCTTCAATTATTGGAAAGTTACAATGAATTTTAAGTTTCGCACAGCTGATGTTTTTGGACCGTTTCACGTTCCTTCTGAGATTCAGGCAAACGACGAGAAGTGTGTTTTAATCATCCACATATAAAATTCGAACAAAATCTTTTACTTCAATAGCAATAGAAGTGCTTTTAATCATAACTGTCAAGGTTCTTATGAGTGGAAATGAATGTGGAAAGAATTCGTGGACGTTATATGCATAACGAACGTAGGTGTTTGTCAATCGTACCCTTGAGTTTGTTAATTCCACATGACAAACTACAACGCTGCAGGAGACAGCAACGAATACCTACAGGTTTCACGAAATTCGCTGTTCTAAGTCGATAACTTCAAATCTATTATAGAAACTTAAAAAAGTCTAAAATAAATGTATGCTATGAAAAGTGTGCGAGAATTACGAGTGCATGGCTTCAATGAGGAATAATGTTTAGGAGTTTCTTCCTGAAACTAAATATTCAAAATAATCCAACTAATCATACTGTGACTATGTACAATCCTGTGTATGAATTTAATGAATAAAGAACGGGTTCAAACAGTTAATTGCTAAGTGGCCGACACATTACAGTTGCATCCTTGTTACCTGGGATTAGAATAATGGAAAGCTGAAATTGATTATAACTAGTCGTAACTAGTAGTAATTAGATCGTGCACTCACGAACTCCGTGTGATTAGGACCAGAGTTGAAGGTACCCTGCAATTTCCAGAGAACCAATCGCAAAGCGTTCGTGTACACGCAGTTTGACAAGTTTAAAAGCCATAGTACATGTACCATTTTCAGCCCCTTTATAATACAATATTCTATTTATTACATTATGTCAAACACTGAATCCCTGAAATTTCCATTACGTTCAATATAATTATTAACATACTTGCAGATACTAGTTACGTGAGATTAAGTTGGAGTGCCACGGCATATATTGTTGCAACTAGCCAACGCGAGAATTGGTCAGAAGTTTTCGTATTATAGGTGGATAATTAAACAGCATGTTGGTCAATAAATCACGAATTCAATTAATTGGATTATTAAACGACAGGAAAACTTGTTTAACTAGTTTAGCCAGTATTAATCGTCGAACATATAAGGATTTCATTTCAAACCATTATGAAATAATGTATGTGCATTGAAATTCCAATAAATACAACAAACACGTGCAGCTGCTTACAGGAAGTAAATAGCGTTTGTTTATTAATACTAATATAATTAACCAACACTGCTTGCTTTTACAAAACAGAACTGAATACAAACTGTTTTCTGTTTACCCATTAATTGGACTACTCTGCGTGCTTACATGCTCTTTATACAAGAGGCGATTTTAATCGCCTGATGAGCGTATTATGCATGTAGTTTCTAGTGTAAAGTGCTATGCGATGTGTGATCGATAATGTAAAAGTAATATTACATGGTATACACGTAATTACACACGTGTAATCTTCCAGCATTAAAATGTAAAATTTATTTCGCTGTATAAATTAAAAAGCTTATTGGAAACAGTGATGAAGTTATTGATTTGCTTTTTAGTAGTGTATAACTGCATTGTGGTTGCATTAATAAACGCTTATTTTATTCACTGTTATATGGGGGACGGACTTAGAATTGGGAATGTAAAGTTCAGTAACCGAAGTAATAAAGTATTTGTGGTGTTAAGACACTCAATTCTCTAATAAACAATTTTTTTCAAGTTTTCTGATATAGGGTAAATCCGGGAGACGGGATTGACCTAATGTAAAATGGCAATTAAAAATAAAATAGAAATTATTTATTTTATCAGAACAAAGCTATATGTTCAGAATGTTGTGTTGATTCAGAAAAACTGGTCGATATTTGCTTTAAGACAATATTTACTGTAAATCGGGTTGAAAACTGAAGTCATGACATCTGACCATCTCTCCCAAGGTGCCGGGAGAAATGGTTTCCGTTGTTGGCAGAGACCACTCACATAATAATAAAAAATAAAAAAATAAACAAAAATAATAAAAAAATTATAACTCGACCATCTCTCCTTTTTGCAGCGAGAGATGGTCTTCTCGTTAGCTTAGAGAGGAAGAGTTAATATGGCCAAATACTTTAGCTGCATTGTCCCTCAATATCTCTACTATCATATTATCCCTAACATTAAACGAAAATAAACTTAGAAGTATATTTTAAATACGATTCTGCATACCGCTGTTTGACAAAAGAGGTTAAATGTAACCTCAATTTACCTTTTAAAGCCTATAAATCCAGAAAAACACAGAAGGAAGCGAAATGACGCTATTCATTCAACTGTTTGGCTTCTAGAGAAGTAATTGGTCTGCACTTTAACGCATTTTTACGTAGAGATTCTGAAATATAACGACTCGACCAACTCTCCGGCCCGACCGTGTCTCCCGGATTTACCCTAGTAGAGCAATCATCTTTGCATATTCACGTATAAAATGAATATTCGTCATATGTGCGCTTGAATAAGCATACATAAGTAGACATTTCGAAATAACATAGGAAGTAAGAAAGTCCATAACGAAAACGAAAAGTAATGTGGATTCAGGATAAACTAAAAGAACCACGAATATTTTGAGTCAGACATTAATTGAAAATACAAACAAAGCATATTACCTAAAATACCAGCCACTTTGCACTACTTACCTGTAATCGTACAAAGAACTATGTATTGCCTTCGAAGCATACAGAATTGACTATTCTACAAAACTATTCATAAATTCTATTAATCACTTTATAATTATCCATCCTAACTTCCATCATCATTCTCCTAAAACAGCCTACATGCTTGTTCGTAATCTTCTTCTTATATCGTTATTTATACTTTACCAATAAACTCCATCGGACGTGAAATCGCCCCTAAAAGAAGCAGTGGTTGGGGAGCACCTTCGGGCACAAAGCATTCAATCTCTGAAATACTACCCTCTACCCTTAAGCACCTCCACTGCCGAATAAATTATCGTCATGGAGCCCGGTGGAATCGTACGAAGGTAATCCTTCCACAAAGTTTTCATTGCGCACTCCCACGAAGGGGAGGTCTGCGAGGGAAGCGAGCAGATAGTTTGCAGCATCATTAAATCGTTTCGTTTTGCAGTCACAAAGGCGAAAGGGGCGGCGGAAATTTCGAAAATTCTCGACGCTCCGTTGAATGGGAGTAGTCTGACTCGGAGCAATCACGGTGGATGCGGCACGAAGATATCGAACGGACGAGGATAAATGTTGAAACCAGACTCGGAGCGAAGGGAGCATTAATGGTCTATAAGGAGAACGGCCGATTGGTTCTGTTTCTCCTGCAATTTGTACTCGCAAGTCAGCTACGGAAGAATCGCGGTCGTTAAGATCGCTGCCAGAGTAAAGAAGCGCTTTACGATTGTTAGCCTGTATCTTCTTTGGCTGCTCCGTGCCTTTTCGAAACGAAAGGAACGTTCTCCAGATATATACGGTGCTCGAGTACAGGTGGACATACTTTTAGGGAAGGATTTTACAGGCAGAAATAAGACGAAAATCAAGAATGAGAAAATTGCGTTTAAGGTTTCGTTTCCGAGTTATTAGATAAGTCTACTGCCGCCGCGCAGTAGTATCAAGTTAGTCAGGTCAGACACGGCGAGAGCAGTAGTCTAAGCCCCTCGCGCAAGACACTTCTTACGCGTACTTTCAACAATTCATAACTACAATCAGAAACGAAGCCCCAAGCGCAATTCCGTCGTTCTTGACTTTCGTCTTATTTTGGCATGTAGATCCACCCCTTAATTGCCCACCTGTAGTCGAATATCTTCTATGTCTGCTGGATTTCGTGTGCTGCGTATACGTTATATGTACTTGAACTTGGTGGAAAAGTGAAGGAATTAAGCTCTAAAGGAAGAGGGTAGAAGAAGATTTACAAGATGTTTAGTTGTAAGTCAATCAAGGTTCAGTTTAACTTGTAGTGGAAAAATATTGTATAACTGTTGTGAATAATAGACTCGCTTTAAGTGACAACGAGACAATCATTGAAGTCTTTCTACTGTAATACAGTAAGATAATTTTTAGTTTATATTTTGGTTGTAATTCCGCGATAGTTTAATTCATTAATGTGAAGATTAGGAACAGTACGTTGTTATATGAGTAGAACTGAAGGATTTCATGAAATTGTATGAATGTTACGAAGTTTATGAAAAATATCGATAAGAATTAATAAAATCATAACTCTTGAACATTAAATCTTAGCAGAAGGTAAATATATTACCATAAAGATTTGAAATTGCTTCTCAAAGTATTCCTTTGAGAAGCAATTTAAGATCTTTATGGAATAAATATAAATAATACCTACATTGATGCTTCCAGAGATATTCATGATAGAAATATTATATCACAAGTTAGAATTTCTGGTAATCAAGATTCATAGAGTTTAGCATAAATTATGCTTAAATTTATCTGCACCAATCAAAGCTGTCGCATTCAGAGGTGTTTCGTCCTTGATCCTTTCGGACCAGAAAAAAATTTCCATGGGCGAATCGTAAATCATCGAACGTGTCACGAGTTTTCCTCCGATGATAGAATTTCTGCAGTGTTCCGAAGCTCGAACGGAATTCGACAGATCACAATTAATTGGCGGGGCAATTAAACCGCCTCTGAGTCGTAGAAACGTTTCATAACGATGAGGTATGAATAACGGTCTTCCACGATCGTGGGTTTCGCAGGAAACTGGCACAGTAGGACAACGGCGAATAACAGGAAGTTTGAAACGTATGCAATTTTCAATAACTTGTAACGTTTGTTAATGTACATGCCGTTCAAAATATTATTTGTGTAAATACATAGTAATGCCATAATTAAATAATTTCTTTTTTGATTCTGAAATGAACGTCGAAGAAAATTTCGTTATTTGAAATTTTTTAAGAAAATGGTTTTCATTTCAGATAGGGGTATTTTCTTTTCATAAAGTAATTCTATTTCCTTGTACATACTTTGCAAATTAAATGACTAACATAGCATATGTTGTGGGTATACTGGTAAAACACATTAATTGTAAGTCATAACATAAGAAATAAAAGATTTTTATACTAAATGAAGTTATTTATTCTACAATGTATGTCATGTAAAATACATTAATTTAAAATTTAAAAAAATAAATAAATGTTATCGGCGCGTGGCTCGGTCATCACCGAGCCACGCGCCGATAACATTTATTTTTTTTTAAATTAAAATTACTTCGGTCGAAATTTTATAACATTTTATTAATTTAAAATGTTTTAAATTCAGTTTCTGAAAAACCATATGTACATAATGACTTACAATTAGTGTGTTTTACCAGTATATTCACAATACCCTGGATTAATTAAGAAGCGTCAAATACTTTTTACTTTCAATTTACCGTCTGGATAATATCATATGTATTTCGACGAATCCAGAACATCGAGAAAAAACCTGGTCCTCAGCACTCTTATCATTACGAATACCAGCGTATGCCTTTTGCCTTAAAAAATGCGCCCATCATATTTTAACAATCCACGATAAATAAATTTAGCACACGAAAATCTAAAAAACTGAACTGGGAAAAAGCTTCGACACAAATTTATCATATTCAAAGCTATACATACCTGTGTTGCAAACAAAGGAAATTTGCATTTAATCCACTTTATTATTTTAAAGTAATTTTTTGCAACCTAATGTTAGCGGTGTGCTGGTTTTACGAAAGTTCGTGGAAATTTATGTAATTCAACCTACGCTGTAAATGCGTACGGAGCAGCAAATAGACTTGCGCGAGACAAAAGCGGCAAGTTTAACAATGCGTGGGCGCAGCCCGATAAAACAAGTACCGTTCTACGCGGAACGGCTATAGCGCCATAATAGAAATTAATTTGTCCCGGCACTTCCTAATTTTCGGCACTCGCCCATATCCGCTGCACTTCCCGACGTTACTATATAACAAAGTTTCCAAATTAATTTAGTCATCGCGTGTCACATTCATTAAGCACGAGGTATATTTTCATTTATTTATTTAGACACAATTTTGTCCCCCTTTGTTAAAAAATACATATTACTCTTCACTGAGTTATTGGATGACAATGTATTAAATGGAACGTAACGAGTGGAATTATTATTGACAACATCACGAATACGTGTTAACCAAAACATTTATAACAATATTGATTTTACTCGCGTTTCCTTATATTTAATAATTTATCTCTGATTGTCTGTAAAATTACTACCATTATGTATTATTGACAACAAATTCTATTTAAAACAAAATCGTATTATAAAAAACACTAGATAACAATGTCGAATAAAAATGCATGTGCTAGTCACAATCACGAATTTTTTAAATTCTGTTCTGCAGTTCTACAGTTCATTAGTTTCTACAAAAATTATTTATGTTTTTAATGATACGGTTTCATAGAGCCCCGCTTCCCAAATGAACGGTTAAATAGAACTAATTTCAACCACATTTTCCCATGCACTAAATTCGTTCAGCTTCCAAACACTTCAACGTAAAAACGACAAAACAGACAGGGCAAAGTGAAATATGTACGGCCATGAAGGAAGCGTACATACGTTCGCCCTCGAAATTAAAAATTCACGATGTCAACTCCCTGCCGCGTTCCAGTAAACCGTATTAAAAATTCATGCCCTCCGCTTCCTCGTCTCGTCAGCCAGATAGCTTTTTGTTTCGCATTCTCCATTTTCTTCTTATTAAACCCAGCATTGGCCCTGCTACAGCTGCGGTTCAAGATCGGAACGGGGGACAAGCACGAGAGTCCAAGCCGAAGACCATTCAATGGCGGTGCCCTCTGTCCTAAAAATCAAAGGATCACGCCAGCGGGTTGCAGCCCGGTTTTATTAAACGAATCCATCCGACGTCCTCACCCCACGGCGGGACAGGACGGGCATTGAGGCCGGGGATCCGGGAAATAGGACAGGGCAGCCCGCATCAGAGGAAACGAGCGCTTCGAAATCGGCCGTGCTCGTTACGAATAAATAAATAAAAGAGCGAGTGAAATGCGTCGTTCGTGAACCCACAGGTGTGTCGTACTGCAACGTTTAACCAGCGCCCGGAACGCCATTACGTTCCGAGTTTATGGCTGTGGCCCGATGTAACCGGCGTATCCTGGGCCGAGGGTGAACGACGGGAAAATATAACTGCGGTGTGTCGTTATAATTAGCCTTCCATTACGTTTCGCCTCTATTTAACGTCGTTAGTTCGAGGTCATGGACTCGATGCTTTCTAAGCCAACGTCCACGAGCTTCGCGGTTTTCACTGCAACGAAGCAGATGGGATTGTTAAGGTCAGAACTCATACTTGGACCTTTGTGGGATTGTAAAGCCAAATGAATTCTGATTAAGTCGAATTAATATGAGTTGCCTGTTTAAACGAAAGGATAGTTGCTGAATGACTCCGCGGAAATATAAAGAAGATTTTAAGGATAATCTCAGAATTTTGCAATAAGATGCTGTAGGTGAATTAAGTAAGCTATGGTTACAGGAGATCGAAGGCTGTAAGCACCTGAATTTCTAGGTCGTTTTATTGTGAGTTGGTGATTATGAATATCACATTTTTTTGTACCAACAACTTTTTAGTCAAACTAAAAAGTGTTAAATAACACTGTTTAAGACAGACAATAATCGTAATATAGATAGTTATTTATCTGGTAATTGTAACGTCTTTTATATTTAATGGCCACAGTGAAAGCAAACTGATATTTCATCCCTCTAGATAGAAAAGAGAATTATTGGTTTGATTAGTAAGTGTTGGTTGTCATTGCTTTGAGTATTGAAACTGATCTTCCAATAAACCTTACCAGTTATAAAATTTCCTACTACATTGGTAATAACAGGACGTTTCAAAAATAGATGGAAAAATAACTTTCTAATCCGTAATAAGGACACATGTATTTCAAATATTATACTCAGTAGGTAATTTCGTGAGCGTATAAATGTATATTTTATCAGTTTATAACGAGTAATTAAAGTTCTACAGAATTTTCTAACCGAAAGCCTTCGTTCAGTTTTTCATGGCTAAAAAAACCATATTACACAATGAAATCACTTTTGGCAAAGCGGAATCCTCAGTCATCGTTAGGTTCTGATCCTCGAAGCTAAAAGGAGGTTTAATTGGAACGAGAATAACTCGTTCGTCGAAGTAAAACTGGCACATCGAGTCCCTTTGCACGTTTAAATATTTATCTGTACAATGTACACGTTCGCCTGTATTTTATGGTGCCTTTCTATCGATATATGTAGCAGTTCCTTTAAATAATGCAACTTATTTGCGAAACAAAAGAAAATGTTGTTTTTCCGTTTACGCAGCTTGAAGCAGACTGAATATACGCGAGCGTCGACAGGAGAGCACGTTTCATTACAAATTCTCTCGAAAACCTCGAAGCGCAATCCCTTTTACGCGGCTTTCCTCTTCGTACGTTTCGTTTTCATCGCCGGCTTTCCGCATCGACGAGCATTCTAGTAATCCGATGCGATGCGATGCGTCGCGACGTCTGGCGACATCGTTACCAGATACGTCGATGACCCGTTCGGACATTCGGCGAGGATGAATTTCATAATATCCGTAGACCTATTTACATTCAAATAGCGAATTAACGTCAAACAGGGGGGACGTTCTTGTACTAGGTGCTCGTCTCAAAGCGTTACCAGCTGCTTTTTCCGAGATTATTAACGCTTTATTGTCGGGTCACAGGATATTCTGTTCTGTTAGGTTCGATGGTTACCCACGTGTCACCAATTCTTGTATGTTTTCAGTTCAGATAGGTATACTCTGATTAAACACTATAGCCTTGTCCATTCTGTGGTCCACCACACCGCAAAATGTACATATCCACTTCGAATCCCACCACACGTGAAAGGGTTATTATTAAACGTTACTCCACATATTAATAAATTTAAAGCAATTTTTCCTGAGGCTGAAAATTGTTATGGTTAATAATCGACGCATGCATGTTTAAAGATGCTTTTTGTAGAAAGATTTTGTAGAAATTTCTACATTTTTGGATGGTGGATCATTATATTCTTAACTGGTATATAAAACAATATTTGCATTCTTTTAATAATTCGCCTCGAAATCAGATAATATTTTTAAATATTATCAGATTTCGAGGCGAATCTGATAATATTTTCGAAATCTGATAATATTTTTAAATATTATATTTAATATATAAATATTATATATTAAAAGCTTTTATACGGAAAACTTTCGTCTGACGAATACAAGGTTCAAATGACCTTATTCTATATATCAAGTTATACTTTTAAGGAAAGTGAAGATCTTAGTTAGATCATAGGAAGAACAAAGTCTATTTAACATAAAAACTTAATTTTAAATGCTAATTTTAAAACCCCGTATGCACTATTCAGGGATTGAAGGTGAATACGAATATAAGTTCCCTGCTTTTATTGATTGAAAATCACATTTCTGCTTGTTTAATCCATTAACAGCCCGATTAAGTAACACAATACGAGTAAAAAAATACATTGTAAACGTCCCCATATAATTATCTCCTTCCGTTTCTTCAAAAGAAAATTACAAAAGCTACTCACGTTTCGGCCGTCTAAACCAGAGCCTCCCCATAACGTGTTAAATCTTTTTATCATTAAATACCTATCATTAAACCACCGTTTCTTACCAAACACTCCTTTCTTACCCCCACGTATCTATAGTTGCACAAGTGCAAGCCATCATTACACTGATTTCAAAGAAGCAGTATTTAAAACGACAACTAAATTGATGTCCAACCTTTCGCCTCAAAAGTCGTGTGCTACTCCAGCCCTAAACGTCACAAAACAGCTCGCTCGTGAAGTCGTCTGTTTCGTAAATCTCATTCGTTCGACCCCAGTCGTTAAGGAACGCCTGATCGCTCGCAGAATGTCCGTGCTCCCCGACGTTTTTTTCCGCCAAATACCGAGACGGCTTTCTTCGCGCGAAACAGTAACAGCGTTCCGGGGAGAACGGAGTAACAATGTCAATGGGATGGATTATCGCCGACATTATTGCGCGTCGCGGCGCCGCGTCCTCTTTCCTCCAGCAACGATTGGCATCATCGTGGGCGTCGTTGTCGTCGTACCGATAATGAACGAGCAGGTCCCTCGGTATTGGCATCGTTTCGCATACTACACTTCCTCTCTGCATAATTTACGCGGGGCCCTCGATAATATTCGGCGAGATGCCTTCCTACAGACCAGGCATGTCTCGCAGCTACCCTTTTGGAATTTCTAATCGATCCCGCCGTCGCGTCGTTAAGATAGTACATCGCGAGTGTATCGTCGGGCGTGTGATCTTACGCATCGGTCCGATTACGATCAATTTTTAATTCCCCTTCGTCGTTCGATTTCCGAAAGCTGGACCGAAACCTCTCTGCCTTTCGTGACATCATTTCATGACCCTTTTAACACGATCGTTTGGTGAGGGGGATTTTACTGCCCCACAGGGGATGCGATTTCGGACTACGGTATTCAGTACAGTTTACTAGCAAGTCAGAAAATGTGTCAAATTATTGTAACCGTACAGGAATCGTTAGTAAAGATACAGAAGGGCGTAAGTTATTATTTACAGCAAGCATTAGATACTGTTTGGTCGCCGCACTACAAAATCTGATACGAGGGATATATGCCTGGTTTGCCAACCGTACTATAATATATAGTATTGCATTATATTTTCTTCTAGTGGACTATATAATGTTGAAAAAAGATATAGTACGTAAAAATACTGTATTTCCGGTTCATCTATAAAATTCTACAATTTTCACTTTTTTTTTATTCTATGGAAACAACAAATTTCAATTTGCGAATTTAAACTTTAAACTTCTGAATGGGACTTAAAAAAATGTCGTCTATGATCTGTTTGTGAAAATTTATATAAAATAATTTCGTACTTCTTTCCTATTCGCGCCCTTCTATTCCCTATTTTTTTCTTTAATGAAGTGGCGAGAAGAGAAAAACAGAGCTAGGCTATCTCTTATAAGAAATGAGCTCCTCATGTGTTAATTTGGACTTTCAGTGGAATCCAACCTTGGACATATTTTTTGAAGACAATAACAATATAATTTTATTTCGTACCACTTTCTGCCGAAAAGAACTATACTTTTTATCACATTTGGTCGTAGAGTACTATATTTTTCTGAAAAAAATTGACAATCCTAATATGCCCCGTAACGCAGCGAACGTGTTAACGACAATTGTAAAATCATCCTATTTGTAAAATGCCTAGATAGTAGGGTGGTCCTTATTTTTCAACTTTAAAATATATATTGTCTGACCCTCTTAAAATCTTCTATTTGACAAAAAAAAATATCTCCGTGTTTTTTATTTGTATATTTTGATATATAAAGGTCGCTCAAGGATTTTATATTTCGCATGTAGGGGAGACCGGGGCAAAATCGGGACGTTAAGAATAAAATCTCTTAACTTTGACATTATTAAGTAAAAAACAAATTGCAATTGGGATTCATTAGAATAAACTCTTTTTTAAATAATGGTACATATCTAATTTGTTTAATAGAAGGAAAAATACAAAAAAATAATGATTTAAAATATGATCCGTTTTTAACCTAGGTAAAACCGGGTACCATACTAGATACTGGCCCTAGCACCTATAACAACGAAACTCATCCAATTCTCCAGTCCCCCAACCAGTTAGAATAAGCTGTAAAGGAAAAAATTTTTCAGGGGGGGTCAGAAGAAATTTTTAAAAAATTTCATTTTTTAAATTTATACCAAAATAGTAATATTTCATTGCCGTTGAGCGACCTTTAATCCTTAATATATTTTAATAAAATTTTAGACGAAATTCTTTTAAACTATTTGGAAGCTTCTGGGAGGGTCAGAAGAAATTTTTAAAAAATTTAATTTTTTACCATCCATATAAGGACCACCCTACTAGATAGGTAGCTAATATAAAAGAGTGTATCATCGCTGAATGTGGTAAAATATCAGACTACATATCATGATACATTACACAGTGTAAGACAATCTTTACTTTATCGATTTCGAAAGTGTCATGATGTAAATGGTCACTACATCGATCCCTATCTGTAAATAGAACTAACATTAGTAACAGAGTGATGGTTTATTCTCCTCACAATTTTCTCCTTCCTACATACAACTACCACAGCTCGACCAATAAGACTTGAGACACTTGTATTCGGCGAAAGATGTACTACAATCCTGCTATAAAAAAAACATATGTTCTCATATAAAAAATCATACGTCACCTTTAAATCTCCGAAGCGTCTCCACCTTGAAAATTTTCTTTTGACCTATATTATGTCAACCTTGAAACCATGTGATTTTATTTCAATCGATTTTTCCCTATAGCTAACAATATTGACGTAAATCAAGAAGGTAGTATTAGGTTACCCACCCTGTATATTATGTACATATATATATATACCAGTGACCTACATTATCGAAATGAAAAATTTTCTCCGTTAGCATCACTCCGTATTAAATATGCAAGTTACAGATTGCATTACCATTTATACGTTTTTTTTTCTCTATCCCCATTTCATATGCATATATACCCCTTTATTTAAAAACTGTCTCTCGTTACTGTCCCGTCGTAAAATATCTTCCATAAATTCATTAGAAACTTCCGGCAGCAGCATTAAGCGGCCACAAATAACTCAACTAACCACGTGTATGAATAAAATTTGCATAATTTCCCTGATACTCTGGCCCCCACTACAGAAAAACGGAATATATTTACAGCTACCAGCGAGTGCGCCATCCGCCGACATTTATTTCCTACTTTCCGTTACGGCCGTCAATGCGTGGGAAGCACAAAAGAAGGACCTGTTCGCCGACAGAGAGCTCAAATTCTTCCGGGATCGTGGTCTCGCGAAACGGCCGCACGAACCACGGATCAAAGGATGCGCACGAAGGAAAGAACGAGCCGCTCCCTATGCGGATGTCCAAGCATGGGTCGTGCATAAAAACTGTGCACGGCTTGAATGTTACGCTGACATATGCATACGTGTGTATCTTGGCTCGGCGGTATCATAACTATAGACGATTCGACGTGACAAGGGATAGGGATACATACGTTTCCCCAGGGGTAGTAAGCGAAACCACCGCCAGCCCCGATCCACATAGCTGGTTATGGACACGTGGACGGAATATTGGTCACGCAGGTATTCCCGTGCCTGGGGAGCTGAATACGCGAAACAGCAATTAGGAAAATGACTGCTTCGCATACGCTAAGAATCGAATGATTTTTTAATAGAGTCTGGAGAATTGTCTGGGTCGCTTCGAGATCGTTTTATGTAATGGTGACCTAGCAATGGCAGCCGTAGTTTACAGCGCCATTATCTATAAAAAATAATGATGCAAGATGTTAAGTAGAATAATTGCACGTACAATGCACGTTCCCTAAAAACACGGCCTCATTATCATGTACCTTTATTAAAAAAAAATACTATAATCTATAGGGTAAATCCGGGAGACGCGGTCGACCTAATATAAAATGGCTATTAAAACTAATACAGATATTACATATTTTATCAGATTCAGAAAAACTGGTCGATATTTGCTTTAAGACAATATTTACTGTAATTCGGGTTGAAAACTGAAGTCATGACATCTGACCACCTCTCCCGAGGTGTCGGGAGAAATGGTTTTCGTCGTTGGCAGAGACCACTCACATAATTATTTATGGAAAATTAACAAAGAAGAAAGCAAAATTATTTATGAGTGAATACAACTACAGATTCATTCATACTTAATTTGTTTCCTTTAAACAAGTAAAGAACACATCGAAGAAAAAGTGAACTACCTACTGGCGATTAGAATGGCAAATGAATACAAAAGTAAATAAATAAAATAAATAAACAAAAATAATAATAAAATAATAATAAAAAATAAATAAATAAACAAATATAAAAAAAAAAATCATAACTCGACTATCTCTCCTTTCTGCAGCGAGAGATGGTCTTCTCGTTAGTTTTGAGAGGAAGAGTTAATATGGCCAAATACTTTGGCTGCATTGTCCCTCAATATCTCTACTATCTTATTATCCCAAACATTAAACGAAAATAAACAAAGAAGTATATTTTAAATACGATTCTGTACACCGTTGTTTGACAAAAGAGGTTAAATGTAACTTCAATTTACCTTTTATAGCCTATAAATCTAGAAAAACACAGAAAGGAAGCGAAGCGACGCTATTGATTCAACTGTTTGGCTTCTAGAGAAGTAATTGGTTTGCACTTTAACGCGTTTTTACGTATAGAGTCTGAAATATAGCGACTCAATACAACTCTCCGGCCCGACCCCGTCTCCCGGATTTACCCTACTTATATAATCATTGTGTCACTGATTCATCACCATCCAGCCCAAACCGCTGACCCTAGAAACATGAAATTCAGAGGGTATATTCCTTTTGCGACGTAGATGCTCGATAAGCAGGGATTTTTTTAAATTCCAACCCAAAGGGTGTAAAAAGGGGTAAAATATGTTTTCTCGAACTCCTTATTATTTCTTAGCCCCGATTAGATATCCACTTGGTTTTTCCTTACAAAGGTTACCCACACAAATGCCTAAAAATCAGATTCAGCATTTTGCCCTAATAAACCCCTAAGGGAGTGAAAAGGGGTGAAATGCGCTTCCATGTATTTCTTAAAATCTCTTCGGTCCGATTAGATATCAACTTGATTTTTATTTACAAAGGTTACCCACACAAATGCCTAAACACCAGATTCAGCATTTTGCCCTAATCAACCCCTAAGGGAGTGAAAAGGGGTGAAATGTGCTTCCATGGATTTCTTAAAATCTCTTCGGCCCGATTAGATATCAACTTGATTTTTATTTACAAAGGTTACCCACACAAATGCCTAAAAATCAGATTCAGCATTTTGCCCTAATAAACCCCTAAAGGGGTGGTGAAAAGGGGTGAAGTGTGTTTCCATGGAATCCTTAATATCTCTTAGACCCAAAGCGAAGCGCGGGGGTATTTTGCTAGTGATTAATAATGATTCAACTAAGCTCATAAGATCAGCTGAATTCTCTCGAGTAAAGTCATTGTGCATCGTTAGCATAATACAAGTGAATAAGAGAATCATCCTTCTTCGTCACGTCGATTCAGCTGCAATAAATGCACCCCTCTTCAAGAATACCCGCGACAAACACCTTTCCTCCATCCCCAAAGTTTCGAGCAGTGATCCAGCAAAGGCGAATCGTCTAAATTCGAATACTTACGCCGCAACCCTTTCTATCGTGATTAACCGAAGCAACGGAAGCCTTCCCATTGCCGAAATTCGCCACGTTACTAACGCCAATACGCAGAGAGTCGCGAACGTGTATACAGGCGGCTATACGTGACCGAAATTTCTCCCACCTGTTTATATGACGGCAATCAATGGCCAGACGACTGATCAATTATTCCGAGCGACGTACAAATTACCGTTTCGACGATCCGAATGATCATCGAGAGGCGAACTTCCCGCTTTTTCACCCCCTCCCCATCCCCCTTCCCCCCTAACGAGGGATGAACACAGGGGTGGGAGGTAGCAGTGATTACAGCGGGCGATAATACGAAATTAAAAAGTCGCGATTATGTTACACGCGGCCGCGTTCGACGGGATTAAAACGTGCAGATTGAAATTAACATTGCCAGCTCGTTTCACCCCTTTCGTTCGCACAGCATTTCTGTCTCTTTGTGTCCAATGTGCGGGGTGTTGCGATTCGTCCTGCGTCCCGAGCTCCACACCTTCTCGCCGTGTAACGCAAAATTCGGTTGAAAACCCGGTTACATTGACGGGCGGACATGAAACTAACTGAATTAAACCGTTCCTGGCATAATCGGTTGCTGTAATCGCGGCTTGTGTTACTTTAGTCGGAAGCTTTATTCATGCGCACCTGGCCATACGTATTGTCCAGTTACGTAGATTCGTAATCGGTATTCCGTGACGTTGTTTATCGCTGCTGAACGAATCTAGTCGACTAATTGATTTCCTGCTGGTCATTTGCAACAGGGAGGATTCCTTCTAATAGGTTATATGTTGGGTCCTTCTTAGAATCGAAGATAGTGATGTAATAGATACATTTCCAGTACTGTCAATCACTCTCAAATTTACCTACGCGCAATTTTCATAGCGATATAATTAACAAAATGATTCGTATCCAACTTATTTGGGTCAAGATAGTCAGAAGATAGTCATTTCTGCAATAAATAAATTTTACATGCACACAATTTCTATGGAAAATTTTATGAGAGAAGAAATGCCTTAAAAAGCAGAGCCTATTTACAAAAAGAATAGCTTTAACGCTAACTTTCTAAGAATATAATATCAAATTACACAAATTATCGTTTTAAGTAGAGTCCAGATTAACCAAAATTCGGATTATCGAGACTCCATCTGTGTGAAATGGGAAAAAGACATAAGGACCTACTCTGTACTACTATTTTTGTGATTAGTTTACTGTGATACCTCTAACTATACGTAATCTGAATATGGACCAGCCATAGATACATTTATCGACGTCTACAGTTTAACAAGTAGCAAGGATATCAGGTTCTCAAAAGACCCGAATTCATTTTGAAACCAAACACAAGCGGCTCGGAACGTGCAATAGTTTGAATTCGATCACAGTGTTATATCGTTACCTTTAATTACGACGTCTACATCACGAACAGATTAATCAAACGTCACGTACAACTCTCGTAACGTGTAATTTACGTTAAAAATTCGAGAAGTATCCAACGTTAGTCGCAACAGATTCATTTTCGTAATTCTTAAACTCCAACTAACTCGCGAATATCACACATATTTCTATAGCTTAGCGATCATTTGAGTCACCCAAGCTCAATTTCCGCGCGAATATTTCGTTGAATACTAAAATTCAGAGCATTTTATTGGACATGAATGAAAGTTTCGTAATTTTTTCGGCGGGACACGGTTATTAGCCGAATATTTCAAAACTGTTAGCACGCCATGCGCTTTTTATTTCCACCATTCGCCCACCGTGATTTATTTTACGCTGAAGAATAATTCACAAAGTGTTTCGTAGAATTGAAATCTGTGAAACGAACGTCCGCTGCTAAATAACGAAATTCCGCGGGCCCGCAACGAAGGAAATCAAGTTTTTATAGAATTTCTAATTTAACGACCACGCTGCCCCTGCTTTCTAGATTATCCTCGAATCCATTTGAAACCAATTCCGCGGATCTGCGCTAACGGCCAATTGTTTTAAACTATTATCAATTTCAACCGCGAGCATTTTCCACGCGGAAATGGTGAATAAAGAACTTTTAACGTAGAGCGGCGTATCGATTCGTGTCCGCGAGCTTTCGATACGTCTTCAGCGTGGTAGTTCCGCAGGGATGTCACGGCCGATGCACACGAATCGACGAGGGAACTCGTTAAGCGATTTTTATGATATCCTCCCAGAGACTTTTGACAAGCGGCTTGAATGGGCGCGTAAAGAAATTCGTGTCCGCGAGATCCCTAAAGTCAAGGGGTAGCTCCTTTCTTTCGTTTCTTGTCTTCCGACGATGTCCTTAGAGACTTTGAATGTGCATCGTCGTCCCACGCGACGCGGGCTCTTTTCTCTTTCCTCCTTGCAACGCGATTGCGATTTTCTGCCTGACATATGCGGAATGCACCGTGTACTGTTGTCTTGGGATTAATGACCAAGGAATGAGATCGTCCTTTCATCCGTGAGGAACACTTTCTCCTTGTTGCTTCCATTAAACGTCATGACATATTTCCGTTCAAATCGCCGATTCAAAATTCATCATTTAATTCATGATTATTTCTTTTACGTTTATGTATAAATTATAGTTTTAGTTTCGTTGGTATCACTCATCATTTTTGGTTTAAATCTTGCTCAACTTTATTTCTACCGATTTATTTCACTGTTTGGGAAGCTTCACTTGAAGCTTTTATTTGTAAATTATTCGGTACTTCATAGAGTAATTGAAATAATCGTCGAAGTGTATACCTTGCTTTTTAATTTTTTATTTTGGACTTCTATACTAGAGTATTTTAAGTAACAAAGAAATTTATACATTCATCATCAGTTTCGACAGATTCGTAATGAATCACAAAAGTGCTTCAACAAGCGATTTTCTGAGAACCCTGTGATTACTTGAAAAACGAAACGAAAATTACTATATGTCGTACTAATACACTTAACTATTGTTAGCAAAAGGAGAGTGTGTATGAAATCTGAATACTACCTCAGATTCAATTGCACTGTTTAGAATGAAGCATAACTGTATGGCCAAAGGTCTGTGTTCTATTTAATATGAACGACATAAAAAAATAGGCGAACTCAAAGCAGCTTAAATGTACACAAATAATATCTCTGCCACGAAGCTGATAGTACATAGTAAATCTAAGCACATCGTAACTATCGTGTCGATAGACATGTAAAAACGCTAATTACTACATATTTCGTTCCTGTGGGCCGCGAGAGCTTGACGAGCTGCTTTTTACAAGCTCGCGATCGCTCGCGCGTTAAAACGGCACAGAGCTGGTTGCGCCAAGGTTTATTTATGGGGCCGACAAAAGCTCCTGATAATGAGTGCACTGTTTTGCGCACAGATAATTAGTGGTTGGAGAATAATAATGTGGGTAAAGTAGAAACGAAAGAAACAGCAGCGAGCTGCAAAGGAACAAGCGAAGAGTCACTGTCGAATGGAAAAAGGAATGTTTTTAGATGTTTTTCAAAACTCCAGAATATTTGAATGAGCTTCAATTCACTGTTTCCCTTTTGTCTACTTGCATTACTGTTCGCTCAGCGATGTTCGCTGAGCAAATTCGAGATATAACCAATTTTGTGTAATTACTGTTTACACGAAAGCCGAATAATAATCATTATTGAGACCGTGGAATTTCAGACCCTATTTAGTAATTAATACGATAAAGCTGTTTATAATCAAATTGGAGGTAATAAATGTTGTTTCTCTGTTTGCATCTGTCTCTCTGTCAGCCTCTTGTTCTGGCTGGGTAATTAAATTATTTCCTGTAGGTATTTGTGCTTAATGGGTTATTAGAAGTTCTGTTTCTAAAATTCGATCGCCACGAGACAACGAATGTAGCTATTCACGTGCTGGGGATCGATATTTTTATTGATATTCCAATATTCACATGTTGTGTTTCTTAAAACATATCCATACTTATTTTTGTGACTTTTATGAAGCAGTTAAGTCTCCATCTGGAAATGTGAGATAGAATGGAACCCGGATACTTATGAAACTATACAATTTCTGGGGCCTGTGTCCACCATCCACCGAACAAATTTTTTTCCAAACTTTATAGCATGAAAGTTTCGTGACAAATATCAGCTTCTATTTAGTCTTCCAATTACTTTTGCTTGAAAGTCACTCAAGAATAAAGCAAACAGTTTTAATGAAGCTTTTACGTGAAATATTGAATTCGCCATAACTTTATACTTATTTATTATACTTTACACTTAGGTATTAAATATACAAAGCATCCTCGCACATTTTGCAGATGTAAGCTTCAATTAATGCATCTACTTAGCTTGACAAGAATGTAATTTTCTGTGCTTTGAAAATTTCAATTGAAAAAAGCTTTTACATTGTATGTACATATAGTGTAACACCCTACACATTACTTAATGTCTTTATTTCATTATTATTTATGTCTTCTGTTATTCCTACACATTTCCATATCACCATTACGTGTCTTTACCTTTTTCACTATTTATTTTTTAATTTATTTGAACATTTCTATACACGTTCTGCCAAAACGTACAACCGGCCGCATCCTGTTGCTCTTTTCGTGATTTCATTGGGGGGAAAAAAAGGGAAGAGGCGTATGCATTTGCAATTTAAATGAAACTAGGTGCACGCGGAATTTTGAAATACAAGATCCGCGTTTCAACATCGAGCAGGTAGTACGGCGATAAAAACTTCCGAAATTATGACCGCTCCGCACCGTCCAATCGGGATGTTATCTGGCTCGAGCTGCGCGCAGCCATTCGATGCACTTATACGAACGGATCACCGATCACGGCGGACCAGTTATCATTCGGCTAAATATTTCATTCGCCGAGGAAACGTTTGCCCGAGCATTTATACGCCTCTCGTTGGGCCAATAAAGTTTTCTCTGCGGAGCGGCGACGATCACTCTGTCCAGCTCGCGTCGAATGGCAGGGCCGACCGTTCAATGAAAGTTGAAGTCACTTTGAACACACGGCGAGAAAGTCGAATCAAAAACTGTAAAATTCTTGATGGATGTTGAAAGCTTCGCATGAATACTGAAAATTCTTGGTTTCACAGTCGACAGCTCACAGGTTGGTACCGGGAGAGTTAAGAGTATGTACACCGCTCAAAAGTCTTAGGACAGATGTTACATTCTTTCAAATCTGGAGAAGTAGGTAACACGTTGAAAGATTTGGCAAAATCTGACAAAATTTCATCTTATTTCTAAACTTTTGACGATAAAGAAAACATACAGTGTTGATGTACCTACTAAAAGTTTTACCAAAAGAAAAACGAATTTTTCTATTTTCCCTTCGATGTACTCGTCACGTTTATTTATTACCTTCTTCACTATTTTTCATATACTCGTTTGACCAGTAAGTTTAAGCTTCCTGCTGTTATAGCTTTCTGTTTTTATTGCAGGATGCAACATTATTTTGTAACTGACTTAGGGCAACTTTTTTCACAATATTTCGCTGGAATAAAGGTTTAGTGATTGAAAGGGCGACTGCTTGATTTTTATTTCATTATTCACTTGATGAATATACTTACACTACGTAGTATACGTAGTTCAAACTTCATTATCTAACGAAATAGTAGAGTTTTGTTCGAAACCTCGGATGTCTTAAGACGTTTGTGTGCGGGTGTATGTAAAAGTACACAGTTAGAATTTAAATGAGAGGAGTGCATGCGCAGAGGCGTATTTAGCGTAAACAGCGCCCCACGCAAAGGGTGGAATTTGCGCCATCCTCCCTACTTTCATATCATTCCAATTGCACCTTTTCTTTTCAACCTTTTCTTTAACTCTTTGTTAAACACGATTTTCTCGGTACTCAGCTTAGTTAGTTAGAAACTTATGTACAAAACAATGAAACCCGTGGAAGGTGGGGCTGAAAGGCGGAAGTAGGCATGCGAAGTACACGAATAACCAGCGTAAGAAGTACGAAGAATCTTAACTAAGGGGACAAAAATCATTGTGGCCATTGTTTCGAACTGCAAAAAGGCAGAGGTGGTGCTACAAATATAAATTATTTTGCAATTGTGAAAATCAATATTTAAATTAAAATCCCCGTTAAACTTGTCTATTATCTTAAGTACAATAAATATGCTTGCAAAAGCATAAATTTCATAAACATGAATCACAAAAATCGAATTAACAACCCTTTCAACTGGAGCACGCAAATTACAATTGCTAAGTTAACGGATGCTGTCCGATATCGGCCGAAAATGGTGAAAGTCCGTTGATGGAAATATTCTCTCCACGATCCTGAAGGATTAATAGAGTAACCTTGCTACTTCGAAGGCACCCCATGTCTTCTTCTCCGAGGCAGCGAGATCATGCGTGCTCCTTGCTTACTAAAGTGTAATATCTCGTTGCTATTGATTTTCAGTCGTTTTCGAACTCCACGATAAAATTTACTCCGCCCAGCAAAAACATTTTATTGGAGATCATTTTATTTTTGAAGGAGAAAGAGGAAACGAACTAGTTCGGATTAAGGACGTTGCAGCAAGAGGGGTACAGCTCCATTTTTGACAGTTTTTGAGTTATGATATGCAATATACGTCAAAAAATTCTACATCGTTTGGTGCACGTTTGAGGCAAATCCGATAACAAATGAGCGATTTATTGCAAATAAATAAAAATATAAATATTAATATTTTTATTATAGAACAGTTTTTCGCCACAAATGGAAAGAGAAACATATCAACTTAATAACTACTACGTACTTATTGCGAGAAAGTATATATTTTTCAATTAGTGTTCTCTTTTCAATGTTAAGTCAACGCAATAACTTTATAAACTGTTTTTTCTAATTTACTCGAAGTTGGTAAATATGGAGCTGCACCGCTCCTGCTGGAAATTCTTCAATTGAGCACCTGCTTTCTTGAAAGTGCAAACGAGTCCAAACTATCGTGCAAGGCAATTAAAATCGAAACCATCGCTTCGTAGGTAAAACTATTCAAATACGGCGGAATTATTTAAATCCGCGGCCAGAGTCGCCATTTCCACGGTGATTAATGAAAACGGTGTCATTGCATAACATCAAAAGTTCTTAACTCGAGTGTAATGGCAACTCGGGCCAGACTTTCGCCCTGGCTGAATAAATATTCACGAACGAACGCTCGGATACCTGTCCCCTTAATTTACACCGCTGAGGCGCGAGTTAAAGAACGATGATTATAGCGTTTGTTTATTACGCACGCCAGCATTACGAACGCGATAATGAGAATATTTAGTAGGGGATAATGAATGTTACCGGACGCATTAAAAGCATCGTAAGTGACCGTAACTAACATTTCGAAGTGACTGCAAACGAAAATTTATAAAACCCATTAACGCGATGTATAATTAGTCGCCTGCGCGCTGTCATTAACCCCGTCCAATATTTCGGGAATACTCGATGATTAAGAATTATCGATGTCCACGAAACGCGAGCATAAGCGTCATTTGAAATTTTTAAATATCTCGCAAATGGAAATGTGCTTTAATTTGTTACCTAAGGGCGGGTGCACACGAGCGGCGCGCTTGATTTGTGAAAATGTATGCACCGGTCCTTAAACTTTAATTGATTTTGTGTGTTTTGACGAAACAACGTTTACAAGGCAAGCACACGAACTTCAGATCACCGATTCGCTTCGAATTTTGCATATAGTTAATGCATAGCATGTGTAAGTACATAGGATATGCATAGGGTACACGGCACAAAAGTTTCGGAGAAAATCGTGTTCAAAGTTTTGTCCTTTCTACACCCTCGGGCCTCGATATATGCATATGTACATGTAAATGAAACCATATTGAAGTTATAGTGGCAGCTCGACTGTAGGCACTGTCTACAGTTACTACGCTACAAAAAGAAAAAACTAACCGTAGGATTAAGAAAAAATTAGTGAATATGTATACATATACCTGGAATTACTTTACAAGGTGTTTCACAAGAATAAATACAAACTGTACAGGCTGGTAGAATTCAAGAGTGAAAGAAATAAAAAAGTACAACCAGGGAGAGTATCCAGAGATATTGAATTTTAAACGATTGGAATAAGTAAGTTTAAAATATTTATAATGTTCTCTTTGCATAAAATGTTACCATTCAGAAACTGTGCATTTAAATGAATGGTCTTTCAGTATTTATTTAAGTATTTATTAAGTATTCATTTTAAGTATGTATTCTAAAACGAGTATACTATGTTCAGGCGGAACTACACAAAACTGTTAATTTTCGAACATATGTTTACTAAGACTTTTTTCTTTTAATGAGTTCCGCCAGCCTTTACAATTTGTACGTATTCATATGGAACATCCTTTATAATTAATCCAGGTAATGTATATGTATACCTACACACCTATATTTACTAATTTTTCTTATTTCTATGATTAGTTGTTTATATCGGTGTCGTTCTTACAAATAAATCCATATGGAACAGTAAACGTTTGAACTCGATTTCTGCATAAAATTTTGAGCGGTATGCTTCAGACAGTAACATAGAACAATACATATCGTGGATTAATTATATTAAAGAATTTAGCCAAATGTTACATGCTGTAAATTTTTTTTTAAACATTTTAGTTATTCACTGTGTTACTGAAATATTAACATTTCCCTGCTATTGCAATAAATATATATATATATATACACAGCTTTGCTATGAGTAAACCAGAAAATGGCCACGAAAGGAGAATCAAGTACATTTTCTACGGGATTATTGGATTCTCTGATTTCAGGAGGTTTCATGGAATATAAATATTTCCTCGACTTTGTATTTATTTTACGGATTTGTTTTCGCGTAGTAGCTCCCACGTTTGTTGATATTTTACTGTATGTATCTTTGCAGCTCCCCCGCTGCATTTTGTTTTTCTTTTGGAATGAACATCGACAAGTTTATCGACGAACCGTTACGGGCGAATACTTCGATTGCTTGTCACAAACTTTTGGTCGAAAAATATTGCCTTTGAATGTTAACTTCCAGAAGCAGAACATTTTTATTTCGTTTATTTTTCATCAATCCTTCTGTATCGTGCCGATACGTTCCGAACGAAAATTTTCTCCCTCGCTAAAACTATTTAAATAAATACTATTCGATCTATAATTCCATTGTGCCTTCAAACGAAAGCTCAGTAATCACCTTGCCAGGAAGATCGGTTACCATTCCAATTTTTTTGAAACTGTGCCGATTTGTAGAGGACCTCAATAAAAGTATCAGTCAATCTTTCGTTTGTGTCCATTTTTGATTCTCCAAAGTTAAGACACCCCTTAAAAATTAATGTGTGATTTCCTACTTTCCAGTATATCTTGAAAACTATAGTGGATATAAAAAAATGATTACAATCAAAATTTAGTGTAATCAAATTGTTTCAAATTTGTAATTTAAACAATACAACGTTCCACACAAGTTTGAAACAATTTAATTCCATAGTTTTATACAGCATAAAAAACAATTCGATTTTCTTTGCAACCATTTTTTTATATCCACTATAGTTTTCAAGATATACTGGAAAAAAGGAAAATATTCATCACAACCTTTTATAAAGTGTTTTCAGCCTGAAGAACCGAAAATGAGCATAAACGAAAAATTGCCTGATACTTCTATCGAGGTCCTCTACAATCCTGCATAATTTAAGAAAAATCAGAAAATCCCTTTGTCACATTATAAATAGGTAGTTGCAATTCGAGAAGAATCCTTCAAACACAACTAATACTCTGTAAAAGTGGACAAATAATGATTCTTTCACGAATGACATTGAAGAAATATAAAGTTCCATAAACTGCTTTACGGTCATCCAACCACACGTTACGGAATTTATATCCCTTTTATTTACACGAACCGTTCACGTCAAAGTATTGCGTGCATTTGCTCCACTGTTTTTCCTCCCATTGATATTTCAGAGCCAGGTGACTCGTAAAAAGAGAGATATATTTTACGGACGTTGCAGATACTTTGAACAAACGAAGGAAAACGCTGGCTGTTCAAAAGGACCGAAATTACGAAAAAAAGGATAACACCATTCATACAGCACCGTTTTTCTCCTTCTTTCTTCCATAAAAGTATTTACTCGCGTTTACACTTCGTTACCCTTCCTTTACCCGGTTTGTTCCCAGCAAATATTGAGTTAAAACTTTTGCATCCTGGATAAACCTTTTAACCTGTGGTCACTGTCACAAAGTTACTTAACGTAGAATTGCATGCTACGAAAATCTGTGAAGCACTGAATCAACAATTTATTCCAAAGCTTCGAGTTCCATCTGCTTGATTTTCGCCAAATCTTTACGAGCCAGGCCATTCTCGCGTAATTCGATTTGCATGGGTCCAATGATAAGTCCGATCGATGTCCCGTTTGTTTCTGTCACTCTTCGTTACCATGAATTTTGAAACGTTCGCCCGCTGGAAAATTATTGCGCAACCCGAAACAAGGGGCTTTTCGATCTTTCAAGTTTCAATACAGCAAAATTGCTGACGAATCCAACCTCGTAGGGTGTTTTTTTCTGTTTCCCCTCCGAATCATTTTTCCCCCAATTCTTCGTTGCAGTTCAGTCGATAAGGATCTCATCGATTTTTACCCATCCTGCGAGCTTTCAGATTTTTTTCCCGATGATACAGTGCACCTTTTTTTCCCCCTCATTCTGTTTCTTCTTCCTTTCGAATATCCGATAAAAATCTTCCCCGTCGACTATTGCCCCTCGGTCGACGCGCTCGCGCCCTAAAAAATTCGACGCGAAAGATTGTTCGTTTAACGCGACTTGTCCTTTGAGACTGAACACATTTGACGGGCTTTAACTTTCCTGGCTACGCGTGAGTCGATGAAATTTTTAAAGCAGAAATTCCTTCAAGATTTGAAGGACGTGATGCAATGTGGAGTACGAAGCCTGTCGATGCAATTTATTTCGATTATAATATTTGCTGGGAAAATCTATTTATGTAGGTATGTACTTCTTTATTCTTCCCTGTACCCCGATTTCATAATTTAAGTTATTATTACGACTTTTCCGTTTCTTTGTGCACATTTCTTGTGAGTGACGTTTCACGTAATTATTGGAAAATGGGAAATTTCTTTAAACAAACGGCAGTGAGATGTTTTGAGTGTCGGCGATAATAAAGGGTGAATTGGAAATTTCCAAATTTGAAAATACAAATCAGGTTCTTACGACTTAAAATTGTTAACGTTATTAATAATTAAATGGACACAAGATAAAGAAATTCAACCTTTTTAAAAGTGACATCTCTTTATTAATCATATTATACTACATTTATCGTGCATCCGTAACATCCCGGTACGTTAAGTTTTCAACAGAAATATCGAAACTATATAAAAAAAAATATATGAAACCCTAGTAGCACAAAATATCGGTTAAATATTTTTTTCCTAATACAAAATGAATACTTTCTGTATATTCGGAACAAAATATTTACTTGTTAATCTAGAATAAATATTGAATGTATACTTAAATATCAAAAAGAGATTCTAATACTGGATGTATGTGTATTCAATATTTTGTGCTACTAGGGAGCTTCCTAGTACAAATCTAATTACATCGGATCCGCTAAAATTTCTACCTTACTCATTGTCAGACGCTGTGTGTCTCAGTTTCAGTTCTGATGCATTAGAGATGCTCCTAAGATTATTACGTTATTCACGCGTCGAAATTGAAAATCGATATCATGAAAATTATGCGGTTCGGTGCACACCAGAGCGTGCAATCGAAATCGCCAGTAATCGCGCTATTATTCCGTCGAATGATTCACCTCAAATTTGTAATTAGGAGAGTGATTGTTTCGAGCGGCAATAACCGCCGGAAATTAATTGCATACAATTAGCCGCCGATTATACTAAACATTCCCAAGCCCCCGCGAATACAAGATTTATTAGGTTCGCGCGTGGGAGATGGGCAAAGTAGCGGGTGTGTCAGTGAACACTCCCGTGTTCTATTACGAGGACAAAGGATTTTTCAGTCCGCTTCTCCTGTAACTGGAAATACTGGGATGGACTTGTCCCATCTCAGCCTCGGTTTCAAGCGATATAATTGGAGCACGTCGTTTCTCGATACGGCAGCGTGTCGCTGAATACTTATGGAGTAGCTTTTCAGGCTTCCCTTCGAAGCACACAATCGGCAGACTTTAAAACCTGTCACTCCGCGCGGAAAAGATTCAAAACCTACTATTTCCAGGCTTCTACGATACCTTTTCCGAAGAATTTCGGAGAATGCACTTATACTGGCTGGGGGAGTTCGTGGGACAATAGCAAACCAAGTACAGGCGATTCGATTTTACATGTAGAAATGAATGGAAAATGCGGTATACAATTTTATAGTTTACGGGTTCCATTTGTTTTATGTTATTGTTGGTACCTACGGAAACAACTTTCATTCTTTCAATCCCTTTCTTTATTGTACAATGAATCGCATGTCACCTATACACTGCTGGCTAAAAGTTTGGAATGACTTGGAGATTTTCATTGAAATTACATGGTGTGACAAATATTCATGTACTTCAAAGTTATTCAGCGATGGTTGTAATATTCCTGGTTCCAAAATTTGTTAATATTTTATCACGTGAGAGATGACCTTAATTTGTTTAACGAGACAATCCCTGCCTCCCTGAATTTTAGTAGTGTCTCTAAAGCAAATACCCAAATCGTTACTGAAATGTTGAAATGAGAACAATTCGCTAATAATAATGGTAAATTGAACCGTCCTGTGTACTAAGTTAAGGAGGAATTGGTTGTCTTTATAGTGATCATTGTATGTCACGCAATGTTTCCTTCATTTTAAAAAAAAGTTAAGTGGAATTATGGGGAGCTATTGCGTTTAGTTGGCGTTTAATGCTTAAACAGTATAAACACGTTTACGAGGTTTACAGTGCTTCAGCAAGCAAATTGATGTTGCATCTAAGTGCATCAAGTAGCTGGTAATCTTGGACGAGGGAAATCGAGAAGTTTCTGCACTTTAAGGGAAACTTGATAGCAAAGTAATAGATAAAATGAAGAAAGCATGTTTCCCGTGAATATTGCCCCCTGTTTATTAGTTAAAGTGAGGACATCTGAAGAATCGTGCATAAAAAATAACTGATATCCATTTTAAATATTTCAGGTCTCGAGTGACATGTTCTATAAAAAAGACATGTACAGGCAAAAATTAATACCTTTGGGGTGCATAATAATATTACAATTTACAGTAAAGACACTGTTCTCTCTAGATACTGTTGTGTTGGTAGTTTGTTAAAATTCATTTTAGCTATTCACTCGTATACGTTGACGAATTCAAGAATTCACAGGAATTTTTCAATATTGTATAATATTCTGCTTGCATTATACCTAATCTTACACTATTTTTTCGATATTAAAAATTCAGTAAATAGTGAAAATATCTATAGTATTAAAAACTTAGCAGTATTACGGAATACTACGTAATGGAAACTTCAAATACTAATAATATAAACA
Source organism: Andrena bucephala (assembly GCA_947577245.1). Classification (NCBI taxonomy): domain Eukaryota; kingdom Metazoa; phylum Arthropoda; class Insecta; order Hymenoptera; family Andrenidae; genus Andrena; species Andrena bucephala. The sequence goes on along the minus strand of OX387715.1, from coordinate 91,585,394 downwards.
ATGAAAGGAGATTATTAAACTTGGTAATTTTCAGGGAAAAAAAACATATGTCTGTAGAAGTAAATAGCAAGGAATAAGTATATAAGTCATTAACAGCAAAAACGGAGTAACACACATTAAAAAAAATTAAATTTTCCGATTTTATATGATTTGTACAGCCTACTGAAATACATTATTGCTACTAATTGAATTTCGCAAAAAATGTGGGTTAGTTCGTTTTTGCCCTCAATGCCTCATATTATACAATTTTCGTGGAAAACTCACCACCACAATATGCAATCCTCCTCCAGTACGCGTATCAAAGGAAACCTGAAACAAAAATACTTAATGTAAAACTTTGTAAAATTATCTATACTAAATTATCTATACTTTGGTATTTGGCAATAGAAATATCTTCCACGGAATGTTTTATCTGGCGTTTTAAACAAGGATGTTTATCCTTCGATGTTTAGCCAGTCTTCCCATCTCGAGCACAAGTTTTCTTAGTCGAGGCGCCAGTTTTCTTGGGCCGTGAGCCTAATTTCAAAGGCCTCATTGTGCTCCGGTGATAAGGACGACAATTTTCCCACGACATAATTATTAGAGGAGGTTTTAGTTCGACGCCCTAGGTGGCGCTTATGCTGGATTGCCCCAGTAAAATCACAGATTTTGGTTTAACAAATTAAGTTCCACCTACACAGGGTCTACGATGTCTCTCGTTCTGAGGCCTTCAAGGGGTCGTTCTCTAACTCTCGTAGAGTCGTTTTGTAATGCTTCCGAGAGCAGCCAACTTTACTTACCGTCCATTATATTCCGCATCTTACGTTACTTATTGTAGTCCGTATTAATAAATTAGTGTTAGTAGATACCGTTTGTTTCGGTATTTTCAAACTCTCCTAATCATTAAAAGTTTCTGCCGTCGTTAGTTTGCCACCGGGAACGGTTTGCTAATTGTTTGACGACGTATGGTCGAAACAACTACACCCCTCTATTCTTTGTTTGATTATAAATAAAGTTATTCGTTATATTTCAAATCTGTTAATTCTTTAAGCTTTAGGAACTGAACAGCATTACATATTATAAAACTAATATGGCAATAATTCAGCTTGAGACGCGGTGGGGTATGTGAATCATAATTACCTTAATTTTACCTAAAACACATACCACCTCTATTTACAATACAACAAAACATTTATTGTTTTAGTACATTAGAAAAATTCGTCAATGTTTATATAATGGATGCATTTTGTATTTCTATATCTATCTAAACCTTTCTTCCATTACAAACTACATATATACATATACCGTAAGAGCGGGTGACTTTAACTATAAATTAACGATAAATTCAAATTTTATTTCTCACTTAACTATATAAATAATCATTGATTTATCTTAAACTAAATAGTGTATCGGTTCGGGATTATAATGGATAGCTTTCGAGAGATATTTGGAAGACATCAAAGTGTTGCAAAGCCAATATCCCCCTTACGCAACAAATATTTGAATTTCACAAAGTCACACCTTACGGTACCGTTCAAAATAATTAGAGAGTCATTTACTAAACTGATACTATGTACATCTCTCGAAATTACACAAAACTTTAACATGACTAATGTTCAACACTGTTCAGTGATTCAGTAAAAGTATTTCCATATGGCGAGCCTAAATGATTTCGAGCTGAATTATCACAAATATAAGAGAAACCGAACAAGGCGTTTAACATTAAGCTTAGCCATTTTCAGTTTAAGCTCCACTTTGTATTAAATGTTACAACGCATCCATATGCTATGTCATTGATCGTGATATGTATTTCAAACACATCCGCTTGATTTCTGACTGGATTGTATGCATCCATTATAACACATTTCTGCATTCTCCGATGATTATGCATCGTTACACATTATACTATTACCTCTATGCGACCTCAAGTACGTTTATTTACACGCTACCTTGGGTACAGTTCATGTTATCACTGCAAGTGATTGTATACCCGAAGACCACAGAGTCTAATCTTTATACATTGACTGACGAGGGGAGGTCGCGAATGGGACTAACGATTTTTAACAAAACCGGGCAGAAATGGTATTAGGATTCGAATCCCTGCAAGGTATTTCATTTTTCTATTTGCCCTTAAAATTTCGTCATTGCGCGCATTGTGACTAATCAAAAATCCACATATTTCAGTTTAATATCTCGATAAAAAAATTGAAATTGAAATACTCGTTATATTTACATATTTCCAAATTTCCGTTAACGAAATATGTTTTCCATCACATATTACAATTAAAAAATTCATATGTACAGCACAGATATTTCTAGTATGCAATTTGTGTAGAATTCCATCCTTTTTCCAATGACTTCCGTGACATGTGTCATAAAAACGAGTAGTTAAATTTAAATTTTTTTATCGAGATATTAAACTGAAAATCGTGGAATTTTGATTAGTCAATACGCGCAATGACGAAAATTGTAAGGAGAAGAAAAAAATAATAGACATCCCCCTAGCAGGTATGCGAAACCTAAGAGTTTCTTGGCTCGTAATTCGGGATGCTTGGCACCTAGGCTAGTGCGGCAGTTGAAAATTAGTTCTCCACAAGCATAGTTAAGGGACTATACTACGAGAAAATATTTTCTGGTTAAATTATTGATCCTATGACAATAACTAAGACTTTTGTATTCCATTCATCAAGATCTACTATTTAAACGTAGAACGAAGTCGATCCGAAGACTTCATAATCGACTGTTATGTGCTCCTTTATAGTTACACGGTGGCCAAAAAAACACTTAAAATGCAAAAACATAATTGGCATTAAGGACTGCCCTTGTACCACATTACGACATTCATAAAGTATTTTCTTACACAGTACATGTACATACATTTTGCAGCTAAAGGGTTCCTTTAATAAATGCAGAATATGCCTGTAAATTTTGTAATATGGCAGACTTTTAGATGCTTGGATGAGCTTATTACGTTTCATGGGATTCTGACACTTCTTCGAGTGCATATAGGAAATGTAGCTAATTGCCGGCATGAGATTTAAACGAATCCTCTGGCACATGACTGCATCATCTCTAAAGCAGTCAGTGGAAGTTTTCAACTCGAGAATTTGGCTTTGATCATGAACGAATATGTCTAGTTCCCTTTTGGGAACTGTTTCCAGTTGAATTCTTCATTTTAAATACACTCATGCAGAGTGTTGTAAAAAGAGATTCAAAGCTTATAAGGTAAGTACATACATAGCACTCAGTAAGCGGAGTAAAAAAAATACATAACGAATAGAGGTTCAAAAATCAACTCTTTCAGAGTTGGAAGTGATTTTCTCGTGTTGGTAATGCAAGTGATTTAACTGCTTTTATTTGTCGTATGCGGATTCTAAGCTTTGTGTTCCATCTTTGCGTACATTTTAATATTATTATTATTATTAGGTACGGGTAATTACCCTTTCGTACATTGTAATCACATGAAACATTATGAGTAGAAATGAAGATTAAAGTACACAAATAGCAGGGAAAACGACAGAAAGAGTCGAACTGGCAATTATAAATAATGCAACTTAATATACAATTCATACCGCGGAATTACGTACTCTTTTAAGAATTCTCGGTCTGCCCCAGGCAGCCTATTCTACTTAATGAAGGAAAACTTATAGTATTCATAATATTATACAATAACAACACAACGATAAATATGAATTAAATGTACTAATTGTTATTGTAGCAATATAATCTCTTATTTCCACTTTGCATATGAGAACTTTATAGAAGTGAATAAATTACATTACTATATATATATATATATATATAACATAAAAAGTCGCTTCTAACTCTGTTACATTGTTCTTCCCACATATATTCATTATTAATTTTTATTCAATTCCGTGAATACTACCTGTCCCACAAACCCTGATCCCTCTTTCCTAAAATTAAATTTCGTACTTTTACTTTTATCTGAATCCTTTCAACTACTTGTCCTACAGTGACATCTCTTTAAACTCAGCCTGTACACGAAATAAACAACAACTCCTTTTACTCCACTACAAATTCCATCGACCGGCGTATGCACCATCGGGCAAGGTAGTATTTTATAACAGAACTCGACAGCCCCCGCGGATTATTTACCCTTTTTTCGCGCATCCCCTTAAAATACACGAAAAAAACGTCAGCAACGGCTTTATGCAACACCGACATTAGGAGGGTAAATCCGTGCCTGGCGAAAGAACAGAATGAAGATCGCGGTGGGAAGGAAATTTACGAGCCTGACATGCGATATACCGCGCGCCGCCGCGCGCTATTTTCTCATCTGAAACAACACGGATTCTAGGCATCCGGTATGCCGGATTTCTCGTCACTTCCAGACAAACAGTTTCGGTAGTTCCACAGCAGGCTTATGCGGCATGCGTATACGCGTTCTTGCCCTTCCTGCCCACCCCCCCCCCCCCCTGCTGCTGTGGAACGCACCAGATAACGCTGACCTGAAAAACTATGCAGCACGCCATAGATCGTTATTATCTGGAGGATGGGCAGGGGGGAAAGGAACGACGGAAAACAGGATGCATTTGTCCTCCTTCTTTTCCAGGCGCGCGACTCGCGTATCTATTCCGCGAACCGCTGCCTAGATACGAGGCCAAAGAGACGAACCCCTTGCGCACACGTGAATGCAAAATGTCATCGCGCGGAGCTCTACCTCGGTAGAGGCGCCGGACGCGATTATCTGGAAACTTTTACGTGTTTTTCCCTCCTCTCAGGAGAAATCTCTAGTAAATGATAGATGAACAGATACTGATTTCCTTTATCTCTTGAAACACGACACACGAAGACATACATACGTGTGGTAAATTGGGTCATTTGATAGTGGCTGCGTGCCTCCTATTAGTAGTCGACTTCACGTAGCTGGATTTTTTTCTTCGTGAATATTTGTACAATATTTAGTGAAGATGGTTTAACCCTTTCGCTGGGTATTTAAATTTTCAGACAATTCTTGGAAAGTGTCAATTTTAGACAAATAAAACAAGTGTTTATTTTTCAAATTATGGTTACCGATGAAACTGTGTCAGAGGGGCTCAAGAATGGAATCCAAGAAATAAACAATCTACCAGATATATCGGAGAACATTGCTGAGTATCGCAGGACAAGAGGATACATTTTTTAATGCATGGACTAAAATCGAAATCCACAGCGGACGGGAATAAAGCGGCGTTTGACTACAGTCAAATACGCAATTGTAGTTTTTCGATCTTCACAACTTAATAAACTCAAATATTTTTTCGAACAATAGCCATTTTTATTTTCAAATACTTCGCCACTAACAACTTTACCATTTTTGGTAACGTATTCTTTACCACTATTTCTGCTAATTTTTTTCATATTTTCAGCATGATTAAGTATATTTCGCGTTTTCCTTATAGTTTTCTTTCCATGCCCCACATCTAAGGTTAATACAGAATACAATAATATGTAATTATTTCCTTTCTCACAAATTACTTACAGAGAACTTACAAATGACTTACACCATTTTCGAAATGAACGTGAAACTGGCGTGGGTCACTATCAAAGTGACACTATCATGTCAGTGCTTTCACAGCTATTTTGTAACAATTCTTTCATAATATTCAAATATAAATCAATATAAAATAAAATAAGAGAAATCTCAATATTTGGGGTTTTTGATTTACACCACTTTCATAATATTCAAATATAAATCAATATAACATAAAATAAGAGAAATCTGAATTTTTGGTGTTTTTGATTTACACCACTTTTATAATCACATTACTTCATATATTTCAACATAAAATAATTATAACTCCTTTAAAGTTGAAATTGCTGATTGCATATTCAGTATTTATCTTGTAAGGGCACCCTATTTATAGTTTAACTTAAATAGTAACGAATTATTAAATTGACAACTTTTTCACAATTCTCAAAAATCAAACCCCAGTTGTCAATAACGATCAATGAAATAAAGATAATATCACAGAATTGGGTTGCCCCAATGGAAAAAGCGTAACGCGTTCTCCTCCACACTTCCAAAGAAAGTACCTATACCTATACATTGTATGTGCACGCATTGATCAGACTCCTATATTCCGTTATTAATTACATTTTCATCGGCAACACGTAGGAAAGCGCAGAGCTATCTCCTATCCTATAACAGAAAACTAATACTATACACGAAAACGTCTACACGTACCTATCTTTCATCGAGAGATCGAAACGAAATGATACTTCACGATGAATTTCAATCGGATTAACGTTCCCCGACAGCGCGAAGATTAATACAATCCCGTCTCCGCTCCCGCGGGAGTAGAAATACCGCCGTGACGAGGTTGAATAAAAAATCATGCACAGAATTTTATCCGTAGAAGAAACGCGTGGCGTTCTTTCCCGAACGCCTCCCGAATGACGTTCGTGATGCAGCACGCTACGAAACATTTGAATTTTATGCATAAACCTGCGTATCGCGACACACGAAATACCGCTGGGGACAGTTACGAAACGGTCGCGATGAGGGCTGGTGCTTTCCAGCTCCCACTTTTTTTTTACAACAAGCTAAAAACGAGAGAAGCCACGGCGCAGGGATAAAAGGAGGCGCCAGGGTGAAATGAGGGGGATGGAGGAACCGTTCGATTCCTTTGGAGTCGGTTAGCAAATACACTTGCGAGCTTCGCTTTCGCGCTTGATCGAGGAACTTCGTTCTCGCATGGGTTGATCGGCCTGGGAAAAGAATCGGTGGGGATGGGAGAAGTGTAGCCACTTTATTTAACGAATTTTTCACTGCGGAATAGTTCTAATGTCGTTTCTCGTTTGACGTACGAGAAACCTCGGAATCATCAGCTAAAATCCGAGCACTTATGAGTGGTAGTAAGAAGATCCTTCGGGCAGTAACGTCTGAAGGGGTGAAGAAATGTTTCCTTCCCTCCCACGATTTCTCGTTTCTCTTTACGAGTGAACGGGTTTCTGGAATTGTTCGAGTTCAAAAGTTCTGTTCATTCTCATTTAAAACTCTACATTGCTATGTTGAGATTCATAGAATACAAATTTTAGGTTGGGGTCACGTGACGTAGCTGCTGAACACTTGCGCCTATAAGGAGTGCTATGGAACTTTTCTTCGGAATTTCTATTTGAGAAGAGATTGAGAAGAAGGCGTTTTTCTCAATCAGAAAGGCTTTGCAAATAAAGTTTGAATTGCTTGATAGTTTTCGTACAACTATCAATCTTCTTGAGTATCTGTTGGCAATAGGAAATAGGTTTCGCGAAGTAATATTCTTGGATTTTCTGCAGCTTACTTCTTACATATGAAAACTGTCTCCTCTTAGAATCTTTCAAATCCACATTTTAAACATGAAACTTAGGCATCCATCTTTCAAAGCACACATAGTCGTAAAAACAAGAAACATTTATATAGCAAGAAATAATAAAAAACACATGTAAAAATAACTTTAAAAACTCATATACATCAATTAATCAATATTTCTTGCGTAGTTGATATTAGGTACCCTTTACCTCATATTTTACTCGATTTTTGCATGTCTTAGGTTTCTTGTGTCCTAATTAAAAATTTGTAGGTTCCAACGATTCTAACTTCTGCTACATGAAACATGAATAATTTCTCTTTACTTTCAAACAAATTGCTTACAAAAATATAAATTATTATTCAATTAAGAGCGATTTAACTTTTGCTAGGCGATATCCACATTCCAAAACACCGCTATTACAAATATCGAAGTATGAAAACTAGAAAAAAGATTCTCGAAAATAAGTTCAAGAAGCATATTAAGTTTCCCCACACCTACCCCTTATTCAAGAGCTACGTCGTACAACACATGTCTCACGCCACTGTACACACTATTCCCATAAACTTGAAGCTGAAGGAAGAGCAGTGGAAAGATACAAGTAGGTACTAACCAACCAAGTCAACAAGTTAGCTATCAGCAAAACCTCCCCATAACTTTCCACCCTGCCATATAAATATCCATTCTTTTTCTACATCAGGTTCGTTTCACATTACGGTTTCATCTAGATGATAAACAGCGCGGTGGCGCTTGAAACGAACGTGTATAAATAATGCAAACGTTCCTAGGTTTCGTGCTGGTGAGGAAGTGAAAAACGTAGGAAGAGAAAGCCGCGGACGCGGTGCACGTGTGGGATATGTCGAGCGAGGTTCAATCCTCGGTCTCGTTCGCGCGCATCTGTAAAATCTGTCCCCTATTCCCCCCCCCCCCCCCCCCCCCCCCCCGCCCCTGTCGTACGTGCCTACAGGAATTTCCGTCGCATTTATTCGAATCAATACGCGGTATAGGAATTGTTCTCAACCCGTGCTCCCGTCAAGGATGCTCGGAGCTTAGATGAGAAATAGGAGAACGCGAAAGGCTCGGTTGGTTTTATGCCAAGCGAGCGGGAGAGCGATCACGTACACGTACCAGTAGCGACGCGCACCCCCGTGAAATCTCTCGAGTGGAACGCTCTTTACGCCTAGCATTTTTCCCTCGAACCGGTAGATTTCTCGGAGGCTTCGCGCTCCTTGGATAAGTTACACCAGTCTTCCCTCTGTTCCAAGGAAAGCAGATAAATTCGTCGATTTACTGGGAGCAGTGAATAGTCTCTATCGAACTTAGACGTGCCAGTAGGAATGTGTCGAGGACAGGTAGCTGGTGATTGCGTTGTGGTTCAGGTGACATCTTTGTGTTTCAGAGAGATTATTAGTGGGTTTGTGATTTGCATGTATTTCTCGAAGAAATTATATTAGTATGGTTGAAGTTTGTTATTGACTTTTACGAGAAGAAGTGGGCATATTTCGAGTGCAAATGGGTAGAAAGGGACATTATTGTAGCTCGAAAGTGGTATTTCAGGTATGCTTGAATTGCCGTGGCAACGCTGGTTTGGAAAGGGTGGGGAAAGATAGGAAATGTGTGAATGTATATGTTTTGCGTTGCACTGCAATTATATAGAATGGTGAGAGGTTATTGGAAGAGAGGGAAGGTGCAATGACGAGTTCAAGTTTGTTTTCGTCATGATGTTTGTACATAGAAACATATGCGAAATCTTTTGGAATGATATGATGAAAAGCAACAGTCGCTAGTTACAGAAGTGTATCGTATGGAAACTTCGGCTTTTCCTTTTCTATGGAACTGTAGGTTGTTAGCTTCTAGACATTGCACAAAATCCTGACGCACACCCTTAAAAATGCTTCGGAGAAGGATCAGGAATAATGTTTGGACTTTTAAACTATGCCCATGAAGAATTTCATGGATTTTTTAATCAACTTCATCCACGAAATAAATATACTGCCATCTGACCTTTTGTGGACTTCACATATTGCTTGAATATTGTATAACGTTGCACTTTTACCCGTTTCAGTGGAACTAATAAAAATTAAAATTAAAACAAAATTATTAAATTTGTGGCCGGAAAAAGGCGATTTTTTATAAAACAACTTGGTTCTTGTTTGTGCGCTACGAAACCGTAACTTTTTAATTTTTGGGGGGAAATCTCCAATTTCTGCGGACTATATCAGAGATGCCACGGGAAATGGCGCATGTTTTACACATCCTGTAATTTATACAAGTGGATCTGAACCTCCGTTCGTTCGCAATCAGGAAAAGACCAAGAGGAAAGAAAAATCGAGAAAAACTCGTTTAAAGTTTTTTTTACCTTCTGAAGTACTTTGACTTATATATACACTGTTTAATGAGCGAATTTTAATATTAAACCAAACGGCATTTTATTCAGAAAGGATAGTACTTTCGAAGCACGCAATAAAAAATTAATCGATTTTTCCACTGCTCAGCCCCCTTAATGGTTTCGTACCTATGTAGTACTCTCATCTTGAACACTTTAATAGTTTAACGCACTTGGGAGATGCTTACAGCGATATGGACATAAATTGCATGGAAAAATACCTGGATAAAATAGTACATTCTTTACAACAGTTAGTACTAGTTTCGAATATAAAAGAATGTACTTCTGTGAGACCATACGCCGATATTTCCTCACATTTAATGTGTAACGAATTAAAAATAATATTAAAGGATCAAGTATAGTATGTATTTCAAGCCGTATAATATAATGAATGTTATAGATTTGTAGGTTCTTCCATTGGAATTTCGAATATTATGTACGTATGGCTAAAAGACAATGTATTATTAATAAATGTTTCCCTATTTCAATCTGTAGAGACAGTTCTAAAACAGTATCCCACATTTGATATAAGTAGATATCACGTTGTATACGATTGAGGGATGAAAAGAGGAAACCGATAGGGAAAGTGGGGGTTTCGTCTTCCTCTTTGATCAGATTTATTCTCAATATCATTTGATTCGGTGAAGTCCTTTGTTTAGCATCCGTTCAACGTAATACGATTCCATTAACCCGTGAAATCTTGTTAAGGCCGATGCAGCAGTGCTTGGTATCGCTTGAAAATTGATAATTCCTTTGTATCGTTCCTCGATGGATTAAATTTCACGTCCTAATTATTCAGAGTTTGTCGTTCAGGGTACAGCGCAATGCAGGACCGAATACAGTAATCACACTGGTTATCTTCTTATTGGCATTTTCATATTCCCAATACAAGTTTAATAATACTAGGTTACAGCAGAAGAAAATGTGGAAACGTAACTGCCTTTATCGTACTAGAGAGAAATTTTTTCCAACACTTATGTAGCCAATTTAGTAAAAGCCTCAACGTCTTAATTAGGGACAAGACCTCTCGTCTGAGCCTGCACTCTCTGAAGTAGAGTACTCGAGCTAAACGCAATTCACCAGTTGAGGTCAGTAGAAACTAAGGCTTCAGAGAAACCCTATCCTGGGCTATGGGCTATTAACCACTGCTTCCACGACAGTTCCATTGTTACTTAGACATAATAAAGTTTCTCAGGCTACCTGGCGTTGCTGTAGCACAACCTAGTTTAATTAATGGAAACAAACGAATTTACCTGTCTCTGAACCCACCAAAGCAAAGATGAGATATTTAAGGCTTCCAATTCCATAGAAATCCACTGCAATCGTTTCGCCCTTTTAACGAAAATAATGTGCTGGTATACTATTTTATACAAAGTTCAGGATTAGGCATTTTGTTTAAACCTTAACCTGTTGGCTGAACTTGCTATTTCAAAATTCTATGTTCTACGAATTAAACCATCACGTTCACAGTAAATTCGAGGTATAATCCAATACATTATGTACTCCTTTTATAAAAGTGGCGTTTTTAAATTTCCGGGGAAGAATTTCCGCAGGATGAGCTAATTCATCTTCCCCAGTTAACAGGTGAAATGGAACAAACATCGAGCATTTATAGAAAAGTGTCATTTTCCCCTGCAAATGAAACTTTGTGGCTCTGACAGTTGTAAAAGTGGCATTTTTAAAAATTGTATAGCCTCATTGCCCTTCGACTGCAGCGTATTGCTAGGGGTCCCACCTGGTGATGCACGCCAATGCTATATTTCGGGTTTATCAATCACGAAATGCTCGTCTTTTACGACAATTCGAAACGGAACCTTGAAATAGAAGCTGGAAAGTGAATTCACGTCTCCTCCAACGATATGGCCCCATGGAGGAAAATAGAATAGACGTGGAAAAGGAAATGACGACTAAAATTACGGACCTACTTTTCTCTGAAATAAATGCTTGCTGCGCACGAGCTCGTTTTTTCTCGTTCACGTTTTTCGATACACATCGCGTTTCGAATCTTCACCTCTCGAGGAATTCCCCGCGTTTTTGCGTTCCAGCACGTCGCAGTCGTTCTTTACCCCGGCAGCCATCGTCACGTTTCGAACACCTGCCTCGTTAGAGGTAGTGCCAGTGGTTAATGCAAGATTAATCTTTCAAATTATTAAACTCTTTGACGTTCAAATACAGTGGCTCACAAAATCATTCAATCATTTGCAATGAGAACACTAGCGATAAGAATATTTCTGTGTTTCTTTGCAAGAGAGTGAATTTAATTAATGATCGAAAAGGTGCAATAATTTAACATCCACGAGGCGTATAACTTGTCTTTTTGTCACAATTCTAAGAAGAAATATAGTTTATCTAACGACTTGAATATGTAGCTTGAAAATTCCTGTTGCAGGGCATGCCTGCTTCATTACTTTTCATTAATTTGAGTCATTTAAGAGGCTAGCTTTTACAGCTAGACTGCTCGATTGCAAATCACAAGATTGTCTTTTCCGGGAGCATCGTCGTTCCAACTAAGCTCAAGAAAAGTGCAAAGAAAATCCCTATGATTGCAAGGTCGAGTAGTATTACAGTCTGGGATCTGCTATTCCCTGGACCGCTAATGGAAGTGATTTTTCTGTACTCCCGCAAAAACTCACATAAATGGAACAATTCTCTAAAACACGCTATCTCCGCATCTAGCTAAAAAGCGTTTGAATAAAATGTAACACAACTTCCCCTGAACTTGCTTTCCGAACGAGTGAAACTCTGAATATCCCTGCGTATCATCGCTTTTAAGTAAAATTCGCGAATGTACCAGCCCCCTTACGTAATCGCTCGTATATTTTCGCAATCACTCAAATGAATAACTCGATTCCCCGTGAAATGTGTGTTTAACAGAATGTAGGAGGAGTTTAAAGCAAACTGAAGAGTATCGTGAAACTACCTGCTATAAAATTCCCTATCCCGGGAATCTTTTCGATTAAAACATCATTACAATCATACAAACAACATTGTATAAAAATATAAAACTGGACGATTCAAAATTGCGAACACCGGCCAATAAAATATCCTTTATTTTTAAAAATGGCTGAAATATAAAGACATTTTTCATGGTATATTCGGAAATAGTTTCAGCGCTGTAAAATATCCACTGCCTGACTGTCAAATAACAAAGTTCCCATGAAAATCAAAGATACGAGTGAACATTTGTTTTACACAGGACTGTGATCGTAAATTAAAAGTCAGTTCAACTACCATTTATCGGCTGGCAAATTTTTAGTATGAGCTACTGTTACGCGTCATTCGTAAGCTTATCGCGTTGTTAGAATTGCCAATACACGATTTGCTTCGCTATCGCGATTTAGTGAATAATGAGAAAGCAACGTTTATTATATGCATTGCATGGCGTGGATGATGATGATCGTTTTAACGAGCGGTTATCTGACGCAATAAAATGTATTTTAATACACGTATACTGAGGTATGCAGGCTAATGGTATTTATTTTCAATAGAGCTCGCCAATAATTATGGAAACACAGTGGTTGCAATGATCAATAGTTGCAGGAAAATAATAGCTGCAACGCGGATTGAATAATGCAGTTTATATTCTTCAAAGTTATTCGCAGGATAAGTGAACTGACTTAAGGGGGAATTCTATATTTTGGGCTGAAAACTTAGCAAAATTGGGGATTTTTTTTTAAGAAACTAGCGATACGATTCATCTGAAATTTGGACCATGTTTTTATGCGTCCTCGAAGAGGGCGCAGTTTTTTTCTTATTAATTTTTAATCATAAATTTAGGAGTTATGCATGATCGACCATCACGTCGCGCAGAATTCGTTGTCCGTTGATGTGCATGACGATTATTTTCTAGGTAATTGAAAACAGAAAAATGAAACGACGTATTACTTTATACATACGTAGCTTCAGTTTGATGAAATTTTGCTACGTTTTTAGCCCGAAAAATAGGATTCGATAATATAGGAAAAGATAAAAGACAGTAATCACTATTTTGTCATCTTGAATTGTTTAAATGTAACTTTTGATAACCACTTTGTGTTCTGAATGTAAAACAATAGTTTGCAATTAATAAATGCCATTCGCAGTGTTATTGTTACCGATACATATCAGCAATCTTTTCATCATCCCATTCCGCGCCGCAAAATCGCTACAATATTCCTGCACTTCGACATGGAGAAATAAACTTGACTACTTTCGACTAGAAAAGTAGAGGGAAATCCGTACATCAGCATGTTAAAATGTAAACTATTGCCGCAAGTGCAGAAGAATGACGCCATGTATCTTTCGCAATTCTCTAAAATGGCTAGTAACCTTATTTCCTCCTCGAGCACTCGAAACATTGCTGTTTATTGCAACCCCACGCGTACAAACGAAATCGCAGCGAATGGTAGCACGCTCTAAGTTATCCCTGGTCGCATTTCCAACTCGGCTTCCTCGAACTTTATCCCAGGATTTTATTAATGAGATCGGGACCCCATTGCGCCGACACTTTTACGATATCTCCCGAAATATGGCACCACCCCCGAGATTTGGCTTGATTCCTCGCGACGATTATTTTTATTTATTTATTTATTTAATTCCTTCGCGGGTCCCGGTTTTTATTCGCCACAGAGATTGAAGTGAAATGGTATTACATTTGGATGCGTTAAGGAGGCTTGTGTCTTTGGAACAAAATTTCATCCGGATAAGCTCTAAGAGCACGGACCACGACGACTGCCTGCTGGTTCAACTAATTCGGCCATGTAAATACAATATTGGCTCGTCGCCTCAGCCCCTGGGATTCGAGCGGACCATTACACGAGTCGACCTATTTTCCGGCCCTTGTCTTCCAGCGAACACCACCGATACGATAATATCGCATCGAGTAATGCCGTTATCGAAACGTGATATAGTTTTTTCAAATGGAGGGAGAGTGCTTCTCCCTTTTCTACCACTCGTAACTTAATTCCCTATCGACGATTTGCCATGCTAGAAGAAGAGATCGCGACCAAGACAAGCGTTTTCTTTTGGGTGGAATGGAAACGATATGGCTATTATATAGTCGCAAGAGGTTGAGGATTTCTGAAGCAAATAGGTCTGAATATTACATTTCAAAAGTCGTTTGACGGATTTAGATAGAATTTCAAGCGACACTATACACGCAGGCAAGGCGCTCGTGTTACAACCCTGCTGGATCGATGTTTAAATCTTGTAAAGCTTTCCTTCAGATAATTTTGTCCTCATTTTCCTGTACACCACTTTGCATATATTCATAGCATTATTTCACCACTCCACCGTTATATTATTATAAGGTAACAAAGCGATCGCTAATTAATTACTTTTGAAAATTCAAGCTTACCCGTTACAGCAACACTGAATACGTCGCACTTCGTGTGGTACAACAGTAGCGTCTATGAATATTCCCGGCAATATTCACCGCGATCTTCGAGTACACCACTTTGCAGATAATCACGAATTATGAGAAGAAAAAAACACTCTTCCCTTTGTGAGCCGCTCTTGCCAAGTTCCTATACGAATATTACATACGATTAAACGAAGGGACCTTTAGTGTTGCAGCAGCGAAATTTGCATGACAAAAGGAGTCGCAAATCGCGAGAGCACCAGGGAAGACTTGAATCGCGTCTTGGAACGCGTGTTGACACGACCTAGCGATAACTGGGAATGGGGAAGTCATACGCGGGCAGGCTGGGCTCTTTGTTTACAACCCGCGTTTTTCTATTGTCCGCGAACCTCGTGGCCTGAACGCTAATGCTCCAACAAGAGAGGGATAGGATCGAAATGTAATGTCTACATATTCTATTCCGAAACTGATGTACCCGTACAAGTTGATATTTCATTTAATTATTAATTTATTCATTTTCTTTTATGGGTAGACCCCATTGTTTACAAGGGGTCGTATTTTCAATTGCTCGTGCTTTTCTGTGAAATTGTATTGAAGATAGAAATTGTTTGGGGAATAATACATTTTTAAACGATTTTATTTAGTTTCACTTCTCTGTCTTTTTTTGTTTGTTTGTTTGCTTGGTTCAAATCTTGTAACTCAATTTTAACTCACTTCCACCACCCCAATTGACTTGAAACTTTGCAGGCGCACGTAGTTATGATGACAATACAGAATTTAAAAAAAAACACACGCCCAAAAAATTGCATGTCTTACAGTTTTAACTCATAACCACAAGTCCAATTGGCTTGAAATCAGCCTCTCGCGTTATTCTCGAAATCGACAAAAAGTCGCTGCGTTGCGTTGCTGACCTAAGTAATACTAATAGCATCGTAATTTTCGTAAATACACAATTTATCGAGAAATGATCCGTCACGTACAAATAGCTCGATTCCATTTTTTAATTGTTTAGTTGCAAAATTCAAACGCTACAAAGTAAATAATCACAAAATATAAAATAAATTATATTATATATTTTTTACTTATTTCAATCTGCATCTCGTATTTGGTAACGGTTACGTGAACAGTATGAGTTAAATCGTATTTTCAGTTGCATTTACGCAGGATAAACATTGTACAAAGATTACAGTGTACCTGCTCTTTCTCACGCTTGCATTCAACATTCAGACATTTTCCCACTTTTGTATTTGCAACTGCGTTGAAGCTCGTTCAGCGGGACTATTTAAATTTCTAATTCACTCCAAAAGCTGCCCTAGTCATGGAATATAAAACGATTCAAAATGTCATGAGTTAAATACCGGACCTCAAATGATCTCAAAACGTTTAACAAGAGTGTTATGTTTGGCAGTCCCATACAATGTTACAAATTTCATAACGACTAGTTTTGAATGTTCGGTGCTTTTCATTCAATGTCATTCTTAATTACACGAATGTGTAAGATTAACGCAAGTAAAATTGTTCGGTGCCATAAGGATATTAACAAGCCGGGTTAAGGATTTAAAAAAATATATTAAACAAATTTTATGTTGAACGATTTTATTAAGAATGCACTAAAAACTAAAAAATAATTCTTTTCTTGTACTGCAATCTCGATGGTGTTTTTTCACTTGAAATAAAACGTGGAGCAGGGTATCTCACATCAAATTCATTTCGACGCTTCATGCTGTATTAAATTGATTGATATTTTGGTATGAAAAATCCTGCTCCACGATTTTATTTAAAGTGAGAAAACACCATCGAAATTGCAGTACAAGAAAAAAGTTATTTTTTAGTTTTTAGTGCATTTTTAATAAAATCGTTTCACATACAATTTTTTTTTTATATATTTTTTATTTTATAGATTTTAGTGTTTATGGATTTACATTTCGCAGCTCAGACTTCTTTAGAAATATCTTTTATTTCATTTCAAATCACGATGCGACTAGCGACCCGAACGCAGCGGCTTTTTGGCGTTTTCGTAAAGAACGCGAGTGGCTGATTTCAAGTCATTTGGATTTGTGGTTATGGGTTATATTTATTGATGACTGGGTCAATTTTTCACCCGCTCGTGTTTAATTTTTTTTTTTAAATATTGTATTGTCGCCCAATCTACGCACGCCTGCAAAGTTTCAAGACACTTGGATAGTTGGAAGTGGGTTAAATTTGAGTTGCCAGATTTGAAGCATACAAACAAACAAACAGAGGATCGAAACTGAATAAAATCGTTTAAAAAATTGATTATTTTTCTGAGCTTCAAACCTTCATACTTTATGAGGCTCCGTATTCTCGGCTCCGTATTCTCGATGTGCTCAAGAAATTCCCAAGGAACCGCATTGAAGTCCCACCATTATCCATAGCATTAATATCGTTTCCTCCCTGCAGGGAAACACGATATTTATCAGATTTCCCGCGCAAATAGACCAATTACGCTTGTCCCCGCGATCGGAATTCGATTCAGATAAACTTCCATGCCGCGAACCTGTTTCAATTCGATAGTTACCTCCGATGGTTGGCACGACTAATTTAAGCATGTAAATACAATATTAGCCCGTGCCCCGAACCACAGGGATGCAGTAAAGGTCTCGAACAACAGGATCCAGTTCTGACCCCACCCTCCTTCCTACCCTAGATCTTTAATCACTTAAACAGTTCTAGTTTACCAATGTTAACGAAAGTGTCGTGGATACTCGTGCACAGTACCATGGATACCTCTTCGATCGATCCTTCGTACGATTCTAAAGTACTTCGGATGAATGGTATTTGAATTTATTATTGGAAAACGGTTTTTCGGTTCAGTGTTATACACGTGGCAAATAAACTGCAGATAAAAGTTTTACTGGTGGGCGAAGTTCGGCGAACGTGACAAAAGAAGGCTCACTAGATTTTTGGAGACTGAGAGTTCCAAAGGTAACTAACTCTATGCATAGTTTGTAAGGAAGAAAAAAAGAACAGAAAATTGGTTGAAAAGACGTGTAGGAATCTGCAGTTAATTAGACGGCCACCATATTGACCACTGCGGATGAAAAATCGTATTATATATGTATTTATTTATTTATTTGCCCCATTGCTTGCCCCCTATACTTGCCCCCTTTCATATAAGCCGTTGAGGGCGAAAGCTGTATAAATCAGAAAAATTGGACAGCATTCTACAAACTTATTTTAAATATTCACGTATTTAACGTGCTGTGTATTCACAGTGAACTTTGAAATTATATAATCTTTATAAGAAATGGCCGCGCACTGTGACTTTCAGCGTAAAAGAGTGTGGGAAAGAGTGGGCGGAAAAAGCTAAACGAGAGCGAGCTCAACATTTTCTCGCGTTTGAAGTCACAAAGACCTCGCAGGTCGGCTTCGGCGTTCAAAGGAAGCACATAAATCCAGAGACACAAATGACTCGTCCTAAAGTGATTTCATTCTCCCCGTTGGCTCCCCATTCTTCCCTTAAGCCAATCGAGTGACGAGCCCGGAACGAAATTCTGGGTACAAATTCCTCTCCTCTCGAAGCGACATTTTTATTTCCTCTACGCTGCCGTGCCACGGAATGAAACAAAGCCAGGGCCCGCCGTGTTGCGCGTCGCTTGGTTCTACGGCGCGTAAACACACGGCGAAACCTTTGGTACCCGTCGTTGTTTCACGGCGAATTCTGAGATTAAGAGCTTCCACCCCGGCAGAGGGATAGGACAGAAGCTGTCGAAAGGCTGAAAGAAAGGAACGCGCGAATGGAGGGCACTTGGAAGGGTGGAGAACGAACAGTCGAGGGGGAGTGGATGTAAGGGTTGCAGGGCTAAGAGAGCCAGGCAAATGGAAGATACAACAAGCAAGTTTCGAGAGGATTTTTCCCCTTGGACATTTTAATTTAAGGAGAGCAAGGATTTGGGCAATCTTCAGATCTCTAATAAGCGATGTAGGAAAAAGCAAAGTGCAAGTTACAATCCTCGAATCTCACGAATTTTTAATCGAAGAGCGTTGCTTTTAACTTGAAACGGTTTATGGACTACGTGGTTGAGTTACGTCGACAAAGTAATTTCGAATCCTTCGATTCTGCTACTATAGAAACGGAATAGGTTCGTTTTCGTCGAAAGGGGTGGTGAAGAAGTGCGGAACGCGGACGTGTATAAAAGAGAATAAAAGGTTACATGGTCTCAAAGATCCCCTCACCCGTGGAGGGCTATTTTAAAGGAGCTTTCAGCTTTATTAATGCTGGCGCTAATTTCCACTACCTCGCTGTGTCTCTTTTACAGCTGTCTGTCGACCTTCAACAGCTTCTGACACATTCAGCTCCGCTGAGTGTCTTGCCTTAGTAGAGGACTATTCAGTCTCTTTCCGTCGGTGTCATTCACTTGACTTCCCTCGTTTTCCCCGACTTGAATTGGACCGGCTATGAAACATTTGTGTTTGCAGCTTCATATGTTTCACTGAACTTCGTTATTCCACGGAGTTACAGCATACCGAATTACGAAAGGAGGAATATGTACCAGCGCGATTGCATTGATGGTAATGGGAGTAAGCACACGGGAATGAATTACAAGGGATGGTACATATTCCGCTCACGGGAACAATTTACAAGATGCAAGTTGACAGTACTGTATTTCCCTAACTTCGTTATGTATATTTGAATGTACTCTGTACAAAATAATTAAGGGATCGTCAACGCGATAAATGTTCTCACAGCTCAGTATATACATAACAATGTTTATTGTATCTTCTCCAGCGAAGAATTTCCTATTTTATTTATACCTTTACATCCCTTAGCTATTTTTAGTCACTTATATGAATACGCAAGCTTATTCACCTATTATTTCCATCCTATCTTTATCTCTTCACTTCCTACAGCCCCCTACTTTACACCAAGCACGTTTGACCTTTAACATTTGAAAGAATTCGAATTTCTCAGAAAGGTACTTCAAGCGAAGCACCGTTGTTTCGTTTGCAGCGCAGAGTTTGTAAGCTTGTGAATCGTTCCCTTTTAGGTTTTTTTTTTACAATTTTCTGCCGACGTGTTCATTCTCTTGCCACGCAGTCAGCAGAGAGTGCACTGTTGCAGATGTTACTTTATGCTACACGAAAGAAACGTAATGAACTTGTAGTAGCTGCGTGCTTGAAGATGGCAGCATTGTCGGCTGGCAGTCAAGAGCCCAGGAACGTGTTCTGCACAGCTTTTTAAACAATATCACATTAAGCGGGGTTTCTACTTCCACTGTACCAAAAATTCAATTTTTTCGGATGCTGAAGTTTAAAATGATCCCTCTTTGTGCACATTCCACTATATAGCTTGTTCTAGTTCAACCCGTAACTGGACTCATACTGAACAAAATCCTGTTTGCAATTTTGTCCCAAATGGTAATACTGACCTGAACTCACTTTCACAAGGGAGACAAACTGTTTTGAAATGAATCTCCTTAATACCATGTTTCTAAAAATATATTATTCGCATTAGTGGAAAACAATTTGTGGATATTCTCTAGTAGCCGTTAAAAATGTCTGCAAAATTTTGGAGCAATGCCGTAAGTAGATTTTCTAATCCTCTTCGACGTGCTAAGGAATTGCAAAGGACAAATTTGACAAGCTGCTCCCAAAGTACCTATGTCCGCTTGAAGCAATTTCTTACATTTCTTCCGTTCACTGTACTTTCGCCTAACCTGCCGTTCCAACTGGTTCACCGTGATGGGTATTAAGGGGGGGGGGGGGGGGGCTAAAAATCTAAGACCTGTTCCATCGTTTCTACTTACCGTTTAAGTGGAACTTAAAGTTCAATTTACCGTCGAACGAGAAACGCCGATTGCTCGCAGTTTCGTTTAATTCCCGTTTAAATTTTACACCCGCCCTCCCGCCGAATCTCTTCTTCATTTATACGACGTTTCGATCTTCCGCAACGCGGAATTACGTATTCTTCGTAAAACAATTAATTAAGGAAGGAGAGCACAGCGTGGCGCCATATTAATACATTCAAGTACCAATGGCATAAAATTATTTCTACACTACGGGACTCTTTTATCGATAGCTTAATTATCTGTTCCATTTCGAAACCATAAATGGTTTGGGAACGAACAACTAAAATTCAGAAGAGATTCCGAGGGAGATTTGATGAAAGAATCGCTGGCTCGAAAATTTTCATCATGCCCTGCCTTTTGTGCACGGAATTCGGCTTGATCACACAAAACAATGGTGTAAGATTAAAACTCACTGATACTCTTTTGATCTGTTTTCCCGGATACCGAGGTACCTACAGGAAGTTTTAAACTAGTCATTTATTTAAAACCTTGATTCTTTTCAATGCAACTACCGTTTTCTTGGAGTTTCTATTGTGTAATACAATTCGTCTGTGACTGTGGAATCTTTTCAGATTTTCTCCGAAGATGCTTCCGCCAAGTAAAAGCGGCGGGTAAAAGGAAGATTCTAAAATATAAGAGAGGTTTCGTCGAAGATTTTACAAGAATGTAGTTTCTGCACTAGTGGAAAGCAATTGAATGTTGGAAATCTGTGCACCACAATAATACATATATAAATATTTTTCCAAGTATCTACATTTAAGAACCATAATCTTTCGTAACACATGTCAAGTAGAATTTTGTGCAGTTATTAAATATTCGTAAGATGTGTTGATTAAATTTGAAAAATTCGAATTTAAGCGTGCCAGGCCATTACTTAAAAAATCCTATTTGCTCACGTCAAATCTATCAAGAGTTTAAGAATCTCGCGTGGCATATCTACAGTTCGGCCTAAACCTTATCTACGTTACAATTTTTCATTAAAACAAGCATTACAGCAGACATACAATCTTTTTTCCTTGAATAACATTGTTTCGTTCATTTAAACTCTGAAAGTATACTCATTTAAATGTATTAGCCCTTTTGAAAACTGCTTTAGAAAAGCCCTTTTGAAAAGTGGATTTCTGTGAAATGCTTTGTAAAAAACTTAGCAATGGAGCGTTGTTTTATTTTAAGAAAGTATAATAGAAGAATGGTAAATATAGTAATAAACATATTTTTAAAGAAAAAATACATGCTTATTAATGGTAGAATAATCAGATACCATTATTCCACTAAATAGTTATATAATTATCATGTAAAAAAGTATCATAATTCTCATTTATAAAGCATAGTAAGAAAAAACTGTGTTCCACTAAGCACAGGATATTACAGTAATACATAGCAATGAAAATAAAGGAAAACTGATTGATCAGTTTCATTAGTATACATCTACATAGAAGCTCCACATTCGTTTTCTCATTTTTCATAAAACTGTTATTTATGGGCCACTTATAAAACACTTTTACAGCCACTAGATCTAAGATGTAAAATTGATCCTCATTTTTCATTGAGATAAAATAAAATACACTCGTGTATTACTGTGTTCAATAAAACAATTATTCTTAATATTTATTATTTTCATAATAAATCCAGTCTTCGTAAGTTTGAACTTATACCACTTATTAATTATTAAAGGGCTCCTATGATAGATACTTGTTGTCAGTAGTACCACTAATAATAGCACAGATTTTAATACCATACATTCGTGCACAGAACTGTACATAAAATAGGTGGAAAAACTGATCATGCATGTGCATTGAACATGCATATGTAGTTGAGCCGATCGTTGCTCCATTCTGTACGTCAGAAATTCGCCATAAAGGAGGTATGTATACCTTCTTATACCGAGACATCTTGGGAGAATTACAGGACAGTGCAAACAAGTGATCGCAATCTCAAACTAGCCGTCCGTGAAAGTAGTCCAGTCGACGTTTTCGCGGACAAGGGGCAATAGACGGTAACGTGGAGACTTACACAAGTATTTGCCTGGAACTAAGAAATGAGGTTCTTTTTACGTGTGTCCCCTGAAGCTCCTGTGATGACTACGCGAGGCAACACCGCGAAATTGGAGCTGCTTTCATGGCCAACATAACCGTGCCTGCTGATGGGCACCTTGTGGATATCGAGATAGAGCTCGATCGAAAACCGTTCGAGCGTGCTGGATACGTATCACGATAAGGGACAACGGGTGGGAGCAGGGGCAGGGTGCAGATATACTTGCTGAGGGAAAGAAAAGAAGCAGTCATAAGTGTACTACATGCTCTGGTACTGCTTGAACCTTATACCATCTGCACTTAATTTTACTTCTATCTTTGATTTTTAATACAAGTAGGCACACATATCGTAGCATATATTTTGGAAATCTTTATTGAATTTCTATATCTGTGGTATAAATGTAGTAATTGGAGTAATGACCAATTAAAGAGTATATGTTTTGGAGGTACGAATTGTTGTTCTATGTTAAATGAGAGTGAAATTGGAGGCTGGTTTGTTGAATGGATGATATTTGATAATCTGATACGTTTTACTTGCATTGGTTATGGTCAAATTACTGGTTTCCAATTGGTTTTTATATTTGATTGCATATCGGAGGTGCATTACAGTTAAAGCTATTAAAAATGACTAAATATAATTTTGGGTTTTTTCAGAAAATGATTTTTGTCATTTCCTCGTGAAATACCAATTATTCAATAAAAACTATGCTCACTTGTTACTTTTACAAGATTATTCGCTGTAAGTTAAGTCTCTATTTCTTATAAACGTACGTCAAACTATCTCAATGTATTTTTCAAAGCTTACAGTTTCTCCTTCTTTTCTTTCTTACCAGTAGAAGTATCATATTGATCACAGTCGAACGCGCAATCAATCTCTAAAGAATGGTCATATTTAAAACTTTTCCAATCAAGATTCCAAAATCGATTCAGTTCACCTTCCTGGAATTCTTGCACTTTGTCTTCCTCGTGCCTCATTCTTTTTTAATTAAATCTCAAAAATGTTACAAATATAATAGTATACACAAAACTATATGTATATGTAGGTACATCTAGACTTGACAATTTAAGATGCCCAAATCTAATTTATTTTGGTCCTGTTGGCAGTCCTCAGCCTTTTCTTTCTATTATGCTTCTGTCAAAAATATTGCACAGCACTTTCTTCTATAAAATATATCAATGTTTCCTTTAAAACAGAGTATAATTCTGCGAAGAATGTGTTTAATACTTTCATAGCTTCTGTCACAATATTTTTAACCAGCAGGTATATTACGGTTCACTTAGATTACTTCGAGTATGTTTAGACTTATTCTTTATGTCAAATATTCATTATGCAAATATACATCTGCGTTCATATTTTCTTATGATAATAATCCTAGCATCTTCACATTCTTTGTATTTCAATTCATTGATCATCAAAATCCATTCGTTTAGAAAATATATAAAAAAAAAATTTATGTTAAACAATTTTACAAAAAATGCACTAAAAACTAAAAAATAATTTTTTTCGTGTACAACAATTTCGATGGTGTTTTCTCACTTTAAATAAAATCGTGGTGCTGTATTAAATTAATTCATATCCTATTATGAAGTATCCGGTGCCACGATTTTATTTAAAGTGAGAGAACACCATCGAAATTGTAGTACAAGAAAATAATTAGTTTTTAGTTTTTAGTACATTTTTTGTAAAATCGTTTACCATAAATTTTTTTATACATATATTTTTTCTATTTTCTAGTTTGTACAGTTGTGGATTTTTTTTCTTTTTTCTGGTTTTTAGGGTTTGTGAGTTTTTTATACATATTTCTTTTCGCATTTTTTTTATTTTTGACTTTTTTTAAAAAAATGTAGACTCATGCAAACTTCGCACGCATGCAAAGTTTAAAAAAAATTGGATTGGTGGAAATGAGTAAAAAATGAGTTGCCAGGTTTAAACCATACTCCAAACATACATACAGGAGATCGAAGCTAAGTAAAATCATTTAAAAATGCTTCAATTCGCTCATTACTACATTTTCTTCAGAAACAGTTTCCAGGTCATTCATCGATCCTCAATGCAGTTTTTCAAATCACACCAGCTCACAATTCCGGAGTGCTTTATAACGAAAACGCAAAAAACTGATTCCTTTGTTGGTTCTACGGGTCCGAGTTTCATGCAGACTAATTGAACAAAAGATACACCATGCCAGGACGTTTATTTGAACAATGGGGGTTGTTAATGAGCAGTTTTGAAACCTGCCTGAGTGCAAGTAGGTAGTACTATAGCTACTACAGTTTTCAATATATACAGGAAAACGGGAACGCAAAAATTAATCTTGAAAGGGCGTTCTCAACCCGAGGAAGCAAAGGGTAGCAGAAAATAAAAATTGCCCGATGCTCTATTGAGGTGTCCCACCAGCCTGCAAAGTTGGAAAAAAGTCTGAAATTATTCGAGTTACCGAAGTTCCCTTGTTAGCGTTTGTACGCTCACTCGTTGGGCAGTTACAAAATACTGGGCGTGAAAATCGGTAGGCCACGTCTACCCCAACGTCCCTCGATGGTGCGGCGGTGCCTGCAAATGTTGGAACACGGGCGATATTCGGGCGTTAAGTAAGCTTCAGAGTGGCGCATGCATTTAGAAGGCGCAGCCGAGCAAACAGGCATGGAAAAAGGGCGCCATGTGTGCGCCGACTTTCGAGAAGCCTTTAAAGTGTCCTCCTTTTATAACCCGCGGTAACCACCGGCGTTATACGTGCACCGTTAAACCGTAATGCGGCACATAGCGAGTTTTCCCTTCTTGCTCGTCGAACCATCGCGTCTCGTAACGCGGGAACGTGCCTGTATATCTAGCCCACGGCTCGTCCCTACCGATCGTAATCCTCTCTCCTTTCTGGTTATGTCTGAACCCGTATCGAGGCATCGCCTCCTTCGCTTCCGACCCCTTGACGCCACCTTACCCGCTGGAACACCGTCGCGCTAGAAGAACGCGCGGTTGCCGCCGAACATAGGACTTTCCTGCGCGGATATGAGTGGATATCGGAAAATCGAACGGGCGCGGCGAGATTTGAAGGTCCCCTTATGGATCGTAAGCTGCGGAGGTTTTACGTTCAGCTGGTGTCTCAGTGCCTGTTATTTTAAACCGATTCAGGTACACTGGATGAGGGAGGTATGGTAACGTTCCTGATGTATATAGGTTTGTGGCAGGCGATAATCTTGTAGGTATAAACCGTGGAAACTGTTTCTTGAAATTCATTATAATAATGTGCGAACGTTCGGTGTTTGCTGTTGTTGGTGTGTGCAGGCTGTTAGCCATCGTCTTGGTGGATCATTCGAAGCTAATTGAGGCATTGACAGCAAAAACGGGCCAACCCACGTTGGAAGAAAAATATTTTTTCCTATTTTATGTGAGTAGTTGAGCCTATTGGAATACATTAATGCTACTCAATCAAATTCGAAAAAAATGTGGGTTAGACCGTTCTTGTTCTCAATGCCTCGGTAAGTGATAAGTAGGTAGTAATTATACTACATTCTAAAGTTAAGTAGTTAATTGTTATACTTATTACTCATCAGTACCATTCTTTCAAGAAAATAAGAATTTTATATCATGAAATAGTGAGAATTTAAATATTAAAGCTTATTCGAGCATGTGTATGAACGAGATTATATTGCGGGTCAAAAAGGACCCTGTATTCGTCATGTTTAATAGGATTAATAGATTCCCGTTCAGAAATCCTGATACTCTTAGCTTACCATAAGCTTAACGATAATTCGAAAGCTTTACTTCTACTTACATATACTAAATTCCTTACTAATTCTAAATTCCCAAGGCTTGTACTTTAATTCTGACTTGTAACAATTCCACAGAATTCCTTGCCCTGTTGAATAAGCGAACCCCACGGAAATGGAAAGATTTTCCGCGCGCGGCAGTGAGAAGCTAAGATCCAACGAATCTCTGTACAGGGCGTTAAAAATTTTATTGCAAAAGATGCGGGAAGACAATATCTGGCGTTCCTGATACCTAGGCAAGCTTGATCGCAAAACAGTGTATCTGAAAGGTGCCGCTCTGGATGAGGCTGGCTTTATCGTTCGATAACGGCTTCAGGTAAGAGCACTATGGATCTCCTTGTCGCTACTTGTATGCATACGAGGAGCCACCTACCTATGTTTTATGGCGCATAGAGGGAGCAGATCCGGTATAAGCGTGGATGTTCGAGAGGTCGGGGCACCTTTCTTTCGACCTCTTTTCGATGCCCTCGACACTCCACGCTTCCGGGGATCATTCTTCTCCCTCTCGCTCTCCCTCCCTTTCTCTGTCTACTCTCTTGTGGAATTCTCTATGCTGACGATGACGTTTGAATTTACGAGATGGTTTCTATAAAAGACCATAAAACAGCCTTCTTATACGGTAAGCATCGGTGGGAAATAGAATGGATCTTACTAGACTTTGGAGAGACTCCGAGCCAAAGATTCCGCGGATATATGTGTCTACTTTGCATAATACGCCGGCACTTCGAAATACGCCGTAATCCCGCGAAATCGAACAGCGGGAATGGATTAATATACCCACCCTCGGTGATCGATTTTGTCGTAGTACTTTGGAGGTAATAGACTCGCGTCGAGTAGCGAAACTTTAATTACTTGGCCTCCGTTTTACTGAAATTACCATACCGTAGAAGGCATTGAGACTTGGATGGCCGAGGTAACTTAATCCGAGGTATACATTCGCGAAGGAGCTGCCTGCGCCTGGCAAAATTCTGGAAGTCAATAATTTTCAATCTTTGATTAGACGAGGAAGCATGGAATGTATTCTGAAAGTAATACTAGCTACGGTGAGGTAAAGTCGCCTTTACGGTGGAAAATGTAAAAGCGAAGCAGCAATTAATTGCCACTTAAGTGCATGCTCATTTACTCTTCAACGACGTAATTCTACGTAACTGTATCCAATTTTTCCAGAATGACCTCTGGTTCTTTGACCAATTCCTTTATCATAGCAAAACGATCAAAAGAAATTCGGGGAATTTAGTATATTTCGAAAGTATTTTACCGAAGTGCAAAGGACATAAATTATTGTGTTCAAACTTGAGTGTTACTCTATTATTTTATTCATTGAAAAATGTTATCTTCCTCTCTTTCTACGATCTTCAGTTACTTTATTTTACGGGTACTGTAGCAAGAGAGGAAGATAACATTTTTCAATGAATAAACGATATGTAGGTAAATAGTTACCTACATACTTATCTTTGTTATCGACAACGTTTTCGTTAACTATTCAACAAGTATGTATACATATGAAAAGTACGTCTAGGCTTAAGCCGCGAGGCGCTGCAAACTTCACTACGTATATAATGCCACGTTCCCACATGCGCGTTTATGCTTGTGACGTTACCACAAACTAGAACTTTTAGAGTTGACTGGCTACCTACGGGGTGTTCAAGCGTACGCCCCGAAACGTGTATAGAGTTTTCAGAATAGTTTTGACGTCCGTGCGGGCAACATGTCTGCAGAACGAGCAGCTATTCCATATACCTATTTAAGTGAATTACAGTTTGAAAAAGAAATACACGCATGGATGATGGAGGCTAAGCCAGTGCTATTTAGAATAATAATTTCACTAGAACCTATCTGTAAGATTAAAAGTTTCAATTAATTACTAGCTGAAAAAAATCCCCTTTATTTTTATTTGGAGTTATTGAAATATAACAAGTCTCCTTCAATTTTTCATTAATTGCAATTTCTTCTGAATTTTGTTTAGTTTCTGTTTTTCATTTTATTATGTCTGTTCCAATTTTATACTTTTTCAATTTACTACAGTACACTTTTACTCCACTACACTTTCTTCCATTATGTGAGTGTGCCATACCTTTGATGCTATGACCAGAGACTGACATCGTGTCGAATCTGCTTGAACGCTCCAACGAAGCAGCGTTTTTTCATCAGTGGCCCGAGGTTCCTTTCACTGTGTCATATTACAGACCAACTTTTAGTCTGGACGAGTCTAAAGTTTAAACTCTGAACGCCTCGTTGATTCTAATTTTGAACTGCAGCGTGCTGTAGGACCCCAACTGTATTCACGAAAGTCTGTGAAAATAGGCGTTTCACATGTGGGAGCGGGGCCTCAGTGGACTTTATGTCCAGCTCGATTCGCGAGTCACGATTAATTCTACGAACACTCTTCTACGTTTTTACATTCCATATCATTTAACTCTCTGATGTCACAAATTAGCCACATGGGGTTCACTGCACCCCAGCGTCATTTTTAAGTTACCATTTTCGTATTTTTTAATTATTTAACGTTTCAGTAATAATTGTACATTCGTAATACGCACACAATAATGTTCTAATGGTCTTTTTGTGGAAATGTAAATTTTGATATGTTGAAAGTTGTATTTGAAAAGAAAGTTATGGACAAAGGCAATTTTTTTTCTTAAAATTCACAACATTTCCAAATATTATTATTACGGTCTCAAAATTTCCAGAAATATTTACTAAGACCGCAAAGGGTTAAGATTTAAAGAAAAGTCTCACACAGAATTTTAATTTACTTTCATAAACAAATGTTTTATACAAGTGTTTGTGTAACTAACGAGTTCTTGAACTACTTCCTTCATTGTTTTAACAGCTAAATCATTTTCATCCCCCACAAGAGTTGAGGCAAATAATTCAGATCCTAATAAAGAGCTTCCATAAACAGATAAACAAACTTCTATCGGAAACATTTCTGTGGATGCAAAGGAATGCTATAAAGCAGTGTGGCGAATGTAGGCACGTAAAATGTCCCGTACACACGGGATCGTGACAAGTCATGACATCGCTACAACATACATTTCGTGCATTATGGAACGTATATCGCGACAAATCGATTGGCGCCGAACGGAGGTTTATTGAAATACCGTCACGGATCGAGCGTTGAAGAAGCTTGCGGCTGGAATTCCAATTTCGTCCGTTATGGATGATGTCGTCCATCTTGACGATTATGACTACGCCTAATTACGCCCTCGTCAGCGAATTCCACTACCTTTTTGCTGGACGAAATCAAGCGCCGACGATTGATCCGCCGTAATTGCGCTAAAGGGGGAAAAGAAGTCCGATAATTGCGCTTTCGCTTGTTCAGCCGTGGATAAATTAGAGTGCCATTTTGACAGGTTATTTTGCGACGAAAACAAAACGAAGATATCGCAACACGCCCGTATCCTATTTTTAAACGATGCAAGCGATGCAGAAAAAATAACGACTAAATGGCTGGACTCATTGCCTGTGTTACATATTCGATGAACCGAGTCACAGTGGCTATAAAATTAAATCTATAATTTCGATTGCAAGCTCTGGAGGCAAAGAAACTTCCCGAGTTGCCATATTGCGAATGGATTCATTTAGTGAATCTTTCATGACCTAACAACTATTCCAAACTTATATTTTATTCTTCTTAGAAAAGTACGAGAAAGAAAAATGCAAATTAAATTTCTTCTTAGGGAACCACGTGTGTGGTATTTAAAACAGATTTGAGCTTAAGCGTTATTTTATTTTTCACAAGTCTCTTTAATAATAAATAATAAAATGGTTATTCAAGAGGAGAATGGAGTGGTCCATAGTGGTTCAACTGCTATAATTTTTTAGTCAATTTTAAATATACTTCAGAATACAACACCTTTAGAAAACGCAGTGTATTATTTCAGAAATGAACGGAACGAATACTAACCACACGCCCATTGAATAAACCTTTCCAGCTGCTGCAGCGAGAAAGGCGAAAATTTTAAAGATAAATTTGCATTTTCCCCAGCGACGGCGACGCAGCAGCTGTCGTCGTTGCTATCGGTGTCACTCGAAAACAAAAGCTGTGTACTTTTGAAATTGATCGAAGTTCAAACTGATCGCCCTGATCCTCGGCAAAGTTTCAACGTTTTCTGAGACCGCACGGGCCGAAGAATTTTGGAAAGAGACTGCACGGTTCCTACTCCAAGCAATGAACGTCGTTTCTGCTTACACGATGATGAAAGTTGTATATTTCCGAAACGTTCCAGTAAAACAGTAATCCGGATATCGAATTAGTGACTCCTTCTAATCAACGAAGAAGTTGATGACGAGGAAATGATTGTGTAAAGTGAACCTGGCCTGATCAATCAACCCCAATTGATGCAACTCGATCAATGGCCAGGAGTAGAATGAATACTCGAACTTTTGCTCGAGCGCACTTTTATTCTGCTGCACCGGATAAAAATAAAAAATGAATTTTTCCTTCTATCCTTAAGCCGCTTAAAGCTCGACAGTTCACAAATCCCTTTAACCACTGTGCGGTGTAACAGTGTAGAAAATTACAGAAAAAAACTGAATGTACGGTACCGATGTTCGAGAGAAAAGAAGCTTGTGGGAAAATTGAGTGAATGCAGTAACGAATATAGTGTATAGAAAATAACACCGGCGTTACTCATTAAAACAGTATGTAAAATAGAAAATGTTTTATGGAAGGTGTGGAAGAAACAGTAATTTTATGAAATGATTAACAATATTCGTTTCATTCGTTGGTAATAGGGCGAAAAGAACATAACAGGATTAAGAAGTCCCTGCTTACCGATAATCAATTCATTCAGATAATTACGGCGTGACGTGATGCCAGAAGGGAGAAGAAACAGTTTCTGCAATCTAATTAAGAGAGCTCAAGTTACTTAATTCTTAAGTCCGTCGTCGAACTATGTAAGTACATGCATAGTTGGGAACGCGATGGGCAGCCGTATTTTATTTATACATGTGTACACAACTATAGAAGGATCCCAGTTTCTACGGATTAATGAAAACTTCAAGTGGGAAAGTGCTCTCGTCCGAATTCCAGATACGAAACACGCAGCGAAGTTTCTTAAGTAATGGGTTCTTTGTGACTGAAATTTTGAATTGGTAATTCATAAACTTCTCGCGAGGTAACACATTTGTTAAATTGTTGCAGCATGATTTGTGTTCGCGGTATCTGGCTCGTGCAAGCCTGTTTCTGGCAACTGGTGGCCAGGTATCGACGTATAACAAAAAGTTTTTAACCGAAACAGGCCCTTCCAATACTTCAGTGGCGCGAAGTTCCACGTGTTGTTGACAGTACAGAATTAGTGATGTCGTAAATATGACACGACCGCAATCGAAAACATATTTTAATTAATTGGTGGGTCAAGTGGTTGAGAAGAAGGGTAAATGAGGAATTGAGACCTTATCCAGGGCAGTACGAAGCATCCACACTTTATATAAGTTTCTGCTGATCAGTTTGAAGTATGTATATATATAGAAGAAGGGAATGCTTGTATACGATTTTGGGCCCTTAGTCTGAACACTCAAAAGCTACATCTCTGTCACTTCGTCTTATTTACAGTACCTTGCCCTTGCAGAAATATCGCGCTGGCGTGAATGTAGCAGGGAGAAAAGTCAGTAGGACCATTGAGCACCTTATCAACAAGTCAGGAACTCAGAGTTGCATTCACAGATTTCACAGGAATGCGACAAAGTAAGTGGCGAATCATATACATATTTGATAGTTTGTATCACTTTTACACATCACTTGTATGGGCTCCAGGTTCGTCACTATATATATATTGTTGCAAGGTACAGTACCACTTCTATTTAGACCGTATAAATTAATATGCCTGTGGGTACAAACCGCCAAACGTGTTCTTTGCCACCAATTTAACCGCGAAACTCATTTGGTCACATTTCTAGACACCTCAGAAGTCATTAGATACATATCTCTCCCTTCTCTCTATTCCTTCACGCACAGCATTCGAAGCATCTTCCTCCTATATTGCCGCACATTACTAGACTCTCTTCCATCTAGCACTCGTGAATCAAATTCCTATTCGTCATTTAAACGGGACACTCGTTCATATATCCTTCACCACATCATTCTTAGCATAACCTACATATCCTTTCTTGTATTAGTCGATGCCCGTGCCATGGTCGCGTTTAATTTAATTTCTATATATATTTCGTTTAGTTTCAGTTTTAGTTTTAGGTTTTGTCTTATGGTTAGGTGTGGGTTGAGCTTATTAACACTCCAGCCTAGCCATTTACACAACGAGCCATACCTATGTACATTAATTGTCTGTAAAGTATTACAGAGTTCTCCTTCATATTAAAAAAAGTGTAATAAAGACGATTAATAATAATAATAATAATATCTCCAAGACACTATAAACATCTTGTATCATCAGCGCCGAACCGCGAGCCCCATAAGAAACGAGGAATAATTGTACGAAAGGGCGAAAGGAATTAAAGTGAACATAAAAATATTCACGAACCCTCTTTCGTTGTCCTTATTGTTTCCCCTTGAATTTATTTCCGGTGCCCAAGGCTACACAGCTTTCCTCGTTAGGCGTTCTCATTCTGCGAAACGACCACGAGTTCCCATTTGAAGTGGCTGGCCGCGTTTAGCTACGTACGGAAACCTCCTTCACCGGTACCCCTTGTCCCGGGTTAATCTATCTATTGTTTCCCGTGCGGCATGACGTACTCCACATTCCGCAGTCTCACGGCAACCCCTACAAGTTGCAACGTTCCCACCTGAGAGCGTTCAGGCGCTATCTGTGCCTGCGAAAACACGTTTATTTCTCCAATACAGTGAAATGCAATCGCGGGACTTAGACACAATTATCCGCCACCCTATTACAAAGAGACGCTTTCACGTGGCGCTGTTTACGTTACACGTTTCTCTACAATACCGTGCAAAAGTAAAGATGCGATCCAACGGCGCGTGGTTCGGCGAGTTTCAGGCCGTTGGATCGCTCCGCGTGCTGCTGAATGCATCAGCTTACGAATGAGGGATCATGTGCCGCTCTATTCCTTGCTTTCGACAACATTGTTGATGGTTAGGTATCTAATCTGAATCAGATACCTAACCATTAATGTGTTTTAGGGTTCTCAATGTTTTCCGAGGGAAATGAGAATTGCTGGCTAATGGTGAAGTAGCTTTGGGTTAAGGTAATTTTCTTTAAACACTTGTTTCTTTTCTGTTTAGAGGATTCGTATGTGTTTTCGATGTTTATAATACTTAGTACTCAGAGGATTTGTATAGCGAAATTCTTGCCACTAGAAGCCTCCTGTTCTAACCACTGATCCTTTTAAACGAATGGGCTACGTTAAGAATGCATTCACTTTGAAAGCAGGAGCTAGCTGAATAATTGGCTTGATCAATTTAAATTTATTCGTAGAGATAGGGTGCAACGTATCTTTGCCTCTTGCCTTTTCTATTCGTAGTTTCCTTCACCTATACAAAATTTCGTGTAAAAGAAGTTACATGTCCTTAAGGGGTTATACCTAGTCAGGCGGCCTAAAAGGGGCGGATGTTTGTGAATTTTTTTTGAAAAAGTGGAAGCATATATTTTTACAGTACTTCTTGCACTTAAAATAGCAAAATTGAAAGGACATTTAGTCATTTTTTCGTAGAAAAATATTTACGTTTATAACAAAGTAACATCGACATCCAAGAAGCCTTTTTAAAAATGTGGTTTGGCGGTGAAATATTAAATTATCTAAAATCGAAAAACAAAAAAGATTTCGTTAGTACCTATATTAATGTATCCTCTGATTAACGGAGGGAATTTCCGAAGTATTAATTTAAAACCAAATGGTGGGTATTTAAACTTGAAATCCTGATTTTTTCGCGTGAATTTTGCACGAAAAAGTCAGGATTTCAATTTTAAATAGCCACCATTTGGTTTTAAATTAATACTTCGGAAATTCCCTTCGTTAATCAGAGGATACATTAATATACTAACCAAATCTTTTTTGTTTTCTGGTTTTAGATAACCTGGTTCCGAATGGCAGTGCTTACCGTAAAACCAAATTTTTAAAAAGGCTTCTTCGGTGTGGGTTGTTATTTTATTATGAACGTAAATATTTTTCTACGAAAAAATTACCAAATGGTCTTTAAATGTCGCTCTATTATATGCAAAAAAATTTGTAAAAATATATGCATCCGCTTTTTCAAAAAAAAATTACAAACATTCGCCTCTTTTAGGCCGCCTGACTAGGTATAACCCCTTAAATACCTTCCCGGGCTTCAAACATATCTTTAAGTAGCATTGCTCTTGGAACGTGATCTTGTGATGTGAATTGGAAATTTCCATGGTAAATTTGTAAAATGGGAACTGTCCATACACTTCAAACACGAGATGGGCAATCACTGCGATGTTTAATATTATAGTGGCACCTGCGCACGTAGGGTATTTAAACAATCCTGCTCTTTCGTAAGTTTTCACTGAACCACTGATTCCTATATCGTTGGCTTGTTGGTAAAACTGACCAAGTCCATATTTCTTCATTTTCGGTAAATGCGGATGTGCGATAGAAAAAATGGAATGGAATCCCATTGAAGCGGAAGTTCACGATTTCAAGTGGTCTGAACCTTTTGGGCACTGAAGTACACGCTTCTGCGAACATGAGCACTGTAACTCGTCACAAGCAGGCGAATTCAAATATCTGACGGTGTTTGCGATAAATAGGGAAATTATTCATTTCCCCGGGGACATTGTTTTACATTGGACCAAGCTTCATGGGCAAAATTGAAGGTCCTCGACTCACATGCCCGCAAAGAACTTTATTCATTAACTGCGGAATTGTACCTACTTGCCGTTGCGATTAACCAAAGGGTCTTCTCGTTTCTTCAATTTAATCTTTACACGCGATTATCTTTCAAACGAAAGGACGTCTTGGGTATCAATACATTGGTTTATTAAAATACATAGTTCCATTTACAAAAACGAAGGTCACCTTGAAACCTTGGAGGCACCTCCACCTAGACAAAGTTCGTGTCCATCATAAGATGTGCCCTTCGAAACAGAATAACTTCTATTTGAAAGAGTTTTCAAATAACGAATAGCTTGCGAGATAAATAATCGTGTGTAAATTGGGACACATTGTATACAAAGTTTTGACATTTAGTATTTTTTAGTATATTTGCAGCTACGGAAATAGAGAAACTGTTTTAAAATTAACGGTAAGGTGCGCGAGGGAGGGGATGCGCGGACTTGGTTCGAAAGGGTTGTAGCAGAAGTGATTTTGAGGGGATCAAAGGGTTATAAAGAATTTGGAACGGGTGAGTACGTTCTCGAAAAATTCGCCACGTGAACAGGCTCTTTGTAACTACCTCTTGTACACTGACCCAGCTGACAGAAGGTAGCAAGGATTAATCATTTCCTCTGGGAGTTTGCAGCATACGCACACAGTGGCGCAGGCGTAGGTAACGCGGTTAACGTCAATGTTTTCAGAAAAATTGGAATACGGGCGCGGAACGTGCAGCGCTCAAAGAGTTGAAACGGGAATATGAAAATTCCAGCTATGAGCCATATAATTAATTTCCAGCCATCAGCATTCAACTACCATGGGAAGAAAATGGTCATACCTGGTTTTCTTAGTAATTTAAATTCCACGACGGCAACAAACTGATGTGCTTGGTTTAACTAAATTTTATTAGTTCCAGGGTTGTAAATAAATCACAACGAGACGTATACAAAATTTTGTCAGGGCCAAGAATTTGTTCTAAGAAAAACGAGGTACTTTCTGCGGAGTACTAAAATATACACCGCGCACTTAAAGTTTTGAATCACTCGCCGATTTTCATTAAAATAAATAAAATGCCCCTGGTTCCAACAAATTCGAATTCTTCTCCAAATTCACACAGTGATTCGAAACTTTTAGGAAGCTGATCCTCAGAATAATAAAACTTACACAGCTCGCGAATTATTGTTGGGCACAGTTAAGCCTATCAAGCAAACGCGCTATCAAAATCGGCATTGCGGGACAAAGACGCGCGATATTTCGTGCGGGCGCGCACGTGTGCCGCCAAAATTCACATGTCAGTTTTGCTATCGACCAGAGCTGGTGACAACGCTTTTGCCCAGCGTCTATCACGCTGTTTCACACTGGCGAAAATATTTTCGAGCTGCACGAAAGGGCAGGAAGCCTGGGAAGCAACGCCCACGCGAAAGACCCGCGGGAGTAATTAATTCTGCAGCGTTTAACTTAATTTACCCTTTAATGCCAGTAGACGGCTGCGCGGAAAATTTATCTGCGAATATGTGCTTTCAGCTTAATCGTCGCGCGGATTCCGCTGTTTCACGCTGTTACGTCCAACCGGTTCGTAGCCGTCCACGCGACTCGCGGTGAAATTCCGTCAAATTTCCCTCGCTGGTTGCTTTCAATGAAAAGAAAAGAATTCACGGAGAGAGGTAGAACTGCGAATAACGACGGCCCCGAGACAGTGGTTTTATTTCAGAAATTGTTATCCCGATTCGGTTGTTTTATCGATATGGTCGATTTTAAACGATGCTTTTCATGCGTTTTTCTCGATTTCTATATCTGGAAATTTGATTTTGCGTGGTTTTTTTTTAAAAAAAGGCACTGTAGTAATTGACTAATGAAATTCTGTGGTTTTATCGGTTATAACTGATTCCCCGTATAGAGAGCGTTTCGATCGATTTGTTAGGCAATCGGTCGTGGAAAAAAGGATCCTGTACGCTTTCTTAATCGAGATTCGTACAATAAAATATACGATTCGACGATGTTTCGGTTAATAGGTAATCGAAGGAGGGATTGCAACATGTATCATGGCACGTGTTTATCATGTATCTCAAAAAGATTAACTAGCGTAAATGGCTTTATACGTTTTGTTTTTAATTTGGGACTGGTATTGTAGTGGCGCTTTTATTTTGAATAGGAAGCAAGTTTATATTGGTAAGGCCGTTTCGTCGGGTATGACGGTCTAGGCGCGATCTCGGTTTCCTCGAGACTTCACGATATACATATATTGAGGTTTTAACACCGTCGCACCGATGTGCCATTTAGGTAAGGGATTGTTGTGGGATCGGGAACTCCCATAAGTGGGAGCTCGGAATAAGAGACCCCGGAAGGTCGGCTTTGGCGACATTGGTAAGGCGACTGACCAGTAGCGCAGAGGACCCAAAGATCGTGGATTCGAGTCCCCATCACTCGCGAGTAGGGCTGCCATCCGTCCGGGTTTCCCCGGATTTGTCCTCTTTTTTAGGGCGTCCGGGGACGTCCGGGCGGATTTTCTGTAGTGATCCGCGTTTTTCGATGTTGCTCGCTCGCAGTTTGTAAGATTATTTTCGTGTTAATTTTTAAAAAAAAAAAGAAATTATGTTTTTCTACGATTAGCATAATCGATTGGTTTAAATTTTTTAATTTTATTTTAGTTATAAATTAAATTTGTGTATTTTATGTGTTCTTTTAGTTATAAGTTAAGTGTATAAAAAAGTGATAAATAAATTCCTACTTTTTACAACTATATTTTATATATCTTTCTTGATTACGGTCACAGTCTATATTTTACAGAAATTGTTGTTTTGGGATATCGTAGTTAATACATACATATAAGAAATAGTTAAAAGTGGCCGGGTGTCAAGTAGAAATGTCCGGGGTTTTAAGGGGTTATACCTAGTCAGGCGGCCGAAAAGAGGCGACTGTTTGTACATTTTTTTTTGAAAAAGCAGAAGCGTATATTTTAACAGAACTTTTTTCACTTAAAAGAGCAACATTTAAAGAACATTTGGTAATTTTTTCGTAGAAAAATATTCACGTTCATAATAAACTAACAACCGGCATCCAAGAAGCCTTTTTAAAAAATTGGGTTTGCGGTGAGCACTGCCATTCCACACCAGATTATCTAAAATCAAAAAACAAAAATGATTTCGTTTGTATATTAATGTATCCTCAGATTAACGGAGGGAATTTCCGAAATATTAATTTAAAATAAAATGCCGGCTATTTGAAGGTGAAATCCTGATTTTTTCGTGCAAAAATCAAGCGATAAAATCAAGATTTCAAATTTAAGTAGCCGCCATTTTATTTTAAATTAATATTTCGGAAATTCCCTTCGTTAATCGGAAGATACATTAAAATACTAACGAAATCGTTTTTGTTTTTGATTTTAGATTATCTGGTTCCGAATGGCAGTGCTCACCGCAAAGTCAAATTTTTAAAAAGACTTCTTGGATCTCGGTTGTTACTTTACTGTAAACGTGATTATTTTTCCACGAAAAAATTACCAAATGTTCTTTAAATGTTGCTCTATAAGTGCAAAAAGTTCTGTCAAAATATATGCATCTGCTTTTTCAAAAAAAATTCACAAACATTCGGTTCTTTTCCGCCGCCTGACTAGGTATAACCCCTTAATGCTCTCTGTCCGGGGTTTGTGATTTTACAGATGGCAGCCCTACTCGCGAGGTTCTTTTTTCCGTGACTCCCGAAGATATAGGAATTACGAAACCTATTCCTACATTATTATGTTGAAAGACAACACTTTGGAATGAATTACGTTTAATAACACGTAGAGGTTTGTCGACGGTTGTAGAGAAAACTGACTTTAAAACAACGCTACTTAAAAATTTATATATATCTTATGATCTAAGGTATAAATAAACTAAGAGCAGAGTTATAAACTAAAGATCAGGGTTAATGATTAAGTGTACAACGGTTGAAAGATGGCAAATGTTATCAGAAGGGTACATACTTGGCCAAACAAGATTACTCGGAAAGATGCGCTGAAGATTGGGCTGGTTATATCACACGGGCTAAGAAGCTGCTTTGTTATCATAGCAGGCAAGGCATTTGTATCTTCGTATGAGATACGTATGTGACTGTGTATGCAGCGAAAACAACGCCACATTGTCTAACGCGCGACGGTATGAATTAAATATTAAAAGGCATGGCGGTCGAAACAACTGTTCGCAGTGTTATTACGACTGTTCTCAAAACCGCAATTTTCCCGCGCTGGCATAAATTGTATGAAATATTCAGAAATGTAATCTGAACGAAATGAGAACTGTAATCGGAATAAGTTTCTCAGTGTGTGGGACGCAGACGTAAATCGCGAAGAATGTTCAACTCTGGGATATTAAGGTTCTGAATAAATGACTAAGAAAGCATCCTGCGTAATTGATATTCGTATCTTAGAAGTAATGTGTTAACAGCAGCTGATTCGAAAAGCAGTTTAGTACTGTTTGGATGCACTTTATGTGCTCATGTGTGTCTGCACATTATTTAGAGGGTGAAGTCAAACAAAATGTTTTGAGGAGAACACCATGCTGAGGACTTAAAAAAGAGTTCTTGTTAGCGGTTTTTTTAACGCTACTTTTACTAAAAATCTTGTATCAATATTTGAAAAGTGTATGGCTTGGAAAGGTTCTCTGATTCTTTTTACAAAAAATGTTTAATACATTTTTATTATTATTTTTATCGTCTGATAGCTGTGTTAAAATACTAAAAGCTGTTTTCGAAATTGGTGTAGGCAAACCTATACAGTTTATTTTATTCTTCGTTTATTCTACACTTTATTTCTTAAAAAATAAATACGAAGGTATGTCACGAGCAAGACAAGTGCCTAAACAAAAATGTTATCAAGTCATATATGGACCCACTACAGCTGATCAGCCCGCTGAATCTATAAACATCTCTTACATTACGTATTCTTGTCAACGAAAACTGGTTAAGGGGTTTCCACTGTGACACCCTAAAAAATTACCCTTCTTTGGCACTGTTTGTTTGTAACAAAAGGAATGTGATCACTAATTTAAAGTTTTTTCTATTTATCAATACGTGTTTTGAGAATACAAGAAAAATTCATATTTTTTAATGCTTACTTTCGCCAAAACAGGTGGGGGTAAATGCGCTGTAAAAAAACTACGCATCGTTTGTGCGGAGGAAGAATGTATCATACAACTAATCTAACAACAAATGAAGAAGTATATATGTGTGTTAAATATTTTTTAATATTCCACCCATTGTTATTTTCACGAAACGCTATCGAAGGGACGAATTGAGCGTCCCTCGCAGGGTGGGCGGTTCAATTACAAAAGCTGCTTGCGTCGATGCATGGTTAGGCCAGCGTTGATCGCGGTGATGAGCGCTGATTTAGATTTCGGGCGACGATATTGCAGCAGGCTGCGGAACAACTGGCACCGCACCGGCAGCGCTGGCAGGAAGCAACGTTCGAGCTATAGGTTCACCGCACGCCACGTTATCCGCGCTACGTTCTGACGTAACGTATTGCGCCAAGATACAATCAGCACCGGCATTTGACACACCCTTGTGTTCCTAACACGAGGCCCCACAATAGACGAAAAGCAATCGAGACTCATCGTAGCCCACCAAAGATATGCCAGATATGCGGGCACGTTCTTTTGGTCGAGGCTTGCAACAATCTCTGCCTCGCCATCCTCGCCTCTTGGGACTAATGTCGAGGCCATTTTCCCTGCCCTATCCTTCAGACGGAAGTGAGAGGATTTTTCGCAAAGAACCTGGCCGTTTGCTTCGTGGTGGTTACAAATGGGGGAATGTTCAACGGAGAGGGGATGAAAATAGTGTTACTGCTATGAAGACGAATGATATGAAGTCGAGATGTCCGTTGTGTAAAAGTATTCAGTAAATTGTAAGTATAAACTTGTTAATGTGTATGTATATACATATCGTCGGTGATAGTGCAAAACCGCGTATGAGCAGTTTGTAAATACCGTGGATCTGCGAAAGTAGCAAAATTGAGATTTCGCGTCTACGGTTGCCAAGTGCTGTTTCGCTTTTTTGTTTTAAAGTCACACCACTGATGTTAGTATTTATTACAAGGAGTGCTAAAACTGTCCGAAAAATGTTCAGTCAAAGAAATCCCTTAAAATGGTTAAAATATTAA
The DNA here is from genome assembly GCA_947577245.1 of Andrena bucephala. Taxonomy (NCBI): domain Eukaryota; kingdom Metazoa; phylum Arthropoda; class Insecta; order Hymenoptera; family Andrenidae; genus Andrena; species Andrena bucephala. Next base: position 91,543,913 of record OX387715.1, on the reverse strand, counting down.
GTTTTTTCCTCCTCCTGTAAAATCGGTGATATGCAGATCCGCGGTATTTATAAACTGCTCATACGCGGTTTTGCACTATCACCGACGATACGATGGTTTATTGAATTATGCGCAGAAGCTTGGGTTTCCAGAAGATATCTTTCGGTGGCTGTAATTGATGTGGTCTTGAAGTTGAGTGGTAGGAGAGTCAGATGGACTTACAGTTGAATCTATACTAAAATGCTGAACAAAGTTAAAGCATCACTATAATTTCCCGAAAATTTTGGTCATTTTCAAATGGCTGTATTTCCGCGAAAAATGGTCGCAAATTTTTTTAAAAAATAGCATTTTAACGCTTGCAGTCTAGCTTTTGTGTGAAGGACTCAATTTTTTTTCATCCATTATGATTTTTATCGAAATGAGGCGCAGAAAACGAAGTTTCAGAATTTTCTGTCTAATTTAATCGCATATACGAGCCAAACCAATATTTTTCAGATAAATCCAATGGGGAGCTCTTATAGAGGAAACATTTCTCTTTAATTGCGTTTTTTTTGTTTTGTTGTATGATTTTTATTGACCGAGTTATTCGCGATAAAAACAAAAAAGGTACTTTACACTTTGAACGCCTGCTAGAAACTTCAAGGATTAAAATGCTTTTTAAAATATTTTTGCGATCATTTCTCGTGGAGATACCGCCATTTGAAATTGACCACAATTTTCGGGAAATTATAGTGATTCTTTAGTTTTTTCCAGCAGTATAGATACATAAATATCATTACTTGGATTCCATAAAACTCTCTTTTCGCAGAACTGCTTCTAAAGTGTTGTTAAAAATGCGTTATAATTTCTGAAACCCATCTAAAAGGTTTTACTAAAGATGTACTTAACGTATTCGCCACGTACAGGGTGTCCATAGGGACTCATAGTTGCCATTCGGCCATTTTCACATCAAGAAGTTATTACTTACTTAGAAATGGTTATACATCCTCTCAGCTATTCTTAATACAAGCCACTGCTCATAGTGAAAATGCTTGACACTATAATCTCGATATACTTACATTACAATCTATGATGTTTGAAAATATAAACATCCTTCATTATTTAAAATTTAATTTCAATTGGTACACAGTTGTACACTGCTGAGTTGTATCGTAGTAAAGGATGATGGTAAACTGAAAGCGTTCAGCCAGAGCAAAAATTACATTTCAATTACTTCCGTCATTACAAAATCAGGCAGCATGATATTCTAAAATGCTGGAAGGTGCTAATGAAGTATACGGGATACACTGAAAATAAAGTCACAAGAATGGTTTTCTCATAATTACTTTCTGTCGTTGTTATCAAAGAGCGAGCAACCGACTTGCTAGAATGAATGGACAAAGGGGAAGTTGGAGGGATTCCTTTGCAAAAAATCCTTCAGAAACTCAGAATGGAACAATAAGGCGAAAGGGAAACGAACGAAATCGGCGAGACGGAACAAAACGGTCTATAAAACAAAATGAATTCCATACAAGCACGATGAACTGCGTGCAGTTGCACGCGTTGCAAGCTATACGTTTCGCAATTGTCTCATAATCCTCCGTTAGTTCGGATGCTGCGACGTTTTGCCAGTCCTTTCATTCGCAGTGGAGCCTCGCGATTGCGAAAGTACGGCGTAAAAGTTGGAGGTCTTGCCTGCTTTCACAATGAGGATAAGAAAAGGATAGAGAGATGAAAGAAGCAAAGGGGATGTACCTGGGAAAAGTTAAGAACCCAAGGTTTTTGCCTGCGATCGCCTCGATATCGTCTTTTCTCGCTCTCCTCATTGTTGAACGTTGGAAAATGCAAGCTATACAAGCGCAGGCAAAAATAAGGATAAAGGAAAGTGGAGGAGAACGGACGATGGCAGAAAGTGGAAAGAAATAGTTCTTGACTCGGTAACGTGCGAATGCAACATGCCAAAACTTGCAGTTCATATTTCTCACGCGAATGGCAGAAATTGTGGTTTTGAATGCGAAAGTGCCTACTTAAAGTCAGAATTTCTGTTTTAATATCGTGCTTTTTATGGAGGAAATTAAACTGCTTCTTCTTCATTTCACATTGTCCCGAGGAGCAATGCGTTAATATTGACTAAAAACATTATTCCCTTTCAACAGACAAAATGATGGGTGTAGAAGGAAATAGTGGTGGCGCTCAAATAGAGAGGATATGGGATGGTTCGTTCATCTTTGGAAAATAAAAACTTTACTTGAAATTGCTGATTGAAAATATTTCTCTTGTTAATCCTTCATTAGTTCCCTTTGAATTAATAAACATTAATAATAAACATCGTGGAATGTGTTTCCTCAATGTTCGTTTTCAAACAAATTTTTCCACATTAAGGGCTGCGAAAGTGCGAATGCAAATCCTTTGTCACATTTTCATTTGTCCAGCCTCTTCTCGTGATAGAAAAATGGAAGAAGAATGAAAATATAAGAAGAATTTGCATTCTAACTTTCTTCATCTTTATTCTTTCACTCTTTTATCAGAATCTTATTCAAATTCACGTGGATTGCACATCATGTCGATGAATTGGAATAAAAGGACCCATCATGTGCTTTGAAATTACTCTGAGCATCACAGTCACATCATTATACTTACTTTTTTAAGAAAAGGAATTTCATTTATTTCATACCCCAGGATTGCTCATACTTATGAGGAGAATTCTACATTAAAGATTTAAGAAAGTGGTGCGAATAATAATTCCAAGTTTTTTGTTTAAAAAAAAAATAAAATTCAAGTCTACAGCCGCTCATAATTGTACATACTATACATATGTTTGACGAGAAGTTCTGTTCGGATCATAGTGTTATATCGTGAAACTCTAAATAGTATGTATTATAATTCCAAATCAGAAAGAATGTTTCTATTAATCCCGTTAATAAAGTAATAACAATAATAATAAAACTTGACTCGATAGTTTGAGCAGCTCGACCACCTTTAAGGGGAGATTCCGGTCTAAAAGTCGATTTTTTTTTTTATTACATTTTTCGATTGTTCAACCTTTCAGGAATACGTGTATAAAAGGATTTGTTGAAATTCGTAAAATTCCCGAAGTTATAGGCATTTGAGTAGCGGCAAATGCATGGGCGCAACACCGGCCACTCGGCGCTCAGGTAAAACTTTAAACGCGTTTTTCTCGAAACAGTGTTCTCAAAACGGTGGGACCTGTATCTCCAAAAGTTATTATCCGATTCGACTGAACCTTTTTTTATTTTGAAGAATATATTTCTGGCTAGGGGGGGGGGGGTGACCAGACAAAATTACAAAATGGTGAAAATTTATAATTTTTAAAGGCGTGGAAAGGACGAACGGTATAGGGAAAAAGTGACTTCAAACTTCAAGTGTCGTTATTTTCTCAAAAAATGTCATTTTTGTAATTTTTTCTGCTCCCCCCCCCCCCCCCCCCCCAGTCAGAAGTATATTCTTCAAAATAGAAAAATTTCAGTCGAATCGGATAATAACTTTTGGAGATACAGGTCCCACCGATTTGGATGAATTTTTTGACGCCTTGACTTTAACGACTCCCCAGTGCCGTCTGCAATGATTAATTATAAAACAAAAAATATATTTCTATAATTTAAGACATCCTTAATACAATGCAACAAGTCCCATTAAATTATACATAGTAGTTTTTCTTTAATTAATTCCTAAAGATCACCTATATTTTGGGGCTCTAGACCGGAACCTCCCCTTAATGGTGACCGTGGCTATCTCCCTCTACCAAAATACTCATCGCGATGCTTCTCATAAACGCCGAGTTCGAGAGTGAATGAAAAGAACGCCGGGTTTCGGTGGCTTGGTGAACAAGGCAAGAGAAACGTGGAAGGAACGGACCCGTATGTGGACGCAGAGGAACAAAGAGAATTTCCCGAATGAGGCGGCTAGCACGTATGTATAAGAAGAGAGTAAGTAGAGGAGTAGAGGCGAGTGAAACGGTTTCACACGAAAACCGAACGACTCGGTAAATATCGTATCCAGTTCACCGATAAGAGCCTCTACACACAGTGACGCAAATTGAACCGCATCTTTTACCTTTAGCCCCGGTCGCGAAAAATGATGGCGCTTCCCGCGCCTCTCTATCTGCTCCCCTCAGTCTTCTTGTCGCCCGTACTTCAGCCGCGGCCGTTGTCTTCGATCTTTTTCTTCGGACAATCAAATAGAGCTTAAGAGATAAAACGAGGGATAAGTAGGAAGACGGAGGAGGTACTTTCGATGAAAGGGTCCATTGAAACACCTCCACCGTCTGCCCGGCGAGAGGGGGGTCGCCTTTGCGGAAGTGTCATCGCAAACGGAAGATACGAACTTTCTACAGGATTCCTGGCCAGGTTTGACGAACCTGATTCGATTGGTGGTGCCACTTTCCCTCCCCCGGCGCCACCTTTCTCTTGTCTTTGGCTGTATTTCTTAATGGCATTTTCTCAAGATACAGTTAAGCAGAGTCATGAGAGGAGTCCTTGCAGCTCTCGATTGAAATTCTTTCGCACCTTTGATGGAACTGACTGCTGCGAGAATCTAACGCATGTGTATTCTGCCTGCCTGTTTTTGTTAGATTTCCAGAAGCACTGCTGCAGGTGGCGAAAGCTCATGCTGTAATGTATGTATATAGGTTTCTTTGTGTCGACGCTGGGAAATTGAAAACTGTCAAGCAAAACGATTGAATAAAGGAATAGATCTGTCTTGCTAGTTCTTTCATAGCATGTCCATTACAAAGAATAGAAGTGCGTTGTGACAATCTTGATATTTCTTTTGAATATTGCTCAGCATAAGGAAATTCGATGTCAAGGAGTGCCTACTACAATTTGTGTAGAACTTTGAGTTTTCCTACTCACGAGTAAGTAATTAACCGACTTCAAAAAGGAGGAGGTTATAGATTCGACGCGTATGTATTTTTTTATTTATTTTTTTTATATTTGTCCCCGCATAACTACTCAGCATATGGACCGAGTTTGATAATCTTGTTTTTTATCCTACGCTGCATCAATATTGGCCCAATATTTTGCCAGTTCTGGTTAATAATAAAGACTATTGTCAGGTAATTATTATTATTTTATGTACGTACGCGCATATCTCCTTGGCATATTGTGTCAATATATATAAAACTAAAACGTTAAAAATAAAACAATTTTTATAAAAATTAAAACCGTCTTCAAAAAAATAAAAACGCAATAACACGTAAAAAATCATTTTTCCCATATTTAATCTACAACTCTCATATTTTTTAAGTCGGCGCCTCATCATTTGTGCTGTGTAAATTAAGTAAGGGAAAAATGATTTTTTAGTTTTTAGTGCATTCTTATTTTTTCGAAGCCGGCTTTAATTTTTTTTTGTATAATAGTACTATTTCACACAAGCTTCTAGTCTCTAAAACAGTAGAAGCTCTGTTATTCCTAAAACTTGAAAATCTTTTAACACACCCTCACACTCACCAATTTCGCGTTCAGTCAACCTCTCTATACATTGGTTTTCCATTAAAAAATAAAAAAAATGCCGTTATTCAGCACTTTTAAAGGTTTGAGTGGCACGCGCGAATGGGACCCACTCGAAACAACCAGGCAGAAAATGGATTAAATAAAACAAATTTCGTTTGTACTTCTATTGCCATGTGTTATATAACAGAATATTTGCCACCGTAAATGTCCAGTGAATTTGATAGTATAGATTGTCATTTGAGGCATTAAGAAGTTATACGCAGTTGAGTTCCTTTAACCACGAGTAGAATGAATATGACACCTGAAGGCATGTGGCGACACTACCGCTGTTACTCCGCAGCTTCGTACATTGAGCGAGCGGCAACTCTATTTAACAAGGATGGATGTGCGCCATGTGAAAACGTCAACTACTCTTGGGGACATTGTCTCCGAATGTGGCTTCGCGCAAAGTTCTATAATTTATGTCCAACGATTCCCATTGCGAAGTTCGTCACCGATCGTTGTTTACGGCGGACGGAATTCGGTCTCGTTAGTCGCATGGAACTATGTCAAACGACGCCGTTGATTGCATCTAGCTACAACATATTGCGCCAGTTCAAAGGTCGCGCCGTTACTAAATACACCGGGGAATGATACTTGTACTACGACAACGGTCAAAGTTTCCCTAGCTTCGAGAATTTTTAAGGGAGATCCTCGAGTCTTCGAAGAGGCTCCGGCAATTGCCTCGACTTAAAAACCCATAACTTTCGTGCGGGTGCGTCGACGGCTCATGAAATGCAGAATCTGCAGCCACGTAAATATCCTTAATGACTCACTTGGGTTCGTTGTTCTCGTATAATATTGATTATATCGTGTTAACGAAAAATCCACCCTTGTAGGTACATACCTTGTTTGAAAGGGGAATAAAATAGAATTGATACAAATTGTACTTACGATATCTTATAATCTTCTTTTGCCTTTGGTTTTGTCGGAGTTCTTATGATTCAGAGTTTGTATAGATCCTTCTACATCTTCCTTTCTTTTCCACCACCCCCCCCCCCCCCAATAATTGTATCTGATCTGATGGCGCGTGATTCGCCAGCAGCTTGAACGTGTCTGTTATCACAGTTCAAAAGCTACTAATTACCATTGATTCTCTGGAAACTAGTAGCAGCCTGGCACACGTCGTTCGCTGGAAAATCATGTCTTTACGTGCCGCGTTCAAATCAGATTCCGCGGAATAGATTCACCGGGGTCCCAAGGATTTCCAACGTGGGTCAATCCGTTGCATCAGTCTGGTAATTTGCGTTCACACACATACAGAGAGAGAGAGAGAGAGAGAGAGAGAGAGAGAACCCGTTTACCTTTAATGGCCTATCCGCGCGTCTACGTGAGCAGTCAAAATATGCACGTCCGTGTCCTTCTGAATTCAGCGGCTGTCGGTGGCAGCGTATGTAGGTGAAACGCAAATTACGTTCTTCGAAACGCGCCGACCGCGGCGCATTTTCGCTGGAACGTCCGCCTCGGTCAGAACTTGAAGTTATGTATCAAGCCCGACGCAACGACTACGCAAATTGCTCGCAATTTGCCGCGAGAATTTATCGCGAGTTCGAGGCTCGGCCCTGCGGCCACACCCTTCCGCAAACCGCGGCTTTTGACGCTATTTAATGGACTAATTTTTGGGGTAAAGCAGGCAACGAAATTATTCTTCGTTCCGCACGGTTTCCGTCGTTCGTGCTGCCGGAGGCTTTCTAACCTTCCTCGAGAAGAGGAGCGGAATTGGTTTTGCCTGTGTCCAACCCCTTCGCCATTGCTAAAACCGTCGTGTTCGGGGTTCAGCAGATGCAGGACAAAAAAGTGGAGTTCTAGCAGCGGCATTGGCTGCAAATATTTAGTTTTCAATCTTAGCTTCCGCGAACGGTGCCATTCGAAATGGCTGTCTTTGGTTTCTTTTGGAGCAACTTCACTGACTGGTTACCATGTTCTACAAGGTGGGTCAATAAGAATTACCTCCTTGAATATTTCCGGAACCATGGAAGAAAGAGGAGTCAGAACATTTATTTTCAGGTGGAATCGTTTTTGAGCGATTTTTCTCTTATTTCTATGATTTCGGAGATATTCACGGTGGTAATGTTATTGAGCCAATCTGTATAGTAGGAGATACTATTGTGTATGAGAATTCTGAGCATTAATTGTGTAACTTATAGTTTCATACGAAATTGCTCTAACATTATTCTAAGTGAGGTGACATACCGATTGAAGTACATATTAAATTTATATTATTATGCCCGTTACGGTGCAAGCGTAATAATTCCTTCCTAACCTTCCTAATAGTCAGAAGATTAATATAATTAAGAAATTATAAGCTAAGGTCAAACCCTCTATATTACTATTTTATTTGATTTATTTAGGGTCAGTTTACCGAATATTAGGTTATCGTTAGAAAGTAATAATTAACTTACACATTGTCTTTGCCATGAAAGGTCGTATAAGCATGTAACTGAAAATTGAGCGGGAAGGGTTGAAATATGAAGTGCCTTCAAGAGTTTTAACGACTTGAACACTGTCCTTAGAAATCTTAGCTACTTGAAGTGTCTTTCTAACAGTTCTATAAAGTCCTTCAAAGTTCTACCCGTGTAAGTAGACCCTATAACGTTAATCTTTAAGGAAACCTATTTTACAGAAGAGTAGGGCAGCAAGAATACTGAATAGGAATCATTTAGACCGTTATTTGAACTTTACTTCCACGATGCTTGTCTCATGTCTCCGGGAGAAACCCCTGGACATACTAATAATGTATATTATTTCATCAAATACTAAGTAAGTAAGGTAAGTAAAATAAGTAACTGATTACTTATCCACACTATAGACTTGAGAGCTCTATTATTATATGGATATAAGCACCAGTATGATAAACGTTTAGTGTGACTTTTGAACAAACAACGAAATTCCTTTACAAAGTAGCTAAATTTCGCAAGAGTTAGTCATTCAGTAGAAAGAAAAGCAAATTTCATTCTAAATCCATGAGAGGATGTTTCCAGCTATTTCTTGATATCGAACTTAACATTAATACGTTAAGCCCTAGAAAAATTATACTGTCAAGGGTGGTATGCCCCTCGTAATTCTTTCCCAACAAGTGTTCACCGAAACCAACGAATTATACCGTGAAATTCAATAAATAGAAGAGCATAAGGAGATAAATAAGAACACTTTCTGGGTCTTTGAAACTTTAGTGGCGGGCTTCATCGTTGCCAAAGCTTTCCCTCCCCTATCCCTCGCCTGTCGCCCCTTCGAGCTCTATTTTCCCCTTCTCCCTCTGGCAGCTTTCGCGAATGCTTCGAGAAGTCGAAAGTACAAGCCCACCGGAGTCTGGGGCGAAGAATCAGCGACGCTCCTATGCGCTCTTCCGGTTTCTATCTTCTTTGCTGCCTCCGTTTCTGCGGGGTAAGTATACTGGGAATTGAAATATCACCACGGCGGAAGAAGGCAACGTCGAAACGAATTGGCAGCCCGCCAGCCTCTGACTTTCCCGATTACGTGCAAGCGCAGGTAACCTTGCGTAGATACGGGCAACTAGAGCAAGCTTTAAGTCGAGTATCTTGCAAGGAGCTTGCGTAATGAGGGAGAAGGATTTGCGCGGCCATAAAGCGCCTTTGAGCACTTCCATCGAGTGCTAGGCGATCCATCGTTTCACCGGGTGTTTCTCAAGCCGCTGATGATATCCGTTCGATGCGTATCCTGTAAGGAGCCCCGGCAGATGCTCGGAGATATTCTCGGTATCGGAGGAAACGCCAGCGGTTCCAGGGCGACGACAATGAGTGGCCGATGAGATGAATGTGATTTCTTTGATGCCTTCCACATTAAGGATTTTCATAGAGTTTTCTACTCATTTGTGGTCAAGATAATTGCAGAATTTTAAGGAGGTACTTGAGAAAGTTGAAGAGATTAACGATCGCAGACATGCAGGGACCATTTTCGAAATTTAAAACGCGGGCTATGTTTTTATAATTATGGAAAACACAATCTATAGCATAGAAAGTGTTGGAAAGATATAAGTGTTCAAGACTTACGGGGTAAGTATTGCTCATCAAAGTGAGTGAAAGTTACTCGCTGCTCTTATCAAATTTTGAGTTTGGATGCAACTCCTATTACAGAAATGTTAATTATCCTTTAATAAGGATAAACGTAGAATACGTAGAATGCTTGAACGAAGTTATTGGCAGTTTTTACAATATGAAACAGAATGTATGTAAAAATGGAATAATTCGTAAGGATAATTACTATATTCTGCTGTGTTTCAAAGTAGGTACTATGGTTAATAGGTGCAGCGTTGGACAAAGATTGACCATCGGCGAACGAATAAATTGGTATGCAAGAGGTTAATAAACCCTAAAGTGCATGTGAACAGTAAAAATTGCAGACAAATGAAAGCAAACTTTTCACCTGCATTGTGCAAAATCGATAAAACGACAAACTGCAGTTAAAGGAAGAAGTGATTAAATTCATAATTCCTGATAACATTTTACGTTTTCAGTTTCTATAATAATTGAGCCACTGCGGAAGTTTACTTTTCGTTTATCAGAAAAAGTTTGTGGCACCCATTTGGAGATTAAAATGTTTTTTATTGCGCGGCCCGCCGTTCAATTGATCACACTTTTTCCCAGCTTTTCGAATCCCATTTTATAGAACTTCCCCTCTTCCGATAAAGCTCTCCAGTGCTTTTATAATACCACCGCAGAATTTCCATCGATTCTCGTTTCCTTGTGCTACTCCTCGGAATGAAAAATAAGCGACGATTGATTCAGAGACAGAATGCAAATGTAGTTAGACAACCGTCGCGTAAACTTTAGTAATATCCCTCTCCTTAATTATTGCTACCACTGTTATTGATATTTGCTTGCTTTATTCGTTGGATTTGTTAATTCGGGCAGCAAAGCGCGAGTTGAATATAGCGTACGAGTATGTTATAATCGTTTTTCCATCGGTAAATGTAAATTCAATTTCTGGTTACGTATTGCAGGCGAGGAACGCAGAACTGCGATTTCAGCACTCGAAATGCACGCAATAAAAATTGCAAATTTACAGCTTTGACGTGTACCACGAGGGAAATTGAAACAGTGAAGGGAATGTTATTTTCAACCCGTTCTCTCTACGTGTATCGGGTGACAGACCTGCATGCACCACATATGGCACACTGAGAAATTTTTTTAAAAACACTCATTCATTTACCAATTCCTTGATTTTAATTCCAAATTCGGTGTTAACGATATCGATCTGAATTTTAAATACCGCAGATTAGAATTTCATACCCTTCTCCCATGGAATTTTCAAAACGGATAGTTGGCACAATTATAAGAAAATTTAAACTGGCGTCGTTGCCTAAAAAGAGCCTCGGTATGAGAGCAGGCAGCTTCGCATTACAGAGAATTAAGCGACTCGACTGTGATAAAATAATTTTTTTACTCGCAAGGAAGACGAGCTTTTCACCGTCCTGGATTCACGTTCCAGATATCCAGCTTTCAGGGAAAAACTTAAAGCGTCGATGCTGCGATTCAGAACCGATGACGCGTTATCGCGTAAGTATAGAGGATCGTTGGCGAAAAGACGGTTCCGCATAAAGCGCAGAAACTCGGGGAAATAAAATATTTACCGCCGCGGAGATGGAGCCGTGAATTCAGTAGCGTCGAAGTAAGGTTGGTTTAATGTGTGCTGCGTGTTATAAATTTTACCCTTCCCTATCCAGTTTTAGGGAAAATGTTTTGATGGTCACAGAAATACGATGTTGAAGCAACTATGATGTAGACATAGATTGATCTTCTCCTATGTCGATTTTAACATTGTTTCACACATTTCAGCGCAGAATTTTAATAGTTTAGTATTGTCCGAAACTGAATAACGCAATCCTGTGTAACTTGCGGTATGCGCGATAATTACCGTGCTACATGGAAAACGGGATGAAAGTGTAGCGTCAGAACGGAGCGCGCTTTGAAATGTTGAACGAGTAGAATCGATTGATGTGGATAAATGGGAGATGGCATTCCAGATACTCATACAACAAAATGTGAAATAAAAGATAGCAGTACGAGTGAACATTTATGAAGATAAATTTTATCATCGGTATAGTAATCACAATCAGTACTTCATTTAATTTTTACAAAATTAATGTACGAATCTACTTTCCTCTTTATTACCTCCGTCGTTTGCAAGGCTTATAAAAAGAATTTCAAGACCTCCCTATCTGCTTCCCTAGAGAAAATGTATATAAACATATCTTGCACGATCCAGAAAATTTCTCAAAACAATTAACCTTTTAAAAACCCATTTGACCCGTCCAAAAATATTGTCCTGTAATTCCAACTTGATTCTTCAGGATAGGGTCGTAGAAAACGTCACATATACAAATGGCAGAAGTTATTTGCAATGAAATTAAGCGGACATAGGCAGGGCAACCGATATTATCGCGTGCGAGTACGGAGGGCGAGGGTGGCGGTCTCAGAAAAATGATTCGTAGCGGGCCGTCGGGAAAATGAAATTACCAGGTGGACTGCAATGACCGCGGTACCAATTAGCATGGCATTAATTGAGTCGGGCGTCGCCGGCGACTGACATATACATACGCGTTACGGTTCGCACGTACGCTGGCCCGTGTGCATAATAAATTTTCACTGTGACTGCCTTTCGGCCGCAGGAACGGCGCTGGCAATCCCATTACCGTGATTATCGTCGACGACTATCGGCCCCCGGTGTGTCCGTCGACATCCATCTGCACACACCGAAATCTTTGTATGTATCCGTCAATATTTGCCCAAGCACGCGGATTCGTGCGGGGTCTGAGGGCTAGAGACGCGTATCGACTAACCCTTCCGCGAACTCGACCGTAATAGACCGACTCGATTAGTTACCGTAATCGGTCTGATTACCCCCGTTCTAGCGATTTCAGTGGCTGGTTTTTACCATGTGCTCGGTACGAGCCACTCAAAAGCCAAACTCGTCGACTCTACTTTCTGAAATTTTCAGCTTTAACTTTAATATGTACTTAAGGGAGGAGGCCTACCAGAACGGTCAAAACAATATGCTTTTTGGGAATTCTTTCTAGGTAAACCGATAAACTTTTATTATTAAACATTAGTATATTGGAAAGAGTACATCTTACGGATATTTCAGTATCTTTTGTGGTAAAAAGTATTGAAAGGTTTGTGAATTATAGGCGCTTTGCGGTGACAATCGTAGGAAGCTCGGTACAGGATCATCCAATATTTAAAATTCGTTTTTTTTTATAGATAATATATGGAATTATTTAGGCGCTGTCGGGACCGATTTTGGAAAAATTATTTTGAGACGAAATGACGGCTGTGCAAAGTTGAAACATCGATATTTGGCAAAAAATCGCTCGGTTTTTCGAGTGTAAAAAAAACTATGCGAAAAAAAGGAAAAACTCCCAATAGTGGTTAGATTTTTTACCCTAAAATAAGCCTGCAAATCCTCGAGTATATCGGTTCATTAATTTTTTAGTTATGTTGTGTCACCGTCTTTGAAAATATGATTTTGAGGAAAACGCGTTTAAAGTTTTGGGTCTGAGCGCTACACCGAGAAACACGTACCTACTAACACGCGTATAACTTTGTCAGTTGTGATTGGATTGACTTGACACTTTCAGGGAATATTTTCAAGATGTACTTCAAGAAAATATAAAAATCGAAGAATCGATTTTTCGAAAATTTCTAAATAGGCCCCCCCTTAAGTATCAATATTCTATTATTGATTGAACTGACAGAATTGAAACAGTATTTAAACATAAACTGTTTATGTTATGTAGTTGATCAGTTTGGCTCCTGAAGGGCTTATATGTCTTGAGAGAAGCTGAATTTAGAAGAAGTGGCACGAGTTTGAGGAAGATGAATAAGTGACAATTGTTTGCAGACGTGTATCAAGTGATTGAATGAAACTAAGGAAGGTAGCGAGAGGGATTGATATAATTAGAATCAAAATGATATAATGAGAATTGAAATGATCAAGTCTTTTTGCAAGTAATAAAATTGGAAGAATAGTGGTGAGAAAATAACGAGTGCGTCTTTAGGTAAACGAGGTAAATAGTAAACAGTTGTTCATTTGCCTATCAAGATTACGATACAAAAGAGTCAATGACTACTATTGTTGCAGATCCATGAAATTTGAGAACCCCTTTTGTATAATATCTTGGATTACTGGTCAACCCTCCAAATCGCACCCACCCTGCACTTCGACGCAGACAACGTCATAAACAGTTACCCTTGGTCGGCGAAACCACCGCAATCGCGACCACCATGTCCTTATAAGGACATTTCCCAGAACCATGTCATATTCAAAGTGGCCAATAAGATAGAGCCACAAGGCTTGGAACCAATCATATTCTCAAATCGATGCAAACACTTCAATGAAAGTTTCCTGCGAAGCTGAAGCAGTTACGTTTGAAATGCCAATAGAAACACCTGTCAATCTATTAGACAATCACGATCAAGTTTACCTTTCTGATTTGCCGTGGCTTAACCTCTACTCTATCTTGTTTCATTAATTCGAAGTAAAAACAGTGTACCTACTATTAGTGTTTTTACGTGGTACACAAAAAGTCTTTTTTCGTCAGGGAATTTTTTTAGAAAAAATATCTTTTATTCCAAATTTTGTTAACGCAATTTTGCAGCGCTTATTGTACCATTAAACTATGGTTTGAAATTTCATTTTCTATCTCTTGTACTTTAGGAGTTATAGGTACGCGAAAAAGTGGGTGTGCCTTTTTGACTTTGAAGTTAGTTTTCACACCTTTAAAGGGCGATTTGGCGCGAATGAAACATTCCGTTGTTCTTGTCTCGAGTCACTCTATAAACCCAGAAAGTTGGGTTCGCGGTGTTCCCATGTTAGAATCTACCTGCTTACGTTTTCTCAACCACTGAATTTTCTACTCACGTACCAGTAGTTTCGATTAACCACTCTTCCATAAAACTGATTGAATCATTCCTGATCCTTCGATTGCACAATTCGTCGCTCGCAACTTCTGACTGAGCTCAACAAATTTTCGCGACTCGAATCGCTGACTCGGCTTTTCATATTCTTCGTCTGCTACCTACCGTGTCTTCGGTGCATTAAATTCCATTGATCACGGAACGTGAGCCTTCGTATTTCCCGCTGTTCCGCAATTTTCGTAATTGAATGTCGCTCATTTTCGCCCCCGGGGTAACACTCTCGCCTATCCTTCTCCTCTCACATTATCCCCCGCCCGCCCCCGCCGCCACTTTTCTCGCTTTACGCGTTTCGCCGTGTCACTTAATGCTGTCGCTGTCAGTCACTGTTTTATTTGATATCTTACGGTAACGTTGTTTGCTTTAAGATTACCTTGTTTCGTCCGGTTTATGGGATACTAGAACCGTCTGCGCCCCATCCACTTTAGCGGCGCAGCCGTCGAAATAAATTCGGTTTGTTCCAACGGAACGGTTTATTCTTGTCTTATCGGGGCATCGAATTTAGTACACTTTTACGCGTGCCCCGTCGGTACCATTCAGATCCTCTTCCGATTAAAGCTGTCCATCGGGCGATCAAACATTTCACTACGAAGGCGTCGACGAAACGTCATACCGTTTACGATCGTATTTACTATTTTCATGTTTATATCACTCATAAGTATTTCTCCACTCGTGCAATCACGATTTATTATTATTTGAAATGAACGTGAAACATAATAATGTAGGTGTGCAGAATTTCGCCACCCATAAATTCATAAATTAGTGGTATACGTCATCAGCGTATGGTTTGTAGAGACAAGGATCTTCGGTTCACAAAGTGTCAGCTACAAAGCGCAACATGCTGGTGAGCAGTAGCCATTTTTGTTGTTAACAACGTAATCGATCTTCCTTTTTTAGGTAGCTTGACAAAAGGAATATTTTGATGAAATATATATGTAATATATATATATATATTTTACTGTTACTTTAATAATTAATTTAGTCGAAAATGTATAAGCTAATTAAGTCATTATGCTCACACCGTAAATATAGAAAATTAAAGTTGCTCCTACTTATTCTTAAATAAATTAATGTAATTATATAATAAATATTTTTTAAATATTGATATTTAAATTTTAAATTAGTAATTAAATTATATTTATTAATATTTTTAATTCTTTACGTGCTGAGTTCAACTATATGAGACATTTCGAAAATTTAGGAAATGGATATTCAGAAAAATGATAAAAATATTGTAAATATTAGACTGGCGAAATTGAACACACGTAAGTACCTTATCTTAGATAATCAAAACAACAGAGTATGGAGTTTAGAATTTCGTCGAAAAGAACGTTAAATTATTACATTCTTTGTTTTATTCACAATTTACTGTTGTGTATATTGGTACCTCCGTTTTTAATGACAGAACAGTATTAATATTCCGATTTTCATGTTTTACATTTCCCTTGCGGTTGGCTTTTGTCATTTTTACAGCAGAAAATGTCACGTGTTATCGAAAGGCCCCGAGACAATAACTAAATATGTTTCGTAATGTACTATATAAATGGCTTAGGGAAAGCTTTTCACGCGCACGACGGAGCAATCAACTAGGAATCGTGCAGCAACAAAACGATTTACAACCTCCTTCATTCTAACTTCCATTTATTTCTGGAATTCGCAAAACGGACGAATCCTGTGTTGTATTATTTTGCCGGCCCTCGCTTTAATGTAGAAACACATTTCCTGAAAGCTGTTCCCCCTTCGTGGGACCAGAGAAAACACGTGAGTGACCGAATGCGTAGTATAAACGACAGTGCATAAGTTTCAGGTGATGTTATCTCCAATGCTGTGCAAAGAGAATATCGCAAATGTATATACCTACTATACATATATATATAAGTCACATTCTGTAGTATTTACGATGGACGAATTGGTATCGAGTAAAATGAAATGCTTAATTAATCTTCAAATTGTACTAGAATAGCTCTTTTTTATTTTATTTTAAGCATTAAGAATAGATCGTGACCACCATAGAAAATTCACATCCTAAGACATCTGTTTGATCTACTAATTCCCCAAATTCTCGGACCTTACTACCTCGTTGCTTACCACTCTATTTTCCCTTGAGCTTAAAAATGTTTAAAAGCTACCCTGTGACTGAATAAATAATTTTACATTTTCGCTGCGCTATTTAAATCACGAGGGAGAGTCAGCAAGAAGGTAACTGTTCAAAATTAGGACAGTGCCACACCATTTAACTCGTGAAAACTAAATGGTGGGTCATATGCCACCCTCCAACCAGATGGCGTTAATGAATTTGAAAATTCACGGACGATTGCCTGTCGCTGCCTAAACAGGTAGTGAGAATCCACCTTAATAGGGTATCATGATGACAGAGTTGGAGAGCGTGCGAAAAATCGTGGCTGCTGGAGTGCCCGAATTCGGAAAGCGTCTCGAGTGGCAACCGGTGCAGAAGGATTAAGGAGCAAGAGGGAAAGACGACACGGTGTTCACAAGCGAAACACCTCAATTTCAACGAAAGGCATCGATGAAATGAATGGAGGGAATCGATGTGTCTAGAAACGGCATACACATGAGCATCGGAAGAGCATCCATCACCTATGCAGAATCCCTTCAAAGAGCTATTGTTGCTTGGCGGAGAGGATCGATCAAGTATCGTCGATTCAATGAACGACTGATTAGCGAGCAGTGGAGTGGCGTGAAAGCAGCTCAGCTCCAGGAGTTATTTATTGCCGAGTTACAAAGCGGTTTTCAAATAACATTCGATTGTCACTTTCCATTGCCTTTCCAAAGCGTGTCACCGAACCGAATAATCTTGCGTTATACAGAAATTGCTTTCTTCCTGTCTTCGTTTTATCGAGGTACGGAGGTCGTTCTTCTAAATGGAGTATCGAATATTTTACTTTGGAATTCGGGAGCAGGTATATTAAAAGCTGCGTAAAAAATTGGAATATTCAGGCTCGAAGATTTAATGATTATTATTCCATCAAGGGATGAAGTGCAAATTGTCTTTAGTTTAGCTTCTTTGATAGATCGTCGGTTGCACAAAACAGACATTATTGTATTAAGATTAGATCAAGTTTGAAAGTCCTATCTCAGGTATGAAATTTTAAAAACTAATTCTGACTTTAAAGACTCTCCTGTAGTATACACTGCGTGTAGTATCTACTTATAACCATCGTGTAACACTATTTCCTTCCTTGAATTATCAAACTATCAGGAAACCAATGAAACCAAATTTTCCAGCACAACATTCACCTGTGACCTACTGATTTGAAAGCATGAAATGGAGAATGGAGAACAAGGACCATTTTATTCATAGCGTGTTTTCCGCAGGTTCTCGGGGAAATAAGTTCTTGTTACTCGCAGTGGAGGTTATTTATGAATTATTTGTGAGTTGAAGAAAAGGAGGAATGGAAAAAGGTTTGAAATGCCTTCACGTGCGGACAGCATCACTAATTTTGAAACGAATCTGTTGAAGTAGGAGTACTTGGGATCAAAGAACATCTAGTCCCATATTGGCCCTGTACACCGTAATTATTTCCAATGAAAATATTCTCCATTATTTTTGAGAAACAACGAATAAATAATGGGGTTTGAGCGAGATGAAAAGGGTGAGAAAAATGTACTGGTACGTGTTTTATCACCAGAACAATTCGTGCTGGAGGGAACAGTGGAGTGGACAAGTTTCCACTGTCCAGTGTGCGGGCTGAATATTGGCACGTCGCACGAGAAGACACAAGCAAAATGAAATAGATTTTGTTGGTCGTGAGTAATAGCTCTATAGGTAAAATATATATGTGGCTTTACAGTGGAAACGCAGAAATACGATATACCGTTTTCAATAAAGTGGAAGGAATAAACAGTTGCATTCACGCAACATGCGGACCATAATTTTTAAATTACGGGGGTGTAGAGAAACTTCAACGAGATAGGGTGACAGCAACTTCCAGGAAGGAGTTTATTACAGAGAAATTAGTAGCCACACTATTTTTCATAGTAGGTACTTAAGAAATTTTAGCAAAATGTCGAAACACATATGATGAAGAAAGAAAATATTTTCTACAAACATTCATTTGGTACAGAACAAAGTCAATCTATCAGCACTGAAAGAAGCCAGTGAGATATACATTTTCTACAGTTTCAGCTTTTACTATAATATGCACATAAACTATATCAATTAAACGAATGTTTAATAGGACTGTTAATTAAAAGCAAAGTAATAAATGCGAAGATAATTTTAACTTTCTAGTAACTGGCGGAACAAAATAAACACAATTTATCAAAATTACTATTTGCATTGTATTTAGAAGATCCGCGCGCGGTAATGAACAGGTGATGAAGTTGGGCTCAGAACAAACAACGCGTACAATTCCACTTAAACATAATGGAATGTTCACGCGTGCAATGCCCGTGGGATTTACACGTCTAAAATAATAGATTAAATGTAAAACATGCCATGTGTGGAATTCCCGAGCTAAATTTGTATTATATAAATAGATGGTTAAAGTTGCGTGAAATTTTATATAAACGGATCCATGCAAATTTCATTACGCCCCGCGGAAGTCATGCATTTGAATTATTTAATGTTGAATCACTCGAGTTTAATAGAATAGTGCTCCCTTGACTTATTGTACGGATCCGCGACTTACTCGCTGGGTTCGCACGGTTTGTAAATTAAATTTCGATCGATATCCTGTGCTCCGCCGGACCCTCAATTTCTTCCTGCGGATTCCATCGGGGTTAAGGGAAAGGAGGATGTATAAGCCGGAGAACTGAGAACGAAGAGGTGCCAAGAAATTCCGCGGACCTTCGAATTGATCGTGACGGTCGAATTAAATGAAAGCAATTGAGAGATCGTTGGATCGTGGGAATAGAAGGAACAGCACTGTTGAAGTTAAATTGGAAGATACCTGCGTAATTTTTTACTCGATTACCATTTCAAATTAGGAATCGTCGGAAAGAAAATTCTTCTCATTTAGTCACTAATGTGTTATGAAGTCACATTTATCGTTTCAGTGTTTGTAAAACAATTCAAGGTTACTTTTATTGCTACGGTTACGATTTTATTTATACTGATCCTCGACTTCATAACACAAGCTTCAATCTAAAAAGCAACGTCTAAATAAATTATTGTTGAGTGTTTATCAACGTTTCTTATATTGGAGTTTTATAAACATTAGGGATGATAAAGGAATACCCTGATATTTTATTATTTCAATTACCTTTGGATTTGTTACTAAATGCATAGGTACTTTGGATATATTTAAACATTTTCTGATACTTCACTGTCCTCTTGTTCTCTGTACCACATTATTATAAAGGATTCTTTGCATCTAAAATATGATAGTATTACAGGCAACAATGATTAATGCATTTATGATGCACTACTTTCTTTAGACTAATTTATACATGTTTGTAGATCTTGATAAAAATGCCACAGATTCTGTAAACTAAAGATTGTTCCATGAAGGTTTTCCTGATCGAAAAATATGAAGACTGATAGAAGAATTACCCAATGCGACTTCTTATCCTTTGCAGGATCAAGAACTTCCCCCAACAATTTTATTGAAGAGTTATTGCTCGCGAGTTATCGAAGCTACACCGTATATTCAATTTATGACAATCGATTCTCTTCTGATTCCACGGACATGAGAAACTGACGAACCTATCTCTACATTCTCCTGTGGCATCTTTATACAGTTAGCGAACTTCCTATCTGAGGGAGCGCTGATTGAAGTCTCCTTTACGAGTTCCAAACAAATTCAAGGTTCGCTAGAGGCGCAGATTCGGAGTTCGACACACAACCACAGCGCGCGCAGAGTAAAAAGTTTATTTGTGACCGAGAATATTCCTCGCCCACATTGCGGATTCTTATTTCACTGTGTGAACATTAAACAGACGATATTTATCAGTGTATTTCTCTGGGTGAGACAAGCGCTGTTGAATATCATAGTTTCATGAAATTTTATTAGTTTCATGAGTCACGAGTTGATGATTATATTCACATAAATTGATTTAATAGAAATTCATAACTAACAAAACGGAGAAAGGAGTGAATGTCATTTATAGAATTGTAATTGCTATATTTTATATTGGAATTTATGAACAAATTATTTTCCTCTTTTCATTAACCTTTTACAAAACTACTTAGCATTTCTTTTTATCAAAAGACCATGTAACTCTCCTCTAATTAAGTTGTCGTTGAAGATTCTGAGGCTCCAGGTACGATATAGGTGTAAGTATGTAGGTATATCGGTGAGGTTATGCCTAATATTAGCAATTTGTTTCAGTTACTGAACAATTGAAGGGTAAGGAGAAAACAACGTTATCGAGAAAATTAAGTTTTAATACTTTAGTTCATCAGTAAAGAAAAAAGGTTCAATGAACTTAATTTTCTATATAATTTTCTTCTTAAATAATTTATTCTTTTACCTTGACGACAGAAGCTTATTCTTAGGCAGAGGGGACACTTCGTATTTTCTTCCAGTGCAGAGTGGACATTTCCTGTTTTCAACCAATATACCAAATCTTTAACGTTACCTTCCGGGGCATATGAATTTATAATTCTTAATTTTAATTTTTAACTTATAATTTTTAATAATTGTATAATACAGTAGTTGTTCTATGGTTTGCAACTTTTTTCAAAAATAAAGATCTCAAAATTATGGGATCCGTACTGCGTTTAATTATTTTTTTGACATTTTGAGGGTTGGTACCTTTCCGCATAGCTACTTAGGCCAAATTATAAAATCGGCCTTTTGTCGAAGACTAGGCTAAGGAATCATAACCCGTTTTACCTGCTTTTTTTACTTTGTATTTGAACTTTGCAACCCTTTCTGATTCGACAGTCCTGTAATCTCAGTTGCCACCAACAAAATATGCTATACCTAAATCGCAAAATCACGAAAAATGGACATACCCGTTTTTCCCCTCACCCTTCAATTGCACTACCCCTTTAATTATCACCAACACCTCAAATAAGCAGTGTCTTCCTGCCCATAGCTCCAGAAACCATTAAACAAATCAGCATCCCTTATCAAGGTATAAAGGACGTGGTCCACTACAGTTGAAATGGAAATGGCCGTTGCTGCTTGCCCAGCGTTTCGACAATGTTCCGACAAAAAGGGCCGGAAGAAAGGCTAGATCGCTCGAAAAAGAAATGAGTCGAAGAATGGTGAACTAGTTTCAGCGATCCGGGGGGAAGTGGGGGGAAGCGACGAAGGAGGGGAGGGTAAGCGAAATCTGTTGATCCATGGACGAATGGACAGCCGTGGCCCGTACGTAGACGTCAGACAGAATCCATTACGAGCAAGCGGCCCCTTCGTTCGCCCCATTGTTGTTCAAGAGCAAGGACAGATTCCCGGAGCTCGATTCAACCGTAGACCGCCCTGGCGCTGCTTCTCGTCGGACGTGACTGCGTAAAAGTTATGAAAATAGAATTCAATGGAGCGTGAAAAGCTCTGAAGCCAGATTTTCATTGCGTCAGGCGGAGGGAAAAAATGGGACGTTGGTCGGGGACCAAACGAAATTGGATATTACGAGGTCCGCGGAGCTCGAGTGCCGACTTGAATAGAGAGTGATCACTGATCCAAACATTCGTGGCTCGGACTTGGGCACGTTCGCGACCAGCCGCGTTTCTTGCCCGCACATGCCGCATACGTCCACCTATTGTCACCGAAGTGAGACGTAATATCTGCGGACCAATGCAATATTACGCTGCAGAGATGGCGGAGTCCTCTCTGCTGCCCCCTCTGGCGTTTTCTACATTCAAAAATAGACGTCCGCCTTTGCTCGGCTGGAAAATCGAGGGAGCTGACCCGGCGCTGGCCGCCGCGCCGGTTTCACGGTGGAATAGATTCATTCTGGGAATGCATTAAGAAACTGCACTTATTCGGAATCACGAACCGGCGGAAAGAAAGGATCGCGAGTAGCGCGAAATATTCGATGCGGAGGAGGTCGGACACGAAGAATTGCGGGGCGCTGTGAAACTGTTCGAGCATGCTGATTTGCATACTGTCGTATGAAGGACCATTGCAGCATGAGGACCTGCATTTCCCCTCGAGCACGTTTTAATACTGCTATAGGACGACGTAGTACGAAATACATGCATAGCCGAATTTAGGGTGAAAGGGCTGAATACTCCACTTCATTTTGTTTACCTATATTTCCTCGTTTTACAAAGTGTGTTAATTTTTTTAATTGTTTGTTTATGATACAGAAATATTATTATATGGCAGGCATAGGTAACACAGGAGACGATAAAGGAATTATTAAAGAATTATAGGTACAGCTTGAGTAATTGAAAATTTTGCTGCAGAGAGGTGACAGCTCCATAATTTGCTGGAATTCAGTTGTAGGTAGCATTGTATGCTAAAACGAATTAATTGTGAGTTAACTGGATGTGAAAATCGTTTTGTAGTTTTTGGTAAAGATGACGATGATCAAAGAGATGAACTTTGAAACTATTCGATAATTTAGTAGGGAAGCATATTTCAACATAATTTTTCCAAGATTGTGTAGATTTATATTCTCTGATATGTTTCCATGTACTAATACATAGTTTTATATCAGAATAGCTGATGATGTTTAATGTAATTATCTACCCGAGAGAAGTGGATTTTTATACAACTTGATGCGAAAAGAGGGCAGCTCCAAATTTTGAAAACTCACCCTGCCATAGAGAAAATATATTTTTGCTTAGTAATAGTCCTAAATGCTTTATTAGTATGTAGATTCCAATTGGGTAAAATACTTTGATCATAAGTATGTCTAAAAACATTCTGTTAACACTGATTGTGTTATTTTGTTAACAATAATATGTATCATGAAATAAATTACACCACCTTTAAATCTCAATTTATATCAAATATATTTTAATAAATTCAACTATTTTTTAGTTGATTAGTTGACTACTTCATTGTTTGTATTCTCATTCGTACTCCACACGTGGCACAGACTTAATCTTTTTATGTTGTCTATCGTAAAAGATAACAATAGGTAGACAATTTTCTTTCTATGTACACATTCTTTGGTTGAAATTGTGTTCCTGTTATACGTTCCCCCGATATTTAACCGCGAGCTTTTTCATTCTGTTGCCACTTCTTACAAAGCTAGTCCGCACTTAGAATTCTAAATAATATACTCTTAGTAAATTGCGGACAAAAGTCTTTCTCTCTTATGTTTTCCGATACTTGTCTAGAAGCAACCTTTGAAATTACAGTCACGTTTCGCGCATGAAACGAAATTGCTCGTGCGCAATATTTTTCTAGAGAATTATAATACTCCACTTCACGGTAGACGGTACCCTGTATAAACGAGGAAATATTTCAATCTTACGTTGAAGCTTCAATCGCCAACCTAATAAGATTGGCTACGTTTTCATGGGGATAAATTGTCCGACGTGTACAACAAACTCTTTGCCATTAAATGGAATTGTTTGCAAACGTTTTATAACTCATTTTCCAGACACTCAAACATTAATTCTTAGAATAATAATTACAACTGCGACCTGTTTAGAGACCACTTATTCATTTATTAAAATCTGTTCTATTCGGAAAACAAATGGAAAGCAGCTACATAACTCCGTTTCTTCCGCCGCGGTTATTTTTATTGAAGGTGCTTAGAGCCCTTGAAAACTTCCACTTTCCCATGCAATGCTCGCCGTTGTGTTTCCTCCACCACAAGAAACTTGCAGCCTGTTTCTCCTTCCTACGTCAGCTCCCTACTACCCTTCGAAAACTTGTTTATCTTCTCGGAAAAACAGACCAATTAAAATGCATTATTACCTCGAAAGGAAAAGTGACCTTTTGTCTAATAACTTTATACCTCCAGTTATAACTTCAAGATTAAGGAGAATCCAAAGTGTTCGAGTAATACAAAGTATAAAAGTTCAAGGAATCCGGTCGCACTAGGTTAAATAATTCTGATTGTAAGAGGCGGTCTTATATTGGACATGAATTCCTAACGCCTTCTTCCAAGACGGTCCCCAGAACTTACGGAGATACCTCGAGCTATGAAAATGTTTGAACGAATTTTTGAGTGGCTTCCTGAAATTTAAATACGCCCTCCGCAAGTCTGCCAAAAATAGGTTGTGCAGCTTACTCGGCACCTTTAATTTTAGGAAGCCAATTCTCAAACCCCCAATACGTCAATAACTATTAAGAAACAAAGAGCACCTGCAAATCCTCTGAATGTCAATCTAGATTTTACTATTTCTGGTTTCTAAAAGAATATCTAATAAGCATTGCAACCCTAAAGGTACACCCAAATGTCACGTGTCATAAATAACAAAGAAATCATGTTCATGAATGCACAATCAGTTTCTGAAGCACATAAAATTCTGCTGGCCAAATCCTTTGTTTATACTACTTCGTGGCAATTTTGAGGCAGCGGACCTCCCAGAGAAATTGTACATAATATGCTAAAGATTTCATCAACAATTTCTTAAACAGTGATCGCGTTTCGCGTCGGACAATTCCAGTTAATCGTATCGGGACGCGGAGTTTCTGTTTGAAGCGATTTCGTCGCGATTTAATCAATCTCGCCCATGGATTTCCGACTCGTCCACTGTATTTTCGTACGATTCCGCGACACACCTAGCATACGCGTGACCGATATTCACGCGTTAAACGCCCGCCTGTCACGGAACCACGATTCGGGCCTGGGTTTCCATCGATCATTCGATTCGAGGGTGAATTAGATTCCGCGAGTCGGTCGAGAGAATTATCCTAAACACAGCAAACGACCAAATGTTTAGATGTGCTTGCGTACTGTCGCGTCTACTAACGATTGAAACGTTTTAAAGAAAAATTGGAGAAGTGCGTGTAAAACCTTCCTTTACTTTCACAAACAAATGCAGAAGAATAGCACAGCATTTAATTTTAAGTATTTCAAAATTTGAATAATAATTTATACAATACTTTGGACGTTCACTCAGCGATTGGACGAACTACATACTGTTTTTAAGAGAACAAACTGCACATATTTTATGTAATATAGCAGCTGACTCTAAACGTCAGCGGCACTCAAGCTGCAACCAGATTCAGCGGTCGTGACAATACCTACACCAACGGTCTCATTCGCTCCTATTCGCCTCACACAGCCAACAAAGCCAACAAAGCTCCTTAATCTCGAAAGATAGCCGAGCAATCCCATGAATCTTTCGCTGAAAGCGTCCATCTGCTAGTCACCCGATTATTTTTCCAGGTGCTTACGTATAGGTCGCGTCGTTTCCATTAATATGGATCGTTTAGAGGAGAGCAGGGGGAGGCGATCGATCGTGGACGAGCGTACAGAGAAACGAGCACGGATGCAATTGTAAAACGCGCTCTCGTTTTCACATCGCCACGATGGCCAGTGTGTGAATTACGACTCGACCGTGATTCCGTCGTTTCCCCCGAAATTTCGAATGCGGCGTCAATTTATCACTCGCCCTGCAAAACGTGGCGGGATCCAGGAGAAATTTTCCGTTGACTGGGTTCGTTGGAAATCAAATCTGTGGTACTCTATGCCCTTTTTTATGGTAAATTGGTTGTGCCACTTTTTGTGTCGGTGTCAGTAGAAAAATGTTTGTTTGCTATACAAGCGTAAGTGGAGAGGTCTCTGCTCTGGTCGAAAGGGGCATATTCCTTTTTGATGGAATATACTCTAGACAACTTTGAATTTGGTATGGTAGAGAGAAATTCGAAAGTCCAGTGTACCGGTGGCTTCTTTTTTTATTTGGTGTTAGTTTTAATTGTAATGCGGATAACGACTGCGCTGGTTGAAAGAGTAAACTTCGCAATTTATTTTTTACTTAGATAATAACTTCTGTATTGTGATCCACAAATGAATTAAAAATGCAGTATTTGAAGAGCAAAATGAAAGAGAAATGATTGCCATGTTATTTGCAATCATTTATTTTTAATTAGTGGGTACGAATTTTTTTTTGAGTTGCTTAGATCTGTTGGAATTTAATGTTACGAATTGACTAAAATTTTTGGAATGTTGGTATATACTGTCATCGTGCAATCATGACATTTTTTAATTTTCTCATGTTTCCACTTTATGTTAAAGGAAACTTAAAACATTAGTTTTTCTGAGCGTGTTATAAAAAATGGAAGTTGATTTTGTAACAATGTTTCTTTAAGAGAAAAAAGGTATTACCGGAGCAAACAATGAATTGTAAAATTTGTATCTTAATTTCTCAAGTACGTTAGTTACAAAGCTGGACTGTAATGAATTAACTTAGGCTGAATTTTCTCGACTCTAGATTCTGATATTATATCTAACAATATTATATTATTACACATAAATGATGAAATAAGCATACATCATATCCCTAGCTTCTTGAATTGATGAACTTTAACACACATGAAAGAAAAGTGAGAAATTTTTCTCTGTGAACAATGAAACATTTTGATGAGTTTATAGTGTTTTAACAATCTGAATTACGTAAAGCAATGGCTGCAAGATAGGAAGGAATAATTATCTCATAATATTAATAGCTACGTTCATTTGATATATTTTTTCTTATTAACTGTATACTAAGGGCTAGTCCCGTTTAAATAAATAATAATAATAATAATAATAATAATAAAGGGTCCTCCCGTTTATAACTTAATAAATAAATAACATTAACCTGGTTATTTCGAATCAGCGCAGCAGCTATCTCCGTTACCACGCTTTTGTAATTCCCAACGAAGATCCCGGGCGGATCTCGTTCGACATATGAATTCAAAATTTTCAAGCGACTTGAATGGTATCAGTATCGATGTCACATTTTTCAAAACGTACTGTCAGAAATGGATCTCTATGTCGGAATTGAGAGGGTCAGCGAGGAAGCTGGATTTCCTCCGGTTTTGATCAGAGCAGTCCAGACTTCGGAGTGAACGAATCTCGAAATCGATTTCACGTTTATTAACCCCCTGCTAGCGTCTGTCGCCCCGACGAGCGTTTAATAACTCTATCACAAGTGTGATAAAAAAAGGAGAACAAGGCATTTCACTCTGATCTGATAGTTTTCAAAGCTGTTTAATCGAACGAACGATATGTACTTTAATAAGGCAGTAGAGTTCGTTTTAATAAATTGTACATTTTAAGGACTATATCGTGTTTACATCAAATGTTTACTCATTATTGATTTTCCTGCAAATTTGATTGAAATCAAATAATGAACGGGTGTCAGAATTTAATAGCTCTGAATGGAAATTAAATTTGAACACATTTCGCAACGCAAAACTACTAAAAGCTGGACTAGGATATTTAATCAAATGAATCCTTCGTTAACGTAATATGTGACAGGAGATATTGCTATGGAACATTGCTGTAACATTACTGTAATTTTACTCGTACAAACACTGTAGTAGTTTCAACGTCAAAAGCTTCGCAATGCTCACAATCACTGAATTTACCGTAACATTAGAGTAAATAAAATTATTTGGTTTCAAATTAAAGTCAATCAAATTCGCCGTTGAAGTTACATGAAATATTATATTACGTTAAAACGTTACAATTTATTTAGTATGAAGGGCTTCGTAATTAACATCCTGGGGAACTGATTGCATTCAGTAATTAGTAATTTATTAAATACTAATTTTTATCGTGCAATTGGCTGGTGAATTTAATTTCGTTTAATGTTTAAATTCCCCATGAACCTGAAATGAGCTGGTACACTTTACATTGTATTTTGCGCAAAATTCTAATTTACAGAAAGTCTGTACTTGTTTATGCGGAACTGCCTCAATGTGCATGCGTTATTGTGAAACATTATAGGCATGTATCAAAGTTATAAAAGTAATTTCACTGTTGCTTGTCGTTTAATTACTATACCATATGATTTTGAATGAGCCAGCGTTATGAAAGCCGCGGAAAAGCCTATTAAATATCCCTTCATAAGAATTTTGGAGCTATCAAAAAGAGTTGATTACATATATCGACTCTTGCATAAGCTCAGATTTAAATAGCGAGTAATATTTGTATCGTGTAACGTTCGCCCGTCGCTAAATCGTCGAAATTTATCATCCGCGCAGAGATTGTGCGATGAACGTGTTGCAAAATGTTTGGTGAATACTGCGCGTCGGGATAGGATTATTTTCTATTCAATTATGAAATCACAATTAATGCTTTCCCCTATACAGATGAATTACTATACCTATCTGTATTCGGAAATTCGAAACGTATGTACGGATTTCTCTGCAAAAGCTTTTAGATTTTAATTGCTATACGTTCCATTTTGTACAAATGTCCCATCTCCAATTATTTTTGGTTCCGACTGCCCACCGCGGTATTTGTTATTCGAGGGTGAGTTTAAAGAGAAACTTTCTAAAGTATTAATGAATTAAGAAACAAAGTGAGATGCAGCATCTCCGCTCTACTCGGCGGAAAGTCGCCTGGCAGTTGGCACGAATTAAGAAACAAAACATTCTCGACGTTGGGGCTAAAGATAAATGTTCAACGCGATACATCGACACAGAGCTTTTTATCGAAGGAGATCGCGGATAAATCTTCGAGGATTTATATCGAAAACCATTTGGCAATCGTTGGAGAGTCGTTGTTCCAATTTATTGCTCTTAACTATAGCAGTTATTACGTCCAAATCCTGGCGAGGATCTAACTGCGATATTCAAAGGGCCATTGAAGATCTTCATTGTGCTAAAATGATTCTGTGTTGTAAATTGAGTGGTATTTTCAACGCGAGATCCACGAACGTTTAAGAGCAGCCACAATTATTTTATTTCATTTATTTTATTTTATTTTTATTCACAATTATTTGTCGCGGAATGTCGTGAATAGAAATTCTTAAGCATTAATCTGATTAATAGATCTGCATCCTATTAATCATATCTGTTTGATGAGCAATTTTCGTTTCCTTTAATGAACACGCACACATCTAAATACATGCATGTACGTGGGAAGCAAATGCCGAATACTCACAGTAGTTGCATATATCGTTGTTTACATCCTGGTGCTTGAAGCATAAATCCGTTTCGTTCCGCGTTCGGCTGTTCCTTCCTTCGACGAAGTAATTTCTGAACACCTGTAACGGAAATTTACTGTGCTGAAACGTTTGTTTAACAACTCCAGCAGACTTTACATGTGCATTTATATCTACAAACTTGGTGATTCTACAGAGATACAAGTTATAATTTGAAGTTTAATTTACACACACTTGGAGAAAGTTATGTAAAGAAGACGAATGCGTATAAACGCAGTGTTTAAAGCGACAGTTTTATTAATATTAAGCCACAACCTGTCCATATTAATTTTTAATTAATCTTCTCCACCCACTGTTTCACAAATCAATTACAGATATATTCATACAATCATGCTCTATTAGTCTTTTTCTAGAAATGTAAATTTTGACACGATAAAATTTGTAGTTCAAGAAGAGCGATTTTCCACAGTTGTGGAACTTTTTTTTGGTTCTTGTTTTATTTTTTTCGCAGTAAATCCCCTTTGGAAGTCATAAAGGCGCGCCATTTGAGCTCGAAAATTGCTCTTGGGGTGCTATACACCCCGTGTGACCACGAAGGGTTAAGTGACTTCTGCAGGGCATTCGTCTGATGAAATACCTTTCATGGGAAGTAAACAAACGGTGTAAAGCGAAAGAGCTAACAAGTGGTCATAAATACGCGAAAAAAGTATAAATGGCCCGAGGTAACAACGTGAATAAGCATCTTCTGTTGTAAAACTACCTACACAATTTTGTCTTTGAAACAAATCTGGCAATTTATTAAAGGATGAAACAGGCAGTGAAATTCGTCTCGAGCCGACGCGACGATGGCCTCCACAACTGCAGCGAACACAAATGATGCACAGCGATTAAGTACACTCGGAATCAGGAATGAAGGTCGACCTTTCGCCGGACATTTCTCTTATTCAAACTATCCTAATGCATACCATAAAATAAAAAGGGCCCATTTACCCTCAGACAAATCCGTTGCCTACAAAAAATTAGGGTTACCACGACGTGGCGGTCTTTTTCTTATCGCGCCCTTGAACGCCGTTGCTGTTTACACATGGCATGCTAGAAGCTACGAGGCAGAGAACCGATGCGACAGAAACCAGTAGAATAGGTCGGGCATATAATCGACCACCTAACCCCCTTGTTTTCCAACGTGACCTTGGTTCGCTGAAGCAGCACGTTTTTTCCTCCAGCTGCTGCTCGCCTCTCGCTTTCTTTATCCTTGGATGTTGAATTACACCCCGTTGCTATCGCGTATGAAAGGAGAAAAACAGAAACGAATATTCCACCCCGAGCATGATAGGTCATCTCCTTTGAAGGATATTCCCAATCCACGTTTCGCATTTCAACGGCAAGGCAAACAAGCCAGCGTAGCCAGTAGAAAATGGGAAATAAGTAGAAAAGGCAAGGTCTACTACGGACAACAAGGTGGCTGCGCTCTGCTGCTGCCGAGAGACCTTTGGCTACCTGTTTCGCCCGGAGAACACACGAACGCGATACCAACGGCGCTTTCATTTGTAAACGCGCCTCCTGCCGTGGTAGATTCGCGAAGGAAATTTTTTACGCGCCCCTGAAAGGTGTTCCTACCGCGATATTAACGCGGGACCATTGTCACGCATAAAAAGATAGGTGTGACGATGGGGAGAGTGGAAGAAAAATATTTATTACGGCGGCAAGAGAGGCGCGCGCGACGAATCTCGTGGGAGGAATGGACCCCGACAAAGGAAGGAGGCGAGATAGATAGTTGAGGGCGGACGAGGGGCGTTTATTACGCGGCTTAAACTCCCGTGGAAACCCATATCTTCCAAGTCGTTAATATTTCATTAGGCAAGCTCGCCTTTTTTCAAGCGGCGTCGCTGGGAGTTAATAACGAGTCTCGTGTTCGTCCCCACACATGCGCCACACTCGAGAACGGCCGGCTATATATTTTCGCAGGTGGCCCCGCGCGCCTACAACCCGTTGCCATAACCCTATATTTCGATAATTCTGCCCGTAAATTACAACGGCGGAACTGGCGTCCGACCGAAAACGTGCTTCCCCTGCGGCTAATAAACTGCCAATGAACGGTGGCCGGCTGGGTCGAACGAAACGGACCTTTGGAATGTTCATTTCTTCGCGCCACCCCATTACCACTTGTGACTCCTCGTTTCAGAAAGCTCTCTTCCCGGAAGGGGAAGAAAAAGTCAGCTACACGAGTTTCTGATAATCAGACGCTTACAACCGAGTTTGCACTCGAAGAAATTCTGGATTTGGATTGTTGAATCTCCTCCTGCAGACATATGTTGTACAAGAACAGTAGTGGAATTTATATTACTGTATGAATGTATGCTTATGTCACTGTTTGCATTGGAATAGTGTAGATTTATAATTACTGATATGACGATTGGATTATTCCAAATCAAATCGATCACTTTTTGCACCGAATGTCAGGGATTTTGGCGAATTTGAAGTATTATGCAGTTCACATGGAGTTAGAGAGTGTGTGAAAGTCATCGTTTACCTGGTTTCGATTTTTTTTTGAAAACACAGATCGTCGAAGTTTGCAAGTTTTGCCTATTTTCGTGAAACCGGGCTGCACTTATGTATTCTATCTCGGAAACTATTAATCGTATTGAGTTCATTATGTTTCTATTTTAATCTGGACGGTTAAAATAAAGACGCTGAAAATTATAAACTATTTCCGATTTTGTAAATTTTACCTCGAAGGTCATGTTTTTGAATTAAGAAAAATATGAGCATATTCTCCGAAGAACTGTCTACAAATGTATCTTTTCTCTAGGATATTATCTTTAAAATTAACGTCTCAATTAATTGTTAAAGACAGCAAAAATTGCAAACTTTGACGGTCTATATTTAAAAGAAAAAGATGATTTAAACCCTTCCTAATTTCATGTGGACCACGTAATATTTTAAATTTGCCAAATCTCTGGCATCGAGTCCAAAGGTGGTCGATTTAGCATGGAATGACTCGATTGATTGTTTTGGTATTATTGAACATTTTAGGGTTCCTTTCAGTGTTTCATTTATGATCTAGCGTACTAAAACTATAGTAGATATGTAACTTCTGTACTGACAATTTGCCTGGTCAAATAAAGTTACCGCGAATTTTTATCAACTATATATTAAGTTTCATTATTATAAAACATCTACCTATGCATATAACGATAATTATTATTACACTCATTTTGTTTGCAGTAAATATGGTTCCCCTGAAAATTTTCTAGGTTAATTGGATACGTTATGGTACATTATTAATCCTCACGGAAAACTATTCCATTTTTAAATTACATTACTTTGTCACATACACCTTAAATTACACTTTAAATTACATGACTTCCCAATCTTCTCAACACTTTATATTTTCTCCTTACCTTCTGGTATTTCCACCGTAGATTTCAGCTTCCCACACGCAAGCATGTAGGTCGAGATTTTGATAAGTCAAACAATTAAGTGTAACTCGTCGAGAGTAAATGACCATTAGACACTGACCATTCGCGTTCCATCATCAATCGTAGCGATGCTCCTCGCGGTTGCAGCTAAGATTAGTACAGCTTGCGGTCACGCAAATGAATAAGCTCAATCCGAGAGACCCAACAGGTCCTTGCACTCGTGGTCACAGGTAAAATTAGTGTGCCTCGTAGTCGCACATCACCTTTAGACATCCTATGCAGGTTCAGGATTAGCAGGGATATCTCTAAACATCCTGACGTGTTCAAAGTTTCCTCAGCAACGTTGCCTCTCTTGCTGCAGAGAAATCTAAATTTGTGGCCGCGTGTTAATTCCTTTTTCTTCAAAATGAACATTATAGTAGCAGATAAGGCTTGCTCTAATATGCTTTGAACACGCTCTAACGCACACCCATTCAGTGACTCCCAAGCTACCTACAGTTGGATGCAACAAACAGGACTCTGAATTTGCACTGTGTCAGCTTAATTCCCTGTGTAACGGACAGACGATATATTCTTGTTGTTGTTGGTTTTTATGATCAGAGAAAAAATATAACGGTTGATGAATTGGAAGGTAGAGAGGGGATGACACTTCAACGGCTCTAAGCGACCAGTTACGTTTGGCCTAGCTGTAGCACAGATATCGGTATCTGTGGTCTTAAAGCTAGGCAGCGTGTGAAGTAAAGTTCCATGATCTCGGGGCACGCTAAATTTGCCTGTGACAGTAAATGGCTCGGTATCATAAAGTCAGTTATTTCGCAGGCTTTACTCCGGAAGGTATTAATTTGGTTTCAACTTCAAACGGGGCGACACGCTTTACCACGAAATCCAGAACAGAATTCAGCAAGGGTTATTTTCTGATTTCTATTCGTATGTGCATATAGACTTAGGAATACAATTTTTTTAATATCACTATATATTTAACCATTAAGTGTCCAATTTCTTTTTCTGATAAAACACTTCTTAGTTCTCATAATCATTAGAAGTTACCTAATAACAGTTAGTTTCTATATCTCAAGTTATATCATTTTCTGCACATCTGAAATTATTATTAAAATTATTTGAAATTATTATTTTTGTTAATCAATTCCGTGTTGATTGCCATTGCAAATTCATGTAGCTAATGCCCTTCCAAAAATGTGAATTTAGTGCAAGTGAACAAGGTAACGAAGGCGAACTAGCGTCGCCAACAGGCAGTTTGCGTTTGTGCAATGTCCTCAAACGTCCTCGCGACAGCAAATGAGAATCTCCAACAGCGCAGTGTCCATTACTATGGAAAGGACGAATAGAAAATAGAAGGAAGGAAAGGAGAAGCTTTCCCCTTTCTCCATTTTCTTCGCTGTAACGAGGCCATGCTGCGAAATTTCTTCATTCGTTTACGTTGAATTCTCCAACAATGTTGTTCGCTGGTATGCTTTCGTTGAGAAAATTTTGCCAAAAGTTACCTTGAGCTTCGCAGAGACGGAGGACTGTGAAAACTTGCTGGACTAATTGATTATTTCACTCAGATTGGCGCTGCTGTTCACAGATTCTAACTTTCTGCCGACATTTGGCCCGATGGTGATTCCTGATTACCTAGTAGAGCGAATCTTGCCGAATGAACCCCGCTGCCGACACTCTTGAGGAACGCAGACAAAGGAGGCCCTGATGAGAACGACTTACGAGAGGAAGTTGAGCTGCACTTTCTCTAAACACTTAAAAATTAACGTCCCTGATTACGCAGTGTCCCGAACTAACTACGACACGCTCCTGCTCCTTAACTAAATTACGAAAATGAACTTTGGTATGAAACACTTCATTGGAACACAATATATTAGCTCTGAATACGTGTGTATTCAATTATTTCCTTCACTATTCAAAGCAAAATAATTCATTGTTCTGGAAATCGCAATTGATCGCTAATGGTATGGTATTTTACGAGTTGCATGATGTAATGTATTTCAAACAATTCACAAGGTTTGCATATTTTCTACATGACTGATGCAAATCCTTTTGAAACGCATAATAATATATATTTGTAGACAGTGTTTGCGTTAATTGACGGACTACAAACTCAGAGAGAAGACCATTTCGTTTGGAAAAGTTAATGTGACGTTGAAAACTTTAGAAACATTAAATGAGCGTAGAAGCTAGTTTTATCTATTCGATGTGCTCCATTGAAGTATGTTTCTTTGAAACTACTTCTCGTGAGATTAAAAATGAAAAAGCTTTGAGAGATGCCACGGCACGGTATTTTACCCAATGCAGTTCTA
This sequence comes from Andrena bucephala, assembly GCA_947577245.1. NCBI lineage: Eukaryota > Metazoa > Arthropoda > Insecta > Hymenoptera > Andrenidae > Andrena > Andrena bucephala. Next base: position 91,508,867 of record OX387715.1, on the reverse strand, counting down.
TTCGAAGAATGAAAGTGTTGGTGAATTTTTTTAATCGTGGAGTTGAATTCGACTATTGTGTTGCCCTTTAAAAAGAAAATGTGCAATCCTATCCCAAACAAAAAAGCTACACTATTGTAACGTGAAGTCATAACAAGAATGGAATGAGAATTTGAAAAAATAATAAATACCTATGTATAAAACTGGTATGTAACGGCCACTAAAATGTAACGCATTGTTTAAATAGTTGAAAGGCAAATAATGGAATTATTATGCATCTTTAGAAGTGCCTAAAAACTTGAGCTACTTAGTCGTGTTATGCATTAAAATATCAATTTCTTCGCGAGAATTTTTTGAATGTATTATTTAGAGCATATCGTGAGTAAACTACACACTCAGGTTTTTCTTCTCACGAGAAAAGCATTCGAGGTGAACAGTTTCGATATGCCGAGAAATCGATCCCATCATCTTACAACTTGATTGCCAATTTAAGCTTTTATTGTTGGTTAATCAATTCAGGGGCACGAGATGCAAAATCTGGCACCGTCCTCGCGATCGATCCACGACGAAGTGAAGCTGGCAACGATTATGGCTTTCTCACACATTCGCTATCTCCGATGGATCCAAGTGTGTCTCAGTATGTATTAATAGCCCTCTGTTTTCGAGAGATCAATACAGTGTTATAGTTACAGCAAACTAGAGTATGGAGTACATATTCATATATATGTATACTGGGTTTCATCTATGTGTAAAAAATTGATTGCGTGGACCAAAAAATCGATCAGAAGTAAAATAGGGATTCGCCTTAATAATTTAGTTATTTGCGCATGTTTTACTATGCAGAAATCAATACCTAGCAATTGTAATATTTTATTACTGAAGATTACAGTGGCTCCAGTAACTTTAAATATACATAGCAGTCTATACATCAATAATCAAGGATTATTTGCAGAATACCGTAAACTGGGGGGACATTCGCAGTATGTACTGGGTAACATTGGCACACACCGGGGTTACGTTCGCAGCTAGGAGCTCAAAAGCGAGATCATTTGTTGAAACGTTTGACATTCGAGGGCAGAATAAAGATATGTCGAAAAAGAGACGAGGAAGGAAAGTAATCCCAGGGAGGGCACTTATTGTTAGTGAGGAATCATCATACTTTGAAGTTACCGACGATCCTAAACCATTTGCATCTGAATCGCCCCCAGTTTATGGTACATTTTATTGTTAAGAAGATTCTGATCACCCTTTACTACTACACGACTTCATTGTTCTTCTATAAAATCCCAGTTGTATTTTTATAAATTGAGATTTTTCGATTAAAGAATTTATTATTTCAATATAAAATGCGTAGGATGATTAATACAAATATACCGTCGTTACAATGGTGAAATTGTGAAACAGCAATTTTTTCGAATCTGAGCCAAGTGCATGATTTCATTTGTTTGTCATCAACGAATACTATGGTAAAGTTTCACGGTTAATTAAGTTATTGCAGTTTCCATTAGTTTACTCTTATGTTGACATAAGTAACTGTTATATGAAGATGGATCGTACATATGATAGGTGAGTTAGCGGCAAAGTTAGAAGTTGGAAGTTTCTGAGATGAAGCATTAAACGAAATTCTTGAATCACCTGGTGCCTCAGTGCATGCTTCAAATACTATAAAATAAAGACTAATATTTGAAATACTGAATTATTTCGATTACTATATTTCTCTATATTCAAAATAAATTGAAAAAAGTAACGGTATTTTGTGCAAAAACGAAATAAATTAGTTTGAAATAATTTTCTACTTCAGTTAATTGTTTCAAATAAAATAACAGATGATCTTGAGTTTACTAATTGTAAGCTTTCTTTTGAATGTGACTAAAATAAAAGTATAATATGTATTCTGAATAAATAACACAAAGTACAATACCGTAATTGTGAAAAAGTAATTTTCTTTTAAGAAAGAAAGCGTTCAATCTCAGGATTATTCTGATTTCAACAATTTCCTCTGAAAGGCAACCGCATCAAAAAGTAATTACAAGATTATTTCGATGGATGCTTACCCAAATGCAAAATTGAATAAAAAATCATTTAATTAGTAATCAAGTAACAAAATAATTCCGAGAAAAATCATTTGTTTGTTCAACTAAAGTAACGTACGAGTATTTGAAAATAACTGCTAGTCGAATAAGACAATATGTTGTGTCAAAAAAATATTTTTAACATTTTAAAAATGTAAAATGAAATCATTTTACATTTTTAAAATGTTTAATTCAAACAATACTCTGGCGAACTAGTCCATCTCAAAATCCCATACAGAATTAAATAAATTGTATGAAATGTTATACATCCCTGATTCATCCATTCTTCAGTAAGTAACTTAAGTCGTGGATCACAGTTCTATTATTATTTTATGCTCTAATATTATTATACACAAACTCCCCCATTTTTCTTCTTTTTATTTTTATTTCCCGCGCAAATGTTTAACGTGATAAAATACTTCAGCCTAACCCGAAAATATCGGGATGCGGCGGCATTAGCCTTCTATTTGGGTCAAAATATGATATCGACAAGAGGAAAGTTTGGTACTATTTTTATTTCCTGAAAGATGGGGTTCGCACAAATGCATTTGGATCGTTCTGAATCAATTTATTACGTTCTTGGTGGAAGCATCTTTTGAATGTTAGGCAGTTTACCAATCTACTAAACCAACACGCAGGAAAATTAACCTTTTTGTAGAGTAAATTTATTTTCGCCTCCATTGTCAGCATGGTCAATGACAATTGAGAATTAGGAAAATTGGTGAAATAATTACAAGAAATTTCGAAGTGAAAATTCACTGAATTCATGAAGTTCCCGTGTCAAATGCAACACAATTGGAGGATACATCGAGGGGTTAAAAACTGCATTCTAATTTGAATGAACCTCTATTTGACAATGACGTCTACGGGCAAGTACATATTTGCATTCCTACGAAAACATTCCATTATAGCACTCACTAGGGGAATATTTAGATTAGCTCTTCATTGTACATATTACGCTTAAAATGAAATTTCGTTAGTATAACAGTAAGAGGACAAGAACTAAGTAGAAATTGTTTTTCTTTTCGTCGCCCCTTTTTAACGGCAATGGCAATTATGTCACGCAGATGGATCGATGTAAAATAAACAAGCAATCAACTGGTTTGATGGAGACATTCCTGATCGATTCTCGGTTAGTTTCACTTAAAAAGTTTCATTCCCTTGCCAAAAGGAATTGAAAGATTCTGAACTAATTGTCCAGTGGATTAGAACGCGAACACTCGAGGGCTTATTTTCTAAGTTCATTAAATATATAACCGAGATCGCGTTAAGAACCACCGAAGATTCGTTTACCTCTCGTAAAATAATTTTAAAAAATTGCGTAACGACAGTTTCTCTTTACGAAACATCCCTTTGCTATGGTAATGCAAGAGGTATAATTACGACCGAGCAATTTCGAAGCAAAGTGAAACTTCGTTCTTTAAGCACGTTAATTGCATTTTAATTTTATCCGCTTTTTACAAGTAATGGCGGTTCGCAGGACGAAGCAGCTCGTTCGAAAAAGACATGCATCTCTTCGGGGCGCGTGGCGTATGTCGGCGCGGAGATACGGGAAAATAATGCGCGTATAAGACTTTGATACGTTCGCCTCGCGTGAACGCTTATCTTATTAATGAGTCTCAAGAGTTTGCCGCGATATGCTTGTAATTGAAGTTATCTTTCCTTGAGTGTCTGAGCCACAATGAGCGAAATAATACGATTACTTGGCCGCTATCAGATCCTTCGCCGTGATTTAAATATCGAGCATGGCATTGTCCCGGGCAACTTTACAGTGAAGGTAACTGTGCGTTAAAGAACGACCATAGAGTACTATAAGTGGATAGAAGTGAAAAGTCTTTAATTCTATAATATTCGCCAACAGAATAATTTCATTATTTTCATTCCTTCAGTTCTGCGCACAAAAATAATGTCCAACGTTCCTCTTTTTTCGTATTTTTTATATCTACAAAACCGCGTGAAATTATTATCGAATTAAGGATTGGTGGTGGGGGTAACTTGAAAATTATGGAATTTTCTATTCTCATTTTTATTCGCGACCAGTTATTTATTATAAAGTTTAAGCAAAATTATTCCTCGCCCCTATCGGGATGGCTCTAGGTGAAGTGGCCTGTGCTGTGAACAGGGCATAATGAGTGGCTACTGTGTGATCCAAATTAGCCTAGTTTCAGGTTCTTTCACGGGCGGCTGGCTCAGTCATTCGATCGTGATCTGTATGGTCCGCTGGTCGAAGAAGCCGGCTTACACTGAAACACTCTCATTTATAACTTTTAATTGAGTAGGAAAGTTCGAGGGCGAGCTCGGCCAATGGTTGCGATGCGCAGCGTAATTTGACCAGAATTGTTCGGCTTCGATCAAATATCGACCATGTTACCAAACCGAAATTACTTCGCCTCGTGTTCACACCTGAGCCAAGAGCCTCGATATCACGTACCTTTATTCGCGAAAATTTTCCCACGAGTTATCCTTTGCACCGGAAAAACACAGTGTCGACTAAAAGCGCGAGATAACAGTGGAACGAGAATGAAACGGAACACCGGTCCACGAAGTTTTGGTAAGGGTATGAAGAAACTGCTTTCCAGTCTTTGTATTTTCACGAAATATTCTTGGTTTTTGAACAAAGGAACACTTGAGTAGAGTGCAACGGCTATTATCATTTCAATTACTTCTAACAGCAGAGCAGTAAGAGAATAAATGTTACGTTCTACAAAATGAATTATTATACAGTGATAAAACCATTTTTCGGTCATGTTCACTTATTTAAAGAAAGCGGCAACTTTGGATCTTCTTCTAATGATTGTTCTCGCACAAGTAGCTACTAACGGCTGATATGTCGATCAAGATAAGTGGGAAAGAGTGTAGGAAGAGGAATTATTATCACAGATTTGAATAATGAATTTATGGTCGTGAAGTTAATTACCAATTTGCTGTTCATAGAATATTATTTCATTATAGTTTTCGGTGCACAAAGGAGAGTATTTTTTGTAATTAAGCATTCACGAACGACTCTATGTAATGCAGGGGGTTTATATAGCCCCTAAGGAGCTCTCTAGTAATTTAATTTATCACTTCCTACAGATTGAACGAGTGCTAGTGTCCTAAGCACTAGTAATTCTCTCATTCTGATCCATTTCTTAAATGAGATTTGGGTCGTTTCCCGAATGGATAGTTGTTATCTGGGCCAATTAAGCCCGACAGTTGCTTAGCGCAATAGGAAACGTAGAACGAGGCACACAACTCCCTAAATTGCTGGTCACAGCCAAACCACTCTTTCTGCTGATTCTTTGTCGCTACAGCGACTTCCGGATGGTTAAGTTTCTGTTGTTCGTTCGGGGCAATTTGTGTTAAGCCGACTTGGCCTCGTCCCTGCGCATGATATATATCCTTGCTCCCAATCTACAATACAACAGTAGATAGTAAGGATTTTCACGATAACGTGGAAGAAGGTAGGAGATGTATTTGGGATACTGTATCAGTGAGCCACCCTAGAGGAAGTTCGCCAATGCAGAGGAAATATGGAACTAGGTGTCCAATATTTAAATTGAAATGTGCTTGGTGAATTTTATGCACGATTAAGGGAATGATACGTAAGAACACGTTTGCGGTAAGAAAAAGGCAACGTGTATTATTTGTTTCAGTTTTTGGTGCAACGAAACACGCGTTATCATAATACGAAATAAATGTTTATATTTCTTTTATCGGTATTAAACAACCCACGATTGAATAAACTACTGTTGACTACGACTAAGCAAAGTTAATATTTGTTTCAGACATTAAAAATCGAAGACTTGTTCTCACTGTTATGCTATAGTTCAGCTTTCATGCAGAGAGTGGAAAATTTTTATTTAAATAAAATTTCGAATAACGAATTACAGCTAAACAAAATTATTCGTCATGTGTCGATTAAAGTTAACTCGGGTTAACGAACAATTGACGAGTCATTTTTTTACTTTTATTCGTTATTCAAAATTTTATTTAAATATAAATTTTGCCCATCCCTGCTTTCATGTCGACACCACAGAATACACAATGCACCAGTCTTCGGGACTACAATAATATATCACCGTCGAAAATAAAAATCTTTTATACCAATCGAATACAGTCTGATCAAAATTCCGCATTGTTTCACGGTATTGAACGACTTTATTTTTATACTTTACAATTGTGACTTTCAAATTGGATTCCGTCGAACGAGTTTCTGGGAGATTCATGCGAGTTCACGTGAAATTTGACAGAGATTCTGCGGGGATAAATTTTTCTCTGATACAAAATTTAATATCGAAGAAAATCGCGCACCTTTGGCACTTTCACGAACTTCCGCGCAGATTCGAGGAAACGGCTGGTTTCTGCGGAAAAAGTAATATTTGAAATAGGATTCCGACAATGAAAAAGTTTGAAAATCCTGCATCACGTGAGCACACGTGAAAAATACAAGGCTCCAGTGGTATTGGCTTGGATAAACTTGACCCTCCAACGCAACTGGCTTTGAAAGAAGCGATCCTCTCCTCCAAATATTCTTTCCCTTGTACCACAGAATCTTTCTGCAATTTGTATCATACATGAAATCTTCAGGGTAACAAAAATATCTGCCTGACATCTTTCAAATATCAAATTTCCTCTCCACCCCTCGCTGTAGACGAGGCCAAATTTATTTTCGCTTCAATTATTTCTGAGAACCTGCAATTTCGTTCGCAGCAGACTTATCTTACCAATCCATTGAAATCAGTACCAGGACTTCTATATTAAACTCTCGAAAAACCTTGGAACACTGAGGTAGAAAAATCAATTGCCAGTGCTTATATTTTAAACTCTCGAAAATCCTTGGAACACTGAGGTAGAAAAATCAATTTTAAGTAGATAAAAGTGACTTCAACAAGTACCTACATTGTCTTCGCGTAGCACACGTATGCACGTATCTGTGCGGAAGAGAAGGCTGGTATCTCGAACGTGACTATATAGGATCCAAGGATCCAAGGATTCTAGTAGAGTAATCGTTTTAGAGCGCTGAAATAAATGACGTCGTTTGTACATACCTCGAAGGACTCGCGTATAAATCGCAGATGATCTCTGTCCCTCGAAAGTAAAGGGGTTGAGGGGTTTCGCGCGGTCGACGAAGACAAAGGGTTCAGATGGATGGACAGAGACAGAACGAGAGCAGTGAGAGAGAGAGGGGGAGAGAGAGCCACACAATTGTCATTTACTGGTGAAATTGCATCTTTGCTTACTCTGTCGTTCCACGGACTGGCCGTGTGCACAGGAACCCCGCAGTTTCCAGGACAATGTCGGATTTAGTGGGAGTATCTGGAACAAATGTCCCGTAGCTGGAACTAAACCCTGCAATGGACGACGCTTCATTTCGCAGTCATTCCCTAAATCAATGATCTCTTTCATAGAGTGGACGCCAGGGGACTTCAGTTAATGAATTTTCTGCCGTGTCCTCATCAATTTCCAGGGGTACGACTGATACGTATCTCTTATCTTTAATTGAGATTTAGGGGGGAATTTTTGGTAAATCGCGTTAATATTGACTTAGTCTCTTTGGCCGTTGAACGTGACAAATTATACGTAACATTGTCGCGTATTAATCTGCAAAGTGCGACAGAATATTGTAAGGTGTGTTATTGCACCGTAGAAATCGAAACTACTGGTAAAAGATTATTTGAAAGATTTCTGTAGGTACCTAGAGTAAATTGAGTTCCTTAGTTATTCATTTGTTAACAACAAAGTAACTGACTTGTCTTGAGTGAAGGCAAAATGTCATAATTATAAAGTTACCCAGTAGTCTTTGAAAATATCAATATGGACAGTAATCGGTACTGTAGATTTTCGATAGAATCACTATAATTAAGGTTTAATAAGAAATAATTGGGTTAAATTCAGCCTTACTGATATTGCTTCGACACTTGAATACGTTTGATACTTTTGTAGAATAATATTATGTTTGAAAACTTAACACTTCATGCCATAAGGATTCGTTAAATCTACCGCTACTTGGACTTCAATTGATTGTTGATGTAATTAATTCTCACTTATTTCATGTGCTATAGAACCTTATAGTCTTTTTTTTAGCAATTTTCTAGTAATTTTCTGGTATTAAATAGAACTGCAAGTTTTAAAATCGCAACTTGAGCAGAATCGCACAAGAATAGGAATCTAGCTTTCCCTTAAGAATCACTTGGACAAAAGTAACATCTGATTCAGAAGCGTGATTTACCACTTCGATGGTAAAATCTCGATTGACCCGTACTAAAAAGTTGTTCTTTTGCGATTCGCGGTATCATGGTCGACGCTCGTACGCGATCGGTTTTTCCATATCTCGTTTTCAGTTTCACCGACTGGTTGGCCCTGATCGCTGATAGTAGAATCGGATCGCAGTGGTCAGCCGCAAAATCTCCGAACGCGGAGCGCATTTGTCAAATCGTCCTCGAATACAAATGGCGAAATTCCTGTTCACTTATCATTATCGGAACATTTTTAAGCTTTAAATATACGGTATCCAGGACGTATATGTTCACGAGAAGAATGAAGCTCCATGAACGTAAAATACGGCATTATATTTCAAAATTTTAAGCTACTTTATATCAAAAGTAATTTTTGAATAAATGGCGAATGAAAATAAATTACAATATATATATCTTTGTTTGAAAAATATACAGCCATTACTGTTTAATTAAAAATATATACAGGGTGCTCTAGTAATCATGGTGTAACCAGAAAGGGCATGTATTGGTATGAGAAAATAAATTGAATTTATAGAATAAAGTGTAAGAAAGGCTAAATTAAAAATTCATGTAGTGAACAACAATTTGACGAAGAATTGGCAAAGTACAGCAGTGCATATGATACAACAGTGGATGAAATAAACCCTTATACAAAAATAGGTTGAAATGGAATATCTTTTTTCGAGCGAAGCCTTGGTTTCGAGAAAATTTATTTTTGAACTAAGCAAGATTTTTTTCAAACGAAACTTCATATAAACAAACTTTATTCCCCAATTTCGGCTTGTTTTTTCTGACAATCTCCCTTTCCCAGCTATACCACAATTATTGGACCATCATATATTTTTAGTTTTAAGTAAACAATGTGGTAATTAACTAACTGAGGTTTTAACACCAAAAATCTAATATAAATTAAGCTTTGCAATCTCATGGCAACGAAATCTGTCGCGTCACTAACAATAAAAAACATACTATGCTCACATTTTGTTTATTTTAAAACGCATGATTCAGGCAAAACCCAATATATTTTTCAAAATTTGTCTACCAACAAAAACAAAACACTGTCCACAGGAAGTTTTATATAACCCACTCCATATTTTGTATTTTTTCGGGTTCAATGGTCTAAAACTCGTTTAACAGACCCCGCTTTAAAAGGAATTCCGTCTCCTTGAAATTTCACCGCCCAGGGCGAAACTATTCGACACAAGTTGCAAACTGATACACGCATAAGCGTCGCGACGCAGCTTCTAGATATATACGTATAAAGAACTACGCCGGATGGGAAGAATGTTTGGAACAAAAGCGGAAAAACACTGTCCCATGAGAAATTCGGACGGCACATCGAAACCAGTTATCGGACGACACAAATTGAAAGGGGATATGACGGGAGAGTCATGACTTTTCTTGTTTCACGTTCCGCCACTTTTTTCATTTCAAAAACGGTCGTGTTAGGAAGCGCTCGGAGATGAAAGTAGCAGAAACTTTTTGATCGCTTAACTTTCTTTGTTTTACACTGTTGCCAATTGTATCCGCATATCAATAAATCGGTAATACACTGTTTAACCCATCTTTTGTCTATGTGCAGCATGTGGCACATGACAAGTCTCACGTAATTTGCTTATATGAGCAACATATGGAGCACTGGTACTTTTTTGGAGTTAAAAATACATGGGAAATGCTCTCATACACTGTTATGCTTTAAAAATTCAAGTTTAGTTATTGAGTCTATTTTCGTTGACATAGGTAAAGGTTTCAAACTTTGACAGCCTGTATTTTTTAACCAAATTCAAAACTAGCCAAATAATGTCTTAAGCTCTCCTTCATTTCACATAGGCTGCATAATACATCAATCTTATTAAAATCACAAATTGTTACCAATTTGGCACAGAGTGACCAACACACAGGTTTATTTGGACCCACCCTAAATATATATCAAGGTACACGTTTTACTTATTATTAGTATTATTTCTCGAAAGAAGGGAACCATCTTAAATCGCAACAAAATTAGAATCCCTACTAACATATAAGAGTGAAACGTCTGTTTATTTGTTTGTCCTTCTTGCACGCCTAAACGACTGAACAGATTTCAATGAAATTTTGAATATACATTACATACGTCCTGGATTAGATTATAGGTTATTTATTTATCTTTTCTAGGCTTTTTTATTTTGGAAACATCATAAGTAATTCCCGGGTGAAACCGGGTAACGGGTCAGCTAGTCTGACATAAAAGCTCATTCTACATCCGACGTGTGATGAAACTGCCGGCCATCTAAACGTTAATAGGAGTACCCGCGTCGTCTAATGAGAAAAAACTACACAGCTTATAAAGTAGATAGTAAAAGCCTAGGGTCGTGCTTAATTAGCGTGGTTCCCGCAAAACCGCGCATTATCGGATGAAACGCGTAATTAAAAATATTATCCAGAAACTTAACGGTAGCTACAAGACGCCCGAAGCTACCAGCCCCAGGCAGAGTGATTTTTATCTGCTAGCATCATATACGCCCTATCTATTGTATATTGAACAAAAACGGGCAAGGTGTGTCGTGGCACGGCATATCGTACCGTATTGCGAGCACGGGTGAACAAAAGGAAGACACGGCTTACTTTCCTTCGCTGTTCAGTGACAGTCGCGTACTCGCCATCCCGCTTCCTCTTACGAAACCATAAATCCAGGATCTCGATAAAGTCTACCGTACCCTCTCCTCCTTGCCAATCCCTTCCGTGTGGCCGCAGGCAACCACGCCGTGATCTTCCTGCGGTGTTCCACCCTCTTCTACTGTTTTAACTCCCTTGCTCACCCTCCTCCACCCTCCGTCGCCCTGCTACACCACCCGATTTTGTTTATCTTTTTCGTTTCACATCCTCAGCCGTTGCTTTCTGCCACTTCTTGTTCCACCGCTCCTTCCTTTTTCACCCTGTCCTCCTCTATTTCCTTTTGGAAATATTCGCCTCTAATTTATTCTTCCTCCTGCACACTTCGCTTCACTTTTTCTATCACACTTGCTTTCATTTTCGCCGACAGCAATGGTATCCCCTATTACAAGCTTTTTTTTGCGTCTTGACTTCTTTAATTTTCCGCTTGTTTACCAATCTTCTTAAAAGGTACAAAAAGGGATAATACGAATGAAAGAACCAACTGCTATCTTCTGCGCGCATTTTCTGCACCTTCTCCCTACTTTTCGCACCTCGCTTCTGCCTCCTTTTGTCCTTTGTTCGCTATTCTTATCACAGAATGCCCTTTCTGCTCTGACCTTCTCCTTTTTTTTATCTTCAATCCCTTGCTTCAATTTGTCCGTTATCTCCTGTATATGCTCCTTGCAGTTTTATTCCCATCGTTGTCAAACTTCGGTTTTAAAAGCTGCTTTTATACAGGGTGTCTGCAACCGAAAAGATAATAACCTGGAAACTGATAGAGAACGCGTTTGTAAAAAATTATAAGACAGGCTTTGTATGCCTTCCCTTTTACTGAGAGTCAGTATGGCGTTCGCCAGATTTAATACACTGCAACTTTTATTCTTAGAGAAATTTCAGACATACTTAATATTCAAAATCAATTGGTACAAAATAAGAATTGTCTGTAAGAAGTAAGAACTTCAGGATATGGTACGAAATATTAATTCGGTAATAACAAGATAGTGGAAAACATTTTAAGCAATTTATATAGGTCAGCGAAGGCCAGTTGCAGCCATTTGGGAGCCCGGGCTCCAAGATGTAAACCATAGTCGCGCGGAAGGGGAGCTCGAAAGCCAATGATGACGTGGGCTCGCCACGGATAGGGAAAACTTAGCTTTATTTCTATTGGGTATACTTTATTTCTTGTTATTATTTTACCGTATTTTTTAATGAGATATTTAATAGTGAGTAGCATACTTAATTTTATTTTAAATTTTCTGCAGCTTTTGTATTGTAAGCCAAAAATGGAACTGTGGTGCGAGTGAGGCCCATAGGTGGCGCCCATTAAGAAGACCTCGGGGATCAGAGAACTCGAGTCCCAGCCCCGTGGTTTTCTTTTCCCGTCTCCTACACAATCAATAGTGTTTTTGTCTCTCGCAGCTTATTCCTCCACACGTTATGCCTGCTTTCAGCTATCACTCATTTTTTGTTCTCCATTCTCCGTCCGTTCGTTTCACCCTCATATTCCAATCGCGCTTTCCCCGCCCCTTTCCCCATCATATTGCACTACTCTCGCGTTGAACAGATTTATCCTTTGAACAACTTATTCACCCCCGCTTGCCTTTTTAGTCGCGCAAAGCGAATCGCGTTATCTAATGTATAGTCGATCACTTTCATTATCGAGGATCGCGACGGCGCGCGCACGGTCGATGGGATTTTATTCGCCAACGCGGTAAGTACTCGCGATTGACTTGGGAACGTTTGCTCTGTCGAGGAGCTTCTCCGCGGCGCGGGAATGTTATTTCAGCGAGTTTTCCGCAGGCCCCCGAGGCGAAAGACAAATTTTTCTCTCGCGCTCAATTAAGCCGTGATAATGAGCGCTTTCGCAAATATTTAAAATAATCATATCCGTCGAAGCGACGCTCGCGGGCCACCCTTATGATGGAAGTGAAACGCAGTAATTACACCGATGTCTGCAGACTTAAGCGGTGTTAATGACAAAACGTGGCCAATGTCGCTTTCTTTTGTAATTAAACGCGAGCCGTTCTGCTGCTGATACGAAACAGCGCTCGCAGCTACTTCCGTTTCGCCAGCTCTGTTTACACAGCGAGTAGCATTAAAATTGCTTTAAATGTTAATTTCCATTCTGCGGTATAGGTAGGAACGAAAATTTTGATTTTTAAATATGAATTCTCAACTCCCAGTTTCATGAATTTACGAATGCTTCACGATTGTTGATAATATCATACATCCAGTTTTTAAACAAGAAAACATATGTCGTGAGTAAGTATTAAAGTTTCAAAAGTATTGCTCAATTATTTATTTTATTTAAAACAGAAGTGCAGTATTTTTTTCTGCAAATTTTCTGGCTAAAGTAGACGTAAGAATTTCAATGTAAAGAATTAAAATTTTCTTAAAAAAAATCGAATGTGATTGTGTGAAAATTCAAAAATTCAAATAGCGAAGAAAATCGAAATAGCGAGCAAAGAATTAGCGCCAATTTAATCACGCCAATTTAAGTGATACAACCTGTTTAGCTTCAACTCACGGAGAGTTAAGTCTATATTGAGCATGTTTTGGTGATTCCTTAGATCAGGTATCTATAATTGTTCTTCTCGGGAAATTCGGGCGTACCTTGTTCCATTCTTTCAGCAAAATTTATTTAGCATTTCTATTGAAGATGGTACTAACTAAAAATATATTAATCTAAGTTCATACTAATGAAAAGTAAATGGGTAATTCAGAATTTAAGATTACTTATGTTAAGTACGTTATACGTATGGGGTAGGCGAACACTTTTGTGAGTAACTGTGCATAATTCTTAATTGGAAAACCTTTCGATATTTCCTCGCGTATATTTCGTAAAGGGCGGGCAGAAATTTTGAACGGCTGCGGCGTAGACTCGGTCGATGCATTTTTCCGTGGCGAGAGTCTGACCTTACTCACGTGCATCGATCAGCCTGACACACGTGGTCATCTGTGTGGGTACGTGACCGATTTCCAGTTGCCGAGTCGAGGCGCGCACCGGGACTGTGATATAAAGGGAAACGTAGTAAAGAAAGCAAAGCGTAAACAGGCTTACTTCCTCGCGGTTGAATGGACATTTGTCTACGGAAACGGCTTTGGACGGTTGCCAGCCACTGGCACATCACAGTCGACCCAGTCTCGAGATCCGCTGCAGTCGATAACGTTCGATATAGCTCAGTTCTATCTGCCACCGACAAAAAAAGAAGCTATTGCGCCGCATTCCTGGCCGGGGCTTCCTTTAAAACGAATCGCGTAATCTCGAAGTTTTATGGGCGGACGCGCTGTAACGATGATCCTGCACCCACGGGACAGCCGCGTGGGGTATGTGAATGTTTGAAAGCCCGGAGACGCATCACCCTCGTTGGCATTTTTATGGCGACAGTCAAGACGTACTCCTTCCGTTAGATAGTTTCTGTTTTAAGTGGATAAGTGTGTATTTTGTGTGTTACAGAGAAACGTTGCAATGTCCCTTCACTGCCCGTTCATAGGTATTAGGACATCTACAACCTTGTAAATATTATTGAGGAACTCTAACGAAATTTCACTTCATTTGGTATTTCAGATTAAAACCAGAGAAGAAAAACAGTGAAATGTCACACTCACGTTGGAGAGGAATTGGTCCGGTAAAAATGTCCCACATTTTTATAAATAACTTGTAGGTATACTGTAAGAAAGTGATAGACAGTTTCATTCACAAAATTATACTCTCACCCCATACGTATAACATATTTACTTATATAAGTAATGTTAAATTAAGAATTATCCATTATAATTTCCATTAGTAGGTATGAACCTTGATTAATATATTTTTAGTTAGTACCATCTTCCAAAGAAATACTAAAAAAAAATTTTCTAGAAGAATGAAACACGATAAGCCCAAATTTCATAGAAAATTAGTCGAATCTATACATAATAGATTAAAGCTTATAATAAAATCACAGAACTATTAGAAGAATATTAACTTATTGTAATTACGTTTGTATGAATTAAATACTAAATTTGGGCGAATATTTTTTACACGATCTTCCCAACTTCCACGGATAATAATACTTTGTTAAATAAACTGCGTACCTACAATATTTTAATTAGGTACACCCAAAACCAACATAGGTATAATAATCGAGGTTTACATTGATGTGAATTAGCTTTACTAATTCTCACTTTGAAGTCGATTTAATGTGTAAAATATGTTACATATAGGGTGGGCGGATAGATTCGTGAGTAATTGTTTATACAAAACATAGTTCTAATCATTTCAGTTGATGGGGTCCCACTGTATTTGGTTACAGTTTTATAATGCTTACTGTCACATTACTCACCTCGCAGATGTAACGATTGCACATGTGAGGGGGTTGTCACGTCCATGGCGCAAAAAATAAATCGCGACGAGCATATTTCCTGCTCGGAAGTTCGACATTGTATTCGCTGGTGCACGATGAGGATTCCGTAAAGCGCGGCCAAGAAGTGGGACATTGACTTTGAGTTGTCGACGATTCGGAGGGCTTAGAAAGTTCCGCGGAAAGTTTCGACTATTATAAGCGCGAGACCCCGGAAAGGCGAGTGGAATTGCTTCAGCTCGTAAATACACCTTTAAGCGGCTTCAACCGGGGCTGTATTTTTATTGTCGTACCGTGCACCTTCTGATTTCGCACGCCATTCCAGACGATCAAATTATGAGTTAAGAATATTTAGAAATCCATTGGGCAACTATGTGTTAAGTCGATAAGTCTCTTGGAAATGCTTAAAGGGATTACAGAAATCAATTGATCCCCTTTTGCTGTCTTCTGATTAGATTGATTTTATGCAGACATTGCGGATATTGATATTTATTTCGTGAAATGAAATTAGCTCGAGGCATGTGGCGCAATTAACTACCTACCATTATAGGAGTTAGCAATACTACAACTCTGAATAATAGTAGGCGTAAGAATCTTGCAGATCATAAATTAACTGATTATACATTAAGTTACGTACTGATATCATTAAACTTTATAGAAATTCAAAGAATTCGAAATTCCCATAAAAGATTTTACACCGATCGAGTGTAGAAGCTTGAGTGAAAAGGTTTAAGAAGAAGGAAAACTAGTAAATGACCAGGAATGGAACGAAGATTAATTGGGTCTTCACGCGGGACCAGAACAATGATCGCAATAATCTTAATATATAAAGTAGAAAGTGTTTGTGTGTTTGTCTGTCGCCTAAAACCTTTCGAACGGTAAACTCCGGGGTCACGCAATGTCTCCCAGCTCATTATGCCTAGCAAATCCAGATGAATGTGACTATTTTCAAAAAAAAATAAATAAATAAAAAATTTTTTTTTTTATAAAATCAGAATCCAAATTTCAGGCGAAGCCGGATAGTAAATCTAGTAATCTATAATCCGGAATCCTGACTAACAATGATAAATATTCAGAAATCGATTTCTTAGTTTTGACACACATTCGCGAAAGTCCTAGTCATGTACCTAATTGTCGGATCGCTACGTCCATCATCTTCGACGAAACAGTTCCAGCGTGGGACGTCGGTTACGATAACGTTCGAGAATGATCAACACCATTCCAGTGCGACAGATAATTATTGACCCAGACCCTTGACATACCACTGCATTTACGAGTTCATCGGTGACCAGGTGTCTCATCAGATGCACTTGTGCCCCCCACCCCCGTACACATGTAAACAGACACGTTCCCATGTACACAGAGTTATGAGTGTATACAGAAATGGATGAATAGATAGCGGTCGTGGCCCCTGGCGAACGGACCGTGAAACCTCCCCCTCCCCCTTTATACAAGATCTAGGGATGAAGGTCGATGCACTGATGGAATTATTACTGAAGCAGTTGGAAAACATTGATAACCAATTCGAACTATAACGAAGCTACATTTCAATCAAGCGTAATTATCATCCAGCGCTATGGGGAGTGTACAGATTGTTCCATTAATTATAGGTGGAGACTGTACTGGGTCGTAAAAGTCGTAGAAATCTAACAAAAGGTCTTAATAATCAAAACCAGTCTGCAAGCCAATCGTTTTCGAGATACTAAACTTTTTACTTTGTAAACTAAATTGTTTGCTATTATATTGAGGTAAATAAAACACTCGTTGTAACGTAAACAGAAAATGTATAGTATTAAAAACCTATGAGTACATATAGAAAATATGAGGGTAAAGAAAATATGCTCGGAAAGTAAGGTATGCAGCAAAAAGATAGGAAAAGAAAGCCATGAAATAAGTATGTAATCTCTATGGTGCAAGAGGAATTCTACGGAAGCAGTGGTCATTAAGGTCATTCCATTCTTCTAATGAAAGCTCCTGTCTGCAGATTAAGATTAAGAGAAGCATCCTGTTCTTGCGACATCGTTAGAACAGAATGGCCCTTTACGGATTTGAGATTACATAGTAAAATGTACGCGCTCAACGTCAGTCTGCAACCTTATTTGTTTGTGATAAACTTAATGACACAATTATGACCACTGGCAGGGCAAAAATACTGCAAGCGTTGGTGTTTAAACGGGAGGCTACCGATTCGAGAAACTCGTTGAGAACTTTCGATATGAAAGCTGCATAATTGTCGGGGGACTTTAGATATTAGGGGGACAAAACGTGGGTCAATTATACATCATCCTGATTCCGGTCGTGAGTTAACTGAATAACAAGAGCTCGCGCACGTTAATTGCGGCAAACTCCCTGATTATCCCCGCATTTAAATCGCATTAATCTGCAGCGGCAAGTGCAGCGACTGTGATATTACAGCATCCTTCCTGCTGACCCTTTCCCCGTGCTAGGCCAATAGCTTGCCTTGTTTTGAACGTTTAATTTGTAAAACGGTGCAATTGGCCCCCTATTCAAGTCGGCGAATTTCACATTACATTGATGGAGGGCTGTACCGACGAACAGCTCGAGAATTTCAAGCGCTACAAATATTTGGGACACGGGGGCGTTCAATTACAACGATAGAATCAAGCGGGCGCTTTAAATGCAAACGAAACGAGCGGGATTTCACGACGGATATAAAGCACAGCTTTCTGTTGTTCGAAGGAATTGTAGGTAATCGAATTTCTTTGGTCTAATATCATTACTCGTGCTTATTGCTACGGTACGGAGAAATTCATTTGTCAAGGGCAACGCGTCTTTGAAAGATAATGTACTTCGAGGGCAGGTAGACTGATGCTGCTTTTTAACTTTGAGTTTATGGCAAGGCAAATTAAATATATACACCACTTTACGAAAGTCTGCTAAGTTCGTTCTGTGGCTGTTGAAGATAAATACATTTTCTGTTTGAATATAATACAATGTGACCTTGGGTGCACCTTGTGGAAATGAGGAAAATAACTTTTCCTTCGGACTACTGGGTTTTACATTTTCATAATTTTTATTTGGGAAAGTTGAATGAAAGAGTGTTTGAGATATATTGCAACGGTTTTTAGTTTGGGAAAATCGGGCTGTAATCTTCAAGTTCAGGTGCTCGTCAACCCCAGTGTTCTCTTTGATTTATTTGTCAGAAGAAAAATTCAAGTTTCCAAAGCTCTAATTACAATCGTAGACTTTGCTTATCTCTGAACGTACAACTGAATCTCTTGCAGATAATATATATAAAAATTATGATTCCATGCAATACACTTAGTCTTTTGTTTAATAGACTTATACAATCCTGCAAAGTTTGTGACAGGTTAAAGGTTTTGAAAGCCTTGAGAGCATAGTCTTGAAATTTTTGAACTTCGAATGTTTAGTGCTCTGCTTTAATTTCGTTTTGTTTTAATTAATAACCGGTTAAGAGTTTCCAGCGGAAGTATTTTTAAGACTTTTAAAATTTTCAAGTGTATTTCAGTTCCGAGACAGTGTCAAACTCCCTGAAAATGTTGTATTCGTGATTCATTCAAAATATTTGAAAGACAGCGTCTTGAAGTTCCACTGTTATACCGAAGTACACAGTCCTCGAATTGCTTCAAATTCGCAAAGTGTCTCGTGAATGATTCTTCTTCGTAAACAGGGACGTGTTCTGGTAGCTAGTTGGTTGAACGTTGACCCATCACCCGCTATATTTTTTGTATTCATTTCTAAGTGGTCCTTTGAGTTGACTTCTTTTTTCGTTAGGTGTTCTTTTAATTTGCTCGACACTGCTGCTGACCATTATTCGGGCACCGTGCGTTCCCCACTGTTTTAATTAAAGGCTGCGGTTTCAGCAATGGATGAACACGGAATACTGGATACTTGGAGCAGTTGGAATGTGGAACTTTATGCATTCAGGGCACATACATCCCTATGATTTGCATGATAATAGAGATCCCGCGGTAAGGAGCTCTTTTGTCCCCGTCACCGGTTTTCTTTATTCTGGTAATCCCTTGGACACTTATTTTTAATTAATATGAAAACGATCAAGCTCATCTTAATTTTCCTTTTCCCAGAGTTGTTTATTAACTCCTCGGCAAAGCTATTCCAGACTTAGATTACACTCAATATTAACAGAGTTTTGTATGTATTAAAATAGCAGTTTGTTATTACAAGCGCAGGTCTGCTTTCGGTACGTGAAAATTGTGCTGATGCAAAACTCGTAAACTTGCGAAACTTGCAAAATCGCTGTTCATAGGTACAAAGCAAAACTCATCTACTAACCCAGATCACATTTACATTGTAAATCCACATTGCAGACCATTCTATACCATTTACTGTAGATTGGTTGTAAAACCATTGCTGGCAAACTGCGTTTTATCCATGAATAAAATTTCCCCGGACATAACTCAATATCTTTCGGTATATTCATATCATATTCACGATATGTTCATATTTGACATTCGGATAATGGAAAGGAACTACTTTCCCCCGAAATCCTGCGTACATTGTGAAACGAGAAGAGAGGACGAAGTTTACGTTCCGGATATAGTCGCTGATATGTAACCGCAGCAGCCCTATAGTCGCCGTTGCAAAAATCCTGCGCGAATACAATATCAATGCACTCTTTGTTTGAAAATATGGGATGCCTCGCATACAGTGAACAGAAATAGCCTTCGTCGAAAAGTTGGAGCGGTTTGTGCGACGCAAACAGTTTACACCGTCATCGATATGTAGTTGGCAGGGTTGACATACAGGCTAAGCAACACTTGTTTCGATAAAATGCGCGTCCTGTGCACAACATTTTTGGTTCAATGTTATCTATCAAATATTGTTAGAGGAGTTTCGTATTCTATTTACATTAGTGGAGATATTTATTGCACCACTCGAATATTTAACACGTCATTATTTATGCCTCACTTAATATTAGTATTGGAAAAATATTATTCCGTGAATGTTTGAATATCAATATGGTAAATGAAACTAATCATACCAGCCACTAATATCAATTAGAAGTATTAACATATCCGTATTTTGATTCGTGTTATTTCGGTAAAACTTGGTACATTGAGAAACAAGAAGAGGTTACAAGTAACAATAATAAATTCCAGTCTAATCTTTTTTAACAAAATTTGTTAATACATAAATCTGAACATAACCGTGTAGACGGAGATTAAAATGAAGACGGATTCCTAATCCCCTAATCCTTTAATATCAATCACGAGGCTATGAAAATTTTGCACCCCCCTTGGGTTAACAGGTGATGTAATAGACATTTTCAGTAGTGCAGTGGCATTCCGATGAAAATAAAATTGTTTATAGTTGAATAATTGCGTAACCGTAATTACGATCGGGGCTAATTACTGTTCCGGGTTATCTCTGCTGGTTTTCACAGATAAAGGTTCATCACCGGAAATCACGTGTACAGAGGGTAAGATGGTGATTCACTAAACTCAAGCTGCTAGCTAAGATCACGCACTTCGGAGACGACGGAGGTCCGTTAAATATTACTATCGGTCAAGATCACGTGGTTCAGAGGCGGCAGCGACAGTTCACTAAATTAGCTTACCAGCGCTTAAGTGCAACGTGCAGAGACCCCTACACGTATACGTATTGGCTGTCCACATGACCACAGACATGCAATAAACGCGGCATGCAATATATCGTGATACAATCAATCGTTTATTTGAAAATCACACTTGCCAATTGTACGTGTACATCGATTGTCAATTGAAATAATTAATGACTGCGACTGGAATAGCAGGTATAATATTACAAAATGATTTCCACGTGGACACCGTGTAGTGAATAGTTACCAAATTTCGCACGCGCTGTGCGTGAATAGATGTACAAATGTCTAGGATGAGGATCTCAGCGAAGTTCGGAAAATGAGATTTCAAAGAACATAAATAGTAATTCTGATTTAAATAAATATTTCTCCGTAATGAACAGGACAACGACGTTAGGATGGTACGAAGTGCGCAAGTTTTAATATTGCCTCAAGCACGTACGTGTTTGATGAGCGAAGAAAATGAACCGGTGAAGGCCTCATCGGACAATATTTTGCCCCCTGAACGTGTCACTCCGTAAGCTGCAATAAAGAACGCGCTGTAACGGAGCCAGGAGCCTGGTGCAAAAATTGCTCCACAGCAATCTCCCAGGGAAACTGACCACACCGATCCTGATAACGATCGTTATTAGTTGCAGCTGTAAGTTGGGTTAGGTAGAGGAAAGAGACGAGGTCACAGCTATTATGCAAATACCGATGCACAGGGATACAGTGGACTGCGCGCGGTCGCAGGGTCTGTGGATGTAGAGGGCTGCATTATGCACTTCCGTTTTCACTATTCGCGGTTCGTGCACGAATCACTGTAATTTCGTCATCGGGGCGGCTGTTATTAATTACCATTATATACACGTAATCGATGGATAGCTGGCCGCTGAGCATGGAGGATGAATTCAGGGACCAAAGAAATTCCTCGTGTCAGTCTGAATTCTCATTAACGAGATACTGACCGAACTTTCAACATTAACGCTGCCTAGGGGCACCCTAACATTTTTTCTCTATTCTGAAAATGAGCCTCGTTAAAATATTACACTTTATAATGTTTTAGAGGTTGCTACCCGCTTATTA
The DNA here is from genome assembly GCA_947577245.1 of Andrena bucephala. Classification (NCBI taxonomy): domain Eukaryota; kingdom Metazoa; phylum Arthropoda; class Insecta; order Hymenoptera; family Andrenidae; genus Andrena; species Andrena bucephala. The sequence continues at coordinate 91,486,996 of OX387715.1, read as the reverse complement.
ATATTTTAAATAAAATTGTATTTTTTACTTAAAACGAATTCATACACCAGACACTCTGTAATCCTGAGAGTTTATATTATATCAAGAATCCCCCCCCCCCCCCCCCCCCCCTTCAGAATAGTACTACATGGCAAGTAAACATTACTGCTAGACTTTTATAAATATAAAATGGCTAGTTTTAAAAGTTGTTGGTTCATAAATTTACTTGGTAATAATATTCCAACGTGAAACAAATGTGTTTAAAAAGTATAATACGTCGAAAAGAAAATTGCATTTTTATTCTTAAAAAGCACAAAATTCAACACCTGGTAGCAACCCCTAATATGTAACTGAAAAAAATAAAATTACAACAGATTACTTACTCATAAAGGTGAATACATTGACAGGGCGCCCCGTGAAAAAATACAAAAATACTTTTTTGGGGTGGAATTAACACCGGGCGGGGTGAGGTTAAATAAGACAGGGTGTTAAAATCTTCCAATATTACACGATAACGCATCAATTCCAGCGTAACGATGAGAAAATCCCTTTTCACGCCCGAGGGAACGTGTGAACGCGAGATTGCCATGAATTCATTCACGACCACAATACACTTCTGCCCCTATAAAGGCGGGATATGGTAGCCCAGAAGAAGCGACCATATTTTACGCGGCTCGGGGTAGGCGATCCATTAAAAAAGCAGATTCCGCGTCTCAATAAAAACAGGGAGAGGAAGAGAAAACTGAGAGGAGAGGTATCACGAAGGAATTTGATCCCAATAATTTATATCCCCCGCGACAATGCGAGCGACAGGTAAAGAGCCGCATAAATCGCCGGGACTTTCCGCTTGTATTTCGAAATTTATTCGTTACGTCGAGGAGAGACGCCGCTATCGAAACAGACTACGGGCCAGGAAGAAGCTAATGGCTAGAAAGGAGAAGAAAGACGACGGGCAAGGTAGGGACACCGGGGTGCGGGCGGGAGGAGGTGGAGGGTAAAAATATTGCCGGCGTTGTCGCGGCGTTGTCGCTACCTACTTCCTGAATTAATATTGCAGACTTAATTTTCCGCGCGTGATCCGAACGCCAAAGAAACACGCGCCGTGACGTTTTTGGGTCGGTTGCACTGTACTCCATCCAACTATTACGAACTATCTCGGGTATAATTAACGGAACACGTATAACGACATATACTTTTGGCATGTAAAGGCGATATTTTGGAGGACACACACTGCTAGATGCGGTGGTCAACATTTACCAGACCCTGAGGAACTGTGGCGACACCTTTATACTCGCCACGAGAGGGAAGGCTTCCACCGCTCTTATAAGTTCTGACGGAATTACTGATTAATATATGTACAGGGTGTTCGATTATAAGTAGGCATCCTTTTGGGGGATGGGGAGGGGAGCTTCTATGGGCCAAAATAAAACGAAAATCATGAATAACGAAATTGCGTTTGAGGCTTCGTTTCCGAGTTAGTAATTGAAGAGTCATTGTAGAAAACACTGTAAGTACTAAAATTAAGAAAGTTTTTTTTTATCGGAAAATGTTCTACGTGCTAACGGTAATACTATAGTATAGGACCAATAGTGATAAAAGCTAAGAGCTAATTAAGCGATAGGTAAACAGGATTGGTACTTACCATACTTGCAGATTTAAATGAATGGCACATTCAGTTTTCTCTACAACTAAGAGGTGGCACATACTACTGGGTTTTCTACAAATACAATTTTTTTTCATGAATTTGGATTATATCTATTAATGCAGAAAATAGAAAATTTTGTGATGCATTTGGGTTATTCTATACTTAAGCATAATTAGCAATCAAAACATCTCAAATATCGTAAATAATTTGAAGTCGGGGAAGTTTCTCTACTTCACTAGAAAATTGAAAGCATATTTCGAAGTCAAGTAAATAACAAATTCACATTGGTAATGCAGTTTCAACTTACTTAAATTCAAGCGACTTGAAGTCGAGTAACTTGACTAATGTGAACGAGGTCTAAGGCCCTCAAGTGTCTTAGCACGCGGCTGGATAAGTGCAGCTCTATAATGGGTAACGAAGAAAATATTCAGTGGTTTCTATCCTGATGGATATCGCTTTACACGCCACTTGAGTAGGTCTCAAAGTAGTCACTTTATCTTTGCGAGGCACAGAACGTGCATCGTCCTACCCGAAAATATTATCTGTGTCTAAAACAGGGGCTTCTACTAGCTGAGCTTCACTGGCAAGTCCCCCAGCAGGCCCTCTTTAATATTCTCCTCTTCCTGTCCCACCTTCCGCTCCCTCCAATCTATCCACCCCCACAGATCCAAAGAACTCCTCTACTTTGGTGTGTGCAGAGCCGCAAAAGCATCTACGCCCAAAGGCTACACCGCATGCGTCCCCGAACTGCTGATCCCTGGATGCTCAAGTGCGTTACCACCTTTTGCCCCTAGCGGCTTTTACGACGTCGCTATATCTGATCCACCTATATCTGCTCCCATTATGCCATGTAAATCGTCGCGGCGTTAGCGGGGTTAACACTTATGTCCGTGCAATAGCCATTCCGTGGATTCTGGGTAGGCGGAGGGGCCGCGTGCGTTCCGTGCCGCTCCCGTTTGGAAACAGTCCCTGTCCCTTTCGAGATCTAGTTTCACGGGCCGGTGACTTGTCGTTGCCGTAACGATCTGATACGCTTGGAAACAACGGCCGGAACAAACGAAACGGCCCCGGCCCGCTGGAATTGGAATTAAAAGTCCGCAGGGAAGAAGTAACCGGTGGAACCTGAAATTTTAATGACCGCGTCTCTGCTAGAGCGCGCGCCAGCCAGTTTGGCCTGCCGTCGCTTCAGGAGAAGGAGTTTTCGTTGTTTGTTCTTTCGGTCGTCTTTGTGCGACGGGTTGCTGCTGGCTGGCTAGGATTCAGACGAATTGAAACTATCGTTGGGAACTGTAACGTACCCTTAGTAGCACGCAGCAGTGGTGAAACCTTGCGGATGTATTATTCAGAGTTCAAATTGTTACCAACTTTGCGTCTGTTGCTGCATTATACCAGTGACCTCGAACGAGCTTCCCTGTGAAATGCATTGGTTGTTAAGGACAGTAACCTAGGGTGGGTTTGTGGTTGCATTTCACGACTCGATTTATTCGTTCTTTTTTTTAGACCGAATCTTTATATGAACTTATAACAGCTACTTTATATATTTTAATTTAATCATTGTTAACTTTGAGAACTTGAAAAGATCTGGAGTTTTGCGCTACATAGTAAGAATTAACTTATAAATTATTTGACTGGCATTCTTACATTCCCATTTGTACTTCCCCCGCCTCAAATATTTATTGATGGAAGAATGGAAACTCGCGTTTAACTGAACTTCATTACAGGAGATTTTACAGACTTCATAAAACTATGTTTAAACGACATTGTAGCATTTAATATGTCTTTAATACTGAGCATCTCCATTATCAGTTTTATTACATTTCAGATTTCATGGTAACTTAATAGTAGAGTAATTACGCATATACCCACTTTGATGTATTACTATCACTTTACTCTTGCCCATAAAACATACTGGTAGCGGTTGTGCACAAATACCAGACACCTTGTATAATTGAGTCATTATTCTTCCCATTTACTGCCCATTACGCTATCAAACGGTTCTGCAGAATTGAACTGTTCCCCACTGAACATTGTAATATCTCCGAAAAGGCCATTAAATATACCATTATTTACCATTATATTTGCACTAAACTCTGATAACATTTACATCATAATAAACCTATTTCGTTAATTAAAATTACGAAAATGAGAAGCCTAGGTAGTTGAACAATGAACATCTTCTTCATTGCGCGCCATATTGAATTCATTTTAAACTTTCGGCTAACGCTTTTCCTGCAAACATCAACCTCCACTAACAAGGAGAGGTTCCCAGGTGTCCGCCTCCGATTGCTTTGAATTTTAGATATGTTTTAGAGGACCGATAAATAAGATATATACGTGTTTTTTTTATAGCGGCCCGTTTTCATATTTAGGGGGTGAAACCAATCCCCAAAGTTATAAGATTTTCAGGTGTTCATCTCCGATTGCTTTGGATTTTGGATATGTTTTAGAGGAGCGAAAAATAAGAAATACGTGTCTTTTTATTTTGGCCTGCTTGAATGTTTAGGGGTTGAAACCTCCCGCCAAAATTCATAAGAATAATTGGTGCCCGCCTCCGAGTGTTTTGAATTTTGGATATGTTTTAGAGGACGGAAAAATAAGAAATATGTGTTTTTTCTAGTGGCCTGTTTTCATATTTAGGGGGTGAAACCACCCCCTCCCCCCAAAGTTCATACGGGGTACAAAAATTGTGTTGAATAAAACTTGATATAAATTTAATTTGCATCATAACTTGTTGTATGGACGATGTTCTTTTCGTCCGTCACCGTTATTAGGGGGTAACTATGAGGGGTGGTCTCACCCCTTGAACATGCAAATGGGCCAAAATAGAAAGACATGCATTTCCTATTTTTCGGCCCTTTAAAACATATCCAAAAACCAAAGCAATCGGGGACGAACACCTGAAAATCGTATAACTTTGGGGGTTGGTTTCACCCCCTACACATGCAAACGGGCCAAAATAAAAAGACACGCATTTCTTATTTGCCGGTCCTCTAAAACATATCCAAAATTCAAAGCAATCGGAGGCGGGCACCAACTATTCTTATGAACTTCGGAGGGTGGTTTCAACCCCTAAACATTCAAGCAGGCTAAAATAAAAAGGCACGTATTTCTTATTTTTCGGTCCTCTAAAACATATCCAAAAACCAAAGCTATCGGAGATGAACACCTGAAAATCTTATAACTTTGGGGGTTGGTTTCACCCCCTAAATATAAAAACGGGCCGCTATAAAAAAACACGTATATCATATTTTTCAGTGCTCTGAAACATATTCAAAATTCAAAGCAATCGGAGGCAGACACCTGGGAACCCCTCCTGTAAGTACTAAGTACCACTTAGACGTTACACAAACAATAACTAAGATCCACCACAATTTTAAAGCATTTTCAGCTGAGTGAATACTCTCATCAGGTTTTGAGCGTTTAGGTTCCGCAGATGCCGAGGGCCATTTTAAACAGATTGCTCTTACTTTTATGGCGACCCTCTGTTTTGCCCTGCCGCGAGATAGACGCCTGGCATGGCTCCTGAACAGTGCTGTTGCATTTTTTCAACTCCCCGACCCTCCCTCCGCGAATATGTGTCCGCATCCTCGTGTTTTTGCGGGTGTGGTCCCGACATGGCGGAACGGGACCGCGGTAAGTGGACATCGAGGACGATGTCGGCCCCGACGGCTGCCAACTGCAAAGCTTCTGTGTGCACAGTGACATTCAAAGTGAATGTTACTCGCGCGTGGTGTTACAATATCACACGCCGAAACATTTTTCTGATTGATTCTATTTTTGCCTGGCTGTCAACGGTGATGAAAGCTGGATGACAGGCTTTATTGCAGTCGCCGTTGCAATATTCGAGATGAGTCGAAGGCTCGCTTTGACCTTGCGCGTGGCACGGAAATTCCAATAGATTTCGTGATCGATTTTAGGTTGCAAGATTGCCTGCACACTGTGTCCGTTTCGAACCAAACGAACCGCCGTTGAGTAATCACTTCTTTTACGTTGCATCTGAAACCTTCCGATTGAATTAGGCGAAACGTGACTTCGCGATGCAGCTGTGGAATGGGGAGTGGATCCTGATTGCAATTGTTAGGAATTAACGATTTTTTGTCCTGGCAGATGTACCAGCAGCGGAAATAATAGAAACATCGCCTTGCAGGCTGAATGAGGTGTAGGATGTATTGTTTGGAAACAAAGCTCGGTGCTTTGTGCCATGAAATTGTTTCGGAAGGCAATAAGAATGTTATAAATAATTTGTAGCACCTCTCGATTTTATAATGGTGTATAAATGGAGACAAGAACAGGTTCCTATGTTAACGCTTTCTCTGTTGCCTTTGCATCAGGTTTATTTTAATGTCCTGACACATTGCCATTAAAAAGTCACAAATTATTTCAACACCGGCACGCACAATTTGCTTCGGAGCCATTTTTCAGTGAACCAGTTTGGTCAAATTGATTGAAATGTGTTAACATTCTCCTTTCATTGTTTTAATTCTGTTGGATCAACCGCATTGTTCAACCAAAGTGAACAGTGTACATTCGCTGCATGTACAGCGTGAGCAAGCAATTGACCGTCAGATGACAGCTTTATGTATAGACACATGATATCACGTAGCTATGGATTGTACGAGTAGTACAAGGTTAAAGAGGCAAAGGTATTGACCGATGGAAAATGACGGTACCGTTTACAAAATATTCTGTTGCAATTCTTGAAGCTTTATCCCTCGATTTATATCTGAACCTTCTCACAAAACGTCACGCAACTACGGCGCTACTTATATTACAGGGTAACACGTGTCTTTCAACAAAGTTCAACGACTCGTGTTATAATACAAGCTTTCACAGTTCGTTCACGTCTTAAGTTAAGCAATCTCGTTGCAATGGAGAGCAGTTTTTATTCCCCGCGCCGAGCAAACGTATTCGAGCACAGTTTTCATCGGTATCGCGTTGCAGAATGCAAGTACACTCGTTTCAAAGCGACGTTATCGCGATAAAAAGTCTCTGAATGTTACGAAGACGGTAAACGAGGGTCTGGTTCTACGATTTCGGCCAGGTGGAGGGGCTTTAACATGCCCGCATAGTTTGCCAGGTGCATTTCTAAACAAAGTTTGCGTTATCGGGTCGGATGGTATCGCCGATGTCCTGGATCTTCGCGGCGCCCGCGGTAAAGAGGAAGCATTCAAAATTGTACATTATTCCGCCGCTGAATTTTCCGCGACAGCTTATGCCCGCCTCAAGATGAATTGTATCGCTGATGTAAAACAAGCTCCTTGATCTTTCCACGGAGTGAAATATGTATCGTGGAAGCGGCGTGCTAATTTTTTTTCTGTCACCGAGGCGAACGGTAATCTACACGAGCGGCGCGCCCGGCGAAGCAATTTCACGTTAGCTACGCGAACGATCACGAAGAAGTGTAGAACTTTAGAAGCAGAGTTACAGATTTACAGCGTTTAAACTGGTTTATAATAACGTCAGCGTCGCTGTGTTTGTTAAACTTCGACTAATAATCGTCATTCCCCGTCACTTTCGTTTTGGAAACATCTTTTGGTTATTAAGTGTTTTACTACGTGGTCCTAAACAAAAATGTCCCTTGCATCCCACCTTTCCACCTACACAAGTTATTTGCAAAGTGTGCAAAGAATGGTTCGCTTAGAATTTGTAAGTCTCCCCAATCTTCGTTTCAAGTTACTGTTTACTGCGAGATTAATTCTTTGAACACACACAAGTTGAAAACCCCGTCAGCGATTCCTAAATCAATATGGCCGTCGATTAGCATATTTACTAATGGCTACACCAGGACTTTACCTGGGTGACTGAACTTTTCAGCTTTACCTCCTTATCCTTGTCAAAATTACTGACTTTTCTCATATTACATACTTTACCACCCAAACGTTTAGGATTACCAATTTTTATTCGAATCAAATCTGCGACCTGATTCGAAGTTAATCATTTCTTATGATTATTGCAATCCTGTATATTCCAATAAATTTTCATATTTAATATTATAAAGTTTGTTTAAGGAAGAAATCTCTACTTCGCTTAATTCACAGCGTGATCCCAATCTCACCTATGGTGAAACTGTGCAGGAGGGTTGACTGGTACCATTACTGTGAGTTGTGGAGGGCCCACCATGTCCTAAATAATAGCGAGGGTGCTGGGATATGGGGTTGACAGAGGTATCCCTAATCCCCCGCAAAGGATTGTAGGGGTTGCTACGTCCCTTTCCCCTCTTGGGAGCAGGTGAACACGTCAGTCGGTCACTCGACAATTGGGTTTGGTTTTTGGGGGTTGGTGGTTGTGCTCCAATTTACGAAATACAGGTCACCCAGCCCGTTTAAAAAATGTGCAGTAGGAAAGGGCTGCAACGCTGCCAGCAATATACTCACACCTAGGAGCTATATAAGCCAAGTTACTGATACGAGCTGATAAGAATGAGCGAATATAGCATGAGTTAAGGGGTAATGACACTCTAGAGCCCGGAAAGGAAGTCTCATTTTGAGAATTTTTTTATGCGAGTATACTGAATGGAATACAAATTCTGTTTGAACGGCTTTATTGTACATACCTTGAAGTATGATCATATTTTTTTTTAATTTTGTTAATACAAAGTGGCGACGCCACAGCTCAGCAAAATATGCTTCTTCTGATTGCTCCTTCAATTTTTGACCTAGAACAAAAAACCAAAGATTTTTTAATTCTATATAAGATTATCTCTGGAAATACACGAGGAAATGAAAAAATACTGCTTTTTGTACGAATGGTGCGTGATTGAACAAAACGTTTCAACAATTTCGAGGTTGTGGCAGTTCCGTGGTTTATTCAATCACGCACCATTCTTACAAAAATCAGTATTTTTTAATTTTCTCGTGTACTTCCCGAGATAATCTTATATAGAGCTAAAAAAAAATCGGTTTTTGTTGTAGATAAAAAATTGAAGGAGAAATCTTTCCGGTCGCGAAACACTGTTTTTTTCAGAAGAAGCTTCTTTTGTTGAGTTGTGGCGCTGGCATTTTGTATTAAAAAATTTAAAAAAAGATTGTGATCGTACTTCAAGGTATGTAGAATGAAGGCATTCAAACAGATTTTGTATTCCATTCACTCTACGCGCATAAAAAATTTCTCAAAATCAGGCTGCCTTTCCGGGCTCTACAGTGTCATTAGCCCTTAAGAGAAACGCTCTTCCATACAGCGTACCCTTATTAGTAATTTGTGTGTGTTAGCTGAAAGAGCGTAGCTGATAATAAATAATACTATTTGTATATAAATAAAGCATGCATTTAGTTACGCGCTTAACGACGGGCGAGTTAAAATATCGATCAATAGTGTCTCTATTCCTTTCAGGCACATTCTAGCCAGCTTGCACAAGTACCTACTCTTGGGAACTTGAGCGAGGTAACGTGACTCTTCCGATGGAACCCTTTCAGGAATCACCAGTTGATACCTTCTAGAATCCCCCCAAACTAAATCGATAGAAAATGGTTCACTGCTATTTAAATCTAGCGAGTTCTTTTGAAAATTCACTGCAGTCTAGGAAAACTCTTCTTAACCCTCGCGTGGCGGATATATCAATGTATACCCACCGTAAATATCAAACTACATGCAGTACATTCTACTGGTAATATGTACGTTTGAATAAACTGAGGAGTTTAGATCATAACAGGATCAGATTCTACTACTAGGAAAGATTATTCCAAGGTGTGTTAAATTGTCGGTCAAAATGGACCATACATCCGTCGTAGAATCGAATTAGTCTAAGGTTTAAGGGATCCAAGTCGCACTTATACTCAGCAATATGGCACGTTACGCACAAGGGCAATTTCATAACTCTCGCTTCAACACACTTTCCATCTCGATACACATAGTGTGATAAACACGTCGCAGGCATAGTGTGATGACAAAGAAGCATCAAACAATATTTAAACTGCGTCAAATGTTTGTGTATATGGAAGCATAATATCAATATATCCTAAAACAAAGAAGAAAACCTTTTACAAAAGAAGATATGAAGCCTTTAACGGATCATTTCCATACCCGCTTGAACATAGTCCTTAACTAATAAGTACAATGGCATAATTATTGGCATGATTTAATGAATGCTAATACCCACTTTGAACTTTCAAAGTGTAAGGTATTAGAACGATAAAAGAAGCGATAAACCTTGGAAAAAAAGGATTCAACAGCCATCGCCACAACTTCCTGTGCCACGTGACCACTGAACTGATGCTGGACTTTTTAGTTCTTTTGGGTCACGTACAGACATGGCGGTCTATCGAAGATCGATTATCAGCAGGTCGACCGTTTTATAAGTACCCTGTGCAACGCCAGGAAGCTTGTAAAGGTCGGAAACAATAACACACGTTACATAGCGTGTAATCAATTTTCGCCATTGCTTTTGCCCAAGTCTGCAAGATACACAGTCTTGTCGCAACGTTTCTTCAAACTGACATAGAGAAATATCCAAGATAATTCGTTCACCCTCTCGAGAAAATAAGAACATGCCCGTCTAATACTATTTTCAAAAAGGCTTCGTTACTCATGAAATTTCAGTTTCACAATATATCCCAATTAAAAACTTCCTGATTTAATTACACGGAAAATGGTACAATTGTTATATTAATATAATTTATTATACAGTTAATTTAATTCTGATTTATATTCTGTACCAACGAACGTGATAGCAGAAACTGCGAAAAACATAACGTTGAATCTTCGTCCATGTACGCTGTAATTCCATTTTCCTTCTCATCCCAATGATCTACATTGGCCATAATCTTCACACGTTCCGGGCACCACGGAAAACAGTCCCTCGTTTCATTTTATATTTAATACCTCCGAACATTAGTGCCCGTATAGATTTTAATATTTCTGTACCCATCCTTTGGCGCCATAGGTTTGTTCTTTTACAACTGCTAACAATTTCCTATAATCGGATCGCGCTTCGTCCGCCGTTAAAATTGCTTGTACGTTCAGTTGCATTTATGCGGCTAGGACGAATTAATTTCCGGTCGATTCACTGTGCGATTGGTCGATTATAGAAAGCTCAATTATTACTTTCGTGCCGGGATGTGAAACGCGAGATTTAATTTCAACCATTCCCGCTGCGCGATATGGACATGGTATTTTAAGTAATAAACGGCAAAATCTGTCGAGAGAATCACTTTTTCAATTTAATGCCATCCGCAGGGAGCTATCGCTATAACACTCGCATATGATTATTAGGGTTTCACTTTTATTCAGTCGAACCGCCATGCACGTTTCGCGATTAAAAATTCAATTACGACGAAAGCATGCCACTCTCCTGTCGAAAGATCGGGTAGACGTAAGCGACTTGACGCAGCACTCATCGCTTGACGAAAACTGGAACAAGCGGAGATTGGTAATCATCAATCGGCCGTCGTATATCTCAAACGTTTTACCCGCGGATAATCATTTGTTTCGAGCCGTCGAAGATTTTCTCGCCCACAAAAAATTTAATACTCCCGAATACATCGACCGGCTCTTATCGATTTCCCTTCGCAGTGAAGGAAAAAGCGTATTACTCACTTACCGGTGACGTTGACTAGTGCGAGAGCAGTATTACAGAGGAACGAGGAAAAGAACCATAAATTCACCATAAAGGCGTTTCAAATTATTATACGTAAATAATTTTCTATTGTTTTCATTTGTTGAAACTAAACTCCCACCTAAACTCGCGTCTACTATTTCTAGTAGTAAATACCTATTGTTTTCACGAGAATGCAGAAACTAAAAAAATGTAATTTGACCTGCGAAATGGCAAGTGGGACATCAGCTGGTTAACACCGATACACGGCTCATTATGAAGTAATGTATATTTATACCAGAAATTAACTTTAGGAACAGTGTTTCATGATAATCCGGGAAGCGGCGGCCTCTAAAGCGAAACGTGTTTCCAAACTAACGCGCGATTCCTCTCAACCGCCATGCAAAGCCGCATATTTTCAGCATCGTAACAAGCGCAGTTGGGAATTATCGTCGCATCTGCTTTTAAAATGCATCCGCCACTCCTCGGCTGTTTGCTCAGCAGCGCGGAAAATACAGTTGTTAATTAGAGCCTAAGTAGCACCGGCGAAGGAGTTAATTCGTTTCAAATGAGAAACGAATCGCGGTTCTTTCGAGCTTGAAACAAGTACATTTTTCCATTCCAACGACATTCACCTACCTTTCGTCCTCTTCCGCTGACCTTTCTTTTAGTTTTACATTTTCTACTGTTATTTCTGCTCTCTGGAGGGATATTATCAAAAGTTTGCACTGGCAGCTGAAAGGAAATTTCAACATTTACGAGGAAGGATGTGTTGTATATTGATTTTAACAGGAAACTGTCGGGTGACTAGGAACAAAAATATTAGTCATATCTCGTTGCTTTATTCTTGTACAGCTCTATAAAGTATCTGAAACAGATGTTCGTCGCTACAATTATAGCGTAGGTACTATAATCATAAGCCCAACATTTAGGACTCTGTTTCTTCTTTACGCTGTTGAAATGTGGTGGAGCACACTGAATTTATCAGTGCCTATAAAAATACGCGCGAATGGATATACATAGCAGCTTCTGACACGATGAATCACGGTGTAGCGAAGTGGAGCAGTGGTCGATGCAATTTTAAAAACCTGGTTCCCTTGAAAACAAAGCTTTCTGTAGAAATTATGTATTGCTCACGTTCAACTTATTCTCGCATAAGGAATCGTCCCTTTTCTCCGCCCTCTGCTGGAAAGCTCTTCCCTCACCCTGCAACCACACAAATTACGCATGTAGGTTGCTGCACATGCTGCGCAACGTACTCCAAGGACTTATTTTTCCCTTGCCTTCGGAATCCGTTCCTACTGATCCACTTTTCTTTATTGGAGGGAGCTGGTAATCGTTCGTCCGTGAAACTCGGATGTGTTAATTTCCTATCGGTTTCCGTGATCCGCGGGCGATAGGCACGACGCATCCTCCGGAGACTGCAATCACTCAGCTATGCAGTGACTTCGAGTGCAACCGCGTTCTCTATTTGTCGATATCGACTCCCATTCGACGCGACGGCTCGCCTTCCTCTGCAGCATGTCTGTATCTCTTCCCGTTGTGCTCAACGCGACGGCACGCGAATTTATTGCGAATTTACGGGCGAACGTGCGAACGTTTAAGGGTATTTAGGGATAACTCGAATTTAACTAGAAGCGCGGAAATGAAAGTCGCAAGACGTGCTCGAGAAACTTGAGAATGGAAGTTATCAGTGATACTGAAATCGTGAATGTTGTTGGTGAAGGATTGGATCGGGAGAATCTTATTTGGAACGGTCGAGATTACGAGTTCAACGTAGGTATGTGGCGTCTCGAGTAAGTACAGCGTAGTATGTCAAGAATAATTCCTTTCTTTTTCCTGGTAAATACTTTGCAAAACCAATTGCAGTATGTTATCAACTGAAGAACACAGTATTAACCAGTAGAGTTGGGCATTAACTAAATAAAACATTATTTAAATAACGGATCAAATAAAAGTTACTTTGACTTTAAATTATTTGACGAATAAAATTAATTTTTTTATTCAGCGAGCGTTTCAACTTTAACGTCGAATAAATTTTTCACCTTTTACCTTAACTTTAACTTTAACTTTATTCGACGTCAAATAATTTTCTTTTCTGATCTTTCTTAATTTTCAAACCGAGCGTAACTTTATTCGACACAGGGAATTTTTTTTTTTAGCTTTTAATCGTTATCCGAATTTTTATTTAAATAAAATTTTTGCCCATCTCTGTTAACTAGGAAACGTTAAGGCACTTTCTGCATTGAGTATGATACGCTGAGGTTTGAGGTTTCCATGCGGTATTGTGCCTCGCTTGTTTTCTGATTGCATCATTGCGACAGAGGTATGTAAATAACATTTCCAGTTAAGCAGCCCTCTTGCCTGGCATTGAATTTTGTAGGCACGTAGCGACTTTGCGGTTCGTTCGCGATACAGTGTTGCGAGGTGCAACTCGTCTTTGAAGGGTGGCGTGCAATTTCGCAGAGCAGGGGTGAAGTACGTCACGCGAACGTACGTGTATCAGTTTCACGGTGGCAATCGAGATACGGTAATTTGTACGTTTTCATTCTATAATGGTACGGTTGTAAGGAAAGCTACACGTTTCCAGTCCACATTCTGCCTATACATATTCTGCTGCGTTCATTTGTGTACCAAATTAATGTGGCCAGTAACATGCAAATACTGAGGAAATTTTTTAGGCAAGAATTTAAATAAGTAAACTCTGTGGTATATTTAACGAGAATAATAATAATATAGGTAATATACAAGGCGTAATTGCGCGCGATATAAACTTTCAGTTCTTTTTAAGGATTTTTTACTTTCAAGCTGGACATTATACGGGCGAGGGAATATTTTTAGGTGGGCGAGCAGAAGTGTATCTGCAAAAGTAATATTGAAAAGATTCGCGCGTGATGCTAGGGCATTGTCCTCAATTACCATTTCCGTTTTAAATAAGTATTTAATATTTCGTATACACATGTTATCAAAGTTTCCTCGTTTAAAAGAAATAGTAACTTACTGATCCGTTTCACTAACCTTAACCACTGTAATTTTTTTAATAATAAAGTTTGATGAAACGAGCCAATAATTTACTGTTTTCTTCCAAGCAAACATAATTAATAATTCTACATTCTTTGCTTTAAGCTTAACGAAGTGCCCCGCGAAGCCCGTCTTTTGCTTCAATAACGCAGCTAATGCATTAGCAGCGAGCTGCGTTGATACGTACATACGTGATCAGTTTGCAGAGCGTAGAATCGATAGGTGCATATTGCAATAATAGAGTTGCTCTCATCTAGTTAGCAATTTCGGCCCTAGTCTATGTATTCCAATCCTCCTTTCGACACATCATTCTTGTTTGGTTTATTAAGTCTATCTAAATGTTATTATCTATGAATATAGAACACTACTAAGTCAACTTTCCCAGAATTGTTTTTCCACGATGTTTGCAGTATAATCTGGCAGCAGTTTAAATTCACAAAATAGAAGCATCGAGATATTTTAATTGGGAAGTGATACTTAAATAACAACTGTATAGTGAATAGAAACTTTCCTATTCGTCTATTTATTATATAGCACGGAATGGAGTATTGCACATCGAACGCAGAGAAATAAGCTCGTAGGAATTGAGAATTAAGCTTAAAAACCTCCCTGCAGTTCTGAATGTTAATACCAAATGTTGACTAAATTAGTTTATAACGTGTGCAGTATGAACTGTCTTCAGGAATATGCTGCAATAAACCGTGGCTTGCTATCAACCCGTTTAGGAATTACGCAGATGATTTTCAGACCATGTTTCCCACATTTGTGGGAAAAAAAGCGACGATGAAATGTGTTGTCGCGACAAGTAACATTTGAACTGGTGAATAAAACTTCAACCTTTGGAAATGTCACATAGGAAATTCCTTATGGACGAAATAAATAAAAATTGTGAAACAACTTTGTTTTCAAGAATGTCGGATTTAAAAATCCATCCAGTACTCACGCATTTGACTAAAAATCGGTCCATCTTTAAATCGCTTTTCTCGGGACGAGAGCCGCATTCGAAGAAAGTTATACGTCATTTTAAGACGTGGATGTTCCGCACCGGATGTTCAAAATCGTTTTTCTCGAAAACTGAACCCCAGGTGAGAAAATTTTACTCCACAAATTTGATTTATTTTTGCGCAACGAATCAAAACCTGACCGCTTGTATCGCCCTTTCGGACGCACCCTGCATAAAATCAGTTCTGTAAATGATGTCGTTCAAAGAAATAAGTAACCCACGTGTTTCAATCAATCCATTTCATCCTCGATAATCCCCTTTCAAGATCACGCCAATGGAACATGACATTTGAGATGTCAAGCATTTTTCCAAGCCACGGTCCATTTCGCCGCTCCCCAAGGAGACATTTAAATACTTCAAACAACCTCGTTTTACAGTGGCTGGGAGATAAAGGAATCGCCCGATAAGTTCGCTGGTGCGCATCCAATACAATGCCACGCATCCTTTTCCATCGATCTCCGCTGTTTCCATTCTCCTCCACCTGCCCCTATCTCCCTCCAGCGACCCATTCTCACTCCATCCATCTATCAACCCCAACCAGGTGCAACCGAACTTTCGCGTTCGCCTTGCGGGCAGATCGGTTCGCGCCCCGACTGTCTCGCCCACCGCCATATTTCTAGAATCCCGGCCCCCGCGCGAATGTCTCGATTCCCGTCGACGCTTAGATCTTCTTCTTCACCACCCCCTCTTCATCCCCCGCGAATCGGCGACGACGATGAAGTGCAGGGTAACCTCATTCCTCCATTGTCATTCGAGTCTTGCCGCGAACGCCATCAGAGATATTTCATCGAGATTCCGCCCGGGACGTTCTGGTATTTCATTGTCATGGAAATCGACGTAAGACCGAACGGGAGTCAGCGCCACGCCGAAAAGGGGACCAGGTTTTCTCTCCCAGCGTGTGACCTTCGTCACAGTCTTAGCTGCGATTTCGACGGAACAACGAGCGGAAGGAGAAGCGCTGTACGCGCCCTTAAGTGAATCGATTCGCGCCTTCAACGCGGCGAAGATGCTCATCACGGCGATTGAGTGTTTTCGACGTTAAATACCACAGTGATAAATAATGCATGAACGTTTTACTTTGCTCGGTGGGCTTTGACGATCGCGCCCCGTCTGCCGTGAAAGAGACGGCTTTTAGCGACCCGATGGTTGACAATTTTATTCTTCGTGCAATGCACTTGCCGATCCTTCAGTGGCGTTTACGACGAAGTCAACATCGAGGAGAAATTGGATTTTTTGTGCTGCGGGTCTATGCACTGTGGATATTGGGTACACTGATAATCAGTAGTTTCAAGCCTTTGTAAACTGTTGAATTAATATTACGACGGCTGTTGAGTTTGTGAGATGGAAATTAATCATACTTTCGGATACAGGTCGACTTTGTTTAATTAAAATGGCAAAATTGTAGTGTAGATGTGCGTGATGTGTGGCTGATGCGAAGTTTATTATAATGGATGTGTACAGAAGATAATCATCGTCTGAAGTGCAGATTTTAGACACAAGGTACAGGACACTTCAACGTCTGCTTTGATTTTGAAGATACAAAACTTTAAGGTTTCCATTTGACGGTACATATTCTCCAATTTCGAGGGAATTTTAAAGTCAAACTATAGGAGAAAGTTCAGTTTAGATTTCAGTTATGATATATATACATATATATATATATATATATAGGATAAAAATGTATGGTTCCATTAAAAAATTTAGAAAAATGACCTTGCAATATGTTCGGATTATTCTAAGCAATATTACTTTTCGCGGTCGACGTCAGGGATTTTGATAAAATTGAACGATGATGTCCACGTGAAATTAGAGAGGTTTTTAAGTAATTTAAT
The DNA here is from genome assembly GCA_947577245.1 of Andrena bucephala. Taxonomy (NCBI): domain Eukaryota; kingdom Metazoa; phylum Arthropoda; class Insecta; order Hymenoptera; family Andrenidae; genus Andrena; species Andrena bucephala. Next base: position 91,469,987 of record OX387715.1, on the reverse strand, counting down.
CGGTCATTTCAGGAATGACATGACACTTTGCAGCTGTTGAGGCAACCAATAAAAACTGTTTCATTTCAATAATTCCTGCCCAACAAATCAGTGAAAAATATATATTTTAAATTGAAAGTTTCTAACTTCTTCTGGTAAATTAAGTAATCAAATTTCCACTAAAAAAACTAACACAAAAATGTTGGGAAAATGATCACATGTGTTGTTTTAGTAGCAAACCACTTTTTCCAAGATTTTTAGACGTTTTATATCAAACTTCCAGTATAATCAAAACTCCACATTTTATTTGTTTGAATACCCATGTTATTAAAAGAAGTAAGAAAGTAGTTACGTGGAAAAATATTCTGTTCATAATCGATGTTCATGAATCATTTACATAAATCATCTTCGAAGTCCAAGCTAGGACTATGAGCAAGCACATGGTATAAGAAATAAATAAGTTGTTTAAAAAATAAATAATATAGTCCAATGTCCATCAATGTTTGCAATTTTTAACTATCTCCTTCTGTATCTTCTAACTCAACAGAGGTAGGTATCTGTTTACTCTGTTTCCGGTGAACGCTAAATATCAAATGACTATCGACTGCCTTCACGCACACAAATATCGATCACTGAGTTGTCATCGACAGACAAAAGTTTATTATTATCCTTGGGCTAATGGTTGAAGACAGATATTCGCCGCCTAATTAGCGGAACCGGAATGGCGTTCCCATAAAGCTGGACACATTGAACAAAAATATCATACTTTGGATGAATGCCAGTAGTCGAACAGGCATCGGAGCTGCCCGACCACGCCCGTACTCCTATTTCCATTCTCAGCGGGTGCAGTCCGACAATGAGTTCGAAACACGTATTCGAGAACCGCATATTCCGCCTTGCGCGATGCGTACTCAGAGCCAGTCGAATCCCAGCACAGAACTTTTAATGCTTCAAGATGGAATTCAGAGTTTCGTAAGCTACTAGTATTTCACTGTCCCTCGAGTTATTAATAATTGTGTCGCTAGGCTAGCAGATATAAATATATTGCGTCATGACGTCGAAAGATTCGCTAGTGCTCATTACAGAAACGAATTTGTAATGACCTAACCCACTTTTTTTGCGAAATTCAGTCAGTATCAATAATGTATTTCAATAGTCTGTATTAATCATATAATACAGTGGAAATTATTTTTTTCTCAATGTCGGTTCGTCCTTTTTTGCTCGCAATGCCTCATATTAATTTGCAAGGGTGGATATCACGCAAAAAATTCCCACCGAAGATAGTTTACGAAGGCTTTACTTTCGTAGACAGAGCTTAGGTATGTAGAGTTTAGGAATAGGGCCTTGGAGCTGTGAGAAATTGATTGAGATATAGGCTTTTGCGGAGTTTTTGGGGTGGGAGAGGGGGTAGAAGGCGAAGTTAGGGTTTAAAGCACTTCCTTGCAGAAATTAGGAACTGGAAAGTGCAAGACTACGCTGGCATAATGTCTGGAGAAACAAGATAAAGATAAGAACTGGCAGGATTTGGCGGTTGGTGCCATGATAACTGTGTGTATGCAGATTAAAAACATCTCGCAATTAGAAACTATTATATACACTTGATCTTACGGAGATGAATACATAGGTACCAAACTATTTGTATCTCGCTCTTATTTAAGAATCGAAATCATTCGTTGTGCTCGTAGTTTTTAATCCCCAATATTGATACATGTTGTCACGTATGGGGTGTCTATTCCTGTTCACGATTTCTGCTCAAATAACTTATTATAGTACATACCACGAACGCACCACACTTGTCACGTTTTCCTATTATTTTCGTCCCTGGAACGAAGATGTCGATCCAAGACGGTAATGACAGCGCAAAAGCTGACATCGATAGATCGAACTTTGCGGCGGCTTACCTCCTCGCGCAAATTGCACGCTGCCCGATACTCGGTGCAAGATAAGCAACTTTCAACGATGGGAACATGAGAAAGCAATTTCAAATTTAACAGAGTCTTTTGCATTCTTGACAGACAGGTATCAACTTCTTCTGGTAAGCAGAATATTGCGTGCACTACAGACACGCGAAAGCAGATCTGCCGTATCTATAGCAGGGAAAGGCGAAAAATTATTTGAAATAAAAATTTGTGTTCGAAATTTTTATTCCAAATAATTTTTTGCCCGTCTCTGATTTAAGGATATGAAAGTATATGAAGTACTTGAAATACTTGAATATGTACCTACGTCTTACACATAATAAATCTAGATGTAAGGACTTATTTTTACTTCTAGAAAGGTATTTTTTACTTTATAAATGCTTTTTCAAGCATTATTTGCGAAACTTTTAGCAGTGAAAATGCCCCGAATTTACAATTTTCTCGAGTTATATTTTATTTCTTTAAAACGGTGCAGTGAAAAGAATTGAAACTCAGCAGATATTTTCATCTATCCATATACTACATGTACACAAAAATTGAAAACATTGGTGCCATTTCTCCAACATTTTTTCAGCTGTTTAATCCGTCAAGATCGTCTCTTTCCATAGGAATACGTGTAAAATCAGTGAAAATTATAATCGTTATAACTCAGCAACCATTTAGTGAATTCGTTAAAAAAATTGGAGCACAGCAGGAAGATTAAAAAGAACAATCCCATACAATTTTATCAACTTGGTACCATTTTGAAGATAGGTCCGATACATCCTTAAAGGATACTACGGTGTTTGCCGGAATGTCGGTATTTCACAGTGCTATCGGTATTCCAGAGACTGTGATTAGTTTTATTGTCTGGACATTTGCCATAGATGGACGAAAGGGTATCAAATTAAGAATGGCGGGTTTGTGTGTACGGTACACGGCCGATGTAAATTCCGCCACCACAAAAGCCGTTGTACATTTACTACCCTGTGCGTAACTACAACGATTGTCCCCAGCTTATTATGTCTCTGCCTCTAAACCTGAAAAAACTCCGCCTCTTTAGCACTGTACACAGTGGTTCGATAAATGATGATACAACAGAGCCGAAACTGAATCCTCGTGATAAAGCATTTAAACAGTAGGTATAGAATACGTTTCTTTTATCGAGCGCGCAGTTTCAGACAAAATGATTCTGAACGAAATAACAATTCGAAAATGTAAAATAATTTGAAATTTTTTAGAAATGTAGTTCAAGCGATGCTAATAACGTAACCATTTTTTATTTCAGCAATGGAACGACCCCATGGGTGGAAAGACCCCCTCAATTCGCGATGATGTGGAAACACAATTTCTTTGAGGGGGCGTTTTCACCCCTAGGACCCTTACATTGCCGAAATAAAAAATGGTTACTTTATTGGCATCACTTGAACTACATTTTTGCACAGTTCCTTTTTTTTCGAATTGTCGAGTTGCCGAACATCCCTTAGCAGATATAAAGTAGATTAAATCTAGCATGTTTCTAATAAAATTCTAGCATTCCATTTCATTGTTCAAGGACTTATCGTTTCTTCGATATAAACAATTTCTTTAACGTGGTCTCACAAGTATAAATTCTCAGGTGAAGAGATACAAAAATCAAGAGTGAGGAATCTTCAACACGCAATCAAATACACACAAAGTAGTCTTACATTCAAAATCGTTTTATTAAAAATTTAAGCCCTCGGGCGAAAAAGTTCGCCCCACATGTTTCACGTGGTTCTTCATGATGAATCGTCTTCTGGCCGGTTGTTCCACCCTTCACCGGACATACTATATTTCCCATTTCAGCTCAATTTCCACTAAAGCCTTCATTTCCTCTGTACATCCTATCCGTTATTAAACCCCGATTCCGTTTTTCACCCTCGATCACTAACGTCCATTCGAAACGTGGAATTTCGTTTCAACCCCGCCACTACATTATAACCAGTTTACCTGCGGCAACCCTTTCCCGGCCTCTGCGAATCGAAGATAACATCCAGCGACGTTTAAGGTCCAATCAGAATCCGCGAAACAATTCCCATGCTCAGCGGGCCGGGGGGCAATTTTTTTTAAATTTCATAGATAACCCGGTTGTTCCGTGAACGCGACAGGAGGAGGCCACCGATAACGACTCCCCGTGCACGGCTCCTTCCTGCTATTTTCGAGTTGAATTTTATTTGGGCTCGCGCGAAGGAGAACGGAAAACGGACAAGATAGCTGCTCGGTCGCATTGGGCGTATTTCATCTGCTATCGCGATCCCGCGGCCGTCCAGCTTTAATTCGAACGAAAACGCCGTGGCAAAGGAAGAGGCGAAACAGGGGCTCGACAGGAGGGGGCATAAATCCTCCGACTGATTTACACGGGCGGCAGGAGGTGAGGGGGTGAAACGGTGACGCTGTTTAAGGCAAAGAAATCCGTCGAGCAGATCCAATTCCCGTAAAAACACCGACAGCACGATGACACTGTCGGCGGAACCGTATTCCAAAAGCGACTTGAATTAAGAAGGTATTTGAATGCACTTAGAGGATCGCGTTTCAATGCACTCCAGTGCCGGGGCATCTTTCGCCCATGGACGCTGCAAGCTGATTTCTTTTGTACGTATGCAGCAGCCACCCGTATAATTAGGTACTTGTCCTCGAGGATTCTGTGCTTGCTCGAGTCAGCTTAAGCAACGCCGAGACCGTAGAAGAGGATAGACTACGAGTAATTCTGTGAGTTACGAAGTCTTCCACCGAGCTTTAAATGGTAGCGAGGATGGGGATATGGGGTTGACAGGAGAATTCACCAGGTTCCCATAGTAGCTTGTAAGGGGCAATTCATCCTCTCCTTCTAACGAGACTAGGTCGACAAGGGAATTCCCCAGTCGGCCGCCTGGCAATTGGGTTTGATCTCTCGAGACTCGTGATGGCGGTGCCATTCTTGGATACTGGGCTTGTTTAGAAAGTATGCTGTAGGGAGGGTGTTGCAATCACGCCAGCATTCACTTTAGCGTAATAGACTATCATCTTTTAGGGTTTCAATATTCTCTAAACCTTTCTAGCTGAAACGGCACTACGTGAGTAATTATTATGGTGCAGATGGTACTGCAAGGCGTCCAATGAATAAAATGACAGTTCCACATCTGCATTTAAAGATACGACACAAAACGACTGGAAAGGATGCAGATTGGTTGAATAGTGCCTGCGTTCAAGTAGAATAGTCAATGTTATATCAGACATAAAAGAGATTTATGTACGTATGGGCTTAGAGTTTTAATATAAAAGACTTTATTCTTATATACGCGTGTATATTATTATACACAGAGTTCAGACAAGTTGTCGCAGTCTATGGTCATAATATTTATGGAATTATAAATCTATTATAATTATATCCATTGGAATTATAATTTATGGAATTATTATGGAAATATACTTATAAGTTTAACAATAAAAAATTGAAAGTATTTTCCTGTCTGCCAGTTTAATACGTCTCGCGTAAAGTATCACAAGCTGTTTCGTCAGATACTATTTAAGATAGCGATAAATCTCCGCGTTATTTATGGAGCACTCTAGGCTTTTATCTGGTAGACAGAGTGCTGCAGCTATATGCTCCACAGTGGTCTCCTTTTCTGTTCTTAAACGGAATAGTATTTAAATCTTTACATTTCTGGACAGATCTTGATTGATTTTACAATACCTAGTCGAATAATTTGTGGTTTGTTGCGTAACTAGGGCATTCTGATGAAAAGTATTATCGAAGAAGAAATGTGGATACGATATCAAAGAATTGTATCAGTCGAGTGCGTTTTTCGTTGAAATTCATTTCATTAAGTGTTCAGCGATTTGTAAACGTTTGTCAGTTCTTTTTAAAACAAGTTATTTAATATCGGTACCTGCGAAAGAAGAAAATAATTCTGCACGATGAAATATCATGGAAATATTCCTTTGAGGAAAGATTCCTCTTGTTGATGTGAAATCTATAAGGGCACCAGCTATCCAGCGGAACGCATATTGAATGATGTACCGGTACAAAAAGAAGACCTTGTTTATCAGTGGGATGGCTTCGAAATGCAGGTCTGCATGGGAAATTTCACGATTTACGATCGAGGTTCACTGATCATTATCGAATGAAGAATACGCCACTCCTTTTCAAAACTAGTCTACTTACAATGTCTTCTACCACATTTTTCAATCATTAAATAGAGAATCATTACACATAACTCTTGCATAATAAGCTCTTTAATTAATTACATAATTATATTCCTTTATCTCCCAGAAAATCAAAACACAACAGTTTATACAAAAAGAATTACACATCTCACAAACGTTCAATAAAATCACATCTCCCGCACACTTGCTCGAAATCAAATTCCTTGGCAAACACGCTATCGGAGTACTGTAAAGTGCTCTTACAATCAACCCCAGTCAGGCAGAAGCCAATCCACTCACGCATACGTGCACGAACGCGAGCTCCCCCCAGAATCCTGCGTAGATATTCCCTGCTTTCTGGCGATCGCCGCGCGTTTTCGCAGCAATTACTATAATCCCTTTATATCTACCCCGGCGTGCCGTAATTCCTCATAAAACCCGGGGCAGGTTAAGTAATGTGACGACACTCGAATAAGCAGGCAGAAAGCGAGCTGAATCTTTAAACTGCGTCCCGCGGGACAATGAAAAGCGTTCGGGGGCCATGGGGCTGCCAGAAGTTCGTGAAACCTCTGAAAGCCCGCAGACTCGAGGTCTTGCGCCCTGCGCCAGCTCGGGGTTGTCGTCCTCGCGGCAAGACACCGCGCAAATCCGCAAGCAAGCAAGACGCGGGGCGTGCATCAAACATTCATTCTGGCGCCAACTCGAAATGGGGTCCCGACGCTCCAGCTGTGGTAACGTTTACCGAAAGAACTATTTTCACTCGCTCAAAATTCACTTGGATCCTCGGGAATACGCCAATAGCTCCGATCGACGAGCCAACTCTCGGGTAAGTTCTGTGGTAAACCAAGAAGTTACTCTCTTGGTTGTAATAATAAGAGCAAGGTAGATAAGAATGCTTCTGCCTCAACTGTCTGCTCCCGCACCTGTATGATAATTCCTTTCACTCTACGAGGTACCTGAAGCTTTCACTTGCTGAGTTGTTGTTTTGACTGCGTCAGGTGCACGCCCCCACCTTTTGGAATATTGTTCCCACGCTTTGCCAGCGTTATAGTTGGCTTCCTGAGGAGCATCTTGATGCACTGATACCGGTGTGTTGTTTTGTGGTGGTTATATACTTAAAGTGCTTCTACTTGCGTCACAGATTACTCCTTTCATCTTGCACTTACACATACTCTGTTATGGTTTTGCATCTAGGTTACTGGTTTTGTAGCGCACCATCGAATACTTTAATTTCATATCGTAAATGTTTTATCATTCAAAACAGGGACCCGAAACGGAACAGAAACGAACACGATAAATGAAAAGACCGAAATATTTTTCCGGGACAGAAAGAGAATCGAGACGGAATTCTTCACCGTATTGCAGAAATGAAAATTATATGAGCGAAATAAAAATTCCGGTTAATGACGTTATTATTTTGTTTTCGATGCACGGTTTATGTTAAAAAAATTCAATTGAGCGTGCCCCTTATTTTCATCATGAATCTATTTGTGCCTGAGAATACACAGGGTGTAACATAACAAGGGCGTCGAACTTCAAGAGTGGATTCAGCACTGAAAAACAATAAAAACGTTCGTATAAACATAAATCCAATTTGATCTTGTTTCTGAGTTTCAGCGAATTTTGTTTTATAGAAACCTGTGTTCATGTAATAATGCAATAAAAAATTTAATAACAATAACAAAAAAGTAGCATAATTTAATAACAATAACAAAAATAAATGGGATACTCCCTTAAAATAGATAATAATATTACTAATTATCTATAATCATTCTTACATCTTCATAGATTTCCACATATTACATCGTACTGTTAGGAGGTAGTATTCTCATATATACACTCCTATCTATTGCTGTTTGCAGCTATCGGCGCGTTCTCATCAGGTTCGCGATTCAGCGGTTCGAGTATCGCTTTTCTCAGCGATTTACTCGCAGCGAACAGCCACGTCGGCACTGGGATCAGAAGCCGCCCTGCACACTGGTGCATGCAGCCGAATCCGCGTAACGATCGAATCGGGTACGACGAATTCACACAGCTGATTCCTTGCCACTCGTTCGAATCACGCTGCGCGACACGCTCCTCCACTTCCGGCTTCACGAAACGTAGGAGCAGGTTAACGACGAGAGCACCTGTGTGTTGCACTATCGACAGTTTCCCTTGGCGTTATCAGCTAGCAGATGGTGGGGGGAGCATTAACTTCGCGCCCTAAGCTACTTTGGAGTCTTAAATAGCTAGAGAGCCTGGGGGAATATCGTTTTGCATCGAGGGCATATGCTTTATCACGAGCCACTTCTATTATATAATAGAATTATATAATATATATTCAGATTTATAAATGAAGATGCTTGGAACATTTCGAAGGCAGTGAACTTGATGATATATTTGGAATTTCGTTCTACCTTATATTTTAATTGCATCAGAATTTCTGTTAATACTGTTTGGCTACATGTATTTTTGATAAAATTGTTCTGATTTAAATTTTGCTTTCATCAGCGATGGTTGAATTAAATTTATGTGACTATTTTTGTAGTTTTCTTCTAGATTCGTCGATGCTATGTATAAATGTAATCTGTAAATACTGTTGTATAAAATTTTTTCATTTTGGAGTCATTTGAGGTACTTTCCACCATGTCACGTTCGTTTTCTTGTTCATCGTAGTCGCGCAAAAATTCATTTGGCTGTGTACAACACGCCAAACTGCATTTCCATGCGTGCCCACGCCCAGCAAACAAAGGCTGTGTGTTAACACGCACGACCGTTCACTTTTTTGAATTTCAGGTGTACGCCAACGCGTGTTCACGGTCCACAAACTTGCATTATTTTGACACTTGGTTTCTGTTTGTTTGCGTCTTTTCAACATTTCAAACGCGCGTCGTTTGTGGTCAACAGATTTAACGCGCAATATTTCATTACAAGTGTTTCGAAGAATGCAAAGGCAAATAAAAAGTATCCGCGGGTAATAGAGACTCTTCGTTAACGCATAACCACTATTTTTTCCGTGGCGTGCCACCGACGCTAAAGGAGGAAATGAAAAATGTGGCACAGGCGTTCTACCGAAAATTTAACAAAAATTCACGCGTGACCAAATGAAAACACACGCTCTTTTAACGTGGTCGCATTTCATGCGAGTACTGGGCAAACAGATGTTTCTAAAATATGCAACACTTTTTAATATTTAGTTGTGGAATAACCTTCAAAAGCACAATTTTCATTCTATAAAGGAATGATTACGTATTTCGTGTATTTCTATTTAATTATCTTTTTAGTATTTCTGGAAAAAATTCTGGTGATATCAGTACCCTCTTCAATCTCTCGCTAGACCAAATCTGTATTTCTGGATTATATTGTTTATTAATTTCTTAATAAGAAACGCAATTTCTTCGCCATTTATTGTTTTTAAAATCAAATCTCATCAACATTAAAGCACAATTGAATCCCAAATACCAAGAACAATTAATCCGAACTCGTTTCCAAAGATCTATATGGTGTTATTTAATATGAGAGAAATATTATATGGGTAGATTCAGAATTCTAACACAATAGAAAAATTCATCGAGAAATATGTTTGACATTCCTTATGTCCGTCTTCAATTGTTAAATTGATCACATACCTACACATAGCATAGTGGGATATTATCCGCAGCTTCTGAAATCTAATATGAGATTTTATTAATCCATTATTAAACATAACTATGTGTTGCTTGTACTATCAACTATACAAGTCATTCTAAATTGATTTATGTTTTGACTAGCCGCCATTAGCATGCTAGTTTGAAGTGGAAATCATAATTTATATGAACAGTGATATATAAACTACGATAACACCTGTTGTATTCAAATCAAAGGTGGTCAGTTGAAGCAATACGTTTGAAAATAAGCAAGAGGATGAAACACAAAAACCAGTAACTTGATATCGGATGTACCTGTATTTATATGAATTTTGTCTACTGCTTTTGAGTCCAGAATCTATCCATGAAATATGTATTTACCTCGCATAAAGAAATAAAAATAAACAAAAAGGTTGTTGCATAAGGTCTGTCCGTTAGAGTACATGTTTCAAAAATTCGATATTTAAAAACTGCTTATGTTTGTTCCAAACTATCTATTTCCCATTATTATTTATAACAGCTTCCCATCTGCATAGAAGTTGTGTGATAACTTTTTTTTTATAAAACTCGTCCGATTTATCGTTAAAGATACAACTTATTGCACATTTCACGTCCTCAAAATTATTAATTAATTTCCTCATTAATAAGTTCCCATCATGGTTCTGAAATTTTCTTTTGCGTTGTCGTTGCTACATTTAGTCTCAAATTACTACCTACACTTTTGATTTGCAATTCTTGCTGCACACTTTCAATTTGTTGACAATATAAAGCAACATTCATAGTTACATTTGGCTTAAGTATCTCATCAAAAATTATCCCACGCGCTTTTCATTTGCAGTGAGCAAAAAATCTTTTGGCTTTGTCTAGCCCGAAGTGAAATACACACAGAAACACGGCCCAGTAGATATCTCGGTGACAGTTTGTGCGATGCCCATACGTTGAACTAAATCCACTTTTGTGGAGATGTCTTACAACACATGAATTGTGAATTCCAAGCTCCGATGCAAAGAAGATTCGATTCTGTACATTTAGAAGTGGTAATCTTTGTAACACTGCTAGACTGTTTACACGAAGGGATCGGACAGGCAGAATTTATGCAGCACCCTAACACTTTTCACAGCAATACCATTTTCGCGAAACGTCAGGCGGAATTGCATCAACCATTCCTTGCTCGGCAACAGAACAACTCTGCCAAGCACACAGGGCAGAAAAGTCTTCGGTTATCGAATCAAACTGCACAGGAAACTTCATCGCCAGACGCATGCCCGTTGTTTGACTTCAATGGCCCGGCCTTCCGCCCCGTGATCGAAAGGGTTGCGCGATCAGAATGAAAGATGTCCCGTTCGACAGACGAAGGACAGCGGCGAAAGTTTTAGCGCACGTTTGCCAGCTAGTTACCACCTCGACTGCCAAATCGAAACTATCGATGAAACTCGACAAACCGCTAGCTACCGGCAAGAAGTTTACATGCGAAAGCGTGAAACTTGTCGATACCTTGACTGCATGTGTCGCAGCCGTCCAAATACATTTCGATCGGTGTCCATCGAGAACTTCATTGGTTTCGCACGTCTTGCTGATATTCGCGCCATTGAAACACAGTGTCTGTGACAACCGCGCTATCTATCGTTATACTATGGCACGGAGCATACATTTTTTACCGTCCCGCTTCGTGGGACACGATGTCAGAGACCGAGGTCGAACGGAACGTTGGCACTTCTCGACAGCTGAATTCGGGGCATGGTCGCCTGGAACACCACTATTCTTGAGAAACCTCTGGTAGAATATCAGTCGTGTCGAATTTCCAGTTAAACGAGGAGTCAAAGCCCTGAAGATTAATTAACAGAGAACTCTGGTGTCTTGGAAATCGAGTGACTTCCTTCGGATCATACTTTGCAACAATATGTAAACTTGCAACATTTAAACCTGATCTTGGTACATCCTGCTTGTACCTAGCGTTTCGAAATTTCACTTGTCACGAACTTAGTCGCGTATCGCGAGAAAGGATGTGCCCTCGTTAATTCATACCTGTCCTGCGAAATAAGCAGAGATGAGGTGAAATATGAAAACGTGGAAATTGAGGAAATGGGGACAGAAGCGAGGGAATTGAAAGAAATAGATATTAAATGTCACGGTAAAATAAGGACATAGAGGAATATCAATAGAAGATAAATAATGGAAGGTTCAAAAATAGAGGGGCGGAAGTAGAAAATGAGGTGATCGGATAAGCCAAAGGGAGGAAAATGGTATGCAAAGAAGCAGACGGGAATAGTAGTGGAAGGTCGAGTACGTGGCCAGTAGTGGAACGGAAAGGCAGATCTAGATGGAGGGTTTCAAACACATCGCAGAAAGGCAGAGGGTTCGAAGGGTGTGACGAGCTGAAACGAGAGGAAGAAATTACATGGGGGGAGGGGTAGGGGGTTGCGGGGTTGGAAGTAGAATGCGGGACACGGTGGATTCGCTGATGTTCAATGGCAAAATTATGCGAGGAAGGACGAATCGAGATTCGTCACGAAAGTTCCCTGGACTCTGGACGGTAGTATGGTTAGCAATTCAGTGGATGTTCTCGGACGGTCGGTTGCAAACTCGAGCCGAGGATGTTCGTGGCAGCTCCTCCTTCCGTGATTAGCATAGCTACCGATAATGACCTCTCGATCGACATATTTATCGTTCCGGCCTGGTTTGAAGATAATGCCTCGAGTTTGTGGAATCGAGACCGAGCTTTTCGCCAGCGGCTGTTCGTTAAAGTCTGAAAAACTCTTAACTGGTCCTGTTATCCGTTAACACTGCCTGGGTTTCTAGCATTCTACTGCATAGAAGTCTTCTGCTGAAGGAAATAGCACAATGGACAATGATTCCCCCTACCTTTGTCACTTCCCCTGTTCAATCGTCTTATCAATACTTTTTTTACATCGGTTCATCAGAACTCTATTGGGTTGACGATTGGGTGAAGTCACAGATGATTAGATTGTACAGGTTATACTCGGCAGAAAATTATTGTAATTAATTAAATTCAAAAGAGATTGTTTCGGGTGGATGAGGTCGAAGTCATGTTACAAGATTTCTTTTAACGAACCTCGATATGGAATTTATAATATGAAAGCTTTAAATTTTATAAATCTTTTATTAAACTTTAAAATATCGCAGAATAAGGAAGAAAGTTTAAATTATTTGATGGAAACTCTTTTAATCCTTTAATTTAATAAGGGAATTTACTTTTGTTTGTTTTCATTTGAGTATCTCCTGCTTCAGAATAATGCAAGCGAATTTCATCGCGTGGATGCGTAAAACAGTTAATATTTTCGACGTACAGTAATTCATGCAGATTCTAAAGCCTCATACAATCAATCATTTGCAATGAGCACTGGCGCAGCGAAGAGGATGTATTGTTTTATTTACACATAATTGCATAATTTTTCATACAAAAACGCCGACTGACGGAGAAACAACGTGTTTCCAATTGTGGTACGTCGATAGAATCGTTTACAATGCCGCTGATGAAGAATTTCCATTAATATTTTTAACATAGCACGCTGACGCGAATAATACCATTCTACTATTTGCATATCATTACGCGAACATAATATATTGCACCCTTGTTGGATCTGTCATAAATCAGTCGCTCATCTCATACATAATCTTCACTACGTTTTACGATGTTTCATAATTTCCAGTAAAATTATACATTATTTTTATCCTGCGAAACAAAATATTTCATGCTCTGTGTTAAACATACAGTGTTTTACCGTCACGTTTTCTGCAGTTTACACTTGGAAAATTATAACATTGATGCAAAGTCGTTATCATGAAACAGTTCTTCGAGTAACGTTGCAATAAACTAATTAAATTAAATATACACCAGATTTCATAGTAAAATTATTATTGTAAAATGGATAAGGTGTATTGAACCTAGAATCAATGAGAACCACTACCAATATGCAACGTGCTTCTTTCCATATTTTCGAGATGTAAGTGTATCAATTTTTTTTTACCATGTAAGAGATGAGTACTTGAAGCATTTCCTTCAATTTTCCTGCGACATACAATACTTTTTCTTTATTTTAATACGTTCCATTACTCCGCGAAGTGCTTCCCAGAATTGAAGAATTAAACCCTATATTTTACAAGAAAATCAAACTGCAGAAATCGGTAGTTGAACTCCCACCCAGTATCCTTCCCAGTAACATCTATAGCACTATAAGCTGATAAAAATTCGCAATTGTAGATCATTCTTTCATTCCCTCCCTCGCTGCACCGAAGCAAACTTTTACACGCGAGACAAAGCAAGTCGTCAACATTACCCTGCACGTGACGTTTGTTCCAATGGATCGCGCGGGTTTGCCTGGTCGCGCGAAACGCTCGTAAATTTTGGCAAGACAATAGAATTTAATTAACTCCGCGAAGGGTGGAAGGATCATTTTCGTGCTCGACCACAGGCTATTAATAAACATCGTTCGCCCAGAAGCGTGCGCTAATTGACATTCTCGGCGTAAATCGCGAGACGAACGGAGTCGGATTCCTTGTTCAGCGAAATCGACGGAATGCTGCGAATCTTCTGATCCCAATGAATAAAGAAGGCGGAATTAATTCGCGAATAAACGACATCGAAATCGTTCACTTGCCGGTCGGGCGGATTGGCCATCTTGGCAATGGACCTGGTTTTTTTACTGTCTTCGAATTCTCGCGAAATCGTTACCCGTAACGAGTTCTCACCTTCTCTTGGAAACGATTTCAACCAAAGTTCTCTAGGCCACCCTCACCCGCGTTAAACTCGCAGCCCTTTCCGTGATTTCAAGGTATGTACCTACGTGCCCTGTTCGCTGAGTTTCAACTGTGGCATACATTCGCGATCCTCGTTTCGCGTTTCTCGCACGATTGCATGATGGCTGCTGCATGGGATACTTAAATTAGGCAATGCGGCGCTAGCTTTTTCAAGACGTAGAGAGATACAGAAAAATGTAACGTGCGTATGGACTTGCATATGTCGCAGGACAATTGTAAAATCAGCCTTTTTGGAAAAAACCTAGCCCTTTTACAAAATTTTAGGCAATGAAGCTGAGAAATCATAAACTTTTATATATAGTTGATATATAATGTATAATACTTTATTCTTTTGTGGTGAAATGTTTCCATTACATTAAGAGTGGAGGTCTCCTATCAGATTACAAAGAGACTAAGATTCCTCAGCCTAATTGAGGTAAAAATTTTGTCGAAATGCTAGGCTTTTTACAAAAAGGCTAGTTTTACAATTGACTTGCGGTTTTTATACACAAACTGAGTGGACACATAATTTTTTTTTAATATGCGATAAGTTTCGAATAAGGAAGGTAATTTTTAAGTTTGTAAATGGAAAGCTAATTTTCTTAAATTATAGGAAAACAACTATGAAAGAAAGTTCATTGGTATAAGATAGAGTAAGATTCAAACTCATATGGAGTGAGAATGAAAGAAATAATTTGAACCTTTCATAGCTTTGACGGTATATAGCCTTATTAATACTAATGAACCTGTACAATGTCTACAATATTTGATATATAAATAAAATATGGCACAGTTTTTATCTGCAAAGCGAGCCAGTAGATGTAAAAAGTCTTATACCACGTTTGCTCGAACGCAAGGCCTGTCCCTATTGGTTGGGTCTAGTTTGGGAGATTGGTATAAACATGAACCTCTTCGCTGAAAAGGAGCAGGAAAGCAATAACTCAAGCAGAGCAGTCGTTAAACACCCTTGGAGAAGAAATCATGGTCTTCGAGGACGTTGTTGCTTTTCGAAGTTAGCTAAAACGAAACCTTCAAGGGACTGAGGCCAGTAGAAAGTCAGAATGCCCGAACCATTCAACCAGTTTCTCTTCCAGTCCTTAGGAGTGGAAAGAAATCGTGCCCTTCGTGGACGTTGGTAATACCACTCTTCTTTCTTAGCCTTTAACTCTTTCTACGAGTCCTTAGAAGGAGGGAAGAATCCATGACCTTCGCGAGAGCCAGTCCACGTTCCTTTTCTAATCCCCTTAACTCCTTGTGCAAGTCCTCTCGAAGAAGAATCTTTGGCATTGGAAAACATCGATAACTATTCCAAGTCATCTCAGCTACGGCTGGGACTATTTGTCGAATTTTTCAGTATTCGACTATTCCAATACTTCAGTTGCTCAATTATTTGGCGAATATAATTCGAATATCCAAGTACTCGAATATTAAAGTATTCGAATACTGATGTATTCGAAGTTTATTCGTAGCATTCGAATACTTGTAAAATATTCGAATATTAAATTATTTGAATAGTCCCAGCCCTAATCTCAGCTACCTGCTCAAATATTCCTTCAACTTATCGCACGCGCTTGAAAATTCTATTAACTTTTTTCTATTGAGCTTTATTAAGTTTCTATTGAAATACAAATATCATTCATCTTCCTACAATTATTTCTGTGAAAGGTAATACTTTGTATTTGCATTAGCGAGAGAAATATAACATTTGCAGAACGAAGGAGAGCACATTAGTAATTACAGTAAATATTATTCCTTAAGGGGAGGGAGTCCTCTCGAGAACTGTTCCTTACAGCTGTTATTTTTTTGAAAAACAATATTTTTCATTATAACACCGCGAACATTTTTTTCTGTCTGTTGTATTTTGGGAGTTATACGCGAAAGGGGAAATGCCAATTTGACTTTGAGGTTAGTTTTCACCCTCTTAAAGGGCGATAGGGCTTAAATGAAACACACCGTTGTTCTTGTTTTGAGTCACTCTAAAAATCCACAAATTTGCGTTCCAATCGGTGAGTTCGGGTTCGCGGTGTTCCCTTGTAAGTCTCAGAAAATTCTGAAAGGAGTTTTACACGTAGTTGTAGTTTCCCCCTCTTAAGGGGGGAGACCACTGTAAAAAATCTGAAAAATCGGTTTTTCTTTTTTACATTTTCTGAAAGACGTGCGTTTCAAGAATGCTGTCTCCTAATTTTCTGAAGAAATTCGCAAAATTGACGGAGATATGGTGTTTTCCGTGGAGCGGTGTCAAACGCGCGACCGAGCCGCGCGGAACATTGAACGCGTTTTCCTCAGAATGAAAGTTTTCAACCGCGTTGACTGTCCACAGAAAAAACTATACGTCCAATTAACATGAGCAAGGACATTTATTATACGGAAAACCCGTCGCTATTACGTGACGACCAGTCTTTTTTCAATTTTCGACCTGCTTCTATTTTTTTTATTAACATTTCCCCAATTTTGTACCCTGAAAACATGATTTTTTTTCAGTGGTCCGCCATTTTGTAATTTTTTACAATTTTGACTTTTTTTTCGTCACGTAATAGAGGCAGGCTTCTAGTTTCTAAATATTATTGTCTTTTTGAATTCGGATTAACCATATGGCCTGGGCACTGTCAACGCGACTAGCATGTTTTCGCCGCAGCGCAAATTTTGACGAAGAGTATACAGGAAACGGATTTATTGATTGAAAAAAAAATTTCTTACCCATCGATATGTACATTATTATCTATACTGAGCAATACATTGATTTACTTGCGTTGTTTGGTTGAAATAAATTCCCGAACACAACCTTACATTTCGGACCGTTACAGTGGTCTCTCCCCTTAAGGCTTAAGGCATAGTTCGGAAAGACAATCCTATCAAAAGGTAGAATAGGATCAAGTAATAAGGGACATCCAAGAAAACAAGATTAGATATTGATCAGGACACATCTGAAACCCACGACTCAGACACTAATGGTCTTTTCACACGAGACACTTTTGTGGCTGACAACCTTGTCATTCAAATACATACACATTTTTTATTTTTGTGTAACTTTGAAGAATATCATTAGAAGGCATACTATTAGTATGATAGGCCCGCTTTATTGCAGTGTGACTAGTGAAGTCCTGAGAACCAGGGAGTGCTAGTTTATAGTGAGTGACATGTATACGTTCGTTAAAATTAGTTTACCTGCCTGTAACAGCGCTATGTGCTCTAAAAATTTGTTAGTCTTTCTCAGAGCAATACTCTGCACATGCATACATATCGTCCTAGTAATTCCGGGCGCTTAAATTATATTATAATAAAATATGTAACAGGTGACAATATTCATTTACAAACGTCTCCTTCATGGCACATCGAATTGATTCTGTCACCATCAAATTCAATTATCTTGATTCGATTATTTACATCAGCCAGCGATGGAAACCGTCATTTCACATGTTCGTTGCTATTCGAAGAAATCGCAGAGCACGTTCGTGTACGCCTTATCCTCCAAAGATCTGAATTGACGTGACCATGCCGGCAACTGCACATTTAACGAGTCAGCTCGCAATTAGCCACGGCGGTTCGCAGACACGAGTACTGTTGGAGATCAGAAAGAAAGAGGGTTGCATGGAAATGTAGGTTTGAGCGCGGCGCGTTGGCGCAAATAACGCGGGAAACGTTTTATCCTTTTATGCTTGTAAATGGCAGGCAACTTCGGCTGTTACCGTTCACGCGGAATTGCATGAAAATTACACCCCTCCGGAGGAATGTACGATCGGACTTAACAGGAACGAGTGCCGTACGGGCGAAAAAAAAAACGAGTACAGCACTGGCAGATTTACTAGCGAGGAAGAATGAAAGAAAAACATAGCTGGAATGCGCGCCATGAGGATTGCTGTACTCACGCGTATACAATGCATGCGGGGCGTCAGGGGTGGGAAAGGGGTTTCAGTATGCAGGAGAGTATAGTGCTCGTTAAAATGACGAAAAATGTTTAGTTAACGGAGTTTCATAAATCGGCTCCATCAGAACTAGAAAATTATCGTTTTCGTTTCGTTACACCTGCAGGCGTCCTTAATGAAAGATTCTCGTTCGTTGCCTGACGTTTTATCAATCGTGGCCGATTATTTTGTAATTATTTTGCTGTTCAGTTGTGGAGAAACCGTTCAATATAACAATTTTCATTATTTCCTAAGCTACTTAATCTTTTACATTACCCTACGCTCTAAACTTACACGTGCTCTGATATGCCTAACACCAGTGGCGCAGCCAGAGGGGGGAGGGCAAGCGGCCCTGGCACCCCTCAAAGAAAAAAGAAAAATGAGATTACTGTAACCATGAATGAAGTACCTCAAGAGCTTGGTAAAAAGAAAAGAAAACTGAATTTTCTTCTTTAAATAAATTTTCATAATCATGTAATGAATTTTACTGAATTTGCATTAAAAATATTTTTATCCACTCAACTCGGCTTCCCTAAGGTTAAATTCTGAGTGCGCCACTACCTAACACACACAACCTTCTTTATATTTTCTTCCATGCATACTAACCATTATACCTAGTAGGTATCTCATTCACTTCTATAACTTATTCTAGCTTCTTTTTTCTTCTCTTGTATTCTGTGATATTTACTCATTTTTCACACTATTCCTACGCTCCCCCAGTACTCCTCGCCACCCGCTTTTATCCTCCCTGTCGCAAAGCTTTCTTAACCACAAGAAAATGCGTTTTATGCATGCATTGTATTTCCATGTTAATTATAGTAAATAAGCCATTCGCGCTACTGTAACAGAAAGTCGTTGTTCGCGTTGAAAGAACTGCTTCATGCAGCCACGCATGTAAATAAACATTCGTAACTCACGCTAATTAGTATTACAGGTTGCTATGCTTAAAACCCCCTTTTTATCACCCTGCGTGGACCCGTGTACATACGGAATGCTCCGCATCACAGTTATAAATCGCTATGGCGAATGATGAGAGGTGTCTGTCGCAATGCATTAGAAATACCAAAATGCACACCACTCTCGGGCATAAAATATGTCCTTGTCAGCAAATGCTCGCTCACCGTCCGTACGAAATTAGTTTCTATTTTGTAATCGAAATGCAAAGTGCGGGAAACGCGTCGCCAGAAGCATTTATCGACGGCTGGGACTATTGAGCGAGGATTTTGCGGCTACTATTTGACACACTCCAAATACGTAATGTAAATAAAAAAGGAATATTCCCTCGCATATTTCGAAGCCCTAAGTTGAAGTATCGTTTTCAATTAACCAGAGTAATTAGGCCATACATATACTAATAGAGCAGCCCGAAATTTTGTTTGCTTAATAACAGTGAAATCTTCATGACTTTTTATTAAAAGAATATAAAATATTGGAAATTATCTGTTGTGTATTAGAAGAATTGAATCTTTCTTTTCTATTAATCAAGATTTAAATCTTTTTGTTAGTCTATCTAGCCCCTCTGACATCTGCGCGTAAAAGCCCAGCTAACCAACATTTCAGGCTCACCACACATTCATTGTTTATTCATAAAGTGCACGCAAATAAAAAGGAAATATGAATGGTCGTCAATACTCTGTGCACGTAAAGCCTTTCATTTCGCGCATATAAACACCTTTTCAAAGTATTGTACAATAGTATTGAAACGGCTTGACGCGGCACAATTTCGTGAATGAATTCTGGGTCGCTGTTTAACAACTTTATTAAGAGTTTCGTGGCGTAATATCGTTATCCAAAGTGTTTTCCCCGTTGATTTCTTACAATTTCGTCGAGGAACAAAACCCACGCGGGAACATTAATTCCTTTGACCAGCAAGATCTATACAGAATGTAATCACTACGTCGAACGACAATTGGAAGTGGGGGCATTGTTTCGCGTCGCACTCCCTCCTGTCGAATTAATTAAAATTATTTGTTACATTTCTCGCAACAGTTATTCGTCATTCCAATGGATATACTCTGTAAATCACGTCGAACGTTATTCTCCGCTGCAAGTAGCGAAGCTCAATGCATGGCGATACGGATACGCGCTGGATTCTAAAGTGCAACACGAATAGGTTTGCATCTGAAGCCATAGAGGTCGCGGTGGCACTCGGTGACGGGGAATGGATAGACGCGCATTTTTATTTCCACAATTGTTCGAACTGCGCCACTGATATATCTACAGCAGAAAGAATTGCTTTTATTAAGAGCGAACCTCGGCCAATGATATTTACGACTCCTCCGTGCATGATCTGCGCGCGTACGGGTGTTATGAATCCCTCGAGCGAACAAATCGTAAACAAATCGATGGCTTAGTGCACAAATACTGTATGTCCATTTTAGAGTTTTTAAGAAAAAATAGGTTTAAACGTGCATTGGTACATAAGATTCAGGAACATTCAATGAACAAAAATATTATTTTTAACAAATTTATAAAATGGATATAAACGTGATTTTTGTATAGCATAAAAAACAGTCAAGAACTATTTATTGCATATAAAACTCTATTTCACAGAAGGTGGACATACAATATTTCTACACTAAGCCATCGAAATGTCCTTCCTTCATCCACTATTCGATGAGTCGATAATCATTTTTTTGGGGTGATTAACTTTAGTTTATACTCTAGATAAATGTCTCCGTTTAAGTTACCAGTAGAAACTATCACTACATCTAAACTCATCTTTAAATTGGTCAATTTATATTTGAAATATGGGATTTGTATATGGGACTGTATATGGGATTTATGCAACCTTATTTATACTTAACATCCTTGTTCGTTTTTCCTTTCTGCGCGCAGCACTTTTCTGTGAGAGGGATATCATGTACAAACATGATACATTGTTGGCTGGTAGACCATTCATCCCGAAGGGTCATAAAATGTAGATTCTTCCTTGTCTTTCTACCGAATAAGCTCAAGCAGATTCATGCATATGTACGTGACTGTAGCAAAAAGTTCGTATGACGCGTTGGTTGCTTGAAATGTTCATGGTGGTTTTCACTGAACTTTATCACTCAATACGGTGCAAGTGCGTTAGAAGATGATAGCACATTAAATTTTAATTACTAATGTATTGAGTGCCATGCGGTTGCCCCGCGTTTTCTCTTCACTCACATTTAAGGGAGAGTGGGGTAAACACAAATGCGGGGTTTTTATTTATTAAAACAGCGATGGTTACGGGGTTTAATAAATAAAAACGATGTTCCCTCTCCACTAGCTAATAGTTTAGGTCGTATCCAACGCCGGGCAGAAAGTAATAAATACAGAACGCTCATGCTTTTAAAGATAAACACGATGTATTATTTTCATCATGTTTCAAGTCATATTTTGTCCATTTTCAATTCCATGTAATTACTGTTGAATTAATTATACAATTGTTTTTTTTTTTAAATTGAAATAAAGCACTTTTTTACCAACATTTTGTGACCAAGGCGTTGCTTGAATCGCGATTCTAACCTCTGAAATAAATTATTTTTTATTTTTTGATGTCGAGAGGTATTGACGAACAAACCGGATGGGGTAATCTCGAACCTTCGAGATTAGCAACGTTAACCGATTTTGATGAAATTTTCAGCATATATAAAACTTACTTAAATCTACAGAAGGGATTTTTAAATTTTCATTACAGGCTCAGAAAAAAAAGTTTAAAAACGACCTTTACTATTTTTTTTCGATATTTCGACCAATTGCAATTTTTTCTAACGCACAAGAAGAGGAATTTGAAGAATACATTAGATATAGGTTGTAGCAACATTTTTTATGGGCTGACCATTAAAGTCGCGTTTTTTGTACGACTTCTGCGGTATTTAGCACTCTGTTCGTGATTACCCCACGGCAGTCGAGTAATCACGAACACCAAGGGTTTTGCTTTTTCACTATAAAGTTGATTTTTATTATAATTTTTCAAAAATTCGTCACAGTACTTTATAGATGAATAGTTTAAGTATGTTTGTAAATAATAAACAAATTCATTTCTCACATAATTTTCGTTTTGTATGCTTTTTTGCTTAGGTGTTCGCAATTACCCCACTCTCCCTTACTCGAGTGATTCTGCCAGAAATAAAAACCTACCATAGTTGAATGATATATGTAAATTGTAGATGTAGGTCGTAGTAATATTATTCAGAAGTTTATAGATCTAAGCATTCATTTATTATAAGTATTTTAACGAGACATTTATCATCGCTAACACCCATGCCAATTGAATTGTTAAATTTATAATTTTTCATATTCAATATCTACTGTTAAAGGCTGTTATTGAACGTTCACCCTTCGTAACTTATTATTTCCCTCGCAAGTTGTAATTGGGCAATTGTGAAGAAACTTTGGTCACGTCATGAACTTTTACAAACATTAATTCACCTTGTCACGATTAAGTGGTTACTATCTATCCGCGGTAGCAATTCCGTACTAGCCTCTAGAAGTCCCTGCTAATGTAACTCTCGCAATTTCTCACTCAGACATTGATTCCTGGTACAGATCCTTGGTCTTAAGACCAAGCGTCCTCGCATCTAAGGCAGAGTCAGCTATACTTGACGCAAAATTAATTGGCTACTGGAGACTATTCACTGGAAATCCCCGTCCTCCGTGTTTCATCTGCGTCCGTCCTATCCAATACAGTTTGTTTCCGTAACAAAAAGTACAAATAATCAGAACGGAACATAGAAAGCAGGCCAACGAAACAAACACCTGTGGAAGAAAAGCGAAAAACTGAATATACATATTATTGTGTTTAATGTATTATTTAAACAAACGAAATTTTTTAAATCTGCACAGCTGTATTCCTTATTAGAAAATATACACTTTTGCCGTTTATATCGTTCTCCAGCTCTAGTAGTTTCCAAGATATTCGGCCAAATATATTTCTCACACCTCAATTTTGAGGGCTGTTCACCCCTTCAACACAAATGTCAGCCGATAAGAAAAAATACATGTAAAATATTTTAGTAAAAACTACTTTCCACCGAAGCCGCATCAAAATCTGCGACAGTCACTTCGATATGGCCCCTTGTTAATGCCCATTACAAAGGACGTAATTCTCTCGTTTCTCTTCCTTTACTTTTCCCCCGTCTAATTCATCATCCACCTCCTTTCCTCCCCCTTGCCACACACTGGCCACACAACTTTGTTCTACCCATCGCTAGCAGAAATGTGGCCCAACGTATTCACACTGGATCGCCGATCGTCCGCAAGCGCTCTGTCAGAGGAACGCCTCGTATATACGTCGTCGCGTACTCGGCAAAGCTGCGATCTCGTTGATCCGCGGGTCGAAAAGCTCATAAGTCTGGAGAGAGGGAGGGTGGCAGCGAGAGAGAGCACCCGGATCGCAACCTCCAACTGCATGAACGCAACTGGCCCTGTCGGATTTCAAGGGACAGAGGAGGGGGTCGAGGGCGCCGCACAGGGCGCAGGGATGACCGTGTGGGGCCAAGGGGTACGGGGTACTGAATGGTTCTCCGCTTCCGTCGAATCGTCTAATCGTACGTACCTATCTGGGACGGATTAAACGATCGAACGGGGTCAGAGCGTCGAGCACGCCTATGTTCTCGAAGCCATAAATTGCGTCATCATTCCGAAGTACACGGCCGTAATCGCGTCCACGTATCCCGGCCGTTTTTTTCTGACTTTATATCCGATACAGATGCGGTAAATGGGCTTTCCTTTGAAATGTGCAACCCTTTCGTGACCCGATGCTTATCGCGCAATTTCAGATCGCCAATTTTTTTCAAGTATTCCGAGATACAACGGTATCGTGGAGCAGCAAGCGTTAATCAATTATACTGCTGAGTACCCTTGTGGCTGAAATTGCTACTTAGGCCGGCCCTATGTATCTATTGAGACGTCCAGGTATTTTGGTGTAAAGTAGCCAGCTATTATCTCATTGAGTATCTGCTGAACAGAACGCTTATATCTCTAAGGTTTCATACTCGATAGCCTTAGCAGCAACTAAGCGTATATAAGCCAAAATAGACAATGGAGAATTAATCGTGGATAGGAGTACGAGAAAGGAAATGCAAGGAAATTGTACGTGTGAGTCGATCGGAAGCGCACTCTACTTGGCAAATGTCGCGAAGCGTTCTAGAGATATTTGAATACATGGACGACGCGACAGCCGATTTAACCCTCGATGAGACGCGGCTTGCCAGCATTTTTTGCCAAAGTAGCGTGCGGTTAGGTGGCTGTGGTAACTCCACGGCCCCTTCTGCCATTTCATTGGACTTGCAGTGCTGGATTTTACGGCGTGTTTTTATTTTAACATCGTGTCATCAATCATACTACGTTATTCTCTTCGATTGTTTTGAATGGGGGCGGTGGATATATGCTTTAATGTTACCATACCGTGTGTATATAATATTTACAATACCCATGCTCGCGTTACATTAATCACCAACTAACAATTTGGGGGTGATCAATTGTTCACCAAACTAATCTTTAATTGGTCTCTGTTTACGTTGCTCTCGTACTATACTATCTCTAAGAAATTATTCGTTTGCGTTACCATTTTATTTTTAAGTAATCTTTTCCATCTCTTAATTTTTATAATGTTCTGCTACAGTTGACCATTCTTGATCTGTGAGCAACGTATCTCATTCAGACATATTTAAAGGGATATTTAACCCTTGATTGACACACCTCTTTTTTCGATCAACTTTGACATAGCTGGGTGGCTCACACCCAGAGCAATTTTTGAACGACTGCCATTCTCATTTAAAAAATCCAATCGTAATGAAAAAAGTCATGGGCCAATATCAAGGTCTCTAGAATGTATTCCAATAGTTTTTTTATTGAAATTTTATCACAGTTTTTTTAAAGAAAATCTAGATTATCATATGTCGAGAAAAAACGAAACAAATTTTAAAACAAATTGTAACTTTTACAAATTTCAATATCAGAAGCTAAAACATCTACAGAGTTGTTGTTTAAATATAATATTTTGGGACAAAAAACAGTTTGTAAGTCGACTTTGGAAAAAAGGTATTTATTTTGCATATAGAAGGTACAGAGTGTCAAAATTAGCTTACGCATGGCTCACACCCACAGTGTCAACGAAGGGTTATATCCTTGGAGAAGATGAGCACTTCATCATTTATCCTCGTGGTGTCGCTAATTAACCAAAGACAATACCTTTCAACTGAACGTAAATACAAATGGATGCAACAAATAGGTAACAATCACGCAGCATTGTACTGCATCAACTACCTGTTATCATTAATACCGCCAGCAGTACTCAAAGCATTGTGTTACCGCACGACAATCGTGAATTCCGAAACTTAACCCACAGCATCCAGCATAACGGTGGAACACGGACAGAAAGTACCGCACGTCGAAAGAATCTCGACCAGCAACAACGTCGAGGGACGAAGTCGGAACAGCTCGATCACTCGCTGGGCTTTTACTCGAATTTTCGACATTGACGAATTCTCGTCTGCGGTAACGTATGCATGTGTGCCCACAGGCATGACAGTCGGTCGGCAGTGTGCGCGACGAGCACAGCGCTGGCGATTAATCATCCAATCCTTTGACAAAGGCCGGAAAGCCTGGCGGATTTTCGCAACGGAGGTGTTTCCTCCTGGCAGCTGTCGTGGGAAAAAAACGCGGCCTGAAGTGGAATCAAAGAAAGCAAAAACCAAGTGAGAGGGGCCTTAATACGTTTATAATCTAGCTCGTTTACTCCGACTGCGACCCATTTCTACAGAGTGCCACCGAGATTTCTACCGAATTATCCACGCCGTTCCTTGCCCCTGATGCCCAACTAATGACGACGTGTCGGAATTCCCCGACTATTCGCGGAATATTCGGCGATAGTGAAACATTGAGCAGCCGTGAGACGACGCGTAACAGAATATAAATCCAGACGATTCATAATTGACGTTCTGGAATCGATAGACCAAATCCTCTTTACTGGTCCCAGCTATTTTAAAATGCTGCAGTAATGAACGAATATGAAAATAATGATTTAATCAGTGGATATCCGTCTGCGTCAGATGATCATATTTTAATTAACAGGTCTGCCTTTATAGGTAGGTATTTGATTAGTCGTGCGTTTTATCCACATCAGAATGGATCCAGACATATGTGATTTTGTTGACGTCACGCGAATAAAAGGAATAGATAAAATAATATCATTTTATTAAAAGATTTTCCAAATATCAATATAGGTACACTGAATGTTGCTTCTACGCAGACTTTCTTTTTGCACGATTTTGATTTAACACGGTGTAGAAAGAAAATTACATTCTTTTTTGGCAAGTTTGATTTCGCCTTTTTAAAAATCTTTACTTCACTTTAATTCTCAGAAAAAATATTGCCTACTAATATTTTTCTAGGAAATTGCTCTTAATTAAAAAGAAATTCTTAGAATTTGCAAAAAAGGATTTTTCGTAATCCATAGCGTTTATGAGACTTTTACCAGGACTTTTTTAGAAGTTCTGTGTGTGACAGGTAACACGAGTAACATTAAGCGTTCGGAAATTGACAATCGGGGACAAAGTCGACGAACAGGTTCAAGTTCCATCATCGGTGGTTTGACCCAGTCGCTTCAATAGTCGCCGACACAGACATGCACGCCGGTCTCACTCACGCAGGCACATCCACGGGCTGTCACAACACCAGCACGTTGATTCTCTTGCAGAATTCACTTGAAAACTTCAGTTAAGGTAGACCTTTAAAAGTTCGATGTTCGCCTGCCGAAATCAACGCAAGTTCGTCGGCCTTCCAGGCGGTCCGTCCGACCTACTGTACTCTATAACGTTTGCGCCTGAACGGTTAAAGCTTTCCTCGTGTTTCCTCTCAGAATTCCCTCATATCCGCCCTTCAAGCATAGCGCTTCTGACAGTTCAGAGAATAGGACACGTCGTTCAGAGAATCCAACAGCTTTGTTTCTTCGATGAATTCGAAGGGTATGGGTATGCTGTTGACGGTAAATTTCAGGTCTTTCATAGATCTGTTACAAAACTGTTATTGACAGAAAATTTCGGATTCGGGATAAGACTGTGTAATGTAATGTTATTCATATCGAAATAAAAATTGAAATTTTTGTACAATTCGTTGCAGAGCTATTAAATACGTAAATACGCCAAATTTGAGATTGTAAACGGTGGCTTCAGTGTTATTACAAAAACACTAAATTTGAAAATTATGATGAGTGTTTAAAATAGAATTATTGACAACGAATTGGAAGTTTTCTTGTGCGATATATGTATGTACTTAGATATTTGTTAAGTCGAAGTTGCACTGTGGTTAATGAGGTTAAAAGTCTTTTTCGAGTCACTTTTTCGGCTACTATTTGCAGTTTGACCTGGTTCAATATTAATGTTCCATAAATTACTAAAGAATAACAGATGAGTCCTTTTGTGTGGTATGATTTCTGTTCGGTTTACTTTCAAAAGCAATGTTTATATCTGGAAATTCAGTTGCTATGGAAAACGTGTTGAACTATTCAGTTTGAAATACTTATTACTTACAAGGAAACATATCGAATGCGTACACGACAATTTTGATGAAACTTTTATGGGAAGCAGTTCTCAAGAAAATATTCGAATCATATTTTTTTGATCGCCAATAGTCCATACTAAAGAGGTAAAAACAGCCAGCAAATTTGAAGGTCGAAAACTTATTGTATCGAATATTTCAGAAACTATTCAGTGTAGGAAGAAAATGGTTTTTTAAATTGATTGTATCTGAAGGAGAGCTTCGATTATCGAAATAGCTTTCAGTGAATTTAATATCTTTTGCAAATTTTTCTAGAGAAATGTTAATTGACGTTCAAAAACATACAATTTAAAATAAATTGCCTTCCTACACCGAATAGTTCCCGAGATATTCGATACAATACGTTATCGATCTTCCAATTTTGAAGCCCCCCCCCCTCACCAGGAGGGGCAATTACTGCCAAATGGAAACATATATTGAATATTTCTATAATAACTGCTTCTCATCAAAATCAGTGTGTATAGATTCGATATATTACCCTGTTATATACATAATACAAAGTACATGATTGCACTATCATTTCATTTTGCTTCATTCTATGTTTATTATCTTATTGTTAGTGATGAATAATAATGTATCGTTGTACGTTATCCAGATTCGATAGATAATTTGTAATATTTTTTCGGAAATATATTACATTACGATGCTCGATTTTATAAAATGCGGCGGGGGGAGGATGTCGCGGAGTTGGGGAGTATCGAGTTCGTCGGAGAGGGGGTATAGTGGGAGGGGGAAGCCCTAGATGGCGCTGCGCGCGTAAGAGTTGGTGGTAGGGGTAATTGTAGATGTCGCTGTACGTCATTTCTTGTGGTGGTGGGGGTAATTCCAGATGGCGCTGTACGTCATTTCACGGCATTATGGGTTAATGAGTGTCAACTGTTGCCGAGGCAAATTCCCTAGGATCGATGTACTGGCGCCACCTATCAACGCACGTGGAAATAAAAGTTTCTAAAATAAGGAAAAAAAACCCTAAAATCTAGAGACACTATAATAAGAGTCTGGACACGAGAATGCTACTTTTTGATTGGTCCGCCATTTTTTATCGAAATCCTGCGAGAGAGGATAAGTTTTCTGAAGTTGTATGTAAATGTCGTGTATTCAAATTATTCTCTCTGTCTTATTTACTTCTTACATGATTTTTAAAAAGATTATATATGCCTTTCCTTCGGCATTTATTTTTCAGTTAATGCATAGATACATAATCATATATTCGGCAAGAAATTGTGCCGAGCAGTATACTATGTATATATTCCGGTTCCTCCTTCATGAAAGGTGGTAATTGTGCCCTCCTTACCGCAACGACGGAATCAGGTGTCAGCGTTGTCCAGGAAGGCCAGCATGAGACCATCAGTGCCTGCGGCATGGAATCCATGGTAAAATCCATCCTCACTTGCTCTGACCGGCCAATATAGATATATTGAACTCCTGGTCAGATGACCTCCTGTACTAGTACACCTGCACATCTCCTGAACCCTCTCATAGTATACCTACTAAAGTGTGAGGACTTTGCAATGTATTGCCTTTCAATGGCTTAATGGCTCGAGTGTTTGTCCTAACTTTAAGTGATTTGGACGTAATGAAGAAGTAAATTGACGATAGTGCTCAAGCGAATGAAGCCTGCATTTCTTTCAAATTAAACGAATAGCATTTATAGTTTAAGCGCTTTCGCGAATTACATCATTAATTACCTACTCTTCGCTTCGTTAATTAAGAATTTAAGTTGATCTCGATTATCTCAGAAGATTCAATGCTTTTAAAGCCGCTGATGACCTAAGCACTTTCTAAAGATATTTCCGTAGAACCATTTTTTATCCACTTCTTTAATTAAAATATCACTGAGTAGCATTTTAGCTAGTTCTTAAAATTCCAATTCATCAAATATCAATGGGAAGGTTATTTTTATATTATTCACTTTTCAAAATGAGTGTTTTGACGTTACTTTAGTGGTACAGGCGTTTAAAATGTAATTATTATAATTAAAAGTGGGAATTCAGCTGTAATGTCACGAACATTCATTAGTCGTCCCTAATTGATAATCACTAATTTAATGATCCCATTGCGTGCACAACCATACGCGAAACTTACAGGCACGTAACGCAAGTTAAATATATTTGATAAGGACTTTGTAGCAATCCCAAAACAATTTATTCATCATCACAATTTGCATTACAGGGCTTCAATTCATATACATTACAATATCAATATTAATTCATAGACATCCTCTTCCCATCGAACAAATAGTCTACTGAAAACCTAAGACATATCATTCTCTTTTAGTATTTTTACGTAGCACATGGAAAGATCGTTTCCGTAGATCAATTTCTGACCTGCAGAATTTTGTAATCCAGTTGTACTTATCGTTAGATAATTTACGTTAGATATTTAGTTAAATTATTTATTACAAAGTTGGAAACAGTGTTGCTTTTAAAAAAATTCCGGAAATAAATTGTACGACTGAAATATAAGCGATCAATGGCCTTTCACATCCAAGATTCCAAAAATTACATAGTAATCTAATGTTGTCGTACTTTTAAGAGATGCAAAATGGAGATTGAAATTAAACACCATTTATAAACTTTTGACTTAATTAGAATTCGCAATGTTCCTACTGATAAACATGTAACTCGAATTATGTCAAGCCATGCAAATTCTAAATCTCCAAAGTATTAAAATCTTATGATCATAGGGATTACATAATTTTCAAAACTTGAACCAACTTACACATATATCTGTGTACACAAGGTGCGAAGGCAGTGTAGCAGTTGGAGATGAATGATTTGCATGGAAATTACACCAGGGAGCTATGGTGTGGAAACTTATTTTCTTTGTAGAAACGTTTGAAGGATACAAAAGCTATTTTTTTTTTAACTGAATCATAGAATTTCATTACCATACTGCCGCGCCTGACAAGAGGACAAAGTCATCCGCGTATGACATGTTGAGTTTTAGATGATTTTTGACAAGAGAATTCCACGTCCAATCGGTCGCGAGTGCTAGAGAGAAGCCAGAGAAAGAAAGACACACATGGCTCTCACACTTTTCTCGTTCGCCATCCACTTGCACTCACAACCGATCGAACATGGAATTTACTTGTCCGGAATCATTTGAAGATCAATCTATCATACGTGGAGGAATTCTGTTCGCGAGGTACAAAAACGTGGTAATAAAAATATATGTATCCATTTAGAAGAGTTAAAATCTTCTTCGTATCTCATAAATTACTCTACTTACAAAAAGATATTATTATTGTACAATAGCGCCTTCTATACAGTGCCCCCCCCCCCCCCCGCCCCCAGAGTAAAAATATAAAAATATTGTATCACATTCTGAAAAAGTTGTTAGGTATATACTTAATGCGTTGTCAATGTATATTTACCGAGCAGCACGATTTGTATGCTTAATTAAATTTAACGAAATTTTTAGAACGTTACCAAACTATCACATGAAAATGTCTAGAAACAATGCCAAGTACTATGAATCGTGCGGAGAATTGACCGAATCCTTGTCCTGTTTTCTTTATAAAACAGATTATTTAATCACAGCTACTGTAAATAATTATTCTGATTTTTTATAATGTATAGATAATTAATGTAAATGTAATTATTTAAGCTATAGCATCAGATAGACATATTAAGATACAAATTACAAGGAAATTTTAAGTCTTGTAAAAAATTACTTAAAGCTGTCTTTGGACCATCTTGTATATTGATTTTCATAATTACACATTAATTTGACTTATTTTCTGTTGATATCAATGCTGTGGAGAACATACCACAAAAATGTAAACTCACAACTAATATTCTAGCTAAATCATTGTGTTGAATCTACACGATGGGCAAAAACAATTGTGTGTCATAAGTGAATTGAATAAATGAATAATTGAGCTTGGTAAACATAGGTTCGTGTAAAGGAAATTTCTTGCGTATCGCAATAATAATATCATCTTTAGTATACCACGTATAAATTATATGTCATAGAGTGATGGAAAAGCGAGGCTCAAATTAATTGCCATGAATTTTGACCTACATACCTGTATAAATTTAGCTGAATATCTCTCTAGTAACTAACGTGTATTTGCTTTTCAAATAATTAGATAAACTTGGGTTTAGGGTAAAGAAAAAAAATTACGATGGAGACCAATGATGCAGTGAAAGAATTCTGGCTACAGGTTAAAATGAAGAAAGAATAGGACGTGGCTAAATCTTTCGAATTTTTCCAAATTTCTGTTACATTCTATTATTCTCAATATATAAATTACGATGGAAAAGAGAGCAAGGACCTTCATTAAACGCTCGAGCATAGCATTCTTAAGGTGTGTGTAGTTCCAAGAGCATTACCAATATTTTCTTTATCAGGCAATGTTGCCGCGCTAATAAAAGCTCCTCGGGATTTCTCAGGTTCAGATTATACGCGCCTGTTCGGATCCAACTGGAGCAAATAACAATTTCATGGGCCCGTGGATCGAGAAGCGACGCGGGCTTTGCAATAATTGGAAATGTAAATAAGCCGGAAGTCCGACGTCTGTAAGCCTTAATTTAAATTTTAAAGTTACGCTTGGCGAACGCTTTCGCGTGTCGCGTTATCGAGAAAGGATGACAATGACGTCTGCTCGAAGCAGGCTTCGTTAAAAGTCCTGAAATTGCTGTCGATAAATTCCGGTGGTCCGGCGAACAAGTCGCAACCACGGGAACGTTCTCAAACAACCCTTCCCCTTCATCCATTGCACAGGTAATAGGTATATTTTCACGCCTTTTAATTCTGCCCGCTGGAAATCAGAGGCAGTACTAATTAAGAAACCTCCAGCAGCTGACTCGAACGTTAACTTAGCGTTTTAAATAATTCAGGGGCGCGCGAAGCATTTCATGCATACAAATTCCCCTTCGATATACTTTAAGAACTTACCACGCAATAATTCACACGATAACACGCTAAAATTAGTCCATGGCACCACCGTTCATCGACAAAGCTTTAGGGGCCCATATTTGTTAGGGCCAAAAAGTTTCTTCAAGTGAACAATGTGCTTTCTATGAACTTTCGATATTTTAAAACCGATAAAACTTATGGTAGTGCGGGGTCACGACCAAATTGCAAAACAATTCGGCAGCAAGTAGGAAATGTGCACTCTGTTTACCTTTGGTGGATGGTCTCAAGGTACGAAAACAGTGGACCTGACGTCTCGTTCCACTTCGTCCATCGCAGAGCACTTTCTTCCCGTCTTGGATCTCCCAGCACCCTCGATGCGTGATCCTCTCAAATCTCACCTGGTTGGATGAAACCCCTACGAGGAATCGATGGAGGACCATTCACCGCAACTCATTATCCACTGGCGTGAACTTCCCAGGACATGTCTTTCGTTAGACGATTAGCTACAGATCCTGCGATTCATTTATTTCATTTAGACAAGTTCACGTTTGTTTATCGACACCTCGACACCCCTTGTTTGAAAGATTCAACGCGGTTCCCTGAATTTAGTCGAGCACCCTTCTTCCTCGAGCGAAACATCCACTCCGGGAGTCAGTGAGGAGTTGATACTTTCAACATCGACGCGAACACTGCACGCATACAGACGTCATTGTCTCACATGTAACTCTTCGTGTGAATCTCACCCGGCCACACTGTTCTCACTGCACACTGATTGCAAACTGCACAGTTCCACCCGAACCTAATCGTGTCACTCAGTCTCACTGCGATCCTCCCGTTTGTAATCGGAGAACTCGCGGAACTCGCGAAACACTCGATCGCGGGAACGGAACGTGACGCGGGATTTCCCTTCTATTTTTTTTTTTTTTTTGTTTCAACGAAAACGAGCTAATTCGAAGAAGCGAAGGAACGCGCACGGCACTCGGACGTTTCGTTAACGTGTCGGAAACGTGGTGGCAAAAAGTGTTTTCAAGCCGCAAAGATACTGTAATCTCACTCGTGAGGCGCAGCGCTCTTCGCAAGGGGCGCGGCGTAACTGAGCTCGACGAACCAACCCGTCCTTTCTCTCTCTCTCTCACTCTCTCTCCCTCTGCCACGCGTCGTCTCTGTCCGATTCCACCCTTTCTCTTTCCCTTTCCCACGCGGTCGCTCCCCCTCCCCCAACATTCAACCCCCGCAGTATTTCTTCCTCTTTTTATCCCCTCTCGCTCTGTTCTTCCCCGGCGCTCCCCCTCCCCCTTTCACTCCACCCCCCTCCCCCTTCTTTCTCTGTTTCGGTCTGTCTTCTCTTTCTTGCCCCTTTTTTTTCCTACCACCTCCCCCCTCCTTTCGTTTTCTCGCTCTCATTCGCCTCGCCTTCCTTTCACCCGCTAAACGCGTCTCAATCCTCACCCCCGCCCGGTCGGCCTGTGCAGAAGCAAGCAAGCGCGCGAGCATATTTCTCCCTAACCCCCATACCATCCCCTTCTCACCTGATCCCTCAACCAATACTGTCTCTCTTCTTCGTCCCCGCCGGATTTCACTACTTGCTCCTCTTTTCCTGCGTGTCACTCTCGACCCTGCCCCCTCCCCGACGCCTCCGCGCGACCGCCGTTCCCGTGCATCTCTCTGTTTATAATACCATCGACCTCGCTCCCGCGCGTTCGTCTCTCCGCCCTCCTCACTTTCCTGCGGCTGTCCTTCGCCCCCTCCGTTCAGGCTCGCCGGGCAGGGCATTCCGGCGAATCGTTGTCCTTTTCGGCGGTGTGATTTTCAAGCAGGTGCGGCGGTTTCCGTGGGCCGGTGTAATTCCGTCCTTTTGTCCTCTCAGTTTCGACGTTCGACACCGTCGCGTCGGGGACCTGTGTCTTTTCAACAAACGGGACAGATCGCTGTAGTTCCGAGCGGCTTTTGTTCTCCCCCCCCCCCCCCCGCCCCTGCCCTAGCGTATCGCGCCGATGCCAGTTCTAGCCCCCTTCGCCGGCGATAATTTTTAACGTAATTAGCCAACCGGTCTCTGTATTTTCGCCCGTTATTCGGCTTCCTCCGGCAACAGCACCAACTAACTGCACTGCACCGCGTTGAATAAATAATTGTCTACCTCTGCCTCCATCCCCCTTTCTGCACCCTCTGCTGGTGCAATCCGCCGCTTTGTTAGTGGACACAATTTCTTTGCGCATCATCCGCTTTACAGCGATTAAAGTTCACTGCCACGGTATCGAGACTTCGCTTGTGAAGGTACGTGCTGTGCCCAGTCTTCGCGTAGTTAAGGTACCTACTTACGGGCAGCTTTATATCTTATTTCCATTTTATGATCCATTAATGCTGAATATCCACGCGGCACTGGTGTAATCAAGAGCTATTGTCAGCCATACGAACCCATAGATATGGCAGTTGCTGCATTCAAAAGTGAATATCCGTACCAAACAGAGGTCTATGCCTGATGACCAGTTTTTTGTTAGCATTCTGTTAGTTACTAACTGTAAGTTGTAGGCATTGATCAGATGTGGGCTGTCCAGCAACTCCGTCCAAGGGAAGTTCCTCAGTACCGCAATTTAAGGGTACTAGGCAGTCGTTCCTGTCTAAAATGAAGCATTTCTGATTCAATTAATTACAAAGAAACCAATGGAAACTGAGACTTGTTCTTTGGCATAAAGTTTATTAACATCATAAGCTTTGAAAAATATGTTTGTTTCGTAAAAATATTCATTATATGTGACGCTACAGATGGATCATTAAAGAGGCTTGTTAAACAAAGTTTCTTTTGTTTTGCAGTGATAACTCAAAAAACGAAGGTTCCAGTCGATTCAAAACAAATTCGAGCATCTTCACAAAATTTGTAGTTTCGGACCAGACCTAATTTAAAGTTAGTGAAAACTCTTATTTTTTATGAAAAGATTGTAAGACCTCATCTTTTGGAGCTTGGGGGATGGTAAAACCTCATCAATGGAGTCGCAATGGGGTTTTAGTTTCTTTTGTTTCTCACATGGGAACATCCCGAACCTGGAACGTCAAAAAATTCTGAAATTTTGTGAATATGTAGGGAATTTCCTCCTGATTACAAGGCAATTTTTCTTTGCTGCCCACATTCACTCTAAGGTGGTGTAATTGACCCCTGAAAATCCGATTGTGTGTTATAACTCATGAATTGTAAAATATTTGTTTTACCAAATAATAGATCTAATTAACAGAAGTAACTTTTGCCTTGAAACTTTTTCTCTATCTTTTACAGTTCGCGAGTTATAACACAAAATCGGAAAATAACCGAATTTTCGGGGGTCAATTACTTAGCCCCCCCCCCCCCCCCTCCTAGAATGAATTTGGACGGCAAACAAAAATTGCGTCGTAATCAGGAGGAAATCCCCTGCATGTTCACAAAGTTTTAGAATTTTTTGAATTTTCGAGTTCGGGATGTTCCCTTGTCAGTTTCAATTTCTTTATTTGTAATTAATTTAAACATCAATGCTTCATTTTAGACACGAACGACTGCCCAGTACTCTTAAGTTCCGTTAAACCGCAATATAAATTCGTACAGAAACTCACTTATTCGTCCACTGACTAAACCGAGAACTACGCATTAGGAAACACTTCAAGTTCATCCAAGTCGACATACCTACCATTTCTGCAAAGTACTGAATCTTATACTACAGTCGCATACGGTAAATTAAGGTGAGTCTGTGGGGCATGGAAGTTGGCGTAGACGCTATATATCAGACTCCATACATAAAAGCGCGCTAAAGTACAGACCAATTACTTCTCTAGAAACCAAACAGTGAATGAATAACGTCATTTCGCTCCCTTCTGTGTTTTTCTGGATTTATAGGCTATAAAAGGTAAGTTTAGTTTATATTTAACCTCTTTCATAAAACAGTAGTGTACAGAATCGTATTTAAAATATATTTCTAAGTTAATATTTGTTTAATGTTTTGGATAATAAGATAGTAGATATATTAAGGGACAATGCAGCAAATATATTTGACCATATTAACCTTTCCCTTCAAAGTTAACGAGGGGGCCATCTCTCATTACAGAAAGGGATAAGATGGCCAGATATCATGACTTCAATTTTCAACCCGATTTTCAACAGATATTGTCTTAAAGCAAATATCGACGAGTTTTTCTGAATCAGTATAAAATTCTGAATATATTAAGTTTATTCTGATAAAATAAATAATATCAGTATTAGTTTTAATAGCCATTTTATATTAAGTGGACCGTCTGTCCTCAACTTACCCTGCACAGAATTAGTTCACTTTCTGCGAGTGAATCATTTTTGTCTCGTCCGATTGATAAGTTGTGCCCAGTATTCTTAACAGAAAATCTTGCCAAAATATATCGTGGCTATTAAAGTTTAATCGACTCACAACGTTTCTTACCCAGCATTCCAAACGTCAGCATCATAGAATCAAGGAACTGACACAACAATCTCTCTTCCAGAACGGGACCAGCGACAATTTCAATGAAACCTGATCGCCCATCTCCATGTTATTTCATTGCAGGCTCGCCGTGTGCCAATCAAAGAGGCGATTCGGTT
Organism: Andrena bucephala; assembly: GCA_947577245.1. NCBI lineage: Eukaryota > Metazoa > Arthropoda > Insecta > Hymenoptera > Andrenidae > Andrena > Andrena bucephala. Next base: position 91,432,732 of record OX387715.1, on the reverse strand, counting down.
AAGCGGTCGCGATCGATCGGCGAGCAATGCCGATGGGACTGAAAAAACCTGATCCACCCTGCCGTCTACCGAGATTTAGAATTAATATCACGAGAAACGGATTAGCCTTTAACAGCAGCCACTCGGTTGCACTTGGATCCACCAGCCCGTGATCGAGCACCGTTTAAATCACCAACGATTACGTTTCCCCCGCGATCGTACTTACGTAACAACTGAAGCGCGATATTACGTATTACACAACGATTACAACCTGGACAGGTTGTAATGGCGGAGCTTGATATACGTTAAAGGTTCAATCACGTTCAATTTTCGTTGCGGTCGTAGTCCGTCCAGATATTATTCGATGCTCTTCAAACGTGATAATGCGTATCGGCGTTCGGTCACGGTGCAATAACCGCTGGGGTTGGAAGGGGGCGCTCCCTGTTCTCACGCGTGTACCATTATTCTGAAGAATTTCGCTGGGTTGCAAACTGCTGGGATTTCTGACGCGAAACACCGTTGACCGGTTATCCATTAACAGTGTCCTGCTACATTTTGCTCACGCTTCTATAAACAACGTTGGTTTCAACTTAATATAAAGTTTAGCCGCTCACCTGAGCTCACAAGACGTGTATTATGCCCTCGTAGAAAATCATTCAAGTATAACTGAACAAGTATTACAACACATTAATTATTTTAAATGAGTTACATATAAATTTTTAGTTAAATCGTACAGAACGCCTAAAGTTTGTCCATGAATGCTAGGATCTCCGACATAAAGTCTTTATAAATTATCTCCCGTGGTAACATCTCAGCGCCCATCGATTACACCAAAAGAAAGTGGTTTGAGTAAGTGGAATCCCATTACACTTGCACCCCTCCCGATGGCTGGTTTCATATTGTTCGACCTTTGATACGCTCGCACGTGGTGCGCTGACAGCTTCCTCGAAGAACCACCCTCGCTTAGGGAAATGACTAGTAGCTTGGGTCTTCTATGTTCATTAAAATTCAATCCCTGAACCTAAACCGTACATGCACGGTGACTCGCGATAACCGAAAATAGAGCAACGTCGAAAAGGAAGCAGGGACGAGAATATACGAGATCAAGAGGTCTAGAAATTCAATATTTTCAAGTACGGAAGTTGAAGTCTGGGATGTCTGTAATGTCTAACAATAAGATTTATCTAGTTTGTGACAAAAAATGCGTGTCTATAATGGTTCATCTTAAAGGGGTACTCTAGTGTAATTGCCCGTGTTTTAACGTCATCTTCGGGAATTTATTTAAGAAGAACTATAAGTTTATACTGTTTGGCGTTTTTTCTGCATATTAAGGGATATTTGAAGCAATACTCAGAACTTTTTTGAGGTTTTTTATCGCATATATACTTAGCTATATTCGGAGGCGCAAACTTCTTAAAAAAAATTCTTTTCCGTCGGACGATGGTGTGGGGACGGTTATAAACATCCAAAATGGAAAAACTAAGGTATATTTTATTTATTATGGTTGTCGCTATGGTGAAAACCACCCCTCCCCCAACAATAAAAGTTTGCAGCATTTTGAAAAAATGTTCGATTTCTGCAAAAAATTTAGCTGTTTTCGTTCGGTAGAATTAATTTTTTACAAGATACAAACTCGTCCCTAGGTATAAATATTTTATTTCTATAAACATATGAATTACAATCTTCTTCCCCTCTACCATATGTAGATTGCTATCCTTACTTCAACCCTATGCTATATTTACATATTATTCTATACATTTAACCAATCATATTTGCTATCTCTTACTCACCGTTACCTTCTTTCTGTTTAATGCCCTACCCTAAATCTAAATCTATCTGCTCTCCTCCGTTTCCTCTCCTTCTATTCTTATTCCTATTTTGATTTACGTGTTTTCCTTCGTCCCTCCTCCTTCACAACCCCTCCACCCAACTTTCCCCCAATCCATTGTCATCCAAAATTTCCTTATTCCCGCTTCTATGGCTCTTCCATCCCCTGCATCTCGACACCTATCCAATACATGGCCCCACGTTTTCTCTTCCCTCTTACATACCCTACACTTTCTTTTCCCTTCCTCTTCCCAATACTTATACTCCCCCATTTCCTATCATAAATATTATTAAGACACAAAGAGAAAATAAGGGCAACTTTGTTAAAGATTAAAATCTGTTTCATACTTTTTTTCGAAACTGAAATCTATCTGCCTAAAATAAAAATACTCAATCGGATGAAACAGATTTGCAACCCCCTTGGAGATTTTCCCAGTTATTTAGTGTCTCCTATTTGTCTCTCAAGTGCTAAATAGTAAGGAACCTTTCGGATAACCTTATAACAGGATCACCTGGCCAACGACCATCCACCAATAGAAATCTTCCCCGAAGCTGATCGATGCAGCGATAAGAACGTAGAGTTTTAGCGACGCAACGGGGTCGGTTGGTTTGCTATCGAGGAACGGGCACAATCCAGGATGTCTGCCTAGGAGCAAATACCCGAGTCCCCTGGCAGACGGAAGCCACCGCAAGCTTGGTAAAATTTCAAATTTCGTCACGCCGCAATAGGTACGCCTATATAAATATTTTATGCGGTTGAACGACAAGGGAGATCGGTGCGCGTACCGTCGAGGGTTTGCCTCATAAATTTCATATTTCAGTGTCATCCCTTTTCATCGAACAGGAGGGACCGTCGCGCCGCGGCGCGTACAACTGCGGCGGGAAACACTTTTGAAGTGACTGAACTGGCTTCAAAAAATGGTAAATTAGCGTACATACTAACTGAGAAGTTTACCCTGTATCAATACGGCGCGCGCGACAGCGTGTAGTCAGCCTTCGAAGCATTCTTTGAGAAGCCCGTCCCGTTTCGTCGGGAATATTCACTGGGTAAATTCATATGCGAAGTCGGTGTATCGAAGTACTTGAAACGTAAAGCATGCGCGTGCAAGGAGCATGAAATATGCTGGAGGATTTTATTTTTAGCGTGCAAACTTTTATAAGCTATATTAAATGCGTGAGATGGTAATGTTATTATTTTGAATACAAAATAAGTATTGCGTTTCGCATACCTACTGGTAGAATGAAATTCTTGGGCCGTTTTTTAAATTCGCTGACAGCGTCCGTTGAAACCATCCATTTAACTGCGAACGACAGCAAATATTTAAGCTTTCGGAATGTGAAGTGACGTAAGGGCCCTCGGACTTTTGACAGGCTATCGATAGGCAGACATTTCTTGCTCCGTTGCAAGTGGCATATTTATACACGTCGTACGGCTGCCATTAGGGGACGCAGTCCGATTAGGACTGTCACATATGCACGTTTCAATATCAGTTGACTTCTACGTTAATGATCCTACGTACATTATGTCGTATCCAGATATAATTCCAAATTTTTGCGAATTCATGCTATTTTTTCCAGTACAGTACAAAGTACACAGATATAATTCCCTACTGTTTCGGATTTTAAGTGGGAAAGTAAGAGTCTTTTCTCATATAAATTCGTTGAATTCACCCACATTGATTAAAAGTTTTGTATAGGGGCGTAGGAAGTTGTAGGTGATTCGAATATATCGTCGGTGATAGTGCAAAACCGCGTATGAGCAGTTTGTAAATACCGCGGATCTACATTTTACCAATTTTACTGGAGGAAGAAAAAAATTAATATTTTAGCCATTTTAATGGATTTCTTTGACTGAACATTTTTGGGACAGTTTTAGCACTCCTTGTAATAAATACTAACATCAATGGTGTGACTTTTAAAAGAAGCGAAACAGCGCTTGGCAACCGTGGGTGCGAAATTTAAATTTTGATACTTTTGCAGATCCACGGTATTTACAAACTGCTCATACGTGGTTTTGCACTATCACCGACGATATGAAGTAAATAGTATACTATATTTTTACAAATAATTTTAACGTATTTGAAACAAAATTGATTGAGCAATTGAATTTATTTAGCACAAAGGACACGTCAGATTCTTAGGTATGGTTCTAGTCACTGCCACCTAAACTTTAGGAAGATTTAGAATATATTCAGAAATACTTTCAGTGTATTTAGAAAGTTTGCATTACTCGCAAATATTTTATTGAGAAAATTCTACGGAGACTGATTAAGAAATAAAAGTTTTAGTCATTCACTAAGATGGTTTCGTTACTCAAATAACAACGTGGCTAATAATTGTAAAAAGTATGGTGACTGTTTAATGTTATATAAAGTATTGGACAGTGAAAGGTATGCCTACAACTATTTTCGCAAATTTAACAACACGAGTAAGATAGTTTCGTTAATCCTGTTTTTTTAAGCATTCAAAAATATTCGGTGCCACGGAACTAGGATAGATGATAGAATTGTAAAACATATTCTCAGGGAAGTCTTTATGGAAATAACGTAGATTGTAGCGTTGTAGCTCCTTGAAATAAAAAGCGGCCAACTTATTAAGAAACGTGTCGTTACTTAGCTATAAAAACCACGGCGATAATAATTTCAGAACGAAAGATGAAGCGAATACGTAGACCTACTAAAGCTGATCTTGTCCAATGCATTCAAGCTCAATATTAATAGGGTGCCTAAACGATTAAGCGGTTCACGTTTTAAAGCCACGCTCTATTTTCTCGTCGTGGCTGCGAGGGTGGTAAATCATTCTCTTTGTAAGGAGAAGGGCGGGAAGACTACTCTTTTACGGTACGGGTTTAAAGGTAAGTAGAGAAAGCCAGGGAAGAAAGAATGAGGGGGAAATGATCTAGTTTCTGACGATACCTCAGAAACAATCTCCTTCAACTATTATCAGAAGATATAGTGGCCCGAAACTTCTTATCACCAAAAGAATATTTATAAATTGTAGAGAAAGGTTCGTGAAAGAGATGTTTTGGAATTTATTGCACTTATTGAGTAATATTTAACTGTTTTAGAAAATATTTTTCGTCACAATTACATCTATTTACACGAATCACTTTGTTCAATGTTTAAATTAAATAACTAAATAGAATATATACCACTCTATTAAATGACACAACATGTAGAAAGGAGAAACTTGTTCTGTGTGCAAAATAATTTAATTGTAAAACAATAATTTAATTGGAACACAAAAATAGCATTGTGCCCCAAGAATTTCTTTACTCGCTGTATATGAATGTTTAATGTCAATTTGATATAGTGTTCCATCCTTGGATCTAGTAAGCAGTTGGCTTTAAAGTATAAAGATTTTTTTTTCAAAATGTACCCAACGAATATTATTTACAAATCTTTCCTTAAATCACCACACTCTATCTAGCAGAGCTGCAATTGATGATTTTGTAGGTCGAACTTCTAAGAGGTCTAGGACATGTCTGCCCTATATTCAAACTTACACCGTTTTATGGTCAAATACGCGATTTAACAGATTTTACTTTTGGGTTACATAAAAAGGTGGAAGAAGAAATATTACTTAGATATCATTGTTAACTGATCATGCATCTTTTACTCTGTTTTGATATTCATTTACACAGAAATTACACAAGATTCTGAACGGGTCTGCAGACACTTAGGCTACCTATTAAGTAGAGTATTATCAACAGCTGTTCGCGGTGGTGCAAACTTTGATGTCTTGTAATAGACAACTGTACTGCAACAAAACTTTCCTCGCACCACCTAACAAGTGGAATCTCCAGTAAACTTGACCTTACTCACGTGCACAATATATCGAAATAATGTTTCTTGTAGTTGCTGAGAAATGTAGCGAAAAACATGATCGATATTAATAATCAGAAAAAAGAAGATACTAGACGGTACCGAATAAAACATTTTGTAATTAATTTCCTAGAACACACATTTATATCGATTTCATTCTATAACATTAAACTTCCTAAATCTTTCATCATTAATATCTGTATCTACACAATCAAAATTCATTAATAGAATCTGTTTTCTGAAATGGGTAAAATTTGTAGAATTTAGTCTGTGTTTTGTACAAAAAATTGAAACCATAAAAACGACGCCATAACCCCGGCCCCAATTTCACATGAACTTTCTACATTTTTCAATTTCATAAAAATCCCTGTCACGAGGAACAAAGACTAATAAAGACGTGGAATGGCTCATTCACTCAAACGTTCAATCAGTAACGTACACTTGACAAGGAAACATTGCCAGTAGGGAGTCGGCATATCAAGTAAATATTGACAAAATTGTATACAGATTATTAGCTGCTAATGGATTATACAACGCGAAAAAATAGGGTACAAAGGTCACGTGTTCTCTTTAAGTGGTGCCACAAGGAAAAAGTAAAAAGCGAATATTTCTAATTAAATACTATTATTATTCTTGTATCCCTTAAATGAAACCAATCGTACGATTATAATTAATAATAACACGTAATCTTTGTATGCTGTTTTCACGCGTAATTTAACCCATTAGCAACTAATAAATAATTTATACAGGGGCGGATTTGTATATAGACTACGTAGACTGCAGCCTAAGGCGGCAAATTTTGGGCAAAAGAAATTTAAAAAAATAGCCAAATGTTTTTGCCTGTAACATTTTATTTTTTAATCGACAATAGTAATAGCATAGATTTCCTTTCTAAAATAAAATGTCTATATCTATTTCCCGTAACACCGAAAGTGAATGGTGATTTTGAAACACAGAGGCTTGAAATAACTTCCAATGTGTAGCAAATTACCAATAACTCATCCGTGAGTTCTCACATTGAGTCAATTTTTAAATTCTCCCAACTCTTTTAAATTAAAATATTTTACGATATTTCGAGGAAATGGTGATAGACGTTTGATATGACAGGCGATCAACCTATGTTCGCGAAATCTCCAAATCCGCCCCTGAATCTATATATAATTTTTTAAACAATACCAATATTTAGTTGATATGTCGACCCCCTATAGGGAATGTTGTAAATGCCGCGAATCAACTTTGAAATAATTAAACGAATATCTGCTTGCACTTCCCATAAGTCTAACATGGTCCACGCGGATCAACAAAATTCTTTGTTTCACAGGACGCCCGTGAAATTCACGGAGCTTAGGCGAGAATCGTTCAACTTCGAATGAGTCCGCAAGTCGTGCCAACGTGTGTAGGTAGCTCGAGTAGCTGCGGTCGAGGGAGGCTAGTCGGTTCGCCTCAAATTTCCGACATTGCACCTACCTTAATGTCGTTCCTGTGCGGATATTGGAGGTAACAGGTATATAGGTTGCTAGGTACGTTCTACGACAGGACCAGTGTTCCCGATATAACCGTGTCTGCCGTTCGTCCGTGAATCTGCCACACGTACCGGCACGCTACGTGCCCACGTGTGCATACACGTACGTGCACAGGACCGCAGACGTACACGGGCCTGGATAAGTGGTGGAACAGGAAGAAATAGAGCGTCGGGAAGAATATTACTGGGCCGCGAAAAATTGGGTTCCATGGCAGATTAAAATGTAACCTTCGCGCGATGGGGTAAGGATGGAAATGAAATTGCTATTCTGTGTGGGAACGACGTCTCCTTTAAGATTCAATGATATTTAACACGTCTACTTGTTTCATTATTGCGGAGGTAGGTAATTTCGAATCTTCATTCATCGATAACCTATTGGTTTAAAATTTCTGTAATTAATCTATGCTTAAATTAGGAAACGTCAAAGTGAGTTTAATTAACATAATCCCGTGGGAAAATACATACATACTTTTGGAACCTGAACTATAATAAGATATTTTTTTTTGGTTATAATATGTGAGGCATTGAGAGCAAAAACAGACTAACAAGGGAACATCCCGAACCAGAAATTCGAAAAGTTCTGAAACTATGTGAATATGTAGGGAATTTCCTCCTGATTATAACGCAAGTTTTGTTTGCTGCCCAAATTCATTCTAAGGGGGTGTACATGAACTGTTTAATTTTTTTATCAAATGATAAATCAAATTAAAAGAAGTAACTTTTATTTTGAAACTTTTTTCTATCTCTTACAGTTCGCGAGTTATAACAGAAAATCAGATAATAGCTGAATTTTCAGGGGTTAATTTCACCCAATTCGTGTAAATTTGGGCAGCAAACAAAAATTGCGTTGGAATAAAGAGGAAATCCTCTGCATATACACAAAGTTTCAGAATTTTTTGAAATTTCAAGTTCGGGATCTTCCCTTGTAAGCCATATTGAACCAACTAATTTGCCTATTTTATACGATTAGTACAGCCTATTGGAATACATTATTCCTACTAATTCAATTTCTCAAAAAATGTGGGTTACTCCGTTTTTGTTCTCAATGCCTCAGAAGTATAAAGATACAATACATAATTTCCAAATATATACTAAAATAAAAATGTATTTATAGAATTACTAAAAGAAAAAGAATAGAAATAGAAAAATGAATAGTGCTTTTTACGGCTTCTTGGTTCGTCTAGGTCGTAATAGAATGAATTAAGTTTGAAATTTAGTAACAGTTGCGAAATATTGTGGTGGGTGTTTAATCTTTGGATACGTATTGGTTTTTAATGCGAGTGTAAACAAAAAGCAAGCTACATAGTCCCTGGCACGACTATTCTTTCAAGTTGCTCCGTGTTCTTCTTATTGTTAGTAACGTCTCGAAAGAATATATATGAAATACTCTCAAATCGCTGAGCATCCCATGTGGAAACGTAAGATGAAGGTGCAAGGAACTGTCTATGGCTCAAAGTCACGGTTAATTGACGTGGAAATTGAGTCTAGCATGGCAGCTAGGAAAAACCTAACAGGCGAAAGCTGTAGGGCTGAAAGTCCGCTGAGAATTCAGACTTTTGTTCTCTCTTTTATCTTTCTTATCGACATGCACTTAAGTGATCGCCTCGATAAAACAGCGAATGGCGAGGGGAGTCAATCATACGTGTACTTCTGCAGAAGAGATTAGACGTGCGTAGTAAAGCGAAGCCGAAGGGATTTCATCTGTGATATATTGTGCTGCCCCGAAAGCGGACTCTACCGTTGCAATACTTACAAATTGAAAGGATGATTAATGATCACCGAAAGTAGTGCGAATACCATCGTTCCCAGCATTTTCATTCCAGCGTTGCACTAATATCAACGCAGACTTCCTGAAACTTTTCCAATTGTTATGCAAAAATGTATCAACCTTCCTATCAACGTTTCTTTACAACCTAATTGCAATCAGAATAACAGCGCACTGTATTTCATTAGAACGCAAAAGTTTGAACAACTTTACCACTTTCAAGGCATTTGTAAAACAGAAAAGATTGAGAAATATTCGTTGATTAAAAAATTAAGGTGCACGACGAACTGTATTCAGTTGGAAGTACAACCAATTAATTGTAATAGCCAACCAGCACTCACGACATATTACATCTATACGACACTAACACCGATCCATTCATCGTCGAAACCCTCCGAACTGTAACGCAAGAAACCACTTGCAATTAATGCAGAGAGGGACAAGAACGCATGAACAAGTGTAATCGGCGAATGAATGCATCCGAATAGGCCGCGGAGTAATTAATTAATTGCACGGAAAGCCATTACTGGCTCTTGACTTACGCGAATCATTATTCATTCGGAAGGGATGAACCGTGAGGCTTAACGACGTCCTAGTAACAATTTTCTTTTTCCCCGATAACGGCGCGAAACGGTAGGTACTCTTAAGGGACATTGTTCAGCGACATGTAACAAATGCTCCCCCTTTTTTCGCGCTTTCCGCTCTGTCTTTCCCGCGGCCACGCTTCGCGGCCGTTCCCCCGAAGTTCCATCGTTAAGCGAAGATTTACAAGTCGCGGTTAAAATCAATTAAGCGACGCGCCGGCAGCTTCATTCGATGCTTTGGCAGAGAGAATTCAGTTTCAAATCGATATTTCACCGGTTACTTTATTCCCTCACGTTGGTATGTCCTACTCACAATTTACCGCGAATTAGCAGAGGGAATATAACTTATTGTAAGATTTCTGATGAGATTTATAACAATTTGGCCGCGGTATTTCGCTTGTTAGCAAATCACTTAGGTCATTAAATCTGAGTTTCAACTAAAACTGACATTTTTGGGGCATGCAGTAAATACAATCATTATATATCTATGCATATTGCATTGGACAAGGTCTGCTTTCGCACTGTTTTTCCCGATGAGAAGAATTCGATGGACACCCTGGTAATTAATTAATGGAGATACTTGGAGAAATTCCTCTATTTTGGTAATGCACGACTATTGGGTGAGACATACGATCAGAAATTCTTTAAGCAAATCCTCTCTCTGGGAACGATATCTTCGTGACGTCTGACTAATGATCAGACTTTTCTACTTATTTTACTTCCCCCGAGTAGTTCCCTTAATTGGTTATAAAAATCATTGGTTCTCAAATGATTCTATCTATATATATAAATTTTCTCTCTCTATTTCTCTCTTTCTCATGGGTCAGAGTGTTCTCCTTCGCGTTTTTCACTGTATTAATTACTTACGACTAATTATAAGCAGTTTCAAATTAAATGTCTTTTAATAAAACAACGCGAGTGTTTCTTCATCGTTTAATAAGTTTACAACACTTTTCTGTGAAAGCGTTACTTAATATACTTTAAGCAATACAGGTAAATACAGAGATAATAATATACATTATTATTTTCGAATCCCTAAGCAGGAAATTGGTACAGAAAAACATTACAAGTTTCAATCCTAAGACGATTAAGGCTAACACTTAGATCTTAAGTAACAAAACGCCATTTTGGATGATCATCTTGAATGTGATTCAAGACGATTAAAAGCGTCTTGAGTCAAAGCCCGAAACTGAACAGATCCCAAAACGTTTTACAAACGCCTTGTAGTTTGCTGTCTTAAAGTCATGCAGGTCCTGAATGTTTGGCATTTTGCTTTCTCTCAAAGATAAATTAAAATACAGAAGACTCAACGAAATCAACGAGTAGAGTTAAGGTTTTCAAGACTGAATATTTTCAAGGCTTTCAAAATCTTTGAACCCATTTCACTCTCAAACTGCCAGAGAATTACGTATTGTTGATTTATTCAAAGCAGTCTCCGCACTAGTGGCAGCCACCTCTGGGCAGTGGGCACCTGGTTCCAACAATGTATAATTACCTGTCTCTCTCACTGATCGCTGCGTCTTCCCCTTATGATCTAACAGCCCTGACGGCCCTTAGTCGGGAACGCGCTTCAGCTCCTGTTTTACGAGATGTCCTTCAACCTCCTGCTTCCTTCGTTACCCGTTTAGGACGAATGACGTCCCAGGTGCCCACCCGCGGTGTCTGGAGACGAATCGGAGGAGAAGCAAAGGGGCTGGGGTTATCAGCGCCCTTCGAAAGCCACCAGCACGCCAGCGTCGAGAACACCCTTCTAATTGAAGACGTCATCTATTCGGTGGATAACGATTTAAGCTATCTATACTAGATTGCATCTTCCGTTCACAGCATCGCTCTCAAGAGACACCAGCCTGTCGCAGCAGTATTCTGACGTGTCTGTAGACGACGACGTTGTGCAAACGATACCAGCGTTATGGATTGGCAATTAAGAAGCGGTATTATGAAAACTGGAAATTATTATGATTTAGATAGCCTTACTGGTTGTTTGATAAGTGATTCTAGGTTGACTGTTGGCAAATTGCAGTGACGTTTTCTAGGAATCATATGGCGTATCTAATTTACTGGGGATGTTCGGCAACTGGGGAATTCAAAAGAGTTTGAAACATTGCAGAAATTTAGTTCAAGTGATCCTAACAACGTTATCATTTTTTGTTTCGGTAAAGTAGCAAATCTTTTTGAATTTTCAAGGTGCCGAACATCCCTTGTTAGTAAAGTTCTAAAGAGTTTCAGAATTGATATTCCTTTTATCATCGGGTGAAGAGTAAAGTCTGAAAGTTAAGAATTACTAACACTTTCCTTAAGTAGAATATCAATTTTAAACAGAACGGGAAATAAAATAGTTAAAAGTTTAAATTTACGCTGATCCAACGATACAGTGAGAATCATTAATATCCAAGGAAGCCAAATTATATGCACTTAGTGCTAATGTCTTCCTACGCTTGACCTGTATCGTGCACAAAGATTTATCCGTACTGGTCTTAAAATTGCGGAGTAAGATACTATAAAACAGCGTCGTTCTTTAACTCGCGAAGTATCAAGATTTAAGGCTTCGAGAAATACAGCGCGTGTACGCTACATCCAGCCATTACTTACATCGTTTGTGTAAATAACCGTAAACGGGTCAGTAAAATCTATATAAATTTAATAACTGCGTCATTCATTCATTGCGTGCCAAGCGTTGTACACGCAACACGCTTGTGTGCGCAACATGCGGCGCACGATCAATTTCACGTAACAAAATAAAAGTCTATGGGCTCTAGGAATCATATGGTTACGTTAAACTTATTATCAAGATTGTTACTATCAAAAAATACTCTGGGATCGGTTAATCGGTCAAAGAAGTATTAGTTACTTCTCGTTTCAATTCTACGTTGTGCAGTTTATTAAATTAAAAAGATAAATTAAATTAATGTGGGTTATTTGTGCACATCGAGTGAAGAGGGAGGACAATTTTACTCAGAAACCACTAACAATACCATTCTTCTTTGCCACTTGTATCCGGGAAACTCATTAAAATGTGACTTTTCATTAGGAAAGCAGAGTCATTGTGATATATTTTGGTGCCGTAAATCTCCACCTCCTTTATTGTTGGAAACTTGTTTAAGATAAATCAGAAACAACTGTGACAAATTGCACTTCCCTTATCGGGGGGCTGGAATTTCTGCCAGTTGTCTTAATACAACCAACTTCCGGTCCATTAATTACAACCATTAAATTGTATAGAACTAGTTGCGGCATGAATAAGAGGTACATAAATTAGTCACTACTCTTTAGAAGTACAGATTTATCTCTACAATGTCTTTAATGTTAAATTCTACCCTTAGTAAGAAATACTTTTGTAAGAATACTTCCGTAAGCTTCTTGAAAGTAAAATTTGAAATAATAAGTAGGTGGGCATTCAGGTAAACACTAAAGCACTCTTAAATCAATTCACGATTTAAAACATAAAATAGTGTGCAGTGTACAATATGGCCACGGTGAAAATTTAGATTTTATATATGGCGAAAAACAGTAAATTGCGATATTCATTTATAGAAAAATAATAGTTGTACTATATTCTTTTTAATTTCAGCTTTTTTTGTTCTACTTACGACACCTTACAAAAGTAGGAATTTCCATGAATTATCAAATCTTAGCTGCAAGTGATTTCTGATGAAAAGCGAAATTATTTAGGGAATAAATCCATACGTGCTTAATAATTTCGCGATTTTCATTACTATCCCCGAGCACTTAGAGTATTAAAATATTGACAATTCGATAAAGGAAGCTAGCTCTGAATAACGAAATAGAATTCCTCTGCAATTCTTAAGCCGCAAGTCTCGCTCGTGCAGAATTACAAAACCGTGTAAGTATTACCGGGAGTGCCTTGGAGAGCGCCTGAAGTGTTAATATCTCATTAGCATGAAACTGGGGACGACGAAAGTATGTGTTTTGATAAGCAACGTCTCGCGAACGTCTACCCGGCATAACAATTACGTCGGAAGTTGTGTATGTGCGTCGTAGGCTTCCCTGTGCACAGTTGCACCGGCGCGTTGCCAAGTTGACGTAAAGCGGATTAATGCATTCGCTAATGTCGCATCAACGGAGTCTTCCCGAGACTGCTGCCACTCCGAGCGACGTAGTCACTTCGAGGTATCAGGGGTAAGAAATTGCTTTTCCGCGTGAAAATACTTTCCACATTCTATATATAATCTAAAGGGACGGTTTTCGCAGAAAATAAGCTTATACATATTTTGACATAATACGATCGATTTGACGACGTGACGTCGCTAAGAAGATCTCTCGATTTACCCCCGCTGAGGTGTTCATATGACGTTATTTTAAAGGAACAGTGTTTCGTTGTATCTGTCAGTATAAAATCCTAGCATTTACCGCTACGGGGCGGTGCAAATCCAAGATAGCTTATAAAATATTTTAACTTCGGGCTTAGGTAAGTTTATACAGCAAAAATAAAGTAGGTATAGTAATATCCTAATATTTATGTGGTTGGTTGAGTATAATCATATTATGTAGTGTATTAAAATTTATATTAAGTACACTAATAAGTATATAATTAATTTTGAATATTAATAGTTTTTTTAACTTGAAATTTGGAGTGTTATGTCTGATAAAACGGAATAAATTGTAAATTTATTTATAATTTCTCTGGCACTAAATTAAAATTAAGTTTCTATTGTTTATTAAACGTCTGGGTTAGGTTGACATTTCCCAGAGTTAGAGGACGACTACGCGAAGGTGTCTGAATGAGGGACAACGTGGACCCTGTGTGGGTAGAGCTTACTTTGTTAAACCAAATTCGGTGATTTTGCTGGTACAATCCAGCATAATCCCTACCTGGGGGGTTGAACCTTCCCTAATAATTAGGGAAAGGGAAAAATCGTCATACGAAAAGGACGACGCAGGTGGTCGGCTTCCGCCATCAACGGGCCCAGCAGGCTGTGTAAACCGAGCACAAAGATGCCTTTAAAATTAAATAGGCTCACAGGGAAACTTGTGCTCGGGCTAAGAAGGCTGACGCCTTGAAATCTAAACATTTCTTTCCAGATACCAAACACAAAATTCCGTCTAAGGGTGGAACACTGATAGATCTCGTGCACCTGACGCCTGCAACGAGTGGAACAAAATTGCAGTAGCGGGGTGGGGGCTGACAGTTCCGTAGCATTAACGAAATAGGCTTCACTTCAGTTCAACTTAATATCGAAACGACATCGAATGAAACGAAGCTCGAGCGAGATGTGATCGTCGTAGAAAAGTCATTAGCGAATGCGCTGATCCGGTTCGGCCTGATTTCAGATCTGTCCTCGATATACATCGGGATAAAATTGAACCAGCGAACCGCGTCGCGTCATTCGTGGACGCGTTTCACGATATTAAAAGTAAATCCGCTTTAGACAGCGATTCGACGCAAATCTACAATCGATCGCTTGATTAATATCGCCGCAACTGTGAAAAACTTCGGTTTTCACTCTCGTGTCCGCCATGCATAGCAATCCATTTTCGGCTTGCGCGCACGCGCGTTGTACGAAGTTCGAATGGAACGAGGAGGATCGTTACTGCAGATTGCTTTTTATCGTCTACTTTTTCGATCGTCAAGGAATCTGGATGATAAAAATTTGAGAGACTTGGGGTGAATTGGTAGCATAAGTTTGGCACCCGAGGGAATATAAAATTAGTGGAAGGGATATATATATATAAATAGGAAGAGTGATTAAGAGGAATACTGAAATAATTTCCAAGGGCCAATGGCAATAATTGCATGGTGTGGAATAAATACGCGACAGGCAGTAATAACATCACGAAGAATTTTTTCCTTGAATCTATGTGTGTATGTAAATATACTGTATTATGTGTGATTGCGAGTGACAATCTAGTAAGTTATTTTAATATGTATTTCAATAATGTTAGACATTTTACGCTCGTATAATAACTGCTGTATAATTTATGTAATTAGATTCTCTAGAGTACCTACAGATTCGAAATGTATATAAGATGGCTATATTTTGCAGGTTTTACGACACTTTATCGAAATAACTCTTCCATTTAAGTAATTTCAAACGTTTGAAAGAAAACACCAACATTTCCAGTCATAAAGTAAAAGATTAAGAATTATTGTCATCTACCTACATTTCACTCGAAATCTACACTATTCTATTAAATATATATAGAATTTAGTACACCCCTGTAGAACATAATCATTCTACTTTTATCATTTTAGAACCACCTTGAGGCTGAGGAGGACTTCCGAAGAGGCACAAACGTTGCGACTGAAATCCAAAGTAAATCATTTGTAATTATATTTTGGAAATATGAAAAATAAAATTACAGCAAGGAATAATAAACATTCAACAAAAAGAGACATTCAAATTCGTACATTAGTTGTTGAAAAAAAAATCATGAAAAATGGGCCCCTTTTTCAACCGCCAAATTAGGATGGACCCTTAATGGTTAACGCCTTACATCTTCATCCGTGTAACTTCCAAAGACGTTACATGGTAAGAAGCCGAGATTACATTCCTTCGCGAACTTACAATCGCTTAGCAGTAATAACAAGTTAGCTACTGTGTAATAATAGTAACAAAGTAGTTGTACGTAGTTACGTACGAGGAGTTGCGAGTAACAAGTTGTACATCGTGCTGAGAGTTTCACTCCCGGTACTCAAGGATTGCATCCCTCACACTTAAAACTTGCATACCTCGATTTTCAAACAGTTCCGCTTTCCTAGCGGTCCTAGAACTTTGTAGGCACTAACTCCAACACGTTTTCAACAATTTCTTAACAAATTCTAGTTACTTGCATCGATTGTCTAAAGATCTGAATCGTTATAAAATATCGGTGAACACGTTTATCCTCGATACCTATTTTTATAATCTCCATCTCAATCTAATTGATTCATCTTAATCTAATGTTTGTTTTATAATGCCTCAAACGAAAGTTTCACTATACTTGGTCCTTTTTGTCTCCACGAGTAGCTTCTTTCACTTCAACTTGGTTCTTCTTGCAATATTTCTCTCGTTTATTTTATTACTCTGTGGCAACTTTTTACGTATATGTCAATTAGGCTTTTCTATAGTTCCTAATTCCTCTTATCTGACTCCATTTCTCTGTTAGCCAATTAGAAACTTGTCTTTTCTACAAGACTGATGTAGTAAAGCTATAAACTTTTAACGTTTAAATATTTCCCTGCATTTTCCCAATTCATTTCAAGATCACTTTAGATTCACCAAATGGAATACTAAATTTATCTTTGGATACATTACCAGAGGGTTATAAAGTATGATCGGTAATTAAATAAACCGTGATGTAATACAATACTATTATATTGAATACGTTTGGAAGAATGTATTCAGCGAGCAAATTCGATGTCCAAAATTTTCGGCAAACCTGTAACATCCAACTAGTCGAAGCTTCCACGGGGTCTTTCTAGGTACGAATAATGTTTATATAAATCGCAGCAGGAAGCATTCGTATTCCGCAGATATTTCGAAAGCAAGGGTGACTGCAAAGAGAAATGTATGAAGATTCGCGGCACATCCCCTAGGAGATTGAGCCCCGAGAACGTTCTCCCCGTGCATTTTCTTCCATGGGTTCGACGAAATGAAAAATATTGAACAGGCGAAGGGAACATCCTCCTTTGTTCCTCTCTGCCTTTTGCTTGATTTCCAGTGTTTTACTCAATACATGGTTAAACGTAAGTATCGATGGAAACGCCTAATGTGCCCGCATCTGACGGTTGCCAGTTTAGGCCGGAGCAGTCCGGTGGTTTCACGGCAAGCCATTTCGCAACAAGTAATTTCCAAGCAAATAGGCCTCAAGGGGAATTCCCTCGAACGATTCACGTCTGTGTCGATTCTTCCGCTCGTTTTCATTTTTATGATCATGTGGTGGTGTAAACTAGTAATAAAACTCCCTTAATTCTCTTTCTGCAATATTTATTTGCCATTATGAATAAAATACGTAGAGGTAAGAGTTGCATTTTTTTGAAAACTGGATAAAGCTTTCTGAACATGAAAATATAATTTGAAATAAAATATTACTGTCACGAAATTTTCAGAGATGTTCTCATATAAATTTAGAGTATTTCAGTTCAGTAGGTACTATTATAATTAAGTACTTTAAGCACTTTGTAAACTTCAAACGTAGAAAAAGCAAGAAACAATAGACCTAAAAAATAAATTGCAGAACGTAAAATATACAGGTACAAGACGATATAATAAAATACGACATACCCTTTGTAACAAATTGATCGACAATACTCGAAAAATCTATCTGAAGGAAATCCATCTATACCATTCAAATATACATCTCCAAAGAAAATTATGATTAAGTACAGGTATCCAAACACTACACTTGGTTCGTTTTTAGTAAACTACCTTTTCATTTCCTCCCCAAAATGGGCCCCTCAGAACGTTTGCCACCTGGGTCTTTTTTCTTAAATCCGCCACTGAATATACATATCATTTTACATTACATAGGTACACCTGAAGTATCTTGTCGATTTAAAATAATTTCAATCAATATCTGCCAACAAGTACACATAAGACTGTACGGTATACGTATACCCCACGTCTCTATAGTACACCTGATCCTTGTAACTCCGTTTAACAGGCTTTATACCGGCCAATAAAAAAACTAACATTTCTCACGTTACTACCCAATATACGCGGAAGATGAACATAGGTGGCTCGTGAAAAGGCA
This sequence comes from Andrena bucephala, assembly GCA_947577245.1. Classification (NCBI taxonomy): domain Eukaryota; kingdom Metazoa; phylum Arthropoda; class Insecta; order Hymenoptera; family Andrenidae; genus Andrena; species Andrena bucephala. Next base: position 91,414,540 of record OX387715.1, on the reverse strand, counting down.
ACTACGTAAGGCAGCTTCGAGAACGGAAAAATTGAGATGAAGGAAAGCTATCCCCCACCCCAAAGTAATCCCCGATACGCCATCCAGGACTGTCCAGAAAAAGCGTGTCAATACCGATACAGCGAAATCGAGGAGAATCGGGGGGAAATTGGACGCATCGTCAATTCGATACTCGTAAGCAGCAAGGATCCGAATATCGTCGAATTGTGGAAGGGAGACGACAACAGCGCAGGTGATACAATTTCCAGTTCCATCGTTGGGCGAACGGGGACTGAGACTTCACAATACTAATAACATGGATCGTATACCTGTGCGCGCTCCCTCCCATAACCCCTTGCGGCGTCAAAGGTAATGCATCCCCGGGTATTGGCTGCCTCTGGATATATAACACGGCAGAGACGAGAACGGCGGGGTGAAAATAAAAGGTCGCTTGTTGCTCTTTAAACACAGGCAGGTCCGGGAAATTTATTTGTTCCGTTTCGATGATCGAGCTCGTCCCTTCGTTCCGTCGTGCTCGGTAAGCAAAACTAATCTCGATAATCGGGGTACGGAGCCACTGTCCTGCTTTTTTTTACTGAATCCTACGAGTTGCTGCGCCCTAGCTGGCGGCTCGATTGTGTGTGCTTATGTAAAGGGACCGTAAAGGGCGACCGCAGCACTTTGATTTAGAATTTGTCGACTGTTATCGATGGCACCGCTATCGATACGAATGTGGCACGCAGAGCAACAGAATAATCCCCGCGCGTTTCGTTGGTGCACGGGGGCATGGAGGGATCGAAGAGATATTATTATTACTTTCTATACGAGCGACTATAAAGTTACTGCTTTATAATAGGATATGGTGTACTGAAAATGTTGAAACAGTGCGTCAAATAAATTTCTCGTGAAGCATGCTGTTGTTGTTTGCATAAAGCTATAACAGTAATTCTCAATCGGTGGGTCGCAACCCCCAAGTGGGTCGCGAAGTGTTTTCTGGGTGGTGGCCACGATTTTTTTATTTTTTTATTTTTTTTTTAATATTATCAAGTTAGAATTATATTCTGAAATATCTATTTTTAATGTGTTTTCTTTACCTTATTAAATTTACCTTATATGGGGCGGTGTCGCAGGTTATTTGCATATTATAATGGGGAATCGCGACTCAAAATAAGTTGGGAAACACATAAATCCACTTTCTTCAACATCGTCTACCGTGCTTTTATTTTTCAAGCATTTTTGAAACATAATGCTAAACGAAGAATCCGTGTTCTACATCCGCAAGAGCTTTCCCTGACTTTGCGTACGCCGATGTTGTAAGAATTAAACGGAAGTAATGCGACGAGCCGACTCTCGCGAATTTCGCCCCCGTGGAACATGAAAAATGCAATGCACAAGAGGGGGATGACGGAACCGTCATTGCTAGGGCGAAATTATGCCGCGACTTTCGTCGATTAATTATGCAATGCCGATGTTCCTCGGAACTTCTGCCCTCTACTTCTTTTCGCGGGGGAAAGTAAGTCCCTTAAAGTACGCTCGCTGAATCCATTCGATGCACTTAGGCAATTTTGAAGCCGTAATACGTCGGCGCGCGTGTGCGCAACTGCAGGAAACTTCCGGATGAAGTTTAGCTTTCACGGCAGCGATGGTAAATAAATGCAAATGCTTCATGAAATACGAGAATTCGGCTGTCTGGATTTTACGTCTGTTGAAATGACGTCCTGAATTTGTCAAACTGTTTCCACGACGGTCTGGCCCGGGTGGAGACAGTGTCGTAACTATTTTAAACCGGAGCAGGTGCCGTGAATTTAAGAAGCATTTTAAAACCACCAGACATTTCTAACACAACAAATTTGAATTTAATGTTAGCTAATTCGTCGAGTTTGTGACATAATTCCTACCTTCCATAATTTCCTTCTTCTCAACTTCAAGCTCACCATTTATTAATTGCCCTATTATTACGATATTTTCAGTTACTTATTCATCATTGCAACTGACGTAATAAATTAGTTACCATTATTATCGTTTAACTGTATTTAAAGAATTTCTATTACGACCACAGCTTTTGGAGTGGAATGATACGAATAAAATCCTTCTGTGTCTGTTTTCCTTTATTTGCACATAATATAGTACCTACGTACTAATGTATATATAAAATAAAGAAATTAGATATATAATGCACTATCGAAATGATCATCCATTTTTTTCACCGCCCTTGACATTGTTCGTCCCTGTTTTCCGTCATTTGTGAAATTGTTAATGAGTGCTGCGCTTTACGATCTGTATTTCTAATAAAATATCCACTATATGTGAAATGTTTGAAATTTGAGGCATCTGCGGCGCCAATGATATGATAAGTTTTAATCAATTTCACCGGGAGCATGGACGAATCGTGGGCGATAGCATCAACTGACGCGTTCTCAATTATTGACGATAATCAATTTCATATCGAATCAGTTAAAACTCATTAAACATCATTAATTTCACTGTCTGCTATACGGGTTAAGGTGTACCGCGAAAATTAATTTTGGGCTTTATAATCCCATGGGGACTTAGTCGAAAGCCCATGCTGTTTATTCACGATAGTCGCCTTCGGCAAACTACGCTTCATCTGTAGTCAGATGATTCCCACGGTAATGTCACCAGCCACACGTACCGATTACTTCGGACTTGTGGTCTATGGACGTGACGGTAACGAGCAGATAGCCTCACCCACGTCCCCAGAGGCAACGCGTAGTATCACATCCTCGAAGAGCCGTACCTTTAAGTAAACTGTGTGCGTTGACAGTGTTGCGCTCAATGAATTCGGGTCCAATCACTATTAGTCAAGTTATCTATTCTCAAGAGTGGAGTTTGGGCTTGCGAGGGAAGGATGACAAATCTACCTCTACGACCCTTTATGCTGACGGAGGAATTCGACGTTCGACACCCCGTATATGTCATATATCAATGCCTTAGTGGAATTTATGCCACTGCTCTTCAGTTACTCACAAAAGTATCGGCCCACCCTATATGTAACATATTTTCCATATTAAATCGACTTTAAACCAAGAATTCCCAATTTTAATTCACATTACTACAAACCTTGATTAATATACTTTCGTTTTGGGTGCATACAATTGAAAAATTCTACACAATTTATTTAAAAAGGTATGATCATCCGTGGAAGTAGCAAAGACTGTGCCAAAAAATATTCGCTCAAATTCAATATTTAATTTATACAAACGTAATTACAATAAAGTAACATTTGTCTAATATTCTGCCAATGTCACTGATTCAATTAATGTTCTGTCTCGTTCCATTCTTCTAGAAAAATTTATTTGAGCATTTCTTTGGTAGATGGTACTAACTAAAAATATATTAATCGGGGTGTATGCTAACGTAATTTATAATAGATAATTCTGAACTTAGCATCACATAAGGGGGGATCCTCGTCTAACAGTGCCAACAGTAACTGGGGTTTAAGAATTTCTTTTTAAAAAACTGTTGGTCATATTGGATTAAACTCTTTTGGGATATAAGGAAGCATCTTTAAACCAGCAGAAAATATTTTTTTTATGTCGATCCTTCTTATTATTATTTATTAATTATTGTGGAAACTTGTCCACCTCTTCGACGCTGTAACTCCTGTTGGCGGGGTGTGTAGCGCCTATCACAGTCATCTCATCGCAAAAAAAGTACAAGTATCTTAAATTTAGACAGTTTACGCTGGGATTGGTCCAGTTTAAAAAAAAAAAAATGAAAAATTGGAAGAGTTGTAGCGTTTGAAGGAAAAGGTAAGTTTTTTCCTTCGACAAATTTTTCATATTATTCTTTATATCGACAAAAAAAGTATCATAATTAAAAACTAAAATTAAAATTTTAGGTCCCGTCCCAGCGTAAATTATTTAACTTTAAGAGAATTTCCTTCTTTTTGCAATCAGATGACTGTGGCAGGTGCTACACCTGACGCCAACATCGTCGAAGAGATTCCACAATAATTAATAAATAATAAGAAGGATCGACATAAATAAAATATTTTCTGCAAGTTAAAAGACGCCTCCTTATATCCCAAAAGAGTTTAATTCAATATTAACAATAGTTTTTTCCAAAACAATTCCTAAATTTCGGGGGCTGTTATACGAGAATCCCCCCTTAAATAAGTGAAATATGTTATACGTATAGGGTGGGCGGATACTTTTGCGAGTTATTGAATACGTATACCACAGTATCAACTAGGACTCGGAATGTGCACTTCATACGCAAACGAAAACGAAGGAAGAATGGGGGTAGATTATACAGCACTGATTTAAGCCTCGGTGGGACCATCTCAAATTCTCCCAATTGCTCTTACAGTGAAGCCTCTTGCAGCACCTCCAAACTGGTGAGCAAGCTCGAGGACACTATACAGAATCTCTATTCCCAGTCTGGGAGCTAGTCCCAGGCCCTGGAGAAACGTTAACGAGCAAACAGGATTAATTTCTCAGCCGTGGCCACGAATCGTAAGCGTTAAAAGTTATAACACGCGCGACTCGGCGTAAATAGCAGTCCATAACGTACTTATCAACGTTGGCATCGAATGTTTATTGTTTCGCCGCTGCTGGCATGGTATTGACGCGGAATTGCGACACACAGATGGCGCTTTAAACGCAGCCTCATCAGCATAAATTCAGTCTAAAAAGTTACGGCCGCAATGGAAGCTCGCCGCATGGCATAACGAAATCACGTTTTCTTCCTCGGGCGACAAATTCTTGCGGCAAGTTTGCCTTTTTATCGGCTAAACTTTCGGGATCTTTCCTGCACAGCTCAGAAACTTCCAATGATGTGTCCCTCTCATTTTGAGACTTCTTCTTCCGAGACGGTAGCTGGAGAAGGGCATACAACGGCAGGCAGCCCGCTGTAACTTTGCGAGGTATTAAATTGAAAAGCGAAAGAATTTCTGAGATTATTAGCGATACCACTGACGAACCCCATAGGCTATACGGTATACCTCGCCACCGAGGGAACTCGATTCGCATTTAAAGTTGAAACGATTGGCATGTTCTTAGCGAAACTCACTGGAGTATGAACACTCTTTCTCTCAAGAGCGTTCGCAGACTTATTTTGGGGGAGGGTGGCAACTTTGGGGTGCCGGTGAAGAAAAATATAGTAATGAAAAAACAACCCTGGCGGTGACATCGACGAATCGGATCATGAAACACGCGGTACGAGTGGAGTAGCCCTCTTACTTTTTTAATCCATTTTGTAGTGCTAATTTAATTAAATATTTGAAACCGAAATTTAAAGATATTCACTTTTTTTAGTATAAACTTAATAAAGTTCAGTTTTTAAAAATATCCGATTTTTTTCATAAAAGACAACGCTCATACATTCTCTAATACTTCCGATTTCGATTTCCATAGAAACGTTGACTTTGTAATTCTGTATCTTTAGTTCAAGTTTGACTCGTTTTAATAAATGCTGTATTTATGCGCGTAGTCATATTGTAATCATAATTATTTTAGCAAATATTCTGTATTAAATTATATAATTTTCAAATATTTAAAAACCAAGATAGAATCATTTACATGGAAATTATTCGTTAATTTCTACGTGGTTCAAATATTTTACTAATAAATATTGAAATACAAATATGATAAAAAAGATTTAAATTTCACGGTTTAATTGCATTTTGCGGAAAACGTATATTATTCCTGACTAAAAATCCACTCCAATAATATTAAAGAGCATATATTCCTCGGCATGCGCTGATAATTTGACGTCACGTACAGCGAAATGCGAGTTACGTGTTGCTCGCCCAGTGCAATTAGTGCTGCGTTCACGTTCATTCCCGAATCTCGCAGTGTTTAAAATCGGACGTAAAATTCGGGATCTGGATTAAACCGCAAAGCAAGCTATATCGGAATAAATGTTAAAAAGAGAGCATGCACCTCGATGAATTTTCATTGTAGAAACGTGAGATAAAGGTATGAAATTAAATATCATTCAGTTTGTTCACAAACGCGTGCAATTAGCTGTGTACTGTTCGTTATAATCAGTACACGCGATATTAGCAAACATTTTTATAATTAGAATAGTGGAACGGGGATAACGTAAAGTGAATTTTAGTGACCTTCAGTTAGGCAATTTTGAAGCATACCTATTAATCAAGGACTGAAGCATTATGTTAAACGTGCATAAGTTACAATCCACGAATACCCAAATTATATGAATAGTGCAAATGTGGTGATGCCCCAATATTACAATAATATTTTAATGGCACAACATTTATCGAAAGAAGATTCGTAAAATTACAATTACTTACAAGACGTTCGATAGCCTCACCCCATTTGCAGCATTTCTCCTAATTTTTCCACAAAATATCCCCGCCTCCACTTTGAATAGCTAACAGAATGCTCTGGCATGAGCCATAAAATCACAAAGCCTGTAAATCTATAAAAAGTGTTGCCACGGTCATTAACTTCGTAATTTCATTGGCAGGTCGATGTAAACCGATTTTACTTTGCATGCATTAAACTAAAGTGCCCTCAACTATAAAACACAATCATTCCGTGAGTGAAACGTTCGATAATAGTTTGTTTTATCGCGAAAGCCAGTAATAATGGTCCGTACATAATTGCAATTTAAACGATAGCCCTCCACTGATATAAGCAGTCGACATCCAGAATGTCAGCACCCCCTTAATCCTTTGCGAATTTTATTTTCATAAATTTCAATCGCGTCAGAGCAAATGAATATCGTTTAGAAATGGCTGAAACATTTGCCTTCATTAATTAAATAACATGTTGCTTGTCGCTGAACAGTAACAAGCGATAATTAACGATAATCACTCGATTAAAGGATGCGATAAAATTGTATTTTCCGTTTCGTTCGCGTCCGTACGAGCGCGAGTGGAATTCATTTGACAGAGAGGGTGGCGCGTTATTATCTCTGTTACGATTTCCGCCGATCTCGACAATGATCGCGCTACATACGCATGCGCTCGCGATACTCGGCGAAATTCGCAACAGGAAGAAAAAATTCGCCCCTCGCTGGGCCCGTGGTGCGAAGCAGCCGTGCAAAATGAATTTATGGAGGGCTGGGGAAGAAGCGACAAAATATTTTGATAGCCTCTTCCGTAATATACTCGCTGTACACCGCGGCCAAGTATGCAAATAATTTCAAGTGTTTGTATTCCATTCAGGCATGGGCCGCGTGGTGCGGGCAGGGGCGGACAACTGAACAAAGGATAATGCCAAACTGTAACTGACTCTTGCGCAAACTCGTCGTACCGCAGACAAATTGTTCCGCGAAATGGTCTTCGTTGAGGCAGAAAGTTTTTGACGCCTCTTCAAAGGTTTATTTTGTAAAAAAAAGTGTTGGGACGTCATAACTTTCACGTGTGCCTTTGTTATTTTCAAAAGAACGATGCTATGCCAATAATGCTTACAAGTGTGTGTCATATATTAAGTGTGACTTAAGGTTAATTAATACGTAAATATTCGAAAGGAAAAAAGTGATTAATGTTACTTACACGAGTTAAAAGAATCTTCGACCTACTCTGCCTCTCTGTGCGTTGCATATGCAGCACTGGTACGTTTCTGATATAAAAATATGATTGTAAGGAAAGAAATTACAATTAATTCTATAAATTTTAGTTTAATTTGAATTTGGAGTTATGTGTGTAGCTGCCTGAGAGGCGTGGGAATTCTAAATGTCACAAACGCTGAAATTACAAAATCGTAGGTGGTATTTATATTACCTTTGACGTGAGAAATAGTAGTCGACTCTATATTTTTGTAAACCGGGTGATCCTCAATGACTAATGCATCAGGGAAGAGAGTGATCTGCAGAAGTGAGGAGAATACAATTTTTGGACGCGAGGTTTCGTTCCCAAGGGAGTTGATGATGAAAATTCTTTCGTATTAAACCCTCGACGGGCAAAGGTTTATCGATTCATTTTTGCATGTAGAAATCGCTCCACTCTGAAACGCTCCACAAATTTTGGAGTCACGCATGTGTGTGGCCCTCCCTCAAAATTACCAGAAAATTAATGAATAAGAGATCTTAACATCTCTATCTATTATTGGATTTTTGCTTGACAGATTATACTTGAAAAAATCTTGGAAACTCAAATAGTGGAATGTCACAATTTACAGTATCAGTAACACCAATATTTTAAAAAATATAAAATATTGATATCATTCAAAATAATCATGCACACAATCAAACTCGGCATTTTGACAAAACTATGGCACTCTACAAAACTATGCGGACATATGCACTCGCGTTTTCCCCTCGCGCGGTGACAATCCACATAATAATTTGCAATAGAGGAAATATTTGATTTATCATTGCCGACGGTTCCAATTACAAGTTTGGGACACGCAACGCAATAATAAAGACTATCACTTTATATAGGTCGTCAACCCTCGTCCAACGTTGGATAGCCAGTTGGAACACAAGCACGCGCTACCTGAGTTACTACAGAATCACGAACGAAAAATTACAAGGACGCGCTCGCGTTTGCGTTGGTGCCCGAAAAAGTCTCATTTATCGTCGCCGCGGTAAAATATCGCCGCGAGCGGGGAGGAAGCCGCAAAATATTTCGAATGTCCTGCTCGAAAAACGGCTCTCCTGCAAATACGAAAACGAGTGCAGTCGTTTCTTTCTCGTTTAAAAAGTGCGAGAAAGGATTGGGGAAAGCCACCTGTTTTGCGAAATTGGGATTCGTTGATGAAGACCGGGCAATAACTGATTTTGTGAAACCATTACATGTATGTACTAATTTAACATGATATCGTGTAAAAATGGCAGGTGTAAGTACATTGTGCCCGTTTTCTAAACACAAATACCTACATCTATTTCGGCTATATTTAAGCGATGGAGTCAGGGCTAGTTTAAAAATTGTAGGGCAAAATATGTCACGAAAGTACCTTATGCGAAAAGGTCTTAATTGTTTAGATATGTAACTTCATCATAGCCCTATCTCATGAAGCTACTTTACTAGTATAGCGTCGTGAACTTATTTAGTCACTCAGTTACATACCCGTCCTACAATTTGCCAGGTTTTAAAAAATTTATTTCCCAATTTCATAATTTCAACGTATCCATTTTGTAATTTTTAATGCGACGGACTGAAACCTACATGTTCAGAAGTACAAGGTGACTTCCGAAGAGGAACAATCGCGATCGGACAGAATTTAGCGAAAGTTAGATGCAACGACCATGAAGGTATTGCTTTAATCCGTCGAAGAAACTCTCGCGGATTTGTGCGAGCTCGTTGGCTCGAGCCAGCAGTGCCCCACGTGTGGACAAACTTAATTCCCACAAATCACGGCATCCTGTACTCGCTTATCGTCGGAAATAACCTGCTAATCCGGTAGGAATTACGGAACAAGGGAATATATAGGGGATGCGAGAAAATATCTGCAGCATCTTCACGGCGAATGTGCGGTAATGAGCAGTAAGGCACGCTTAGAAGATTGGAGTTTATGCCGCGGGTGTTTGCAGCAGGATACTTTTAAGAAAAACCTGGAAGGTCATGAGTCAATCGTCTAAGGGAGTAAAAGCCTTGAAAGTTACCCTATGTCATAAAACTTTTACGCCCCTGTTGAGCACGTGCACTTCCAGCATTTTACCTCTTCGCCTTTCCTGGCAATTAACTTATTACATATACACGTATAACGCCACGCAGGTAAACAGTATTCCTAGTAAATATAAATACAGTCCTTACAAGATAGTACAACACTGGGGTCCTCATTTTCCTATCATTTTGGTAAAAGAGGAAAATATGTATTAATTATAGAAAGACTATTTTGATTTATGAGTTTTCAAGGGGTGTTGAAAAAATGCGTGTGTTGAAAAATGAATTTTTCAATACTCTAAAAAATGCTGTTTTGAATATGTAGTAGGCATACGCGTGGCATTTTCGCAACGGCCTAGTGTGTGACTTTAGCACATAGGTGGCGTCTATTTATGAGTTTGGAAGACAGAGACCGTGCAAAGTCAGTGTAGCCGTGGTGGTTAAGGATGTATCGGACGTACAGTATTAGACAAAACTATATGAAATTTGAAATACTTGAATATCTACGTCTTACGCATAGTAAATCTGAATGTAAGGAACTCGAACGACAGTTGGAGTCTCATTTTTACTCCTAGAAAGGTATTTTTCACTTTACAAATGCTTTTTCAACCATTATTTGCTAAACTTTTGGCAGTGAAAATGCCCTGAATTCACAATGTTCTCAAGTTATAATTTATTTCCTTAAAATGGTGTAGTGAAAACAATTGAAACTCGGCAGATATTTTCATCTATCCATATACTACATATAAAAAAAAATTGAACACATTGGTACTATTTCTTCAATATTTTTTCAGCTGTTTTATCTGTCAAGATCGTCTCTTTCCATAAGAGTACGTGTAAAATCAGTGAAAATTAAAATCGTTATAACTCAGCAACCGTTTAGTGAATTCGTTTAAAATTTTTGGAGCTCATCAAGAAGATTAAAAGGAACAATCTCATAAATTTTCATCAACTTGGTACCATTTTGAAGATAGGTCCGATACATCCTTAACGCTGCTGATCAGTACTCGGACGGCTCGGGTTGGATTCCCAGCGCCGTGGCTCTCTATTTCCGGCTCCTATAAATAAAAAAAAGATTTTACCCTGAGGGTGTTTCCTTGTAAGACAAAAATTAGTTCACCTGCGTTAGACGGATTTATACCTCTTATTTTCTTGCTTTGGTTCGTCCCCTGTAATGCTATAATTCCCCAAACTACATAGGGCCATTGCCATCATATGCTCCAAATCCAACGAAAGGGACAAGCACCTGAGGATAAGGTAGAAGTTATAGCGGACATTATTTTTTTATGTGGAATCCTATAAATTGACCCTGGTAGTTGCCTTAACCCTGTTACGATCTTTAATTCAACGACATATTTAACATAATCTCAAAGAACAGGAAGCACACATATTCATAACAACTTCCTCACATTTTTCTCAAGATTCCAAGTTTCCAAAGAAATAAGAGTGCACAGGGGTGGAAAAAGACCCGAGTACAACACAAAGGTTAACTAGGTACGTTTGCATGTGACTCGCAAAAATACGAAATAGCGTGCGATGATACGCAGCGTCGTGCGAGTGATTTCTGAAGTGAAACTGTGTACACTCCGGCTTCATAAAGTAGCTTTATCTAGATCGCTCTCGGAGTTACGGGCTGAAAGTACGAGCTATTAATTCGCGAAGCGGCGCGGGAGAACCGTGTCGACGAGGGTGGGTCTGACAACCTTCTGAGAAATGTTTATGCTCTCACCAGTCTATTAGCAGGCCCGTGTTCGCTGCTAATAATCGTTCCAGTGGTACCAATCACCGTGTTTGCCCGCTGCGTAGCTGGTCGCGAAGTTTGAGTTACTCCTAGGGGTAAGGTGTCTTAGTAACTAACCTACATAGGGAATGAGCATAGCAGGTATAGTGACTAACATCAGGCCGACTCAAGTGTCATGTACAAGCAATATCCTTGAGGGTACAAACCACTAAACATGCTCTGGCCTATTCATTACAGGGCTGCATTTATTTGGTCGTATTCCTGCAAACCCTAGAAGCTTGCAACAGTAATATCCATTAAGTATGCTGAATTGACCCTTGTACTCCTGAGTTGTCTATAAGATATTTAATGGCAAGCATCTTGATAGCAGACTTAGTTTCGTTCTGGTCACATATTTTACCTGAACGCATTCACTGCAGTGTTTCTTTGTCGGAAAGCAAATGCCAAGCCAATGAGGGCAACAAATCTTATTAATTTTTTTTTCTCTTTACTTTAGCACACCCAATTCTAACTTTCTTGTTTAGTTTCTCAGAGGCGTATTACATAGTGTACCTGTCCTATACTTCACTCATGATATTTTCAAAATACAAACAGATGTTACACAAGTAGTATTAGGCACTTCAACTTCAGATAATATTTTCCCAGCTTTAGTAGAATTAGACAACAGGCGTAGTGGAATGTCAATGTTTAAGTTATGGCATTAGTCCGTAACTAAGTAAACGGCTGTGCTTCTAAAGCGTATTCTGCTAATAAGTAGCATTAACCATTGTTCAGGTGTCTTAGTTAGTTTGGGAGAAACTAGGAGCAAGTACTAGATAGCACAACACTCCGCCATATATTCAGTAAACACACACAATGCGCAGTCGAACTCCACCGTAGCTTATTATGTAACTAATAATGATATTCGATATCTTCGCGGAAATGTGATGGTCGATCACTGTACAATACGAATGCTGTCTGAGGGTGAATTATACAGTGTTATTCGCGAAATTCGAAGTGTAGAATTTCTTAAAAATCTCTCACTTTTCCTTGGGAAGCTTCTTCCATTTAACATTGATTATCCCTACATTGATTTACCTTTTATCTTATAAAACGAAACTATTGAAACGTAAAATTATTCAATTACTTTTCAAGTTATTTTTTAAAGTTCTCACGTCTCAAAATTATATTCTTTGTTCATTGCAATTAAATGTTGAACATTAATATTTGCAAATAATATTTATAAAGTTAGAAACTGATCAGTTGGGTACACTTCGGACCAAGTTTCAAAATGCTCCAAGGAAGACACACTAATATTGACTGCAGTCGTCTTTCGGGAAATGGATGGCGTACCAGGTGTCCATTTCCAAGATTATCTTTGGACTTTCGAATAGTTAAGACAAACTACGGTGTGTACGTACTGAGTTAACACGAACAGGACCAGAAGTTGAAACGTGCTTCTCGAATGTGTCATCTTTCGAATTGTAGGTTGGACAAGCTGTTAAGTGAAAACACCCCCCTCTCTTCTTGGGTGTAACTGATCACTGTTTTCTTATATAGACACGACCATAATAGATAGTGAAAGATGACCGTTGGTTAAACGATGGTGGCACCAATGGAATATTTGACTTTAAAACAATAAGTAGCTGAGTAGATGATTCTTTCTCGAGGATCAAGATCTTTTTATTAATAACTAGGTACTATTTAGTAGAACATTGAATCCAACAACAACGTTTTAGTTAAAAATTATATGTTACACATTTCATACCTAGATTCTGTGATTCTTATTCTTTTTATTCGAAAGAAGCCAAGTCTGTGCGATACAATGTTAAGAAATAAATTACAAATTGATAAAGTGATGCATGTACACATAAAATTAGCTTTAAATTACACGTTCCATTATTTTTTCGGCTGGACTGAAAAATACACTGATATGTAACAACAGATATCTTTGAAGAAATTATGTATCAAGGATAAGCTACAATTTGTCACTCTTCATATGTACATAGTATTAAAAATTTTCCTGCAGGTTGAAAGAAAAGTAAGAAATGAAGGGTCAAGATATAAAAAAGATGTAACAGACAATTTGTAATCAAATTGTTACTATAGAATTGGTAACAATTTTTAATTCAATATTCGAATTCAAATTTCCTAAAAACTATTACCCTACTATTATGATAAAAAAAGTGAAGGTGAACCATGGTCCAACTTAAAAATCGAACAATCGTATCGTCTAAAGAATTTCTATCCTCAAGTATCGACTATCGTAATATTGTGACCAGAAATTTCCAGTATCATTTCTTTCAATTTCGTCAGAATAAATTTAAATCGACGAGTGACGTCACTGATAGGATAATAGCATAATTTGAGTGTTAAAATGTTTAAATATTCATGAATACGAAGTATGTCCTCGTCCCGGGGATTGGAATTGATATTTCTTAAATTAACAGTCCACGTATATTTCACTAATGACATTTCTGTTGAAAGTTGAAGTATCATTGAAACGATTTTTGATGCACATCTAGAGGGATCAGTTAGCTGCGACGAGGCATCTGCAGACGTTAATTACCTTACTTTTAAGGCTGTTGGTTAATTAACAGATATCTGGAATAATAACGAGTGTCCTCAGCCTCATGGAACTGCGGTGCTCCGATATTCGATTCACGGATTCTCTTGAGATACAATTTTATACAGCATAATCTTGCTTAAAATCGACGGACCCGGTGCTCCCATTTTGGAGGAAAAATCCTTGTGCGTAAAGCAGGTTTCGCTTTAAAGTTTCAGGAACTCCTCTCCATGCCGACGATAAATCTTCAGTTTCACGGGAGAGCCTTCCCCGCGAATTAGGATTCGACTTTTAGGCCCCTCAGAACTTCCACTTGATCGAAGATAAATCTTAATTTCGTGTCGAACTGCTTCTCGTGGATTAACGTTAGGTTTAAAAGCGTAGCAGCACTTGATAAACATTTATTTCTATTAGCAACGCAGAATTCTACATTCTGGTGCAACTTTTGTTACCAGATCCATGGACCATTGTAGATTTGTCTTAATTATAACTGATAGATTATATAGGTACTATTTGAGCTTTAAGTATCCCAGATACTTTCAGCAATAATTATTAAACTTTAGCAAAAGTTTGTTTAGGTTACTGCTGCATTCGTCGAAATAAGAAGTTATTTCCAGATAATTTATTATTTATATAGCTACTTCGAAATGTCAGTATATCATTAATCTTCTACGCTGCAAACTTTATGTGGCAACACAAATTAGGAACATCCCCTTGAATAAACCAAATGTGAGGCATACAAGTACGTCCTCAAACATTAATTTCAAAATCAGTTTATGGAAAAAATCGTATGGTTCTGATAGAAAGAATGAGTTAATGCGAAAAAGCGAAAAGGGTGAAGATCATTTAGAGCTCTGATAGAATATGAAAACGGTAAACATGTTTTTTCAACACCTGCATGAAAATGGGTGTTTATTTACGCCTGCTGTGCGGGAGCAAAATGACGAATTTCAGACGTATTCGCGTTTTCTACTTTTCTCCCAAAGGAAAAAGATCTTGCGCGCATGCGTATTCACATTTTTTACTTTGCTCCCATTGCTGAACTTTACTGAACATGGCGTTACCCTGTGGTATGAAGAATCAATTGGTCGACTAATCGATATCGATTATGTGTGTTTATCTTGACATTAGAACCGTAACAGCACCTCTTTTCATTCGAAGATAAAATGAGTGATAATGAGAGTGATAGTGATACGGGATACCACACGCCGCCCCCGATATAGCAGAAGCTGCAAAAACGATTGAGGAAAATTTGCTACCGTTGAAATCGAAAGAAAAGTAAACGAAGTACCTACAACAAATTTATGGAGTGGCGAGATAACGAAAAAGTGGAGTCTTTATCGCAAGCAGTGCTTTAATTTCTTTATTTTTATTGCAATAAAAACACAATCGAACGTGCATGTTTTTTTTTTGCGAATCGCTCGGCAGGCTTTCAAAAACACACCTTTCATGCAGGTGTTGAAAAAATTATTGTGCGTGACAAGGGAGAGACGCGATTTTGCCTCGCGTGAAGTGTTACCCTCGCTGCGCTCGGGCAGCAAATTTCACGCTCGTCAAAATCGCCTTCTTCTCTCCCTTGTCATGCAATATACTATTACCAACTTTAACTTGATTATTACGTAATCCTGCTACAACGTTTTGTGGACAGCATCGGTGCTTTACATTACTGGTCGCTTGAACAAATGTCCGATGGTTGGGCAAAGACAAAGTTTAATCCTTTGCAGAAACCACGGACAAGTTAGGGGCGTTCGAGTAGCCGCACCGGCGTTAGAGGGTTGCTCCCGTGTCGTAATGGTTACTCGATATAGTTGACATCGTGTGCTTTCACGGGCCTTTGTCCGAATATTAGAGACAACCAACACGTGAACCAAGAGGGCGGAGGAATTGCCTCATTTAGAATAAAAGCCCAATTGATTTGAACTACTCCGTAATACATTCCTTCATAATTCGCCTATCTTATATAACATATTCCTAGATTGCGTTATTGAATCGGTAGAAGACTGTATTAAACAAGGCTAAAAGAGGAATCGTTCCTTAAATTTACTATTAAATAATCTTTTTTCGATCAGGTCACTTAATTGTCTCAAGTTTCCACGACGCCTGAGAATTGGTGGTGACATTTAGCCTCTATCTTACCACACTGTGCGCCGTCCAAGAGCACTGAGGAGCGCCTTTTCAAATAACTTCAAACGGCGCGCTGGCTGAGTAGCAGTTACGGTGGCGCTAGTAGCTGATACCCTAATAGAGTCGTTCAGCGGCTCACGTCGCGTTATTTTCAGCCGGTGCGGTT
This sequence comes from Andrena bucephala, assembly GCA_947577245.1. NCBI lineage: Eukaryota > Metazoa > Arthropoda > Insecta > Hymenoptera > Andrenidae > Andrena > Andrena bucephala. The sequence continues at coordinate 91,398,444 of OX387715.1, read as the reverse complement.
CCAAGCCGCCTCGAGTTTCTTGTTCCACGAGGAAGGAGGGCAGCTCGTTGGAACAGCTTCGCAGAGCGGGGAGGGTGTCGGCTGGTTGTGTGAGTTGACCGCCGGCAAGGGGGAGGTTGTCGCCCCAGGGACCCGGAGCCGTGGAGACATTAATTACTCTTATCTGTGCAAACAGTAGGTCCGTTACAGGCAACCGAGGTCGGCTCCGGAGACTCGGCAACTCGTCCGGTTAGTTGCGGCCTGCCCTCGTTCCGCAAGCTCTAAAACCGCGTCGCTTTCAATCGCGCCACCCTCCCCCTAGCCTGAAGATACCAGCCTTTCGACCCCTGCCCCGCCCGCTTCCTCCATTCACGGGCACCAGGCTTTCGTGCGACGAAATACGAGGCTGGCCGCGGTTAAACGAGCCGTACCCACCAGGCAAGCCGAGCTACAGGCGAATCCAGCGGCGTAGAACGGGATCGTGTGTCAGCACCCAAAGGGATTAATCTGTCTTCCACGCGGCCTTGAGTTGTTCCACCGGCAGCCGAGTGACGCTGATGGGACACGCTTACGGGACGTTAAACCAATCGCGCTTCTGTCCTTTCAAACACTTCGCGATGTCTTTCTTACGACGTTCATTCAAGGATGACGATGAAATTGTTCTGCTGACGGAAGGTGGGTCACCCGACGCTGGTACGATGTAGGAAAACACTCATGTTTTAACCAAGCAGTCAAACTTTCGAGACACGCTTCTACACTTCGGATGAGACTACATGAGATGGGTCCGCGAATATCAGAATTATGTTGCAGTAAAAGTCGGAACCAAAGTCTGTCGGAATGGTTCATCGTGGCCTTATTTATATTCTCGAATGGTGGTTTCGTGTGCACTAGGAATTTCGAAAAGTAGGGGTCCCATTTGCACCAGAAGTTTCTAGAAACTTATTCTTAATATTATCATGTGTAATGCTTCTATATTGATTAGCGGCTTAGATAATCTTAGTCGAGGAGGAAGTAATTGGAGTTTCAGTCCTTTTTGGGGTAACGCCAGTGAAGACGGCACATCCTTGTTGACACAAGTAAGGGTCCTCTCTATAAGTAGTAGTGGTTTGCTGAAGGGTACGATGGATAAGAGCTGATGGCAGTTGCATTCGGAACAAGTCAGTCTTTCGTTTTCTCATTCGGAATACTTACACAGTTATGCAGGTTCTGACTAACTCCTCTACAAAGAACTAACTCTTAAACTGTATAGACATAGTTCGAGGAACTTCTTTCTTAAACACTCGGTACTTCAGGCTCTGTTTCTGTCGACATTTTGTATGATCTGAAGCAAAGATACTGTTGTAACTTATGCTTAGAAACGACACTGGAATACATTATAATTTGAAACTTAAATAAAATCGACTTACGGCGTTTCTAGCCCGAATGTGAACAAAAAGTAACAGCTTCGTAATACGGGTTAAGGGGGGGGGGGGCTATTTAGGACGCTAGAAATAAGGTGTTAATAGGGATTTTTTTTATAAGAAACTGTTAAGCGGATCTTTTCCAAACTTTCTGGGTATTTTTGTTCACATTCAAACAATAAAAATTAATTTTTTCGTTGCAACGTGTTCGGTAGAAATGGAGATATATGAACACGTTCGTAGGGACTCGCGCGCCGGAGTTGCAAATTTGCGTTTATGTTGCAGGCGCCAATTCTTCCCTGAAATAAAAGAACCATGGATTTTCTTATTTCTAGTATAATTACATTGTCGATGAACCTATCAAACGAAAAAAAAAGTTAAAAGTCGGCAAATTGGTGAGACTTCAAAGAAAAAGATACGATTCTGCCCCAAGATATTTCGTACTATTTGTGGGAAAGGAGTTGTTCAATTCAATTTATATATCAAAATTTTAAGTCCATCGACAATGTAATTATACGAGAAATAAGAAAATCCTTGGTTTTTTTCAACATAATCGCAAATTTGCAACTCCGGCGCGCGAGTCCCTGCGAACGTATTCATATATTTCCATTTCTACGGAACACTTTGTAACGAGAAAATTAATTTTTATTGTTTGAATGTGAACTAAAATGCCCCGAAAGTTTAGAAAAGATCCGCTTAACAGTTTCTTAGAAAAAAATTCCCAAGTATCACCTTATTCCTAGCGTCCTAAATGGGGCTTCTCCCTTAAGAGATCTTGTGATCTGGATTTGGAACCCTTAGAAGAGTATCGTTTACACCACTTGAGTTTGCTTCAATCGACGACGTGAAGTTGCTACCGATATTTTTGCTCACGCTCTTGGAATTTAGAAGTTTGGGACCATTTATAGCCCAGACAAATGATAAGTAGTTTCGTTAAAGCCGCCGCCTTGTTACGAGGGCGTAATGCCTTTCCTTCAAGCTAAAGAGAAATGGGAAGTCTGTTACAGAACAATAGATTGCTTTAGCGCCGCAGATTGAACCCCGGAAATGCAATTCCAGCTGTGTTTTTGCGATAGGTGGAATTGCATTTCGATAGGAATCGAAGACGAGTGATAGGAAGCTTCTGTGGCTCGTATGTGCCCCTCTCCAGTCGTCAATAAAAACGACGAAAAAATTCAAGAAGAGAAACGAATTGTCTGGTCAGTGGATCGTTCCCAACGATGGCCGTCGGAGCTCTTTCGGCGGAAATCCCTTGGCTGCACAGTCGTAGCTCAGCTGGAGGCTGACCTATTTGGCCTGAGTTTCCACAGTGTGACATCGCTTAAGCTCAATTTACGTAATATCGATGTAAGGGCGGGTCGGCTGAAGCGGAACTAAGACGGGGCAACTACTGGAAGATAGAGACGACGCAATGTAGCGCCAAGATATGAGGATGAAGGCGGTGGAATTATGGTAAATAGAGCAAGAATGGGTGAAAAAGGGACGAAAGGTCTAAGGAGTTGTGAAAGCTGTAATTGGCAACCACTTTCTAAATCTGGTACAGAATTGAACCGTGTGTTAGAATTATGAAACTATTTTAGAAAAGCCGTCTATATAAAGGGGCGAACGGGTAGCGTGCTACGAAAACATATACAGGGTAAATACAGAGACGACAGGGGCGGGAAACAATAAGGGGTTACATACACCTAGGACCCCGAAAGAAGGAGACTTTTTATGATTTTTTCTTACCTATATTATTTCCTTTTTAAATTTACAGAAAATAGAATTGATCTTCCTTTGATGTTGTAGCCTCCGCGAATTCTTTATTGAAAAATCTTAATCGGAAACTCGATTGTTCCGACCATTCTAGGTGTATGTAACCCCTTAACGGTTGGAAACGGAACGAAAGGGGAAACAGAAGAAGCGCGGGAATTGAAAGAAATATTCGCGTGGCGAGTAATGAAGAAAGGAGCGAGCGAGCGAACGAACGAGCTGCAGAGAAGCGCGCAGGAAATGAGGGAGAATAAAGAGCAAGGTGAAGGCGAAGGGAGCAGCGCCCGGAAGAGGGAAACAATGGAAGAAAGAGATTTACAAACGAGACCGGCTAAAGGGGCAAGACAGAATCAAGGAAAACAAAAATGGGAGCAAAACGAGGCAAATGAAACACGACGGCGGGGCTGGCGGGGCGGGAGAGGGGAAGGAGGAAACGACGGGGTGGGCGTCCTCGAATCAAGAGGATTCAGGAACGACGTCGATGTAGCGCGTCGTCTAACACAAGAGCTCTAGGTTCTTAAGTCGTTCCCCATTATGATGCCAGCAGCGCTAACTGAATATTTCAGCGATACTTTTCGATGTCCCTGCCGCCTAGCGTCAGGACTGCCAGGTCGCGTCCCACTGGCGCGTACGTATGCATGTACACCCATACACAGCCTACGCGGTGCAGCCAGCATCGCGCGCCGTCGGCTGCCACTTTTCGTCGGCGAAAGCTCCTCCAAAAAGTAGCCGCCTCCTTTCCTCCCTTTCCTGTATGGAGTTGCGGTGTTTACGCGAACCTCTTGTCTCATATCTCGGCTCGTTTCGACGCCAACGACGTTTGTGACGAGCCAAGCACATCCCGCCTGTTTCTGTGAAAGCCTCACGAATTTATGAGACGCCCTCGTGATTCGGAAAAATCCTTTGGCCTCCCCCGAGTGCCACTTACCGGGTTTACTACTCGAGACCGCACGAATTGAGCCGTTCCGTCGAGGCGACCGTCTCCAGGCCACGTATCTGAATGTCTTTGAACACGGGCACGTATATTGAAACGGCGAGAGGTTTATCGCGAGCACTGCCGATAGTGTATCTATTTAAATGAGAGCGGGGTTAGGTGGCGAATAAGAATGGGCGAAGTATCTGAGCGTGTTTTTGTTTCACGGATGGGCACCTACGTGTGTCGATACGTAAACCGACTTCGAGTTTCCTTTCACGGCTGGCGGAAGATCGAAGAGGTCTCCGTGTATTTTGAGGAATTTAGGAATTGCAATTCAATTTCTACTTGACTGCCAGTGAACCGATTAAGTAGAATTTGCGATAATCAATTCACTCACAAAGAACGACAGTCGTAATACTAGTATTTCATAACGGGCCGTCCTTAAATTACGTAAGGGTAATTTTGGAAAATTCTTACCCCCTCCCTCCTCCAGTATAAGATTTAGTAAAATTTTATATTCCAACCCCCTCCTTGTGTAATATTTTTTACACTTAATTTTTTACACTGTCGATGTATCAATTATGTTACGTTGCGCAATAAATCGTCCAAATTGTTCCATCGTTCCAAATCATTCAAACATAAACGAAAGAAAATTCATTAAACAAAGAATCGAATCAAACATGAAAAGTTATTACCAGGAAGTTGATCAATTGAAATACACCAATATGCGATACATTTTTTTCATTAAAGATACTTTAAGTTGTACCTACATATGTATTTATAAAAATTTCAGACACTGGACGAGTTTAGTTACTGGTCTATTAATTAATGTTGCAGCTGCTCGAATACAATATCGGATCCTGAACCCCCTTGATGAAAATTTCATTGAGAATTTTATGCTAATGATGTTTCGAAGTTTATGTTGCTAACAAGGAAACATATCGATCCCACACACGCCAATTTTTATGAGACTACGCAGATTTACAGAATAATGAAAAATATTTTACACGTGTTGACACGTATTGGTCATCAACCATGTTGAAGGGGTGTAAACAGCCCCTAAAGTTGGGGGTCGAGAACGTATTTTCTGGAATATCTCGAGAACTACTAGACGTAGGACAATTTTGTTTTTAAGTTTGAGTTTTTAAAAGGTGGATCCAAGGCTCTGCTCGGTTTTTAGAAATTTTCTGAAAATATGCCTTCGACCCCCGACTGTAGGGGCTTTTTCACCCCTTCAACATGGATGACTGCCGATAACAAAAACTACGTGTCAAATATTTTTCACTATTCTGCAAATCTGCAGAGTCCCATCAAAATCGGGTTGTGCCGGATTCGATACGTTCCCTCGTAACTATGAACGCCGAAGTGATTTCGTTAATACGATTTTCTTATTCGTGGCAAGAAATCTTTTTTTTTTGAATGGAGGCTTCGGGGCTCGAGTTCCCACATCCGGTTACGAGTTTCCTGTTGCAGTATGCGGCGCGTGCTGCGGTGGAACGAGGCATAGAATGGAAAGGTGGAAATATGGCGAGCCTGTGAACTTGCATAATGTATAAGGTCGTTGTAAAAGTAATGGGAATTCCGTCAAAACATAAAATAGCAAAGAAAAGCAAATAATTTACTTCATCAATGATATATTACACGCTGAAAGTGTCATTATTCCGAGAAATCTGTGAAGTGCTCTACCAAGTAAAGACGAAACGCTGATTTTCTTCCTGTTTCAAGTAACTTTATTATCATCGCTGTTAAATTTTTCTCGGCTCGCAATTTAACTAAAATTTAAAAGTTCGTTAATTTCAGAATCTTCGTTAAATGCATTAAAAGTTTTAACCAAGTCCGTCCCTATACGCATCGTTCACCATACCCCTTATAAAAGTCGTGTTCTTCCCTTAACGGTTCATTTAGCTGATATCAAATTATAATACCACTTTGCCATTCTTACTGCCTCCACTTTTGGCCACTTAAATGACGTCAGGTTAAACAACGGCAAACGGCGAATCCGGGGCGGTCGGCGTATTAACCAATTATTGAAAATAATGACATTATCGGAAAGCAATTAATTCGCGTGGACGACTTTTGCTCCGTCCTGGCATGTCCTCATTAATGAATTCGTCGAGGTCGTCGCTAATTAGCCCGCCAATGTCTTTCCCCGGTCTCACAATTACCTGGAAACAAATCCGAAGTTACAAGTGCGTGCTTAACCGGAAAATCAACGAGATGATTGTTAATTAAACCGAGCCAAGGTATGTTCGGCGCGAGGCATGCACCGCGGCCACGTTGAAATATTCAGTCCCTTGAATATTCCAAACTTCTTGAACCTCCGTCGCCGTAGGTGCATCAATTTTTACCGAGGCGATACGTAAATTTCCTACCAGGGTACTTAACGCCCGTTCGAAGCCACGGTGGCCTGTTCTTTTCATTTTTTACGCGGCGCACGTACCACCCTTGCGAGGCGGGTGGGATCGTTGAACGCGAAACCCTTCGCCGTTATGTTCGGGGTGAAACGTTGAAACATTCGACCATCTTGTCACGACCGCTGTCTCGTTACGTCGATGTCGAGGGGAATATTAATCGACCGAATTAAACTGGAATTAATTCACTAGCTTGCTCGATATTGCTACGCTTGTGGGAATACGTTGCACGCGAAATTAACTAGATCGATGAACGACATAACCTTCCCTTATTTCTGAGATTTTCAAAGCGAGTGTTGTTATTTATATTCCTTTTCACCCTTTATATGCAAAAATGAAATAAATTGTACTGACGTAGGATTCTTATTACAAATGTGCAAAGGCATTTTTAAATCTTTAACAACAGCACATCGAGTCATGTTGTTCCAGACTAGATCCATGTACCTACCACATGTCTCTAAGAAAATATTTATGTATTATATAAATCGAATAAATTAGAATTTTCAACGACAGAAAGAAAAGTGATGGTAATGTTCTTCTATGACCATGCTTTAATATTTTTAAGATACTTTTATTCCATCGTCGCTTCAATAGCTCTCTGTATTTAAAATAATTTCCTAGAAGTTTATTATAAAATTATATCTATTATAAATGTTAACATCAATGAAGGATACTGTGCATGATAGGATAGACCAGGGTTGACTAACTGGTGGCTCCCGAGCCACCGGGGGCCCCTCCGCCTTGCTGCCACGCTAAACAGCCCCCTCCATACCTACCAGACTCTGACGAGCGCAGTCGAAAAGAGAAGGAAAGAAGTAGGAATCAACTGCGATCGACAGAATCTGGACGATATGGAGGGGCGCCGTTCAGCGTGGCAGCAAGGCGCGGGGGCCCCCGGTGGCTCGGGAGCCACCAGTTAGTCAACCCTGGGATAGACAAATATAACCCTAAATTAAATTGTAAGCTTTTACTGAGGGTATAAGAAACTTACCTACGTCTAGAGCTTACTTAGGTGCAACAGATTAATATTAATTGCATTGCGAAGAATTATGAAGCATACATAAATTTGGCTCAAACAATTATGCTCAAGCTATATCATGGCAACGGTAGACATACAAAGTTAATAGATTTGTTCACTTTTTAACCTTCGGCTGTCACACCTATTTTTTCGAACGTAGTTGTCACATTGGGTCGATTCGACCAAAACCAATATTCAATCAGCTGCTGTTTAAATTCCGAGATAAAGTTTGAATATTGTAGAATATATGTTCATCGTTGAAAATTAACGTTTAAAGTATCATCATGTTTAAAACAGTAGTACCATTTTCAATGATGCCTCAAAGATATTTTACCTCAAAGTCAAATTGTAGATCATTTTGACCCAGGGTAACAACCGAGGATTAAGTGTCGCAAAGTGGGCTTCAAGGATACCTCAGCTATGAAACGTCACATCTCCAGCTGAAAGGAGTTTTGGGGAGATTGTAACCTTTTGCCAAGCCAATTTTTTCTGAACAGGCCTGAAAATCTGCACCCCAAGGATCAGAACACAACCATTGTTCCCAAGAGTACAAATCCAATTTCTAGGCAGGCGACTGGGGATATTCCCGTCTGTCTGGACTTAGAAAGAGATGGGGACGATGCAACGCTTAGGACACTAAGGGAAACTGAGGAATTGCATTGTCAACCCCTTAATATGGAATCCTTGGTACCATTTATCAGAGGGAAATCTACGCAACACACAGAATTTTTTTCCTTGCGTGGTATTAGCATTGATAGGCTAGCTCAAGTTTCTTAGGGCCTCTAATCCCCTATTAGAACAAACTACAAACCCTAAGGGAGTGCAGTAGTATATGCTGAAACTTCTCCACTTTCCTTGCATACTTTTGCAGATCCATGAGCTTCACGAGTTTATAACCTAAATAACCCCCTGCAAGGAACACAAATACATTGTCATGCAATGTAAAACAAGGACTGTTGTCCATTGCAAATATGTACATAAATGTTCCATTCTAATAGCACGCCCATCTTTGAACGTCCAACATTCAATACGCATTTTAACTTCACACAGCAGATATTAAAAACATTATACAGATATTTACATATTTTGCTGAATGAAGTTAAATTACAACACTCGTATATTCGATCCTAAGCCTCGATCCTAACCAACACTAACCAACACTAACCAACACTAACCAACACTAAGCAGCAACCAATCTCCAGCATACATTTCTACTTAGCTCGCACAGAGGCAAACTGGGAGCACTTATGATTTCTTGTTACTGCCATTAATAACACCAAAACGTTATCGAAAAACCGAGACAAAACGGGACAACTAAAACTCCACATTTAGAATCAACTTCTGGGTGTAACCTTACCACAAGATAGCAGCACAATGCAACGGACCAAACCAGCGACCATTCAAAGTGTGCTTCGAAAAGCATGGTGCTATATTTTTCCGCCGAAAGTTACATAAGAGAATTCAGGGGGAGCGTTCAGAAGAATTCGTCGATCACCTCTCAGCGAGTGCAAGCACTCGCTGCGGAACGCCTTCCGGTTTTCTTGCGCCCTCTCAAAATCAGAATACAAGATCAACGAGGCCGCGCGTCCTCGTCGAGGGTGACGTTAATCGCTTCGGCAAACTGCTCGACGCCGTTGTTACAACCTCGCCGGCCGTACATCGGCGAAGACGGCGATAATCTCGCTCAAAATTCGCCAACGTCGACGGCCATTAAGTACGTTCGAGTTTGCGCGCGGCCTCTTTACCATGGAACTCCCGGGACGGCGGAGGCCGACGGGGTTGAGCGAGGGGACTGGGGATAAGGGAGGATGAAAGGGGTCGGTTAGGGTGACGGGGGCTGAGCCGCGTTGGCCGCTTGCCAAGCAACCCTCTCGCCGCGATACCGAAAAAACTGATCTGTCACGACCTCTGGCCTTCTCCTGGATATCAACTCCATCTCTTCGCCTCAGCTTGACACCGCTCACCCTTCAAGTCGGAAATTATGCTCGGACTACGAATTGATTGGAGTGGAATTGTTTCAAATGGAATTTAAATCAGTGGGGGGCTTAGAAGCCCCGACGGCCAACATATCTTCTTCATGTAATTAGCTGTGGAGGAGTGCTTCTCTCCTCATTCACTGAATTTTATAAAAGTGGAACGACTCAAGCCACTTCATTATTATGTATGTAAATTATATTTGGAGGGAGTTCGGCGGGAGATATGTCTTCGATTGTCGCTATAACATTTACTGCAACACAAAGTGGTATTTATATTTCAATTTGAATCCCTCCGCTGTGGTCTATTTACGATTTAAAAATTACTCGCTACGTACCAAGACGTGTTATTTTACAAGCACTTGCACGGCGTACTGTGCTAATTCTCTAGGGCGTCTTTTTCTGTTCCCACGAGAACTTTGAGCTTCCCTTTGCTTCTCAAAACTTTTACAACACTGCGGAGGTATTCCTTTCAAAGTTGACACTCGTAGCAAAGTGACAGGATATACCAGAAGTCCTTTACTCGTGCCTCTCCATCAGAGGATTGTTTGCCACCCCCTCATTCGCTTCTCGTTTTTCTTTCCGCTCCTCTCGTCTGCCCCACCCCTCTCGCTTCGCCTTGCACAACTTAGAAAGTCGTACAGCGCTTAGCTACCGTCATTTATGCAGAGTCGGATTACAGCTGGGCCACGCGGCGTAATCGATGCGCTCGAACTTCGGAATTTTTTGGCCTCCTTATTTCCCCCGGGGTGCTCCTCTTTCCGCCTCCTGGTGCTATTATCAGCAATTACTTCGAAAACGGCTTCCACGCCTCAACGATGGCTTCCAACTTTCAAGATCGTCGACTCTCGTGCACGCCGATCGCCTCCGTTTCTTCGTTTTTCGTCGCACGTTTGTACCGTTCCGAAATGCAGAATTCAGTAGTAGAACCCAACGACTTACGGCACTTCGTCAATGCGCATTAATTATTGCACGTGTAAGCTAATTTTTCGGTCAAGCGGATCATTTCATTCCGGAAAATCACGTATAACGATTAGGATGTGGGAAAGAAGTTCGTTGGTTGGTTTCTTATCTCGTTAGATTAATGAATATTTACTAACTCTTCACTGAGCGCAGTGTTGAACGTAAATACGGTAAATGAGTAAAGGGATTATTCACGCTAAGTGGAAATGGTTTGCTCCCTTTTCTGATGGCATCAGAAAAAAAAAAATTAATAAAAATTGGGAGCGTGAAGATAATAAAGTGTGCATAGGGTGAAAGCACTAGTAGTCGACCACTTAAAGTTAAACTCGAATGAAAAGTTCTAAAAAAAAACAACAATCAATGTTATAAAATATATAAAATGTATTGAAGTGATTCAAATGTATTTAATGTATCACTAAAAATTTGTGTTAGTATAAAAGTTCGAGGAAAATAAATAATTAGCGTTAAAAGTAAAGTGTCCGAATGCTTTAATAATCGACCGATAGCTAGTAAACCACCTTTTTTTAATATGAAATTCAAAATTGGTTATGTGCGCATTACAAACTAAAATTTATTTTGAAATATAATGTGTAACAACGGTAAATAATTAATAATGACAGGAATAATGCGTAATTAAAATAAGTTCTTTTAAAAACTTTATCAAAGTTTTAATAAGATAAATTATAGTTAACACGTGGTCGACTTTTAGTGTTCATTGTGAATGCAGTTAACTTCAGAAATCGACCGCTGTGATCGACTATTGAGAATTGAAAGGGAATGATGGTCCAGTTACCGACCTCCCATAAATAAATAAATTATCCCATTTTTTTTTAAATTTTGAAGCGCATATAAAATTCTTTATGCTTTTTCAGTGAAATAGCATCATTTTCCAGTAAAAAATGTATAGAACTGAATTCGTCATTTGTCGTTTCTATTCATAGCGCATTTATGCTTCTCGTATTGGAAAACAGCAATGGCACATGTAGAATCAAAATTAGTTTACAAATCACTTTAAAAGCATTTATTTTTTTTACCTATGAAGAGCGCTTTTTGTCGTATTTTAAAGTTAGAAATTCAAAATATAATATAAAATTGTCATTTAATAAATGCTTTATTTGAGTGCTTATTTCTTTAAGCTAAACAATAAAAGTGGTCGACTACTAAAGGATGGCCGACTAATAATGCTTTCACCCTACTTATAAGCACTTTGCAACGCAATATTCTGAATAATTCTATTGGTAGACTTATTGACTCTAAACATAAAGTAATTTTCATACACAGAGTGAGCTGAATTATAAGTGTTATAAGTATCTACTTCTTCAAGTTGTCCAAGCCACTTTTGGATATTTTTGTTTCCTGGGCACTCTGATACAGTGTAACTAAACATATTATTTCAAACACTTTATCATGACTACTATGAATAAGAAAATATGACGGTACATATATCTTCCTCTAATAGGATTTTAAGTTGGGTGAAATGAATACTAATCATCACATTGTAAAATGATAATAATTTCAATAATACCAATGTAATGTAAATATTCATAAATCCTACTTACAATTAGTTTCACTTTACACTGTCAGAAAAATTTAGATGAAAAGAATTGGACATCGTCAGCGTTTGATACAGTTACCTTTCCCTCGCCACAGTGTGTTATCAATTCACGATTGGAAACGATTTTTAGTTTCATACGAAATGAATTTGTGTATTTATTTTCTCAATAAATAAAAATACAGCTTGAACAGCGTAAATATAACTCCATGAAATGAAGTTTGCGATTGCATTTCGTAACTTCCATTCTTATTGATACAGAATAAATAGATTTGCTTTTGGAACGAATGGCGAAAGTATTTTATATGTCCCGAGGATATCTACAGAAAATGAAATCCACGGATTTTTCGGATTCGCAATATCCTCGAGGAAAATAAACCTTATTGTATCGCGTCTATCTACTCGCGCCGTTGTTCCAGGTCCGATTGGTCTGTTGCAATACAAAATGGTGTTTCCTATATTATTTCAATCCTGCCACGATTATTTGCTTCGTCGTTCAGGTAATTATCCTGGAAATTTCTCATGATTTGCGATTAAACTTTTATCAGGCAAAGTATAGGCTAATGAAGTGCTTCGCAAAGGAAAAAGTTCCTTTCCACTTATCTGAGTGACTTATTCAGCTGGAAGAATTTGGACCGGGGCCGCTACTCTCCTGGGTATTTTAACATTGCAAATCGTTTCCGAAAAAAGCCCCAATGTAAGATCGTTTTCTTTACGATCGGTTATGTAAAATTTCGTTCTAAAATTCCCTAACACTCGCGTAAATATTTTCTATACAGAACCACTTACGTAACGCGAATTCTTTGCAATTGAAATTAATATAATATAATTAATATAATTTAAATTAATATACGTCTGTTATACAAATTATATTTATTCAAATCTTAGCACCACTAGGATAGAAGTCAATATGAAAGCATATTTCTCAGTTTAACGGGAACTCACAAAAGGCACAGAACTTGACTAACATTGTATAAAAGAGTATAGCAAGGTAAGCATGAGCAAAAGCCCCTGTGACAAATTTTGTTGTTATTGTTTGCCAAACATTGCTCCTCACCTGAAACACCATGCCGTGAAGTTTCAGATCTCTACCCTCTGGTTTAAGGATAATATGGGGTTAAAAGCCATTAAATTTATCAGATGTTTATCGGATACTACATAAGATAAATGAATGAAATAAAAAAGGAAAATAACTACGTATTAGCTATGCCTTATATATTTATTTCCAAATTGTAAATCAATTATTACGGATAAAAATAAAATAATTTATTCTTTGGGGGTGGTTTTTGCACACAACCCTTCGGGTGATACCCACCAAAAAAATCAGGAATAATACCCTATTATCTAATTATCCTATATAAAAGTTGTAGGATGATCGGGTTGGTGGAACATAGTTAATTAATATTCTTTCTACGCGGACGGCTCCGAAGGTCCCGAGCGGCCCAGGGCGGCCGAAAAATTCAAAAAGAGTGTCTGGATTCTTCGTACAATCGTAACATAAACTTTCTGACATGGAGGGGTTTCCAGAGTCCGTGCAGAATTGATTTCTTATTGGCGGGTTGCAGGCAGTCTGTTGTTATTGGAGAAATAGAAGGATGATAACTCCGATTAGATGAAGGATGAGCGCGTGTAATAAACTCACAAAATCTTTACACCTTGAGAACATGCAGGGAACATGAGTCACTGCTAGGAATTTTTGTGAATGTCAAGCGAAAGTCTAGGTTTATAATGGCCAGGTTTAAAAAATGCTGCGATATCTGTTGACATTGAAGTTTATTATTTGGTTTTGAGAAAATATTGTAGATCGTAGAAAATGAAAGAGTTTAAAATCCAGTTTCGAGAACCGAACACCTATTATACTACTTCAATGATGTATTGTCTATTAACTACGTGAATTCAAGTTACTCAAATGTATTTGCAAACTACAGCGAACTGTCCATCCTTTTCTCCCGAGCATTTACTCCCCACTGGAGCAGTATTCAAATTTCTCCACGACAAGTATGGATAGTAGTTGCTATAATCCCCGGAAATGTTTTGTAATCTAGACCGTGTTAACCTGACAAGCTTTCATAATCGATTACGTAGCCCCATAGTTTACATTTCCGTCTACTTGCTGTACAGAGAGGAGTATGTACCCACGCTACATGAACACGTACTCGCTGTATATCATGTAGCAATTAATTTGACAGTGTCGTTATCGCCGCGCTGAGTGATTAGATTTTTCTAGCATCGCGCAAGGATCGCAATGAGCAATGTTTACTTGAATGATTGTGACCAACGAGCGTGCCGTGATTCCTATACAGCATTGGAAATCTGTCACCGAGAGGAATCGAATGATGTTGTTACCATATTGAAATAATTAAGTTGTTATTATATGAATGCTATTGTATCGCTATGCAGGGTGTTCGGCAACAGGTGTCAGAAACTTTAAGGGATGATTCCACATCCGAAAATAAGACGAGAATGAAGAATTACGAAATTGCGTCGGAGGTTTCGTTTCTGAGTTATTAAAATTGACGGAAATACGCGTGAAAGAGTCTGACCGCAAGGAACTTAACATTATACTACTACTGGACTACTGCCGGCGCGCAGTAGTAGTCAGCCAAATCAGACATTGCGAAGGCAGTGCCGTAGCAACCTAGAAAGACCCACCTAGAAAAACATCAAGATCGCAGAGCGGTGCACAATATGTCACTTTCAAAATTTTGATAACTTCCAAAAAGTACACTTTCACTTATCACTTCCATACACAGCCAATATATATTTGTATGTACCTATATTTCTCTTCATTTTCCTTTCAGAAAACAATGATCATTAAGCATTATTTGAAACTCACTCGAAATGACCACAGAAAATGAGTCAAATTCTAAATCAATCTATATCACTAACAAATGTTTTGCCACGCCATGTGTGAGAATCTGATCTGCACCGACAGGTAGAAATTTCTCTACTGATTTTATTAAACCGACTAAACAAAGGTAATACAGATCAGAAATCAGTACTTCTCATTCCTTCATCAATACCTTCGAATACACTTAATGGTGTTGTTAAAACTATTACTTAATACATTTAGTTATCACAAAAGCACGATTGACTCACTGCTTCCGTTCGACGATTGAATATTTTGAATAACGTCTCGTTTCGAATTTCAAATACGGAAGTGTTACTTTGATTTGAACAGTGCCGCTAGGACATGTGCAATCATGCATCTCGATGCAATATGATGTTCGGCCCTGCTGGTAATAAATAACAGCGTTAGCCATACCAAGAACGTAATATTCCGCTGTGAAAGCAGTGTCCAGGGCACAGTTTAAAACGAGGCTGTGCAATTCAAATTCTGGCACAGGCTCAACTGTAATTGAATTTACAACGGTCGGACCATGGAACCTTGGCCCGCGGTATTATTCTTACGCAAATGCGTAACACGGGTATCGCCGGTGGCACCGGAAAAGAGGCGCCAACTAGAGATTATTGTGACTCTAAAACGCCCATTGATCCTGTCGTTCTGTACATACCTTTTATTCCTGCTTCCGATCTGATATGTACATTCTTCCAGAAATGTAGAAATCTCCTCATAAAAGAAAATACATGAACCGTGAAAATACTTGGGGCAATAATATTTAATCAATTATCCCCATTATAGTCCTTTTTACTATTTACATTATATGAATGCCAAGTTCGTGTAGCAAAAATTAAATAATTTAATAAAAAGTCAAGACACGATCTAAGGACAAGTTGTTTCGTCTGTTAAGCCTCGTTCACATTAGCCAAGTTGTATTTCAAGCAAGTCAAGTTGAAAAGATCTCTCATTCACTTGAAACTCAAATGTAACTTGAAAGGATATTTCCAGTCAAGTAAAATTACAGGTTCACATTGAAGTCAAGTATGTAACTTGACTATTTAATGTTTATGAGGCTCGATACACGTCCACAAAATAATTTTGGCGCATATATTTTAATCTTACGTTAAAATAAAATCATTACAAATCACCCTACTTTGTATTACAGAAACGTATTCCTTTTTGCATTCATAGAAATTGAATTTGGAAGATGGATAACGCTGCGACGTTCCGAATAAGATTTATTCAAGTCACAGGGAAGGTAGAGGAAAGAAAGATTCTCCGGGTAGAAATATTTCTTGGGAACGTTTTCCCTGGGGGTTATCAAAGTGAAAAATTGTGTGTGCCTTGTAGATTCGGAGGTAGGTACTCGAAGACTCGGCGGAACGATTATTTCGAGCAAGTTACGATGTTCACACTGTGTTCCTCGCCAAACTACAATTTTCCCGAAGTTCCGCGATGAGGCTGTCCCGGGGAGGAGCGGTATTTGAGGCCGATAATTCGTCCCGTAGCATTCCCACGACAGAATTCTCTGTTATCTGCGGGGGAACCTTCTCACACTTCCGATCCCGACCGCGCTTTGAAATACGGTCATTGTTTCAAGCCCTTCGTCCCCCAGCGCGCGTTGAAATTACGAACGGCGGGCAGCTCGTTCAAGCTGGCCGTGGACGCTTATAAATAAAGTAAGAAATGCATTACGATCGCTATAAATATTAAGTCGCGGCACGTCCCCGTGATATACAAACACGCGAATCGGATTCTTTCAGGCATGGCTGGAATTCCAATGACCCTCTAGAACTCTAGACCGAGGCTAGTGGCTTAGAAAAAGCGTGGTTGAATTGAAGCATTCGTCGAAACGGTGCTTGTTCTCTCTTTCTTCGTCGCACGCTTTATCCTTGTACCTCTTCTCCTCTGTTACGACCCGTTAAGTATTATTTCGTAAAATTTATTTCCGCAGGTTTCGCTGTTTCGTGGTTGGACATTCGCATGGTTGCAGCTATGTGCATTGCATGAGAGGCATGTGCAGTCCGGGCTATCTGGTAAGAAGGTTGTTGGCGATTTTATCAATTGAAATTGTATAAAACTTTTCTTAGTACGAATACAACTTTATTATAACTGTCGGTTTTATTAAATTCGTAACTTCTTCACCTTCTACTGGAATTTATTCAGCTTCGGTTTATAATATCCTAATAGCTTCAGTCTGCCTTATTATTATTCTCATTACGTATTTATTACATTCACATTGTATGCATAAAAATCCGAGATAAATATCCGAATAAATTTTATTTACATAGAATTTTTTATAATCGATCGTATATGGATAGAATAATTTGTTACAAATAACGAATAATTATTACCCTGGCGAAATATTCGAATAATAACGATCAATTATTCGATTAAATGGATAGAATACTTTGTTATAAATAACGAATAATTATTACCCAGGCGAAATTTTCTATTGTAATTTTTTATAATTTTTTGTAATTACAATCGTATATTTCGCCCGGGTAATAATTATTTGTTATTTGTAACAAATTATTCTATCCATTCAATCGAATAATTAATCGTTATTTTTCAAATATTTCGCCTGGGTAATAATTATTCTTTATTTGCAATATATTATTCTATCCATTTAATCGAATAATTTATCGTTATTATTCGAATATATATTACAAAATTATTCAAATAATGGTGCGAATAACTCATCACAACTTTGTAAAACTGTGTCCATACGATCTATACAACGAGTAAATAACTATCCAAATACAAACTATTTATCTTATCTCAATAAATTATCATTTGATTGAAAAACTATTCGGATAAATTTTTATTCCACGAAAATCCTTTCCGCTTGTTGCGAATAGAAGTTTACCTACTCGTTATTCATCACCCGAATAAAATTATACCCATCTCTGTTTGTAATTCACTCCTTAACATTGACTTTGCTTTTTTGAAATTAGTGGAGGAGTACAGACACTGAAAGTCTTCTTCTTAGTTATTCATCTGGACTTTGTATTGACAATAACGGTTCAAATGATCACGTGATTATGGCAATCGAGGTGCCGAAGTCCATCACAGTTGCAACAAGTGCCTAATACTTCACGCCTATATAGCCTACCTATCCAAATATTAATCCCCCGCCCTTTTCCTGTCAAACAGCACCCACTAACGGATATTAATTAGCTAAGCGGCACGCGAGCATCAAAATAGAATCTCCGCGAATTAACACAGATGTTGGCGTTGTAGTAGTAAATTATTCCGCCGGAGGACGTAGCACCACGCCCTTTATCCTTTAGCTTCTTTTTCATCGAGTTTCCCTACCGTTCTCTTTGCGCAGCGTCGTTTTAAACTGCACCGCTCGCCGTTTCCACTCGCGCCTTTATTGCACCCGCTTCTGCCCTGATACCCGTGCACTCGTTTAAGATCGTATCGTGGAATTAAGTTCGATTCAAGCATATGTACTTAGCGCTCCTCCGCCCGCGATAAGATCCCGTGTACCGTCCCTTTACCCCTGTCCTCGCGCTCCCCTTGCTCTTTTTCGGTCGCATTCGCCGCCTCTAAATGGCTTCGCTCTCCCCGGCAGCCTTGTTGTCCCAGGGAAAGAGATTAAAAATTGTATGCTCATTCAGGATGCTCTTTTCGCCTTAGTATTCGGGAATTCACGAGAAATACTGGTTGCAGTGAGATTGCACTTTTCGCCGTTCAGCTGCTTTCTTAGCTAATTTCGTCCGCGCGTGATATTTCGGAAGCAAACGAAGAAAAACCTGAGGCAAAAAACCGTTGAAAATTTTATAACATTTACCAAGCTGTGTAACTTTGCTAGTAAAACTTTCAGAGTCATTATCGGTGATCAGCGATGTAACGTAAAAGCTATTCTGCTCTGTTCTGCTTTGTTCTTCTTCGCGATCTCCTATTTTTGGTTGCAAATACTGTGCTTCAAAATGGGAAGAAAAAATGTAAGCAAAATGTTTTCTAAGAAGATTTTCAAGGGAAGTAAAATTGCCAGTTGGTATCATTGATAAGGATGAAAATCATAGCGGTCTTAAAAAAATTATTGAAGCAGTAGGAAGTTTAATGATCAGTAAATCGTTAGGAAATATTGTAAGTACGTAGAATAAATATAAATTAATACTCCTCAGCACGCCAAAATAAAGAATAATCTTTTCAAACCTGCGGCTGATAATAAAACATTGCTTTCAATAATATTGTTCCACAGAAAGGAATTTTTATAACAGGCATCGCGAGCGTGCATTCGATAATTAAATCTCAATCGTTGGCTAGGGTATCGCACTGGCTCAATCGGTAAAAAAGCTAGGATACACTCGCCTTTATTTATACTTGTACAGTGATGCCAGCGCGTCATTGTAACGTTCTCGAAAACCGTAGATGCCGCTGACACTTTTTCAATAAAACTCCGTTTAAACTCACATCGAATCTTTTTGTTCCCCCTGAGGAGTTGCTTCGTAAACATTCAAACGCCCCTCAAGTTTGCCGCCCGTAGGACGTTTAGAGACGGTTGGAAATCTTTCGAAACACGTCTCATTTGCATTTAAATGTTCGCGGATCGGTCCGTCGATGGTCTGGACTTTTTCGTAATCCGCGTCTCCCCTTTCTTTTACTCCCATTGCGCGGGGATTCGGTCGATTACGTCGACTCAAATGACATAATCGTTGACCGTAAAAGCTTGTAGGTAATCTGGCACTTCAAAAATAGTGGGAATGAAAATCCGCTGATTGCAGTCTCTAATTGCCGCATGAGCTCGACCTAATTCTACTAAAAGTGTTAATCGTTCATCGCGTGGTTGCACAGCTTCGCTTCGTTTTCGACTCCATACCTCGCGCCTATTAGCTCATAGGTGTCCAGGAAAATGGAGAGGCCAATCCTCCTGCAAACGCGATAGAAATCGTGGCAGGATTGACGAGCCTGCCGCGACAAACATCGAAACCCTCCGCATCTACGTCAAACTTGCAGGGGTCCCGTGGAAATTAGTCCGCGAATTTGCGCGGTGATTTAGCGACAATTTGGCTCCCGGCCGGTGGTAAATTTTACTTCGCCGGGCGCGAAATTGTTCGAATAAATGTCGATTAACCGCAGAAAAACCGTGGGCGGGCTCGATTGAATTTTATTCTACCGTGCGTACAATTTCTACGATGTGGCACGCGTAAAGTGCTCGTTACGCGACAAATCAGTCGCTGCAATTAGTCCCAGAATCGGGGAGGATTATCGATTTGTCGCGTGGTGCGGCAGCGTCCGCGAGAAGCTGATATAGCACAGCGATCTGGCCAGTAGGAAAAAAAGAGTCGCGCTGGCAATCGGGGGAAGTAGAACGGACACTTTGGAACCATTCGATTGCATCCGTTTGCATCGCGAGCGTGCATTCGATAATTAAATCTCAATCGTCGGCTAGGGTATCGCACTGGCTCAATCGGTAAAAAAGCTAGGGTACACTCGAAACGCGTGCGCTGCGAGATGGTTTGACCAGGTTAGAAGAGGGGGTTGGGCACAGTTGGAGTAGATCAAAGTGGGCCGGGACGGTCCTC
This sequence comes from Andrena bucephala, assembly GCA_947577245.1. Lineage (NCBI taxonomy): Eukaryota > Metazoa > Arthropoda > Insecta > Hymenoptera > Andrenidae > Andrena > Andrena bucephala. Next base: position 91,378,101 of record OX387715.1, on the reverse strand, counting down.
AGCAGGTTCGAAGTGATTCACGCAAATTGGATCAAGTCAGTTCGCGCTTTCGTTGGTTGAAAGGTGTTGCAATGAATCTGTGCAAATTGAAGCAAGATTGTATATATATGGCTCTGTGGGTGTTAGCTTCTGTATAGACACCGCAGTGGTGTGCAAATGTAGGGTTGCGAGTGGCGATTTGCGGTTTATTGTAGACTAATATGATTATTTCATCAATATTGATCTCCGTTGGATGTTCTTATCGTATAATGCCATCGTACTGACGTTGCTTCGAAGTCAGTTTTGCGCAGAATATACTGGGACCATGGTAATCGCTGTTCAGGGTCATTTAGTGATTTAAAATTAAATTCAGAAACATTAATTAAAAAATATATAAAAAAAAATTGTATGTTAAACGATTTTATTCAAAATACACAAAAAACTAAAAAATAATTCTTTTCTTGTACTGCAATTTCGATGGTGTTTTTTCAGTTGAAATAAAATCGTGGAGCAGGGTACCTCACAACAAATTCATTTCGACGCTTGATGCTGTATTAAATTGATTCATATTCTGTTATGAAAAAATCCTGCTCCACGATATTATTGAAACTCAAAAAGCACCATCGAAATTGCAGTAAAAGAAAATAATTATTTTTTAGTTTTTTGTACATTTTGAATAAAATCGATTAAAATAAATTTTTTTTATGCATTTTTTATTTTCTAGTTTTTAGTATTTATGGATTTACATTTCGCAGCTCTGACTTTCTTAGAAATATCTGTTATTTAATTTCAAATCGCGATGCGACTAGCGACCTGAACGCTGCGGCTTTTTGTCGTTTTCGTAAAGAACGCGAGTGGCTGATTTCAAGTGGTTCGGAGTTGTAGTTATGGGTTATACTTATTGACGACCTGGGTAATTTTTTCACTCGCTCGGGGTTAATTTTTTTTTTAAATATTATATTATCATCCAAACTACTCAGGCCTGCAAAGTTTCAAGACAATTGGATTGTTGGAAGTGGGTTAAATTTGAGTTGCCAGATTTGAACCATACATAACAAACAAACATACAAACAAACGAGCTGAATAAAATCGTTTAAAATGCCGAGCTTTTTCTCGTGCCTAACACGAGTAGCTGCATACTGGTACTATTCTCATTTCATCTCTTCACACAATAACTTTGATGTACAGCAAAGAAGTCTGTTTGGTGCGGCTTTGCAGCAATATAATGTCTACAATAATTTCTGTTACTGTTGAAGTCGTAACGATTTGGAATCGAGGAAATACAATGCTTTTTAACAGCCTTGGAAGTAAGAGAGAGGATGATAGAAGCGTTGGTTTAAGAAGTTTCGATGAATAAGAAGGTATGAAGGTTGGGGCGACTTAGGTTTTTGAAGCACAGATGACAGTGTTGACAGGCGTGGAAAAAAATAGAAATTAAACGTAAAGTATTTGTAAAGATGAGGAGTCACGCCTAAATTAGGGGCGAGTAAATTGCATTAACAAACGTGACAGCGGCTGTCACTTGTGTGACAAAGGAATTGGAATATATTTATCTCGATTGAATATATTTAGTACTCGAATGAAGAGGTATCGCCATCGCGATACCCCAGTCTCGGGTGTGCAATCGAGCGCCCTATAAAATTTGGATACGCGATGCGTAAACGCGCTACGAGCACTGCAAATGAAACGCGATACATGGGAATAGCGCGTAAAATAAAATGCAAGTGCCCTGTACATTCTGACTATATTTCACGTATTTGAATGACAGGATGAGTAGAAAAAAGACATGTCACTCTTCAGCAGATTACCTATCTGACTTTCAACGTCCTTATTTACATATAAATGCAAGCTATCAATTTGGCATGTAGGTACATTGTTACATCGAATATTCCATAGTAATTAAAGCACTTCAAAGATATAAAATACTGCAAAAATTTCTATTCTAATAAATATTTGGGTAGTGTTTTATACACTTGTATGGTTTTACAATCATTTTATTCAGCCTTTCTCCTGTTAACGTATTTTTCTCTCCTTTATTCGTTTAACTATACAGTGCCAAAACAATTACATTGGAAAGTTTTTAATAGACCAGGCATTATAATATTTTTCAATTCAAAATTAATAATCATACGTTCCCGTATCGTCCCCTACAATTTGCACGAATCACAGCTTTTATCGTGAACATTTGTAAAATGTACGAATTCAGGACCATCCGTCTATTTATATACAGGGTATTTAAAAAAAGGGTCCAAGACTTTAGGGGCTTATAGATCTCAACATAGGTCCTCAAATCAATCTTGTACTTTTGTATTTACAAGCATTCGATATCGTAAGGGTGTTATTTTGTAACATATTGAATGTAAACAGAACGATTTGTTTGTAAGAACATCACAAGGAATAAAAAATGCATGCCATACAATACGAGACAGGGAAGAAATACTTGAAAATGTACGTCGACCTGAGATCCGCAGATGTCAGTCTTGTATTCAAATGGAAGGAAGGCACACCAAACATCCCTTGCAAATGTGAAAACAAACATTTGTGTTTGACATCGACAGTATCGATTTTAGGACCGATGTTGATTAAGCATCTTTTACTCCTCCCGGTGAATACTATAAGCATCTAAAGCAGTGTTTCCCAACCTTTTTGAGTCGCGACCCCCTTTTTTTAATATTCAAATAACATTCGACCCCATCCCCATATTGTAAGGTAAAGTAAATTTAATAAAGGAAAGAAAACACTACAATAAAAGTTATTTCAGAATATAATTGTAACTTAATAATATTTAATTATCTTAATACATACATTAAATATACTTGAGGATATTTAATATAGTTAATTATTTTATTTAGCGTGATGGTTATGCTTGCATCTGGGTAACCAGCTTTTTCTTTTTTTATTTATGGAAAATAAGTTTTACATCATTAATAGAATATGGGAATGTAACCATATTAAAATAAATAAGTGCTACGAATCGTCAACTAAAAATAACCGCGGCGACGCCTAAGAAAACACTTCGCGACCCACAGGTTGGGAACCACTGATCTAAAGTCTTAAGGTAGGATTTTCTATACGCGACTGGACGCAACGTCAAGAATTTCAAAATCGATTTTCTCGAAAATGAAGCGCGATATCAAAAAAGTCACTGTTTCTTTCCAACATATAACATGGAGATAAGTCGAGAACAAGGAATGAAATTTGTTGATAATGCGCTTCATTTTTGAGAAAATCGACTTCGAAATTCTTGACGTTGCGTCCAGTCGCGTGTAGGAAAACCTATCTTTAAATCCTTTTTCTTAACACCGTGTATACATATAGAATAAAATGTCTGCCTGTATGTTCCCTATTAACTCTTAAACCCTTTGACCAATCTGGACCAAATTTTGCATAGTAGCTCTCTGGGGCTCCGCGAAAAAAATTAGCTAACATGAAAACTGGACGCCCCACTCCCTCCCCATGACTTCATCCCCCTGACACTCTGTGATAATTTATGTTTCACCCGAACAACGCCGAATCCTTTAAGCTAGTTGCATATAAAACCCATATATTTAATAGAAAATCCCACCGAAGATAACATCGCGTTTCCCGCTGGGAAAGATTCGCCGTCCTAATGTTTTACATGCAAACGTTTCATAGGACGAGCATTATCGCATCTTACACGAAAACAGGATCAACTGGAACAAGGGGGTGTATTTACTTGTAACGAAGGAAGCCTGCAATTACTATACACCGCACCTCAGGGAGTAATTGACCCTACCATTCCGTTTAGCCTGGTCCGCGCTCCCTGAATACATCGCGAACACGATCCGCTGCTGGTATAAATAACTTTGAATCTCAGAAAGCCAGTTTACATCATGCGACGGCTTGTTCTATTTGCTTCGGTATGGCACTGTAGTACTGTGAATTATGTATGTGTTCCAAACGAACAACAGCTTCTTGTTTGCAGAATTCTTTGGACCTGTTTCGCGTTTTATTGCTTTGGGTCCTACTGTATTTTTCAATTGAAATTGAGATATTTCGTGTTGAGTTTAATAGTTTTTTAATTTCATAATTCACAGAGACAGTGAAAGACGAAGATTCTTGGAGATGATGTGGTTACCGAACAACTGTTGCAGTAGTGTCATTGTTTCATTTGATGTATGGCACATTCGTTACACCACAATAAATTATTGAACTCAGAGTGCGAGAACTTTTGATAGCCACTTAACACTGGTGGTATAGGGCCTATATAGTTTCTTCTTTAACATGCCAAAATTGCAGCCAAAACTGTTAATTTTTCAATTGTTTGTGTAAAAGTTGCTGAAGCTACCTTTGGTGATATAACACGCTTGATGATTTGTAGACTGCAACGTGCAGGAACGCCTATACCTCTCAGACAATGCGGTTGAAACTGGCTGGAAGCATGGAGAAGTGAACCTCATTAGTAGCGAATGCAGGTGTACGCATGTACGTAAGTTAATAAAGCAAAAAGCTAGAATTTCACTGTAATACGGCGCGATGCCGCAGTCACGTGAGGATTATCCCGCAGTTTCTGAGAATTTCGCCTTTTTCATGGCAGCTTACGATCATTTCGCTAACATTCATGCGGCAGAAGAGGGCGCTATTGCAAGCCACCGCGACGCGCGAGCATTTGGGTCGATGGCATTTCTTTAGCTAATAAAGGACGATCATCTAGAAGCCATTTTTCAGCAATGTAAATTACACGATCCCCCCGGTAATTTCCAAGAAAAACAGCTATGCAAATGACCGTATCAGGAAGACATTAACGACCGAAGAATATAGCCGTAGCGCGTTTACGTTATAGAGAGAAGACATTTATGTGAACATCATTTCATTTCATCGTGCGATATTATTTAGAAAGTCTAAGGTTGACTGTCGTTAAGTTCAACTATCACGATGCTTTTGAGTGATTGTTGTTTATAGAACAGTTATTTACTCTTATCAGCGTTAACTAAAAGGGGTATTCTGTAATCTCAAACAGTGAATTGCATGGTTGCAATGATAAAACATTATTCCAAGTAATAAATGAGGCTAAGAATTATATTATAAACGTATATACCTGGTAATATTGCAGTTCATGCTTTTAATTACACGCACTTCATTCTTATATTACATAGAGTAATAGAGTATTATTTTACATTCTGCCTCTATACGGAATATGGCGTTGAAATGTGGTCCGTCCATTGGAACGAGAAATCACTTCCAATGGAAAATTTCAGTGAAAAAAAGATTCTGTACCAAAAATTACAGGGGAATTCATTTATGGGTTAAAACATTTGCATTTCCGCTTTTCGCAAACCTATACTTCGCTCTTTCAATTGAGAAAATATTCTTAATCCGTGCTTCGTATATTTACCTACTTGACAAATTCTGTTTAAATGAAAATACATTGTAAATGGGATTACGTTATGTAAGTTTTCTTTAAATTCTTTCCAGAATTTATTGATCACTGATTCTCCTGAAACTCTGTTTTCACTGCAACGTCATCTCACATCTTTAATAGACTGTGTATATTAGTTTATATGTTATATGTAGATAGGAAGGAATTTCTAAAAAACGAATGAATCAGTTTAAGGGCAGTTGATAGTTGCTAACGATAAATATAAACTTTTATTGAACAGTATTTAGGAAAATTCTATCAAGATAGAACAGATATTCTTCTCTCACAGCAAGTATTTTCGCTATCATTTTAGTTATATCGATTTTTACGACTTCCCGTTTCCTGATTCCCGATAGTAGGTACTTAATGTTCGCCTTTAGAAGCCTTATCTTCGGAATATTCTAATCGGAACATCCACCGTAGCCTCTTCAACTGTGTAATTGCATCGTTTTTACCACACATGCGCAGCACTGTGGAATTTTCGTCTGTATGCCGTCGAATTGTTCTCGAAACCTTTTGCCTTCCTGTTTCCTGCCGCGCACACTCAGCGGCTGGCTATTTGTGGCCTTGCATACGGAATATTCTAATCGAGCGTTTTAGCAAACAGTACCGACTGCCGTGCAAACTCGAACATAGAGATTCTACATATGTAAATTGCAGTTGAAACCACGAAATATAGTTAAAAAGTGAACTTATGAGATGCTGATTAATAAAAATATTTAAATTAAGATAGTCATTCTAATCACGTAGGTACATTTACAGCTGAAATAGAGAGCTATTCTAAGTACGAATACCTACACAGTTTCAGTAAAAGAAATAACGAGTAATTCATTACTAGTATCTAAAAATATTTAAACATTTTGAATGTTCCAGTAGACATGGGTTAGGCGACATACCATACCAGTCGTTCCACATTACTGCGTTACTTCACAGAACCTTTCCAGCATAGTTTCCATTCGCAGTAGTATAAATGAGGCAGTCAGAGCAACAACGGACTAACCCACATTTTTTTCGAAATTGAATTAGTAGCAATAACGAATTTCCAATAGGCTGTACTAACCATATAAAATAGGGAAACAAAATTTGTTTAATGTGGGTTGTCCTTTGTTGCTCTGACTGCCTCAAATAGCAATGAATTATACCATTGGCAACTCATCAAGCTAATTTTTAATTGTACTGCTCACACACTGTTAATATGTTCATGTTATCGTCTATGGCTGTTCTAAATCAAATATGATTCAGATCCATCACGCTGCCCTACCAACGAGAATGCTTGACAGCCGACCAACTAACGAGTGAAATGATTAATTGAATTACTGCTAACACGGGCACACAATTCAAATACGATGATACCTAAGTGGCGTAGAATGCAATCGTCAGGCACTAAAGGACATCATTCGCGCTAATAAATGTCAGCTGAATCGAGGGCCCTACAGGTCATTCTCACTTTGCCCCCTATCAGCCTAGCCATGGACCACCGCGTAGACAACGAACAGTCGCCTGTACACGAGATAATGTGGTAGCAGCGTAGCCGGTTCGTGCCACTGATTACAATATTCAAATTTTCCAATCTCCATATGTACGCGTGTCTACGTAGAACGCGTGCGTCGCCGATGAAAGCGGGCGGCGCCTGCGATGCCTCCAATCTCGAATTCCCAGGCAAAACGTCGCTGAACCGGCCATCCCGTTCGCGCGCGTTTTGCATTTGATTTCGGGGGGGAGTATCTTCAATGCCCGATACGCGAAACTTGCCGCGGAGCGGAGCGAATTCGCGTAACTGGACAAGGCCGGCTCGATTCAATCAACGGCTGAAATTCGGTTTCCAATCGCACAGCTTTATACTTTGATTGCTCGCGATCAAACGGATACATTAGATAGGACAACAATTAGATACACAGCTTATTGGAATTTAATGTTCCTTGTAGTAGGCGAAGGTAAAGTTGGGCATTAACTAAATAAAAAATTGTTTAAATAACGGGTCAAATTAAAGTTACTTTCACTTTAGATTATTTGACAAATAAAACTAATTGTTTTATTCGAGGAAGGATCAACTATTATTCGACACATGACGAATAATTTTTTTAACTTTTATTCGTTATACGAAATTTTATTTAAATAAAAATTTTGCCCAACTCTGAGTGAATCAAGGCGATCGACAGTTGCACTGTAGTTCTGTTGCGTCGTAAGTGCAGGTAAATTTGAGAAATCTTGAATTTCCGCATATGCAGGTTCGACGAAAGCGATCCATTCTTTGTGTTAATTAGGATCAATCTCAAGTAATTTCATTTATAATACACACTCAAATACACTGTCGAATCTAGTATTATTCCAGTAGTTGGAGTTTCTTTAAATTTCTCCCTCCTACCTGCTACTCGAATTGAGTGTGTGGAACCAACCAGTACACACTATCACAACATCCCGCCGGAATCAACAAACACGAAGGCAGGCACGACGCAACAGCCACTTTGCACACCGTTGCTTGCAGGTTCACTATCCTGGTATCCTACACTTCGTTTACCATATGTTCATTGTACATACATGCGCGACGCATGCATTAATTGATGAATATTGCAGATTCTATCTCAAACGGAGTCGAAGAATAACACTTCGAGATAACGTTTCAGTCTTTTACTTCTAAACTGTTATTTGGAATTAAGTAGTTATACCTAAACTGCGTTCCACATATGAGCATACCGACGCTCCTACCGATTTGCAATCGATCTGCGCAGCTCCCACGGATCTGACAAACGCGATTGATCGTAGCACTTTCGCGATTGGTCGTAGCACTTTCCCTGCTGGTTTACTACCAATCAACAGTGTATCCTTGCGCGAAACGAGTATGTTCTAATGTGGAACGCAGTGTAGTGAGGCGGTCGAAAAGAACCGGATGTTAGTGATTTTTTTTTTTTGAAAAAGCGCAAGCATATATTTTTACAGATATGCTTCCGCTTTCTCAAAAAAAAAAATCACAAACGGTCATCACAACTACATCTAATCGATGTAGGTATCAATTTATTTGACACGATAGAAATCTATCTTCTATTGGTTGTATGCTCCCTATTAACTCCTAAACCCTTTGTCCGATGTGGGCCAAATTTTGCATAGTTACTCTCTAGAGGCTTGCGGAAAATATAGACCACCATGAAACCTGGACACCCCACCTCCTCACCCTGATTTTATTCCCCTCACACTTTGTGATAATTTACTATGTGTTGATGGCTCCAGAGTAGGCAAGCCAAAACATTTATGCATTTTCGTTCCGTAGGAAAAAATCAAAAACCTTGTGTATCTCAAAGCATTAGAATAATAAATTAGCCATGCTGCGATAATGGGGTCGTCGGAGGCGAATCGGATCACTTTGTGTGTGGTGGTAAAAAGACAATAGTTAAACATTAAAAAACCTAGTTTTGTATTATATATTTATAATTGGTACCCCTTTGCCTTGAGCATTAATAAGAAAAAGGAAAACCACCCTTAAAAATCTTTCTTCTGTAACGAAAAAACCAAAAAGCATAGCAGAATAAAGTGGTACACTATGTATATGAATTTGTAAATTATACATCACTACGATTTAATTTCAATATGTTATTGATTGATTTTCACATTTCCACAAATGCTGGCGTTATAGATGTAAGAAGCCCGAGCAACGCCCCTTAGGTACGTTTATCATCTAGTTTCAGATAATTTGATCATTTTTCGTCTGTTATTAATCAAGTTAGATTTTAATCGTTAGGAATTAACGCTATTCATAGGGCATGTGTGATTGGCTGAATAATGCTTGGGAGTGTAGGGGGGTCTGATGCAAGATAATCCCGAGGGTAGAAAGTGTTCGAAGGGGTTGGAGACAAACCGCTGCAGGGTAGAGAAGGGATGTGCAGCCGGTGGTGTGCGGGTAACCGGCAATTAGCCGAGATATTATCGCGATCGGTGATGCGCTTCGATTAAATCTATCACGGCTGGCCATCGCTCGAGTTCTCCCACGTGCGGGCACACACACGTTCGGTTCTTCGGAATCAGTTGCCTTTCATTCACGCTACCCAGCCAGCTGCGGCTCGAAATACTGCCTCCTCGGTTGCTCATCCTCGCCCGCTTCCAGTAATTAACGCGTCTCAAACCCAGGTTGAGGTAAATTCCAACATTTCGTATTTTACTGTCCTCACTTTCGTTTCAATTTTGGTCTGCTGTAAACCAAGATGTTGAATATTCCGTTATAAAGTTGCTTAATAGAAGAACTTACTTGACATCGAAAATAGAGGTCCTTTTTACGTGGCTTCTATGAAGCGGGGTCATGTTGTAGACAATGCAGAAAAGATATGGTAGGATGGATGTATATCAATGATTAATTAAAGAAACTTTTGAAAATACGTAGTGTGGCGTTGTCGATCGATAATGAGTGGCCAATTACAAGATTTTTTAATAAAAAACTGGGAAAGCTCACATTACCCTTTAAGGGGGTCTGGGTTAGGTTGTACATACAAATACATATAGATTTTATAGATACAAAACTTATAGATTTTGATAAATAAATTCCCGAAGATGGCGTTGAAAACCGGGCAGTTACACTACAGTACCGCCTTAAGGGACGTTTTTACCTCGAAGAACCAAGAAGTCAAGAAGTAGTAGAAAAAGAAATGGCTTGATTCTTTCATTGAGTCAACAATGAAACCTACTAGGTTTCAAAAAAATACAAAACTACTAAGTTTCAAAAAAAATACAAAGCTACTAAGTTTCAAAAAAATACCGAGTTGGCGCCTACTATCAATGAGTAATTGATCCCAACAGCTACAAAGCTCTATAGCATCAGGACGAGGGATAGAAACAAAGCGTATGGAAGTCTCGCCGCACCAAAATCTCTCTTTTGCTCGCCGGGGCGTAAACTGTTCGTTTCACTGAATCCCATGTGCATGCAGAGCTGGGCATTTGTACTGATAGCGAGGACACGCAAGCTGCCAAGTACCACTCCCCTTTGTAGCAGGGCCTTTCACGGTCCCGTCGCAGGGGCGAGCCTTCCCGGAAGACGCGCACCGGGAGGTGTTTTCGGATGCGAGCCGCGTTATTAAAGTGGAAGCCTGAAAAATGGCGGCTCATAAAAGTCAAGACAAAAGGAGCCGTTGACGATCGCGCCCCTTTCTCCGCGGTTGAATGGAAGGCAAAAGCGTGCGCTAGAAACGCTGGCGAAAAGACGACCGCCGCGCCGGGCCAGGAGCGGCGGAAATACCGAGCTGAAAGAGGAAGAAGGTGGGTGTGGGATTTGGTTGAAGTGGCGTGATATCGAGTCGAGGGCTGTTGCGCTGCGTAATGAAAGTATCCCACCAGCAAGCTGGAGAACGCGTGTGACGTTACACTGACCGCTACACGCGTGATGGCTCGTTATCCTTCGGCCACCTGTGCCTGTTGCCCTGCAGTCATTTTTATGACGGTTTGCTGGTTAGCAAGTGTATCTGACAGTTGAGAGAGAAACAGGCTTCCTAGGTCTCCCTTACGAGGTAGCCAGTACTGGTTGTTTAGGGCCTTGTTACAGAGTTATGGTCATTCATGGGAACTGTTGGAAAAGTGGGACAGATTTATAGGCCCTAGTTGACCGTTTAAAGGCTGATACGGGACCTCTACTAGGTTATGCCTGAATGTAATTGTTGGAAAGAATGAATGTAAACTTTAGAACCCTTGATTTGTGATGTTACTTTTTCAGTACATGTAATGTAGCTGAAGGAAATACAGCGAATCCGTCAAAGTATCAGATGTCGAAGGTGTAGGCACTCCTGAGAGCCAGGTCTTAACAGTTTGCGAATATATTCGACATAGTTTTTGGACACCGGTACTTTAAAACCCTAGTTTTGACAAAAACTGTTTTGTAGTGAGTGGCAAAAAATGTTTGCCACGGGCCTCATGCAATTGACCATACCTGCTCCACCAACACCACCTTGGAAATTAATTATTAACTCTTCTGTTACACGCTCCAGTCTTGCTCTTCCTCTAGTGATCATTATTGCCCATTTCTTCCAAACTTCAAACTTAACTATCAAATTTAAATACTAAATAAACCCTTTTAAAGCTGATGGAACGAACGCTTACGCAATTTCACAGTTGTTAATGAAAGGAATGATCTTAACTCTACAAAATATTTATTTATAAATAACACAATACCAATTTACAAGATTGCCACGAATATTTGCTATTCGGACTAATCAGAAAACAATTAACCAGCCACATGTACTTCTCTGCCGTGGTCTGGAAAACAGAAGAAATGCAATTAAAAGTTCCCACAACAGAAGCGGAACTCTCGCTACCGGGATCAATGAGATTGTATTAATTAAAATGGTACCACACGAGAGGAGCGTGTATGCTTCGTTATAAGCTCGAGCCAACTTTTTGAACAGCGTTCGTAAAAGTATCAGCGCGTACATTATACGCTCCTTGATGAATTAGTTTTGCCCTCGAGTTCACGAAGAGGCAACCGTTTTGCTAGCCATTATTTACCCCGGAGAATTACAACGTTTGCAACGTAGTTACCGAGCGTACATCCCACAGCAAGAGTTGATGTCGCGTTAGTGGTGCAACTACGTGTTTGCTGCGGCAACGAAACAGGAGCTATCAGCCAGCTTCACGCGATACAAGTTTATTTCCTGAACCTGCAATTTCGGCCGCTCCTAAGGTACTCGCAGTTCTGGTAGCTGTTTGACAAATAGTCCGTTCTTGAAGCTTTGACAAAGACTCCACTGTTCTCTATGTCCGCGGCGACCCATGCTTCAAAAATCAACCTACGATTTTCCCGAAAATCAGGGAATTTGATACTTATCGTAGTAATGGTATCCTACTTTACTTTAAAAGACACGATTCTAGTCTCCTATAATGTTCTATGACATGAACGTGACTTGTCGAGATGAAGAATCTCAGTTTGTCCCCTCAGAATGAATAGGTGAAAATACAATTTTAATTGAAACAGGAAGGATTTGAAGCTCTATCTTGTTTTGCAATAAAAATTGGTATACCATAAATCCACATAGATTTTTGGCTTGGATTAGAATGTGTCACACTTCCACGATATGGATATACATCCACATACATTAAAATAGTGTTCCTCAGGGCAAAGATGGGCAAAAGTTTTATTTAAATAAAAACTTCGAATGGCAGACAAAAGTTAAAGAAATTATTAAGTTAATGTTAAAGTTGAAAATTTTATTCGACGCTGAAGTTGAAACGCACGATGAATAAAAAAATTAATTTTATTCATCGAATAATTTCTCGTCGAAAAAGAAAATTAACTTTGTTCGTCGAATAATCCAAAGTTAATGTAGGTAACTTTTATTCGATCCGTTATTTAAATAATTTTTTATTTAATTACCGTCCAACTCTGCTCTAGGCTCATTAAAAAATCAAAAAATATCCAATTAAGGCTATCATAAAATTGTGGAATTGATTAGATCTCAAATTCACAAACCCCTTCAATTGCCCCAAATCTAATAATTCACGTGACTGAATTAGTGACATTTTGCGAAAAGAGTGCATTACATTGATGCAAAGGGAAGCAAGGGGAAGAGCTGTGTGGCGAAAAGATAAAGCTGTTATCTCAAGAGAAATTTATTCCGGGGAACAGGCTGGTTACATTTCCTTAAATTTTCGACCAGCAAGAGATAGTTTATCCGTGACACCGGGACGTCGCAAAGACATTTTTATGGCTTGTTCCCCACAGAGTTTTCACGAGAACGATCCAGCGGATAAAGTTGGCGGACACGATTTTACCGTCGGCCAATGTTCTTTATTGCGTGGTCACGTACTTCAACAGCTAGCTTTGAGACCACGTTGTGGTATTACCTGGTTTTAGTTGATGCATTGTACGAAACAGTCTTTTCCTTCCGCAAGTAAGTGCCACGTGCCCTGTCAAAGACAACGAGGGTGGTTCGGGAACCAAACGTGCACTGGGTAAATGAAGATGAAGCGGATAGCTAATTACAATAACAAACTTAATAATATACTCATATTACACTGTGGTAAATAAATAAACAAAGCAGTGCCATGTTGACGAATTATGATTACCGTATAGCTACAGTATTGCCCGTCACGAGGATGGGTCCTCCGTTCCGTTAAGAGGACATTTCTGTCCCCGTTATTTCTTTTGAATTATTGAACAATCTGTTTTCAGGCGGAATAGCACGTTGTAGAATATAGAGTTCGCAAGTTGAGTGGAATTCATGTGTTTTAAAATCTCACATCCGTTTGTCTGCAAAATTTTTCCGCAATATAAAATACCACTGTGCGTCATAAGCTTTACGTTTCTTGAAAATATCACAAGTGATCGATTCGCGGTGAAATGATCTAAGAGGAAATCAGCGAGTTTCATTCTTTCAATATCTCCTTTCACACAGAGATTTAGAGAACGTAAATTAGAGCGGCGGTGTAGTGTGACCAGGGTGTGAATATCCGGCAAAGGAACGGGGATCACGAAATGCGTTAGTTTAAAGGAAGATTGACCGTACGTGCAGGCCAGAGTGTGCGTGTCGATCAACGGTAGGGTCGATCAGCGGCGAACGATCGATCGGCAACGTTAATCAACGCCAGTCTGCAATTACGTTGGCTAGCACCGTGAACGTTACACGCTTTGCCGAAGATAATTCACAGATGAGGATTACAAGGCAGACGTTCGCGCGCGTGCATGCAAAGCGAATCCCCTGCCCGAAGCTTTTTCCCAGCACCCTCGATCGTATAATTAACGATGCGATCTTTTTTCGGGGAAGATTTAAGTTGCATATTAATGATCCAATTTGAATTTCCCTCCACGTCAATGGAAAATTGAGATTTTCATCAGCGCACGGGGCGAATGATTTTCAAACGGTTTCGGATAGGAGTTGCTTTACAGATTTTGTTTAGTTCAACCAATATCTCTCGGTTGCATTGAATTTTATAGGAATTCGTGAAGCTCAAGTGGGTGTAAAACGTTTGAAAATTGGATTTTGATTGGCGAAGATTCGAGGTAGAAAAGTGGAAGGGTGTGTTGTGTTGCAAGGAATAGAGAGAGAATCTGGAAAATTCAGTGATTCGGTGAATGCTTCCTGCATCGTTAGTAGCCACAATGTCCGCCAGGGGCACCCACTCACCTAAAGTTTTCGGCAACGTTTACAGTGTAATTAGTTGCACGTAACCGCCACGAAACACGAAGACAATGTTTTGTCTTACTTGCCAACTTAGGCGAGAATGCTCGAAGAAGGTGTCAAGAATTTAAACATAAATAGAAAAAAGCACCTAAACATATATTCGCTTGAAGGCCGTTGCACACTCACAATCAGTAAAGTGTACTTTTACTTTTACTTATCGTAGGTTGTGCATCAATATGTTGCGTTGGATAACTAAAAAATTTGTTGCTATAATACTACTGTCATAGAAATAAGTATTTCATCAGTATGTCTTCAGACATTATTTACACATGTTCCATATTGAAAAACAAATGGATAGTTTCTTATAGAAAAAGGCACAGAGTACCAGATACTTTGTATTCTTTACGCTTTCATTAATAATACCTCTTTACTCTACAAAAATTCCCTACACAAAATGCAGTAACTAAGATTACATTGCACCTCGTATTTGCTTTCACTATTTACTCCTGCGTTTACCATGCGCCACGCCTCTACCAGTTTTGCAGGAAATTAGGAAGCAATTCCGTACGCCATATACTCGCTTCTAATCCCTTATACCTTCATTTACGATAATTTGATAAATCACCCCGAATGATGGACGCATACCCGGCGCTTCCCTTTATGTCAAACTGTACGACTATGAGGCGGTAATTCGCATTGCGAAAACTCTATTCGATGCAACGTGAGTCACACAATGGCGCCTATTAATTGGTGTTCGGCATAACAAACATAAAGAAGTGGCATTCACTGTGTGCTGCTGAGCTACTTGATCAACAAAATTGGCGGCACTGGCGCAAAGGGCGTCGATTAATAGGGTTGCTCTTTCACAATTCATTATTTCTTTCTCACTGGAAAATTGCTTCAGCAAAGGGCGCTTTAAAGAAACACGGCAAATGCATATATAACATTACACAGAGTGTCGCGTTCTCTTTGACTGTGCTAGGAATTTAGCCCCTCCTTGTATAACCACAACAACTCTTCACGTGACGTGCACACATTGCAGTCAAAGTTGGCTCTGCAGATACTTCATTACACAGACACATTGGAACTTCTCTGACACCACTCCTTGCCGCAATCAGCTTTCATGATATTAATCTGGAGTGTAAGTTGCATCTTCTTAGTGAGAGTCGGGGAGTTAAATTATGGAAAGTGTATATCCTTAGACACTTAATAATTTCATCATTCTTATCAGTTAGCTCAGATTCAAAATGTTTCTCCTAATTACTGGAGGATTTTAGCATATTTGGTATTAAAATATTTTAAACCATTCACTGATTCCTCTTTTAATGAAATGTCAATATAAGTAGGAATGTAGTTACGTATATACTTTCTGCTAAAAGCTTCGAATATTCTGTTGACTTTAATTAAAATTATAACGTATGAGAAATGTCTTCTGATTGCAATGGTTTGTTACTTCAAAAAACTTTAATATTATTTAAATTTGTTTGACGAGAAAATCCCTATATCCCTTAATTCGCAGAGTAATCCTAAACTTTTAGACGATAATGTAGGTTTACTGAGCGTGAAATTGGTAAATGAAACTGTGAGATATTTAAGGTGTTCGCAGCACGGGTTGCTACCGGTTCATGCTTCTGATTGTAAGCTGTGCCCAATTGGAATATTATTCTAACGTTTCACGAGCATTGCAGCTAGTTCATCAAGTCATTGTAGACGCGCTGATACTATATAGTGTATCAATTAGATTCAGCTTACACCCGAAATCCCGGAAACAGTACGTAAATGAAACTGTGTCTGTTAAAAATCGTTTGTCTATCAAAAGTTATATATCCTGCACGATCTTATTTCATCATTCTACTTATTTATACAGCATGTATCCAAAGTTGCTGGACTCTGGATTTAATATTTACTGCGCTAGAATTATAGACAATAATAACGAAAACGTAATACCCACCGTAGTAGGTATATCTAAAAATGGCACTTTCACAATAGATGCTGGAACTGCCCACCGTTTTCTTGAAGGCATAAGTTTATCCGTCGAACCACAATAAATTATTAAGTTCAAATTCTAATTACATTGGAGTTCATAAAACTTAAATTGCATTTTATATTTTGCATATATTACTGTAGTACAATTTTGCAATCCATGCCGAACACGTGTATGCTTCACTCAAATTTGTTATAAAAACCACCATGTCCGAGAAGTCCCCTCGTGTTTGGCGCGCAACCGCGTCACGTGACACTGGTAGCGTGCCGTTTCTGGCACGCACAATGAATGGGTAAATAATAAACGTAGGTATCAGATATTAGATGTTTATCAACAGCTGCTGCTATTTTCTTAGCAAAACCCTGTTAACCCGTCGTTAACCATGAATACCGTTATCAATGTGAGATCATGGGAATGATACTGGTCGAATCTCGGGGCAGCGTATTAAGGATTTTGGCGGTATTGACAAACGGCACTGATTAGTTCGTTACGGAGTAATTAGGATGGTAATTACGTAGATAACTGCGGAGGGTCGAACGAGCGTTCGAAGTTCAATTTACCGGTGCGATTATTAAATGCGTATGCAGAATGTTCGGTTACTGGTGTGGGAATTCCCTTTGGGCCACGGCGGAGTGTCAGTAACCGAAAGCACAGCATTCCGAATACAAACGTTCGTTACAGATACAATCAGACGATCGGACCGGAAATAAATTTACAGATCGTTATCGCTCAAAGTTGCGTGATGGACGAGTGCCTAGTAAACAATTCCTTGGTACGATAACAACCTTGTTTACAATGCAGATCCGGCTGAATTGAGGCGCGCGCAACGTGTTCTCATAAGAAGCAACCGTTGTTTCAATAATTTTAAAACAAATTCTATTTATTTATACAACATAAATACTTTCTTGTCCGTTCAATCTTTTTTTTTTAGATTGAAAGTCTATTCCGTCTAATTGCTATTTTATACAATATAATTTGTTTACAATTAAATATGCGAATTTTAAGTTTTAGGTGCGCCACTTTTGACAAAGCAAACTCACGGCTTTAAGGGAGCACATGCGCACAGTAGAAGAGGCCGCCTCACCACAAGAAGTAGTTTCACTCAACGCTTGGTAGTACATTCCTTGCAGTACATATCTAGGTAGCAGTTCGAAATCTAGCGGAACTTTTAGCAACGCTCTGGGTCTTAGGGCTTAACCAGCTCCCTAGGTACCGGCTAGGTCCCAAGCGGATTAGAACGAGTGCTCTTAGAATTACGGCTTAAAGGTGTAGTTCACGATCCTAATCGGTTGTACGGCGACAACTTGGTATTTGACGGAATTTTTAACGGAGCTGCGAATTGTGTAGATTTAATCAACTGGCAACGTGGCGACTAGATTCCCAGGAGATTGGAGCTAGTAGCGAAGCTCAAAAACAAGTTCCTGGGTACGCAGTTCGACGTCTGGTGGAGTTTTTAGCAGCGTTTCAGGTGTTGGAGCTTCCACCGGTTTCTTAGGAAGCAAGTAAATTCCTTGAAGATTGTAGGTATGTAGTAACAAACGTACAAAGTTGTTCACATGTAGCTGGCTGAAATCTAGAGGAACTTTTAGCAACGCTCCAAGTTTTAGGGCTTTAACCAGTCCCCTAGGTGCTGGCCAGATTCTTTGGAGATTACGATTGTTCTTATCTTAAACCACGTGCCGACACTATTACGCCAAATAAAACTTTGAATTTAGATTCTTAAGCGTATTCGATGCTCTGTGAGATATCGCTGTTAAAAGTACAATGTGGATGAAATTCCCACTTGACTCTTTGTTTCTAGGACTTAAAACAGTTTTTTTTTAAGATTGTGGTGTTAATAAACACTGTATCAAAGAATAAGTCTCAGCTTCAATTTATTCCTTTGTAATTAATTGAATAATAAATACTTCATTTTCGACAAAAAACGATTGCCTAGTAAATACAATTTCACACAAAGTCTTTATATTTCAAAACATCAATTCTTGTTAGCACTTCGATTTTAATTTCGATTCAACTTCTACAATGTGCTTAAAATGAAGCTCTAATTATTAAGTAGAATAATAAGTGTATTCCCGTCCACACTTGATATTATGAAGTGTTTGGTTATCTGTGTCTAAGAACGAAGAAGTAAGAAAGAAATTTCTCAACAGGAAATCTAATCTTTGGATGTTACTGCTTAATCGTGAGCAACGCAAACCCTCGCCTAAGATCACCCAGAGGAAAGCCTCCTTCCTATCTTCCTCCGAACGATATAACTGCCACTGCTTGTTAATCTTATTACCGTTAATCCTGTTATCCTGTTACTCTGTAAAAGCATTTGTGGTCAATTTCTGTTCGTCAGTCCCTAGGTGTTCGACTATGCGTTGGCATTTTAGGCGGCGATTTTACATGCCAAAATAAGACTAATAAGATCCACATGCCAAAATGAGAATAATAAATCAGAAGTTGGAGGATAAAGACGAAATTGTGTTTAACGTTCCAGAGTTATTAATTATTACTAAAAATACGCATGAAAACCAAAGACTACTGCCAGCGCCGTGTCTGACCTGACTAACTCGATACTACTGCGCGCTGGCAGTAGTCTAAGTCCCTTGCGTCAGACGCTCTTTACGCGTATCTTCAATAATTAATAACTCGCAAACAATACCTCAAACACAATTTTATTATTCTTGATTTTCGTCTTATTTTGCCATGTAGATCATCACCCTTTAACGTTTCTGACATCTGTAGCCAAACGCTCTGTGTCACATTTAGAAATTATCAAATGCTGTAATATTGAAAAATCAAGAGAAAGGTGCAACGATTGAACAAATGTGTTCAAACATTTTCCGTATGTAGATAATTTAACGAAGCGTGTATATGGCAATAGTCAGGGGTCGATATACAATATGAACAATCTTGCCTATTGAGTGAATAATAAAAAGACGAATAGTGAAATTTCAATTCATAAAAAAAGGATACGTAAGATGTGTCTGATAAAAATACAAGTACTTTTTGTTTTTAAGTTGTATAAAGAGTGAGCGGAATCGTTAAAAGAATTTGTAAGTGTGATCATGCATATAAACATTTTCATAGCTCCCTTTCAATTGATTTTCGTGATCCTGATAATCCTACATAAAATATACATCACCAGTGTCTTTAGAGAAGATGAAGTAGCTATCGTTAATCTTACCATATTCTGCAACGAACCACGCAATAACGGTGCAATGTGTAACTTATGGCTATGTTTATTAAGCACGTTCGCGATAGATCCTATTTCTATTGTGAAAATTCTCTTCAGTGTAATGTACAATAGCAGTAGAACGGCGTGGTGTAATCTGGGCGATAACATTGATTACTGGGAGCGCTGAAACGATCCTCCCTTGGGTAAATCTGCGGGGTTATATTTATCGGCCAGCCCCTCGTGAATCTATGATGTTGTTGCAAAGCTTCTAATCAAAAACAACGAACGTAAGGCCACAACGATAATATACACTCAGATAATACACTCAGAAATATGATCTTTTGTCATGGAAATTATTGTGCCTGGCGATGAAGCTGGCACATCGATTTATGGCACACTTATCGCAAAGGAAATTTATGTAAAATTAAAACAGAATTTTATATTAAACAGGAAGAAGTTAAATAGCATTCGGTATATTAAAACCAAAAGTCGTTGGAAATAATTTACAAATTATAAAACTAGGTAAAAAATCAAGGAAACTCGAAGGTACTTTACAAAGAAATTCCTCGTAGAATTGCAAGCGTTGCGAGCAGAAAAATTGTTTAGCGTGCAACGTGAAACGTTCACCAGCGAGCCGTTGTATAAACGAAGATACGGTTTGTTGGCTGTCGATAGCTACACAGAGAGGAAACGGCGTTCACTGTATCGATCATGCTTCAAAATCGAATACCAGTTTAATTGCATCAAGGATCCAATGTTATGATCATCTCTTTGAAGCCCAACACGAATGTAAAACGGCAGTGGATTAAACGAATGCCTTCGTTCGTTTCATTAGTTGCATAATTTTAATCGCGCCTAGTCACGAAATTCGGAATTGTTGGAATTTTATAACGATTGATTCAATTCGTTGCTTTTTACACGAGACACCCAAACACCTTTTTCTATAAAACGACGTTGGTTTGTGGCAATAGTCCTATCGAGGATCTACTTTAACTGCAGGTATTACGTCCATAAAATTTTCCATGTCATATAGAATTATCAGTCGTCACTGTTGCTGCTAGGAAAGCCAGTCATCGCCGTTAAGCGAGCTTTAAATCAGAATGACAAATGGATTGCACGGTTATGCTCTCGTAAACGTTGAGCGGCTGAACACGCATGCGGTCCAATCAATCATGCTGCAACGTCGAATAGAAACGCCGAAATGAATAAAGGCCACAGCCCTAAAGGAATACAAGTGATTGCGTAGGGCCATTACATTAATTGTCTCTTCAGCTTTAAATCATATAAAGTACGGTAATGATTCGATGGAAGTGACAAAATCCCAAACGACAGTAGTGACTTTCTATCCCCACCGACTGGGGAGATTCCCCTCGTACCCACTCAATCGTGAACATAACAAACCCCTAACTCTTTGTGTCGTATATGTACTGCTGAACACTATTTTTTGCCGATCGGTCACGGGAAAAGTTAAACGAAAATTGTGTAAAGTAAATAGTGTATCATCTGATAGATAGACGGCATTGTTTTAAACTATTAATAATTAATTAGAACAAGATGGTGCATTAATACAAATTTAGGAATTAGTAAACAAGTAAGTAACTATTCAAAGCGACAAAAATTATCACCAAAAAAAATTTGTTGCAATAACTTAGCCCTCGTTATAAGTATTCTGAAGTTTTATGTAAATTTCGTGTATTCAAATTGTTTTCTCTGTCTTATTTACTTCTTACATGATTTTTAAGAAGATTGTACATGCCTTTTCTTGGGCATTTATTTTCAATTAAAGTATACATAATTATATATTCGGCAAAATATAGTGTTGAGCAGTAGAGGAGCATTCCTCAAATTTGACGGCTGTTTTCACCCCGGATGTGGACAATAAAAAGAAACGTGACGAATATTTTTGACTATTCTACAAATCAGCAGACTCTCATCAAAGTCGGGTTGTGACACTTAAGTGATATCCCTTGTTACAATTAATATTCACATTTATTATTACACAGTTAGTTGTTATTATTTCTCTCTGATTATCGTTGAACAAAAACAGTGCAAGTGAATTTATTCTAGGGTTTATACAAAATACGACTTTTGAAAAAAAACAGTTTTCCAATTCCACTACATATTCCCACAAAAACGGTTAAATCGGTTTTCGAATGTTCACAAAAAATATAATTAAAATAGAAAATAAATATTTGTACTCATTTTAAAACTGTTCTTTTTTTAAAATATTTATGGAATTACAAAAATATAACAAAATATAATACACTGCATCTATACAAAACCAAATAATTAAAAAAAATTAAAATAACTAAATTCCGTACAAATCCGTACAATTTTCGAGTTCATTTAATATTTATGGATCTACACAAATATAACACAATAAAATCCACTGCATACAAAACATAACGCAAAAAAAAAAATAATTAAAATTCCTACAAAATATAAATTATAGGGGAATGTGGGGCATGACGGGGGGGGGGGAGGGCAAGACGGGTAAAAACGCACTAATCAAAATTGAGCATACGCGTTAGACGCGTCGCTATCGGCGACGTCAGTGAGCAGCGAATCAGTGAAACATGTGGCCGCGTGACGAAGTTAGATCCGAATTTATAATTTATTGGAACTTCCTTACTTTTTCCTTATTTTTAGCACCAGTGACAGTGATAGAATAATATAGAAGATCTCCAGTACATGTATGAGTTTCTGAGGCAGAATTTAGCTGGCTATAAGGTACGTATGTTATTTTAAACTTTTGTACATAATGTTGCGGGCAGTGTACATTTGATTGTAGTGAGACGAGAAGGGGCAATCCGTGGGGCAAGATGGGGAGAAACAACTTTTTCTGAATTTTCTTATTTATTCTATTGAATTGTGTAAAACTTAGGTTGATTCACAGTTAAACTGAAAGACTAATTACCAAAGAATGGTTCAGATATAAAATTGATTAGTTGATTATGAAAATCTGTGTTTTATTCATCATCAAACCTTAACTACCCCGTCTTGCCCCACCTTCCCCTAAATCTTTATTTCATTTAGTATTTTTCTTCCGAAAATATGAACTCGTGAAGATTAGTATTACAGTAAACTGGTACCTACTACAATATGCTAGTATCCGAGGCGATTTCAAGTCAAAATGTTAACGTTTTTTAATTAAATAATGAATTCATTTTTACATATTAATTCTAGTATATAAAAGCGATTTTTTTTTTATTTAAAAACCGGTTTTCGAATTTTACAAATTTATAAAAAAAAAAAAACGGTTTTAAACCCGGTCTTTAAAAACCGACAAACCCTAATTTGTTCCCAAGTCAATTTTTTGCGTGATCTTTCAGTTTAGATGGCATTCGTTGTTGCCTCAAACAAGGGGGCAATCAACGAAACTACTACTTCCTTCTTCTTACTTGACCTTTTCCCTTTCCTCTCAAATTTCATATGTGCCACTGTTCTTTAATTCTCCCCCTTTTTCAATCGACCCTCTAGCAAACCTTCTTTCTCTTTCCTCTATATCCCCAAGTATTTCTAATCTCCTGGTCTTATTCCCTATTTCCTCCTTTTTCATCATACTCGCCCCCTTTCCGTCCATCTCCCTATAACTTCCTTCCTCTGTTCCTTTGTCATTAATACTCTACTCCTCTTCCTTCTCCCCAATTATTTCCTTTTCACCTTTCCCCTTGCCCATCTTCGCCGTCTGCCCGTCTGCCACCCCCGTCCCAACTTTGCCCGTCTCTGTGCGCACTCCTCTGAACGTCATTGCTCCCTTCGCCTCCCCATATCGAATCCATTGCCGCGCGGGTCGCAGTCCTCTCTCTTCGATGCATCTAATTAAACTTCCGATCGTTTCCATTCGCGAGACGACTTTTACCTCGATAAACACATGGCCGTGCTCCGACGGAGCACCGCCGATGCGGAAACTGTTCCTGAAGAGGAGCACCGTCACCCCCGATCGGGCAATATACACCGAGGATAAACCTTTTCATCGCTTTAACGAGCTTCTCTTCCTTCCTGAAATTTATCGAATTCGTTGTCGCTCACCGTCAAAGAGAAACGCTCCGGTAGAAAGTTATTTCGAGCGTACGATTAAGCTGGGCGCAAAGGGGGGGGAGGAGTGGCGCTAGTATATTTTACTATCGCGCCCGTGTTAGCTGTACGATTGAACGAGAATTTTCATTAACCTCGTGTGCGTTCATGGGACAGTAGAAAATTCTCGTGGCAGCGTAATTCATTCTATTCGCTGTACTCAATATTGCCTCTATTTAAATTGTAATTTTAATCGTTCAAAGTGACGACTATTCGCAACCATTCGTCATCGCTCAATCACGGATAATCTTTATCGCCATTCATAATATTAATTTATTAGTCCGGGTGGCACAGATTGTCAATGAAATGGTCATTACGCGTTTCAAACAATTAATTCGTATTTAATTGTTCGTAACAAATTATTCGTAATACTAGGATTCAAATGTTCCAAAGGCTGCTTGTGCCTGGCAACCGATTTCTTTCGATAGATAGTTCCCAGTATTTCTCGCGAATTAATTCTCGGATGTAACCGACCAGCATCGACTTTTTCAATTTTGACGGAATGTCTTCACTCCGATTAAACGTAGCTCGCTTACATGCGCTCTATCTTTTTCCTACTCTGATTTCTGGCTATAATTCCCAGGCTGTGCCAGCAACAATCCCTCGAGCGAGTAAACCTCGCACCTGTCGCCGATCACCGGCAGATCGGTCCCGCTCGGCGGCTAATCTAGCCAGTTCTAGACCAAGGAAAATTCTATAGATATGTAGAAGGCACGACGGAGGGGGAGAAGCTTATCGATCGTCCTAATGTCCGTTCGCTTGGACTGGACACGACTCGCAGCCCGTTAATTCGGCCACGCCAATCCGTGGTTAGTCGAGGTTATCCTCGGCTAAACGATCCGTCTTAACGATCACTGTCATCCGATATCCCCGGGAAGAGGCAACCTTTCAGCTTGTCCGTCGTCCGTATTTTTAGAATTGCCAATTTACAGTGACCGGCCGGGACTTCGTTGGACAAAAGACGAGTACAGAAAAGGAAATAGTAGCTTTAGAGCATAGGAGCTGAAGTGGAAGCCTCTGATAACAGTGGTTGTCTCCAACTGATTTCTGATTCGTATTTGAATGCTGAGCGAAGGAGACGTTGGTGACATTAGCGTATCGAACGTCGCTATGTTCGTTTCTCTTTGTTTCAGGCTGACCAAGCGGGTAAGTTTAGAGGAGATACCTCGTAGCAGGAAGCCTCCATCTTGCGTTTAGTTCATCCGATACAGAGGGATACAATATCGTGGTGCAAATGCACAGAGGAAGATTCTTTATGTAAAAACAAGTTGAAAGTGTAGAATAAATCTTTGCCATCTGAGACTTCAGCAAAATTAAGTTTGAAGATGGCGTTGAGTATGCGTGTACCGGGATTTATTCTTTCCTCCCAATCTTCCTGCAAGTTCACTGTTCTTCAGGAACAACACAAACACGTCCACGCGCATGGACCAGGCGCGAAATTTTAGTCCATTGGCAAAGACGCTGGACAACGTGGAATAGGATGAAAATTCATTTTACGCGATAAAGTCGCAAGCATGGAATCGCCGACGACGAACCTCGTAGTAATAAGCCACGATTCTCCTGGGAGTCCACGTAATTTCACCATGACTCCCACGCGGGGTACCTAATTAAAGTAGCGGTCAACTGCGATATCGAGGTTTACGATCGTGGGCTGGAGGAAGCCTCGTCAACGAGTTAAGGATGGATCGAAGGCAACGGAGCAGATTGAAAAACTCATTATTGCCAGCCCTGGGAGGTGGAAGCTGTTCGGACCTGACTCTGCAGATCGAGATAGCATCAGTTTGGATGAGTGGAACATGTTCAGACTGCTGCTAAACAGAATTGATGCTACGTGGTAGCCATATCACAACGAATGGGGATTAACTGTTATAAAATGTATCAAACTTTAAATCACACTGTAAAGAAAGTATTTCTCCAGCTCTTACTTAACATTCCTGAAACCAACTACGTTTCTATCAGTCGAGCCGATAGCGCCAGTTGCTGTGCAAGATTTTATGCATTGCTCCTGCCATATTCTAATTTTTCAGTCTATAAAATTCAGTTTAACGTCACAATAGGGTTACCAAATGGACCGACCAAACAGAAGATTAGTGTTTATTATAGATAACCTAGAGTTTCAAATCTTCCCCTGTCTGCAATAGCTAGAAGTCTTGTCCTAAATCCAGGAGTTTTCGAGGGACGAATTAAAAATTAGTTGTGCTACGTGGTCTTAAATCTTGGTCCAACCTTTTTCGAACACCCTGTATAAATTCCTGAGCCGTGTCTGTGGTATCGGAGGAACGAGACGACGCGATGAATTCAGCGAGTCCGAGGTGTCTGGCGTCGAATGGCCGGCGCGCATATATCCGGGTCGTGGCACGAAGATCCAGGAAAGCATTTTCTGCCAATTCCCGGAAAAAGGAGCATCGCCTCGTTCCCCGCGGAAATAACGGAACGCGGTGTAGCCGGGTTTGAGTAGCCGGATACCGTGAGCTGAACGGACGATATGCCATGGGTATTCCATAGGATTTCAGCGTGTACGTACGTGGGAGAGTCGTTCCCGGCGGGAAAGTGTATTTGGCCTGGTTTCTGCCCCGCGGTGAAACTTGCGGTTGAGCAGAGATTCAAGGAGCAGTCGATGCGGCGAAGTAACCTGGGCAGGGACGAATTGGCGAAAGGGAACCACCGCCGAGGTAGGGGCGGAATAACGAATACAGATAGGGAGTGCCGAGTCGTTTTAGCTACAACGCAAGGCAATAGCTACCAGGGATACGCCGCAATAAGAGGGATTCGCTATAAACGCCGGTAATGAGCTGAAAAGGTAAAAAGGTCCTGAACGTACTGACGTCTTAAAGTTTCTTAAGTCACGGGCGTGTACCAAATGCTTTTTCCCTTTAATTGCTCTCGTGAATCTTTGTGAATGAAACTTCGTGTCATTGGGTGGGAGATTGGAGCATATATAGGGCACTCACAATTTTATGATGTTAATCGCGCCACACTGTGCAATGCTTGCCAGAATCTTTTAATGTTTCTGGGGCAAGCTTTTTACAGTTAAATTCTCAGACTCTGCTTATTTTAAACATTTCTCAATCACTTATTTAACATTAATCTCTGTTGGCGACAGTTCAATCAGAATTAGTATATCCACAAGATGAAAAAGCACGAACGAGATAAGAGAATATGTGATGATAAAATTGTATTTTAATAATAAACTAATATAGTAATTTCATTTTTCTTTTTTTAAAGAGCACCTCTCCATCTTGCGACGTCCTTCAACCTCTCTAATCAGGAACCTTTAACAGGCTACTTGGAAGTGTTGTACTAACCATGGAACAATAGACATTTGACTATTGGTGCTGCACTGGGCGAGACACCTTAGTACTTTGTATGGCTTTTTATTCGCGGCCGTCATATTTTATAAACATTCCTTTAAGTAGATCTAAAAGCGCCATTAACCCTAAAAGGCTGAACGTTGGGCGAGAATGTGGGTCAGTGTCGTCGTCTTTTGGCTCGTTGGCTCGATACATTTACCGAGCAAGTTTCTCCATAAGAACAGGGTTGCTACTATCTCAAACAACCAATCATGAGTAAAAGCCCAAGGACGCTTAGGCGAGAGGGTGGAAGGGGGAGGTGCCGTTTGTGTTAAGTTAACGCATAGTTAGCACGTGTTCACGAACCTTTTAATAGCTGACATGATTTATGGAAAGCAAGTTTTAATCCTTCGAATGATAGAGCTTCGTCTCGGATGATTTATTATCAATTATGATTTATAGCCAGGCCATGGATTGTTCGCATACGACCGCCTCGCTGTGTCATCCTCTATCACCGACGCGTTTAATATAATGCTTCTTCTAGCGTCTGAAATTTACGTGGCAACCTGCTGACACGGTTCTGCATTCGCTCGCCTTTCATTCTTTTATATTTCTGGCGTCGAGTGAATTTTTCATTTCATGCGTCGCAATGCAGCGCACGGTGACGCGAATTGGCATTTTTTTTTTTGATAAGTAGAGTTAATCAGGGCGTGAACATTTTATTATAAAGTTGAACGAGGAAATTCTGAATTTATTCTAGCGTTGGAAAAAATCCTTTGCTATGGAAATGGTATTTAATATGCGTCAGTTTTAAAATAATTCTGCTTCGATGAATTTTGAATAAATCTGACGGTTCGAAAGCAAATTGTGGAATGGTCGTGGAAGCGGAAGATAATTTCGCAGTTTCTTTCTATCATGGGAAGCTTGAAACGTGTTCTGATAAGCATAGGTACAGTATCCTCTGATGATAAACTGGATTTCAGTTGTTGGAAAGTTTCCCCCTGCAGGTAGCAGACATTTCCTGATCATAGACGCCTGGAAACGTAGAATTCTGTGAAAAGCGGATTTCGTGTGTAATTAACATCCAATTTTGATTTGCTGTTTATTCAGTCGATTCGGCGCTGATTCCTGATTCAAATAAAATAAATAATTCAAGGACAGTAAAAGGGGGAGAAATACAGAATAAGATTTGGTGAATCATCAAGGGGTGATGATTATCCAGCTGGCGTCGAAATCCAAATTTCTCTATAACGCAGATGGTTATCGTAGACCTCCATTTTCGGTGAATGATAACAACCTTTTTCGTAGCCCCTAAGGCAATCAAAAGTTATCATGCAAGCAAGGGGAAACTATTTATTTACAGCCACAGACGAGATATATACCTCGTCTGTGTTACAGCTGACATATAAACTGGACTTGGACTATTTTTTCCATATTCTTGAATACAACGCAACACGAAAGTATCATCTTTTAATTGCACACCAATAATAGAGAGTACATATTTTGGAAACTGTTATCAGCTGCGAAGGGAATACGATACACGAGGTGTAGGATAGTCCTATCACCTTATGGGAGTTCGTGCCACCATCTAAACTGTGTTACCGACCCCTAATTCGAGAACTGAATTTAGTGACCCCCTGCTCATGAACAGCGTTCAACTCAGGGACTACTCTAAAATGTGTTAAAATGCTGAAAGTTGTATGCGTGGCTGCATACATGTGACTTGTTTAGAGTGACGCCGCTCTTTGGCTCGGTTTTATAATGACTCACGCGGACTTCTCTCCAAAAATTTACTTCGGAGATCAGGACACTATGGCACTGAATTTTGGTATTTTTTGAGAGCCCATGCAAGCTATAAATTGCAAGATGATATTGTTTATTAGTACTTTACCTGTAGTAGAACACTTAACTAAGATTTTCACGTATCGTACGCCGAAAAATATTAAAAATTGACGTTTATACTGACATTCCCGCAAATCTCTACACTTCGCGCATGTATTGACGGTGGCCATCTTACGGATGAAGAAGAAAAGGTGTCGGGGAAGAATGTCCTCCTCGTAGAAGGCATGAGACCTAAGGTTGGAAATAGACTATACCTAATCCAAACCTTATTTTCGGAAGCCATATTAAATGGCAAAAACTTAAGAGTCACAGATCAAGTGGCATTTGCATTGAGGCTCCTGCACTAGAGTTTTACGCCAACATTGTTAAGTGCTGCCTCGTTGCGACCCGTGGATATTCGGGGCATACGAAGAAACATAAGAAATCCATCGGTGTGACTTCCATATTGATAAGATTAAAGAATAAAGAATATAGTTTTTCCTGAAATAGATATGAATCATCAGCTGAGTGCAGCGAATCGAGGATGGCGCCCCGCAGTCAAGGGTGAAATATTCATTACAGCGTATTAAGAAATTATTTATTCTTTATCCTATCGATATGGCAGTCAGACCGTTGGATTCCTTATGTTTTGTTGATGAAAATCATACCAGGTGTCATGTAAATCGGACTGTTTTTAACAAAGTTAACTTGAAATGATGCAAATCAATTTTTCATGTAATTTGTTTTGTTATGGTCCGAAATACGTCGTTCTTGGTGTTATTTTCATCGGAGAAACATAAGGAATCGATTGGCGTCGTTTTTGCAAAGATCTGATGAGGTTTGCAGAACTTGAACATTTCTCACTTCTTAATGGGTATTCCAGCTCCTTCGGTGATTGAAAGCCATAACAAAGAAGCAACGAAAATTGAAGCAAGGAAGTGTAGACGAAATTAGGTAATTATAGTTTATTATGAGAGAACGTATGCACATTTCTAAACTGGTCGATTTAAATCAGGCAATTTACACAGATTTAAGGACAGGCGATTTACACACTTGTAAAATTACATCAGTTTGTTACAGGTCGAACAAGCCAGCACAATATTCCCATCAGCATACAATTGTTCACGTATTTTATGTACAAGCCATCGAAAAGTGGATAGTGGTAGCTTTGTTAGTTTCATTCAGTAGTTTTAACCCATTCTTTGTTTGTGTCCTACATGTAGCACGTGGCCAGTATTATGCGAGGCGGTTGAGTGCATCACATGCGGCGCACAGATACGTTTTCGGAGAAGAAACATGTAGGGAATATGCAGATACGCAGCGTAGGATGCAAAACAGTCTCGTATTGTCATACTTTGAAAAAGAAACTGTAGCTGAATATTCATAATCTCCAATTTAAATAGAAACGAGACTTTTCCTATCCATAAATAACTAACTTAACTAATGCTGAGTCCAGAAATTCTGAGTTTCAAGAACATCGAAATCATAAGATTGCGGACCAAAACTTGAAATTTTTTTTAACAAACACAGAGTTGTTTAACAATTCCGCGCTCAATCAATACATATGTATTGATAATATACATGAAAATTCAGAGCCACAGGTTAAGAATTAACTGACTAATAGAACTCGCAAAAATAAATAAAATGGTCTTAAAAAAATATAGGTCTGCGCGAATTAAACGTTCTCGAGATATTCAGCTGTTTAGTTATTTTTCTCACCATACGTACTATTGTGGAAATATTTGATATCTCGTTAGTTCACTGTATGATCAATTTACAGTGACTTCATAATGGATATGTTTAAAGCATGTATTAAAAGTATTAGACTCTGAATCATTTTAAATTAATTCCAGGACTAACAAATACCAAATAATGAGAAGGGATGAATAATTAAAGCTTCCTATTTATTTTTTAGTATAAAGCTATATTGAATTTCTCACTCAACTCATATAAACATATACCTAAAAGTCTAAGAAAACTTATCCATGAGAATGAACTAGGGAACCTTTTATCATAATACCTTCATAATCGCTTCGAAGATGAAACTACTTGGAGAGAATTATGTTACAACTGAAAATGTGAACAAAACTAATACGTATGAATGGTTTTAATACGAATAATTATAAAAGAGAATCTGACAGAAAGATTGAATATTTCAAAAACGATTAGTTAGCGGACCTATGTTTATCAAGACTTTCCTGCTTCATTTGAGTTCTACTAGCCAGTCAATTTTTTACCTATGGTCTTGAAACACCCTATACATTGCTTTCCCACTGAGAAAAGAGGTTTCGTTAAGCATTTTTAAAGTTTGAAGTAATGGGCAGAATTTATTCGAAATAGTCAGACAGTGAATGGGTTAAAGGAAAGAGAAGTTTGGCATATGTGTTACAAATCGAAGGAATTCGTTTAAACAAATTTCCATAACGCGTACACGTCGCCGAATAATATTCACAATCCTATATTGTATACAATGTACATGTGATTTATTGCACACAATAATTTATTCAGCAATTGTCCATTGTAATACTGTTAATCGAAACACTTCCTGGCAGACCCGAATGAACGCACAGTCACGCCTGACAACGTGTATTCGCATTTTCCATGGGTTTTGAGCAGCCCTATGGCGAATTGGTCGTCCAGGTACGAAAAAGGAGCAAACTGGTGATGGCGACGTTTAGCGTGCTCAATCGCTCATGATGATTCGTTTGCGCTGAGTTCCATTGGTCATGATGAACCGCTGCTTGCTTCTCGCCTGTTACGAAAGTAAACATTGCGTCTCATTAAAACGTACTAATGCATAAGGATACAAAATATTGTAGAGTTGGAATATGTATAATAATTACTGGTGGGATTTTAAGACGCTTTCTTGCAAATTTTTTGGAGAAATTAAGAATACGGAATTTTTTGACTAAATCTTTAAATAGATTAAATCTTGAAACATTCCAAGGCCTTGAAAATCTTAAAAGTCTTGAAAATAAATATTCAGTCGAGGAAACCTTAACCATACATATCTTTGTCTTTTCTTTTAGTCAACTCATTGTTAGTATCGAAAAGAAGGTTACTAAACATTCAAATCACAAAAATTTGAGACATTCAAGAGTTCATACAAATTGCAAGATACATAGTAAAATACTACTAAACCCAAGGCTTTGGTGTAACATTTTTTATTTTAGCATCTCTTGAGTTTTAGGAGCTTTTAAATCGTCTTGAATTCCTTCACTTCTAATGTGATTCTGCTTTTACTAATAAAGTCGCCGTTTACATATTTCTGTTCACATAAACGTTTACGGACATGTATAAATTATAAACCCAACACTTTGCATTCAAGAACCTATCTAGGCTTCTATTATTTATTATTCCTATAGATGTCTTAATAAATCCCACCGTTTATTTGATATTGTCAACATAAGGATTTCCGTTTCCTGTATGTTATTGGATTAGTTCAAATTTGATATCCATTTAACCCCTTTTATGCCATTTAGACAAGCACATTAATTCAATTTACCATTCAGGACATGAATATGCACCGCGACTGTGCTGAATTGACTCACTGAGCACGAGTATTCACCGCTGTCAGTCTTTTTCGCCCGTTCGATGTGTAGCTTGGTCACCAGATCTTCGTTCGACCTGAAACGTTATGCATGCTATGTTAGTTCTCCCAAAAATAAACGAGAAGGTTTCTTCTCCAATCTCGGAACTAGAAAATATTACTAGAAAATTTGGATTTGGATTTGTCTATTGGATTTGGTTTCATTTGAATTCAGTAGTATCAGCTGATAAATAACACAGCTATATAAGAACATATTCCGACGTTTTGTCATAGCTACTTCCATCAAAGATTTAGTCACACTTTAGAGGTGAGTTTCTTGTGGCTATTATCTCTTTAATATTCCTAAAGCTCGTGTCACGTACTGAGCAAACCTCTTAAGGAAATAGACATCACAACTGTTGTCACTACAAAAACCTAAATTGGATAATTCACCTCTCCAAAAGGTACATTTCTTCAGTTCTTTTCATCATCAGTTTAAAAGATACTGTGTGTCTGCGAAAATTATACAGACTCTCAGCGAACTGGCGGTACAGTACGAACGAAGATAATTGAAGAAATACATGAAGAAATATGGAGAGAATATAAAGTTCTCAAGAAAATCGATTCCGAAAACTCGTCTGAGGCGAGCATCTGACTAGAAATTGGCAGACTGTGACAGTAACTATGGTGCAAATTTAAAGATGAAATGAATCATAGTGCAAAAATAAGTCGAAAGAGTACAATAACTTTTTCCTCAATCAGCATTTGTTTTTTAGAAAATTCAGTTTGATGATCTGTGGCAACAAGTATGTGCACTTGACTAACAAGAGTATTAGAATCGATTTTCTCAATAACAGTATCTTGGTCGAAAAATGCTATTCCAAAATTTGCGAGCTCTTAATCAGATACATGCATTCTTAGCAAATATTCATACATAGTAATTTTTCTTAAAAACGAAGCCCCAAATCAAAACATCTTTTGCTTATATTTTCATGTGAAATCACACCCTTTCGATCTGTACTACCAGTTTGGTGACACCCTGTATATTAGCGAAGCTAGGAGAAGCAAGAACACACGGCTCAAAGAACATAATACGCGTTAGAAATTTTTTGAACATGCCGAAGTGGCAACTACTGCAATGAAAGACTTTCCCAGAAAATATAATGAAACGTTAGAAATCATGGAACGCTCCAGTAGTATTAAGAGAAACCCTGGCTGTCACTTTAACCCTCCGCTCACTCTTCTAACGAAAATCAACTGATTCATAAAACTACCAGAGATTGGTAATCAATGATCCGTGACACAAATCTACAAACCTCTCAACATTATCAGTGCGTTCTCAAGCCTCTGAATACGCTACCTGCAGTGCTAGCAAAATATCAGAGCATTCATTCAAAATAACATGCTATTCAATGCGGACCTTTGATGGGAGCCATCTACGCATGGAAAGCTTCAAATATCTCACTCCTACAGACGTTTTGCTACACGAATTGATAGTTCGTTCATTTGTCCCGTCCATCAATTTCAATCCAGACAACTATCGCCAGATAACTCCGATTCAGAAGCGAACACATGATAGGAGAACCTTTACAAAGGACCGATAAATACAAGTGAGCAAAAGCACCGAGTCCGAATGGAAAACGCTTGTCACGAGAGTGTCGTGCGGCTCGCGGAATGCCTCAAGCGAGATTAAACGGTTCGCTCGTTACTCAGACGTTGCACAGCT
Organism: Andrena bucephala; assembly: GCA_947577245.1. NCBI lineage: Eukaryota > Metazoa > Arthropoda > Insecta > Hymenoptera > Andrenidae > Andrena > Andrena bucephala. The sequence goes on along the minus strand of OX387715.1, from coordinate 91,344,063 downwards.
TTCAACAGGCGCAACCCGATGAAGCTCGTCGCTGATACGCAGATGGTTCGCGCCCCTGCACCACTGCGAGCCGGGACACATTTGCGTGTTTATCTACCGAGCCGCCGTTCGATCCATCGCCATTCCTCTATGTATGCTCACCCATTAATGTGATAAATGTTGACGTGATCCGGCAACGTCTCACCATTTTTCCTCCAGACGGGATGCGGTATCCTGGAGTCTGGGCAAGATGGCTGCGCGACACACTCTAGCTCGATACCGCTTCCGGTTTTATAGTAACGGTCCCGCAGCTCGTGCCTGGCCTCGTCCACGATTCTAATGTCTGGTGCTGGAAAGCGAGTACAACGTTTCTAAATAGCACGGTAGAAGTACAGTAGAAACTCCGCTATCCGAATTGATAGGGAGACATGATCGTTCGGATAAGGGGATTTTCGGATGGTGGGACACTCGCTTTCTTCGTGGTGATTATTCTATATTCCAGGAAGAATGATACAAGTAACAATACCAAAGATGAAAAATATCATTAATGTAAATATTATGAGTTAGGAAAAATATTTGGAACTAGCAAAATACCCCCGCGCCTCGTTTCGGGCTTAAGAGATATTAAGGACTCCACGAAAACACATGTCATTCCTTTTGCACCACCCCCTTAGGAGTTGGTTAGGGCAAAATCCTGAAATTGGTTTTAAGGCATTTATGTGGGTAACCTTTCGAAGTAAAAACCAAGTTGATATCTAATAGGGCTTAAAAGATTTTGAGGAATCCGTGAAAATATATTTCACCCCTTTAGGGATTAATTAGGGAAAAATTCTGAAATTGCTTTTTAGCCATTTGTGTGGGTAATCTTTGTGAGTAAGCACCGTGTTGATATCTAATCAGGCCTAAGAAATATTAGGGAATCCGAGAAAATACATTTTACCCCTATTCACCCTCTTCAGGATGGAGTTTCCAAAAATTCTTCCTTAGCGGATGCCTACATCCTGAAAACAATGCACCTTCCATATTTCACGTTCCTAGGTTAAACGGTTTGAGCTAGGCGTTGATGAGTCAGTCAGTCAGTCGGGACTTCTTCTTTTATGTATACCTACATATAGAATTAGTAAATTATATAGATGCCCAACGTTGTATATTTTTGATAATTTTGTCCTCCTACTTTGTTACAACACTTACTACACGTTTCCTGATTGATGGTATTATAAGTAAATATTGTGTTAACGCTTGCAATGTCAATTTGATCCTAAAGTAGTCTGAATAGTATTCATTTTGATCGTTATACAAGAAGGGTGGAAGTATGTACTACGTGCGTAGCTGTTTCTATAGTAAAGAGGATGGTATATGCCACACATCAGAGTTGGGCATTAACTAAATAAAAAATTATTTAAATAACGGATCGAATAAAAGTTACTTTAACTTTAGTTTATTCGACGAATAAAGCTATTTTTTTATTCGTTGAGCGTTTCAACTTCACACAAGACGAATAATTTTTTTAACTTTTATTCAATATTCGAAATTTTATTTAAATAAAATTTTTGCCCATCTCCGCTACACATTTAGTCATGAAAGAAAATATACTGTTCGGATAATACAATGTTTGAATGATAGAACATTTTGATAGTAGAACGCTGGATTAACAAGTGCTCGAATATTCGAAGTTTCACCGTATATTTCTAAAAAATATATCATTTCCTCTTATACATCGAGAGCCAACATTTTCTTTTCTGTAACGACCATTGGGACTCGCGGTTTTCGCGAGCACACAGTCATAATTGAACACGTGGTGAGCGACGATACGAGAAAGTTTGAGTGGCAGGATTTATAAATGTAAAATACATGGCGCAGGAACTGGGGCTAAGGGCTTCCCTCGTGTGACGTTATTACTACAGTGTTAAAAACTATTACAGAGCTCGTGTACAGTTAGGCAGGCGAACTGGGGACGTCGTTTGTTCACGTATTCTGGCAAGTGGAGGGCAGAACGTTTGTTTACAGATTTAGTAAATATTTTGCATATTATTAGGTCGTGATTCGATTGTACAACTATACGTTAAATACATATAGAGGGCACTACTCAAAACTTTGTAAGAAAATCAAGTTCGAAATTCTGTTTCTTCCAAATTCTGCATGGAAATTTAAGATCAAGAGATCGAATCGTTAGAACAATGAAAAATTATTGAAATCGTATACATGTGTACATACATTTAATTGCTACCTGGATTATAATCAAGCTACCAGTACATACATCGGGGTTTGGAAACAGCAAAATTATGAAACTGACTTTCTCGTAAATTTTCCAATAGCGTGCTCTGTGCGTTTCATACATTATTATATTTATTATATAATCTTATCTTGTGCACTAACTACGTACAAAATTTGAGTTAAATCGACGTCTCAAGCCTCGTGCACCCTCCTGGTTGTTCGTTATTAACATTAAATTTTCATTCTATACCTTTCAGCCCTTCAAATAGCCTGTCTATTTCCTTTTCCTTTTCACTTTCCTATAATCACATTCCACTGGTATCAATCGCTTCATCGATTCAATACCATTACGTTAATCCTATTTCATGAACCACCCCTCCGCTCCCCTTCTTCCACCACCCGTGTCATATCAGTGGCTTCGATATATCCCTCTCGTTCTTATAAACAAATTTGCACAACAGATTCGCTTCGATTCTTCTCCTCGGAAGTGCGTCTCGCCTCCAAGGCGACGAACACTTGGAACAGTACCGCGTGACATAATCGGGCGAGCGAGCAAACATGGAGGAGTTTGAACGAAACGCGCAACAAGGTGTCGCCCGCTCCTCGTCGGAAGGGAGGGCTGGAAGAATAAGGCGACAAATAAAACGACCACGGGACGTGCTCTCGTTCCGGGACAAAGTCCTCCGCCCTGTGGGCTTCCGCAATATTCCCGTGGCGTAATTGAATCTTTCCGGGGACCGAGTTTAAACTCGTTCCACTACCATCGTGGAAAACATCGCGCTTCGAACACACCTATAGCCACAAATCAGTTTATGCGATTCGGTCCTTAGGCGCCTGTGCCGCCGTGCATCGGTTTCAGAGCATCGGCTCTTTAGGCAACTACTGCGCTGCACAGATATTCAACCCTCGCCCGACGCATGCAGAACCCATTTTGCACCATTCCGCACGGAGCGGTGCACTACTCCTAGCGCAATTTCGAATGGGGCCATTCTTTACGAAAGAATATCCTATCGACAATGTGAAACAATATTCTTTTATTTAAGGGGGTATTCGCTTGATTTGAGTGTGATGGTAAAATACAGAAATATTGAACATTGCGGATGAAATGACTTCGTACGGAAAATGAGTCGATTTGGAATGATAACTTCTTTTTCGAACGGCCCTTCATTTTCGAGGACGTCGATTTTCGAACTCCGTCGAGTACGCGCGTACTTGACTACTTAGTTAGCCGGCTTTTATCGACTTTATGAGATTAAATAGTACCTAATTAGGATATCAAAGGTACTACGGTCAACGAAAAATATTTCGAGGCAGAACTTTCCTCGTGCCATTTTCCTGTTTCTGTTATAATCGCAACATGCATCCATCAACACCCGAAAGGAACGATCTAACTTTCAAAAATGACCAACGGGAGTCCGACAAGAACTTTCATGGAAGCAAGTAGTTTCAAAAGCCACGTTCTGGGAAGTAACTCATTCGAGTTTTTGAAACTCCATGTGAGTACCTAGTGCAAGGTTAGTTCGACTTGTAAACGTAGATCATTATGCAACGTAGTATTTATCTACTTTGTAAATAAATCTGTTTAATTCTAAAATACCAATGTATGTGCATGCATAACACATGCATGAATTACCGTTCTGCCAGTGCCTCTACTCTTTAGCCCGACCAGCAGTGCCACAAGTCATTACCGGTGTTTGATTTTCATTCTCTTGTCTCTTTTTTACGGAATAAAATTTGTCAGACTTCAATAAATGAGAATTGTACTAGGGTTTGTCGGTTTTCGAAAACCGGGTTTAAAACCCGTGTTTTTTATACATTTGTAAAATTAGAAAATCGGTTTTTAAATATTTAAATTGAAAAATTACACAGATTTGCACGGATTTGAGTTATTTTACTTTTGTCTTATTAATTTGGTTTTGTATAGATAGAGTACCGGTAATTTATTTAGTTATATTTTTGTAATTCCATAAATATTAAATAAACTGAAAAATTAAAAACTAAGTATAAATATTTTTTACTGCTTTAATCGTGTTTTTCTTTTGTAAAAATTCGAAAACCGGCTTTTTTGGAATACTGGAATTCGAAAACCGGTTTCTTCAAAAGTCTGGTTTTGTATAAATCCTAAATTGTACAGTAAGCATAAAACCAGAAAGCAATTGTAGAAAAAATTAAGTTTGAAAATACTGATAAAAAATCAAATAAATATTCAATAAAATTTGTACGCATCGTTAGTAATAAGTGCATACCGAATAACATTAGTACATATTCTAGGGTTAATATTCATATGTAGCTACATAAAACTTATCAAAGCTCCGCGCCATTCCCCACACTCACAGTTCTAATTCCACTCTTCAAATCATTACCATTTACCAAAACCATCAACATGAAGGAGCGTGAAGGAAAGCGTGAAGGAGCAACGACAATAAAGGTTGTCGGGAGTATAATTACCACCACTTGTCAAGGGACAGAACGCTATAAATGCTGGGGCTCTGAACCTACAGCCGCGTGTTCCCAAGCGATGCAAAATATCCAGCGGTCCTGAGAATGGAGCGCTTGCGAGCGTGCACAGCACGATTCCCTGGAAGCAGCATCCCGCTTTCTAAGCGCATCGTTCACCAGGCGTTGATAACGATAAAGGTGTGCTGGGAAATCATCTTACTGCAGCATCGTAATGCCGCTATCGATCCAGAAGCTTTACCCGTGGAAGCTCGTTGCGCTGCGCCCTAATTGAACATGAGCTTCGCCGCTGCCACGCGGGGAAGAGTGATTGATATCGTATGCGAAGTAACGCGCTGGCTGTCTTTTCAAGTTGAACGTCACAGAGAGGGCGCGAGTTTCTCAACGAAAATCGATCAGATCGCTCGATCGAAACGTATCCCCCGACCGATATACGAGCACGGGAGCGAGCAACTTCCGCGCTCCACCCCAACTGGTTCCCTTCCTTCTTGTTTCCCCAATGTGCCGAGTTTTAAACAAAAAAACATTCTACTGTCATAGTTCCATTTCCTACCAAAGACACGATTCAATTTTCTGCCACGAAAGTTAAATAACTTGGCGATACTGACGATAGGGATTTTAAGAAGTGACTGGAAGTTGACTGGATTTGCAAGAGGAAATGAAAACTTATTCTGTTAGCACCACTGTTAATTTACTTTTATTAGGAGTTCTCTCGTAAATTGAAAGTTTATGAAGAAGTCGAGGGGAGAAAAAGTTTTGCTCCTTTTTACATCACGTTTCGTTATATCAATTTTTTTGTGTACAGTGTTCCAATCGACGAAGAAGATTTTCAATTTTCTAAATGGAAAACTCTGTTTCTTTTTCTATGTGACGTGAAAGCGATCGTCAAGACCATTGCAATGATACAAGACACAGTTACGTAGGTGAGGTGAGGAATGAAAGGAATTATTTGAACAAGTCAGATCTATGTATAGACTTATTGATAGAAATATTTTAACGACTCAACTCAATCGAAAGCAACAAATAATATTAAATAGACTGAAGATAAAAAATCACTTTTTTTATTTGATATCGAAGAGTAATCCTTGAATTTAATCGTCAAATCACTGTGAAACATATTCTCTCGAATTGTTCTGAATACTCTGAGGCCTGTGGAAAGTTTCAAATAAGTACAATCCTGAGTGAAAATTTCAATGATTACCATTAAGTATTAAATGTATTATCCTACCTGGAAGACAATCTTTCCTTCGTTTATCTTAAATCTTCGTCGCTAATAACCACTTACGTGCAGTCGATGTGACGCTAAAATGCAGAATTTAAAAAACAAAGAGATATAAGTAAATAAACTGCTATGAAATATCACAGTTGTTTCTATTATTCCTTAACTCATGTGACTTCAAACGTTACTGAATCTCATATCGCTGAATTATTCAATATGATACAAAAGAAATGTAGCTGTCCATTTGAAAAATTAATGGCTACATTTGAGGTTCGAGATTTACTGAAGATTTAAATGGAAATTGATATAACCACCTATGTTGCTTATAAAAAGAGTAAAACATATTCCTTTTCTGTTTTCTTCATATACATATTTGCGCTTTACGACAAAAGCAGTGCCCTTGCAGCAAAAAGGGTGCAGCTCCATATTTACCAACTTGAAGTAAATTAGAAAAAACAGTTTATAAAATTATTGCTTTGACTTAAAATTAAAAATAGAACACTAATTGAAATATATATATTTTCGCACAATACGCAGTAGTTATTGAGTTGATAAGTTTTTATTTCTATTTTTGGCAAATTTTTCAAATCGCTTACTTGTTATCGGATTTGCATCAAACGCGAACCAAACAATGTAGAACTTTTTTTTACTAATATTACACGTTATAACTCAAAAACTGTAAAAAATGGAAGATCTCAATTAAAGAACAAAATAAATAAAGCTCAACTTAAAGTCGACATGTCACTATCAGAAAACCTTTCTTCTTTCCACAAGCCTTTATTTAGCCATTTCCACATGGCCCTCGATTCAAACAAACCCTCGCCTGCCTCACTGACGTCGATAATGCCCCAGCTTTACGAATTTAATTCCGCCTAACGGGCACGCGGGAACACGTGAAATCCTCACTGGTCCGGCATGAAAGAGGCCCGAATCCAATCTATTGACCGAGATTTCAACAAAACTCCCGACAAATACATTCGAACGCGCGCCCCTTTGAACCCCGGCGTTCCCCATTCCCGCCCCACAATCTCCGCCTCAATTAAGCTTTTATTATCCGGCTCATAAGTGACCAAATAACTTCCGATCGTTCCCAGGCCGAAACGACTCGAACGAGATTTGCGCCGCTGGAAAAAAGCCCTGCCGACCATCTTCTAATTAAAGGGATACTTTCCAGCTGCCGATAGCCTCGAATGAAACGAGGGGAAAAAGGAACGGCGAACAAAGGAGTGGGGAAACGGTGAGTTGGAACGACGAAGGGGTGGGGGGGCATGAACTCATAAAGGGGAGAAGGAAAGGGTCGATGAGGGGTGAGGATGAGTAAAGGGGGCGGGCCAGAGGACGAAAATACAGTGTCGAGTTGAGATTCCGCGAAGTCTTGCAGAGCGGGGACTTTCCGGCCGGAAGCTTTGCGAAAAAGTTTTCCTACTTTTAACTGGATTAAACGGAAGTTCTGCGTCGCCCTTTCCCCGAGGCAACAACCGCCACCGAGACGCAGGAATGGCATCATGGTGTCCGCAAAATGCGGTTCTATGGGTCCGCACCGAAACACGACCAGCTCCAAGCTCCCGAAATTTTCACCAGTCGGACTGTCGCGGGCGGGTCGTCACTGTTCCCGTGTTTTTGGCTTCACTGTGTCAGAAGGAGTGGAAGGTGCGGGTTCGGATTTTTAACAGCTGCGGGGTTGAAGGCGTCAGAAGAACGCTAATGAAAGTTTATGGCAGATCGTGGTTGTACAATTTTTCCGACTGCAGTTTTTGACAGATGGAATAGCGGTGCGGCGGGTGTTTCGACGAAAAAAGGACACAGATGTGTGGGTTTTATAGATGTCAGCTGGCTGAAAGGTTAACTTGGCCGAATGCTTGACGTAACGGTAACTAGAATTTTAAACGGCTTTCGCAGAGTGTCCGCGCGAAATCTCGCGTCCGCGTCGATCTGTAGGTACATTCAACAGTCGCAAAGAGAAAATAGGAATTTGAAGTAGGTAGCCGCTTCGTACCCTGATGGAGAGCCCTGCTCGAGAGGGTTCGTATCGCGCCCTCGATACGCGGAGGGAGCGTTTTCCGATTTAAAAAAGCAAGAACGAGCTGATAATTCAGAGGTCCCCGTCACAAAAGGAGGCCTTTATTAAAAGAGGCCGGAAAAGCGGTGTGCACGCAATTAATCAGCTTTTTCAGCGTTCACTCTCCTCGCTCTTCGATGCACCCCCGTCGATATTCTTGGAAATGACACATATCTTCCCGGTAGATTGGTTTCTACTCTCGTTAAAGATTGCTTGTGCTTGATATTTTGCGATCGTTATCGTTGAATATTTTCCTTGGCGTCATTTCCATGCGCGTAGGAATTGTTTATTAAAGTGCCAGGGAATTATAAAGAATTAAAAAAGCTTTCCTTCAACATCAAGGATTCTGAACATACAGCACAGCAACAAAGTCAATGGCATTTAAATTGCAAATCATCTTTATACGATACAATATCCTCAATTTATAATTTTAAATTTAAACAAATCATTAATGATAAAATATTGAATAAAGCATCAGACGCGTTTCTTACCACTTGCCCACTTTCATGGCCCTCGGGCATTAATGTGGTCATGTTTATGTACGTCCTTAATTCCTGACACTTAAGTGCGTTACTATTTTTATTCTTCATTAATTTTGTTAATTTACTATATCCCATCTACCCAAAACACTTAAACTTGTGTATATATGAAATTTCACACCTAAAACATCTCTTACTACTACCTCCCCTCTTCGTAACACAGTTGGTGCTTTGTTAATTATAATTAGCTAGTATAATAGCAAAGAATCCGTGAAACTGTAATTTATATGATGGACGCAAGTACACCACGGCTCATACATATTTTTTCGCGTGTACAGGCATCGTTTACCGTTATAACAAATAAGCAGAAAGTATGATAACAAACCAACACTATAGCATAAAAAATTTCACAATTATTTCAAGATAACTTTTAGCAATTAGTGCCTCTGTTTCATTACTTAATTGACATTCACTTTCTCCATTTTCCTGCATGTTATTTTCAATAATTCTTCTTGAATAGTAGTACACAAGCCATGGAGAAACTTTAAGATAATTAGTTCACAAGTTTCGCGTGAATAGGAAGTATCACTGGCAATCGGTTCCAAGGAAGCAATTAATCTTGTTTAATTCTTCATTCTAAAACTTTTCTCTAAAATATAATCAATGATAAGGAAGCTTAAGTGCCCTAGGACTTTTACACAAACCCCAAACTTTGGGAGCTAAACGAAGGACAGCCTCCAGTTCTCTCCCTGTCATGGAGGATCCATAAACAACGAGATCAGGAACGAATGGCATTCCTTGGCCGCGCACTGTCTATTCTTCGAGTTCTTTAATTTAAGAAACAATCGTACCGAATGAGCCTAAAGTGTCCATATTGCTGAGCCACCCCTTATTATATCGTCGAAAGGAAATAAAGAAACAGCACGATCTCTTTTGGTCGGGTAATTGCAAATTCAGGTATAAACGCGTCCCGACGTGCTGTAAAATCAACGCACGCCCCTTGCTGCGTTGTAATTCTCGACGTTTGGGAGACCCTCGGGGCGCAACCTTCAGGAAAATCTGAACCAGCCCTACGTTAAAGTTCTAGTTCAACTGTCGTTTGCAACAGCCTCCACGTGTGGGCGAAGTTGATTAGGTTCCCGATAACGGCCACGCGACGGTAAATTTCAAATTGTACGCACTCTCATATATACCTACTCCTATGTGTAAATATATTATATGGAAGCAGCTATTAAGGCAAGTTCAGCGATGGTTGATACGATATTTCATATGGTTTCCAGCAAAATATAGCAGGTACATATTTCAAATATAAAAGGCAATAATCATGAGCTGGCGCATAGTAGAAGCGAAATTCCGACGGAGCCCGGAGCGCTTAAGCGTTACTTAACCTTCCTTTCAACATGGACGGCGATTAATGCATGCCGATGCGTCAGGATGTATATCAATGCATTAATCCTTTTACCGTCAGACAACTTGGCGTAGCGTTCCCTAAAACTGTTTGGCTATTTTCAGTAAAGAGTGAAGATGTAATTCAATCCAACCTACCAGCTTCAACTTAACTTTTTCTTTCTTAATCTTTGCTCTGATAGTTTTTTAGTACTATACCTGAAGCTTTAAACGCTTATTTCAGACAAGGACTGACAGTTTGCACCAGCGTTCCCCAATTAAATTTTGCCATGGAGGCCTTCGAAACTCACTAAAATTTAGCGGAACCTCCAACCTTAACTATTTATTTTTTATATGTTGTGTATATGTTGTGTATGTTTCAATTTTATTGTATGATACCTTTTCGCGGAACTCTACACCAATTGGGAAACGCTAATTTGGACTAGAGATGGGATAAAAATTATTTGAAATACAAATTTCGTACACAAATTTTTATTTCAAATAATTTTTTGCCCGTCTTTGGATGTTAACAGGTAATAGATCCGTTAGCTGGTATTGACAGGATTAAATCAATGGTATTGGAAGAATAACAAACCAAATTTTCGGAAAGGATGTGCTAATGAGTGCATTCACACGTAATTGTTATCAATTTCCAAATGAATACAACGCCGACCGTAACATTGACATACTTCAAGAGGTTGTAACCGTTGATTAATCGCTGTCACGAAAGATCTATGACATTTCGCGGACGTGGACTGTGACAGGTCTACTACGGGTTCCAAGAGACTACTCGGAAATGATGGCAGCTTGATTGCGTGGCGTCAAAGACATAGCTACTGGAGGACTAACGACACTTTACATATAGCTCGGTTTGTAAGAAAATTGGAGTTGAAGCTTCTTCAGGCGCACACACACCTGCAGAACGTTAAGTTTCGATTTGATGGATTCGTCAATTATTTATTTCATAGTAATAATAAAATAATAGGGATATAAGGATGGCTTTCTGAATATTCGTAAATACAAACCCGCAAAAAACTTTCGAAGTATATTCACGAGTACATGAAGAATATTCAAAATTAATTTTTTCGAAAACGAAGGTTTCCCTAAAAGATTTTCAATTTCCTTCTTACATGACATCTATGTTATCACATGACATTTAGTAGTAAAACTTTCAGCTCTTGGATCTCAACCACTTCATCACAGATCATTTTATACATGAATCTTTACATTTCAATATCTCTAGATATTAGGTACTCACAAGGGAAGTTAGGCAACCCGAAAATTAAAAAAATTATGCAACTTTGTGAGATCCATGAAATCCACGAAAAAAAACACGAAATCCTTGAAAAAACTATACTTTTCAAGTTACACCTACCACCAATCCTTAATTCAATAATTATTTAAACGCAGTTTTGTAAATATAAAAAAAAAGATGACGAAAAAGAAAATTTTGTATTTTTTCAAGGGGTAATCTGACCCTCTAAAACCGCACTACAACCTCAACAAAAAGTAGGTTTGTGTTACGGACGAACTACTCTACTTCCACACAAAGTTGCATAATTATCTGAATTTCCGAGCTACTTAACTTACCTTATCAGTAACTCGAATACTTCAATTTTCTAAAATACCTGCAGCATGCCCAGCTGTGTATATACACTTGTTCGATCACAATGGCATGCGAGGCTGAAACACCAATATATAGTGTAATAGCAAGAGGTGGACGTGGTGGCAGCAAATATAATTAAACCTCCAGATACAGATCGAATTCGTCGTATACAGCTTATTCAACCTTCGAATCTTTTATCTGGGTAATGGACGTCCTTCGTTAAGGCATCGTATACTTCTGGGTGGCATTTGTAGGTAGAAGAATTCGTATTGCTTGATATCTCAAATCTGCACTCGTCACCACGCACCCGTAGCGTCTAATAGAAACGCAGCATTACCTAGGACAGTGACGTTAGTGACCAGCATTCTCGGGGGATGCGTATTCACTTGACAGACGTATAATCCACGGTCCTCCCTCCGCACCCCAGCGATCGCCAGTCTCCAGTTGTTTGGGTATCGGAAGCTGACGCTGTACCTGGGATCGGAAATGTGAGTGGTATTACCCAGAGTTAAAAGGGATGCCCAGTCGGCGTTCCGGCGTAACCACATGACCTATAATTGTGACACAGATTCTACATTTGCATGCGATTCTGCATAACCACGCGCGTAGTTAGAATGCAGGCAGTTAAATTAGGGTGCATCAAGAGACGCTAATTGCATTGCAACGTATTATATGTTTAGGACACTCGCTGTCAGGTGATGCGTTTACCTCGCGATAAGGGACCTTTTTAGTGATCAGCTGCAAACGTGTCTCTTCGGTTTAGATAGTTTACTATAGCTTTTGCCCCGCGCAACATGACGCATTTAGAGAATCAGACTTGAACCGCGCGTATTATTGCTTTAATTACAACACGGTAATTTTAAGGTGGTTATCTTTAGATAAAGTCAAGATAGTGATTCGTTTGGATGCATTGTTCCAGCTAATTAGAGGACTACTTACTCGAAGAATGTGATCAAGTTCTTTATGCTACTAATACTCTACAAACCAACAATATTCAGTTCTATGATATTAACCCATTCACTGTCTGCTCGTTTCGAGCGAGTTCCGCTGACAGATTCCACTCTAAAATTTAAAAGGCCTTAATGCCGAAATTATTCTCAATGAGAAACCGATACGTGTAGGAATATCGGTTGAGTGAGGATGGAATTGGTAAGTGAAGGGGTATTAAAAATTTATCCGAATTTTATGATAAAAAATTTTGAATTTTTTCGATTTGCTTTACTTCACCTGAGCTGATATTAAAAATCGTGTCAGTGCACATAAATATTATTCACAGACAGGGAATGAGTTAAAAAATAGATTAGTTCTCTTACTTTTTGGATTTGAGATCTACGTTGATCGGTATACGTATCGTAACGGATAATTTGCAACGTGACGCGAATCGATACCTTCTTTCCAGAGAGCATTGCGACGCGACAGTCAAGGAGAGCTGGTGCGCCAAGATGTAACGCCACGTTCTGAGAGCCATTGATCCCCTGTCCTTCTGCATTTTCGAAGTAAGGGTCCCAATCTGTGACTCGATGGTGCCTCAGTCGAGGAATTCGAAGGGGCGGCAGGTTGGCTATTATCTCGTCTGCAACAAAGCCACGAGTGTGGGGTAGGTACTAATGTCTTCATTGAATCAGTTTAAATATGCACAGTACTAAATATGTTTATTTTAAGTAACATTTTTACAAACACGAAAGTCTCTAATTACAACAAGGTTTTTTTAGGCCCTTCTTCTAGTTTACTTACGGTATTTTAACCGTTGGGCAACAAACACGGCGTACATTTCGATCCATCATAGAATATTGTTCATGTAGCTGTCAGAATAAGTTTCTACAGCGGATTTGGAACATTTTTTTTGAGTATGGTTTTATTTTAAGGTGGTCGCATTTTCAGTGAGGTCATTAACGACCACCCACCTCCGCACAATGATTACATATTTGAAATTTGGTTACAAAATTACATAATGCTCAATTACAAGAGGTCAAGTAAATTAATCGTATGAAAAATTGGATTACATTCTGGAAGTTTTTTAGATTCATTCAAGTTTAACATCAAATTTGTCTTAACATTGAATCGATTTCTTGCCTGGGAGAACTTAGGGCATGCCAGCAAAACATGTTCTATGCTTAAAGGTGTTTTACAAGACTCACATTCGGGAGGGGGCTGCTTGGTTGTTAAGTATTCATGGGTTAGTCGCGAATGGCCGGTACGAATGCGGGTAAGAGCGGCTTGATTTTTCCTATTATAGCACTGGGGTCTTTGGAGATTTGGAACTTGTTATAGTGTAACCTTCTCATTTTCTTGGAGCAGTCACGTTAATAAGTAATGAATAACATAAGAAGTGTCGGTTGAGTCCAAAATGGACCCGGTGCCCGCCTTCCCACGGTTCTTCAAAATCTCAAAACCACTCTGCATCTGATGGATGAGGGGTAAAAAAACGAACATTATCCTATACTTTCAGTTTATCGTTTCTTAATAATTGTATAAGAGTATTACGTTTTGCAAACATTGTAAGAGTAATGTAGTAAAATACGAGAGTTACATATGTACTTAATAAACAATAAAATACGTTTATTCTTCGGATAAAATAGAACTAGATCTTCCTCAACTCGTTCAAATTAAGCTACATATATTATACATCAACAAATTTTCTCGTGTTAATTTAATTGTATTTTGCTAATGAAGAGAGGACAGTTGCGTCGCCCACGAACGTGGCGCAAAAAAGGGGATAAAGTAGAACTATAATTCTAATTCCTCTAAGGGTACAATTTCCCCAAGATTTTCGCGTAAGCTGCAGGCATCCGTCTTACATGGCGGCCTCGTAATAGGATTCTCACGGATGCGTCGAGCTTGTATAGAGAAACGCTAAAAAATGCGAGCAACGCGTTCAAGTAAATTGCACCCCCCCATTCCATGAATCATTCCGCGATCGTTGGTTTATCAGCTGCAGCATCGTCTGCTAACAACACTATTTGCCACGATATAAATCACGAAGGCTCTTTATTAAACCGTTAGCGAGGAACAGACACTTCGCTTGATTTACAGTGCTAAGGAAATTTTTCATGTAAAATCTGTCACGGAAATTAAGTTTTATCATCCGAGCGAGCTACAAATGTCATGGAACCTTATAAGGCGTGCATCCTATTTTATTCTCACGATGAAGAACTATGTAGAATTATCTTAACCATTAATTTCCATTTTCGTGTTTGCTCGATATATATATAATCACTTGATACGACATCCCATTTCAACATTTCGAAATCGTAGAAATTATTTAACATCTCAATGCATTCCAAACATTTTTAATAGAATACATAATTAAGAATAATAAATTCTTTTCATCGATCAAATATATTCGGAGAAATTCCTTTCACCAACAAGACACGTAAAATTTGACAATTTATTAATGCAACTGGAGAAATTAAGTCACTTAATAATTAGTTTTTACATGTTTGCTTGATAATAACAATATCCTGTTATTTTACTTAATAACAATAGATAATTGAGTGTAATAGGAATAACGTTTATTTATACAGATTTTACGATGAAACAATGTAAGAATTCAAGTTATGTTTAAGAAAACAAATAACGTAATAGCGAAGCGCGTCTATTTTCGAGGCAAAGTTGCGAGCAATATCTACTCGGATCAGGGGTCGCGGCAAAGTAAAATACTTGAGACGCTTCAGATTGTTCGTCGAAACATTCGATGAGATTTACTCACAGACCTGGGGAGATATCATAGTTGTGGTCTATGGAATGCGAAGAATTTATCGATACAGACATTAATCTCATCATTAACTATGCTTTCGCACCAATATACACGTATATGCACTTTTATTATATAATATAGTTAATCTTACAAACTGATATAGATCTTAAACAAAATAAACAGGAAAGTTAGTATTCAGTTTCAAATTTTGTGTCTTTGCGTGTACCTAATTTATGCAGCAAGATAATGAAAATACGTAATAAAAACTTAATTGAAACTTCGCAATTGAAATATCGTATTGCAATGTCTAATAATATTACAGCACAATATGAACCCCAATCATTTCAATTCAATAAATTTAAGCAGTCATCCATGTATGTCATTTATACTGACTCTTTTAATGTTAATTTACTGGCCATTTTATATCTTGTTTTATTTCTGGGCATTTAAAAGAAAGATATTAGTGAACGTCAGTTATTGATAATCAGTTCAATATTTGTTTCTTAAGAATCCATTGAGTGTACACCAAGGTGTAACAATTTAAAGATAGGAAGTGGCTGTTAATAATGCTGTATAATTAATGTTAGGCATTATTTCAATTCTTTCGAATAAATATTTATCTAATATAACTTATTGTTAGATAAAGACCAATATCTCATACGGATAATAATTATGCGTTATTTGTAACATATTATTCTATCCGTTTATTCGAATAATTTATCATTATTTATACAATTATACAATTATTCAAATAACGGTACGAATAACTTCTTCATAGTTTTGATTTCCTCTCACAATTAGTTGTGTAAAAGTGTGTTCATATGATCTGTACAACGCACAAATAATTCTCCGAATAACAACTATTTATATTATCTGGATAAATTATTATTCGATTAAAAATTTATTCGGCTAAATTCATATCCGACTAAAAGATTATCTGTTTGTCGCGAATAGAAGCTTAGTCGTTATTCCCCATCCGAATAAGATTTTACACATCTCTGATAATAAACTACCGTAAATAAACCCTACCAGCGCGCTGGCATCAAAAAACTTTCCACCACTAATGAGTTATATAACACCAACTTCAATTAGACGTCAATCAAATTTTCCCCACTCCAATATAACGGCACAATAGCCTCCCCGCGTTTCGTCAGACTTATAACGCAGCTGCAGATCGACTATCTCACTTTTCCCAATCAGCAACGAGACACCCCTGTGATAAAAATCGAATCAGCCCGTTAAACAGTCGATTTGTCTGACGGGCGTTGCGGACAGAGAGAGGATTTGCTTCTTTGACAATCGCTTTCCGTTCGATGGGACACAACGTCCGACTATAAAACGCGACAAAGCGTGGAAATGTCGAAATCTCGGAGCAATCGGAGCTGGTCTCGGTGAGACGAGAGGATAGCTGGTGAATTCTTCTTGACTGAATACACGCGTAACGGAGAAACGTGAGGTAGGGAAAATGGATCGTGGAGGAAGAATTGACGAGAGGGAGAGGGCATTAAGTCTCTCGCCGTCATGATAATCGAGCGCAATGCTTAATTGTCTGATAGTAGCGGGATATAACTGAAAGTATCTACGGGCATTGGTTTGTAAATTCGAGTGATGAGAGAGACATAAAAGAGGATGAACCTGAAAGTATCTGTTGTATTACGAATAATGGTGATGTGGTGTAACGTCCGATGACACGGCTGTACTATCTCTACCATAACTCAACGTAACAGGTCTGCGTTGAGATGAGTTATGCCGTGGCGTGATCAACGCTTGAATCATGGTGTGCTGGCTTATTGTAAACTATGGGCGAATATGAACTATGACGAAAGTTGGAGTGCAACGTGCAAGCTAATCGAAGCTTGGGACATAACTAGTGTACGGGATAGAGGTTGGAGCGTAGCTCACTTTTTGACTGAGTACTACTTTAGTGGCAAATAGCTTTGGAATACCCATTGGAATAGCAATATAATAGTTCGTATAATTGGCATAGGAATAGTGAGGTTTATAGGGGGAATTAAAAAGAAAAAGTGGGAAGCAAAGAAATTTATGGATGGATTCTGGTCGCCAGTTATTTTGTTATTGAAATATGAAATCGTAAACGACATCATGAAATTTTAAACGAACCAACCCTCAATCAACACCCCTCATCCTCCCTATCAAATGCAATATTCTTGGGGGGATTTGAAGGTCAATTATATATGTATACACCTTCATCCATAAGTCACCGGATCCTTAGTAAAGTTGGTGAAAGAACGTCTTCACAGTATGAAATTACTTATATTATGATATAAAGTTAACGCTTATTAATCGTTTATTTCAAAATGTATGTTAAATGTCTTACCAAAAAGTTAGTAAATAATGCTACATTCTCTTCTCATCCATGTATTCGCGACGTGTGGATATGACCCCTCGTATTAATAGCGGTATACATTCAAGTAATTTGTCCAATACTTCTGAATAAAATAGAATCATCCTTCAATCATTCCTTAACTTCCAAAGTGCAAGGAGAGTGAATACATCAGGAGAGTGTACATCATTGTAGAGAAGAATCCAAAGTTCAAGCTCTATTTTAATCATCCTGATGCATATGTATACCTAACCATTTAACCTTTGATCCTCCCCACGAAAGATTTCCATCCGAATTTAATATCAAGGAAATCTTGTGTGTGGTATTCGGAAAATTGGAAATACAATTACGAGATCGCAAATAGATGGGCAGAGTTACTAAAATTAGGACGATGGAAACGAAGTTTTATCATCTCTTGAGGCTAGATACTTTCAAAAAATTTCCTTTCACATTCTTTTTCTTTATTCGTTCGCTTCTTGACGCCATCAGGTATGCATACGGTGAATAAAAATTATTGTTCATTAAAAGTGAACACAGGAGAACAGAAAAGGAGAACTAATTTGGAATGTTAAAAAACGAATAAATGTTCATGCTCGTGATACACGAAGTGGAAGTCTGAAAGAGTTGTATAAAAGCTTCGAAAGTTCTGACAACGTTGTACATTATTATCTCGTTAATGGACATTCGTGGCACGCACAGCACGACGACGCCTTCGTCAAACTTCTTCCTGAGTTCCTGAATTTATTGGTACGCACGAGAACTACCACTTCGACTCAGTCGTAAAGTGCCAAAGTATTATCGATTATGCAAATTGGTATAGGTTACGTACAGTATTATTCAGTATTTCTATAGCATTAGTATTACAGGTATCAGTCGCAAGGCAATTGAGTAGCAGATAATGACCATTTCGGGTTAGTACTCGAAAAATAAGAATTCTTGTCAGACAATTTCAAACTACACAGGTACCTCTTAAGGAATCGGGAAACCGTAATCATTTATTCAAAATGGAATAGAAAAATTATGAAAAACTGGTGCAAATATGAAAATATAGTAAAGATTAAACTCGCGTGGGCATTACGATTCGCCCTTATTTTCTTCAGGTAGTCTACGTCTTTTGAAACAATTAGAGAGAAAAATCTGCAGGTAAATCAACCATAGATTAGTGTAGAGAAATAGCAAAGTATATACATGTGCAGCATATGCATGTGTACCTATCTACTTATAGTGTTCATCAGTCGTTACTTTCACATATGAACAATTTTATGGAACTTCGATTTGTTCAATAACAATTTTCGTCTGATTTACCTGCAAGCTGTCTCCTTAATTATTTCCAAGACGTATTCTTAGCTGAAGAAGATAGGGATGAAACGTCTTGAAAATAATTGCAACACATTTTTTATAAGCTCCTATTCAACAGAAATACTTGATTTTTACTCCGCCAGTGGTATAATTATTGTACCAAATTCTAAAGTGACACAGCTTTTGTATTATGGATTTTAAAAAAACAAAAGTGTATAATATAATATGATAAAACATATGCTTGTTTTTGTTATTCTTGTGCGTTATTAAACATTTTCTACCATCCTCCTTCCGATGTACAGTGAACAGGGATAGATAAGAATGTTATTGGGACACCGAGTGCGTCAACATGTTTCTCATCGAACTTGTAACAGGCTTCTTACAGAGAGTCTGTCTAGGTCAATCCCTGATCTCCTTTTTGGCCATCGAGGTCGTGGCGTCCAATACTCTTTTACGTGCGCCTATAGACCACGGCGAATGAAAGAAGTTCATTTTCGAGCAAAAGAAAATTGTCTACTGCCGAGAACAGCTCCGCGGGTGCCACGAAATTCAGATCTTACTATACGTGCATGACTTCTCAACCTGAATTATGTTCCAACCGTAACACAATACCTGAGCGTGACAACCCTCTGCGTTACAATTTCAATCTCCTTTCAGTTAGCTAATCAGCTGATGAGAAGTCCAAGTTCCGATCCTTTGTGCAGTTTAAATTGTAAGAGTTATTTGTACTTACCGGGAAATAAAATAAGACAAAATTACAAAGCTGAATTATAATTGAAAAATTATAGGTTATCGTAGGGAGGAATATTCCATAATATCCGCTCACGCTAGATGTCAGAGTTAATGAAATAAGTATTTTTCTAATAGACAACACGAATAAAATGTTAAAGTATGAATGGGTTTCAGATTTATATAAGGTTTAAAGCATACTAAACCTGAAGACTACTCTTAATGGTCTTTGCTCCCACATATATCACGCGTAATGAGTGTCCAGAGCTTTAAAGTTTACTTGCGCTTAGAGTATTCAGGAATACTACCCTATTTATACAGCTTATATTCTAATTCTATTGCGCTAAATAGTTGATCTCGTTTGCAACTCGCTATATTCTTTTACTGCATTTTTTTGCTTATTCCCTATCTATGTACCTACTATTCTTTGTATTTTCTGATCATATGTATTGGTCCTCTACTACTTTTCTCTAATCTCTTTGTAGCAAAGAGTTTCCCGGTGTATATAAATAAATAAAATAAAATAATTGATTTATCAAGATCCCCTTTTTTATACATAAGCTAAATAAAAAGTAACACCAACCAACATCGTGATTAAATATCTAATAAAAATATAGAGAGTATAGGTGTTAAGGTACAATACCTACACGTTTGTTTTCGAGGAGGTCGATTTGCTGGTAATAGATCGTACTTCCGATTACTACTAGATCGCAATTACAATTATCGGCTCTTTATCCACGTGCATTTTTCCCCTGGGCTCGATATCCCGTGAACGAGCGGCTTTGTTCCGTCCTCGAAGGAAATTACCCATCCGTTGTTGATTCGATTGTGCCAGGGCACTCGGAGTTAACGGAGTAGAGAACCAAATGTCTTCGGCAATGGGCGCACCCTTCACCCTTGCGACCTCCGCGAACTTTTCAGGCCCCTGTGTAATACACGAACACGGTCGTTTAAACAGGCAGTCCATTGATCGATATATTTCGCTTCTTTATACGAATTATGGAGAAACATCCGATTATTTATCTATACCACGATGGCGAACACTTAATTGCTGTGGATTAGTTTATTGCGAACTACTGCGGAATATAGATTATAAGGGAGATTATGGAAATGTGAGGTGTTGAAGGGTAACTCGAGAATTGCATTGCATGATGGATGAAACGTAACTTATCTACCAAGTGGAGGTCAAAGGTAACTACAGTAAAGTGGTCGATTTCCCGAAATAATAGAGGAATGGAGCATTTCCCCTAGATAGATTTTTCGGGTAATCGATCCAAGCAGCAAAAGATGGGAATTCTGTCAAAAGAGAAGGAGAGAGAAAATTATAATTGTAGAATTACAGCTTGAACTGACAATAAGGAGGGCTTTTAGCAATAACGTTTTATTCCTATTCGAATTCCCCTTAAGTTTTGTTGTCTGAAGTAAAGTTGTAGTTCCTTTAATCTAACTCAACCGCACAACTTGCCACATAATACACTGTGTATTTGTCCAGACACATATATATCACAATGTTCATTATAAGTCGCTAACTTTCACTCTTGTTCTCTTCCTGGGGATATCGCTAGATGCAGAAAGGATTAGCTGCTTTCATATATATATAATTTATACACTTTCTCACGGAGACTACATAAAAACATTTTGCAACTGCAATTCTATTATTTTTTAAGGATATTTGTGACTACCAATTCTAAAGTTTGAAAGCAGTCATTTTTTTAGCTATAATTACGCTTGCACTATTATAAATGATTGTATATTATCACGGTATATTAAGAATTGTAAAATAAACATACGTGTTTGATTAAAAATAGTTGGCAGTTAATTTTCTAGGAATGCCGAAATTAAATAAGCTGCATCTTGTCCGGTCAATGCTTGAAGTAGGTGGGAATTTTAGAATTCATACTCGCAATGTAGCTCACTAGAAAATGTAGGTCCCAGCCCTAATTAATTGTCAATGGCAACTAACATCAAATGATAAACAAACAAACTAATTTTCAGCGAAAAGACTGTTCACGTATCGTCAGGAAGTCCGCAAAGAGTACGTTGCGTATAATGCAGGACGGTGGCAATGCACCGTGGATAGCCCACTTCAGACGTTCTTCTTTCTTCGAAGAAGAAGATGCCCGACTGGAAAATGTCCCGCTAAACTGCGATACACGTGGGATACGCGACGGAAAGGCCCGAGGAGCACACAGGACAGAAAGTGCTTTAGCGGATTTTCTGGAATACCTTCCGAAGATACGTTAATATCGCAGGCTTATAGGTACAATAGTCCTTTGTTACGCTACGGATTCCTTTTCATCGTGTCCGCAAGCAAGCACCAAATAAGGGTGGATAACACGTTGTACGACTTACGATAACGGGTGAATAATACGATCTACGAGTTGAGATAAAATTTTGCGCTCATTCCCTCTATTCAAATATTTTCAGTGGTAGGTATTATGATCGTCTTTGGTTATCAGAGATCATTGTAAAGAATTTAAATAGAATTCGCTGCGATATTTCTTTCGTTGATCAAAGTTATAGTTCAGGAACAATTTTGTAGCTATAAACATTAGTAGCACTGCTGACAATGTTCCGTTTAAAGGCATTGGTATAAAAGGGAGAATGTAACTTTGTTAATTTTTATCGCACTTTGGTGTTTTGTTTAATATTAATTTAATATTAAAAGTAAAGTGAAAGTGACATGTGTATGTCACTGAGTAAACGTCTGCTTTGATGAAAGTTATGTAAAAAATACTTTAATATTTGCAAATGAAATGCCAACATTTAATTAAGTAATTTCGCGGCTAACAAGGTTTTCATAATTTATAGAAAAGTACCCTTACTCCAAGGAATTGTACAAGCTACGCCATATTATATGGATGTGAATGGAAGAAGGTTCCATTCATGCACGCACAAGATAGTTTAGAACTTATAATTCTTAGCTGTTCTCGTAGAAATTAATAAGAACATTCCTCGAGACTTCACAACACTGAAAGAGGAAAACTTCGGAGCAAAATATAAAATTCAATTACTGCCATATTCGCCTCACAATACAAGGCTTTAATTTAAAGTGAAATAAACTTTGAAAGCTTGTCCTCGTAAAAGATAATTGAGTAGAAATGAAATTATCATACACAGATCACAACTTCTCGTTTGCTTTTCTGATATCCGTCCTTTTGCTACGTGGTATAATATAATTAAAATTTTAAGTTTAAACAAGTACCACAAATAGTGCCAAATCATACAAATTGTAAATCTTAAAAACACAAAACTTGGAAGATCATGGAGAGAAAAAATCATGATCCTTTGTCACTTGCCAATTTACATTCAGCCAACGTGTATTTCAATTTCCTTCTGCAATAATTCCTATGAAAAAATGAGTTTCCCCAATTCATTTCCGTTTTAATACCGAAAAATACAACTTCAAGTTTCTCATTCACAACCTTGCTGACTCACCTCCAAATAATTCTTCGCACTTTTATTTGCGGTGCTACTTATTGTTAGAAACACTTCTTCATAGAACTTCAATTGGTAACGTTCCAATAATTAAATATGAAATTTTAAAGGGACCTGCTGAAGTACACTCTGGAATATAGTAACTACATAATAATAAGATAGAATATGATTATTTTCACCAACTACTGTAAAGATACGTTGGTACTGTTGGTAGCACTAGATGATGAAACATCAGGGCTGTTATAATTCAAAAAGAAAGTGAAACAAAACAGAATAATATTAAACAAACTTTTCTAACAAGCCATATATGCATTTGAATAAACCTTTCTTCTGATTTCCTCATACTGGCCCTACTATTAAAGCAGGTGCCGTGAATAATAAAAAAAACTGTGTATTGATTTTCCAATGAGAAAGGAATCGTTTAAGAGATAAGCACTTTAAGTAGATTTTAGAGTAAATCCAGTGTGGGGAGCTGCCAAGTAATTCACGAGTGAGCCACGTAATTATAAAGGAGAATAAAGTTGGCGTCATTTATAAAAAGCGCTTCTCAATGAAACCGGGGCATTGGTAAGCAGTAACAAGCGATCGAAAGCTCGGCTCATTGTGGGGTTTCAATGGCGCGGGAAATATTCATCGGCGGTTTCCTCGCACGAATGGCAAGGTTGTCCAGCCAGGAAGAGTATTAATTAAGTTTCGCGTGTCCTTCAGGCATTCGGAAACTCGTGTATAGAGGGGAAAAATGGGAGCAAAGTCTCTGCACGGACCTTTCATTAACGCTAATGGGAGGCGGCTGAATCCGCAGTGGAAAATATCCCCTCTCCGCTGCTTTCCTATCTCTTTTTGCCAGCCGATTCGGTGGGGAGATCGGGATTAAAACACTTCGACCAGATGCTTGAGTATCGATCGAACTTCTCATCCCGGATCGAACCGTGAAATCTGTAGGTATTGCTGATTAATAGCGTGCGATCTGCGTGATTAGAGGCGACCAACAATTTTCTGGTTTACGAAGCTAAATTCAGTGTACAGGGAAACAGAGATCTTCTTGAATATACATAGACACCTGGTGGAACTGATGTTGCGGTTCACAAATCTGAAAAGAGGTCAACGCAAATCTCGCGAATCTAAATCACCAAGTTGCTGGGGCACCATTACCCGAGAGTTGGATATCGATTTTCTTTTTCCTCGGATGTATTATTGAACACTGAATCTAAGAGATGCGTAGTTTTTATTTGTGACCAATCAGAGGTCGCCATCGCTCTAAATGACCCGAGGGATCAGCTCCTGGAAATGACCACTCGTTCGGCTGGAAACTTTACGTGTTCGTTTTACTTTGAAATGAAGTGCCTCCTTTAAAAGGAATGAGTCATTAAGATTTCTTTATACCTCTCCAAATATTCGTGATCGAACCTTATGCTCGAAGGTCGTGAAAGATTTGTAATTAATTTCGTTGCAATTGTTAATAAATCAGCAGGATGCTACCAATCACCATGTTTTATGAACTTTTTATACTGCGCAGCCCTCTGTCAATTTACGTAAATGTTCTTTCACCTTTCATGAGTATCACAAGAATATTTTCTACCGCTAATATAACTGAAAATGTTTATGAATCACGAGTTAAATAAGCAATGCAAGGAGAGCGACTTCAAACTTTAATCTTCCACTACTGCTAAACGACGTGAAATACTAAAGCGAGGGTTATTGTTGTCGCTATAAAAGTCCCGCAATTTATTATTCCCCGTGTAAACAAAGGCTGCTGGGGGACAGCTTTCTAAAACTCGACGGAGCATTAAACCATTATTATTCATATATTCAAGGGTGAGTGCAGTCGCGATTATTTTCTAAACCACAGGAAAATAGAGGAAATTTAGATCAGATCCTGCGACCGTATTGTTCAGTGAAAAAATTAAATGAAACGCGAAGGAATACTTGATATGCGTATATCGCGAGAGCAGAACTGAAGAAGCTGGGAAAGAAGGAAGAGTTCTTTCCTGTCAAGCAACCTATTGTACTACGCTATCATTCATAATTCTCTTTCAACAAAAGATTATATAACTATGTTTGCACGAAGAGGGAGGATTTTGTTCAATTTTTCGTGCTAGAAGTGTAAAAGGGAACAGCAGTTCTCAGTTACTCACCAAAGACAGTCGAAGAAACTCAAGGACACAGGTGTATTCTTTTTCTTTAGTAGCTATTAATTACTTTCGTTAATTATTTTTGCACTGCTCTTAAATGTGTCCATATCGTTAACCAAATAGAGTATTTCGTGTCGAGCAACATATAGTGATAAAGTTAATTATCATTGTTAAAAAGCTCGAAAAGAATCATACGTAAGATAATAAGACTCAGATAGTATGCCACCAAATATTTACTTTGACAATTTACTTTTACAGGAATATAAAGCAGGTTACACAATACACGTATGACATAAATACAAAATAGGGTATTCCTTAAAGATATCGTTTATAGAGTATTTTTAAAAACAGCTGTTCGACGATCTACATATACCTATTGCACTTTGGTTAAAAATGACTTCACAGATTTTTAATATTAGATACCTTTTGTTTTTATTGTGTGTCATGCAGACACATAAATATGTTGTAAAAGCACTAGGGGACGAATTTGGTAGCACCTTTAATGCCTGACAGATCAGTCAAGAGCCCACGGACGTCCCCCGCTGACTGTTTGAATATCAGTGCTGTAAGGTCCTGAATCGTGTAGAAATGTGATAAAATAAGTGCAGTCCTGAGTGGCCAAGAAGCGAAGAACACATTCGGTGGCTCGTATCCTCAAGAATGATGCTTCATGCACCACTTGAGAGGATCTTAGGTTAAGACAATATGCAATACACACACACCCGCGTACATTACACGAAAATTTAACCAATATACCATTTTGTATTTCGAGCAGGTGCAAGAAAACTCAGTTTTCTGTACAAAACAATTACGAAAACCTCCTTAACCACTTACAGTTCAGTTTTCCATGACACCAGATATACTAAAAGCAAGATAGCCATTTCCATCTTACTACAACGGAGATGTACTCCTTGGGAGATGACTCGTGGCGAAGCACATCCCGTCAGAATGTTTTTCCAAGTTGCAACGGAGCAAGTGAAGTAGCCCCGCATATAGAATAATCGCAAGCCACTTGAGCTGCCTCATTTCCCTTCGCCGCGAGGACGTGACGTTGACGTTCATTGGAAAGAAGCACGCCGACAAGGGAACCTTTGTCCCTCACGTTTTTTCTCCCCCCCCCCCCCCCCACCCCACCCCACCCGCGTAGACGGCGCGTCCAACGAGGTCAGCGTGCACCTCGCAATCGAGGTCGTCGCGGATGTTCCGCTCCACATTGGCCGCGTAATAAATGTACATCCGAGACATCATTTGTTTCCGCGCATTGCCTTATGGCAAGGCGCGAGAGCAGCCCCAAAGGTCGGACCATTCGTCTTGTCGGTCGTTTTTCATCGGGAAGTGCCAGCCAGGCTGATGCCTCCTCCTCTTCTAGACGGGATGACGTTTAGCAAGCTCCTTCGAACTTGTATTGCAAACGTGGAGCGAAGGGAAACGCGGCATGCCAGCGGCGGGGAAATTCATGAACGCTGCGGGGGAGGATGCGGCAACTTGGTACTCCCTTGGTGTCGATGTTTCCCAGCTTCTTACTCGCGGCTCGAGTGACGGGCCGATCCTGATTTTCAGGCTTTCGGCTTGAAAAATGACGGCAAAAAGGCTACCCGGCTTCGCCTCGGATTACTTGCACCGAGTGCTACGTGGCAAGACCCACATCGGCGATGTGAAAAGTGAATATCGCGTGTGTACGGATTACGGATACTAGAGTGAAGCGCGGTGCTTTTGAGTGAAGTACGCAATATTCAGTATTGTTAAATATTGCGTGCTGTTTGAATGTTTTATAGTGAAGGATTTTCTGAAAATAAGTACCTAATTATGATGCCAATTTTGCACTTCCGTTTCGTTTTGTTGTTAAAATTGTTACTCGTGTGTGAGAAAACGTTGGAATTAATGCATCGACGTGCAAGTTGAGAGGGTCGGTGTTGACACTTGAATCGTGTTTAACATCAGCATTCAATAATACTGAAGGATCGATGTGTTTTGACAGTTGGAAGTTGTACATATTGTGATGTGACGGGAGTTCGTAAACATTTTTAAATTGAAGTGGTCCACGGAGGTAAAGAGCTCCTTTTACAAATTTGAAATAATTTGCAACGTATACATTATAAACGACCCTGCTTGCTTTTTGATATATGTAATTTCCTATTGATTGGGGAAACCTTGAAAAATATGAAAGCAGAATATTCTACCAAGGTGAACTCGCAACGTTCGTAATTGAGTAACGTAGTTCAAAAACTATATTGGGTACGTGTATGTATATTACGTATCCTCTTTCAGAAGACACCAACTTCTCTACTCCACTTTCCCGCAACGAACTTGCTTAATCAAGGAAGTACATCAAGATTGCTATCCTATATTGTACGATAGAAAGTTTCGAGGGATAAGTTCACTTGCTATCAGCCGTAAATCTTTGAACAGTTAAGTTTGATAATACGGATAGATCCTAATCTTATTGACATGCTGATGTCTTTGAGTTTCAACTATCACGATGTAATTGGTAAAAAATAATTAACCCACTCACTGTCGCGCCGTTTGGAGGTTCGAATGACAGAGGGTGAAATTGGCAAGAGAAAGTGTGTTTGAAGTTTTCACAATTACAGCTTCCATGGTTCTGCAATTTCCATGTTGTTGAAATTTAGATCTTATATAACTTGACAATATTCAAGTTAATTATTTATAGCCAGGGAGCCTCTAAATTCTAATTAAATGGGACTTTAGAAAAGTTTAATTGCTGCTTCTTTTTTCACGCAAGTATGACAAAAGTAATTTACTAATGGTAAAAGTCGATTAAGCAGTTATTCTGAAAACTGGTACCAGAAATTTATATATTTATTAAATAAGTTTCAATGTTGTAAAAGTGACTTTAAAAAGGATCAGATGATGAGCGAATATTTCTTTGAAGAGAGTTGAAATCCTTTTATATGGCCATTCAAAAATTCTTTACATTCCGACGTTCAAAGCTTGTTTAGTAGTAAAACAATAAAGCTTCAGCTAAAGTGTCGTAATTCTGAGTAGTGAATATACTAAAATTACACGTGTATGGCATATTAGAAACCTACAGTGCAGCATCAGTAGTGAATAATAATTTTAATGAACGCAAAAAGGTGTCTGTGGACAGCTAACACTAAGCTAATTTGAGGAAGGTGACATGTTTCTCCGTAACGATGAAACTTTGCACCTAATCCGGTCGGTGGACCTCCAACCGGTGCACAATATTAAATCTCACGAGGGTTTAACGTCCCAAATTTCGCTTCCCTCCAAGTGGTATTTTCTTGTCAATTATTACAAGTTGGCATTTTATTAAGCAAACTCGCGTTGATCCGTAGGATTACAAGCTCCCAGCAATATTCTCAACTTTATCTTACGAGTTCATGAAAATTCAGAAGCACAGCTGATCGTGAAATTTACTACATTCCTTTCGTCCACTTATCTCAGCAATTTTCATCTTTCAACATTGATTTAACGTCACCGTTTCTAATACGAACGATAAAAAGAATACATACCTACACAGTTTAAACGAGCAAAAATGACGGTTCTTTACGAACAAATTTTTGTGTCATTGTGTGTACAGCGCAACGTTATCTGTCCCAAGTGAGACAGAAGTAAGCATCGATCGCATTGAAACTCACGAATAGTTCAATCCTCCGGTTCAGCGGCACACAAAACGCTCTTCGTTTACCGTAGATTGATACAGCGCGCTAGTATCCGACGAATGTTTTGTCTGCTGGTTAGTCGACTCTGTCCTCGTTACGAACCGATAGTTCGGCCGATTCCTACTGTTCTCGATCCTGTCCCGTGTTATTTGTCTTGTCACGGCGTTGCGAATCAACAACTGAGACTATCCGCCCCCGTTGGCCGCCGTGTTTCGCATAGCCGCGCCACGCGAATCGATGGAACAGCTGTAGACATTGGGATTTCAGACCATCCGTCTGCATTGGGAGGATCGAATTCCACGTTCTACGTCGACGCATCCTTTCTGCCACGATTGTTTATGGACGTCGTAAGTCTCCCTCGGCATGCCGGCGCGGCGTTCCGCTTTCACCGATACCTCACCGAAAGTGACCGCATTCACTCTCTGTTCCTCCAAAAATGCACCTCCCTGCTGTCTAGAATAACTAGACAAAGCCTTGTATATACGAGAAAATTTTGTTCCGAGCTTTCCACTTTCGCGCGAAAGAGCACCATTTTTCTGGTTCAATCGGCAACTCGACCCCACCTTGTGCACAGGGTGTGTAGAAAGAATGTGAGCAAAGGTGTACAATATAACGCGTTAAGAGGGACGAATAGGTGAAGAATGTTGATAGAACTTTAGAAGACAGTTATAAGAAACTAATGTATCAGTAGAATTACTAATAACACTTATCGGCTTCATAGCTCTTACGTGAATGGTTCACTCAAAGATAAATAATTACATATTTAGTTTCCGTTTACATATCTCGATTACTGATCGGTTTCATTATTTGTCATTATGATAGTTATTGCATTAATTACAGCTGCTCGAAAGCTCGAGTCTCCGTAAGTAACACGGACTTCCATTCGGTGAGATAATAACAGTCGAATTCTTTTAAATTTTGTTACAATTAGCACGCTGCAAATTTCGGTGAAATTTTCAGAATTTACACTTACTTAAATCTAACAAACAGGATTTTTAAACTTTCATTACGGGCTCAGATAAAAAAGTTGAAAAAGCTACCTTGACTATTATCTTCTCTATTCCCATCAGTTGCAATTGTTTTCAAAACGACGGAACACGTCACCTATTTATTAAATTAATCCTTCTAGCTTCTGAAAAAAACTCAAGTTGTTTGGATCAATTTTAAAAGAGGTATTCTGCTTTAAAGGCAGCCAACGATTTATTTCTATGGAGTTGTGAAGCTTGCAACAACAATTTCATTATTAAATATGATTGTAAATTTTCTGACCACCCTGTATTATTCAAGGATGCTCGTTGTGGCGAGCAGACGACGCACGAAGCCATTCGGATCTACAGAGTCTACGATGCTATAGCCCCCGGCAAATTGTGGCTGCGACAATGACCATTGTATTGTGTCGCGGGAGGCTCTAGACGCAAGAGTACATCTCTTTCCGTTGCAGTGACGGTAAACACATCCGCTTGGTACGTTTCGCGCGAAAAAAAAGCATGAATTTTAATCGACTTTGATTGCCCTGCTTGCATGCAGGATACCATACCACGGCAGAGTGAGCATTGCTATGCTCGTTGACGAAGATGTCGTGCAGCAAACAGACATCTGAACAATATCGCAACTATTCAGTCACATACAATTATTCTGCTTAATTTCAGGTGTTCCATCCTTGTCGCATTACTCTTACGTGTGGCGCGAATGTTGTACATAAAGTTATGAAAAATTTCTAACGTCTCCACATTTTAGCCGGGACTCGACAGAATTTTCAATCACTATCGCCGCCGATGAACGACGATATTAATCGCTGAGAGGCTCAGCCGTATAACCACGCCGTCGCGCCCTGAGGGCTTTCAGATTTCTTTCGAGACTATGCTCACATTTTCTTTCGTCGGCTTCAAAGTCACCCGTAAACGTATAACTTCTTACACAGCTGGAGATTCCGAAGCCGATCTTCTTGAAGTCGATTTGCACTTTGAGCCCGCGATCCGCTCGACCGATATTCCCTCTATGATAGAACTACTTGGAAACTTCTATACCATCAAGTGTCTTTCATTGCTTGAGCTAACAGACTGTGCGTTTTTTCGATTATACTGAATGATTCATAACCGGACGTTATTTACCGTAATAAGGAGTTCTTCTAATCATGATATTCTTCAATTACTGCACGGTAAATAATGTTCGTTGCTTATCCAAATTTTATTAGCGAACGAGGTGTTATTTTGTGTTACTGTGTGTATTGTGGCAAACTGTGATGCAGAAGCTACAGAGAAATTTTAATCGAGAAGATAATATTTCCAGGAAGAATTGTCAGCGATCATTTTCAAAAAATTATTCTTGGAAAAATATTGTGGTTCTAACAGGCTTCGTTCGATTGGTTTTGTAAGTGAAATAAATCCGAAAAGAGTCTTACTTCAAATTTGTTGTAATGCTGTGAATATGATTAACACTAAAAAATCTGCTTCTTATTGATTTTTAAGTTATTTTTTATTCTCCCAAGGTAAAAATTATTTATATCTTGTTCTTTGAAGCTAATGATCAAAATCGTAACGCAGAAAAATTTAAATAACTACCTACCTATAATTAAAGAGGTTTTGTAAATGTTATTCTCGAGTCCTCTAACGTCAACAGAAATTATCTTAATTCTGCTGTTACAATAAACACCCTCTAATTAATTAAACATCCTACTTTTGAGGATATACTGCGAGGCATGCAAAATTTATCGTCACTTTTACCCCGTTTATTTCATATTTTCAGCGTCCATTTTGGGCTCACGGCTTTCGCGACACAAAGAGGACAAGGGTACGATTCACTCATACGATAAATTTTTCGTTTCGCGGCAGTATAGTCGTTTGACGCGAAAGGTCACACGAGAATTACACGTTTTCCAGTTCACGTGTTTAGCGTAATGCGATGTATCGGTACAGTTATATTTCTGTGGCTTTCACGAAATTACATCGCATTACAGTAAGTGGCGCTTGGAAGAAATCCCCCTCGACGCGAGGCGAGGTAAAATTGAACTTTCATGAGGATTTCAGGCTAGATAGTTCCTTGCTTAACAATAAATTGCTTGCCATAATGGCGGCTACCAGTGTCACGTGACACAGCGACGACCAAAATAACCGATCTAAAAATCTGTATTTTTCTAGAGAACCTAATGGACCCAAATAGCACCTTATTTATGCTTATAAAATCTTAAAGAAATGACAACGATTAAAATTTGATAGAATACAAAAGCAATTCTGGGTCTTTCTTTATACGAAATGTCTTGATCTTTATACGAAATGTCACGATCATTATACGAAATGTCACAGTAAGGTGCCAAATTATGTATCTTCCGTCCAAATGTGTAACAACAATAGCGTGGACAGAGAAGTCAGACAAGAATTTCGTTTATCCAGAGATTAAGCTAAAACATTCGCTATACAAGTCACTACCGTCAATACAATTAACGGTCCGTAATTTAGGGCAATAGACGAGACTACATACCAGCATTTACGCTAGTCTGAAATTGGTCAGCTCGCGGTAGTACTCGATTAATTGCCAAATTTGCGAATCGAACGATTCGCCACTTGAGAAACGAACTGACCTAGAAAAGTCTTCGATTCGTTCAGTCCAATGCCACTACGAAGGCATTATGGCGCTTGAATTATTATCGAGCGTCGTCAAAGGATTCGACCCCTCACCGCTGAGGAACGTGCTCATAAATGGGTCCAAGCGCGAACGGCCGTAATCCTCGAACGCGTTCATAAATAGGTAGATGAGAATGGCTTTTAACGGCTTTCCATAAAAAAAAGAATATCGAGAGGGAGAGAACAGAGGGGGGCTCTTTATGTTCTTTGGGCGTAATTTTTGCTTCGTTCGAGAACTAACGTCTGGGTAATCCTTGATGTTATGTGCATAATTGTTCCCCTCAAAAGGAACAAAGCAAATCAAGGTTAAATTGATTTTTAAGTACGGATTAAAATATACTTCCAAAACTGTCGATGGCCGCGCTGCATGGAGTCGTAATGACCAGAATGACAGTTGAAATGATCATGTAGATGTGACTTTGCGTCTACATTTGTGACACAGAATTTTAATTTCTCACTGTCAATTGAAATAATTGACAGTTGTTGTTAATTCGTGGAGGGGAAACCTGTGGGATCCTAACTACAATTTTGCAAGCGTGGGTAGTTCTCTTCGATACCGGCACTGCATTTTCCACGCCTTATTTGTCTAATGAGCTTTTGCGAAGTGCATGAAACGGTTAGATACGCTTTCACATTCTTGAGTAAGTTTAACCCTTCGTTGACACACCTTCTTTTTCGATCAACTTTGACATACCTGGGTGGCTCACGCCCAAAGCAATGTTTGAACGACTGTCATTCTCCTTTAACAGAATCCAATCGCTATACAAAAAATCATGGGTCAGTTTTAAGGTCTCTAGAATGTATCCCAACAGTTTTTTTATTGAAATTTAATGAAAGTTTCTGTAAAAAAAATTCTAGGTTACCACACATCTAAACCACACATCTAGTAAAACCCACGAAAATCTTTAAAAAATTGTAACTTATAAACATTTTAATATTATAAGCTAAAAATCTACAGAGATGTTGCTCGGATATAATAGTTTGAGAAGAAAAATAGTTTGTAAATCGGTTTTGGAAAAAAGGTACTTATTTTGCATATAGAATATACAGAGCGTCAAAATCAGCTTATGGGTGGCTCACACCCAGAGTGTCAACGAAGGGTTAAGTGTTTAACTATGAGAAAAATAAAGTTACTCTGATCTTTTACTGTGCTAAATCTTTAAAGGCCTCAAACCAGACGCATACCAATACCTGAATAGCTAAACACCAGTGTGCCTGAATGCTTGAATAGTCACATATGTAATTAAGCACCTGGGAACCCGAATATCCGAGTACCTAAGCACTCGAAGACAAAATTCACAGGTTTAAAGACCACATTTCTGAATAGAATAAAAGGAAACCTATATCGATTACGATGTATGAATGTGTGCACTGAAAACGATCTCGCTGCTAAATATTGGGGACATCGCGGTTCGTCTCGCATCGCGGAATTGCACTCGGTTAGCTGCAGCGACAACTTCCGGTCGACGAGGCGACAAATCATGCGTATCACCACGCATCGTTCAGATAAATTCGGGCGTTGAAAGTGGCTTTGTGAAGCCGATATATTTCGGCCGGTTGAGTTGCACAAGCACACTGCAGTCGACTGAACGATCTCGCCAAATGCACGCAATTTGCATAAACGTGTGCACATACATCTATAGGAAACGAGCTCATCTATTTAAACCCTCGGTCTGACGTTATAATTTCATTTACGAGACATCTCGTTAAGGATCTAGTTCGTTGAAGTTTCCTCTTCGCCATCTATGAACATATGACACATGAGTAAACGATGGGCGTTAAATTAAGCAGTGAAAATTAAAATTCCATAATTTAGTAACGTGCAGTTTCCTATGCGAGACCAAGCTTAGCCAGGAAGGAGTTCTAATGAACTGTTTCTTAGGATATCTACTTAGCTTTAAGGGGAGATTCTCGCCTAACATCCCCCAAAACTAACTGATATTTATGATTTTTTTTTATAGAAAATGGTTGCTAATATTGAATTAAACTTTTTTGGGATACAAGAAGGCATGTTTAAACTTGCAGAAAATATTTTTTTTATGTCGATGCTTCTTATTATTTATTAATTATTGTTGAATCTTTTTAACCTCTTCGACGATGTAACTCCTGTTGGCGGTACGTGTAGCAATTGTCACAGTCATTTGATTGCAATAAAAAGAAAAATTTCTTAATGTTAGATAGTTTACACTAGGATTGACCCTAATTTAAAGAGAAAAAAATAAAAAAATAAAAAAGGTATAGCGTTCGAAAAAAAGTAACTTTTTCCCTTGCATAAATTTGCTTTATATCGATTACAACAGTATTATAAATAAAAACTAAAATTAAAATTTTATGTTCACATCTTACACTCTTGATAGCTTCCAATATAATCGTATTAATACACTGTTGAACTTTCCTTGTTATTCGCGGCTACCCTGATACGATTAATTTTCAGAATCAGGTTCATCCGCGACTCGCTCCACGATCCGAATTAAAATAATCAGACACGTCGTTTCGGCGTAACGACGAAATCTGTCGCCTATATAACAATCGTCGCAGATTTAATTACGTCCGCCCACTTAATTGCGAACGTCCGTCGCGTTTCTGCCGACGATCTAATCGACAGAGAAAGCGGATCAAAGCGCAACGTGATTTTCCTTGCCCGTTCCGGTCGATACCGAATTAATTGGAATCACTCGTCGCGAACGTCAGCCGGCAGCGAGAGATCTGCAATTAAAATTTAGCCGATCGACGATGTGGCATCGTTCTTTTCGAAATTCTCCCTCTTCCGTCGTCATCCAGCCGCGGTTATCGACCGTTCCTCCGAGCATTTCGCTTTCCTTTTAATCTCCCGTTGTTTCGATGACGATCGTTAACGAGGAATGAAAGGGCGGCAGTCACGTTCTCCGTGCCCGCTAGAAGAATCTCCTTCTCGTTAGTCGCGATTGCACACCGTGCAACAGGGCGCAGCCATCGCCAGGGTATAGATTTATCCAGATGGCGAAGTAATTACTCAGACTTGAGATAACAATCGAACATTGAAGAATGCCAAGGGCTTCTTTGACCCGTTCCCTCTGCCCGCGTCACGTGCAACGCGTGCTCGGCGTCACGCGACACGTATACGTGCGCTACATGTGGCACACTGGAGCTCTGATGAAGATAAAATAAAAATCATAAGTATTGTACAGATTGCTATGCATCAAGGTGATGATTTTATTTTTGCTGGCTTCAAGCGCCAAGTACGGGTGGCCTAGAAAAGTGGTGGGACTAACTCGCGCGCAACTAACAGGTCCGTTTAGCACGCAACTCACGAATCCCTACAGCATACTGGCTTTTCATTGAAAAGAAAATCGTCATTATATCTCGACAAACAGACGCTGTGTCATTAGAGATCCATGCCTCAGGAGTATTTTATCTCAAAGTCTGAGCTGTCTGTTCACATTATTCGAGCCACAGTGTTCCCTCTTCGCACACCCCTGATTTTAACGAGACAGAAATAAGTCCGCCCGCTGGAACGACTCTGCCTGTTGGAATTTTTTAACAAATCTGTTAACAATAAAGCAATTTTTACGATTCCTCCGCGAAAAGTATTTGCTCAGATCAGTTACAAATAGAATTGAAAGCGACCACTATGTAACTGCAAAAGCAGTCGAAATGTAGCACGCGTATTGGAAAGAAGGATGAATATAATAGAATATAATACGATGTTCAAACTGCCCTTGTAACTCTTGTACAACAATTGACAAAAAAAATGTAGTGTGTGTTGTATACAATTGCAAGAAATACTTTTTATTTGTAATTGAAAATTATATTTTTCTCGCTTTCAGACATCGCGTATTACTATGGCATTTGAAACAGAAATAATTTAGAGATACACTGACGTAACGATCCGATATACAAATTTTATCGAAGTCATTTTAAGTATTCCGCTATCTACTGTCTGCAGATTAAGCAGTTTTAAATTCTTGAATGAAACATGGAAGTGTATGCTCAATAGCCGTTGTGTACTAATCCAATTGAATTAGAAATTTCAAGTGTGCAGTGCTTCTGAAGCAGCCCATGTGATAACGCACAAATTTCTACGCGAATTCCATGATCGGAATTAAAGAAAATACCAGTTGAGTCGTTTTACGGCAGGTATAGAAAGCTTCGCCTCTCAGCCACCCCGTTACAACGACAGAAGCGCATAAAATGTCTTTACAATTCGTCTCCCTGCCACCTTAACGTCGACCCTTTTTCTCTGTCGGCTCGTATCTGTCTATCCACTTATCTCGAACTTTTCACGACAGAGCTTACCGACCTTATCGTGAGCAGCACGTGATTTCGATCTATTTCGCTCCATCTTCTACTTTTCCATTTTGCGCTGAACCAAGCTGAACAATACAATTTTTCGTAGTTTATTGCTGGCAGACTTTTATAACGAGTTAAAGGGGAGCCCTATTTAGGATGCTAGGAATAAGGCGATCCTTGGGAATTTTTTTCTAAAAAACTGTTAAGCTGATCTTTTCCAAACTTTCAGGGTATTTTAGTTCACACTCAAACAATAAAAAATAATTTTGTCGTTACAAAGTGTTCGGTAGAAATGGAGATATATGAACTTCACTTTATGAACTTCACGTTATGAACTTTATGTATCTCCATTTCTACCGAACACTTTGTAACGAAAAAATTAATTTTTATTGTTTGAATGTGAACTAAAATATCCTGAAAGTTTGGAAAAGAACCGCTTAACAGTTTCTTAGAAAAAAATCCCAAGAATCACCTTATTCCTAGCGTCCTAAATGGGGCTCCCCCCTTAATGGAATGTTTGCTATTTTTTAGACGAGGGATTTTCACTTGTAACCAACATGTGCTCACCAGAAGCAGGAGAACTCCTGAGGGGAGTAATTTGGATTTATTGTAGATAGTCTACAGCGTAGACTCTACACTCAGGAGTTCCCACCACTCGCGTCCTTAATAGCTAGCTCATAAGTGCAAATAGGAATGATTTGTAACTATTCTCGAAGGTAGACGTGCACGGTAGAAGCCTCAGGCTGCAAGGAAATTTTCCGTTGTTTAATAATAAATATTGATGGCCAGTTGATTGCCGACAGAGCAACGAAAATAACAGAGAATTGCAGTCAATTTCTCAATGCAAATAGATGTACGCCTCAATAATTACTTTGTTTCTACATAATACAGTTATTCCACAGAGCCAGAAGAGCCACAACCGCAACCCATGTACCTACGCAGGCACGTGTATTTAGTGTTATCCATGGCAGAGTGTACGTTCGGGGGAGTTACATCGTAAAATTCGTCTGGGAAACGAAAGTTTTGGTAGTCGTAGGTTCGAGCGATCCCGAAGCAGGAAAGTTCGGCGTAACTTTCGCGCTAGACGAATCACCGCCACGTTTGGCTCGGTGTCTGAGCCTAGCCGCGCACACTGATCAACCCCGAAGCGGGTAATTAAACCTGCTCGGTTCCTTACTCTTTGACTTCGAATCCCCACGCGTCGTTTATTATATTAGAAGGGAATCGTAGATTCTCGGGAATGGCACACCTAATTGCACGACCCTCGCCATTATTCTACCTTAAAATACTGATGAACTTTCCCGATCTGCGAAGACACTTCGAATAGATATGTCTGCTGAGGAGCAAAAGTCTGAGAGAATGCAAGAAACAAGAAAAGGCGTGTCGTAAATTTACTAGGAGAGAGCCCAGTGTCAGAAACTTTTATTTTATACTTTCAATTGGTTTTGTTATGCACAGTCGTAACATTTTGGGTTATACCAACAGTTATGTCACTTCCTATGTATTGTAAAACGTATCGTAAAATGATTGCACTTGATTAGTTTATACTGTTCGAAAAATTTGGCACGCATGTATGCCGTTATGGATTAATGGATTACGTTAGTGTTTTAAATTGTTTAAGCTGTGCTATCAGCCTTCTGGGAATAGATGCATAATTAACACATAATACTTTGTTACTAAACATGCCAAATCTTGGTAAATTCTTCTATCCAATTACCAACTTCCAACCAATCACACACACGCAAAAGTTCAAGAGGATAGTAAAAAGCTAAATGGACTTCTTAGTTCTTTGTTTCCCATTCGAGGGAAAGGTTCTCGTTAAATAAAGAATCTGGTAAAAATGGACAATTGTTTACTTGACGAGGAAATTGTGGCGGGTTGTATTAAGGTCTTGTTTCCAAAAATCTGCCGGTATGGTAAAGTTTTACGACCGCAAAATAATTTGATTATTACCATGTTGCAATATATACAAGGTTAGCAATTTTTAAAGAAAATAAAATTTTTTAGTAATATGGGTTTGTTAATCAATGCAAAAGCTGAATCCACATTTTCGTCCAGAACAGTCTGTTAAATTATCATATAAATTCACTGTTGACTTGTAAAAATTGAAGTTCACGAAAATTTGATTATTTTTGTGGGTCGACAAAATCAGGCATAGTATTTAAAATGTGCAGTAGTGCAATAGTTATACAGCGAACAAAGAACTTGTTTAATAATTTCAAAAAGTGTATCTGTAATAATTGCGAACACGCGTGTTTCCAGCTATTTCAATTTTCAATGCGTCATACGTTTATTAACGGGACACCAGAACTGTTTCCAAACTCAGTACCAGCACCGAAAACATTGTGCACGGCAGAGTATTCCGTGAAACTTTTCTAATTTGCGTTGATGCTTCATAATGAGACACCAGAGCGTTAAATAACAGTTAACTACACACAGCTTCTGGCAGCTTAATTAGCGAAAACAGTCGCTGTTTAAGGGGATAAGCGATAGCGATAAACTCGGAGCATAATTAAAACGAAATGACTGCTCCTGGTTGATTTCTTTCTTTTCTGCTTTGCCTCTTCCCCCATTATCACATTCGCGTTCTCCAAAGAAATCGGGTAATCTACGCTGCGAGGCACAAATGTAATTGCAAACACATTCCTTACAATAAAACAATTTCAAAAATTTTCCCGATTGCCACCACTGCATTCTATTTAGTAAGAATTGAAGTGACTGAAAGTACTCAATAAATTCAAGTAGAAACAATAATCTTATCTTGCGAAAATCCGTGCGAACTCCAATTCAAACGATGCGCGATGGTGATTCGCCGCCAACAAGGGACGACTACTATGCCGATAGAGAAGGGGACGTGTCTAGCGAACATTTGACTCAATACATACTGTTGAATGATACATTGGAATGATACTCACCTTGCAAGCGAGTGATATTCCTCGTTACTTTATGGCCGTTAACGAGCTGCTCCCGCAAATGAGTCCTCTCCCCATGACGCTGATAATTGCCGATAACGACTGTGGTCGTCACCAGCACGAGAAACAACTTCGGCCCCCAGGCCAGTCTCATCGACATCGTCCTCCGGTTTTCGCATCCCCCGAAGTTTCTGATGTTCAGCCACGTACTTTTATTTTATCGGGGCCACCAGCGGGAACTACGGCAACACGACACTCTCTTCCCTCTGAAATGCAAACAGCGATGAAAGTCCGCGACGGCCTCGTGTTTCTTACAATTAGAGGACTGAAGGGAAATCTGGACAGAGGAGTTTTCGGTGAGTGTAGTTCGAGCCTTAGGGTGGAACTATTACTTACACGAACACAATACTTTGCCGAGAAATTGTTGGAAACTCTTCTTTGTACACTGACGACCCTTGACAATATTCATTGTGATGTTAATTAAGTTGTCGCCAACGGGTCAAGCGGAATTTATAGATGGATGAAAGCAAAGTACAATTTAGGATTGACTTTTATAGCTATTTTTGAGTCGCCTTGATCCCCTTTTAGAATAATCAAATACCCTTCGACACCCCCCCTCCCCCCCCCCCATGTAAGGTAAGGTAAATTTAATAAGGTAAAAAAGATATTAAAAATAGGTATTTCAGAATATTATTCTAAATTAATATTAAAAGAAAACTGTGACGATCCCCCAGAAAACACTTCGCGACCCACAGGTTAAAGATAACTGTGTTACTGCCACGGGGAACAAAATTCTACAGAATGTTCAGAATAAATAAATCCTTAGATTTGAAGACTTCTGAACCACGGTATAGGTACATACTATTAGTGTCATTAAGAATGATGTAGAGTGGTAAGTGGATTATTGTACCATGAAATATTCTTATTTCTATGGATACATGTATAGACATTAATGAATGTGAATGAACATAAAGTTTGAATTAATCGCGTGCCAGTCAATATGCGAAAGGTTTACGTCCAGGAATCCCAAAACGATAGTCAGAAGGGAAATGCAAATCTTCTCCCTTATCGAAATGTATCTCATATATTTGTCCTACTTAACATACGTTGGATAATAGTAGAATGGTACTGAAAATTAGTCACTGAATATCTACACGTCATAGCTTAGCCAGCAATGCTACTACTAATTGGTCTTACTGAATATTTTTGATATCTGTTATAAATTCACGAATGTAACTTCTACCTCTCATCATATCGTAGTGTTACAAAATACAGTAGGTTCGTAGCAGGCCTAATTGCTGCTGAATAACCAAAAAAGTGCTGGAGACAGTCCTTAAACATAAAGCGAGGGGAAACAGCGTGCAGACAGCGAGGAATTAGTATACATACATATTGTGCCTTGCAGAGACACAGCGTGTTCGGCAACAGGTGACAGAAACTTAAGGGGTGATTCTACATGTCAAAGTAAGGTGAACATCAAGAAGGACGAAATTGCGTTTGACGCTCCGTTTCCGAGTTACATATTAATTGTTGGAAATACGCGCAAGAAACTTCTGACGCGAGGGACTTATTGTTAGACTACTACCCGCTCCGTGCCTGACCTGGCTAACTTTATACTACTGCCAGCGCGCAGTAGTGTAAGTCCCTCGCGTCAGCTTTTTACGCGAACGTATTTCCAACAATGAATAACTCGCGAACGAAGCGCCAACGGCAGTTTCATCATTCTTGATTTTCGACTTATTTTGGCTCGTAGAACCACTTCTTCAAATTTCTGGCACCTGTTGCCGAACACCCTGTATAGAC
This sequence comes from Andrena bucephala, assembly GCA_947577245.1. NCBI lineage: Eukaryota > Metazoa > Arthropoda > Insecta > Hymenoptera > Andrenidae > Andrena > Andrena bucephala. Next base: position 91,302,777 of record OX387715.1, on the reverse strand, counting down.
TGACCCATTCAAAAACAGATATGTCTGTATTGCGAGAGTTATAAGCTGCCAAATGTGGCCTTCGTGATTCATTGCGAAGCTTTGATTATAATACCTCGATTTATATGTTCATACCTTCTCATTGCTGAGCAAAGTGTTGTCAAGACTAGGTCAATATGACAATGCATAACAACATACTCGTTAAACAGAGCTAAAGATCTGCATCTCGCGATTTGATATACACTATATTGCTGAGAGATCGAACGTAATTTCGAGGAAAGTGACTGAGGAATTGCAGGGGACGAATCTACCCTTGTAATATTTTCTGCAGTACTGGAGAATATCCACACCGATCCCATATCCTGGCGCACACGATACCACATATGTAAGTCACGATTGAGACCTCGTAACACATTGAATTGCTTATACTTGAGTCCCTAGTAGGGTCTCACTATGTACTGGGAAGCTAGCTCGGATATTTTAAGACTAGGCTACAAGCCCTGGAGGCCATTCTATTGTAAAGTCTACTTTCAGTTTCAACTAGCCCCTGCAATATTAATCCAGCTTTCATCGTGCCAGAGACGATAATGAAAGAGGTGAATTAGTACCAGGCTGAATGAAGAAAATGTTCCAAGTAGGAATTAAACTTTTTATTTCAAGATACCCTACCATTCCCTCAATAAACGTAATTTGGGCTTGGGAGGAGGTCAGTTTGCATACTTTGCCGAGAAATAGTTAGAAACTGATGTTTGCGCAATGAACATCGTTGAATATTCATGTTAACGAGGAAGTATTTCTATAACGAAAATTGTAATTTTTTAATTTGCATGCAGTTGCCCATAATTTATGCATACTTTTCAGAAATACTATTATAACATATTAGCATTTTTGAACTTTGTAACAAATTTTAAGAGGGAAATATTCGGAATTGAAGAAAAAAGTATTACTGTATTTTTCATTCTATTCGTTGTGTGCTGTATTTTTTTTTTCTTTGTATATTCAAGACAAAATAACGAATTTTTGCGTTGCCAGTGATATAATTCGAATACGATCGATTTATTCTTTTAATTCAATACAGGCATTTTTATAACACTACATTTGTAGCAGAGTTGGGCATTGACTAAATAAAGAATTATTTAAATAACGGATCAAATAAAACTTACTCTCCTGATTAATCCGGGTTAACTTTATTCGACCCATGACGAATAATTTTTTTTAACTTTAATTCGTTATTCGAATTTTGTATAAATTGACCATCTCTACTTTTCAGTATCCACAAAAACAATGTAGCTACAACGATTGGTTTTCAAGGTAAAAATCTCTGCATGGCACATTGTACAGTGTATTCGAAAACTGAAGTGGAACGCTGTAATTCTACATGTAAAGAGAAAACCAAAATAACAAGCTACAATAGAAACTGTGTTCTCAACAAAACAGGTCACCGGGATGACGCAGACAGTAGAACTCAAACTCCGTGCAATTTTATGATGTAAATTAGATTTTCTAGCATTTTCCGCAGCAATGCACAAACAGCAGGAGGGATGCAATTATCGACAGAATTGTTAGTAACACAGGAGAGAAAATTATTTGAGAGTTTCATCAAGAATGTAATAATAACTTTGATTGTGAACACAGCTGTGTTTGCCATGCGATTTAGCTTCCATTGTTCGCCGTTGCAGTTGAATCTGCTACGACCGAGAAACTTGAAATTATCGAGACAGAGTACGTAAATAACAACGGCAAATATTGGCCAATATTTTAATTGGAAGAATACTGCGTCTTTGGTATTTATATTCTCGCGAATGTAAACACAGATTCACCGAAAGATTGTATGTATTTCAATGCAAGTAAATAATAGATTGACTCATGGAAGGAATAGGAGGAAGAAATTGTTCCACGTTCCGTTCGGCGCAGGATTCCTTGAAACTTTAATTCACTAAGTTATTATTATTATTATTATTTAAGTTATCACGTGTTATCTTTTATACATTTCAAACACCTATTTTACGTGTATTCATAATCAAGGCAAAGTATTCCAGGTGTAAGCTGTGTGCTTTTGTAATATTTTCCAAGTATTGATGTACTGAATTTGGTGTGTAGTAGTTACTAGCTTAAAGTTCCCGGCGTTGCCCGTGTTATATATCTTTCTTCGGTGAAAGGTAGGGAGTTTTTTAAAAAGATTTCTTAGTGAGTACCTCGGGGCTAAGAGGAACATACCCACCAAATTTCATGGCCATAGGATCAGTGGTTCCAGAAAAATCGTGATGAGTTAGTGAGTGAGTCAGTGGTATTTGGATTTTATATATATAAATAAATTTATTCGAGGTATTTATGTTCACTGAACGGATTCTTATTCATCAACCACACATCTTTTCACTTTGTCATTTGTAGAATAAAGAAATAGGAGAAAGTTATTCGAGATGACGTTGAAGTGGTCACTATCGTTCCCATCGATGTTATTAGGGTCTTTCGACATTTCCTTCATGCAACGAAGTCTTGTGGCGTTCTGTTACAGATCAATGGATCCAGACCAGTCTGGTGCACCGCTCGTGTCCTCCAAGAGGTACGTAAAAATTCTTGAAGAATCTATGTTATTACATAATTGTCAATAGTGTTCTCTACACAAGTAGAAAAGAAAGGTTAAAGTCATATTTGTGTCTACACAGCACGCCTAAATGTATATCATCCGTATCCGTCACGAAACCCCAATATGTATATAAAGAATATGCGACCGGGTGGAAAAGAAAATTTTAATGCCAGAAACATTAAAAGAAAAATTATATCGCTCAATTTCGACAATTTTTACGCGTGCACGCAACACCGGTTGATGTTTCGTTCAGAAAACCGTGATAATCGAAAGCTGAAAAGAGGCAGGAGTGAAAAAGAAGGGGAGAAAGAAAGCTATTCTACCGCACATGTGATCAAAGTGCGAATGCTCGCCACTGCATGCACCCCGCAGAGATAGCGGGTATCTAGCTGTGCTCCAAACAGAATATTCGGCAACCCGACCAAGAATGATCTATTCAAGCAACCAGGGCGTATCCCTTTCATACCAGTATTCAAGTATCCCGAAAAATTGCTGAAACTCTGTAGAACTCGGGTGAAACCCGACGCGATGCTCGCTGGATAACAATGAAATAGCCATTTTCCACTTCAAATGGGCACAATGCGATTTCTTTGAAGAAAAAAAGAATAGAAAATATAAATAGAATGTAGATTTTGTACTTAATGGGGTCAATTCCTCATAAGCGATTTTGGTACTGGTTTCTTTCATTTGAAACCTCGAACTCGAGAAAGTTAAAGTCAATTTTCGAGTCCATATTTTCTGGAAAGCATTAAAAATATTGTTCAAAAGGCTCCGAATGTTTACTTTGAAAGCAAAATCAAGCTTGTAATTTGCTTTGTACTTCGCTTCAACAAGCATTCACGCGACAGTTGAGTCTCTGTATTACGAATGGATTAGCGAGATTTTTTTAAATGCAAAATCGAGATTTTCATAAAAAAATTAAGAAGTCACCGGATTGTAGTAGCACACAAATAATGATGGTGCGCTACAAAAATACGGTGACTTCTGAATTTTTTTATGAAAATCTCGATTTTTTACGGACCATATCAGAGGTTGGCGCCGAAATGGCACATATTTTACATATTCTGTATTTTTTCCAAGCAGATCTGAACCTCCATTCGTTCGCAATCAGGAAAAGATGAAGAGAAAAAAATATTCGAGAAAAACGCGTTTAAAGTTTCTGAGCAAAGGTGACGCTATAGGTTGCCGCTTGTCGTTTTTAGCTGCTAAATCTACAATTTTGCGAATTTTACTATAAACCAAGCGGTATTTTATTCAGAAAAGATAGTACTTTCGAAAAATGAAATACAAAATCGATTTTTCAACTGCCTAGTCCCCTTAATAGGTAACATAGAAGTTCAAGTTTCCTATCAGAAGCGACCGCTTAGATATGCCTGAACAACTCAGAGATAAAAAAAATTCGATGTGACCCTATCCGATTTCGATGTTAAGAATGATATCATTCGGCTCGTCTTGACGAAACATTTCCAATGATTTATACAAATCGCGGCACGCACTCAAGTCACGAATCACTCAAAAGACTTAACACTGCACAATACTTTCTTGTCGCTGCCTGCGAATACTGTCACTTTCAAAATTCTACGGCAAATCCCTGGCCGATGTAATTCTGCGTTTAAAATGTAAAACGCGCAGTGAAGAGCCGATCTCGTTGCGGTTGTTCCCTACGGAGCGTCCGCGTGCATGTTTGCCCGAGTGGAAGCTTGGAACAATTACACAATCGGGGTGGAAGAAGGGATTACAAGCCGAAACGGAACGGAAACGTGACATGGAGTTAGAAACAGAAAGATGGTAGGAGGTATTATAAAATGATAGGAGAGAAAAGAAAGTGAGAGAGGAGCAAAGAGTGTAGACAAACAAGTTGATGCAAAACAGGAAAGTATGATACAGAGGAACTGGACCAACTGCAGAGGAACTCGGACAAAAACTGCAGGAAGAGCACAGAAGCAGAAAGAATGACAATAGGATGGTATCAAAAGAGAAATAAGTAAGAGAAATTCGTGGAAAAGTGTAAGGTTCAGGATATGAATAAATAAGTAAGATTTAAAACCGACCCAGGTATATCAGAAGAAAATCAAAATAGCAGATACAAAAAATAACAGGGTCTAATAATTTAGAAAAGTACGTCCAGTCAGCATAAATTTGGAAATGAATCCTGAGGGAAATATAGGTATTTTATTATATTTACTAAAGTCGATGCTGCACAATTAATTATTACTCTTATGTGACCCATCTTACTACTGTCAGCTAACAACAGTAGGGTGGAAATGAAAGGCATGCCCAGTTCTATATAAACCGGGAATTTATCAAAATACGTGTAGTGCTCTCCCATGAAAATACAAACTTTGTAAGAAACTAAAATAAAAGCACTACTTGAAAGAAACTACAGTCGTTGCCTCGATCTATCTCCATAAGGATTAATTTGCAGACCTACGTTCACTGTACGGTGTTTCCTTATTTTAATGAATACTATCTACAGTAAGTACATGCACCTAAATTATTCCTCGACGTTTTTTACAAATCAACTCGCAGAAGTATTGAAGCATGCAGAATTACAGAGCCAAGGGTAGATAATGAGTGCTACGAGTGGAGCAAAATGACACACGAGAAAGGAATAGAGTAATCAGTGGAATAAACAAAAGACGAGAAAATTAGAAAAGGAGGAATAGGAAGAATAGCACGAAATCAGAGGTTTACAGGATGGAATTAAGGTACAAGATCGCCTCGATAAACGAACTTTCCCAGTTTCTGTGGGATTCAGTCGCAGCCGCTGACGCTTGTAAAGCGGAAACCGCGATTTTCCTGCAGGAACAACCCATCGTCCTGCCGTTTTCATTCTAAAATATGCGCACGGCTGGCTAGCGTCGTTAGGTAGTCGGACTATTGTGCCGGTATAATAAAGTAAACGCATTTGCAATGCAGACTTTACCGTCCTTACATGAACGACCGATGTATCATTTGAATACGCGGCGGACTTCCCTCAGGCACACGTACAACTGTCAATTTTGATATTGTTTTTTGCTATCAATGTGAGTCAGTACACGTGTCTCTCGATCATTTCGTGCTAAAAGCCATTTCCAAGTCTTGCTATATTTCCGAAAAATCGCTCACGAGGGAATCTTTGCTACTTCGAGCTAAATTAGCTTCTGAAAAAATCATAGCACAACTTAGCTTAACTTTTGGTGGAAACAATTCCGTATATATGTATTGAAGCAAATATTTATAAACTGAGCATAACGTGGCCCAGCTTAGCCTTCTGGTGGATCCCCGGCTTTATTGAACCTAAATTTCTGTATTCATATATTGGCTTGCCATTCCGAAAAGAATCGTCATTTAGGCACGTTTCGTTTTTAAATTAAAGTGTACTAAGGCGAGTCGTTATAAATATAGAAACATTGCTAGAAGCTAACAGAGTTTTTTCTAGAATGTTAAACAATTTGACTAGTATCGAAGTGACATTTTACTTTTATACGACGAATTTTGTGAAAGCTGCTGCAGTAACCTAATATTTTACGCCGGCATTCCCGGTTCATTGAGTTAGGTCGTTGTTCAAAACTTCTTTAAACTATCGAAAGTGTCAAAAGACCTTTTAGACGAACAGTGCTGAATCGTGCATGATCGATAGATTATACTAACATTAATATACTCCAGAATGAATTGAAAACGTATTTCATACTAAATTGAATTAATTGTGTCACGAGTACGAGCAATCGATGGCAGATAAACCTTTGTGAACATTTATTGCAAAAGTTCATCGTGAACAAATAGGCACCGTTGCGAATTGGTTTACAAGTTCAGAACCAGTCAAGTTTAATCAGGGACCGTGGATGATATTCTCTAATTTAGATTTTAAAAATTAAAAGGGGACGAAGAACTTCCAAGCGTAAAGAGTCCTAAAATTCGAGCAGTAAAAAGATTTCCTCCCGCAAAAATGGAAAATCATACAACGGAATGGAATCCGGGGGAGGAAAATAGTTTCAAATAGCGATAAACGTTAGAGCATGAATGCTATTCGTACACAGAGGAAAATTCTTTTTTTTTTCCGTTACGAGAAATCCTTTAATACACCATGCATAATGGCAACGAGTAAGTCATAAAGCTGTATCTCTCTGAATTATTAAGAACCAGGAACAAATAAACTCGTGGCAGTCGTAACGAGATTCGCGAACATTATCTTCGAGCAACGCAATAAATTCCTTCCTTGGTGCACCCCCGACGAAAACGCATGTAAATGCGGCTGAATAACATATGCGGGGCCACAGAGGTGTTAGGGAGCGAGGTGATAGGGGGCAATACTTGAGACGTCAAAAGATTTTAGTCAGAGTAACGGTATGGTCTTTCGGATCCCAGGACATTGCGGCTACGTGCCCTGGAAATCTCGTTTCATCGCGATATTTATGACGAGCCTTGCTCTGTGGCGTCGCAGTGCAACCGGAAATGGAATCTTCTACGGCCTTGAAACGGCGAACAAGGCCGTTATATGCGGCGTTACGAGTCAGAGTAAGTAAATGCCAATAGAAGTAGGAGAAAGTCTAATTATGAGAAATGGCAATTGTTATCGGACTTGCATCAAACGTGCACCAAATGATGTACATTTTTTTTCAAGTACATTACACGTCATAACTAAAAAATTACAAAAAATGGAGTTGCACCCCTCTTGCTGCAAGGTCTACAATTGGTTAAAAAAAAAAATGTAAAAATTCATGTAAAGTTTTATAATTTTCTATTTGAAAGTTTCTTTGAGCTCAATTAAACAAAAAAAAAAGAAGAGAAGTCATGATAGTGGGACCACTGTATACAGTGAAGATAAATACATACATGTTCAAATGTTTACGCAAATAATATTTAACATAAATGTTCCAGGTTGGCAGAAAAGTTGCTGCAGGATCACCGCATATAAATTTTCTTCCATATTTATAAAAGTAATTGAAAATGAACGTAATGCTTCCATATTGATGAAGTTATCCACTTATTTTCTGCTCTCGCAATATTGCAGACTTTTTATTTAGAGTTGTGTTAAGGTTATTGTAATGCTACAGCATCGACGAGGTTAAAGCAGTAGACTCGCTTTCGAGTACTCCTTGAAAATGGTAACAGCGGCTGCGTTAATGGTAAGTTACAACAGGGGGTAATCGAATGTCTCCATTCTCGTTGCATAGACCCATTAAAGACGCTATAATGGCGACGTTTACAAGGACCAAGCAACCTAGACTTTATGGGATGTGTCTCTACGTAGAACTACTACGTCAGGACAATTAACAATAGGTAGATCGGGACAAAGGCCCAGAATTACGATGATAGGAGATAGGATGACACAAGATGAACATTACTCGTCAGAATCCCGTACACAAAGTTGCATTTGTGTGAACTAGTGGAGATCAAAGGGAAGAATAATTCAGATAAGGACTCGAGGAAAATTATGAAACTTTTCTTTGTAATCATTATACTAGAATTTTTTAGTGTTAATAATATTGTAAATTACTTGCAACTTTTCCTTGTATCCAAAGCAGAACAAATTATGCAAAATTAAGAATTGGAACTGTTTTTATAACCATCTGGCAAGAGGACTGAGTCGAACCGCTCAGCACTTATCCCAGGATCTTCGCGAGATCGAAATCAATATATTCATCAGTAATATCTAACAAATAGTCATGTGTCCGCCTCCGATTGCTTTGGTTTTCAGATATGTTTTAGAGGACCGAAAAATAACAAATACATGTTTTTTTATTTTGGCCCGTTTGCATATTTAGGTGTTGAAACCACCCCTCAAATATTGAATGGCATCGTCATACTAATTCTAAATCTATAAAACATCGGCAGCACGAGACATTTCACATTCAGAACCTGTTATTTGTTAAATTAGTGGGATTTCCAGCAAATACACTTTCGCTTGTTAATCACACGCTCAGTGAACTTGAATTTTTTTACGTATTGACTTCTCATTGTGGAAATAGTCGGCGTTAAGCACTCGAAATCGGAAGATAAAGTGTGTCAGCGGGAATATCCCTCCGCTATTTACAGAGTAAACCGGAGGAGAGTGTTGAAATTCAAAATTACCTGCAAACAAAGGAGGAATTTAAAACAAGGCCGAGAGGAGAATTTATGTACGCCGAGGACTTAGGGTGTTCACCGAGCGCGAGGTTTGCTCGTAAAAATTAACGTGATTCGCGAATCCAACAAGAGTTTTTTCATGCAATTAGTCGCGTTCTTTCCGGGCATCGTTAAACCACAGCAATGGCGAGGATGCGAACTGGTCGTTGCACAAAAGGGGATCGATCGACAGAGATGTCTCCGGGCTGAAACTCTCTCGAGATCTGACAGTAGTCTCTCCCGTCTCTTTCTTCGTTAAAGGATGCTCGTTGAACGAAGCTTACTGAAGGGTTGGTAGGGGGCACGTACACGAAAAATGATTTTTCCCCTCTATTGTACACAATATTCCTCGAGCTTTTGTCTAGCATCTATTAAGCTGAAATTATTGTGACTGCTGAATTGAAACAGTATTTCAAAGGACATGGGAGTTTCGACTGCGAATTAGGAGACTCGTTGCAGGTCTTTCGGAGGAAGGTATTTAAAACGCAACAGTGTGGGGTTTACCCCCTGCACAAAATAATTAGAGAACAGTCAAATAAAATTAAATAAGCAAATCATACCTAACATAGATATGAGGCTAATACCTTGTGGTATTAACACCATGTTCTATGCCACTGTGAAATAACAGATTTTCGGTAGGACGTTAAAAGATGATTAGAAAATTAGACTGCAATAGGCAGTAGAGTAGTAGTAGTTGTGCAAAAAAATTCTTCGTAACTTTCACGACTGCTTCTCGCGAGTCCTTTCAACATCAGACTAAAAAATATGCTTGTCTGTATGATGAAAATTTAATTTTTAATAATTATCGTGAATTACCACCGACCCACGTGGCACTGAGCGGGTTAAGGGTATTCGAGATGGCGTGACCAATCAGTGGGCCACTGTAAGCGATATGTTCAGAGTGACAAAACAAACTCACGCAAGGTAAAAAGGATATTTTCTGATTTTATACTTTTAAATGGATGTATGCAATCATTTAAGTATTACTTCAGCAAAATATTTACAGAAATGGTTTAAAAATATAACGTTATACTTAACGCATAATATATTCAGAGCGTACCAGAAATTAAGCTTCAATAATGAAGCAGGTCGTAGCATCTCTGATTCTAAGAAAAACAGTTTATATGTATACGTGTCTTATTCCGAACAGTTTCGAGATATTGGGCGCGTGGTATTTTTAATCTGTCGAGCAATATGTTCCTTGGCTCATAAGCTGACTGTTTTATTTACTTAGAGATATTGCCGTGTTTTGTTTATTGCAATAGGATGAAAAGTAAAGTGCGCAGAAGGAAAGTGGAGTAACGTGACGAGCTACTCGGTTGCATTCTAGATGCTGTTGCCTGCATAACGAAGAAGTCAAGATGAACTCAGACGACCGACACGCCATATTCACATTGGAGTTGCAAAGTGCATTGTTGTCGATGCTGGTATTTTTTTTAAATTTAATACACTCCGCTACAATTTGTCATTTGAACAGCAAATATTGTAAACAGTGTGTAATATTTATTTGTTACTAAGAATTTTGCAACACTTATTCTTAGAATCACCAATATTATAACCTTTCAGTGTAGGTATATATTAAGTGTAGGTGTATACATTTCCCTCTGGGACACTCTGTGCATTTAGAGTTACGTTAATATTAAGTAGAAAATTAATAACGTAGAAATGAAATGTAGTTTTAGAAATAGGAACCAAACAAAAAGCAGGAATAGCAAAAATAATATTTTGACTCGTTGGTTGGTCACTTTAGCACAATAAATAAAAACGTCTGAATAGGTGGTGTGAGCCTGCTTAAAACTGAATACACGACTTAACTTTTAAAAAAATTAGAAACAGGAAAAATAAATGTTAACGACATGAGAGGTTTCGGTAAAATCCAACAGCTCAGTCCTAACCTGTTCTGAATGGGTAAAATATAACGTACCTACCCTATATTATATACTTATGTATATAATCATTCCTGATACTTGATTCATCCCAAACGATTCAATATTTGGGTTATTCTTACTCATCAACTGCAACATCATGTTTTGGAAGTTTGCGAAACCAATATTGAAACAGTGGAATATTTAGGTACCGCTGGGGAAACATCGAAAGTTGGGAAGAAATGTAATAACCTCGTCTTACCAACGTGGCCCTTCTAATTGGCCCAGTTGATCTGACTTCTCATTCCTTTCCGTTCATTATATCGTTAAGTAACTTTTATATTATTATCTTACTTTCCCTACAGTAGTACATAATGAGTTCGTAGCGAGTCTGGAAATTCTACATAAAAGTATATCGCACTGATATTCGCAAAGTAATGATACACCACAAGTACTGATATTAAACAAATATTGCATATATTGAAAATTGTTGAAACATTTTCTACATCATAAAGAACTCCGAGCAGGCCAGCGAATTGGCTCTTTCACGTCCAAAATATTTTATCCCGTGGCCAGGTTACAGCGACACGAAACGTCGTCTCCAGGAATACAAATTGTTGCGGGGACGTAATTTTAATTCCGAACGAAGTATTTGCAATTTATTCCACGTGTGTTTAATTATTCAACTCCATTACAGTGTTTCTGGTTTTCAAGTTTCCGTGTTACGCGTTCGTTTGGCGCGGCCAGCTAACTCAATAAAGACAGACAAACATTTGTGGAAAAATATTTGTTAGAACGAACGAGATTGGACTCCTCCAACGTACACGCTAATTTACAATTAATACATCACTATATCACGGAAAACCTCACCAGAATTGGGGTTGTAGCAACGAGCCATCGAGTAGTTATAGAATCCGAAGCTATCAGGTTGCATATTATTTAGTTGCAAAAGTAATCATGCTTTTTAGTTAGTAATAGTGGAGCAATTGAGTTCATATACCCAGGATGTTATTAATTATTCAAGTGTTATTCAGAAGATACGGGAGCAACCAAAATTAGTCAGTGTACACACTTATTATCATAAAATCACTTGTAACCATTTCTTCTTACCGTAAAATAAACATAGCGAAGAAGAAGTCTGGCCTCATCCATTCACTTGGATGGTACTTCGAGAAATTTAAATGGCACTCGTGTACGGCATAAAGCCAATCACGATCGAGCAAGATGGCAGCATAGCCGTAACAGTATGTATGTAGTACCTAATTTTCGCCTAATATAATATTAATCCGAATTCTTTAGTATTTGAAGCAAGACACTGGCATTTATAAAGCTATGTATAATAAAGGATATGAAGATTACTATTTAGGGGAGTATACACTGTTCCAGACTGTCGACGACTAAACAGTGCACAATAAATGTGCAAAGTAAAGTGTGTGCAAAGTAAAGTAAACTCTTTCCAAAACGAAAGCATCATTATATTAGTCAAACGTCCATTTCTAACGAAACTTTAGAATTCGGCAAACAGGTGGAATTGTTGCGAGTTCCACGTACTGTTCGACATAGTGGGGTTAACTTCTTGTAACGCAAATATTGAGCAATTAATAATGCAGCCTTTCTGCGTATCTGTCTCTTTCATTTACGCAATCATAATAATTCAGACAACAATTTCACTCATTTTTCTATTTTCCAACTTATTCCCATACTTCATATTCATAAGGGTTTTTCATCTAGTATATTGTGCAAAGTGAAAATGCAAAGTTGTTTGCATTTTCTGCGTTTTGATTATAGTTATCATCATTGTTATACAGAATACGTTTGTGTCCCCTAAGGGGCCGTCCTTAAATTACGTAAAGCTTTTTTGGGGGAGAGAGAGTCGCGAATTTCTTACCTTTTCTTACAAGGGGGAGGAGGGAGTCAGGTAGCGTCTTACGTAATATTTTTTAACCTAATTTTCAATAAATACAAATTCTATCATTAATGTTCCAGAAAAATAGTTTTAGTTTAAATATCCCGAAATCGAGTTAAATGAATTATATAAACCTTTAAAAGAATTTTAATAACTGAAAAAATTCAATGTAAAAAATATTACGCAAGAAGGGGGTTGCAATAGCAAATCTTACGAATTCTTATACTGGGAGAGGGAAGGGGTAAGAAATCGCCAAAATTACCCTTACGTAATTTAAGGACGGCCCTTAAACGACACTGTTCGAATAAGCAAGCGTTCAGTTAAACGCTGTCCGGATAACCGAGTTTCTCCCGTATTTACACGAATAGTTGAGTGGACTAGCGGAATAGTTGATCAACTAGTATTTGTTACTGATAATTCGTATTAAAATACAATTATCAAACCTGCTCAATTTAGAATATTCAAGGGATAATGAATAATTCGCATCGTCCTTGTTTATTCTATTTACCTATCATTTAACATGTCGAAGTACAGTGAAAGGTCTGTTATCCGAAACGTCAATTATGCATGTTTTAATTGCCGAACTGAGCAGATTATGAAAACGTACGTTCTATCTTCTGATAACGTCTACTACGAGAAAACACATTTTCACCTGTCAAATTGTTCAGACTGGCGTAACAAAATCTTTACACATACAACAGTTCCTTGAAGATTTTCCTCCGACAGGCTCATTGTCAGAGTTTATCTCGTGCCGCGGGTCCCAGTTTCGCGCGGTCGAGTTATCGCGCGCCTTCGAACTCAATTAGATGGAGCAGCGTTTGAAAAGAACTTAAGCGTAAATTGTAAACGTGCGGAACGTGCAAACAAGCGAGGCAGTGGAATAAAGGGCACTACCAGTGGGAGGGAACGAAAGTGTAAAAGCGGAAGGAAAATTTTTACAGAAATCTCCCGTTGTGGCCAATCGTTCTACACTTCAGCCAGGCCTTTGTTCGAGTTTAACTTATCAGGGGTTACTTTAAAAGGTCGGTCCGATCACTCCCTGTGTCATTTAAGGGAAGACGAAGTGCACGCGGCCCGTATTCCCAGAAACTGGCTTTTCGAAGCTGGCCACCGCAACCTCGCACCCAACAGTCGCCAATGCTGGCACGTACCACTTCGTAATCCAGCGAATTTATAGTAGGGATCACCCGGCCACACACGGGATACTATGTGCGAGCCATTTTTACCTTGTAGAAAAGGAAAAAGTGGCAACTGTCCCGATCACCCTCGACCTGCCTCTTTACTGGGATTACACGACCTTCCAGCTGACTGACAATCATACTTCAGTATTACGGCCTGGGACCTCAGACGCACGTTGCCTTAGAAAAAAACGATCTAGTCTAGTTTTGAATTAATGAAGAATATTTGTGCAATGGAAAATCGTTACATTGGTTATCGTCGAATTGATGGTACTGAAATGTGAAAGAACAGATTTTGGCAGGGACGCCTGTTTTCGAGAAAATTGACTCTGAGAATTCTTTGACGGGGTGTGTACTTAACCGGTTGCATCTTCAAAAGCATTTTTCTCGAAAACAAAGTCTTGTACGATAGAAGTTCATTTACCATTTCGAGTTAATTCTGCACACGGATTCATTTTATATCAGTTGTATCATTTTTACAGCTGCATGTTGCCAATTATTACAGTAGTTAGATCTATGCGTGCGCAACGGGGTTTCAAAATCGATTTCTTTGGAGAACTAAATCTCGTGTGAGAATTATTTTTCCCATTTCCCATTTATTTTTGTGTGGAGCATTACGTCCACTTTTAAATTGTACAATCAGTTTAGTGACACGTAATTTGTCTGGGCATGGAATTCTGAAGTGAATCTTTCAAATTTAAAAAATTACGAAACTATTGCCATCTTGCAATTTCGGTATTTCTGGTGATTAGAATGTTTATGACTCGACGCTAATTCTAACCTAGCTATTTGAATTCGTTGTTAATGAATAAAAATAAATCGGAGTTTATAAAAGTTTAATTACACACATATATCTGGACTCCAGAGCCAGAGTGTATTAAGTCCACATTTTTTAATAATAGCAGCTTTACATGTTTCCTAATGAGTGAAAATTTTCATACGAGAAACATGTAAATCTGCAAACATGTGTCATTTTGTAAAAAAAGTGGACAACACATTCTAGCTCTGGGGTTCAGATATGGGTAGTAAGATATGGGGAAACAAATAACAATACATTTGGTGAAAGAGAAGACAGGTATGACTCTGAAATCCATGTAATATCTACAAAAATTGAATCTCTTCCATAATAAAATGACAAGGGTATACACGAACTTTATTAAAACGAACAATGTTGCTTCGAAATTGTAGGCGTTACAACATTCTGCGCCATTTTTTTAATTTAGAATATTGACGTGATGCTTTAAACTTTAAACGTTAGACAGAGTTCATAACGAGTAATGAGTAACTTCAAGTCTGACACAATGAAGACTCAGAGTACTAATAACTGGAAACTTTTTATGTTAGTAAAAGAAACTTACAATTTTCTAGATAAGAGAACAGTTGAAGAGTGTTTCCTTAATCACATATTTTTGTCAACTATTATTCCCGTGCAAATTTACGTCCTTAAACTCCTTAGTTTCCCAGTGATTTTCAAATTCCTTCAAAAATCTGTCTTGTCCTTGCCCGTTTCTGAAGGTAATTTATCCGAAAAGTTATAAGGAAATCGTAAATAGCATCACGCCATGCGTACGCGAAAAATAAGTTTCCCTTTGCTTGTCGTCCCAGACATTTTTCATGTGTACCTCCACTGTTCCATTGAGAAAAAATGTCTCTATTACTCGTAATACCGGCTTTCGGTATACCTCCATTTTTCTTTAATATATCTGGGTTCTCGAAGAATTTTCCTCGGATTTCTTCCGCTTGTTACACTACTTCCCTTTTCCGGTGTGGGACTAAGTAGTAATAGTATTAACATTATTTTTCCTTTTTATTACTGTTCCAAATAATGTCTTGAATTCTTTATTCATCAGAGGAGTGCACAAGCAACACAAAAGATGTAAGATAAAGAATCTTTTGTATGCTGTAAGTAAACTACCAATGGTACGTACAGCAAACAGGAAAAGTGGTCGTTTGCTAAAATAATCATCTGGTTCGTGTATAATTTACATACCGCGGAGTATCGTCAAAGTTCGGGTGCTGTTCCCCGCCTTAAACAACGTAACTTGGTGGATCTGATCGCGTCAACTCGGTAACAGAAACTTGTAGCTAAGCGCATTAATGTAAATTACTTGGAAGATTCCACTGTTATCCAACATACCCTGGAATTAATATTTCGCCACATAAGTTGCTGCAAAAATAGGCAGTTCAAGATAGCCGTGCAACATAAATTATTTACTGATCCATTTCGTTCTCCATATCCAATAATTTTTGCAGATAAACCAGTAACTTACTATAGATACAAAAGATATTTTCCCTAGTTCAATCATTTCATTCAAGTATAATTCATTACATGTACATTTATTTAAAAAATTGTCTTCCCAGTGTTCAAACCAAAGTGGTCATAAAATCCCAGATTTACGATATTTTTCAACCTAGAATAATCAAAATTTCTGTAACTAATGAATCACGATGTTTCGTGTCCGAGTTGCACATGTTTTGATCCTCACAAATTTCAAAGGGAAACAACTGAATTCAAGATACACGCCATGCAATGGGAGCGCATTATCCTGCTTTCACGCCTTGCACCACGAGGCGATCTAATTTTGGTTCATTAAACACTGTTGAAGGGCTCGCTAATTTAGGCCCCTCGATTACCGCGAACAGTATTCTAATTAACCAACATTCTCTTTCATTCCCATTGGCAAACGGGGAGCCGGTAGGGTTGCAGTTGACAACTGTGACCAGAACCACAACCCCCTCCGTGTGTTATCTTTTCAAGCCCGAATAGCTATTTAACGTTTGTTGTTTTCAATTAGACCGTTTGCATGTCACGTAACTCACCCCCACCTCCAAGCATGTTCCCTCTGTCCCATTTACCGGCAGATTTTACAGGCAATATGTCGGTACGACTATAATTAATGAGCCCGAACGAAATCAGTTAACCGCATTGAATTTCACGACAGTGTGATCTTCAATCCCTGGATGCCCTATAATCATACGTGCATTCGCGAAAGCAGTAGGTATTATTCGAATCACGTTTCACGCGAAGATGAGTTATCAATTAGTATTTGTTTCGCAGAGTGGAATCGGAGCTGAAAATTTATGGAAAAGACGCGCGAAGACTTAGAAACCATCGCGATTCCAGGAGTGGCCACTAGAATATTAAACGTTTATTTAAATTGAAAGAATACTGCGTTAAGATAGATATATTTGGTTACCAAGTTTCATGTTAGGTATTTAATAGCATTGGGCAGTGAATGTTTTAAATCTTTTAGTTGTTTAACCGTGTCTAACTAGTTAGTACAGCAATCTGATAGAAAAAAACACAATGGGTGGAAATGAAGACTTCAACAAGCTGTACATATAACGTTCTGCTGTGTTATAAATTGCAGTTCTTGAAAGAAATATTACACTCTTCTCCTCGCAAAGAGGAACACAGAACTCGTTTCACGTGGCCCAAGGCGTGTTATTTTTCGCACTCTTATGCTACCATCAGGCCTAAACTTTCACAGCAACATTTATTGTGACGAAATCACGTGGCATTTGCTAGCACAACCACAACAGTAACATCTACACATGTACCAGTATTCACATATGTAATTTAATACGTATTCAAAGTTCTTTCTAAATTTAAGAGCTAATCCATGAAGTTAAAGTTGGATTTCTTGAGTACATAAAATCGATCTTTGAGAAGTTAAAAATTCAGTGAAGTTCGAATAATTCAACCAGGAAGATCAGGCATTGCAAGTTTTACTAGGTCCAAAGTTCAAAGGTTCAGCCACGAGAATCCAAAATGCAGTTTATCGAAGAAAAATGGTACCTACCTTCTCTTCAAGATATTCTTGAACAATGGAAACTATCCTGCTGTGTGAGTGATAAGTACGCAACGCAAGTTGATAGTTCTTGCTTGAAGTATCGTAGGTTCAGAATACATCAGTTGCCGTGGAAAAATAGAATGCAATCTTGAGGGCTTTCGTGCACAAGTCACCTTTTCGAAATGTCACGAATATTTCATAGATATTCACACATGTTCTATTTCTTTTTATCTTTTTTAAACAAACAGTAGTTCTGCAAAGTGAATGTGCGTCGAAAGATTTTAGAAGTTCTCACAAGGAGAGCGCACGAGATTTTAGTCACCAATCTGACTCAGACTTTGTATATTGTTAGTGCAGATTGTATACAACAATATATTAAAAGATGTATTAAATTAGAATTTCGCAAGAGAATCAAGTTCAAAGTTTCACCTTTTCCAAAGCCACGATATGCGAGTTGCAAAGATCGGCTGTAATCCGAAATACATACCTTAAGTTTAAATCAACTACAGTCTACTTTGTCTTCTAGGTGTGTTAATAATTTTTAATTTTTTCCGAGTGGCTGATTAAGTCCACATCGTTCTTACAAAATAAATTACGAATACTGCACCCTGTGCGGTTAGTACCCGTATCATTCATGGTGTGCCCTAACTGTATGCGAAATTTGTGTGAAATCTGCAACTGGGGGAGTCCCATTATGGAATGCTGAGTTTCCTACTCATAAAGAACTGTTCTGAACAAGCTTCGAATATAAAAAATACAGCAGAGAAGTCATGCCCATGTCATAAACCGAATCCATATTGCAAACCTTAACAACATAGCGATTCTATCAAACCTGCTAGATAACTGCAGAATTGCATCGATCTAACCTGTGCGTCTGGCACAGTCCAAGAAATAAATTGTTCACATCTTTGATTTCCCCCACGTAATAAAAGATGCACTAAATCTCTTCCCGCGCGAGGTCCACTGCAGGAAAGTTTTAACCATCGAGTTCCAAGTTCTGGAAGCAATATTGTTTCCGTACAGGGGCCTAGAAAATTTAAATATACCTTCCAATGATTAAAACGAATCAACTTTAACTTTTATTAGCACAAAAATAAAAGAAATTAATAGATTATCAAAGACGCTTGACTTGATAAAGAGAGGCTATGCAAAACCATGTATGCTAAGCTTGTGATTTGTTTTTAGATAAAGAATTGCATATTTTCCAGTTGTATTAGGATTACTGGAACACCTTGTATAATCGACGTTTCTCAATGAAATTTTGCACGATGTGATGGTTACTACCTGATCGATAATATTTTTATATCTGCTTCTTGTCACAAATGAAAAATTATCCACGTTAGATGAGACAGCTGATCCACATATAAAGGAATAATATCGCTACGTATCATTATTTTTAAATATCGTCGATGAACTTTAACGTCAAGTTAACAAATAAAGTTATAGTAGCTGTTAGAGATGGTATATGGGCCGACAGACTTTCTATGGATTGTGAAAAATGGCCACGGGAATATCTGGTGGATGTAAAAAAAAATAAAAGAAAAAAGTGGAGTGCTTTTCGCGATATATTTCCAATTTTCAAAGGAATACGTTAAATTTTAACGCAATTTCACGGCTTGAAAGGTACGTTTCGCTAGCCTTTCTGTTCCCCTAGGTATATTATTAACGTCTAAGTTTCTAGCACAGCGTTTTCGATACGACACACAATCTTTCAACGACAAAAGCAAACTAGAAATTACACAATCCAACGAAAATGACCTATCGGCCGTCTACAAAGTATAAACCATGTTTGTTACGAGTATATACCTAGGTATAGTGAAAGAAGAAAAGGAGGGAAAAATAATAGAGATATGAAGAATTCGTTTAACTGTTATACCAGTGTAGTATGCACGTGCTTGTGTAATAGCGGACACTTTGACTCGCAAAGTTAAAATCTTCACGTTCAAAGCATGCGCAACAAATTCGCAGTATACGCTCGGGGGGAATAAAATATGCAATTAATAGCAATAAAATTAAATACAGGGTGGGTGAGGATGTGTGTTACAACTGGGCACAGAGTGGTTCTTTGTGCTAAACTAAATCGAAAATGTGGAATAAAATATTTTGTTACGAGCTTTCTTGTTCGAGAAAATCGACTTTAAAAAATCGTCGAACATGCGATCATAAGTCAACCGAATTTATCGGTGAAAATGTTACAATTGCAAATGTAACGAATCCTTGCGCGGAGATAAGTGAAAATTGTGGAAAGAGTTTTTCTTCACATGAGAATTTGTTGTCGGGAATACACAGGTGGAAAAATCGTTGAATACACGCGCACTTGACTAATCATCGATTCGATAACAAAGTCCAATTCAAGGAGAGTTATTCTACAAATGCGACTTCTTTGTACAGAGAATCTATTTCAATCACAGTGGTATTGTATTTACCGATAAATTATGCTGCTTTTTTGTCAGGTACGCGCGTCCCAGGCAAATTACAATCGAATTCGATTTATTTTTGCACAAGGAATTGCCCCATGGACAGCTTTATTAAGTGCCCTCAATTCACCCCATATAATTAGCTTAACTAAAGAAACTGGTTAACTAAAATAAATGTTTGTTCATTTCACCCCAAATCGACCATTTTTCTAGAATCCATGTCAGAGATTTTGATGAAACTCGAATACTACGTAGTTGACACGAAATTAGAGGAAGTTTCAGTCATCATTTTGCCAACTTCGAGTTTATTCGAAAAATAGATAATTTGCAATTTTTCGCCCACTTTCGCGGAACCAGCTTCTATAAATGAATATTTATCCTGAAAAATGTGAACCGTACGAAGTTCATTCTTCTTTTAATTGTAATCATACTCCTCTATATTAATTATTTTAACACCGAACTAACTTATAAATTAAATAACTTATTATTAAATAACTTATTTTGCACTTGGAAATATCATCTCAAGGTCGCATCTTTGAAATACTGCGATCGACTTCTTTGAAGCCTTTTCTAAAAAATGAGACTTTCTTTTAGAATGATCAACTTTGAAATCGTCTTGATGACAATATTCGATAACGTTATCAAATATTACAATTTTCTCGAATGATTTCAGCCCGGTCCCTTCTACTGTAAAACTAATGTATTGTTGGCCGAAAACGGTGCTCTGGCATTTAATGCATCCATCGATAACGTAATGTATCTAACGATTAAATTTCGTATCCAGATCGATTACCGCTATTCGATCTTCGATTCCGGGGTATGTCAAAGGAAGTCGTCGACATAGATTGTGCCAGTGACGTTGACACGTTTGTCAAGCTCGACTCTATTCCTAGTGGCGTACAGCTTCGATGGAAATTGAACGGACGGCTTACGAGCTCCGCTCGATGTACTGAGTCGCTTACAAGCGAAACTGGAATAAGATGGATCACTGATCATGCAAACTATTGTTCGACACGGCGTGCAGAATCGATTATCGAAATAACGCGCGTTCACTGTCTCCTGGCATATGTAATTACGTTTCAGTTAATCAAGACTTTCCAACACACTCACGTTGTTATGAAAGAGGTCGACGGTATTAATTGCGGATGAATAGAAAACGATTGTCCAAACAGTCAATTAATTTCTACCAATTTTGCTTTGGTCAAATAATTAATCGGAAGAATCACATTTCACTATTTTCTTCGCTATTCCGACCAATTACAATTTTTTTGAAAACGACGAAACACGCCACCTAGTAAACTAATCCATCTATCTTCTCGAAAAAACTCAAGTCGTTTGGACCAATTTTAAAAAAGTTATTCTGCTTTAAAGGGTATCCGAATGTTTTTGTGATTCACTGACAGCCCTGCGTGAACCCTGCTTGATTTTAGGCGATGACCTGGCGTTTGGAAATAAGGAAAGGGTTGGAAAATTTCTGTTGGAGTATCACAACATCTCGAAACGTATAGTCGCAGTGCATGAAAAGAAGAAGTGCGCTTTGGAAACCGTCGCCTTCCGGTAACAAAAGTTGCGGGGTCTTACTCCAATCTACTTTGCCGCGAAATCAAAATGAAGGTGCGAGGCTCGCGTGCCCGAGAATCGACCAGTTCATCGCGCGTTCATTTTTCAACTACGTGACATTAAATTTGTCGACTTCCTTCGAAAGGACGGGAAGGAAAAGTAGGCGAAGCAGTAATAACTGAAGCGTAATAGAATCAAGAAAGGAATATGAATAGAATTCTCGGTGTATATTCTACGTAGTTACTATGTATCGAAAATCTTTAATTGTGTAGTCATGAACTTTTATTATAACGAAGTAGAAGTGTAATCTGTTCTTTTTGCAAACAAAAAGTCAGTTCATCATGAATCAGATATTTACCAACCAGTTTAAAACTTTGTGCCATTTATGTCCCAAATCGTCCGTTCTTTTTACCCTCTACTAATTTTTTCATTAATTTAAACATACAAAATGCTTCAAACTGCAAATAGTATCTCATATCGACAACCGTCCCATCCTCGTTTTATTCTTCTAGTTATTTATAATTGTTGGGTAGGCCTTGAAATTTCATGGTACTTTTGTGGGCCATTCTGTACTCACACTAAAATCAACGAAGAATTCTTGAATCCCGAATATATACGACACACATTCCGTAAGATGATATTCGAAATTAAAATTGTCCATGGACCATGCATGAAGAAGAGAAAGAAGGCAAAGCTCAAGCAAGAAGCGTAGACCTATTCTCAGAGCAGTAACCTCCAACGAACAAGGAGGCATACAGGCGGTTCTGTATGAACTTTGAGCCTTTGTTAAAGGGACAATTAGCATTCTGCATACTGCAAAGCTGACGAAGGGGCAGTGCTGCGCTCGAGAACGTTAGGAAAATGTCGAAAAGTTAGCGGTTGGTTGCACAATTATCGCGATTTATATTCACCTGTCCCAAAATCAAGATTATTGCCAATCATAGTTGCCCTCAACTATCCTTAATGTTGTGTTAACACGACGAATCGATGCCAAAAGTCCCACGAATGGAATTCTAAATCATGCAAATTTATAGCAACATACCTGCATACTAAAACTGGGAACCTTCTCACCTTCATTATTTAATTCTGTGGTAGTTTTGAAAGAACATTAAATATTGAGAAAGATAATATTATAATAGGACATAGCATCGATCAATACAAATTAACGACTTCAATAATTTTATTGTTTCTGATCTGGTGAGGAGTATTTAATTTTATTCACAAGGTAACCCGGAAATTCCGATTTTTTTTAAGCTCTGCAGGCTTGTAGGGGACCTCAATAGAAGTATCAGACAACCGTTTGTTTCTACTACTTTTCGCTTCTGCAGGGTGAAAACACCTCAAGGATAATATGTATTTTCCTATTTTACTGTATATCTTGAAAACTACAGTAGATATAAAAAATTGTTACACTGAAAATTTAAGTTTTTCATGCTGTATGAAACTATGCAATCGAAATGTTTAAAATCTATAACCAAGAATGACTTACTATTTAAATTTTATGTGCATTTCACAAACGATGCACAAACATAATTACGAATAATTGGTGTCCATTATGTGTTACCATTTGCAAGGAACAAGTACAATTCTTCTCTAATCACATACATCGGTACATACATTAGTATTAATGTGAATGTCAATATTGTCAGTGGTCATGATGAATCGCATTTCTGCACTCACCCAGACGTTCTACAGCTCTGATAGGTATCAATTTCTAACGACCGGATTCGCCAGGATAATGAGAACATCCAAATTGAACTTTATCTATGTAAAACATTGCATCAATTATCCAAGCGTCTGCGACAAGCTTACAATGGGCTTTTATGAATCTCCGATAGACCAACCACTCAATAACAACATGCCCGCATCCCAAAGCGAGTTTATTAATCTATTCTACTCACTGTCTGAATACTAATATAATAAATATATTATAAGATAATTTGTTCTTGTTCCATTTTCATTAATTGTACAGAAATAAAATAATGTTCAATATATTGATATTATTTACGCATTTATTATATTATCATGATGCATTCAAATGCATATTATTAAAAGTTTACGTGTTGGTAAAAGCAGAAAGCAAAGCTGATGGATGTTGATAATGCTTCTTTAAAAATTTCTAGAAAACTGTTATTTCACAAAGCAGAATATTACATGACCAATAAATTAAAAACTGAAGCATTTGTAGATAATATTACACACATTTGAAGTAATTGAATGTATTTAAAATGGAATATGACGTAAATAGTTACGTCTAGTTAAATCACTGACGAGGGAAAGGTGAGTATGAAATACATATGACGTGTTGGAGAACCGCTAACGAGAAACAACACAGTGAATCACAGTTAATTAGTTCTGGAAAAGATCTCTTTGAAGAACGTTGAGAAAGCGCTGAAATACCACTTGACTTCTATATCTTTGCTAAAATATTATCATTAATTGCTATCCCAAATCATTTAAAATTTTGAGTTTCACTATCCATAAATAAATTGAATTGCGTCAAACCATACAAATCCGAAACCTCGAAAACATCCGAAGTACAAAATCTAGAGTCCACGTTATTTTCCAAACTTGATAAATTTTCTACAAACACGCATACTTTCCTTGCCTTCTCCCTGAAAAGCTAGTCGTTATTAAGCATTTTTAATTTCAGTCAGAAGCGTGTAAGCATCCTTCATTCAAAATGGCGAGAAAATAAATTTATTGGAAGTACAGAGGAAACCGAATAACAAATACCTACAACGCATCTAATTCGATAAAGTTGAAATAAAATTCTAACATATTCAGTTCACTCCTACAACAGTGAGCAATTATAAAGATTTTCTGCAGAGCTGTAAAAACGTTGAACCCTTACTATAATTCCCCGTATCTCCACCCCCAAGTTTGTAGTTAACCAATTTCACAATCGAAGTACCCTTTCTTCTACCGAAATATTATTGTTCTTGCGAAGCTCTCGCCAAGTATCCTCCACGTTCAACCAAGTGTGCATCCTATTTGTGGAAGATGAGGCGTATTGTTTCGATGTTTTGAAGCACGGTTATATTGAAGGCAAAGGGACGGATTGAATTGAGGGGGTAACGAGTACGTAGGCATTGAACGTTGCGTTCTCTTTGATAAGAAGACGGCGGAGTTTTGATGGAGGATACCGGTCGTTAGGGAAGTTTTCGAGGTTTCAAGTTGGCGGGTGTTCACGAGCCGCATCAACGTCTGCGCGCCACATCTTTCCGCCACTTTCTGAATGCACCGTGCCACCGCATACGTCATAATTATCACGAGTTAAGATGTCCCGCGCATTTTTTTGCCCAGACGCCGTTCAGGAAACTAATTAGCTACCACATAACGAGCGTCGCGCGAACAAAAAGAAGCCTCGTAATTAGTCGCCGCCACCCCGTCCCCGGCCCTCTATCGATCCCGCGAAAGGTGCACGGTCACCGGCGAATATTATGAGAGATCGGATGTAAACGACATGTAACGAGAGGCACAAAGCCCTGGTGAATTTCGCTCACCGCGATAGAGACCCCGGTCTCTTTTTCACGGTAACCGCAACACGAACTGTTCACCGCGAGCGTTTGATAGTTCTATCCCCATCAAACGTACCGACCCTCTTATCGCAGCTAATACATTCTTGCTGAATGTAAATATACCGATCGCTTAAAGTAAGGAGGGGATGTCGTGCCTTGAAGAATTAATCAAGTAGGTAAATTCCAGTAGGCGAGCAAAATATCAGGGATGAACAAAACATCGTATTAGGGTTTTTGCCAAGTGTCTAAGTTGTACAGTAGGGTGGAGCTTAAAAGTTAAAAAAAGAAAACAATTTTGTAAGTCTTACCACCCTGGTGTGTTCCTTTAGAATTTAGATATTGTTACGTTTCGCACTCGGCATAATACAACTCAGTAGTAACTCGAAGGGAACAGAACATCAACACAGTAACGAGAACAGTAACGGGAATGTAATATAACGTGAACAACAGGGTACAGCGGTAATATGAGAGGGATCGTTATGTCGGTTCGCTATGGCGGCTGACTCACGAATGACAGCTTGACAGGCGATCGGTCCGATCGCCTTCTTCTCGCTGTGCTCTTGTCTTCGTCGCGAGCACCAGCGGGCCATGGACTCCCATCCACAGGGTGCTCGCAACAATATACAAACACTATATAAAAACTTTGGACAATACATTCTTATGTTTTGGGGTAACTCAAGTGAGTCAAAGATAATAGAAATTATGAAAATTCAACATATAATGGCCATATTATTGTTTCTACATTTACATTACATTACATTTACATTTATATTTGATAATTTATTTAAATTTATTCTTCACAGAGGCTCAGACATCAGACAGTGTCTGTTTCCTGCTGTCAGGGTACAATATTAAAGGCTACCACTTGTTTTACTTAATTTTACTTCAGATGGGGTACAATGATACCTTTTCTCAGTTTCTATTTTTCTTAATGAACAAATGAATGCATTTGAAAAAATTTCTAGTGTTTCATGCCCTTCCATATAACTATCCTGTACATTGGAAATTTCACTTTCATTGAGCTACCCCTAAATATAGACCAATAATTGTGCTCATATTCTGCTGGATTTTATTTTTTATAAAAAGGAACAAATTAAGATGGTAAGATGATCATATTTTCATAGTTGAAAAATAAGCTCCGCCCTATTGTACAAGCTAAATAGTTTCCAAAGTTCTGGTTAACTCCATTATTTTGGGGGGTGTACGGAAATGTGCAGATTAGTAGACTCGAGGTAATGTATTCACGTTTTCGCTAGTCTCCTGGTAAATAGGTTTGTAGAAATACCAATGAGGAATTTGTGGCGAATAAAACCATTCTGTAATATGCATCTATTAATATCGCGATGGAGAAATTAAAACGAACTGCAAAAGCCTGATCAGAAGCGTAGGAAATCGCATTAAAAAATTAAAGACGCAGGGTATTGAATAGTTTACGGTTTGAGTCTAACATGTTACACACGTCTGAATTTTCCGTGATCCCAAACCATTCCATTCTCTCAATCCTGCGTTCTTTTACCTTTAGAATCTTCGATGCTATTTCGTAGATACATTGAATCCACCGAACAACGATTTTTTAAAGTTTGTTCTATCCTATTACCCTGAATCCGCTTCGAAAAGATCCTAAAAGCCCACTGCAACGTCCTATTCGAGCTCAGTCCCCGGCCGATGCCGGCTCTGTACTGATTCTTACGAGTTCGGTCGTCATTCGATTCTAGTTCGCTGCTGGTCTCTGTTTTGTTCTAGTTTGATTCCAATTCGTTGCTAAATAGTTCAATACCAAATCCGGTACCAGTTCTAGTTCTCACTAGTTTCTCATTTCAGAACCGATTCAGCATAGTTTTAATCCAGCTCGTCATTGATTTTATGGAGCAGAAAGAATTTGCATTTTATAATTGGTCTAATAAGCGTTTTTGGTAAACGAAATGACGATTCGTTCACATTTTGTGTCCCTTACACTCGAAATTGCTGTTGACAATATAATCGACATTGCTGGGTAGGGTGTAATTCATTGCGAAATGAGGATATGTTTGATAATAAGATTAGTTATACAGGGTGTCAACAAAATCGTGATACAACCGGTTGGGCGTTGATTCCACATGGAAAAATTAAAAAAAAAAGAATAACATTTTTTCATTCTGCAAACAAAGTTAACTGCAGAGACAAAAGTTAATACAATTAATACATGGGTAGGTACCTGACGGAATTTCAAACACATTTTTTTCGAAAACGAAACCTTGCATGAAAAAATGTTATTCTTTATTTTTCGACTAATTTTTGCATGTTGAATCACCGCCCGGTTGTACCACGATTGTGTGAACACCCTGTATGTTTAACACACCTACTATGTATTTGGAGTGTCACTGCAGTGTTATTATTGCTTGATGTGTGTGCATTCGATAACGAAAAATGTTTACACGCGACTTTTTGATTTTTGAATTTTCGAGTTCATTGCTGTGAAGTAGCTAGTATTGATTTTTCTTTATTTATATAGAGAATTATGTATAAACTTCCGTGTTGCGAAACATTGTTGATCAGGTAATTATGTGCTACCTCTGCCTTTAAGAGAAAAACGAAAGGGTGCTTGTAAAATACTACAATACATTCAAGACACCCTTGTTTGTGGCTATTACTCCTGGCATATTGTATAATTAGAACTTTTCAAAAGAGCCTACTCAAAAGTTTATTACTTTTTCAAAAGATCAAAGCTCAAAATAAATATGATCAGAACGACTAAAATATCGTTCATATGTACGAGTGTACAACTATAACACTGACTTTAAGAGATTAACACGAATAAATATTCACTGAAAGAATGACGACCAAAAATTTGTCCTTAGATTAACCTAAATATAAAAAAATACATTATTGAATTTACTATTTATCTACACCTTAATTCATGCTTTATCAAATTGATGGTAAACTCATTTCCACCCCTTTAACATAATAATGTATTTTGGCTGACGAGTATTCTTACAAATAAAAAGTGTTTCGAGTTTCCATTTTCACGTTTTCCTTTCTATGGCAAAAGGAAAAAAATTAGCTGAGAATAAAAAATAATTCACAAATCACTTAGATCCTTCGAACATGCATTGGTTTGAAACTTTAATTATGTATAAAAGTATCGATTGAAATGTTATAGATTTGCATACTCCAAATCATAAATTTTCAAGGTCTGCCACGCCTGTTGAAAGTTTCTAAAGAGAATCGATACGATACCCTGTGCCATTAAAATCTTTAAACCTCCCCGCCTGAATTTCCTCGAGCGAGAATTTCGAAAATTTCCGACAACCTCGCGATATATGATACACCCAGCAAACTGCATAGTTATTTTACGAGAAAAGAGCAGTGGGAAGCTCGCACAACGCGCGTAAATATTCAAAGTGCGCGCGAGTGACAAATGATGAAGGCAAAAGAACGAACTCCCCAACAATGCACACCGAAGCTACTCTACTCGGCGAGATGAAAGTTTCACTGCCACTTGCAAAGGGATGCTGGATGACCAGCTTTTTTTCATTTCATAGTCCAAATTCATAAAAAACTGACTCACACATCCAGTATCAAAAGATTACAATTATCGTCTCCCCAATAAACACTTTTTCGTATGGCCTACCGGAAATTGCTCGTCGATTCACAAAGAATTAATATTCAAATTCACTGCATCTCAACACAGATCACCACATTTCAGTACGCCAGTAGTACACGGTTAATTCTTTGCAACCGCTTGGTTCACGTCAAGACACTTCGACTTACAATCTCCGTTGCCATGCAACTTGTCGCCGAAATATATAATATCATAAACAGATAATTTGAAGTGTTTATAGTTAATGTGAGAAAAGATTCCGTGGTTGAAGGCTTACCGCTAGAAATCCAGCATTCAGGTTGTCTAGCCTCGTCGCATTGTCGTCGAAGCAAGGGTTCTTCTGATAACACGATAACATAACTCACGTCTCGTGCAGCACGGACGGCTGGCGACTGACTGCCTCCAGTTTGAAAGCTCGTGAGCTTTAAGGGCGACCTCTGCCACCACCACGTGCTTCCGACAGATCCGTTGACGACAGTGCCATGCGCGTCGATCCTACGAACTCCCCATTGTCCTGGAGAATCTTCGTAAGCTCAGCTTTCCCGAGTTGCAACCCTCGATCCTCCAACGATACCGGCGCGCGCCGCGATGATCAACGCTCGTTGGAAACTATAAATAAAAGGAGGCTTTGTCGTTGCGGTCGCAGTAATCCGTTCGCCACTGCAAGTTGCATTCATTGCTAGGACTTGCGGAAATTTACGACAACGTCGTATGTGACTGTTCTTTTTTTTCAGTTCTCAGCGATCTCTGCCTCATCAAAATGTATACTTTTGGCTCTACGCAGTATCGTAGTCGTAAACGTTTACGGAAAGGACAATAATTTCAGATTCCATTATCGCATTTTTATTTGACAAAATACATTTACATAGGTCTCTTAAAAAATTATTTTAAAATAGTTCTCACAGAGTGTGTAAAATTGATTCTTCGAAGAATGGTGGAAATATTAATTAGTGCGACGAATTTTTGTTAGTAGTAGGTAATGACAGCAAGGAATAATTTAAGTTCAAGTACTAATAAATTCGATGTCAAATAGATGAATTTTATTGTCCGAGAACAGTTTGAACAGTGATCAATGAAATACATGACACTGAAACGTTTGTAATATATTATGCGTATAGAGTGAGACGTTATATCGTTATAATTGTAACGTTATAATGGTATAACACTCTATACTTGATGGACGCTTGCACAGATCTAGTTATGTCCTAAATGTACTAAGGGATGAAATAGTTAGCACCTTCGAGTCACTTAGGTATCAATAAATCAAGAGCTCAAAGACGAATTCAGCATACTTTTTGAATAACAACAGCAAGATCGTGGGAAAAATAAAATGGGGGAGAGCTTTGGATCTGCGTATAACTATTTGTTAGCTTCACTGCTCGGCTTCGCCCGAAATTTAGATTCCTATTTCATGAAAAAAAAATTTTATTTATGTTTTTTTTTTAAATAGTCACATTCATCTAGATTAGTTAGGCATAATGAGCTGGAACACATTTCGCGACCCCAGAGTTTACTGTTCGAAACTTTTTAAGCGACAGGCAAACACACAAACACTTTCTGCTTTATATATTAAAGATCACTTCCAGTATTCAAAGGCGCCACTGTCTCCATTCTCTGCCATTCTATGACGTCGTTACATCTGTCCTACCAGCAATGCCATCGTTAGCGCCGCACCCTTTCGCTCCAACACGCGTATCAATGGAATTGTCCATTTCGCATGGACAAAGATTGATTAGCCGCGATAATTAAATGTATTGTAATCGTACCGATTGGTGTCCAGGGCTTTCAGCTTTTTGCCATTTCGAGCACAGTATAGTCTATGTTGTCGCACAAGTGGGGCCCTTTTTGTTGTAAAAAAAAAAAAACAAAAGCAGGATGACTTGTGCGGGCACACGTGCTCGTAAATCTCCGGCTTGTGACATGGCTGTGACCTTCCAATTACATTCGATGGATTAATCTCGCGATCGAATCGTTGCTCGACGTTTTCAGGACGTCGACCTGCAACAAGAGAGCCATTCGAGCGTTTGTTTTATTCTTTCGCCTCTTTCCCGAGTCTGGTCTTTCTAATCATCCCGCCCCTCGCTGCCCCTTGGTGGCCCACCGTTCCCCAGCTGTTGAGCATGTCCATTCGGTTAAAAACTCGTTTAAAGTCTCCCGGTCGAACCTCGAGTTTCGAACGGGAGCACACTCGCGGCCGAGAATAATCTGTCGCGATTTTTGCCATCGCTTTTTGCTCGCGACCGCTCGCGCCGGATTTACTTGGGATTGAATTTTTATTTGCAACATGAATCGCGTTGCTTTATTGTGTCGATATTAGAAAGCACGTGGCCCCTGATCGCTTCACGAGACATTGAAATAGTACACCGGTTCGTTCGACATATCCATCGTTATGCTTGTTGGTGAATAGTTCGTTAGAAAAAAATATAAATAATCACCGAGTACTTCCGAGCGCAAGGTGTTTGTCTGAAAAGTGTAACACGGAGATTCTCATTAAGTTTCATTTAGCTCCATTCTGAGTTTATGTTGTATATCTTATCTTTTACAAGGATTGCGTTTTTTAAAAAACAAGTTCGAATGTATCACATCACAGTTCGATATGAAAATGTAACGAAATATTTAAAAGAATGGTCATTGCTGTTGGAAGTTTTGGTTAAATGAGTATGTGTAATTCTTCCAAATATATATTAACGCATGTATAAAATTGTGAAATAATTACTTTTGGCCTGTGCGTAATTAGAAAACACATTTCGGGTCACAACTTCCTGTTTTGCGAATCCGAAAAGAGTTTTCCCTGAAAAGCTCTTACCCCTCTTCGAAACTTTAAATCTACTTTATTCAGAGTTGATAAGGGATTTATTCACCCTCGACGATCTCATAAATTTATGAAAGTACATCCTATTGTCTTCAGTGTTCATAACATTCTAAACTTGCACTGGCTCATTTAAAATTTCTCTCGGAGACATCATACCTAAGTTTTAAATAAATATTTTTGTTCAGTGGAAACGTTAGTGTCAATTGAAATTCTCCTTAAATTCTCTTTAAACGTGCAATCTTTTTCAGTTTGAAGAGTTATGGATCGATGTTAATCAAAATTTTTATAGTAAAGACACGAGATTGGGCTAGCTTTAATCATAAATATTATTCCTTGTTGGAAAAATTGATCAAGACATATTCTACAACCTAATATTAGTATTCAGAACTTAATATAGTATTCAGAACATCAATTTCTCTTTTTACTTACTTTTCAGGTGTAACACATAATACTTTTCGGCATCACAACATGCAAATAAGAGGTTATTTCTAACATTTCCAATCTAGACTGGTTACGAAATAATTTTCATTTTCTATGAAAGTTTTTGTGTCAGATATCAAATACTTTTGAATAATTAAACTTATCTTTATAATTCTAACTTCACAATGGTATATTCTATGGCAGTAGTAAATCATATTAATTTATGCCATAAGTACATATACAATGATAAAAGTCTCAAAACCCCTTGAACGTGTGCAGATAGACCAGAAATTGCTATTATCTCTCCCCACGGCACGTCTACGCAAAAGTTTCCGCTTTTACAAAGTGGCCTACGAAACTTATCGACAGAAACTTCTTAATCGGGTTATCTTGATATCTCGATCGAAAAGAAGATGGTGATCTTTAATAGATCTTTGTCTTCCCCTTAATTTTCTTTACTGTCACCTCTGCATATCAACACCAACCTGAAGAAAAATTCGATTTTCGTAACTAATGATCCATTGAAAATATATACTAATAGACGACCATGGCTGTAGAGTTAATATTGATGGAATTAAAAAGTTTATAAAGAAAGAGTGGTTATCACGATGGTACAAAAGGAAGCAGGGCATTGGTAAAAGATTTTAAATAAGCGCTTTCGTATTTCTATTGTATTCACTGTTATATTTTAATTTATTTGCTCACAACGTTATACTTTCGAATGCATATTACGATCCGCGACGAGATAGATTTATACTGTCGTTTGTTCCCCAGCATCTGCTTTCATCTTTTTTCGGAGCACATAAAAAGTGACAGTAACTTCTATGAGAATCATGATTAATGATTATCCTCTTTGAGCTGCACGCAGAATCCACGCGTTCATGCGCCTAAAGTCGATCCACGGATTATCGGCAACGATTTTCCTTCATCTCCTATCGCCATACCCGTTTATCGATGATAAGAAAATGAGCTTTGAACAATAGAGGGCTGCGGTTTAAATTGAAGCTGTCGCTGGGATAATCATAAATCAAGTTGCGTGTAACGATGCCTCCCATTTAAATTGTTTTATCACACACACTTCGAAAGGGGCGACTAAGCTTTTATCCACCAACGAATTCAAAAGATTCTCGCGTCGCCATGGAACGCTTCGGTTTTTATAAGCCCCTCTAATAAATAATTGATCAAAGGAACGAAGGACATCAAAGGTCTTTTCTTTCAGGTTTCACTCACATCTGTGTTTTTTTTTTATGAAGGTCAGACCATATGTAAACGAAGTAAGGAATCTGCAATCTAAAGTGGACGAGGTCGTTTCAATTTCATTATTTTATAGTAGTAATATAAGCTAATAAATATTGCAGAATTATTTTTCGTAAATGTCTATTGAAATGCATATTTTCAATTCCATTTTAAAGTCATTTCAACGTCCCAAGTTGATTTGTAGTTGAGGAGGTCCCAACATACTCAGCAAAATTGATTTTCCAACGAACGATTAAAGATGGCTTCTGCGTGGCGTGAGGTTCAAAAATGGAGTTCAATCAAAGTTTTCTTCTTTCGTAATTTTATTCAAATAGCTTCGTTACAGTAAAAGTAAATGTTATCTTAATTTAACAGTATAATGGGGAACGCTGTTACAATGATAACGATTCGAAGCTATTACAATATGTGATAATTGAACAATCCGATTATAGCTTATAGCAGTTAATGAATAACCGTTTTAAGGTGTAATGATCAATGAATGAATTACTGAGGTGTAATAAATAACGATACGGTATAATTAAATTTGGTAGTACAATAATATCTTTGATGTTTTTAATATTGCAACTTGTTGATTCTTAACAATTATTCAATCGCACGTAATAATGCAATTTTTTTTTATCGCAGAATTATAAATTATTTTACAAATATTATTCACACCACATAATATACCTTAAACATTTTCGATGTAATGACATTTCTTGCACAGAAACCCTCATCAACAGCTGTATTACGGGAAAAGTGTATTTGGAATTAACTTGATAATTTTTTTAAGTTCGATAACGTTGTCATGTACTCGGTAGTGAAGAAGTTAAACTTTCCAACGCCATTGATTCCCAACTACCCCCATAATTTTGTCGTAAAATTTTATGGTAAGTTATTTTTTGCAACGCTCTCGAAGTGTTCTGCAAACTTCCGCCAACCAGTAAACCGAAGTCGTTCAACTTTCCTTCCGAATGTACGTAACAAGTTCGGTACACAAGCAAAATTACAGATTACGCTATCCAGGTCTCTGCTCGCTTCCTCCATCATTAGCAAAATAAACGTCTTCGTCCAGCAATGAACCCTTAGAAGTGCAAATATTTTTCCTGTTCCAATAAAAAAGGGATCCAAATGTTTTTCAGACAAAACTATAGTCGAAAAATATAAGAATTTGTTTTCCGTTTTCAGTGGAGTACGAAGCATAATAAAATAAGTACATACTATTTTTAGCATTGTAAAGGGGAAGGGTAACACGAGATATAAATAAGTTATTACTTGTATGAACGAAGCCAATATTAATAAAACATTTATTAAAGCTTGCAAAAATACTGTGCTACTTACCTTGCTAAAAATTATCATTGTGTATTTATTCATATACAAACGGAATTATTAACACTGTAATATATATTCTCTTCTATAAATTACCACGAAATAAATGCTAGATTTCAGCGGTTAAAATCGTGCAGTGCAATCTTATATATATATATAAATATATAAAACAATTATAAGAAAACCATCTATCCCTCTTTCCTATCCTATGTAGCTACTCTACAAAAATAATTATATTTATTTATATTAAAATCATTTCAAAATGTAATGTACAGTTGAGCGTGAATTATCCGAACCTCGATTATCCGAAACAAAAAATCAAAGATTGCTTTAATAAATAAACTTCGTTAACATTAACTGTATATAATTTCTATATATTGTACACATATACCTTGCGTAATATACATCACATTTCAAATTAAACCACTATTACTCTTGCATTTAGTAAGTAGTTTTAAGTATAATTCTAAGTATAATAGTTATAGACTGTGTAAGTATAATGCTTCATTCTCTGAACAATTTGATTTCTCGAACCACCACCTCGGTCCGAATTAATTCGGATAATTGACGCTCTACTGTATTGTAAGCTTGTTCCTATGTAGGGAGTACAGATAGTTATAAGTAAGTAGTCGCGGAAGAGATCAAACCACTGCGCAAACGCGTTCTACTGATTCGAGGTTCATATAAATATGTGCACGTGCAGCTCCAATCCCAGATCCCCTCTGAATCTTAAGCCGTGCGAACGGATCATCCTAAAGGTATCTAAGGTACAGCCTAGTAGAAATTTCAGACCGTTCTTCTAGCAGGCAGCCGCTGGTCTCTCAGTGAATAAAAGTATCAGATGCTGCTCCAAGGATTGAAGCTCGAGAATTTTAACGCATTTTTAGAAACGTACGAAAAAGAACCAAAAAGCAGTTCGTTGTTTCACAGGGATTTCAAGACTGCTCCTGACAGCAGCGACGGAAACTCTTAGCAAGATTGAGAATTAAAACCTTAAGGTAGTTTTGCGTCCAAAAATACTGCCCTGCCAGGAAACGTCTACACCGCTCCGACAGTATTTAAGGGAGGGTAACTCAACCTCACTACTGCGGCAACGACTGCGTTCATAGCAGAGGATAAAACACTATTATATTTAAACACATAAAAACCAGCATTAAAGCTCTTAAATATACGCCCTATTTCATACAGCTCGTGATTCCATTTATACTCATTTTAGAATATTAATTGTTCTTTAACTTGCTTAAGTTTTGCTTGAATAAACTCTTTGTAAAGATAAGTCTACAGATGTTAATCTTTTACCATACGCCACACGAATCCCCACCACTTTATTAGTTCAGAGGAAAACCGCTCTTTCCCCGAAACCTGCGATCTCGAAAAAATTTATTCTATATTTATTTCTTATTTTTTCATGAAGGATCACCTCGTGCCCGCTTGTACATGTTACGCGGACGCACCCTGTATAATAATTCATGCTTGACCCTGCCTGACTTTCATTTGTCAACGGTACTGAACGTGCCACCATTGCATTTCCATTGACACGAGCGTTCAAAAAACTTTTACCACACAAAATAATGAGAAAGCAAAAAGCCTGACTTCGTACACCAGGGTTACCGCGTGCTTCTGTCATTATACATTTTAAACTGCTGAATGTAAAATTGCAGGGGGCGGAATAAATAACAACGGAATGATGTGGAACAGGTGATGGTGTTGGTTCTTGTGGCATTATAAAAGAACGTCACATCTCCTTGAAATACTGCGTGTGTTGACGCGAAACCAGTTTAGTTCCAAAATGGATTTCGTACAGTGAACATCTATCGTTACGAGCATTGTGCCTGCGATTCAATTTCGACAACAATGCACAGCTGTTCCTAACGCCGTAGCGCGTGCGAATACTTGTGAAGTGATTTTAAGTTCGACGAAAACTTCCTGCATTCGTCGACGATTATAGAGATGTCTGGGACAAGCTCCAGATGAGGGTGACGTTTTCTTGACACATTCTATTCTTTTTTTTACGTTTAAACTTTACCAATGGTAGGTCCAAACATTGCTATGTACCTGAATCGCTACTTTTGCAAAATATATTTTTGGTTACTTATTTTTAAGTGACAAAGTGAAAATGTCGTTATTTTTATAATTGAATGAAGTGATGCTGGTGACATTCCCTGGAAAATGTGAGAAACAAGAAGTACAGACTACGGGCGATCGAGAACACCAGGGACTCAATATCGACAACCTCGACTTCTCGTGTAATGGATGGCTATCACACAGTAAAGTTACCACCGAAGATAAATTGTGAAGAAGACTTTATTCTGTTGGCACGGCGAGGGCGACATACAACTCACTAGACGAACAGAGCTTTGGCCTCGCACCAAATTTGAACTAGAACTGAATGCTGGTAGACAAATATGCAGCTTTATAATGTTTTTTTTTTTAAGTAGAGGGTAAAATGTCGAAATAGGATTTGGGTGTCTAGTGTTTAGTGGGTAATTAAACACCCAATGTTTTGAAAATGCAGGAGTTTTAAATAGTATCTATTGCGCTTGAATGATGCAGGATTCAGATGAGGTATATATCGCGATATATATTTCAGGGGAAACATTTAGTTTAGTGGGGTGACTAAGTGAAATCCATATTTGAATATGCACATACATACAAACACTTCTGGACCCCAGAGCCTGAGTGTATTAAATACATTTTTTTTTTTAAAATAACATTTTACACGTTTCCATACAAAATCAAAAATTAGCTACGGGAAACGTAGAATGTCATTTTTCTAAAAAAGGGGACTTAATACACTCTGGCTCTGAGGTATAGGTATTTAAATAAGTGAAGGGTGACAAAACAGCTTTATTGAGAAAATCAAGGTTTATTGCTTTAGTGCATCAGTAAAGAAACAAGGTTCAATGAATTTAACTGTATTGTTCATAACAAGAACAACTTGTACTCTAATTAGGTATCAGAAAAGCACCGAGGAGAAAGATAATTGTTTTTATATCTTTCAAGTGGAACACTGCAGAATACCGTAACAAAATAAATGTCCACTTTTATTATTATCCAAACAAGAATGTGTACACAGTGAAGTCCGAGAGCTCCTGACATAGTGCAAACTTAACTACTCTACACTAATCAAAAATGCATAGTGCAAGTAGGAAGACTGGGGACATTCCTTTTTTGTTCCAGTGGAAGGTGGACATTCCCTGTTTTTAATCAATACACAAAATCTTTAACGTTGCCTTATGTGGACATTTCTACTTTATAACCCTTTGTGAGTAAACAGTTCTGTGGCCCCAGTTGTCACCAACAAAATACGTTATACATCGCAGAATCACTAAAAATGGACACTCCCTGTTTTTCCCCTTACCCTTCAAATGTGAATACAATTCAAATGACTTTGGTATACGGAGGATCCCCAATTCATGGGACAATTAGAGTTCTCATGACTTGGAAGTGATCCTATAGACTATAGAGTCATTATGCAATGTTCTCAATGATCCCAGACATTCCTGTATTTTGATCCCGTATTAGATTTGGAATAACAGCCAACCTACAATCTGATTAAACTTAAACTTAAGTTTTTGAGTTAGAATTTGCTTTGCTGTCTCACATATTTTATGTATTAAATCTTTAACAGTATTCCGCTGCAATACCTGGCGTTGCAAGTTGTAAGTAAAATATCCTTAATAGTAAATAACATTTTCACCTTACATGTTTGTCTGTTTATATTATTCCACAATGGTTAAGAGTATGTATATTTGAATAACAAGCTATACAAACTAATAAATAATTTTCGCTATAAAGTTTACAAATATTCGTATAGATGGGATTTTCCCACTGTACTTTTAAAAGTAAACTGTGTACGGAAGTTGATGAATATATAATGTATCGCTAGTTTCCAACGAAGAAAAACGACAGAAAGCCAATACCAGTGACAAGTATAATTTAAAAATTAAACAATTCTCTCTCTACCCGCGAACTCGCAAAAAGTAGGAAGGGACGTAAAAGTTCGCGATGCCGTCACTGCACAAACACTCTTTCCGTGATCGTGTTCTCGTTACCCAAGACAAATATTGTACGTTTCTTTTCCCCGCAACTTGCAAACGTGAACCTTACCTTAAGAATTCTTTCAGTCGACAGGAGATCGAGAACTTTTCACGAACGTCAATGGGATATTGGTGGAATTGTTGATAATCCCGAATAAAGCAATTTTTTGATTCCACGTTGGAGGACACTCTACATTTCGGCGTATCTCTCCCCGCCCTTTTGTTTCGAGTAACTCGTATAATTCGGTCTCGTTTATACCCATCGTGACATTTTCTTCCACGTCACGTTCCCGCCTTAGCGACAATTTCGCCGTTTGCCTGTGCAAGTCGTCGACGAAACTCCGGCCATATTTTCCTCGTTACAGGAACTAGAGGGCGAGTTTAAATTCAGAGTCGGGAGCCGATCGACTCTGAACAGGTGGAATCGTGATATCGGATGAACGAAACTTGGAGAGGTCGCGGAAGGATCGTTTCAAAAAGAATATTTAACGTTGACGATGTCGAACACGTAATCCAGTGCGGAACCTTTCGGTTTAAATCGATCCAATCGCTGGCTGGATTGATAGAACTTATACGGTTACCGAACCAATCACAGCAAATGGCTCGCGGGAAATTTTACAGCTGCTATCATTGTCGAAGCCGTGTTTACAACTATCTTGCATACGCTCCTTATTTCTGCTACCCCCCTTAATATTTTAGTGCTCCATGAATATTCATCCGCGGTATTAACTTAAACGAGCCTAATTCACGAGGACGTTTGATGTCCCATGTCACTGTGCACATTTCGTTAGATTAAGTTAACCGTGTTAGAGGATATTAAAATAGGTTCTGGGCTAAGGTGTAGATAACCTCCACGCTTTTGACCGAAATTGCGATTTTTATGGCTGTTTTGAACAAAGTTTTTGACGACTACCTATGTTTACTACTTTTAGAACAAGGTTTCTGGAAGTGAGCTTTTACTGTTATTATATTTTGGATAGACATAGAGGTAATTGAATTTTTGGAGGCCTTAAATGCGTTACAAAAGTTTCACTATGTGGATCAGGTAAGGTATCCAAATTTATTGCACATTTGATACTAGCTGTATAACATAAAGGAAGGTATTCGTGAAAAGAATACTGGGCTACATGATTGATTGTGTGGTGCCTTGCTTCCTGGACAATTTATTACTATATCCATAATTATTGTAGTTTAGGTTTATAATAACCTATTGCTGTACCTCACCGTTGCACAGTACCTATTTACATTTATCACTGATTAATTATCTAATATGTATGTTGCACTGGTACAAGAAAAACCAATTACTATTATTATTTCCTAGTGGCTCGTTGTTTTTTCCAGCAACACTTCTATAATTATTTATTCCCATACACGCTATAAATTACTTAAAATAATTATCAGTAATTTCATGTAATTTGATTGGTTAACCCTGAAATGGTTTATTCCCAACTGAATTAAGTTTGCGTTAGAAACTTCATTGAATGTTACACCTTACATAATTTTTGGTGATGATAAAACTAATATTGAAGGGTAGTATAGCAACAAAGTACTTGTTACAACAAAATATGAAACGGTCCACAATTAATTCAGTCTTACATGCTTCATATCGAATCATGACATCCATAAAGCACAATTAACTTGCACAAATTACAGGAAAGTCTTCAGGTTAATTCTCAGCTATTACAAGTTAATATCTCCGTATAATTTCAATGGCCTGTAAACCGTGCTCCGCTACAATCTCATCCGACGTCCTAGTACGTATGTACACGGGGCCAGTGGCAGAAATAAATTTTCGGAGGCACTCTGATAAAACGGGACAGACAGCACAGTGAAATCAAAGGGGCTGCAGGGTGGACGGGGGAGCTAGAGTAAAAGAGAGCGGTCGATTTTTGATCTGCCAATAGGTGTTAGCCCGTAGAGCGATCTAGTTTCCCCAGCTGCACGACTCCTAGCGCTAGGCATTGTTTGCGGTCGATAGTTTCCCGCCTGGCTGACGTACACACCGAGACATGGCAGTTGACAGTTTTTGCTTGATTAATTGTAACGCACGTCGTCAGCCCACAGGAATAGTTTAGTCCCTCCCCCATGACTGAGCTCGTTGTCCCCGCCGCTTTTCACTCTGCTCGCTGCATCACGCGCGGAAGAAGAAAAACGCCTGGTTTCACAACTTTCTGAGAACTCGCATTTTACGCCGTCACGATTACCACTGGCATACTATTTTATTCCATTTAAATTCGGGTTACTATTTCTTTCATTTTTTCCATCATGAGAGACTTGGGAGTTATACAGCTAATTTCAGACAAGAATTTATTTCTCCTGGTAGGTAAAGGAGTGGTTGGAATGGAAGAAAAATCTTGCTAGACGTGGAGCGCTATACAGATTGGCTCGTTACTGGTGGTACAACCCGAAAGGAGGAAAAATATGTTGAAAATGTAGACGAACGTTTATGACTGGGGGCTTTGTTTGCGGAATAATGGATTTTAAAAACTCCGCCACAACGCGTGCATCTGGCTAAGAAATGGCAAAATGTTGGAGTAGTCTTGTGCTGATTCTTGTGTGAAAATTAGTCGAAACTGTAGAATAATTTTTATTCGAACGCGGCTTTGTTTTCGAAAAAATCAGATTTCAAGGTAGAAATGATTCTTAAAATTAGTCAAATTCACTCGTACTCGACAAATTTTCAAACTTGATTTTTTTCGGAAATGTAACCCTGCTCGAAAAAAAGTTATTCTACAAATTTCAACTCACTTTTCCACAACGATTTGTTTCATCCGTAGCTGTGTCGTATTTACCCTTACATTCTGCCAATTTTTAGTTAGCTGTATCATTATTTAATAAATCTTCAACGCTATTCTTTTCAGGAATGAATCCGCACATGAAAAAATGTCATGTTACCTTTTCTATGTAACATATTCCTTCGTGACGAATCACCACTTTTGCGGTTGTACGGACAATACGGAACCTCCCTGTATAAATTTATAATATTAAATTTGTACCGATCACCGTCCATTCGTGGACGAGGTACTAAGTAAGTATCTGAATCTTTAATATCGTCCCTTTGTGCATAAAGTTCCATTTATTTCTCCATTAACGTTTAACAACCTTTTAAGTTTGACAACCTTAAAAATACATTCAGCCCAGCCCACGTATAGTAAAATGACACACATCTTTTGCCAGGGTGAGTTTAAATAGATAATCAATTAATAGTTGATTGCACATCAATTTTATCAGTGTAGACGACTGCAAGGAGGAAATCCAACTTTAGGCGAGAATACGGGTCGGGTCAGCTTGTAGATTGCAGAACATGGCTAAATATAAAATATAAATGAATGGACGTGCTAAACATTACGAATTGCCAGCTTTTAATAAAACGAAGAAAATATTGAGCGGTCCTACGTCGGAATATGTAATAGTCCTGATGTTATAAATATGTTAACTGTGCATATAATAGTATATATTAGCCGATATTTTTTACTTCCTTCGAGTACAAATATTTTTAAACATTTCCTCAGTGAACTTCTCATGTCCCAAAAACAAAAATATAGAGCGTCCTGCACTTTTTAGTCATGTAAAAATACATTCACTGCCAAAATTCATCTTGCTACATTCACTACAATAATTTGTATGCTAAATCGACATTGTGGACATTTGTCGATCAAAATTTTATTTTTCCTGACTTTTTACATGATTAATTACCTATAGCCTAATTTCTGACAGGGAACGCATTCGAAAGTTTATTTATCCCTCGCATGGGAGCAGAAAGGAATGCTCTATTTTTCACGCACTGAGATGCCAAAGTATTACTAGTTTTTTAATGGCACACATAGTCGCGTAAGAAGCTATTAGTTTGCAAATTTCAAAAGTCATTATCTTTCAGATTTATTAATCCCTAGGTACACGTTTACTGCGACTTATTTTCATTGTCGCCTCAATATGCGTTGATTTCAAATTTTGTAGGATCAAAGGGCGTCATTGCAGCCCCTTTGTGCAAAACATTTAACACTAGCACAACAAAGCTTGTCGTGAGACACAAACAAAAGCTATCAACATTCATCTGATATTACATTACCTAATCTACCTACTTCAACTCTAGCACCTCTTCCCCATCAACCAATCGTCGGTGATAGTGCAAAACCGCGTATGAGCAGTTTGTAAATACCGCGGATCTGCATTCTACCGATTTTACAGGAGGAAGAGAAAACTGAACATTTTAGCCATTTTAAGGGATTTCTTTGACTGAACTTTTTTGGGACAGTTTTAGCACTCCTTGTAATAAATACTAACATCAATGGTGTGACTTTTAAAAAGGGGGAAACAGCGCTTGGCAACCGTGGGCGCGAAATCTCAATTTTGCTAATTTTGCAGATCCGCGGTATTTACAAACTGCTCATACGCGGTTTTGGATTATCACCGACGCAATGTATTTTAGCTAATCTCACCTCAAAGTTCAACATTCACTATAAAATCCGTTTCATCTACATACTGTCAAGAACAAAAATCCAGTCGCAAATAAAACAGACTCAATGTAATGCAAAAAGTTACTATGTCTGTATAAGTAATTATGGTGCTTATTATAATACATGTATCACATTAATGCAGTACGTTTGCCTTCGAATTAGGCGGTCTGAATGTAGGCGCTATTTTATGTCACAAAAATGACAATTCTATATAGCACTCCTCTATCTAACGAGTTCGTAAAAAGTGGGAAATAATAGTGTTTCCCTGGCAATGCATAAATGTCGCCAGCAAGCACGTGGCAAACTTATCACCTGAAATAGATACGCGCGTCACTGGCACACCTACTCGTCATGCTAAAATTGAAGCGAATCACGTTTTTGACGTTCAACGATATCCCCGGTACGGGATGCATAACCCGGCGTTCTAGCGACTGAGGCGCGCCGTTCTGTGAATAACGTTCCACTGTCTAAATTATGTCACGTCCCACCCGGATTGCGGATCAAAATGGAACGGCATCAAAATTTCAAGCCGTTGTCTTGGTACACAAATCGGCCCCCAAATGCATAGTCTTCTTCCTCCCCGTAAACTGCTGTAAATCCTCTCTTCCATCTCCATTTCGATGTAAAGTCAGCTGGGATGATATAGCAGAAATTTTGCATCCAATGAGAACTTTAGAATGTACCTACTGTACCAATTATGATCGGATCAGTGACGCCAATATAACTGCCTTGAAACTTACCTTATATCTTAATCTACGGCGGAATAAAATACAAAACTATAAAGAGAAGTAATTACTGTAGTATTACGATGTTCAAACTAATTCGTATATCTCTTGCGCAAGTGAGTGTATGGCTCAATAATTGCTGCAGTAATTGCTTGAGTTTGATGAATAATGGAGCTAATGTTTTAATGGGTCTGTGTTAAGCACACCCTACATAATTTTTATCTCTAGCATACAGTACCTACTACACGCCACATTTTTTATGCACAATATTTAATCCATTCTTCAATGTCATCCAAAATTATGACGCTTTCACTACGTCGAGCAGCATATAAATCTCAATAAACCTCAGTCATGTCACGCAAACCTTGCACTTCTAAACCTAAAATCCGCACACTACTGCTGCTACCTAATATCCCTGCGCTAAACAAATAGCAGACCGAAAATTTCAGCAGTTTGTAAACACTCCAAACCCACGCGCTTGAGCTATTTTGCAGGAGAAATGATTTCGTTATTCCCAACCGTGGTATTGAACTTATGCCACTACTATAACGCCGCCATTGATCAGATGAATGAAAGTTTCTGCAATTGTCTAATGAATACTGGGCAGTGACGAACGGAATCACGCGGGGGAAACAAAGAGGGATGGGAAAAAAGTGAACGAACAGAGGGGCACGCGGGAGGTGGCGGAACGCAGATCCACGCGCGCCGCTATAACTTAGAGCAAAAGGTGGTAGTTAGCACCAGCAGTATTTCCCTGTCAGTCGCAGCGGCCCATATGGGCTGTACACCTAGCTACGTGTACGTATATGTATGCTCGCCATAACCATTGCCCAACCACGTGTGTCGGTTTATGCGTCCTTCTGGACGTTGCAGGGCTCGCAGGTATTCTAGCGATTATGAAAAGCATCACGCTCTTGCATAGCGGCAGATACATGGTGGACCATTTTGTTCGAATAGCAAGATGTGATTGAGCAAACTGAGTTTACGTGGAGAATCTACATTAAGCTCGAGACAGATACTGATAACTTAAATCGACATAGTCAGGTAACACGACATACCCCTATTGTCTTGTCAAATATTCGCGTTAGAAGCGTGACATTGATGTTCATTTATCAGCTGATAGGTGAAGATCGAAGAAAATCGCAAAACCGTGCGCGCTCGAAAGCAGATAAAGCGTGTGATTCTCGAAGATGATGCAGATG
The DNA here is from genome assembly GCA_947577245.1 of Andrena bucephala. NCBI lineage: Eukaryota > Metazoa > Arthropoda > Insecta > Hymenoptera > Andrenidae > Andrena > Andrena bucephala. The sequence goes on along the minus strand of OX387715.1, from coordinate 91,258,082 downwards.
AAATTGAAATTAATTATTTAACCGATCGAAACCAAACGAACACTGGGTATGTTGCCAATTATTGTGTTCTCACTGGTGCCACCTTATGTGCCGGAGTTCCTCAAAGAAAATAGCAGGTTACTTGCGAATTCTGCATGTCAGCTTATACTGCGGTGTGTCAATTTACCCAGAATGAACATATATGTGATCTTTTATTTCTAAACGAGACTGATTTTTTATGTTAAATTTTTAAACGGATAAGGACTGCTTTTTGGTCTTATCTGATACCACCTTTAATTTTTTAGATACATATTTACCTCAGTACAAAAAGTATGTTATCTTAAGTGCAACTCTCCTTCATCACTCGTTTAAGGTAATCCTATTTTTGGGGCTAACAACATAACAAAATTTGGGAATTTTTTTGTAGAAACTAGCGATTCGATTCATCTGAAATTTGGACTATGCTTTGATGCATCTTTGAAGAAGTTGCAGTATTTTTTTTTTCAGTTTGAAGAAATATGAAAAAATATTATATCAGTTGATACTTTCTACAATAAAGAATACATATAAAGAGTTTTATTGAACGGCACAAAAGATTCATTCTATATTCTTTTTTCTGTATTATGTTCTGCAGTACAGAACGCACTCGTTACAAGCCCGTTTTTAACATGCGTTGTACGCCCGGCGACTATCCCCACCATTTCTTGGAATCCTTCGGACGAGAATGAGAGAACCCAAGAACGAGAGAGAGTCTCTTTCGTTTCCTCTCGCTCTCTCGTTGTTTTTCTCACTCACGCCATTGTCCGCGCGGAATATTGTCGACAACGCGCCGTAAGCTCGCCGGCAGCCTCGTTCGTCGGGCTTATAACGAGTGTAATGTGTACGTTTCATGTATTCAAACGCCCTTTTTTTTTTAACTGTCTGCTGTTTTATTTTGCCATGCTTATTCCAAAATGATCAATTACTATGTTTGTGACTTGTTAGTGTAATTTCGTCGAATCTGTCTATATAGTTCGTTCCAGAATTTTTCGATGCGATTGAGGTCTGATAATTGTGGGGACTATACTGTGATTTTCATTGCATTATTAACTTGCATATTCTTATACTATGTAGTAAATATAGTCCAAAGTTCATTCTCTATACTAAATAGCAAAGAGTTTTGTTCTAAGTACCAGACGTCATAAGACTTTTTGAACTGGGATATGTGCTTCATATGCAGAATTAAGCTTACGTGAGTGATTGGAATTTGAATGATAAAGTTAATTGTACATACCGTTCACAATTGCAATGTATATCCCATTGTATAAACTATTTAGAAGATTGACTGACAATGACAGACGTTGACAAGATACACATATGTCTATAATTGACAGGAGTGGCGGGCGTGTGATATGTTTCCTTTGATAGTTAGTTGCGTACTGTTCGCAATGTGTTTATACTCTACAGGGCGTTACAAAGAAAGTGTTCAGAACTTATTGAATAGATAGTTACAAGCGATTTTTGGTGTTGATAATGCGAGTGATCTGCTTGATTTTATTTATCATATGTGGAGTAAAAATACGAGATTATTTTACTGCTTAGTATTGCTTCAGTTATTAGAAAATGCTTGTCAAGAGCGGACAGGGAATTCTTAAAAGAATACACAATTCTGTTGTACGAAAACATTGAAGAATAGCTAATTATGTAAGAATACAAACAGAAGATTTATAACCCCTCCTATAAACATTGAAGTAAGAATGTAACCTGATCCGTTTTTTACTCCGCAATCGATTAATAGTAACACTAAAAATTGCTATTAACTCTTACAGATATGATTTCTCAATCTATGTTCTAAAATTTTAAGCATTTTTTACAGACAATGAGTGTAGCAGATACTATACAACCTATAAGTCTTGAACCCTCTTTTTGTAATACCCTCTAGAATAGACACGAAAGTTTTCCTTGTAGATCGGTTTCAATAAAAATTGGTGAGAGCTGACGACGAAAGCGACAGGAGCAACTGTCTGAAGCGGGAGGGCTGTCATTGTGAAAATACAAAATGCTTCGACACGGTAGTTGGAGATAACGTATTTTCGAGCATGCTTTCTTACATCTTGATTGACGGAACGTGGAAGCCGGTGACTGGATCAATCATGACCCAATACAAGAATTTTTCATATAAAACTTCTATCTTGGATTATGAATTATTATTATTTACTATTATGCATTATTATACTATTCACTATTATTATTAATTATTATTAACATAATTTAACTTTCATAATTCATGTCAAATGTAAAAGTAAATTTGATTTCATGACTATAAAAACAAACGTTCCCAATAATTCGTGATTACCATATTTCATGTTAATACTTTGTTATTGTATGTATAATAAAAAATAATCGTTTTGGAGTGATGATATTTATATGTATGCGTTCGCTAATGTATCTGTTTATCTTATATTATGTAAAATTTTTTTATTTTATATTATGTAATTAATAGGAGATTCTAATATCTAAATATTTAAGTAAGGACTACAATAATAAAACACACCTAACAATAAGTAAATTACCATCTTTAACATATGTGGCTAAAAATGTTGAGACAATAACAGAATCAATTTCGGTAATGACACCAACATTAAAATTCATTAATGCGCAGCAACATTGTTCACAATCGCTGTGCCATTATCAAACACAATTAAGTACCACGGATAACGATTTCCTACGGCGTGTCGTATTTGAAGAAGCGAATATCGGTACCGCAGCGTCGTCAGTCATCGGCGTTGATGGAAACGTCAATTGCCTCTCGTCGGGCAGCTCGACGATGAATCCTCTACGACCGCGAAAGACAAAATGGTCGGATAGACGCGGCCCGATAATTTATCCATCTGTCGTATTTCCGCCGAAAAAAAAACAATCTTCGTAATAAACGAGTTTCCTCCCGGCAGAAAAATATGGGCGGAGCGGAAACTGAAAAACCACCGATTTTATTTCCATTTCGAAACGAAACTCCCGTAGCAGGAGACGATCGTTGCGCTCAGCGAAACGGTAATTTTTTACCATTAATCTCGAATGATGAAATTGTCATTATAAATGTTAGTTTAATCACTGCACCAATGAAATTTGTATAATAAAGATATCATTCGCAATCATCCCCTCGGTACTCTGTAATTATTATTAAAGTTTCTCATTGTTTACAAACTAATAAATCACCTAAATAATAATAAAAATTGCATTCTTCTAATGTAAGAGGAACAGCTAACCAATACCTATACGTGGTAAATACAGTATTCTATACAATATTTAAAATTGCATCATTGTATATAATATTATTTTGAAAATAAAACTCATTCAGGCGGTGTTAAAAAAGCTTCTAAAATCTAAATAAATGTGTATTTTTTAAGAGTAGTGAATTTTCTCAGATTTGTAGCAATCCCTGTTTGCAAAATTCAAATTCTGAATAGCAGCTATAATGTCAATAGTATTTATAAACATATGTACATATATTATCAAACCTAGAATTCGATGGTTGAAATAAAGGGCTAGCTAAATCTCTATCTCTGATGCAAACACTCGGCATTGCCGCAATTCCAATTGTATTGTCTTACCGGCGTGACGTCCTCCAATCGCGGTGACATCCGCGATCGATTAAAGTTTGCCTTTGTTCGGAGGGGAGCGATGGACGTCCGTTTCTCCGCCAACGTAAACAGTCCCAATTGAAAGTGAAAATACGCGGGTAACATGGGAACGCGGTGCCGCTGCAATTGAATCGCAGGCTAATTATGTTTTAAAGGCACTATTTCGCGGCTTTTCAGAACGGGGGGTTGTCGCGGGTTTGCGCACAGCCTAGCGCTGAACAGAACCGCAGATCCAGCGATGCAATTCGACTGCCACTGTTTGCGTAGAGAGCGTCGACCCGCCATCCAAGTAATTAGATGCAAGAACCTCCCTGAAAACATCATTTGCCTTGATAATTTGAGGCGGCCGCGTTACAAACGCCGCGTATTTATTCGCTCTTTGCGCCTTCCGTAGCTGCGACGAAGGGAACTGAATTCTTGTGTGAACCAGTGTGTATCGATTACCCATGGAGACGAGCGTGAATCAAATAATACTGGAGTACAGTGGATCCGTTGTTTTTAAATGGGACTGAATACGGCATTAATGAAGCATAAATAACGCAATAACAGGACCGTGCGTATTTATTCTGTACCTACTGAAGGAAGCTTTTCGCTACTTCTACGGATCGTATTTCAACTGTTGCAGATTCTTTTGGCATTTCTCTGCACAGGGGTAGACGAACTATATCGTAAACGTTTCACGTAAATTAAAGCGCTGTATAATGAGTCAGCGCTATGTTAAAAAAAACTCTTGGTTTTGGCTTATAACCAGTGGCGGATTTAAGGAAAAATTCAAAAAAAATTGAAACCGACTTTAAAAAACAAAAATGCACTAAGTAAAAAATAAGTTTTTCCCTTATTCAATGTAAGACTCCCAATTTTTTTATGTCGACGCTTCATCATTTGCACTGTGTAAATCTGGCGCCGACTTAAAACAAATGAGAGTCGTAGATTAAATAAGGGAAAAAATAATTATTTACTTTTAAGTGCATTTTTATTTTTTTTTTTAAGTTGGTTTTAATTCATTTTAAATTTATTATTTGATGTTTTTTTATATATATATTGACACAACATGCTGAAGAGATATGCGCGTACGTACATAAAATAATAATAATTAGGTAACAATAGTCTTTATTAACCAGAACTGGCAAAATATTGAGCTAATATTGATTCAGTGTGGGATGTGATCACCGGTGCATCGCCTTCTTTCGAATAAAAAAAAGATCATCAAAATTGGTCAATATGCTGAGGAGTTATGCGGGCATAAACATAAAGCAAAAAAATAATACGAGTTGAATCTATAACCTCCTCCTTTTTGAAGTCGCTTAAAACAGGCCCAAATGTTCAGGTGGCAAATGTTCTGAAGGGCCCATTTTGTCGAGAAAATGAAGAGGTAGTTTACTAAGAACAAGCTAAGTGCAGCAGTACAGAAAAAAAATATAGTGTTTGGAAAAAATCATAATTTTTTTTTAAGATAGGGCCCTAGGGCACCTTCTGAGTAGGAGTCCATTTTTCGGAGAAATGAAGAGTTGGTTTACTGAAAACGGGCTGAGGGTAATAGTACAGAAAGAAGATGGTGTTTGGATAAAATCATAATTTTTTTTTTGAAGATGGGGCCTTCTGGGTAGGGGCCCAGGTGGTAACTACTCATCGGCCGCCCGTTAAATCCGCCACTGCTTATAAGTTATAAGCATGAGGGTGCGCCATAGCACAGTTCTAGGTTAGTTGACATACGTTACAATCTGTTTCGAGGCTTTACCGGTAACGTTGCAACGACACTAAAATGGTAATGCGGTTATAGGACTTCCCAAACCCAGGACAGAATAATCCATTCGATATCAAGTCCGGCTATACTTCCGAAAACCGGTCAAACCCGATTGGGCTGAAATTTTGCAATTAGGTTCATGTTGCATAAAAATAACGGGCGGAACTTCCGAAAACCGGTCTAATCCGATTGGGTTGGAATTTTGAAAATAGCTTCATTTTGCATAAAAATAACGTTTGCGAGAAGGATTTTTGGCGACTCAAAATTTTTTTTTTACCATTTCAATGTCGTTCCCTACCTTACCGATAGAGCGAAGAATCGGATACGACAGTTATTCACTACATTCTCTTTATTATTCTCCTGTATATACATATTTTTTAATATATATACCCACTTTTGAAATTTTGTAACCACAGTCTCATTTTTAGCATCATCAAACTCACATCGGTTCGCTATCATGCTTTACGCGCCCGCAAGCGGGCGCGCGCCCCCCGCGCCGTTCTAACCCAAACCAATACTAATACCCGGAACAAGTTGGGAAGTGGAATGTGTTGTGTCGGTATAAGTCAACAGAAATATTGTTAAGAGGGGGGACCGTGGTAAAGTGATTAAAAGAAATCGGTACTGTTGCATCCGATTCTCCGCTCTGTCGGTAAGGTAAGGGATGACATTGAAATGTTTAAAAAAAAAAATTTCGAGTCGCCAATAATCCTTCTCGCAAACGTTATTTTTATGCAAAATGAAGCTATTTTCAAAATTCCAACCCAATCGGATTAGACCGGTTTTCGGAAGTTTCGCCGAAGATAATGTGTAATCAATTACACAGTTACAGTTTAATCGTAATTTGCAATTTGTAATTAGATTACATTTTGCCCAACTCTGCAGGAGACTGCCTTCGTCGGCCGCCGATCGTCTCGTTCTTTTGTCGATGTCGACGGGCTCGACGTTCGGTTTCGGCCACGGCCAACAATGCCTTCGCCGAAGGTCACTCGGCGCGAGGCCCACACAATAGGGATACATACATTGTATCTCGTATGGCCGTCGCGTCGCACGGCTTATAATAGAATATTAAGATTTGCGTTTAAGCTATTATTTACAGCGATTTCATTATTATCAACATAATTTTTTTAAATGGAACTATTGTATATTTTTGTTATGTATTTCAAAACGCGCTCAACGATGTGTATGGAGCGCATGTTTGAACAATAATTTATCCGGATATTTTTATGAACATTGCTGGCAAATTTCAAGTAAACTACGTTCCATTTTTATTTGTAACTTTATTCGAACGGTTATTCGAAGCTCGAATAATTTCGGCGAGGGCCTTTATCCGAAGGCGCGGCTCGGGGGTCATAAACGCTAGACTAATAGCATAAGGACAAAGTCAGCAATAGGCCATTCAGTAATGAGTATGGTAATTTCTATCATATAAGTATCACTAATGGATTACTAGTGCTTTTCTGACGAAAATGGCACCAAACATGATATAATTCGGATTATTTTTAATGGCTGTAATGGAAAGTACTTTGAGTAATGTAATTGAGGAAATTAATGGAGAGTACTTGAATTCTACGTGAACTGACACGGAACTGATATGTGTGCCCAGTAAGCGTAACGTAAGCGATACCTATGCTCGTGTACTTACAACGTAGATGGTTTTTATAATTTTTAAATCCATTCAATATTTAATAAGGACAGAGTCAATCAATTTGTAATGAAACGTAGGGATTTAGGGGCCTCGGGTCCCAAAACCTACAATATAAATTTTACAAAAACGTTTCAATTCATTATTTTCAATGATTTTTACGTGTCGTAGGATGGGCATGGTCTATTTAGACACACGCGGAGAGCAGAGATTTGCAAGAATGGCAGTAACAGCGTCAATTTTTAATATTTTTCAGCGTGCGACACGTGAAAATATTAATTAAATGTTCGACTTCACGGAAAATACTAAAATCAATTTCATCTTGCAATATATAGCTTGTATAAGCTCTCAAGAAGCGCCATATAGGCTCCTGATCTCCAAAATAGGTTTTCAGAGAGAAATCCGCGTGGGTCGTTGACAAACCGAGCCAAAGCGTAGCTTATTGTTAGCGAAAGCCCGCCCTCTATGTTAAACTCTCGCTCTAAACAAGTCACACGTATACAAGCACGCACACATCTTTCAGTATTTCAACACACTTTCAGTAGTTCAGAGTAGTTCTTGCGTTGAACGCTGTTCATGAACAGAGGTCGCTAAATTCAGTCCTCAAATTATGGGTCGGTAACACAGTTTAGGTGGTGACACGAAGTCCCATAAGGTGATAGGTCTATTCTATACCTCGTCTGTGATTAAACGCTATCGGTCGGTAAAGTTTTAATATAGATTTCTTATATTGTTACCGACGGTAACGATAATTAAAATGCTTCTTATCAAGGATGACAGAACAGTTCCCAACATTTCTTTGGGATGCTACAAAGCTTCCATTCACTATTTACAGAGTAGGAAATTTTCGCAAACTGATAAAACACTGGAATTTGAAAATATATATTTACAAGTCTTTTAATTCGTATAAAATATTTGCACGAGACATAATCTTCCAGGTATATTTTACATACTATGACGATTAAAAATAATAACGCATCAGTTCTTTTTATCGATTCTCCTTAGTCTCATTTTCCTCCGCCAGTGTTTCTTCTGCTTTTCGTTTTTCTGCTTCTGCGCTGTCCGATAATTTCTTTTTCCGATTCAGAACTCTCTTGTGCTTCATACCATGCAAATGTAAATTCCACTGAAAGTTCCCGATGAGAACCCTTTCACACACCTGTCAGAAATAAACGAAACTTGTGTGATTCCGAAAACGCTGAAGATGGGAATAAAAGCAAGCGAAATGACAACGTACTTCGCAATAGTGACTTTCCTCGTTACTGCTGTCACTAACTTTCTTGTTTTCGATTAACTCATTCATTGGCTGCTGCAAAGGTGTCAGCCCTCTTAACGCGGCATCTATTATCGCCACCGCTGGTTCGTATGTGTTAGTATTCCATTGATCCAAATCCGTGCAATCCAATGAATAAACGGGTGGCACCTGTAATCATTAATTATACGTAGCTTGAAATTCGGTTTTAGTTTAACAGAGTAAATAGGAAATTCTTCCAATCCTTTGTTCCATTTCCATCATTTTCCTTTGAAAATATGAACTGGCTAACCTTACGAGAAATTGCTTTCTTTTCTACAAAGTTAGAAATATGTAAGCAGTGACTATCTATCTTAATTATTTATCATTGGAAGATTTACACATGGTATTGAAAAAAAAAAACTGAAGATATCGCAACTTTTGATATATGACTTGAATTGTTCGGAAAATCGTTACTATTATATTTATAAAACAATTGTCAATAAGAAAATATCATTGTGGGTAAAGGATTGGGTAGAATTTTTAATTGTTCGTAATAGTTTAATTCGAGCTTCTCGTACTTGTCTATCACTGCGACGAAGTAGACGATTCATGACCCATCTTTCTTGCTTCTTTGCATACCTCTTTGTGACAAGTTTGAGGTCAGCAATTCCTTGCTTGAGTAACTCCTCTCCCTGCAAACAAACAATAATTATTATGTCCCTTATTCCTATTATACACAGGATGTTCCAGTGTTGATGGTACAACCAGGGAGGGTGTGATTCTACATGAACAAATAAATCGACAGTACAGAATAAATTTTTTTCAATTGAGACTCTGTTTTCGAGAAAATAGACTTCGAATATTCTGCGAGTACATGTGCACTTAACGCGCCGTTTACAAATAGCATTAACATCATACGTAATGTTGATTCCTTATCAATATTATGTGCTATTATCTATCCATGTCTGCTTAGAGTGGGGCTGTAGATGAAAATGAGCCATAAAGCCTTAAAAAATAAAACCTCAAAATTTGTTTTCCATATTGTCGACTTATTTTTTCATGTAGAATCACCCTATCCTCGGTTGTACCATCAATACCGGGACACCCTGTATAGTGTCTACCGCTAAGGTTTATCGATTAATGCATTAAATTTAAAACAGACGAAGGTAAAATAAAAAAAACTATTCACGCCACATGACGCCCCTCTCGAAACTATTTAGCTTTTTAACTTTTTATTTCCAACATTTCCCAATATCCCTAATATTTATTAATAATATGTCCGCATGAATCAATTTAAACAGGATACCATGAACCCTAATGAAAAAACTGACTCAACAAAGACACATTAACATCATTCAAATACCACCTCGCATTAAACATTAGCCAAAACTCGGATTATCGAAGCGTTACTGGCATGGGATGTTCGGCAACTCGAAAAAATTCAAAAAATTTGAAACTTTGCAGAAATGTAGTCCAAGTGGTACTAATAACGTAACAATTTTTTGCTTCGACAATGGAACGCTCCTAGGGATGAAAACACCCCCCGTAAAGAAAATGTGAGTTTCCATATTATCGCGAATATCTGCGAAACCATAAAAGATATCGAAAAAATGTTTAATCCAAAGTGGTATGGTTTTCGACATTCTACCATATGGTGACGAAGAATTTTACAAAACGTGAATAATGAAGTTTATCCTACAGATTAAAATTTCATAGTGACCCTGCAACTTCATCATTCCTGCAACTTCCACCTTTCGAGGGTTCAAATGCCCCATTAAAGCACATTAATAAATTAACTTATCACGTCCACGGATTGAGTTTAACCAGGAAGACACGTGGTTTAAAAAATGGTGGAGGCTAATAAAAAGTCGACGGAACCACGAAGAAAAAGAGCTATTCAACTATTAGAACAATTCGAACTGCAACGTCCAAGAGGAACAATGCCAGTGCTCCAGCCCTTTAAAGCTCCCCGACTCGACCACCCTTCTCGCCTGTAAAACGTCCCCCTCGCGGGGAGCATGATCGGTTCCAGCACCGATAACCGCACGCAGCTGCAGCTGAACGTGACAACACGACGACGTTGCGCTTCACCGCTTCTGCTTACCTTTTCCCGGCGCCTCTCCTCCTCGGGCAGCACGAGGTAATCGTGGAACTCCTTGAAGCCGATGCTCTGAAAGATGCCTTTCGTGTAATCGGCTGACCTGGAATGAAAACAGTGGTCGAATCGTATTTGCTGCTCCTTCCATCTCGCATCAGGAGAGAATTTGCTCCCCCTCGCCTTATCATCTATTCCATCAAACCCAACAAACCCTAAAAGCTGGCACTCATCTCTAAATATTCGATCACCGGACTCTTCGACGATAATTCACACTGCGAGGCGCTTGAATCACTCATATTTCTATTTCTTGATTTTAGGGAGGGTTTTCTCGAGTTCGTGTATATTTTCAGAGCAACAAGATTTTAATTGTAATTCACGTGCAGAGTGTTCAGTGGTGCATGGCACTGGTTGCAGCAACGCAGAAGACTGCTACTGGATAAATGTTTTCCTGAATTTCATATCTGTGTTGGCTAGATATGTGCTCATTTAATCCAGAGACATTTGTTACATTCTTAGAATTACCGCCACTCAATATCACCCCCTAATTGTAGGTGCTGCGGACGCTGGGCGCGCAGGAATTTCGGGCGTGTAGGAATGCAGACCAATTTCGAGGATGTAAAAATTAAAGAGCACAGCTGCAATTTGATCGATTGCATAACTGAGGGATGAAATGGTCCAGGGGAGCGACTGATGCTGTCATAAATGCAGCCAGGATATGCAACGCGCCGCTATGCAAGTGGGCGCCGATTAAACGTTGAGAATTTGGATGCCATTATCTTCTAGGATGTGGCATCATTCGATAGGGTTGGGCTCAATTAGGTGGTCTTCGTTAACCCTTTGCACATCAACACACAGACTCGTCCACCTATTTCTCGTCGAGAATATTTCAGAGTTTCGTTTGAATGGAGCGCCTTCAAAGCTCAAAGAAGGGTGAAACCAGCAAAATGGAACTGTGGAATATTGAGAAGATAGAATACTACATATATACAAGAATTGCAACACTTCCCTCCTCGCCATCCCGTTACCTTCCGCAGCAGCTCGTTCACACACCCCCCCCCCCCCCGCCCCTGCCTGCTTTCTCATTATGGCACACCCGTACGAGGCGTAATACAGACGTGACTGTCAGGGTGACGCGGGATGGAACTGTCGAGGGGGTGGCTGGCAGACGTTCCATGTGCCATCGCCTTTAAAGCCAGCCGCGGCGAAGAGCGTCGCGCGAGCACGTTTCCGTCCTCGGTTCTAGTTCTTGAGTGGCGATCGTATCTCCGCCACGAAAGGAGAACTGCATTTTGCAGGCTCACCATCTTATCACTGCTGGATAGTGATAGCGAGCGAGGCGAGGTCGAGGCGGCGAGCTTACGCGGCGGGAAATGTCTGAGCTCGACGCGTACGGCGGATCACTTGTTCGCACACGTGCCGACGCTAAATATGTACCTGTAACTGGAAATTGGATTCGCACAGTGTGGTTGTGCGCACGTCCACGGAAAGAGAGCATTCCTATAGGACAGCTTCGTAATCTCCGTCAGAAGTGACTTTTTCATGTGAAAGGCTGAATTAAAAATTGGGGGATATAGTTGAGTGAAAAAACAGAGGGGGATAAATTATGTCTCTCGCTTTGTTGCAATTAGAGAATGGTAGGGGGGAAAGTTGGATGATGTAAGGATACATGTGTATTTTCGTGGAAGTACCTTTTCCTTGATGTTATTGCACGCTTTTTCTAAACGGAAGTATTGTTTTTGATATTTTATTTATGAAAGTGATAGGGTTAGCTGCTCGTAGGATTAATAATAATAATACTTGCATAGGGGACTACATACGTGGAACTTCTATAGCTGAGTTATTAGCAAGAGTTTGTGATATCGAAGAAACTACGATCACAAACACTCAGAGTATCCGTAATACCTACATTTGCTTTAGGGGTCCATTCTACTTTTTCGGTCGAAAAGAATGAATTTTTTTTTAACAACTAATGTACGGATTTTAATGTATTTTTTTGTTAAATGTTTATTATTCCTTGCTATATAGCATTGTATTTTTCACATTTCCAAAATATAGCTATAAATGTGTGGATTTAAATCGCATTGTTTGTTCCTGGGAAAAACTTGTTTAAAAAACCTCTTTAGTTAGACATGTTTTTTTAAAGCAGATGATGTTAATAAACTTTGTGTCACAGAACAAGTCTCAGCTTCAAATAATTTAATTGGAATTAAATGAAAAAGAAATGCTTAATTTTCGACAAAAACGACTGCCTAGTACCCTTAATGTCAACTCACGCAGTAAAACTGTCAGAATCTTACGCGATGTACCCATCAAAAGCATATAAAACTCTTTAGTTTTCAAAAACATCGTGCTTTTATACCATTTTGCCGACTTCTTTTAGTTCAGCGTATCTACGATTACCTTGCTTGAAACATAGAATGCTCGCCAGAGAAACGAACGCACCATTGTCCAAACAGCCATGATTCTCTATCAATTCGAACGATAAAGGTCCCCTGTAACGCGTGAACGTTATAACCGTAGCTCCACTTCGACCCTGATTACCCTAATTACCTACAGATTACCTTAATTTTCCGCGGTGTGCACGTGTCGTGGCAGTAACTCCGAACCAATAACCCAGCTATCGGCCGATCGTCTCTGGTAATTATCGAGAGAATCGTGATTAACAAGCGATAATCGAGGCGTCAGTCCTCCCGCGATACGATGAGTATTAATCAGGAATGCGCCGACATTACTGCAAGAATGATGATAACTCCGGTGTCAATGGCAGGTGTAGCGATAATGGCAGTGCGAATGGCGAGGGTAGTTGTAGTAGCAGCGCCGGTAATTAAGATAACGACGGTGACAGTAATCATAACCGCAAATACATAACTGCTCTAAAATATTTTTACAACCTGTTGCCAGGCAGCTCCCAGAACGCGATTCGTACACCGCTGTGGCTTTTTCTTTTAGAGAAACGCCCGGTTATCCTGGGCACGAGATAATCGGTTATTCTCGTGGATTATGGCTCCCCATAAAACGGAAGTTCGATGTATTCTATTACCAAGGGACGAGAACGACGGTGGTTCTCACTGTTGTATTATAATTGCCTTTAGAAACCTTCGACTGGTTTCTAGAGGATAGAGTTTAACACTAGAACCGCCGCACCGGTCATTTTGAACGTTTTTAATTTTTGTGTCTTCATAAGTTTTCTTATTTTTACAAGTAAACATATGTGCGTCTGTGACGTTTCTTAAAAGTAGGTAATCTTTTATGTTCATCGTGACCTTGCATCTGAGGTGATGTGAGGATTGACTGGATGGTGGGTGGAACACTGTCTTACAGTTCAAAGATTATATGTTGCACTTTGTTGCAGAAATTTCTCTCTTGGAATCAGCGTTACGTTTGCAATTAGTACTAACTTTCTATATAAATCCATAAATTGAAGTTGAATATGCATCAGAATACAGTTTATACCACTTAATTAAGTAATGAATTCTTCTTGCCACTGGTTGCCCCGTTCCACTCATTACACATTATTGTACTTCTTTTCCTTCGCGAATATGAATATTCTTAGTTTTCTAAATAGGAGAGATGAAGTTTTAGGCCACACAAACCTAACACGTGGACACTTAATGAATAAAGCACCTCCGAAAATGTGCGATACATGTAATATTCCAATCACAGTTAAACTCGTATTATATAATTGTACCAAGTTTCACAACTTCAGGAATACAGCTGATGCATAAATATAAATGAAATGCTAATTAAGCCAGTGCACATGAAGAAGTTAATCAACTATCTGAGGGAAAAATTATTATGCTCCAAAATCTAACTAACAAGCGAAGTTCTCGAACCCGGAAATTCAAAGGATTTTAAAACTCTTTGAATATGTAGGGGATTTCCTCCTGATTACAACACAGTTTTTGTTTATTGTCCAAATTCACTCTAAGGAGGTGGAATTGACCCCTGAATATCCGGTTACTTTCCAATTTTATGTTATAACTCGTGAACTGTAAAATAATTTTTTTACCAAATGATCTAATTTTAATTAAAGAAGTAATCTTGTAAAAAAGTATCTTGAAACTTTTTATCTATCTCTTACAGTTCGCGAGTTGTAACACGAAATCGGAAAATAGCCGAATCTTCAGGGGTTAATTTCAACCCCTTCGAATGAATTTGGGCAGCAAACAAAAATTGCGTTGTAAACAGGAGGAAATCCCCTACGTATTCACAAAGGTTGAGAATTTTTTGAATTTCCGGATTCGGGATCTTCCCTTGTAAGTAACCTATAACTTAGTTCTCAATCAGTATCTGAACATCCTTATGCATCTAGGTATACCTACTATATAATATATATGTATATAACATCTGTAATTGTATTTGTTATTGTATTGTAATAGTAAATGTATGACTTATTTATATATATATATATGTCACTAACAACCTGTGGCAGTTGATGCGGCAATAATATCTAAGCAATAAAACAAAAAAAAAATATTCTTAGTTTTCATTCCAATTTATTGATTCCAATGATTTCATAATTGCAGCACACTTTTCACACGTGTACATAGATCCATAGATCTATTGATCAATAATGTAGATGCTGCAGTTACTATTACAGACAAGAACAGGCTAATAATAATAAGATCTGTAATTATATTTACTACACTCACTCTTAATCCAAACCACGAGTATCAAAGAAACGCTCAAAGTAGTTACCACCAATTATGTACCACCCTGTATATCACAACAGGGCATCACTGAAGCACAACAAAAACTTGTTGCACGTGTTTCTTTACGCCACGTGAAAGCGATAGGTACTTTGTAAAATTATGATTATTAACACGCGTCGTGCACGTGACAGGAGGAACTTGTAACTCGAATCTTTTCTGGTCCGGTGGAAATCACTGGCCGATCGATAGCGACAGATTTGCTCGACAAACGTTTCACGGTCCCCGGTGTAATGAAATTTTACACGCATCGTTTCGCACGATCGCGCCTTGCACGCCATTCTGCTACTCTGTTACTTCTTAAGTAACACTGTAACCGGTGTCTTCCGTCAGATCTATAACGATCCACAACTCATGACCGAGATCTTGTGTTTCTCTGATTTTCGCGGAGCTTACTCGGCGCTGCATAACAGCTGGACATAACTTCACGGGTGATTTCAATATGCGGGAACAAAGAAAACGTCGAGGGACCATTTCGGTGTATTAGAAAATGTGTTCTGAGTGCCTATTTTCTGTTGCAAAAGATTTTAACTCTTTCCACCCCGGTGAGAGATATTTCTGATCAAAGTTAAGCTGATTAAGCACAGAGCGGAATTATATCTCGTCATTTAATGCTAGGAATTACAACTTAGTTCTTCCATTTAGATATGGTTTAATGATATCAGCGTGTGATTTACACTTCGGGGTCTCTGGGAAGCATAGTTGGGGTGCAAAGGGTTGACACTGTATACGAGGTTTTCACGTATACAGGAGTTCACGATCTTATTTTATATTTACTTCTCTGTTCTATTTACAAGATGCACTTGCAAAGGTTTTCAAGAATGAATGGGCGGTTGAGAAATTGGGGAAGGAAGTTCAGAAAGTTAAGGTCTAAAGATCAAGAATATTTGCAAAACAAGTAAGTTTGGTAACTGAACTGTACTTTATATAAAATTAATTTCCAAAATTAATATAGATTCTTTAAGCTCATTTGCGGATCTACCTTAATTCTATCCTATCCACTGAGCTCATTTTTATTTAAGTTTATGTGTACCGCGTGTCCCTAAACTCTTCAATTTTTTTCTGACAGCACCCCGCGCGCACCATGCTAACGTTTTCGTACATACACAGCCGTGTGTACCTACTACATTTTTTATTACAGTCGCCTCGATATTACTTGCGGCACACCTTGGGCACAGAACACGTTTACTCGAAAGCATTTCGAGAAAGAAAAAACGCCGCGAGGTCGTAAAATTCGTCGATCGACTCGTTAAATGCGACAGCGATATATATTTCCTGAAAGTGCACTGCGGAAAAATGGAAGGACTTCGTTACCCAACCGGTTATTTTCTGGTTTTTCCAAGATTCATCACCATAATTCCGAATGCACGAGACGACTTCTTCGTGTGCCAACTTCTGTTATCAATATCTCTTATACCGATTAGCAGGAATAGCATAATTAATGGAGGCATTCATAATGAGCGAAAGGTATTTAAATTGCATATAAATGCAAAATACATGGCATTCAGGGATAACCGAATGATCGGATTCACGAGAAACGTGGTAATGCCACGGGAATTCTGACTCCGTAAATTGTTTTTTTTTTCACTTTTCAATTGAAAACCACGGGCGTAATGAATAACATTATTAATAATTCAAGGGCGTCTGATTGGAAAGTCGTTGCGAAATAACAAATTCAATGGAAATAATTTGACGATTTGACCAACCAGTTGAAAGAAATGATTTGGAACAAGTGGCAGGTCTACATAATAATTCCATTAAATTCTATCATACATCGTGGCCACTAGTTATAAATAAATCACTAAGAAAATTATCATCTTGAAAGATACCACTCAATATTATGAAATTATTCTGTGAACTGAACGAAAGATCTCCTCTTTAAATACGCATGCTTAAGAGAATATTATTTAATTTATAATTATTTATATGCATCTTAAAATACATAGTTTAATTTAATGTAACAAATGTTTAAATTTAATTCGAGAACAAAGAAGATTGAATAGGCAATAACAACTTCCGCTAGGCAGTTTTTTCAGAACAGCTTCCGCGGTAACCAAAATATCTTCGATAGTTTTTATCCGGAACAAAAAATTTCTCTTAAAATACACAAAAGAATCTAGTTTTAGTCGTGACCGATTTTAAAAATATCAATTTTTCGAGAAATGACGGCCATTTGAATACAGATGTGTGATTTTTCAGTAAAAAATCGTAAATTTTTAATCAACAAAAAAATGAACTATGACGTTTAAAAAAAATCCTACGACAAATACTAAATAATTCTATCAAAAACCTCTGCTCCAATTTTCAACTGAATTGGTCCACTAATTCTCGAGAAATATTAGATACCTTTTTTAAAATACCATTTTGTGAAAAACACTATTGCATGTTCAATCTTATTCGTCGAATTAAATTCATACAATTGTTACATTAAAGTATGTATTTTAAGATACATATAAAGATTCGAAGAGTTTAAATAAAATTGTCAAAGTTCACTACGATTTTTCTAATCCTACGTGTATCTTACCCCTGAAGTAATTTTTTTACTTGATATATGTGAAAATTCCTTGAAAGATAGAACCCTGCAATCATCGTTTAAAGACTTCACAGTTCAAAATATAAAGCTCGAATCAGAAGAACATTTCTTATACAAAATGAGTTCAATAAAAATCGGGAGAAATTAATACCTTAGCGAAGGTGGGCCGTCGAAATGTCCTCCGAGAATTCACCGAAATCCATACTCGAAACAATAACAGTATTGTGCAGCACGAGAATTCTCATTCGCCGCTTAATAACGCCGTAAAGATCTTTCATACGTATATACGCAATTAACCGGGGCGCGATACTTTCGTATCGGCACGTTTTATTAATCACACCTGCCTCCTGCAACTTTGATGTTCCAGAGTGTGACGTCACATCCGGCAGAAGTCGAGCAGGCAGAGCCAGCAAACGGAGCGGGGGGAGGGGGGGGGGAGGGCATTTGCATAATACGAGACATGCTACTTGCAGAAATGTGCAGAGAGTAGCAAGGTACGCGAGTAGGAGTGAAACGAAGAAAGACCGTGCATGACGTAAAAAGGGGAGAAGGGGCCTTTAATAATCGTAAGAGGTGTAATCGTTGCGATAGCATTCCCCTGGTCAAGGGCTTGCTAATATTACAATTGCAAAGCTTTCAGACCATGGTGGAACCAACGTGTACCACCTTTATTTATAACTAAATTCTACGAACGAAGTTTCATTTACGAGACTCACTCGTTTCGTCACACTCGTCAGTTTCCCAACAAGACTTCTAATTGCGCTGATTTATTTTCTGCAACGGTTACTTTGATGTAGATATTAGCATGCGACAGTGCAACAGGATAATGAATGTGGTTAGGGGGAGTTGCCGGATAGTTTGTCACGTATGGGTGGGGATCTTTGTACGGAGTAATTTCTGTTGTACGAGAAAGGATTTGTGTAAATAAAGAAATAAAAAGTAAATCTGATTACGTTGAAATGCGCCTGAAGAGATAGTGCATTCTTAAAGGCCCCCTTCTTACACGAGACTCTTCTGCAGCTCGTTTCAGATCTGCTCAATTTATAGAGATACTGCTGATTTAACAAAGGCAGAAGGAGAAATAAAATTTCAAAAGCTTTTAATATATTCCAAATATGTGCCATGGAACACACAAGTACTTCATCTAGAATGCCTCTAACCCCCGTCGCAAATTCAAGCTGTCAACTTACAATCCAATACACACACAAACAATCTACGCCCACACTAAAAATTTATTCAAATTACTAAAAATATATTGAAATCGCTCAAACTATTAAAATCGTTGCACCGAACAATGAAAACAAGTCCCCAGCTGACTTCAACTCATCTTCAGCCTTCGACCATCGAATTGGGCCACAGAAATGCAGCAAGGCTCGTTACAATTGTTGAAGAACCAAGTAACGAGGCAATAATAATCCCCTTTGCTATCCTTCAGCGAAAGGAGCGAACAACTGCAGCCAGCTCGTCGTGATCGCGCGCATCACTCGCCGCTCTCAAAGACAATAACCTTGCAGACGTTGTACACTTGCTCCTCTATTCCCGTTCCCATGAACTTCTTAGACGGCGATGTAATTCAGTTGGAACCACCTCACTGGCTGGCTCCACGTTGCGTACCGCGCGTTGCACGTGCCGTAGCGAGAAGCCGACTGCAAATTGGCCCGGCGGTGTAATTTGCATAGCCGCTGGTGCAGCGGCCCGATGCAGTTCGGCGCGCACTGTGCACGCATACGCCAACGGTAATAATTAGCGATAATTGTCAGCGGCGGTATTAAGCGTCGATCGAACGACCGGAAATTCGGGGATATTATCGACTGATAGCACGGGGAAAACAGAGGGGGACCGTGCAACCGAGATGCGTTAATGCCGATGCCAAAGATTAACAGTGTTTTGCTTGCGATACGTTCCATCAGCTCTTCTGCTGGAAATTTCGTTTTCTTTTCAAGGGGAAAACTAGGGCTGACCGCGATTATGCATCAGTTGACAACTCGCTGCGTATTTTCTTATGAAATATGGAGAGAAGAAAAAATGGTGTTATACTATCACCAAAAAATGGTGTTTTGGCTATCAGAAGCTGACAATGATTAGCCTCCAATATATACATTTACAGATTTTAGGTTTCTTTGATGATTGATTGAATGCTGGATTTGGATTTCAATGTTTTAGTTGGTAATCTGGGAAGGACTTACTTTCAGGTGGCTCTAGGAATATGTAGAGCTTTAGTACTGGATCCAAACACCAGTGTGTGAAATAGGAGTTCCTTGAATAGGACACTCATTGATTATTATTAGTATTTTGTTATTATTCTCGGGATTAGACTTATACTGCTCGACACTATTTTTTGCCGAGTATATGATTATGCATGCATTAATTGAAACATAAATGCCCAAGAAAAGGCGTATAAAATTTTCTTAAGAATCATGTAAGAAGTAAAGAGGGCAGAGGAAAAAATTTGAATACACGAAATTTACATACAACTTTAGAAAACATAACGAGGGCTAATTTATTGCGACACATTTTGTAGACCATAAAGTTTGTCGCTGTTCACTAATTCTTAAATTTGGAACAATACCCCATCTTCTTCTAACTAATAATTGATCATTTAAAACAATGCCATCTATGTATCAGATGATACACTATTTACTCTATATGAATTTCGTTTAATTTGTAGCGTGACCGATCGGCAAAAAATAGTATCCAGCAGGATAATAGCAGCAAATTTCTGAATCTCACCCGTTACATCTCTATTGCTCTAGCACGGTTCCTATTTCTTTATTAATCGTGTGCAGATGGGAATGTAATGAAGACTTATTATTTTTATTATTGTCAGTTGAGCAGTCAAGAAATCGATTCCCATTCCATTATATTTCTATCACTTTCGTGGCTGATGACTGGTATTGTCAAACATGTTCGCATATTTTCTATTTTCTTTAAAATATCTTCACTCCTGCCACATGAATGTATTCAAGATATCGCAGAAGTGTCTAGCGTGGGAAGACCACTAATCTCGCACGATTAACTTTATACGAAACATAGCGCTACTATTCCAAAAATAATTGGAGCACAAAAATGTCTACAACTTGTAATCGGAGAGAGGCAAACCATCCAATTGATTTTCATTTTTACGCCATACCCTCGATATGAATTTTCTACGCGTCCACGAACAAGTTACGACCGATAGTTAAGCATAAAGTCTCCTGCAAGCCGTATCACTCGCATTTGCTCCGGTATTGCGGGTGTAACTACAAAGGGCGCGAAACAGGAAGTCAGCAATACGAGGCTGGTAAAAACAATAGACCCAGTTCTCGAGTGGTTTATCGTCGGTCCACTTTTTCTCGAACGCAAGTGCATAATGTGCAAGTGCTTAATCGAATCGATACTCGCCTTATCTGTGCACGCATATCCCCGTTGCCGATCGAGCGAAAAGAGCACAGAGAGACTGAACAGATAAGCGCGAAAGTACAAGCCATTTTCGAGCCGCCCAGTTTCTTGAAACGACATGACAGTCAAAAATCCGTATAACAAAAATAAAGATAAATTTACGATTATCAAGTTGCAAAATTGAAATTGAAAAGTGGCTGCGTTTTAATAAACCGCGGTATTTGAAATATCCCATTCGGCAAAAAAAAAAAAAACGGACTTTGCTTGTAATACAGTTTGCCAATTAAATAAACTCTATCATTCTATGAATTCTAAAGGTAAACTGCATTTTCGTAGATATTCGTCCAAATGTCATACAGGTTTTTAGATGTTGGCGTAGCTGATGGAAACACTTTTACAAAACACATTTGCATGGTTACGAAACAGCCCAGCGTGCAAAAATTGATAAAGGAGCTTAAAGTTTAACGAGAGGAAGTATTTCTGGTGGTTCCAGCTTAAACGGTATTTGAATTAATTGTTTATTGAAATTATAATTACGTTAACTCTTCTAAATATAGATGTTTGCGTTGCATATAATTTCCCTAATTTTAAGCTTAGGTATATTCTGCAGAAATTCGTTGCTTTAAACTTATAAATATATCTTTCTTCCCATAATGAAACATATGCAGACTTTCTCAGAGAAATAAATCACCGGTGGCTTCCATTAAAAATTCTCTAAGCAATGTAAATCCTTAAAAAGTCACAACGACGCCTACCTTTTCCTCAACTATGTATGTAGTTTGCTTTTTGATAGCAGACAAAGCTTCACTGCGAAAACCTACAGCTGCAATCAGTTTTTTTTATCAGCTCACGCTGACAAAGCAGATTTAAGAAATTCGCTAAAATATCGCGGGTAATAGTAACATTTTTAACTCGAAATCAAACGCGCAACATCTAGTTTCAATTTACGTGTACCGCCGAGGTTACTTGCTGTTCAGCTTATTTCGAAAAACGATGCCCCGTGGACAAGTTAGCTGTTGCGTGTCGGTCCTAGCGCAGTAGCGCGGTGTACGAAGGAAAACAACAAGAATCCTGACAGCAAGTCGAGCATTCCCACTCATCGTCCCGTTGCATACGTGCAAAGCGCAGCGAAACATATAACTTCGGTTACCCGATTCTCGTGGAATTTGATGAGTGGATGAGAACGTTTGTAAGCCGAACTCCTGTCGCGACAGTACGCGCCAAGGAAACCGTGGAATTGCCGTTTACAAACAAAACGAAATTCCGCGATTCGCGACGAAGCAACCACAGACTGGCAGGCCCTTTGATATTCGATATTGAAGAATATAACAAGTTTGATACTAAACAGTGCATTGGCAAGGAATTCAATTTCTATTTTCAAACAGCTTTTACCATTTTTCGTACTATTTGTTTACTATCAAAGACCTAGATGCCTCTAGAATCTAGACAAATGCTGCATGGAATAGTTGATGAATGATAGAAGATTTAAGGAGACACGAGAAAGCTTTCGTGCGTTATTTCTTACGTAGCATGTGATAGCAAAAAGCAAACGTTTCCTTTATTATTTCATATCATTATCCAAGTGTAAGACTTCTTGAAACGCCTTAGCAACAAGAAGATTGCCTGTGATTTGACAGTTTTATTCAACACGATATGGCCGAATTAAGGTCCTCTGAATTTCTTAGAAATATTTATCTCAGCGTGTCATCAACCATAATTCGAACCTCCGAAATATTACGTCCAAGTTATATGTTACTAAACACCTCCTTAAATGACATACGGCATTTGGTGGTGTGTATGGGGGGGGGGGGGGGGGGTGTGGAAAATATAAAATCTTATGAATTGGGGAAAAATGGGGTAAGAAATCGCCAATATTACCCTTACGTAATTTAAGAAAGGCCCCTACTGTTCCACCAAAAATACCGAACGCTTCATAAATCTAAATTCCTCTATCCCTGGCTCTCTTCCACCTGTCAACATATCCTCAGACGATTTTCATTCACTTCTAAGTACAAAATCTAAGAAGAAATCCTCCATATCCTACCTATAGTACCGGGAATATTTATTGCATCACCCCCCCCCCCCCCCGAATCCACGCGCTATGAAACAATCTCCATAATTACATGATTGATGAACTAGTTGGTACTCAATTTATTTTAACCAAAACACCGGGCACTGTAGGTACGTCTAGTCAACTATCGTACCAAAGTACTTTACAAATACTAATACTAAACGAGGCGAAAGTGAATACACGCTGAATATTCGAGTGATGCAATAAATACTTTCAGTGCTGCATATCCCCAGACTATCTTACCCATTTACATCTACAAGCCTCGATAAGACTGGAGACGGGCGACAGGGTTAAACGAATTCAGAAGAAATTATTTGATTCGGACATAATGAAGAATATGTGTCTGGGTGAACGAATTTTACGACACATCGCAGCAAGAACAGAAATTAAAAAGCAATCTAAACCGGAAAGCAACGGGCGTACAGTAGGTAGGTATTACAGAACCGGTGAGCGATCGCCATTTAAGGGGTCACGCCACCCTGAGGCGCTCGAAACAGCACTAAACTAGACCAATTTTTTTTACTGATACTATGAAGTTGAAAATGATTTATTTTCTTCTTATGTGTAGAGCATGTATTAGTGCATATATTGTATAAATACTGTACAAAAATATTAAAAAATGACCGAGTTATTTGTTCTCCCGCGATGCTCGTCCGCCGTTAAACGCGTGACTAACCTAACAAATTGTAACGCCCAGGTTCGTCTGAAATCAAATACATGATGATTTTCGTGTTCCTTAATAAAATACCTACGATGTAGCATACGGATTTGAGAAAAAAAATTATTGCACAAATGAGAGCACGGTGAAGAATTATACGTTTTTCACGTGAAGAAAACGAATTTAAACCATTAATTATATACGAATGGGGTATCGGATGGAAAAACTGATATGCTACATCGTAGATAATACCATTAAGAATATGCGTACCAAGTTTGAAATCAATCGGACAAATAGTTTTGGAGATATTTGATAGGTCACCTTTAAAAATGTAGTTTCGAGAAAAACGCAAAAGAAGTAAAGTAGAATGGTCGCTACCTGCTGCGGAATATCGACATGCGCGCCTCGTTTAAAGTCTATAACTCGACTATTTTGGGGAATCTTTGCGTCTACCATGGCTTAAATTATTCTTAAAACTCCACGTAATAAGAAAATGCAAGAAAAAAAAATCGATTTTTTAAAACATTCAGGGTGGCGTAACCCCTTAAATAAATGCGCTATATTAACATTTTAACCTCAGTTCAGAGGTCATCATTCGAAAGTCGCGTAACGTTGAAGCTGCGGTCAGTTCTTTCATGGTGTATTATACTCGCACAAAGGACTGAGAGAACCGCTACTGAGTGTCAGCTTCAGACTTCCTAGGTAACCAAGATAACGCGATTATCATTCGGTCGAGTCGTTTTTTCTTTTTTTCTTCGCTTTGGTGTAACGCCGCCGCGAGAGAATCGTGCGCGGCTACGAAGGCCAGTGCTTTTTCTCGCGGCTGGCTACTTCCTTTATTTTCTCCCAGGCATCCGGTGGACGCGCTCGCGAGTTCCGGATGCGAGTAAAGGCGGCCGTTCCAATAAGCGGCTGGCGACTGCGGCTGGCGACGCTTCCACTAGCGCAAGGGAGAAGTATGCATCTGTTTCTCTCTTGCACTAGTGGAAGCGTCGCCGGCCGCAGTCGCCAGTCGCTTATTGGAACGGCCGCCTTAAGGCGAGAGGCGAGCAAGCTTCATTCACAAAGGCCTGGTGGCGTGCCGTTTACGAATCGCGTGGATCACGTGCCGGCTACGCACATGAGAGTACGCTGCGAATTTTGCATTCTTTGTTACAAAGGATTTAATCCGCACGTGTGAGAATTAAATTTCCTTGTTTGGAAACGAGCGATGCTAACAATAAGTAGTGGTAGTGACGTTAAAGATGAATGATGAAAAAAATTAATGAAATCGTGGTAATATGGCGTCAGATAGATATTACCCACTCACGTGAACAGAAAGAATAAGCTGGCCAAGAATGGGCGATACTTCTAAAAATATCGATACAGCGTATTGATACGTATCGACAGCCTTAATACAGTAGAGTTTCGAATTGTTCGGATAATCGAACAGTTCGGAGAATGAAGCATGCATGTACATTACACTGTTTATAACTATAGGAATTACACCTAGAGTTACTTATTAAATACAAGAGTATTACTGCGTTAATTTATATTACGCAAAAGTCAATCAATCATCGATACCGCTACACTGGTTCGAAGCAGTGGTGGGGATAGTGATGATGCAGCACTGGTTCGGATAATCGACGGTTCGGTTAATCGAGGTTCGGATAATTGACGCTCTACTGTAGTGATACACTTAAAATATCGGAATAAAAATATCGATACACTTAAAATATCGGAATAAAAATATCGATACATGAAATAAAAAACAATAACAAACTCAAGGTTTAATTAATGTTTAATTAAAACGTTTATTATACGAGTAGTTTTATTTTTACAATATATGGACCGTTTATTTTTAAAGTGGTGTAAGTAGGCACACTGTAATGTGAACTTTTTATTTATGAACAATTTGTAATTTAAATCTTAAAATATTCGATTTGGTTTAATCAATTGAAATTTCGTAAATAAATGGAATTGCATAATCATTTAAGCATCGAAATTCGGTACTGCTACGTTACCTATCGATACAAATATCGGACCTCCACATATCGATACAGGGGGTGTAACAATACTGCATCGCCCATCCCTAAACCCGGCACATTAACTCTACCGAATCAACTAAAAGATAATAAAATAGAATCCTCGCAAGGTATACGACGCCAGAATATCCACGTTTCGATAATGTTTCCGAGAACGCCTCGGTTTAATCTTTAATGGAACCAAACGATCCAAGGTATCGAGGAAAGTCTTCAGGGGAACGACTTAGGACGGTCTGGCGAGCATGAATCGGTACTCAAGAAAAACAGGAGAAAAACGAAGGGTAAATCCTTGAACCGGCAGACTGGCTCGCGTGATATAAAGCACTTACTGATATAACTCGTGCACTTACGTGTTGGACTCAATCCGCTGCTCGTTGTATCTCCGATGAAAGCCGAGCAGTTCCTGCACCAGACCGCTCTCCAGCATGGCGTCGACCCTGCGATCCAGCCGCTCGTCCAGGACATTCTGCAAGAATTTTGGAGAAAGGGGCCACGAATTAATTAACCGAGCCATCGTCGTGTATGTCGTCTATCCAGAAACGCTCCACCATCGACCGCTTTCCAATCACCGTCGGCCGTCTTTTACTTAACCGCTCGTTACTAAAGCCTTGATGCTTTCCGTTTCGTCTGTTAAATCATTTATCGCGTACGCGTGCATCGGCGTGGCACGGTTCAACCTACAGGGTGTTGCAAACATGCTGTACAAGGAGGGAGCAGGTAGTTCTCAGGAAAATATGTAACAGGTATTTTTTATTATCGGCAATGGGGTGTGAACAGCCCCTAAAGTTGGGGGTCGAAAACATATTTTCTGGAGTAACTCGAGATTAGGCGTAGGACAATTTTTTTGTAAGTGTATGTTTTTTAAGACGAATCCAGCCCTCGCAACAATTTTTAGAAAATTCCCTCAATTCAAAGATTATATTAAAAATGAACACTTTCTTGTCAATTTTTCTTGCAAAATGTTAACCAATTTTCACGTAAATTTATATATGTAACAGAAGGAAAACTGTTTACGGGGGCTGGATTCGTCTTTAAAAAATATACTTTTAAAAAAAAAATTGTGCTAATAGTTCTCGCGATATTCTAGAAAATATGTTTTCTACCCCCAACTTTAGGGGCTGTTTTAACCCGTTCAACATGGACGATTGCCGATAACAAAAAATTCGTGTCAAATCTTTTTTTGAAAACTGCTTCTTACCAAAGCCCATTGTGAGTAAACGAATAAGTTCCAACTTTAAATGCTGATATACCTTTTTTTACAAGAGATTAATATTTCTCATTAAGAATTGCATACAAGCGCGATAGTTGACTGTAAACACATATTTCCAAAATTAATTTTCTTGAGAAGGGAGGCTTGTGCAAACAAAAGTTCATTCTACATTTTTTATTCGTTCTTTGAATGGAAATAAGAGATGATATCGTTTCCTTATTTAGAGAAGCCTTTACTGTAAAATTTTTTAAAGACCATTTGCATGTATGTCAACTTGGACAAGCAGTGTACGTTTTACTGGACACCATCGATGATAGAAGAGCGCATGGTAAGTACATACACAGTGGGTGTTTAGTCTGGGGGAACACTCACTGCCTGTTTAGTTTTCGCTCCCTTTCTCTTTCGAGAAAGCTCCACTACGTTTATACGTGTGAGACAGAATTCTGACAAATGAGCTACTTCTGACGAATACGTGTATGTACCTTTGACAGCACTCGTCCAGTTTTAGGGAGCTGCACTAACAGGAGTGTCGGTCCTTATTTCACAGACGTTTACATTTCAGACACAATTTACACAGGGTAACTGAAACATTTCCAGACACTTCATTACGTCAATACCTTGAGTCACGCAAGGTTTCCAAAAATGCCCCTTTAATATTATACATCCCAACATAGGATTTTCTCGATATTTTATTTTTCACTCGACTCCTACGTAAACAAATGGGCCATTTTCATGCGACAAATGAAGATTATGCTTCAGTGTCGCCATTTCATTATTTTTCAACCGAACGAAAAAATCTTAGGTCAGACGATAGACGATTCAGTTTTATTTAATATTCCATTGCTCCAATCTCGTTTCAGGGGCATACCTATCAGAAATCAAATTCGGTACTCGACCGTGCATCAGCCATCTTTGTTTCTATGAAAAAATTCAATAATTTTTTTCTTGTATTGTTCAAACATGCCTTTATCACCAACAAAAGGCTTATTCGAGAAAACTGTTTCCGTTACGTCAAAATAAATTCTTAAAGAAGTGGTATGTAAGTGCCTCTTGATCCGGTCAAGGGGAACCAACCCCTTAAAATTAATTTTGACGTGTTCAACGAGGTTTCAATGGACCGTCGTCGTCTCTTGTACCCTTCGGCATGTCCATAGCCTCCATTGAACGAAAGACCATAGGTCCTACTACTACGTAACGTCGAGAAGGATCTCGATATCAATGAACCGTCTGATTTACGCAAGACTTCGAAGGCTGACTCGTGCCATTAAAAAAAAAAAAGAAGAGAAAAGAAGAAACGATACCACCATCTTCGGTGGCCTCCAACAGGTTTTGAAATTAATTCTTTTCTCTCTGTCTCTCTTTTCCTCTCGCCGTTTGTTACGCGCTCGCTAATAGCTAAAACGCGTTAAGAGAGTTCCTTGTCCTCAAAATCGTCGACGTGCAAAATCTAACTGGTCAGGCATGTCCTATCGACGACGATAAACCGCTCCGACGTGACCCGGTTCTCAAGCACACGTTAGAAACAAAGGGCACGGTTTAAAAAAAAAGGTGTCGTTCGTTGGAATATTTACGAGAGCACGGTGTTAACGGCGTTGTGTATGAGGGACGCCAGCGGAATTAATTAAATCGCTTTACGCAGGACCACGCGCCGGTTTCTTTCCACGGATCCACTTTTCCGCATGGCGCTTTCGTCGTCACGCGTTTTGAAAATTTTATCTAATACTTTAGGGATTGGTTTAAGAATGAGGTATTTTTAGATCGGTGAACCTCGCCCTTTACACACTGTTCCCCCTTCCTATACATACCACTTTATATTCTTGAATTAGCGTGTAATAAAGGCGACTTATTATTATTAATATTCTCGAGTCAGTTTTGAGCAACTTTTGATCGTTGAAATGTGACATGCTTCTTTCGCAAACGTAGGAAGCTTGCGTGAACCCTTTAGACACTTGTGCAAACTCAGAAGTGTAATTGTTATAGTTGTTCCAAGTGTTCAAGGAATTGATAGAATGAAAATCCATTTTACTTTTCTATCTATCGAGGAGGTTCGTTTTCAGCAATTCCTCGCGTGGATGGGCATCGAATTTCAGTAAACTGGGTTGTATGAATATTTAACGTTAATGTTATTACAGTGTTTAGAAAATTTCGCAATATCTAATCATATTTGAAGTAGCATAAAAGAGGTCGCAACTGAACGAATCCATCAATTCCATATCAGCACAGCTGTATAATTAAGTGAATAATTCGCATAAATTAGATTACTTGCAAATCGCAAGTACCCCCTTGGCAAATCGTCATTTCACGAGTTACCTTTTCTTTTTTAGTTTCGCGTGTTACTTCATTCGGCCAGGCGAATGATCGCCGGTTTCCCTTTATTGAATACACTTTTAAAAAGTTCTGGCTACGATTAGAAATTCCGATAAAACAAGCAAATTACACACGTGCGAACGTTAGAAGGTAACGAGAACGAAGGTTTCACAGAACGGTTACACAAAACGTGGAAAGTGTATGCCCAAACGTTAGCATCGCCCTGTCGAGAGCAAACACACGGGTTTGGACACTTTCTTAGTCTCCGCTTCTACGTCCCCGTCTTTTTTTTTCGTTTGTTTTTTAATAGAAGACCACCGGCGCTGTTTCCTGGTCATTAATGATTCGAGTACATGTCGTTGAAACGTGCGGCCTCGATAATCAGATAAACACAAATGTCAGATTGTGGTGACCATTAATATTCCGACATCCAATGGATACATTTTGATGGATTTCTTTTCCTTCGACCACCGTTCACGACCCGTCACTGCGAATATAACAACCTAATGATTGAATGGAAAAACTATAGGACAACGGTAATTTTATAAAAATTATTACGAGGTTACTTGTAGGAAAATGTAAATCTCGAAGCAAGTCCTTTATACACATTTATATTGTGTATTAATTAAATATAAATTGTACTGTGTCTAATGTCCATGCAACTTTTTGGAGCTATGAAATTTTTAGTAATTGCAATACTATAACTTTTCTGCCTATCGCCTTATACATCCAAAACAGATCGAACCTATTGAAAATCCATCGTTCCAGTTTCAAAATATAATTCACAAGGAAAGTTAGGCAGCCCGAAAATTCAGAAAATTATGCAACTTTGTGTGCAAGTAGAGCATTTCATCCGTAACACAAAGCTACTTAGTTTTGATGATGCCATAGTGCGGGTTTAGGGGATGAAATCATCCCTTGAAAAAAATGCAGAATTTCCTTTATCGTGGAATATCTCGAGAATGATGAAAGATATCCGAAAGAAGTTTAAACAAGTTTTGCATCTTTTTTATATATCAAAAACCGCGTAAAAATAATTATCGAAAAATCATACTTTTCAAGTAACCCCCACCACAAATCCTTAATTCGATAATAACTTTTACGCAGGTTGGTAGATAGAAAAAAAAGATGCAACTTTTGTTTAAACTTCTTTCTAATGTCTCTCATCATTCTCGAGATATTCCACAAAAATAAAATTCTGCATTTTTCTCAAGGGACGATTACACCCCTTAAAGCCGCACTATGGCATCATCAAAAAAATAGGTTTGTGTTACGGATCAACTACTCTAATTGCACACAAAGTAGCATAATTTTCTGAACTTTCGGTTTGCCTACCTTCCCTTGTCAGTTTACTAATTAAAGTTACTAACCAGTGACGAGCTCCCGCTCCAATGCTGCATTACAAAACAATTCTACACATATCACATTGCCTATCCCTTGTAACGTTTGCCCGCGAAACTAAGAGACGCTAAAGTCCGGCCTCCTTTCCCACCGCGCTCGCGTGCAAGTGTCCTCAAGCCCACGTGGTACATACAGAGCGCGAGAGTGAGACAGAATAGAGAGCCAGGGATCTTCGAGGGCAATCTAAAGGCCCCGACCGAAATTCCCAATTAACTCGTCTGCACGAGGATTAGGAACCCCGGACGGGGGACGGGAGAGGGAGGGGGGCCCGGCGTAGACCAACCGCGGCGAGGCGCGATGGGCCTCGCACGCGAAACGGCTCCTTGGGCCCCGGCGGCCCGTTCTCACGCTCGTTCACGGTTAAAACGCGACCTCCGCAACCCGTTTCAGTCGCGCTCGCTTTAAATCGTATTTAAATGCCGGACGGGAGGAGGCTCGCGGGCTGCACACGTGCGCCTCCGCGGCGGCGGTTCATTCATGGGGGCGGCGTCGGTGACGCAAGGCCCCCGGACTCGGTGCTTGACGAGCACGGGGTATGTGCGCGAGAGGCGAGGCGACGTGGCTCAACTACGTTTCACTTATCCCCTCGTAATCGAAC
Source organism: Andrena bucephala (assembly GCA_947577245.1). Lineage (NCBI taxonomy): Eukaryota > Metazoa > Arthropoda > Insecta > Hymenoptera > Andrenidae > Andrena > Andrena bucephala. The sequence continues at coordinate 91,226,873 of OX387715.1, read as the reverse complement.
CTATAAGTCCGTCTCGCGGCGGCGAGAAGGGAGAGGTCGCGCGGGGAGTGAATGGAGCAGAGAGCGAGAAAAGGGATGGGGGAGAGGGTTATTTGACGAACAGTTCGTTCATGGTAGCCGAAATTTTACGAGCTGGCTCGCGGCACGTGTGCTTTCAGCGCGTTTTTACGGGATCAAATGATAATAAAGATGTTTAGCGGCAATTAATATACAACGATAATCGCTTTGTGACCTCTGCACGCGAGCAATGGCGGAGGGGATAGGGATGCGTTTTTTTTTTGGTGGAAATTTGTAGGTGTCCAGGGGTATTTGACATTGGGGAGAGCAGGAACGGTCAGTTTGACGGCAAGTTGTGGCGGCTTTGATCCCGCTTCTGATTAACCCTTCAGCCGCGACGGCGTAAATTACCCCTTCACGGGCGACGGCTTAATTTCGTTCGAGGGAAGACGCGAGTGTGCAGTGTGGAATTTTATGCGGGTATCTAGATTTGGATATGAAAGTATCGAGGGATGGTTGCTCGTCCGCGCATTTCATCACTGTGAGTTTAGTTGGAGGTTTTGATGTGTTAATCGGAGTAGAGTCATATAGGGTGGGCCAATAACTCTGTTCGCCGGGGATATCTCTGTTATTTTTAGAAGCATGGAAAAACTTTGTTTACAAAAGTTGTATGGTACAGAGAAGGCTATCATGTGCTAGTAATAATGTTTTTGTAGGTGGAGTATTTCCGGAGATTTCAAGGTCTCTCTTTTTTAAATGGCATACTGTACTTTTCGTCCCTAATAAAATAGAGAATGCTTCGACGATTTTATTGACCCATAGTACAAGGTCGTTGTCATTCGACATTAAATGTGGCAGTGAGAGCTGAAACGGACTATCCCACATTAGAAAAAAAATCCATTTTCCCTCGATTATTCGATTAGTAGGGTAGAGTGGGGCAAAAAGTCAATTTAGAATTGGCACACACTTTGTGATATAAATCAACAAAAAATAACACTATTAACCAACAACATTGTAAAAGTAACGCATAACAGTTGTTGTTTATAAAAAATAACACAGTATATCTCTAGATTGTTATTAGTAATATGTACATCGGTTTATATGACAAACGGGACTTTCAGCCCCACCCTACCCTACAGCCTGTTGGAATACATTATTGCTACTAACTCAATTTCGCAAAAATTCTTGCTCTCAATGTCTCAAAGAATGGAGTAAAGGGGTGCCCTTGTGTCAGCGGAGGTATCCGCTTGCACCGATCAGTGCGGCATATGCTGTAATCAAGTCGGAAGTGATAGGGAGCATACCTACGGGCTTCAGCAATTCGAAGATTGGAATGTAGCGTCGAGGAAAACGGACACCACTTCGAGCACCTCTTGTGATGTAAGACTCCTTGTTTCACTCCTGTATTTATTATGGAATGACCGTGTATTAGAGCTCGTTGAAATCGTCTAAGCATCCGCTACTTTACTAGTTAGCAATAAAACGATTATAACGAGTCATTAAAAAAAATAAAGGTGGCCTTGAAATCTCCGAATGCCCTCCACCTAGAAAAAAAATTTTTACTGGCATATTACAGCCCCCCTCTGTATTATACAACTTTTGTAAATAAAACTTTTCCATATCTTTAAAAATAACGGAGATTATTTTTAACAGAGTTATTGGGCCACCCTGTATATGTACGTGGGTTCATTATTTCGACTTATTGCTGCTCGCGAGCCAAATAATTCAACGTGATCTCACGTTTGCCTTGAAAAATATTGGAAACGTTAGAAAAAGATTAGAATTTTATTCTTTCACTAAAAGAGTCCCAAAGTGTCATTGCAATAAATTTCACATTGTATCCTGCTCGCTGTTCCTACATGTAACCCTAATTCAAGCGGTCAGAAGAAACCAGAATCCTTCAGACTAGTTTATCGCCTCGACGTGTCCGGCTAACCGTTTCGTCACACCTCCGGCTCGACCTTAAAATAATCGAAGATGGAGAGCGCCACGCGCAGCAACCCCCGAGCGCCATTAGTGCCATCCTCTATCTGTAATTAACGCCCCCCCCCCCCCCCCGATCTAGAAAAGTATTTCACTCGCTGTGAAAATAAGTCGGTCGATTATAGCTACCGGGTCAAGAAAGTAGCAGTATCTCATCCAGGAATAGCCTCTAGAACGGCGTGACGCAACCGGAAGCCAGAGACTACACAAAGTAGCACGTGATAAATGAGGCGGAAAAATCGTCTGTTCCAGGGTTGCGCCGTGAGGGAGGGCGACGCCGACCGGGTCGTAGACGAGCACGCCGATGAATTCTCGTCGCCGTCGAGCTGAGTAACGCGGAGGAACGCGGTTTACGTAATAGAAACGACGATTCCCCGGGTTTCACCGCGGCTAACAGAAAGCAAAGGAACAGAGAGCTGAAACTAGAAAGCCTCGCTGGGCTGGCCGCCGCGCAAATCGGGCCAAGGTCCTTCCAGAAGAAACAGGAGTGGAAGACGACGAGGAAGGTGAGCGCGTGCGAATTTTCACGACCCTGTTCGAGAAACCGTTTCTTCTAACGTCTAAGCTGGCACCGAGCTGGCTGTAACTTGGAGTTTAACGCTATAGATCGAGGATCTACCCGTTTGTTGCCTTCCTCCGCAGTAAATGTTTGAAACATGAGTGCGGAGAAGCGAAGCATGAATGGTACTAGAGAGGGGCACTGAGGAAAATTAATTTTCTTTAAGTAGGAAGTCTTATTAAATCGTTATTGCAGGAACATGGTAACTCAGGCAAAAGCTGTCTTCATCCTTATAGGAAATTTGTGAAGTTTCAGGGATAAGTAAAATTGGGTCATATTGATCCAATATTTTATAGGTATTTATAAGAAGCGAGCATACAAAAATAAAACTCAGTTCATTTAATTATTACGTTTAATATTTTAAGAACGTATTAAATTGCTAAAATAAAAATAAATAAATAAAATATTGTTATTATTTATTATTGACGGATATTAGTTACTTGATTATGTGAAAGAATTTCAGTCGAAATAATACATTAGTAAAGGAGGAATGAGGATTTATGCCTCAATTTTGGGTGTAACATGATCAAATTTTCGTGGAAGGGTTAAAGGACAAAATTCGAAAAACCCTTCCTTTTTGATTTCACTAATGACATCGCGTCTCCTAATTGGTCTTGCACAGAATACATAAGCCTCAAATAAAGAAAGAAAAATCACACCAACTTATTTAAAAACCCATTATACCTACTATTCAAATGAATCCAATTTCGTTGAAATACAATTACACTATGCCGATGAAATTCGACAACGTCCACAATCTTGCGCAGATCTCCGTCAGGTTCAGGGCGGGGCGCGAAATCCTGCCAAAAATATTCGCGCCAGGACCATTTATCGTGGCATTTTTCTCAAGCTTAGATGCGTTGAAGATAAATTTAGATTTATCGCGCCGAACCGGGCGCATACGTACAATCGCGTTTCTTCTTTTCTTTCTTTTTTTATGATCGAACCGTCTGCGCCGACCTTTCCTCGAATCAATGATCCCGTCTGAAGGTGAAAAAGTCAACGGCTCGGTTAATCCTGATTTGGTAAACATGCACGCGCGTAACGGGCGCGCGCGCGTCCGCGCGTGGGTGTGAACATTCTCGATTATTCGTCTTCGCAGGCGAGACGGCGGCTACGTTTCGCAGAAAGCACGTGTCCGATGTCCACGACTGATACCGACGTTAGCCTTGACATTATAATTTTTGCACGATGATACGGACGAACTTAATCGTCGAACTTCCAGGCCCCGCGCGACTAAACAGCTGTGCGAGGCAGACACAAAAATAACGATTTAAGGGGTCATTCTACTTTGATCGACCGAAAAATTTAGCTATTTTTAAAGATTTATTTCTGAATAAATATTGCATGTAATGAAATAAATCTTTTTGTAATTTATTAACCTACTCTTATACTACAGAGAACCAATTTAAATAGAATTTTTTTAATTTGTTTTAATGTTTTTTTTACAGCGTCAATATGGCACCTAAAAAATAAGATATGTTCATGGCACAGGTGATTTCCCGACTCAGGCTTATCTGAAACAAAAAAATCGAAAAGATTCTTAATCTGCATGAGTGTCGCTATCGCACGCAGCTTAATGAACAATTTTTGTCGAAAAATAGCCGAGATTTTTCTCGGGGAACATCCGAGAAAACATTCTTTTGGTTGTTTTGTCCAACTTTTATTCAAATACGAGCCATTTTGTTACTTTTCAACAAAAATTGTTAATTGAGCTACGGGCGATAGCGACACTCATACAGATTAAGAATATTTTCGAATTTTTTGTTTCAGATAAGCCTGAGCCGGGAAATCAGCTGCGCCACGAACATACATAATTTCTTTTGGTGCCATACTGACGCTGTTAAAGAACAATTAAATCAAATTTAAAAAATTCTATTTATATTTTGTATAATATAAGAGTAGCTTAACAAATACCAACAAGATTCATTTCATTACATGTTGTATTTGCTGAGAAAAAAATCTTTAAAAATATTTTGATTTTCGTTCGATCAAAGTAGAATGATCCCTTAAATACCCAAACAAGTAGTTGGCTCAACCTTAAATCACGAGTGGATCGAAGCAGTGATCGATATTGGTTGGCAGGCTGATCCAGGTGTAACGCGCTTCTCGTTTAATTAAACATTCTGCCGGAAATAATTGGGGGATCTTGTGCTCGAAGAATTAATCGACTGTCAGGTTCAAGAGAATGAATAACGTATGAGGAATCAAGGAAAACATTGTGTGTCCGACGCCGTAAGAATTTGGTTGAATGAGTATGTTGCGCAGGCTAAGTAGCCTTTGGGGCATTGGTTAGCTTGCGAGAGTATATAATCCTTTAATTATTTTGCAAGTAGTTTTCTCTGAAGTAAATGTTCCTGATTCTAATTCAGTTCCTCTTTCTTCCAAGATTCGGCTCCAAAATTTTTGGTTCTACCCCATTGCAGTCCTTAAGGCAATGGGGAGGGAAGCTGAGAAGAAAATCTTGAGACAAGAGATTTGCTAACAAGCTTTTGTTATGTCCATGAAACCAGACGAAATACAAATACGTCGACAACAGAAAAAGTGTCACGTACTCATTGCTCACATCATTATTAATACAACAAACGTCTCCAGAGAGTTTTCTTGTTGAAGGCGGCACTGTGATTAAAACCTTTTCGTTTTTGGTGCTGTGCGAATGATATGAGTATTCTATACAAGTTTATCTAAAGCACAGAAATTTCTCACAACACAATAAAATGAAAATATTACGAACGAATAACTGTTTCGAAACTGTTTCGTAAAAGAGCCGATTCTCCGTGTATTCATAAAAAGATTAACCACACAATTGTCACGTGTATAATAATTGAAGACTCCTTGTAGAATACACTGTATTGTGCCAAAATTAAAAATAAAATTTTATCGAAAAATGATCGACATACCAATGATAATACAATAGTATAGAATTTCGTTTTTGACACTTACAGAGTTTTCTACAAGAACTCTTCAATTATCACACAAACCATTAACTACAATTCACGCAACACGTATCCAAATTACTAGCACATACGAATGTAAACTTCAGTCATTTAAATGACGATAAATAGTAATCCATAACAACCATGATTAAGTAGCAAGTAGTTCCATGTATCTTTGGGCTAAACAGATTTGATATCTTCTACCCCACTGCTCCAAGTTAAATTGCCCTTGCACGTAGATAAATATCGATGAATATAGCGATAGCAATCGTGATCAGCGTACCTTAAAAAAAAAAAACCCCAGAACCGCCAAATAAGCCCTTCGCACGAATTGTTTCCCGCGTCTACGCATACGAATTTTTCTAAGGGGCTAACGTGTTGCGGTGTGCGCCGTGTAATTTGCAGAAATGATTTTCGTGGAAAACCAGAGCATGCCGACGGCGGGGACGTCGCTTTCGTGAGAATATACGCTGCCCCGTTCGGCGTCGATTCTCTCCGGCCGGCAAAAACGAATGGCTGAAGAGCGGGGCGAATGAAAGGGATACAGAAACGTATTCAAAAAAGATTGCCGGGCCATCAGAGGAGACCCGAGAGACCCTCCAGGTACCGATAAACACTCCAGGCGCGCACCAGCTAAATTTGTACTCTAATGGCACGTTCTCGGCTCGTTTCGTGCAGCAAATTCGATCGTCTTTACTTATTATCAAAATATCGCCCGCGATAATGCCAGTCGAGATTCCGGACGACCGGCAACGGAACCAGCACCGCCCTCGGTAGCGTGAGTTTTAAAACGTGTGCCCGATCGCGTGTCACGTTATTTACTTTCAGCTCTTGGATCGCCATCGAGCCGTCGGCGTCGAGACGCTTTCACGGCTGGCTATATTTCCTTCCAATTACATTACGGGCGGCTGGCACTGCAGTTGAGCTTGCATTCCTACGAATCGAATCTGATCGAACGATTTTCGTTACACCCGGGTAATGGAGGATATTACGCAGGGTGGTGCGTAGATTTTAAATGGAGTCGACGAGATGTATAAATCAGTGTTTCGAGAGTTCGATTGGAATTGAATACTAATGCCGCGTGTAGGTGCCACAAAGATGGAGTTAGGCAGAAAGAATAGAAATGAAAGGATGAATAGATTCAGAGAAATGGACGCTGGTTTGAAATAGTTTAATGGCCCTGATGCATGCGACCGGTTTCGTGGAATGTTAGAATGGGCTTGTAATAATTTCTGTGTATTAGATTGTAATCTATGGAAGCTCCTCGAACTATTGTCACGATCGTAACTCATTAGGGAGATAATTGCGAGAATAGGCAGATATATCCTACTATCAGCAAAAATAGATTCTGTATGATCAAATGATCGAACGAAACGCTAATTGCATTAGCCTATACCAGATCTCTTATCTAAAAGCACAGACGACAATAGATATTCTAGCAAATGTTGCACGATCATTTCCACATTACCATTCCACATTAACACTGATTGAACTCAATTCAATAATAATCAAAGAATTAGTTAAAAAATAACATTAAATTGTCGTTTTAAAATTATTATCGTCGTGCTCGATATCTGTAATTTCGCCCAAATCGACATGTCGCTTTAGGCAAGGAGAATGGAAAGCAGCTTGCCATTCGAGCGGGACCATTCCGACTTTTCCCCCACTCTCTGATCAGTTTAAATGGATCGGAGCGAAACGGTAGAAAAAGCATGCAGGTCGGCACAATGACGAACAACTTAATTGCCGCGGCGTATGACACGCCAGAGTATTAGAGCATAAGAATGCCACGAAACCGAAGCAATTACGGTTCCCGGAGCCGTCCGCGCTGTGGGGACACTGGGTAACGCCAAGGGTGCCTAGGAATTCCTCGCGAGAGCCTGACGGCCTAATCGCTGGAAAATGAAAAGCCACCGTTGGAAACAGGTGGTTCGTGGGCGCCTATCTAGCAGATAGGAATCTCCGGCCTTAACAAAGACTAGACGGAGGCTTTTTAATGGCATCGGGAGACGAAATAGGACTGGAGGCACGCGGTTAGGGGGCCCTCCATGGGAATGCTAAGGCGCGTTCTCATCAATGCACGCTGACCTGGTTCTCTATTTTCGGCGGCAGCTCGCTAGCCACGATTCCTCGATCAAAAGGGGCGTTACGGGACTTGCTATAAATTTGCGCGCGCGTATACTTGAAGCCCTAGCCACATCGTACCTAGGTCCAGCCAACCTTGGCATTATACTTCAACCAACAGGCTTTTATCTGCAATCGAACACAGAGCAGAGATTCTTAGAAATTGCTACACCCCTTAAGGGACGCACTCTGCGACGACTTTGAGCGAGTATTTTGGGGCACTTGCCGGCTGCAAAAGTGGGAGATATGTGGTTTCCAGAGTTTCAAACTTCTTCAGGGCTTATGATATAATACTTGTTGCATGACGCTAATGTTGAAGAGATGTATGATTAGGTAAAAGAAAAGTACTATTCGAATAGACTGAGAACCACTGACTTGACATAAAGGCTAGGGAGGTTCACCACCTTTATCAGACTTAATTAAATCGCCTGAAATTCCTAAACAACACTGTCCCATCAGCTCGTAATATATTTGGCACCGAGTGTACTCGGTATATATACCGTAAGAAAATGAAAGGTGGCCATTCCAAGTCAAATGGACCACTTTTTGCACTCGGTTTCCGGGATTTTTATGAAATTGAAATATTATTCAGTCCATGTGAAACTAAGGGGGTTGAAGTTATCGTTTTCCACGTTTCGAATTTGTTGATGAGTTTTTATTCGCGTATAATGGACCGAGAGGGTAGGAATGAGTGCATCTTTGAATGTCTAATTGTTTTTATCCTGGAGGTTATATACAGGGATATAACAATGGAGTTACTTCACTAGAAAATGGGGATTACTGAACCATTTATAGTTCGTGACAGTTTTTCCTATTTAAACTCTGAGCCACTGAGTGAAGTATTAATTAATTATAAGACAGTTCGTTAACGAAACACTAAACGTTAACTAAACCTACGCTGTGAAAAAGAAGCAAATTACTGGGAAACTTAAATCAAACAACAAGATGTTAAATTAATCTTTAGAAAATATTAATTTACAAGCTGTTTAATCGGACAACTTCTACAAAATGTAACAAATAAAATTTACGTATAACAACTAATTACTCATGAAAGAATTCGCTGTTTCAGGATTCAATAAGGCTCATGAATATATTTTCCACACTTTCTTGATTAACTAGTCGCGTTTCTTTGAGAAAGTTATGCGGGCTGTCTAAACGGATGGTAATCCGCGAGAGGGGTCCGATGGAGCAGAGAGGATGAGGAAGAATATCTCAGCCATTTGTTGCAATTTTTTGCAAGTCTATACTGCCACATGTGGCCTCGCGTTGTTATGGGGCAAAACTGGTCGTTTGCGACTCATTGAAACCGACTGTCTTAGCACAGACAGTCTGCCAACGGTTTAAATAATGTTATCTTTGAAATACGTTATTCAATTTTTCAGACAAATAATGGATAATTTCCTCTGTACACCACTAAACAGTCACAATTTTGACTCATTTGCGAACCAAACACGAAAGCCATCGAGCTTGAAGATATTTTACAATGTTCATGGGAAATAATTGTAGCAGAGTGCCACTGTATTTGATAAAATATAGATAAAATATTTATAAAAACCTGGACACCTGAATTGCTGAGTTGAAACTGAAGACTCCAATGAAATATACAAAGTATAATTTACTCATTCCCATACAACGACCACGATACACCTAATTATAATTTTTCATTTTTCTTTGTGTAATAGAAATCACTAATGCTCCTTATTTAAATATACCCATATATTTCTGTCCCATGAATATTCAAGCTGACACTAAAACGAAAAACATGGAAATGATGTTGAAGTAGAAGTTTAAAATTAAACGACCCAAGCTACAAAGTGCTAAACTCGTTCTTGCCAGTCGACTTGTTTGTCCATCAAAGGATTCATTTTCAACCTGCATTTCGCTATCGATCAACTGTTGTCGTGATTCGAAGTTCCTAGCGATTCGAAAAATCCTGCTGCGTTCACTCAGACATCTCGTAATTCGACTCTAAATACCGTCAGCAATTCCATCGCCGCTGTTCAATCGCGAGAGAGATGTTTTGCTGCCACGCGTAATCCTCCACCCGCCACCGATATGATAATCGCGCGACGCCGTAGCATGAATTAACTTACGTCGTGAATTATCGTTCTCGCAGGAAAGTCGGGGACGTTCGGTATTCACTTCGACTTCCTCGGGGAACAATTTAACGACTCAACTTTACAAAAGTTCAGGCGAAAGAGAAGCATCCACATTGGGCCGAATTTATTAACTCGAATCGACGCTGAAGCGGAAGGCGTTAAAAAGAGGTATTGAACGGCGCTAAAAAAGAATCTCATTCTTTTAAATGACGCAATTTAATTTTACTCCGTTCGTTTATATTGCAGAAGTCATCCTGTCAGGGTTTATGATTTTTTTTTATTTTTGGAGTAACTTCAGAAGAGGCAACCGGTTAAAATTTTCTTCAATCTTCTACTCCTAATTCTTTCTTAAAGCTTCTTTTCGCAAATTATACAGAAGTATTGATACAGAGAAACAGTTTTCATAAATAAATTCGATAGAACATCGATTTGCATGAATTTAAGAGTTCAACGCACACTGAAGTTATTGTTACTAAAAAATGTTTCTGTGACATTATTGTAAATTAACATAGAAACAAAATTATTAACGTCGACCTAATTTTCCTGCGGGTTTCGAAATGAAGTTTACGAAATTATATGAGATATTTCAAGAAATTTATAGTAAGTTGAGGAATTCGCAAATTTCTGTATCTTCTTTGGGATTACTTAAATTCGTGGTTATTTCAAGACTTCTACACCTATGCAAATTATCCCGAAGTCCATATTCATTACTAAAAAACGTCACGACATTATAGAAAAAGATTAAATCTTGTGAAGCCTTCGTGCCAAGGAAACTAAATTGTCACTTACCCTTCTACAGGCTGAAGCTGGACATCCAAGATATAAGCTTTAACCGCAGTTTTAAACTTCATTTTTATTTCATACGATTTTAAATATTTCAAAATTATCGCGCATGACTAACCACGTCATTAGCAAGTTAAATACGTAATAATATTCCAACCACAATGCTGCGCAACACTTCACTTCGTTTCACTATCATATCACTCTGACTTTGACTTTAAACGCAAGAAATACTGTTCGAAACAGACCTTCCCTCTATGACCGCCAAGTAAATACTGGCTGCTCGAGACTGCAGCGAGTTTGGAAGGATATGGGGTTTGTTTTGAATTTTGGACTGAAACTGTGGCGCAGGTGATGAAGAGAGGTGGGGGAATCGATCAGTGGTCGGATTCCAGGCACGATGTATCGACTATTTGTGGGCTGGAGATAAAAAAAAAGTACCATTCATTTGCTGTCTCTTTTTTAATCGTCCTTCCTTTCAGTTTTTTCAATTTCTTACTCAGAAGAACACACAAGCAAAGCAAGCTTCAATGCAATTTTGATAGTAAGAAACTACAAGGCAACTGATTATGTATTAGAACATCTGTGCCTATTCAATCCCGTTCCTAACAAAAGGAAGGAGTAATTTCTATTTGCAAAGGTTCAAACTCTCTGCACCTAACGTCACGTCGATGCCAATTATGGAGCCAAAAATACAATTAATTCTGTGTCAGGTCGTTTGACTACCTATCAGAAGAAATCCTGACGATCCTAGCAACAGATGTAGGTCATCGAAGGCCTGGAAATATCTTCGACCACGAGGAAATCGAAACCCAATCTTAGCTAGGACCGACGACCGAGATCGTGCCATTTTGAAGCTGGCATCATCTTGTCCCCGTCGTCGATCCTTCGTTCCCTCTCTCGATTTTACTGCTTGTATTTCGTATACAGATTTAACGTGTACGGTGGTTTTGGACACCGTGGCACGCATGGCATTTCCGATAACTCACACTGCCGCAGGGGAGCGTGGAATCGAATGCAATGGAGTAAGAGGACGAGCGAGAGAAGCAGCTTTTTATGCGAGTCGCAAGGTTCTGGTAGCCAGCGTGTGACGAGACGAATAAGAAATTTATTGGACCTTATTTAACGTGCTTTTCTTGTTTCTTTCAAGTGAAGCACAGTTAACACACCAGTAATGTCATAAGAATCGAATTTTAGGTATTGTTCCATAGCCTTCGTATTGGCTCAATTCCCGTTGATATATAATAACTATTCTCGAATTTTTTAGCTAACATGGAACATTCCTTATTTTAACAAAATCTTCTCCAATTCGTGAGGTAAAATAGAAAATGATGGCCGATAAATAAAAATCTGTCTCGAAAACGAATGGAAACGAATTGTAAGCTACTCCCTCATCCTCGATACAACATACAGCAGCCTATAATCGAGTATTGCTTATCGCAGCGTAAAATTCAAACTGCCAAGAAATTCGAAATCGAGCTTTTACAAAAACGAAATCTCACACCACAGTTTTTATCCATTCTCACGCCCGAAATCGTTCCATTCGCAACTGTGGCAGCAATCTATATTGTCCTCCTCTGTCGAACCGAACCGCTGGACTACTTAGATGTCTCCATTAGCGACTAACGAACAGCACCGGTCGTAGCCCTTGTAATTGATTTATTAATAGAAGCGCGGTACGCGTTAAGAGCTCGCTCTCCATCGTGACCGCCTCACCGTGGGAGGCTGGTCTAATTTTAAATGGCGCCCTCCGTGCCGAATTGCGATTACGATTACGTGAAATCGACCAGGCGAAACGGACGTGAAAGAGATCTTCCGTTTCCACCAAAACGACCGGCACGCAACGTTTCCCTATCGTTCGCTTCCCGGATCTTGAGGTGTAGCTGTGAACCGCCCCAACATCCGGGACGATTTTCGCGAAACCGCGATAAGGACCACGGCGCGATCATCCTGGTCCGAAGTCCACCGCAGCTGATTAGGACCATTGGACGCTGCGAAACGATTCGGCGAGACCGGGGAGTTTGGACCCGTCGAAAGAAACTTGGTAGGAAGAAAGGGAAATGATTTTCGGTATAATGGGGCTTCGATTCGGTGAACGTGGATTACTCGAACGTTGGTGTTTATCGAGTTTTTTTGGAAATGTCTTAGGAACTTGATAGGGTAGGTACTCTTGTTGGATCTTGGTAGCGCAGAAGCTAGTAATTCGATTGGAAAATGACGATTATTAGGAATTCTAACGGGTTAGAAAAGCAAGTGGGAGAAGAAACAAACCTGGCGGATGCAATAATTTTGTGCGTAACATAAAAAAAAACATATAAAAAAAAATTTTATGTTAAACGATTTTATCAAAAATGCACTAAAACTTAAAAAATAATTCTTTTCTTGTACTGCAATTTCGATGGTGTTTTTCCACTTTAAATAAAATCGTGGAGCAGGGAATTTATTCATTTTTTAGGCCCTTTTATTTTCGAAACATCATAAATAATTCCCGGGTGAAACGGGTCAGCTAGTTTTGTAATAAATTTAATAAATGATTATAAGTTCGTAATTCGTTTCTTTGTCGAAATATGTATGTCATAAAGACGAATTATTATTATTATTAATACATCGTGTCTACTTTGCAGTAACTGAACGAAAAAGAAAATCCACGATAGCATTGAATTTCAATACTCGTTTCACATTTATCACCCTCGCCTTGCTACTCACCTCAATTATCGCAATTCGTTCGTTATAATTCAGAAGTTTTGTAGCAACGAGGCAATTATTATACAAATACGCGACTACTGCGCCAGGACACGTTCTGTGCGAATCGAGAAACTATTGCGGGAAGAGTGTGATTTATACCTTGGGGGTGGGTTAATATCATTGAGGAAGAAAGCTCGATAGCAGCATTAAAAGCTCCGAATGAAATGTCCCTGCAACGACGAGGGAACGACGAAACGATTCAGAAGACAGGCGAATGGTATTTCTTTGTTTCTTTTGCCCAGGGAAAGTGTTCCTCGTGGCGAAACGGGCGAAAAATTACGATGGAAGTGTTCGTAATGGCCCGGGGACGCGTGAAATAAATTTCCCCGAGCATCTCCGCGAAACTATTCAAACGGATGAGTCGTTGGATCGTCATTCGACCCCACTGTTCTGGTTGTTTTATTCTTTCCCCATTTTCCGTGACGGAAATCGAAGATCGGATCGCGTTGAAATTGCCAGAAATTATTTGCCTATTTTTAACAATTCAACGGCGCAGTTTGTCTGACAATGCAACGCAGGCATTCTGTTTGACAGTTAAATATAAACGTGGTTGATTCATGGTATTCCACTAAATGTTACATTAATACCTTCTCCAAATTTTCTGCACGGACTCCAAAATGTATAAGGAGGATATATTTGAATATTATTCATTCATCCTTTAGTTGAATTTAATAAACCTTTGTGCTTCCCTATACCTTGCTTCATTTTGGCTGTTGAGGTAAGAACAAAGAGCAAAGATGCAAATGTGCTACTTTCTCGATTTGTACATCTGAAGGGTAAGGGAAAAACAGGGAATGTCACAAAGCAGCTTTATCGAGAAAATAAAGTTTTAATACTTTAGTCCACCTGTATAGAAACAAGGTTTAATGAATTTATCTGCATTCTTCATAACGTGAAGCTTATAGACTAATTAGGCATCAGGAAAAATAAGCAATAAAATAATAATTGTTTTCCATTATTTTAATCATTTTTCAGGTTTTAACAAGGCAGCGTACCGAAACGAAATAACACTTCTATTATTACCAAACTGAGGAAGGTCACTTATTTTAATAATTGTGGTTCCACAGTTCTGTAGTCCCAGTTGACGCCAACAAAACGTGCTATAAATCGCAAAATCACGAGAAATGGAAATTCCTCGTTTTTTCCGCTTACCTTTCATATACGTCCTCAGCAGCTAACAGGTTAATAAGAAACTGAGGAACTGTAACGATTATTCTATTCTATACACGAAGTATCGCAATACCTCAAAATGAGTCTTCAATTCTGTATGATAATAACGAAGTGTAGGAACTCTTCTATCAAACAGCAAAATCCGAATATCTAAATAACACTTCAGCGACACACGATTACACTGGAAGATTAATCTCAAGCTTGACTACAGTCATCTTATCCGATTGAAGAATTAATAATGACACGCTCAATTAATTTTAGCCACGTGTAAATACAGACATAATTGAAAAGTCGACCGATAACGAAGCAATCTTATCAGTGTCCGTGGCGTTTAAAGAAACGATAGTATCGAGCTTGTGCACCGGATTATGCGATTAAGTGCAGACGTATTTAGCGACCCATTAGCAGCTACTTTATGCCAGAAAGTGTTCACGCGTGCCAGCGCCGTGTAACAAATACCTAGTGTCGCTAAAATAAAGGCAGTGGTTTGCGAAGGCGTGACATGGGTAACAGGAAGTGACAACATATCCTCATTGCGTATCGGAGGAGCAAGTGAACACCCCTCCATTCAGCGACAGGTGGTATTCACGTGGTGCCACTGCTTGCGAGGGAGGGAAGGGGGGTTATTCTACGCTGAAATGACGATAGTTCGATGGCAACGATTAGCAGAGATTAATACATCAGCGCACGATATACTTGAGAGGGTCCAATTAACGGTATAATTTCCTGCAACGTAAAACTTTCATATCATGTACCTTCGTGGCGCCTGAAAAGCTTTACGCGGTGGAGTAGAATTTTTAACGTAACCGAGGAAGGGATGATCCTTCGTGCAACCATGAAACTGTGGAATGAAATTCTCTCGTGTGAGGTCTCGCCAAATGGGGTGTGTTTTCATGGAATAGTTTATAGGGCTTCCCGCTTTAATTTTGATTTTTAACGTAATAAAACCCTAAATCATGGACTTTTTGATACTAAAAGATAAATTTATGTTTAAACTGTGTGAAAAAATTAAGAAAAGTTGAAAATAAGTATGAAATAATCATTTGGGTACCACTGAGGCAACACAAGCCAAAATGTCGCATGCGATGAGTGCGATAGTGATTGCATGTGTTGCATGCAAAAGAAAGAAGCGACGATGTTGACGGTTGCCAAAAAATTGCCTCAGTGGAATCCCATCTTAAACTATGAAATAATAAAGTGATTCGGGACTAGTATTTTATCATCTAAAATACATGGAATCTAATTTTTGATCAGGCGAGGAACTAATTTTCGATCATCTAAAATACATGGAAAATAATTTCTCATCACGAAAGGAGCATGACGACAACACGCACAGATAATTCATTATGATTTATATCTTCCAGAGCTTATTTTAAATCTTCGCTATACTTTTTATAAGAGCTCTTCTTCTTTGTACTTGTCATTTTAGGTTATGCATGAAACACTTGTTTGAATAAACCTGTGTTATTCAGGTGATCAAAAAATTAGTTACAGAAGAAAAAATTGAAACTATATAATGATCACTGACTTTCAAAGCAAAATGATATATATAATACTAAAATTCTTGCCTCACATTGTAAGTGAACTATTTAATAAACAAAATATATGAAAATAACATTTAATAGTTGCAAAACCAGCAAAGAGATCGGCTGTGTCGTCGATGATGTTCTCTTACTTCGATCAGTAAGAGATAGCCGTCCAAAAAAAGCTTTCAGCAAGTGTGCTACCTTACACATTTATTTTCCCGAAAACTTGCAATGCTACCTTCTTTCACAAACAACTCACATATTTCTGAATTGTCAATTTTTCTTTTAGAAATTATTTCAAACAATTATTCGTTGACGTAAACATAAAACAACGATTTATTTCACGAACCGATAAAAAATTAGTGCCTGATCAAGAACTAAGTAGTCACCTAACGGTATTTGACTAATTTAAAAGCGACTTCCGCCTTAGTTGTATGATAATCCTCTAACCAAACGCAACGTCATTCAACCCCAACCTGTTAAGTTACCCCCCACATCCAAGGGTGCAATGGACTCGAACCGCTTCGAGTCAGCTGCACAGCCACTATTCTGCGCCTCCACTCATCAACCCGCCACAAAATTAGCCTGGTTTTTCGGGAGGGTTACGGGTTCACGACAAATCTTTCGCGTCCAGTAGAAATACCGAACCCCCACCATCCCCCCCCCCCCCGTCGCCTATCGAGCAACGAGAGAGAGGAGAGGGTGGGGGGGGGGGAGAGTTCTCGCTGGTGTTCGCAGGAAGTGACGACATATCCTCGGCATGTGCTCAAGAATTAGTAGACGTGTGTACAAAGCGGCAGCTGTCGTCCAAGTGGCATTGCACTGTCGGCTTTAAAGTTGCGATTCGCGTTGCGTGCGATCGCGCGCGCTCACGCAAGGAGCCACCGCGACGAGTCCAGGAAGGAACGAGACGCTGGCCTGTCTGGGGAGGAAGCAAGGAATAAAGGGAAACGGCGGGAGTAAAGCGAAAGGAAACGACGGGGGAACGGGGCCGGCGAGGACGAGGGCGAATGAGACGTGGTAGCGGAGGGTCGAGGTGGCAGCCCAAGTCGGCGTGGCATCGCCAGATGCGCGGCACATTTTAATTAACGTCCAGACATCCTCCGAGACGGGTGACCCCGAGCTCAGGGCCATCCGATGACCCTTTTCCCAGCGACCATCTCTCTCGGGTTCTGGGGAACGGATAACAGGAAGTGACCCTCCCCCCAACCCTGCCCCTGTCGCCGCCAAGGAGAGGATTCGCTGGCCTGGCTGCACGATAATGCCGTGATAACTCCAACGTACTCTTCTCGCGCTGGTGAATGGACGAGCCACGAATGGCAATCGGCGGGGCACGCTTAATTGGTCGGGCGAAATGTATTCGATCGCCGTGAGTTCACATTTCGAAGCGCACGGTGGTCCTCGCTGGCCAGCTCGCAAATGGAATAAGTAATTTTATCGCGGCATTAAAAACCATTTCACCCGACGAACTAATGCAAATCGCTAGTCCCTTTCCTACCATGAAAATTGGCACGAACTGTGGGCGCTGGTTCGTGGTTTTTTTATTAAAGTTGATAATGTTTTTTTATTGTGATAGGTGAAGTTGTTGACTTCCTAGGGGGTTCTGATGAATGGAATTGTCATGTGCTTGAAGTTACAAGATGCTTGGCAATTGGATGGTGGAAAGGTCGATGATTCATTGATAGATACATAGAAAGTTTTTTTTAATTATGTTTATATTAGATTTTGATGTTATTGTGATCTAAATTTATTGTTTTCTTAAAGGAATGACTGCGGTCGAAATGAACCCTGTTTCCGTAAGTTACAGTTTAAAGGATGGTCTGTATACATCAAATGAATTTGAAGGTTCAAATAAGTGCAGTTTTATACAAATAGCCATTATGGGAGTTTATATATCTCCTTGCTTTATGCATTCAATTAGCCACGTAGAAAGGCACCTACCTCGATTTAATAAACCGATCAAGAGGTTAATAAACGTGATCTGCGTGTCCATTTTTTTCGTGTCCATGCTTTTATATGGTATTCAACATTATTATTTAGCACCGTGCAACTTTGCTGTGGTAAGAACTTGTTAATAAATCGTTAATAGCTACTGGGTGCCCGGCGGTCGTGCTATGGGCACTGGACAGCCGTATTGCAAACGTTTAAACAAGTTTGCAATATTAAACGTACCGAGCGACATAAGCTATCTGTTGTTGGAATCGTAAAGCTGCTGGTTTCCGTGGAATTGTGTACTTTGATATGATTTATTGCGCATACAGTGCTATATTGAGTAAAACACAATTACAGGTTTATTGCTCTTGAAGGGATCTCTCTCAAGTGCTTTAAGAGGTTATTGCTTTAAAAGCAGATTTCGTTTCTCTTTATTTTCTGAAGAAGGATTTAATACCGTCGAGATTGGCGAAGTATATTTTTACTGTAGCATTTGAAACTTCCTGCCACCTGATCCACTAATATTTAAAACCTTGAATAAAGTATCTATCGCGTGATTAATTTTCTATGTCTTTGGCGAAGAAACTTTCTGAAACTTGCAGCAATAAATTCCAATAATTTCCAAACACAAATGAGCTCACCCTAATCCAAGTACTTTTAGAATAAAGATTCTCGATTCGTGCAACTGCCAAATATTGATATTGATACGCTGAATTGCAAGTTATGTCACTTGCTCTTCCGAGAACCGCAGAATTATCAACGGTTCTTGCTTTACTGCGAAACTTCGATAAACACGAAGATTTCTGCAAATACGTTGTATCGTGGGTCGTTGCAATCTGTTAAGAGCAAACGTGAAATACGCTCGAGCTACCTTCCCGCGAGCTGATAATGTACGAAAATCGATCGCTAATCGCTGCTCGCACTATCGTTTCGTTGAACCAAAGGTGCGCTCGTGCACACCCGATACACGTGGCTATATTATTCAGGGTGGCGTCAACGTGTCAACAGGAGGAAAGCGTTGATCAAATAAAAAATTGCGGGCCTTGACTTTACATTCTTCCGTGCGGGCGATTACATTTCTAATGTAAACTTCGTCACGCGAACAAGCTGAATGATGGAGTCATGCACTTGAGAAACCTTAAGTCGAAAGTGACGAACGCTTTAAGGTGGTAAGGAGAAATGGCCCCTCTACCCAACACAAATATAACATTAAATGAAGAAATATTTTCCTACCCCTCGCTATTTTAAATCAACCCAAAAATTGTCAAACAAAATCTACTAATCCATCCTACTTAAAATCTTTAATTACGCATACCAACTTACTCCCTATTTTACAGTACATCCATCCTTAGTTCACAAATACCCCCAGCAAACCCGACCTCATAATTCTCCAAAGCTACCCAAACCCATATCGTCAAACAATAATCGCCACCACGAAAGAATATAAATTAATTCGGAAGAACCACTCATTGTTATAACTTCCTCCTCCTAAAACACCCGAACGTCATCTCAAGTTTGTACCTCTATCCCATTGTAACTAACAATCGTCCAGGGAAAATGAATGAAATGTTAAAATAGAAAAAGCATGAGGAGAACTGTTGAGAAATGCTCGAGACGCGTAGCGTCTCTCGATCCGTCCCTGCGGTTGTACGTCGTCATACTTGCACGTTGGATTACGTTGCCGGCGAGTCAGTCATTCATAAAAATAACGCGGTCGGCGCACGCAGCCAGATACTACTACTACGAGGAGCACATTCAGCGCTCGTCGCTCACGTAGTACGGTGCACGTACGCCGGCGTAAAGCGTACACACGTAAAAATGCGGATACATTCATGTGGTTATTGTGCAGCTAGGTGAGCGTAACCCGCCAGGAAAGGGGAAGACGAGAAAGTGGAGTCGGAACGGCTCGAGCCAGACCGGGCTTCCAGCTAGGGCTGTCGCGAGCGTTCACGAGCTACTAGCCGATCTATGCTCGACTTGGACTACGCGGACGGGATGGACTTATCAAATATTTTCATCAGCTTCGATACATACTAGGAAATTCTATTTCTTTGGATCACTTCTGCGAAAGTATCAAGTACATTGGAATAAAAATCGATGAAACAGTGGAGTGATTTGTTTTACCTCGAATGAATCGGATGTTATGAGTGCTCCTCAATTAATATGTGAAAATTACTAGAATTAATATATGAAAATTAGATAATTATTTAATTAAAAATGTTAACATTTTGACTTGAAATTTACTGTAAAATTAATATTCATGAGTTCATATTTCCTAGAGAAAAATACTAAATGAAATAAAGATTTATAATTTATGTTTAGTACGGATTTTGATCATTTTAGTTTTTTTTATTTGGTTTTGAATGCAGTATATTTTATTTTATTTTTTGTTGTAGTTCCATAAATATTAATTGAATTGAAAAATTACGGATTTGTACTGATTTTAGCTATTGTAATTTGTATTTTATTTATTTGGTTTTGTATAGATAGAGTATATTTTATTTTGTTATATTTTTGTAGTTCCATAAATATTGAAACAAAAACTAAAAAAGTTTAAAATAGGTATAAATATTTCTTTACTGATTTAATTATATTTGTCTTTTGTAAAAATTGAATAATAGAATTCGAAAACCGGTTTTTTCCAAAAGTCGGTTTTTGTGTAAACCCTACTTGCGATCTGCATAGGGTTTGCGTAGTCGTGTGTAATACTGGTAGAAGTTTCATTAAAGAAAAGAATTTACTTTCATTTGGAACACGAGCATCTGATAGTTTTTACTGGAAAGAAAATTTCTGTCTAATACCTACGCACTATAATAAATTTCGATGGTTAACTAACAATGATAGGAATAGGATAATATTTACAAAAGAATGAGAAAATGTTTGCCATATTGCAACACGACCGTGAACTTATTAGAGGAGCGAAGATCAAAGTAAACAGCTAACATACAACGTTGCAAAAACTCGATTTAAAAAGCATATCAGTTGCGAATAATCTTGTACATAAACAATCGTCGATATATCAAAGTGCGAAGAAGTTGCTGGTAAATGGTAAATAAACCAGCGGTGATTCAGTAATTCTAGCAAATGGATAAGATAAAATAAGTGTTTGCATGGAAATGGTCGTAAAATATGCTTTCTATGTGTATAAAAGCACTTTAAAAAATGTAAAATTCAATATTTTACCTCAGTTACGATCTTCGCGGAAAGTGTTCAACTTCCGTGAATTACGAAACCTTGCTTTTCCACTATATTCCACAATCTTTGTAACGGTGAAGACACGAAATTACTCAATTTCAAAGGAGGTAATAAGAATTCGTTTAAAGAACCGCTATAATGTACACAACTTAATACAAAAATGCCACGTGCATCTTTATTATTCTCGCGAATTTCGTTTGGCCGAATATGGAGTTTCAATTTTCATTTCTTGGGGCGAACTTTAATCCAGAGTGTAAAATTACAGCTGCCACCAGCTGATCCCGCTAAAGCAAAATTAAAAATCAAATTTTTGCTTTGCAGTGTCAAGTGGCAGAATATGTTATTCAAAGCGTACAATTGTAGCTTATTTCTCAACAAATAAAAAGAATTTAGATAATCGAAAGATTATTCTTTGTATGATTATACTATAAAGTGAATGTTAATGGAGAAAATTCTTATTCGAATCTTTTCGATAACTGTTTCCTTTGCGGTAAAACGGGCAAGTAGAAACGTCCGGTACGTGACCAGACACACGCCAATTGAATCGAAAGAACTTAAAATTGGGTTACTAATACCTAACAGCTACCACCAGTAAATAAAGTATTTTAATAGTGAACATAGTAGTTAAAATTCATAATTTCAAAACTTTGTTACCCATAAATGGATGTAGATATGTACTTCAAAATGTACATTTCAAAATTTTATATTTCTTTGTTCCGATATATTAGCTTCTAACACTCGTAATTTTATCTAACATATACAGTTTTTATACGATGCCTCGTTTTCGAGATAAACCCTCTTCGAGGATCTGACAAGTACGAACGCACTCAACTATGTGTCCATTCAAGTAATTTCTTATTAAATTGCCCGTATTTGTGCTCGCACATTTTATATTTCGAAATTCAAAGTATGCCATAAGACAAAGCGAGCGCTTGTATAAAATCTTCATGTATAAAGTCAAAAATTGTTGAAAATGTCACCCGTTCTGTCCCATACGTACGCATGCAACCGTCACGTGCATTTCTCCGTACTCTATAGATTATCTAACCATATCAATGAAATGACTGAGAACCTTCGTCCACATAAGCCATCAAGTAATACAGATACAAGTCATAATATTGACAAGGTTGATAAATCCAAACACGAGTAGAGGTAAACTCTGAAGTAAAATCCGCCGACTCATCTGTGCCTGGTAAATTTTCTAAATCATTTTTCTCAAAAACAAGCCCCCACGCGAAAGGATTTTATTATACATACCCGAGTTATTTTTTTTTTTTATCTAAAATCATCAATTTCCCGTTTGCGCCACCAATTACAAGACACCCTGTATATATGGCGGCATCGAGTCACGTCGATGAAGTTCTTTTTCGAAAGATTCCAACGGAGCATAAGAACGTGTACTGCACATGATGCAAAAAATATATCGCGGGGAAATAAAGTGCGGCCATTCGAGGGCACACTGAAACGCGGATGTGCGTATTTACACACACTTGAACGCACTTACGCTTCCCGTAATAATTAGTATCCGTTCCACGAATTAACCACCGGGACTGATGCCTTTCCCATCCCCTACCATCGCGCGAGCCATTCAATCTGGTGCAACGAAATTCTCGCGAGGCTCGTGAGATCCACGTCTCCGGCTACGCCGTCGGAAGGGAGCTCGAGATCCGTTGCGGGAAACGTAAACGTCGAATCACACACCACGTCATACAACCAGAAGAAAAATCAAAAATTTTTCAGCGAAATAGTTCAGAGATCTCGGAGATCAAGAAAGATACCGCGACATAGTATGGAGTATACGACTATGCTGCATTTAAACAAATTGCGTAGTTATAATTTCCTATATAGGTACTGTTGAAATGTTGCACATAATTCAAAATTTTGAAAACCTAATTGCTTAAAAAGCGAACAAAAATGACAAAAACAAGACTTAATTTATTTATACATAGTATATTATTTATCGTAAATAGGATAATAATAAGATGACAATTTAAATTAACTCAATTGCCTGCAGTCGGAGGCCTTAAATCTTTTGATGCTCTTCTACCCCAAGCATGTACCGCAATGACTAAAGAAAGTGCTTCAAGCTGGTAACAGAAAGAGGTGGACAACATCAGAGCAAATTCATGCTTATATAGTGATATTTCAAATTCGGCGTATTTTGTAACTTATATGTTTTTCTCTTTGTCCGTGTGGGGAATACTGTTAGCACTGTTAATTTAATAGCCCATCAAATCGAATTAGGGCGAACAGCGATACACAATAGTTATTAAAACAATATGTAATTTTTTATTTCTAAGGCCTCCGACTGCAGACAATTGAGTTAATTTAAATTGTCATCTTATTATTATCCTATTTATGACAAATAATATACTATGTATAAATAAATTAAGTCTTGTTTTTGTCCTTTTTGTTCGCTTTTTAAGCAGTCGGGTTTTTAAAATTAAATTTTTTTTTTATTTCTAACTTTTTTGAAAATGATATATCCTATAACATTCGGAAAGTCAAGACAATTCTAAAGACACCCCATGTGTCCAAATCGGTATATCCGTACAGGCTCTAGAGCGTAACATGGACATACAAACATAGCCTGATAAACACAATACCCTTCTTTGCGTGCCGCAGTCGGGTAAAAAGGAAAAGGGAGTAAGTTTTAAATTATCTAATAACTTGACATTTTTTTACAGAAGCAGAAGTAGTTCTATCTTAAGTTAAAATATGAAAAAATGGTACCTATGTAAAAAGCAGTGTGCCATATTGCAAGGAGAAGTTCAAGTACCCTTCGTTTTCTATGAGGAAAATTACCGAGCGTCGAAGATAACAGCGTGTCGTATCGAGGTCATTGTGTCTAACAAGTCTGTTTTTGTATACCGCCGATTTCCCTGGTACCAATAGTCTAGATACGTACAACCGCCATTTTTAATTACCAAGCGACCCCTGTTTTCTCACCTTTGGCAAAATGCGTTATTATCATAAACCAAATTTACCACCGAATTTTAATAACCGATCACGTTTATCACGTGCTCTGATTCGCCATTCCCGTTTCACACTTTTCGACTTCCATTACGAAAAGAATCGCGGACAATACACGCGTAGCTTCACGATTGTTGAAATCCTTCATTCTGTCAGGTTAGGCAGACCTTTAATTTCGACACGAGACAAGGATGTCATAAATTTGTCCCTCATACATAAAATTCCCCTCGCGTTTCCGAGGGACCCTCCCGCGCGCGAAAGGATGCACGTAAAAATGCTTCGAGATCCCCTACGAAGCCCATCCAGTGACATAAATTCGAGAACGAATAGAATTGATTACCGGCACCGGAGAGTGAGCAATCCACTCTTACAGGCAAACACAAACACGCTCTTTTCGCCAGGGATGTCATTCCCTGCGATATTAACGTTCTTAAATGACTGTACCTATAAAGACTGCTCTTCTGCCCTTATGGACGGGTGGACCGAGGGATGCTGAGCCCTCGCGTACTCTGCTATTCGTTCGTTCAGAATTCCATAACTTCGTCAGTTATGTAGCTTTCAACGTAATATTGTAGACACACGTTCTCAGAACTTCATACTTAAATAAAATGATTTGAAAACCCAGAAACTGATTTTAGTCAAAGTGTCCAACTATTAGCTTCTCGAATCCAATCCAGTGGGCAACTGTCGCTTCTCTTAGAATCAGGGAAATTATTTCATCTATACCGAACGTGCACAACCCCTTAAGGGTGTGGGGTGTGCCACTTTGAACGCATGGATATCATAGGTTTATTTAGTATTTTTTCGTTTAAATAGGTAATAAACTCAATAGAAAATGTGATTAATGACATTTTTTATACACCTCTTGAAGATTAAAAAAAACTTCAACAAAATAGCAATTATAGAGCCGCTACGCGGTGAGTCCTTTGCGATTGACCCGCCAATTAGCGTTGCGGGGATCTCGGAGACTATTCATTAAATTGACTTGAAATTTTGAGAGAATCTTTCTTTTATGGTAATCTAAAGATGTACATACAGATATTTCAAGATAAACATTTGTATGGAAATGGTGAGTGTTCGAAGAAAAATTGTGATTTTTGGCAGAAAATTTGATTACCAAAATGTCTGTAGCTAAAAATATTATCAAACAATCGTGAAAACCGTAAGGGACCCACCGCGTAGCGACTCTAGCACCGTCATATTATTGAAAAGAATAAACAAAAAAATGTCTAGCCTTCGAGGGATTTATAATAAATGTCATTAATCAGATTTACGATTAAGTTCATTATTTAAAAGAAAAAAATTGTTAAATGAACCTATAATTTTCATACGTCCAAGGTATCAACCCCTTTAACTTCTTTTACCTTATAGGGTCTTCCACACGATGAACCAACTCCTTTCATGCAGTTATCAGATTCATAGCTGTCACAGGTTACAACCGAACCATTCACGACATATCACCTCATTCGACAGGCTCGTCAGAGCCTCGAGTTTCGGGGTGCCGTTGCCGTGGGCCAGGTTTCGCCGAAGGAAGCCACCGTCCGAGGCCAATAACGGGAAAAGCAGATCGGTATCGCCTCTCACTCTCCGGCGACGGAGGTGTGCGTGAATGGTCGTGGATACACAGTGGAAGGTAAGTCTTTCCATCGGGGCAGAAAAATCCGGCATTCCAGCGCGGCTGCTCGCGAAACGCAGCCAGCGATCCGTGGACGAACGGCGTCAGCCGAGCGCCGTTACTTAACGACCGTCTCTTTCAGGGAAAGTTCAGGTCGACGTTTTGCCACGGAACGAACGAGAGAGTCTTCTCAGTGGCCGCGGCAAGATGAACGGTAGAAAGGGGCGAAAGGAGTCGTCTCGTGTCCCAGCAACTGCTTCGAAACCGCGATCCCGTCGCCTCCGCGCGCATCGCTTGGGACTTCTGGCCTGATTTCCTGTGCAAGTGGCACTCCATCAGAACACCGACTGTACGCGACTGTTCGATAACTGAACTTACAACTGGTGGTGAATTCTTGGCGGTCGAAGCAAGGCTAGGGAGCATTCTACATGTATCGTGATGGTGCGTAAAACAATATTCTTGAGAGATGTAGCTATTTCGTTTTTACCCTTTCGTCACACGCGCTGATGTAAAAAGTACAACAGTTGTGAATTTTCTTTTTCTGCCTGAGAGCGACCAATCGGTTTTGAACACTTTTCTAATCATCTAGCTTTGCCTTCTGCACTTTATGAAAAATCCCCGCCTCTTTCACCCCAGTTTTTCAGTCCGCATGTGCAGGCGTTGAGGAGAAAAAATCGTGATTTCATAGAAAGTACAACGCGCGTGTAAAAGCTCGTTGGCAAAATACATTCCAAAGTAAAAGTATTGTGTGAAATATGTCACCAGAGTAGTGGAAGTGAATATAACAATACTTATTTAAAATAGTAGTCGTTTACTCTGTTCCGCCTTTTTTCTTTTTTAAAGACAACTACATGGGGTTTTAATTTATAATATAAAATTATTTTTAAAGGAAAGTCGTATTCCGAACTTAAAAAAATTTAGAATACCAAATAAAATAAAGAACAATATCGCTGCAAGGCATAATACAAGGCGCTCCAAAGTACGTACTGCGGCGCGCCGAGAAAGCTAAGAATTTTATATCATAGGAAGACTAAAGTTTAGACTTTATAAACACTTATAAACACTCATGGGACGTGTTTGAATGAGGTTATACCATGGATTAAAATGGACCAAGGATTAATTGAATACGTAGAGTAAGATTTCCCGAAGATTAATTTTGAAAATGTGTGGTCCCACGTGTAGTTCACTGAAACTCAGTAACAGAGAGAATTCCTCCAAATGGTTTATATGGGAGGAAAGTAATGAATCGAACGACTACAGGCAAGTGAAACTCATCGTCGCATAGAATTAAACAACTCCTAATTTATCGTTTACTCGCTGTCCGCGCGGAATGCGGAATCAATTTCAACCGCGGCCAATAGTCTGGCGATGTAAACTCAAATTGCGCGGGGCACATTATTCGTAACGGTAGTGTAACAACAAAAAGAAAAGCTGCTAACGTATTGCAGAGGGAACAAGTTCACTTATATAATCATGGAATTTCTATCCTGATAGACAAATAATTCCGAAACGATTATAAACCTATAATTCTACATCGCATGAAACATCCAATCGGCAGTCATAAAGAAAATCGAGATTATACTGTCTCTTATACAAGAAAGACGTGCTTCATTTCGAGCAAAATGCAGGGAGAAGAAATGAAGAAACGGAAAGCCACAGATTATCAGTACGCCTCGATAAACCATTATCCTTCGCAATAGCCACGATCGTAACTACAGTAACCGAATAAAAATCACCCATGTAAGTATTCGCGTTGCGAGAGCAGGAGGGGGGGGGGGGGGCAAGAATGCAACGATTATTACTCAATTTTTCATCATTTGCGCGCGTGAACAGGTGTTACTCAACGACCCCTTCGGGGAAAGTGCGGGTTTGCCCTAGTCTAGGTGAAAGAAATTCTCGAACGGCTGTTACAACCGCAATACACAAGGCCGATGGATCGAACGGCTTCCGATTTCGAAACCGCGGTGCAAACAGCTAGCTGGTATCTGGAATACGCCAATTTCTAGCGTCCCGCTATTTGTGTCAATGAATTCTGCAAATTTTCACCCACCCCCGTGGCAGTCGCTTGGTGGACATTCGAACATTCTTGTGTAACGGAGAAGTGTTACGTCTGACCATCTATCGCGACCTCCAGACTACTCAGTGCGATTTCATTTATCGCGGGAGAAAAAATTCTGTAAAAACGGAACCCGATTAGTTTCATTGGACCAGACTGGCAGAAGATTAGCGAACGAGATATACGATACGTCATAAATTCTTGCGGCGTATGGATGTGTTTATAATGAAGAAATGAAAACATTGAGGGGGATGATGGAGAGGGGCTTAAAACCGCCGCGCGTGTAGCATAAGAAACGGGGTTAGATGAGCTTCGAACTTTGAGCAATAAATAGTACGAAAAATAGTGATGACTATAAATAATTCGCGTTACATTATTTTTCAATATTACTTCATGTGTTTTTTTGTAAGAGATCAGCTGTGATGATTTGTAATTTTCAGTTTAGACAGTAACCTGGTTGCACTTTGAAATTTTCAGAAATGCGAGGCATTTCTTCGAATAAATTAATTATTCATTATGTTAAGAATCTAGACGTTTCTATTTCCTAGTAAAGATCTTAAAGTTATAGAAAGCAACGGCGAATACTTTAATTGAAAAATTTGTTTCACTTCATTTTAAAATAATGAAGTAAATTAAAGTAAATTAATATAAAAGGAATTAAATTAAATTCATTTCATGGTACTACCTTACGCGACAACTCGAGTCATTTAATTTCAAATTAACTTTTTTAATCACCCTTGATGCTCATATAGTTGTCACTATATAGGTAGTAGAAGTGTGTTCAAATTTTCAAGAAGTGGTTTTTGGAAACTCCGAAGCTAATCGACTCGAGTAGTTTACCGTGTTTGGAGGGGAGGGGGGCTTGAATTCTCAGGCACTGGTATCTCTATTTGGGACAAGGAATGAAAAGTTAATGATAACGTGGACGATTACTTTGGTGTGTCCGAGAGAACGATCAACTTAGCAGCAAAGCACCGAGGCCACGATAAATGTTATCGTTTATCAAGGAACATAAGCGATGTTATGGGAACGTGGTACAGTTATTTTTAATTCACTCGCAACCTTCAACGCGGCAGTAGATATAAGCGTTTCTTGCTCCAACTGTAAGAAGACCTTACGTTTAACTGCAAAAATAAATGTATGTGATATGCTCTTTTTACTACTGAGCAGCCATAAAAATTATTATGGTAACTTGTGGTGAGCCGTTAAATCAAATGTCTTTGTACCGAACGTTAACTAGCATCGATTTACGATGTACTCTGTTATATGCTTCTGATGATAAAGCTTGAAATTATGAAGCAAAGTGTTGAAAATCATTCAAAGTTTGTCAAATTACTAATACTGATAATAGTGGAACAGCCAGAAATATTCCAGTATTTAAACTCCTACATTTCCTCTGCTCTTCCTTTAACATTTTGAAATCTCTAAAGGAACCAACCTATGTGACAAGACACTTTAGCTTATAACGAAAGATGCACTATTTTGAAATTTTCACACCATCTAGAATAGTCTGCCACATTAGAAAACAGAACACAGGAATGCCCACGTGCGTAAAACTATGTCCACGTAAATAAAACCAGCAGTAAACATAAAATTAATCTAAATTTCGTCAGTAAACCTACTTCCCTAACTTATATCTATCTCCCCCAGCGAAGCACCAACCGCTTTATCTTTTAACTTGGCCTATACCGCATCGGTGTCTACTGCGTGTCAAATACTGTGACGATCTGTACCGTATATCCTCGTCGTTTAGCATAAAGTCACAAATAATTAATCCAAGCATTGCGAGCAACAGAGTTTAAATTCGATTCAATTTCTGCATTCTCTCAGAATATGTAGCTTGGACAATTATTCGATGGGTCTTGAAACTCTCAGCGACTCGTTTACTTATCATTCGACGTCTGACAATTTAACAACATAAAATATTCACACGCACACATACGCGAATCCTTCCATGCACTCCTGCAGCTCCAATTTGTTTCTACCTGTGCCCATAAAGAGAGAAAAGATGAGACTCTCAAGACCCACTCAAGACTTCCAAGACCTATCAAGCCTTTCAAGGCCCATCGAGACTTTTAAAAAGTTTCGCGATCCGAGGAATATTCGAGGCGGCCCCGATGCCCGTCGGCGGTTTACGCGCGCGTCGATCATCCAGCCTCGTAATAAACGAAATCTCAATGGACGAGTTATCTTTGCCGAGTCGCGTGTTAACGGCTCCGGCGAGCTTAACGGCGGCCCGATAAACTTTATCGTTTATCAAGTAGCGCAATGTTATGAAACGCGGCGCGCTCGCCTCCGTTCGTGGGCATACGCAGCCTTGAGAACGGACGGCCAACGTCCTGCCCTCCCGTCTCTCCTTCGTTTTCGACAGATTCCACGGTGGAGCAAAGGACGAAGGCCACTGACCGATCAATGTAGAGATGAAGACACGTGCGGTCCCACTCACCCTGTCGCAGCGTAGCCACAGTATGATGGAGTTCGGGTGCCTCAGTGGGCCACCTAATCCTGAACCACCGGCTGTCCGTTGCGCTTTCAGTAGTTCCGAGTGCGTTACGCCGTGCTGCTCGAACACTTCCAGGGACCTGCAACCGTACGGAATACGAACGTTATCGAACGTTACCGAACTTCACCAAAATGTCTGCTCTCGACGGCAGGGACAAGGGCAGCCTCCTCTTTGGGCTTTGGAGACCCTCAACTATGCATAAGGTGACTTCGGTTGCATTTCAGTTCTGTATGTGAGCAGAGGGGCGTCGGTTAAGGACTCTAGGGGGTTTAGCGTGTATTACTTGAACATACTAAGTACTGGTACTGCTGATTACTTCCACTTGCAATTGGTATTTTCATAATTTTTGACATTTCGTGCCAACTCGAAAGCGGTAAAGGTAGTTGATAATTGGAGGGAATTCTGCATATTAATCTAACCACCGAAATGATAAATTAAGATAGGTATGGTGCGTCGTTGTGTAATTTTTAAATGAGAGATCCATGTTTCTTAAGTATTTGGATAAAACGAGAAATGTTCTTGTGCCAGGGGAATATATTTATTTTTGGACGATAATATTCACATGTGTCTGGTAATGGCGCCATTTATTATATTACCTGCGCGAAAGCGGCTATTAGGACGAATTCAACGAGATGTGATACGATCAGCGACGAAACTGAGGGGGCAGCGGGTGTTTCTGCCCCGGGCCAAATGAGAAATCTTAGTAGAGAAAATACATAATTTTGGAAAAGCTACGTCAATGGCTTTATTCAAATTTATATATTAAGTTTTTCCATTTGAAATAAAGGATATAGGGTAAACGATACAGTTATTGACCAGGGTACAGAAGTTGACCACTTCAAATTTCTGCCACCATAGTCTAATAAACCTGTACGTTTCCGCATCAATAATGCACTTTGATCAGAAAAGACAGTCCTACCTTTCGTTTCAACCAACAATCGATGATTTCAGTACAAGCGTTCCGCCTTGAAATCGTCGGAAAGCAAAACGTGTAATTTCAACTCTCAAAGAAGGTAACGGCTTAGCGGGCATCTTTAGAGCGGCGACTTCTTTAATGACTGTATAATCATTGTTCAATTTTGTTTGCCGTGAATGCCATTAAAAGTCGTCATACGCCCAGTTGTGTCGAACGTGATTATATTGTGTTTTGGAGAGTGTTCTATAACTGGTTCGATGAATGCATAGTAATACAGTTATTGACCACTCCTAATTTTCATGCTGAAAGATCGTGATGAAAATCGATTTAAATATTTGGTGGCACGGGGCAATGAGCCCTGCTTATATACGATTTCGGGTACGCACCTCCGATGACTTCTCACTTTTCATTGGTCCGGAGGTCGGTACTATAATTCGGAGATCAAAGGCGCTTGACGAAAGTAAAAAGAAAAGAAGAAAGCAAAGGAAAAAAGAAAGAAGCAAAGAGATGCAAAAGGGAAGAATACGAAGAAGAAGAAAAGAAAGAAGCCAAAAAAAAACGAATGAGAAGCCAATGAGACCAGAGCGAAGTGCACACAGGTACGTCGTAAAGAGTGTAGATGAAACTCAGCCTGCCCAAAGACAATATGTCTTTGATTTTAATATGTTGACAGATGGTTTTAATAATAAAAGTGACTTTAAAGTAAAAAATATGCCATTTTCTTTTATATTCGGCAAGTGGTCAACAACTGTACCTGGACCGATCAACAACTATGCCACGACCGGTCAATAACTACAATTTTGAGTTATGTTTCTTTATAATAGCATAATATCGAAACTACTGATTTCTCCAAATTTCTTTAGTGCTATAATCATCCTCGATATCTCTCCTTCCGTCTGGTATAACAAAACTTCATTTATAAAATTCGAGTTACTTATTCCATAGCGTTTACCTAAACTGAAGCTCTTAGGTAGTCAACTACTGTATCGTTTGCCCTACACATTTTATGGAAAAGTAATTCAAATTTATCTATTTAAAATTTATTTATTTGTTATCAAACATCAATTAAATTAGGATTCCTGCAATATGTTTGAAGCCAGTTAATAAACACGTTTATTATGTCTTTTTTATGTAAAGTGTGGACTCAACCTTCTAAGGTGAGCAATACAAAGGGGTAAAGTGTCGGGGGGGGGGGGGGGGGGCAAACAGTATCCTTGCTCCGGGGGCTTACAACCCAGTTTCATCCCTGGATACGATAATGTTTAAGAGCACAGTACAGGAAGATAGTCTGGCGGATCTGTTACACATTTGGAGCAGAGCGGAGCAATGATTAATGCCTCGGCTCTCCCAAGAAAATATGGTTACTTTCACAATTGCGAATTTATTGTAAACTGCGAGATGTGATTTAAATCACGGTCTTCCCAGCACCAACAACGTGAATATCCTGTACGTAACACAAACAACTAAACGGTTTATGTTGCAATATGAAGCATCGGTGCATATGATCCAATATGAATATTAACTGACATATTGCAGGAAAATTCATATGTATTTCATTCACGAACATATCGCTATCCCTCTGGACCTGATTTCAATAATCGAACGTCACAATCCATCTGTAATACTTATAAGTATCGACTACATTGTTTTCTGAGCTAATACCACTTTGATCATTACTACAATTATATTTGAGAACCTTGCAGCAAGAGGGGTGCAGCTCCATTTTCGACAGTTTTTTAGTTATGGCGTGTAATATGCGTACAAAAAATCCTACTTGTTTGCTGCACGTTTGATGCAAATCCGATAACAAGTAAGCGATTTATTGCAAATAAATAAAAATAGAAATATTAATATTAATATTTATATTATAGAATATTGTTTAAAACTTATCAATTCAATAACTACTTAGTGTGCGAAAATATATATTTTTCAATTAGTATTCTCTTTTCACTGTTAAATCAAACAAAAATTTTATGAACAGTTTTTCCTAATTTACTCGAAGTTGGTAAAGATGGAGCTGCACACCTTTTGCTGTAAGGTCCTCGTTTAAAGTTGAGAACTTTAATTATTACTGGTTGCAAACAGCCAGCAAAATAAAGGAAATAATTCTATGGTGAATAGGAATGTTCATTTTCACTTGTAAACATCACGATGCACTGTTATCAATAGAAGCAAAATAGTTTCAATGGAGAAAATTACAAGAAATTTGTAGAAAATCCGTATGAAAGAATCAAACACTAACGGTGTGTCATATTAAAAGACGCGAGCACTGCCCTAGTACAGGAAAGAAACATTCCTATTAACGGAAACAGCTCTGGAACACATACACCACTGCATCCTGCAATTATTTATTTAGCAGTACTGCTATTACTTTTACGTTAGCGGTACACGCAAAACGTATCACAGCATAATGTTACAACAAGTCGCACTTAACGCAGATGCATACTTATCACAGCGTAACGCAACACGATGCACAATACTGGCCCTAATAGCAGGTATATCGTGCAACAGCACTATATACAGAGCAGCGGTTACGCTGGAAATAAGGGACATCAGGCCCCGTAGTTCCGGAGATCGATTCAGACTTTCCTAATTAAAACCGACGAGTACAGTAAACCTTTATCTACTTTGATATTATAATATCTGGAACCGGACGAACATGGGTCAAATACTTTTTGATTGCCTATCTACAAAGTTGCGTTAAATCGCTCCGTAACACTGCATATCGTCCTTGGGCCCTTTCCAGAGCATATCGACCACACGTTGCCCTCCATATCGGGGATTTTGATGAAATTTAAATATGACACAGTTGACGTGAAAATAAGGGGAGTTTAAGTCATCATTTTACTGCTTTCGCACTGGTTCGATGAATACAGACTAGAATTTTGCAATTTCTGCCTACTTTCGTGGAAACAAGTTCGATAAATCAATCCTTATCTGCGAGACTGTGAAATCACACAAAATTCCTTCTTCTTTTATTTTAGTGGAGAAGGATTGGACTTCTTGAATAAATTTAGCTGCTAAAAATCGCGGACTGCTCTTTCTTTTTGTTTTTAAACCAAATTCTAAATCGGCAAAGTGATGGCTTAAATTCCTCCCAATATTACGTGGAGTATGCTATATTTCAATTTCATCGAAACCCTAATCATCGAATGCATAGAGTGATCGATTTGGCTTAGAATAGCTGAATAACATCCAAAATCTTTACAATCATTAATTTCCTAACACCTAAACGTGCTTCCCTTAATTTTTCACGTCGAGCTACCTCATCAAAAATTTCTGCCTGAACCAAAAAGCTTCGTGTCTCACTGCAAATACCTATGCATACCGATATCCGTTAACCGAAATGACTACCATACGTGCATCTATCGTTATGTACTCCACCGACACGGGTTTCTTCGGAGCACAACGAAGAGGCCACTCGATCGAATTGTCCGTTATCGTTAAATAACAATTTAGGTTCACTGTTATGCTCGATGATACGCCTTGAAACTTTCTCTTGGCCACGGAAAGCACAGCACGCTGAAGGCGTCGATAAATGTCGGGGTCAACCGAGCCGATTGGCTCGATACAAATTCGACAAGCTCGATTTCAGTAAGCCGTACGTTCACCCTCGCAACCTGTGGCCAGGCCGTGCTGCGACTCTGTGCACCGTGTTATCCAAGCCGCCCATTTCTGTCGCGTTTCCATGATGAACGGCCGATGAAACCCGATCGGTCGCAGGAATCGGCTTCTCCCCGGCGGAGAGAAACGGAGACAGGATCGGAATTTTTTGAAAGTGTCCTCTCCCGCGTCCGTGGGTCTTCGCCGCGTGTGATTTCTAACGCTGATGGAAGCGAGACGTTCCCTGGCCGATGTCGAAAATAATATCGTGACATTGGGGCGCGTGGGCTGTGCCGCCAAGAGATATCCCTGTTTCGCGGTGCACGTCGCCACCGCGTGACATTTTCTCCACCGATACGCGGGCCTTCGCTAATGAATGGCCTGGGGAACAATTGTTTACCATTCGACTGATCTCTATAGAGAGTTGGGAAAGTCGACTAGGTTCGTGGTGAGAATAATTTCATAGTGGGTGTCTGCGGTGGTGACTGAACTACGATAGCTACTAGTTTAGTGTTAAGGACTGCTAAGTACGTGGTATTCACATCTGCATTGGAAAAGAAAATTGGCGTTTAAAGATTTGAGAATTTAAGATGCTTTATGAAATAGTAGTGTATTACCATTTTAGCAGTGGTATTGCCATTATATCTGTCAGTTAAAGAAGATGGAATGAGCTGGGGTTAAATTGATTATGCTAAAATTAAATAAACGTCAAGCGCATTACAGACAAACAGCTACTTGCGGGTCGATATTGGTATAATTTTAGAATTACTGCGATTTCAGTTGTAACGCGACCTCAGCTTTTGTCGAGTTCGATAATAATTGAGTGAGATTCAAGATTAATCTTCGAGGCTGTTCACCCGTTTTGTAAATGGTGATTCAACGTTGCGGTGTGAAACGTTCGAGGAACACGAACGCTGCCCGTGGCGATTATTTTCGGAATTAACACAGCGCCTCGGCACGGTCGTAATCGAAGTTTTTAACGTCTAAACATCCGGTACGGTAACCCGATAATTAATCCAGTGGTATCATCAAACAGCGACGATTACTGGGTCAAAGACAGCCGCTTGCAATGATTACTGTATCGCGCGAGCCAAAATAAATCTGGAGAACGAAACCCTTATCCTAATCTATATTAATATCGATAAATCCTCTTTGGCTCAGCAGGGTAAATTCTTGGAGATATGTCAATCAATCAAGTGATTCAATCGACCACAGGAGCCCCCATTTCGCGTGAGAAAAGAATAGAGATTACCCAAGTCTACTTATAGAGGTACGAACT
The DNA here is from genome assembly GCA_947577245.1 of Andrena bucephala. Taxonomy (NCBI): domain Eukaryota; kingdom Metazoa; phylum Arthropoda; class Insecta; order Hymenoptera; family Andrenidae; genus Andrena; species Andrena bucephala. The sequence goes on along the minus strand of OX387715.1, from coordinate 91,190,882 downwards.
TCTTTCTAGATTATTAAATGGAGTACGATATTCTATTGTTTTTGATAAAATAAGGATTCATTCGTTTTATGTAAAACTAGCTGTACCCGGTCACGCGTTGCTGTGGCTCAGTCTGGTTAAATGGAAAATAAAGAAAAGGGAAAGCGCACGTTTCTAATATGTTTAATTTCACAATGTGTGACATCTATATAATAGTAGGTATATAAAAACACGCGCGTATTCGAATGCAACGTTGTGTCAAAATTTCAAAGCAATCGGTGAAGAACTTTCGGAGATTTAAGATTTTGAACAAACGAACATTTACATTTTTATTTATATAGATATAGATAGATGAAGGAAAAGTTATTAGAAGCAAGCGTCACCAATCTCAACCAACCTTTTCCTGAAAAATCTAGAACCATAATAATGTGAGATGTGTCACAGCGTTTACGTCAAGGTGCATTATTTGCAAAGATACTTAACCTCGAAGTTTCCGCAAATGAAGGTGTGCCCTGATTACTCCCAGATAGATCGTATCTTATTCCGAAAGTAAGTTCCGTGATATTGAACCTCGAGCTTGACATATTGTTCTCTTATCGTCGCATGTTTCAATATTTCCACAACCATTATCGGCGATTATCATTTTCGCAGCGATTCCCTAAAAACTACAAATTAACAGAAGTTGAGAAACAAACTTTCCAACAATTTCACACATTACCCCAAAGGTTCCCCGAACCCAAGAATGCAAAGCCAAAAAGGAGCATGTCGAAATTCTCCAAGCTGATCCTTCGAATGTAAATCCTCTACCATTCCCACGCCACCAAAAATCACAAACTCGTTAGAAGGAAATTCCTTTCAACTGCCGTGGAAGTTCCTCGACCAGAAAGAATTCGCGCGATCGCAGATAATCGAACAGTCCGGCTCGCTTTCCGTCTGAGACTTTCACCAATTTTTTGCCAGAGAAGTTCCCGATGCTTTCCCAATGGCTCGTTACAAAATGCCAATTGTTCCCGGCGCAGAGCGTCCCTCGTCAACAAAAACGACTGGTCGGAAAATTTAGGAGCCACCCCCCCAGACTCCTGTCCGCGTTCACCCTAACAGCAGTCGCAGCTGAGAACCAGTCGCTCCTCATCGAGAGCTTCTCAACGAGCCCGTATTCCGGATGTGCGCGGGCAAAGCACGGCCGTCTCGTCTCACTGATTCATCGTCCAAATTACATCAAGCCGATCCGTAGCCCAATCAACTGGACAGAGTTCAACGGCGAAACGTCCGGGCGCTGTCAGAACAGAGAGATCTGAAAACCGTAGCCTACGGCTCATTAAACCGCGCTCTTGTGAAACCAGAGAGCAGATACCGGTCGATATCTCGCGACACTGTGACGTTATCGTCCGTTTTGACCCCTCGCATCTCGATACCGCTGCTCCCTTCATCGCTTTATCAGCTTTCTCTCTGTCCAACGCACGCATCGTCCTACGCCGTTCGTCCTCCCCTGCCTCTTTCTTTCTCTCCTCCCCCTCTTCCGGGGGGCACAAGTCGTGGCGGCGAAGGTTGCACAATCGCGGGACGGCCGTGTGATCGGCGGGGAATTGGAAAAGGTGGGAACCGAGCGGAAAAGTGGACTTTCTCCTGGGACAAGTTAATCCACCGGCGCAACGGCCACGGACGATTATGTCACTCCCACGACTCGCGAATTAACCGGAGGATAAATTGATAGACCTGCCCGAATTCCAACCCAGCTACGCGCCGCTCGTTTTGTTCCGAGAAAGCTACTGCCGACTGATCCCGCGGCGTGGTAGAATGCGAGGATTCGCGTGTGCGGAGTCGCTGGAAAGGGGTGGTTCAAGAAGGTGTTGTATTTTTATCTACCGCAGTTGTAGAAATATTTAAAAAATAATACGATTATTGTAAATATGAATTTCGAGCGTATTAGATAATACCAACATTGGCAGACTATCTTGTTACATCGACAATAAATCGTAACATAATTTCTAGTTTTGCCTGAAAAAATCCATTTTCTAAAAGTGGGATTCCACTGAGGCAACGCAAGGCAACATGTCGCATGCGATGAGTGCGATAGTGATTGCATGTGTTGCATGCGAAAAAAAGATGCGGCGATGTTACCGATTGCCAAAAAGTTGCCTCAATGGAATCCCACCTTAAGGGGGTAGACACGTCACGTGGTCTGGCCGATTCGGCAGGTCGGTATTACAGCAGGTTTTTTCTGCACTGAAATGGTATTACCCATATATACGCGGCTGCCTGTGCACGCGAGAATGAGCTGTTTGCTATTTCCATATGTTATTTTGAATGTGGAAAGAAATTCTCAGCTGTTGCGTTGTACTTTTTAAACAGAAAGTCTGCTGGTACTGCAAACGTAGAAAATTCATTGTACATTTACTTGAAATGTGCTTATGCTACAATATTCTACGTTGGCAGTAAGGAATTATAAGTGAAAAGGAAAAATAGATGAGAGCATGTCCCCAGAAAATGAAGTTTGTTAGGATAGACATTTTTTAATTAGCAAAACACTGAAACAGAACATGAAATACACATCTTATGCAGAAAGCAGTTATGAACAAACATATATAAAATTGTGTTTGATGTTGAATCCAACGCGTGATTATTATGTGGTCCCTCCTCGAAGTGACAGAAAATATAACCTATGTATATGCTATAAAGACAATAAATATTTAGCGGCTATTTCGTTGTATTACGCTACATTTGTGAACTTTTCATCATCCTTCCGAAACATTATTTTTACGCCGGAACAGTATCTTTAGGAAATCGGGTATAGCATATAGGTTATATTCTCTGTCACTTGGAGGACCGGATTTTCTGTCCTCGAAGTGACAGAAAATATAACCTATATGCTAGACCCGATTTCCTAAAGATACTGTTGCGACGTAATAATAATGTTTCGGAAGGATGATAAAAAGTTCACAAATGTAGCGCAAAAGAACGAAATAGCCGCTCAACATTTATTGTCATATAGCGTATACATAGGTTATATTTTCTGTCACTTCGAGGAGGGGACCATAGACATACAGTTACTCACAAAATTGAGCGTACACTTATGTTGGTAGTGAAAATTGGCGGGAGAATGAATAAAAACGTACATATTTGAGTGTGAAAACGCAATATATATTTATTCGTATTGTTTAGCGAACGATTGATGGATTTTGTTTTTAAAAAACATCAAGTATTTGTGTATATTTAATTGAAAACGTAAAAATACAGGTATTTTACTGACACAAAATTGAGCGTACACATAACTAATTTTACAAATTACGCGGTCTGCATAGGTTGAAGGATGGTATTATTGAAAGGGAAAGTCCCGTGAAATGGTTCTCGATATGGTTGCTAAGAAACTAAAAACAAATGACTACTTGTTATCTGTTTATTGAGTATTAGCGAAATGGCTAGCAGGAGGAAAGAAACAGACATTTCTACTCGTCAATTAATTATAAAATTATATTGCCAAGGGAAATCTTTGCGCGAAGTGGGTAAAATTGTGAGTAAAACCCATTCCACAATTCAGAAAATTGTAAATCATTATAAGTACGAAGGAACAGTTCGTAATAAACCTGGACGAGGAAGAAAGAAGATATTATCGGACATCGATAATAGATTTATTTGCAGACAAATTAAAATAAATCCAGGAATTAATATGAAAAATTTAACAACGGAGGTTTCAACACGTATTAAAAAAAATATATCGGTAGAAACAGTCCGAAGAACTTTACGTAAAGAAGGGCATCACGGTAGAGTGGCCAGAAAGAAACCTTACATCTCTAAAGTCAATAGAGAAAAACGTTTACAGTTCGCTAAAACCTATATAAATTGTGATGACAGTTTTTGGAAAGGTGTCATATTTTCCGATGAAACCAAAATAAATTTATTTGGGCGTGATGGGAGAAAGCAAATTGTGTGGAGGAAGCCCAATACAGAACATCATGTTCGCAACACATGTCCAACAGTAAAACACGGAGGAGGCTCGGTTATGGTATGGGGGTGTATAGGCACCAATGGTACCGGAAATGTAGAATTCATTGAAGGTATAATGGACAAAATGAAATATTTAAATATTTTTTAAAAAAATTTAAAACAATCGGCACAAAAGTTGCAAATGCCGCGTGTATACCACTTTCAGCAGGACAACGATCCGAAGCACGCATCGTATTTGGTGCAAGAGTGGTTATTATATAATGTGCCAAAATTATTAAAAACCCCTCCCCAGTCACCCGATCTTAACCCGATCGAACATGTCTGTGGAGAACTGAAATCGAAATTGTTAAATCACAATTGTACAAATAAAGAAGAGTTAAAACTAAAATTACGCGAAGAATGGGACAATATTTCGCCTTCCTACATTCAAAAACTCATCGAATCCATGCCACGGCGGTTGCAGGCTGTTATTGAAGCGAAAGGTTATGCAACAAAATATTAATATCTATTTATTCATATATTATAATCCCTAAATATCAATATGTACGCTCAATTTTGTGTCAGTAAAATACCTATATTTTTATGTTTTCAATTAAATATACACAAATACTTAATGTTTTTTTTTTAAAAATGTACTAATCGTTCGCTAAACGATATAAATAAATATATATTGCGTTTCTTACACTCAAATATGTTCGTTTTTATTCATTCTCCCGCCAATTTTCACTACCAACATAAGTGTACGCTCAATTTTGTGAGTAACTGTATATAGACGGCGGAGCGTAAGCTGAGGGGGGTGGCAAGGTTCGCGGTAAGGGGAGCGATACGAGTAAATCGGATAACGCTGTGGTTATGCATGCCGAATGCATCCGAAGCTATCCGACGTGCCTGTATCTGAACCTATGCCTTTACCCCTCCAAGCCTTCCTTCCCCACGCCGATAGTCCCATCTTCTGATCCGTCTATATATGTCTATGGAGGAGGCCACGTAATAATCACGCGCATCCAGCCTGCGCATTTTTTTTATGAAAAAATTATTTAAATCGGACTATTTTTAACGAAACGGGCTTCAATTCTACAAACAAATTTTTCACGTAATTTCCTTAATTATGGTTTGAGTTATATCATTTTTGGGGCCAATTTGATTGAGAAAGTATAAGGAATCGATTGACGCCACGATCGCAAAGATCTGATTAGAAATTGCAAAACTTCAGATTCATCAGTGCTTAGTGCGCAACATTGTATGGCCCCGCTGGTTTCAAGCGTCGAAGCCGACGAAACTCAGCGAGACACATGTGTAAAATAACATAGTTGCAGTTTTATAATTGAAGATGTAGTGAACGTTACAGGACTGTCTTTATATATGGCTCTCACAAACAAAATCGCCTGACTTGTTAGACATGAAACCGGGGATACAAATGGTTGCGCATATCGCCGAAAGCATCAGAAAGAATATGTACAGTCTTCCAATGTTTTGCTTTCTCGTTGCGAGCGTGGACCTTCGGGTCCTAGTAGACCGCCCGTTGACAGCCGAGAACAATAAAACCGACGAGCTAGATAAAATACCCAGTACAGAAAAATAAAATGTTCGTGTTTTTGATAAGTATTGATGAAAGTATTACCGATGAATTTTTTAGGATTTCCCGATGAAAATTATATCAAACATGGAGCAATTCGATCAATTTTTATTGAACGTAGAGTGTGTTCTAATCATGTATTCATAAGAAAAAATAGACTGAATTGCTTCGTGTCTTGACTCACCAACAATCCATGAATGGTAACACTCTCATCAAGGTGTAATGAGAAATTTTGAACATTTCGTATTCAGTACTGGATGACTCAAGTCGCCGTCGACCGAGGGTGTACCGCTGGTGCGCTATTTCACTCGCACTCGGTTCACATCGTTCGGTCTCCTTGTCAAGCGGTTCGAGTGAGGGCCCTGATAGGGGTGAATTTATTTGGGAAACAAAAGTCGCGTCATTCATGACACCTACTCGCGAACAGATATACATATGTACGAGAAGAAACAATGCAATTGCCCGATGACTTGAAGCAACATTTCAATAGGTAAATGCATGAAACTCTGGGATCAGGAATTCCGAACCCAGTGGGGCATATGTAAGAACTGGCGAAATTCAACAATAGTTCGTCGTCTAAATTTTACAATTAAAGTATTTATTTGACGTGAATATAAAGTTTGTTAGCAAAGTCTTTCTCGATTTGAGTTCTGTAGAAGGCTGATTCTCCTTCGCCATGGAAAGTCCCCTCTTGTCCTCGCTGGCAATCATGCGACTCGCTGAGTTTCGTGGGCTTCGGCGCTCGAAACCAGCGGGGCCATACAATATTGCGCGCTAAGCACTGACAAATCTGCAGTTCTGCATTTCTAATCAGATCTTTGCGAAAGTGACGTCAGTCGATTCCTCATGTTTTCTCGATCAAATTGGCCCCAAAAATGATATAATTCGGACCAAAATTAAGGAAATTACGTGAAAATTTTGTTTGTAGAAGTGAAAGCCCGTTTTGTTAAAAATAGTCCGATTTAAATTATTTTCTGCCAATATAACCGGGAGAATGCCAAGAATCCAATGGTGTCACTTTCATATTGATACGATGAAAAATAAACAAATTCTGTTTCTTTATAATCGATGACACATCGCCGAGCACGGCGATCTCGCGAGTCGCGCGGCTCGGGACACAAAGGTTCTCGTCGGTTATTCGAACTTCTAAGATCGTATTCAGATTTATTGGCCGGTGAGTTTCGTAACTAGGGATGTGCGGTTACCCGATTTTTCGGGCTCGGGACGGGCCGGCAACTTTCGGGCGGGATCGGGCGGGGTCCCGATACTTTCGTATTGCTCGAGATCCCGACAGTTTCGGGACCCCAAGACTCGATTCGGGCTACAAGCATAGCCGCTATGAGCGGACAATTTGATTTCAGGTCGGCTCGGCAAAACTCGGACGCGATCGGACGATATCGTTACCAGTAATAGATTAAAATTATTACCTGAGAACATAGAAAAATTATGTTTCTTACACGTTAATTTGAAATAATAAAATATTCGCCTCCTATATATTGTTGTTATTATGAAACATCCAGGAAATATTCCTTTTTGTATGCTTATAGTTCGTACGTTTTCTATTTTAAATCTGAACCTATCCGGAAAAAGATAATACCCTATATATTCCCTTTACATAAAGTACTAAGTATGAAGTATATTTTATTCAGATTTTAAAATATTGTCGATATAAAAATAGTCTTCTTCCCAAGTTCTGAACATGGTATTTATTTAAGTACGTATATGGACGTATTCAGTATTCACAGACTATTTGGTAGCAATGAAAATACATATATATGTAAATAAATAATAAGATACAAATTATGATTCAACAGGAGACAGAAAGGTAAAAACTTATCACTCTGGTATCGATATAAATGATATACATAATTCTTTCCGTCTCGGTCCGCTCGTAATAGCTGGCTTTCGAGCCGATCGCGTCCGAGTTTTGCCAAGCCGACCTGAAATCAAAGTGCCCGCTCATGGCGGTCATGCTTGTAGCCCGAATCGAGTCTCGGGATCCCGAAACCGTCGGGATCTCGAGCAATACGAAAGTATCGGGACCCCGCCCGATCCCGCCCGAAATTTTCCGACCCGTCCCGAGGGCCGAGAATCCGAGCCGCGGGACGATCCGCACACTCCTATTCGTAACGCGTATTCTCTCGTCATCGCAGAACACGAGTGAGCCAGAAGTGGTGGAGATAGCGCCAAGCTTCTGTCATGTATAGGCCAAACCGAGCTGCAGCGTAGAAATACACGCATCAGAATAGGTGTGCCTTAGGCCTTAGCTCCGAAAAAATTCAGAAGCTTTATTGGTCAGAACATTGATTCTTTCTCGATAGCTTCATCTCGTATTGGTCTACGCATAACTTCGTGACGCACACAACTACATATGTACTACGCTGACAATAAGAATAAATAACAGCCACACGGCTACGTTCAGACGGGGCCGAGCAGCATTCCCGTTAGCCCACCATACCCTTCGGTGGCTAGGGAACTCCAACTGACAAATCCACGATCGTCAGATGGTGATGGCTGATTTCTCCTCGATCGCTGTTCGCGAAAACGAATCGACCGGCCAATATATTTGAATACAACCTTAGGATAAAGATATAATGAAAGATGAAAAATTATTCGAAGCCAAAGATGAAAGGCCTTCGAATAAACAAAGGAAACTAATAAATACCCGAAGCTAAATAGAATTTTAGATTTAGGGTACACACACCCTCCCCCCAAACCTCGTGTCGATCGGCCACTGGGGTCATTCGGAAGTATATTATTTTAATTAAATAATGCCCATCTCTGCATAGGAGCGTAAAGAATTACAAAAAAAATCAAGGAGTCAACTGTTGACCGGTTTGGAGACTTTTCCTTGTTATATGTTATATACAATAGTCGGAAGAATAATAATAAAAGCAATAATTGCAAATAATTGCTGTAACTTCCACATTCTGAAAATATGATATCAGTAAATCACTACTTCCAGTGTTATTAAAAAATTCCAATCTCTTTTTTTATTTGAAATAATGTGGCCATATAATTATAACATATATTCGGCAGCGGTGATGTATGTTACAGTAAAAACGTGAATTTAGTAAATGTAGACAATTCCCAGCAGTTCCTAGTCAATATATGCCTAAAATGCATATAACCTAACCTAAAGTCGTCCGAAAATGCATGCATTGACTGCATCACGCTTTTACTGTGGCTTGTGTATCCAGCTAACGCTTCAGTTTTGCTATGATTCCACGTTGGCAGTCCTCCCGAGTAGGCGCCATCTCGTGTCCACTAGCTCAACTAAATTTGTCACGTGACTTGCTCTATATTATCGCCAATATGGCGGAACTCGTATTTGGGAATGCAATATCACGGGGATACGTTTTTCGTCCTTATATGAACAGATTTTAGGCTGAGTGAGGTCTCATTCGAAAGAGGAAGGTTCAGTGCAGGGCGCTCTGGTCATCGTTTGAGTCACAAAACTCTTTTAGTGACCTAAAAATACTTGGATTCATGCGGGTGTATTTTGTCGACTTTTGCTCTACTTTGAACACTCGTATTATTAGATATCAACACAATTTCGTCGAACCATGACCAGAGCGCCCTGCACTGAACCTTCCTCTTTCGAATGAGACCTCGCGCAGCCCAAAATTCGCTCATATAAGGACGAAAAACGTATCCCCCCAAACCCATGTTTCGGGCACATTATGTGGGTATTACAGCGCGCTGCATTACCCGTGTCTACCCCCTTAATGATATTAAGTTTGAAGTTGCATATCTCTTAGAGAATTGCAGCTTACAAATTGCTTTTAATGGGAAACATTACATATTTCAAGAATAAAGTACAATTCACAGATTCTTAAAATAAGAAAAAAATTTTACTTTTGGCCATGATTTCGAGCAAAATCAACACTGTGCGACGTAGGTCCATAAATCAGTCCTTTCAGAATAAATAGTAAGTTTGTAATTCAATCATGTATGACACCTATCCACGGCTGTTTATGGTCCCGTTTGTGAAAATTAAGGATTACGACAGATTACACTGTGTTTCGTTATTTAATTATTTTAATCACCTGCGACTGCCTTTACAAGTACCATTCTAGGTTTCTTTAACGACAGCTTCTCATCGATTAGCGACAATGTTGATACGCTTTGCTTCAAAGCTTCAAAATTGTTGCTTCTTAAATTCTTCACATTCTCACCTCCTAAGGTGGACGACTCCGTAGAATCAGGGTTCTTAAAAATTACTTGAATGATGGAAAGTGATCGTTGATGATGAGAAGAATTATATCGCATGATAATGTATCAAGTTTTTCTATAACGACTAAGATCGTTTTTGTCTAAAGGCGACCTAGGCTGTCTCATAGATCTGATACTTTGTGTCAGAGTCCCGACGCCGTGCCTCACGTGCTTCATGCAAATGAAACGTGGCTTTAATGTAAATTTAATGGACACTCGGCCGATCGTTCTTGACGGAACAAATGTAACGTTTATGGAAATCGTGTAAAGCCGATGGTCTCACCGTTCGGCCCACTGTATTTTTTATCTCGACGATTTACACAAACGTTCTGCGCAGGGAAAGCTGGGCGAGATGACAATTCTCGATCGTCTGTCTCACGTGCTCATGGTCGAGTCGCGGATGAATTTGTGGCCGAAAATGTGGAGTGAAGGGCGAAGTCACTGGGACGTTCTTTAAACAGTGGCGTCTCACACTTTTCTACAAATTCTTGCTTCAGAACGATAGTTCGTTTCGTAACCGATCCTCGGCAGGCTTGTATCTTACAGATTTACATATTGCATAATTAGTAATTACAACACAATTTTATGCAATCTTCATCATTAGATCATATTTATATGCACATATTGATTACATTCCGCGACTCGATTTTGCAAAAGTGGAGCACCTAACAGTCAATATAGGACATAGGACTCATCCCAGCGATTGCAAGCGTCTCGCCAAAAGTAGGCCACGCGGTGATCCGAATGGCACAGGAAATTCTTTAAGGAAATTCGTTGCAGGGTTTCCCCGGTAAGCCCGAGCAATCAAAACATGACCGCGACATCGGTATAAATCAGTGTAAGTCCACCGTTTCAGTGTTCGGATCTCAGGTCAGCGTTAAATGCCGCGAGCGTGTACAAGAGCGAACGAAGCCTTTATGCGTCGACGTGAAAGAACGGGGAAAAAAGACGGAAGCCAAGATAACGTCAGTGTAAATTCATCGACAGACAAGCTCGGACCCGTTGAGTTCGCCCTGGTGATTCGTTATGTCGGACTTTCCCCTACGTTAGATTTCTCGCCGCGGCGAGAAGCATAATGCAGTTAGCGCAAAATATGCAAGGAGAACGTGTGCCACAGATAATGCGAGATTAGAATTTTATGACCCGCTCTGTGCACGGCAAAAGGCCACTTTCCACTCGCATTTTCGTAGCAGGCGAACACCCGTGCGGCCATAAATCCTTTTCGCCACACGCTCGCTAGGCTCGCGCACCGCCATAGGATATTAATAATCCAATGAGAATAAGCCGTATAAATTACCGACGCAATTAGTAATCAAATCTGGTTACACGACAGAATCGGGGCCGCGGTTAATCCATTTAGGGGCCGACCATTTACAAATATTTATTGTCCGCCGTGATGTGAAACTTCGGTTAGGCTAGCACGAGCACACCTTGAACTGGTTGCTGGGCCAAAACGAGCCTCTGCGGAGCCACCGCGCGGATTCGTAGAAAAATTCAGAATCCAAGGTAAGTCCTGCAGTTCCAGTCGGGAATCAACGCGTCACTAATTTTCCTCTAACCGATTGATTGCGAGCGATACTGTGGCGTGGCTGGTGGGATTTCTGACGAGAAGTGACTGAAGAAAAGTCAATAGAAACTTGGAACGATAAAAAATCAGCTCTTGTGCAGTCTTCGATATACGACAAAAATTGGATTCTGTGTATCTTAATATTTTGTAATTCTTGGGAAGATGGCTTCAAGAGTGAGCAATTCCAAGCTGCTCTGATTAAACAAATCCTTTCGTGGGCTTCTGAAGTGATAAACTTATACCTCCAATTCTATGCAAGGGTGCAAGTATTTTGAGATATAATTACTGTCCCCAAGAGTCCAAACTCAACTACAGGGGCGGCCGAGTCGCAGCTTCTGATTACAAACCTTGGAAGACGAAGGGCATCCAACCCTTACACACCCCCACGGAGCAGACAGAGCATCTACCTTAGTCTAGCTCCGATTCCCGCGATCCAGTCTCCCCATCCCTCTATATAGGCCTAACGTGCTCACAGAACGCCCAAGTCGAGGCTCTTTCACGGTTTCCACAGTGGTAAAACTAGCTCAGGTACCCCGGGATCGTCAGTTCCCGTCTGGGAGACATGCTTCCAGGGAATAATCCCGTGCAAACAAGCCCCAAGCCCAGGGGTGCGCACAAAAATCTTCACTTCCTAGTAACACATCCTATTCCCCTCATGAAGCAAACAACACCTAGCCAAGGAAATCATGAAAACTGAAGATGCAAGCCCAGTTGCCAGCGATTAGGGAAAAGTGAAACACCCGTCTGAAATTCCGCAGCTTCCAGCGCGCCGCTGACTCAATCACACGGTCAGACGAGCTCGAGGAGGTATTTATACTCGCGCGCGCCTCGCGCCGCGGCTATCCAGCGGTCCGAGCTATCTTTTATCAAAAGCCCCGGACTGGTAGAAAAGAAGAGGTCCGGAGGAGCCAGCGGCCCCGGAGACCGTGTCTCCACGTGGCAATGACAGGGGTACCTGGCTTGGCCAAGGTTGTGCCAAGACAGAGCGGCGGGCCGCGGGTAAAATCTATCCGCTCCTCGAAGAAATCCTGGCCGGCTGCCAGTGAGAGGGCCAGACGTTAGTCATCCCCGCGGGAGGCTCGAACGAGGAAGAAAGGGAGCCGCGACCGGCTAATAAAAGACAAGGGAAACGTAATTCCACCCGCGCTCCAATAATAGCGCCGCCGTTCAACGACGCTTCCGCCGTTGGCGCTCTTGTCTTTCGGCCCAAGTATTTTCATCGGCGATGATTTACGTGGATACGCGTGACCATTGCGAAGCTGTTGCAGCCGGTGCGTTCGGACAGTAACAAGCCCGCTATCCGTGAACAGAGAGCGCGAGAGAGTCCCGATGCCCTCGGAACTGTTACACTGCGGCCTATTTATGGCCCGAGAGCCTTCGTCCTGTGTACGGGCGTGCTCCGCACCTTCCTTTTTCATTCTGGATAACGAATCGCGGAAGTGGAGGACCTTCTAACGTACGATGACTCCAGAGGGTGGCCCTCGCCGGCGGAAGGGCTGAGGATTCCTTCAGCTGGAAGCTCTTGCTACGATGTCTTCCGTGGCGCGTTAACACTTCCAGTGGCGCAAGCTTGTGGAAAATCCGCTTTCAAGACACTAATGAGAATTTTCACTTATATATTGCCTATTCAGTCTTCTCGAGACTACTGCCGAAAACACGCCTAAGCCGTGCGCAGAATGCAAAACACGCCGACGCCAGGCGAAGTGTTAATAAGATCGAGCACCGGGTAGATAATCTTCGCCGAGGGAAGTGCATTCTGCTGGCAAACACGGGTAGTCCGACCGAGGTAATCTCTGGAAAGTACCTTCAGTTAAGAGTGATTTGTAAGTAATGTAAGAGTAGCTCCGGGAATAAGACAAAGCGCTGTTAAAGTGTGATTAACTCGCGCTACTTCCTGCTCCTGGACGCAACATTCTTTCATTCTTCCACTTCTTCTGCGTATAATGCGATCGTGTATGCTCGGATTGCTGAGCAGTTAATTATCAGAGAGAAGGTAGCAATTCCTGATGATAATGGCACGGGTGGGTGCAATTATCAATTTCATGCGCCCGACTTTGTACGTTTCTTCGCAATCAAGCTATCATTAAAGACGTTCGTATTGTAACGCGTTTTATTGTCACGTCGACGCAGCGAGTTTGGAAATATTAAAGGAGACAATTTGTGCAAAGGAAAACGCGTTTTTATCTTAGAAGAACTTGACGGCAACTCTTAATATCAATCATTCGCGGCTGTCTAGTTAGTAACATTTGCACATCTATGCACTTCGCATACAGTGTGGCACAATAACAAGTTGATTTCAATACTGCAACGGTATGACAATGACACGTCGAACACGTTAAATATCGGACAGCGTAAAATTTGTTCTCCAACAGGTTTGAAATAGATGAGGAACTTGGTATTGCAGAGTTTCGCTCTTGATCTCGTTTTAAGCACAACGATCGAGAAGAAAAGTGTTGGGGTCATGCAATATTCTATGTGGGAGTCTTACTGGAAAAATCTGACCCCGCCATGTGTGTCTCGTTCGCGCTCCCGGGGGTAATATCTTGCAGTTAGTCTAAATGCAGGTATTCCAGCTCCAGAGAACGGTTACGAAGTCATGGGAAAGATATTCGAATGTAGCAATAGAGAAAGAACGATGCTATATGACACTGAATAGTGGAATCTAGGAAGAACTGTTCCACCTGCTTCTTTCAGTGTTACAAGGTTCCTTAAGATTTCTCTTCTCGCTAGATGAAATTAGCACCATTTGAATTAAAATAAAACTCGTTGCAACTTCGACCAAGGTGGCAGTCTGAGCATTAGTGAATCCACAGGTGCACTTAGTCTTTTTTACAAATTATTTCAGATACTCATCCCCAATATAACAAACGTTCATGTCCATCATGTACAGGAACCAGTGCTTCATATTTTCCCCTGTAACAAGTACTACTCTCCAATCTCCCAATTAAAATATACACCTCCAAAATGGACAACCGAAAGCGCCTTATGCTCAAGTTTCTCTATGTTCCCTGAACTCCGCTCCCGAGCGCACAGCTACACCGAGGCAACGCTTCAACATCGCCAGTTTTTCCGCGTCATAAATAACCGACTGGCGAGCTATCGCGAAAATAACCAATGGGAACAGCCGACACTTGGACGGCAAAGGTTTAACACTATGTGCTCCCCTTTCGACATTGTGGAATATTCTTTCTCCAGGCCTGTGCCCCTGTGTAAGGCACATCTAGCCGTTTCACAACCACGACAGATCCATAAACAAACGCGAGCACACAGGACAACACCTGTTCATATTTAGCCTTCGTTTCTAATAAATACTCGGCACGGTATCTCGCCTACCACGCGATCCTTCTCTTTCCCTCCTCGGGCCAGTCAGTCGATACATCCAGTTAGAACCGATACTACAGCGAGCATCGTTGTGAGCACAAGTGTTTAGCATAGTCGGGCAAGTTACTCGGGCAAGACAACGAACGAGTTTATGAAATAGAGCGACGCGCCGATAGGACACGTGAAAAATAATCGTACGTGGCAAGATAAGGGGAGCGCCAATTTCCATGCCGGTCGTCCGGAAACTTGGCGGTGGCCAGGCGTTGAGTATAAATTACGGGCGCCTGCCAGGTAATCGGTGCACCCGTAATTGTCGATGCACGAGGGACATTACCGCGGGTCGCGGGCGAATAAAGATAAGACGTAAAGCAATTTGTCACGTGCCGATATACGATCAAACGAAAGCTAGCCATGGGACAGTCAATAAAATCCGGGATCTAAATTTATTCTCTGGCGTCACGCGTGCCCGCCGCGGCGGGCCGTAGAATTTAATAAAGCTATTTTATACGTGATTAACGTCGCGGGTAAATCGATCGAAATGCACGACGCGGGGACATTTATTTTAACCTCGCGTTTCAACCTGATGGGGTGACTTATTTATTCGGGGCTTAAATGGCCGGGTTAACGTCTTGATACTATAATAGATCGATGAACAATGATTATTCCCGAAATATTATTGTGTCGCTACAAGATTAGCAAATTCGACGAGGCTAGTGGAATATGCGTCACGTGGGTGGCGAAGAGACTTGAAGTCTCGCTATTTTTCGGCTGTCTCGTGTTTCAGTACTTGCATAGAGTTATGGGGATTCCGGAGCAAAATTTCTGTTACTAAGAATACCACCCCGAGACCGGAAATCTTTCACGCTGCTTCTTATCTCCGTTTCTTTCGAACTCCTCATTCCCTCGACGAGTGGGCCACGTACGAATATAAAAGAAACTTGTCTTCGGATTTCATGATCGAGATAGTTTGCAGCAGAGGCTCTAATGAGTATAGGGGATCGCCGCTTACGGGGCCGTTTTTGTTTTATGGAACAAAAGAAGTTTACGCGAAGAGGTCATTTTTTTTGTCGAAAATCGATTGATTTTTCTACAGAGGCACCATGAAATACATTGACGCGCGAAACGAACGCTCCCTGCCACGAAAAATCCTCTCCCACACACTCGATTTAAAACTGGTTTATGGGCGAAAAAGGAGTGGAATTATCGGAAGAGACATTCAGCTGAGAAACCCGAGGCTTCGTGTATCAACCGAATGTAGCTACGTGCGTAAAGCTTGATTTCCCCTCGATACACTTTCTTCTCATTACTTCCTTTTATATCGAACAAAAACGAAATTACCGGCCACTTAATTTTAATTTGTCATGACAGCTAGAAACGCATTACCTTATATCGCCCTGTAAACTCTTTAAAGTAATGCTGCGCACAGTGTCCCCTTCTAAACTTTAATTAACTCATATTCTACGAAACCTGTCATTGTATTCTAATTTATTCAAAATTAAATGCAATAAAATGGCCTAAGAATGGAATTTAAGTGAAAGAGGATTGTTTTAGACGAGCAAAGGGGAGGAGAACGGACAGAGGAATGAACAGCTAATTAAAGATACGGAATATGATTTTTTTATACAATTTTGAAAATCCATGAAGTGCATGTGAAGTTTGCGGGCTTCAAAGTGGAACGTACGTTTCAAGTTCGAGAGGGACACGACGTTATATTCCATTCTGCAAACTCAACCACAACCGCAACACGATATTCGGTGGATCGAATTTATTCGACGTGCAGTCACGTTAAGAACCACGAGAACAGCAATTTTACGGATCATCAATACCGATGGAAAGCCGATTTAAGTGGAAAGTATAATACTGTTCCACAGAAATATTCATATCTTTGTTCTGATATTGCGACTTCCAAATATCATATTGTCCTCGAGGGATTTGTCTATTCAGGGAAGCTTTCTCGTTATATTCGATGTCGACGAGCCTTCAAGCGCCCCCACTTTACAATTCAACAAGAAACATTTATGAGTGTTTCTTAAATTCCCGGCCCTTTCGAAAAATCATCAAGGGAGTAACATATTCGGAATAACTAATTAAATGCAATAGAAATGAAAGAAGAAGGAGAAGACTAGTTCCCCATACATTCTTAACCCTTTAGCGCCCGAGGTATCATCCCTACTAATATGTATATAAAAGTGAAGTATGTTTGTTTCTTTGTCATTCTTTCACGCCCAAACAGCAGAACGAATTTCAATAAAATTTTGAATATATATTACATACGTCCTAGATTAGACTTTCTTTGCTGTTTCGCTGTTTGCATTAGGTTATGTTGTACCTAAACCCTGTTTTCAGTTGTTTTATGCATTTTAACCTCTGAAAATAAGAAAAAAAATTATATAAAAATATAAAAATTCAGACCATTTTTAACGATAAAAAGAAAACGGGATATTTTTCCTTCAACGAGATCTAGGCGCCGGCGCTAAAGTGTTAAGCAATGTCAACCATAAGAAGCAATCCTCCTGGATTCGTTGCCCGAAATATAGAACGCAGGAAATCATTAACATTTCATGAAATATCAGAAATACACCTATCCTACCAGCAAATTCCTTCGCCAGAAACACTTCCTCTCAAATCCCTATTCTATTCCTCACTAACTCCACTTTACACAATCCTTAAGCGTGTCATCCATCAGCCATTCGTTCCTGCAGAACGCATTTTCACATTTTTACATAATTTCTTTCACTCGGCGTGTCCGACTTTCCTCCCAGAAGCATTGACCGCGAGAAAAACGGCCGTATCCATCTCTCGATCTCACTCGCCCCCCCCCCCCCTCCCGTTCCCCCAGTTGGCCGAGTTCAATAAAAAATCATTCCCCGGGGTAGGTCGATTGATCTCTCTTTCGATGTCGAATCGTAATTATCCCGTGTCCGTATCGTTATGGAATTTATCGAGGTGAACACGCCCTGGCTGGCGGTGGGTTACGTAAAACACCGCAACCAATACCGTAGAGTCCCGCGTACGGACGTGCATTTCGTGTGTAACACACGTGTACGCACGTGTCACGGCTGCGTGCCACCCACTCGTAATAGATTTCCTTTCCTCGCCGTGCGACCGTCTCTACGGGCCGCACAGAAACGTTCTCCGCTGTCGCGGCAACGAGATTTAGGCATCTCCGGCCCCGTGAATCAAGACTGATGACTGTGCCTTCAGGGGGGGATCGAAGCACGCCGATTCAAATTTAGACTACGAGTTCGAACCAGACCTCGAATCGCTCCGTGTTTTTCCATTTCACTGCCCGTCCGTCGCCTTTTCCACTCGACCAGAAAACACCCACGCAGGCCCGAGTCGCCTAATAGAAAGGTGCTCCGAGTATTCAAAGTGATTCGAGACCGATTGGTGGGACGCCAACGTTCGGTGACACGAGTTAATCTCTTGGCTTCAAAGTCGACTACGTACCAGCTTCGCGAAAGACATCACCTACCAGTTGACTCACCAATGATAAATTCATTGCAAGATGCAAGATGTAAGAGGCGATTGCGAGTAGATGGATAGTTAGTCGATGCTGGATGAGTTAAAGGAGACGACGAGTTCGTACGATGTAAGAACTCGGTGAGACGTTAATTATTACGCGATATACGTGTATGTGGCTAAATAGAATTTATATTGCTCCTCTGACCCTAGGCATAGGAAATGTAAAAGAAATTGAAACGCTCGAGGTTAATAGTCGTTATCGAGCCGGTGGTTGCAGGACAAAATCAGGGGGGAAGTAAAACCGTTTGTTAACATTCCTTTTCCAGAATGTTCGCGGAGTCAAGGCCGGTACCTTAACTGTAAAACCGGCTCCGATGCAACTTGACTCGACAGAGGGCCAGCATTTACCCGCCAAGTAACTCGTAAGTATCAATTTCTAGGCCGAAAGTGGCAGTAAATGTTGCCGGCGAAAAATACGTCGACCAATTTCAGTAGACTCGTCGAGCATCGAGGATTCGATATTTCAGGAATGATTAAACAGTTCCAGTTGTAAGTATTATAATCTGTATAAAATATTGGAAATATAGAAAACAGAAATAGTGTAATCAGAGTAAGTAGTGTAATTAAAGGTGGCAACCATAGTGCACGATTAGCGTCCACAAAAAAAAAGCAACAACCACTACAATGTATCTAAAAATTCGGGTGAAACTCTATTTGAGATTCGCTACAATGTGGTAATTCGCGAACAAAGTTCTTCTATTCAGAGATTGAACGGTGGCGTAAACATCTGAAGGAAATCGGAGAGAGAGATCAACACAATCTACACGTGCCAATAATTTCTGCGGGACCGAGAGCATTTAAAACAGCGGCTCACTGAGCTACTCCAAGGGAAAAGGAGTGAAACAAACGGTGGATCGGTTCAAATTATACGTTCCACGTGTCAGAATGCCAAATGAGAAACGGCGGCGTCTGTAAACAGACAGAGCACACTGTTATTTCTGAATATCGACTCGAAGCGACGCAATTGCAGTTGGAACGTTCATCCTGTCCGTGAACCGGGAATTTCATTGACACCGCGGATATTATTGTACATTGTTCCATTTTGCAGAGCATCAAGATCGTCGCCGTTGCTGCACGCAACGCGAGCCAGCCGATTATGAAAATAAAATGTACACCCTACTTCTTCCCCTCCTTCTCCTATTTTTTTTTTTCTTTTTGTAAGAAACCAGCCGCGTGACGTCAGGCTGGGTTAATATCGCGAATTAATTATCGCGCTAGTCGTTAGCACGAGAGCTTCAAGGATGTCTTGGCGCGGTGTTTTCTGCACTGACCCTGACAACACAACAATGTAGCCAAACGGAACGACAGCCCTCGTCGAAGAGCACCAGTTCCAATTAAAACGGCTCACCCGAGTAGGGAACGCCGCTCCGCTTTTTGGCCTCGATTAATGCACCGAATTTCTTACTTCTCATATCCTTTGTCCGTACGGAACATCCTTGCGTTACGTTCAATTTTACGGCTCTGTGACTTTTATACGCCTGCTCGGAGCGACCGAGCTTCAGGACGTGTCAGGAGAATTATCGGGGATGATAAAATCACGAGGAGGTTAACCATTTGCGCTTCAAGCCTGCTGGGAGCACAGTGGTGGTAGAGTTTTAAGGAACAGGGAGGATACTTTGAATCAATCAAGGAACATTATGTTTGCAGACGTAACACACCGTGACAAGACAATGCATACAGCTTTCTAAATTGTAAGTTAGAAGAATTCGGGTTCCATGTTCTTTGCTCCGGTATGATTTTTATCGTAGCTCCTTTTAATTATAGGCGTTTTATAATGGGAATGTTGGCTCCGTTGCGATTAAAAACGAGCCTCGGCATACGCGCAAAGAATGTGAAAAGAACGATGGCCTAGTCAGTCACGTATTATCTGATAGTGAGATAATAGAGCAAACAAAGTACTACCGCGGTGTCGCAACGCTAGTACAATCTCGTTAAGATTGCGAGATCATTATCGTGCTGGTCGATTAAAAAGATTCCAAAGAGCCGTGAACGTGCACATTACTGCTAATATTAGAGTCATTTAATCGGCGACCAGAAAACCGACAGCGTTCCAGACTGCCAGGGAGTTAAACAACTTTGCACGGTAGAGCATAGACCAGAAGAACAAACAGTTGAACAGTCACGAGATACTTAAGGAGCAAGAGCACATTGCGATAAAACAGCGTAACAAACTCACTGTGAAGAAAAGTATACGAGGGTAAAGGAAAATAAAATACTGCTACAGAAGTGTGTATCCGAAAAATTAAACTGAATACTGAGTATGTACGGTAGATAATTAAATTCTTTACTGATATCGTGACTCCGCCGTTCATTTAAAAAAAATTGGTTGAATATCATAATTTTAGGGGATTTTGATAAAAATTGCGACTGAATATTCTCGACAACACCTACGATTTACATTGCAAATGATAAATAGTATTTCACTGCGCCTAACACAGACGTTCTCCAACCGCACAACTTTTAATCCCCCACCACTTTCCCAAGCATTAGATAGAAAAATGGTATGTCAACTATATTATTCGATTACACCGTTGATACCACGCGTTTTTCTATCTCGCAATCAGATTCGAATTAAAAGTCGATGCAAAGGAAAGGGACAGCGGAAGATTCGAGAGGGTCGAAAAGGGGCGAAGCCACTTCTGGTGGGTGAGCAAAGTCACGGACAATATTTCCCAAGATATTCTCTATTTACCCTTATCGATCGCCAGGAAAACGTATAAGAGAGTTACTGCCGCGCAAAGCCAGCCTCGGGGACTTATGATCGCTTATGCTCCATAGAGGCTTAATGCCGTCTAGACCGGATGGCTCGCGAGTATATTCGTCAAGTGGAATCGCCTATTACATCCCTCGGAATCGGCATGCGTTTAGGAAAACTGCCTGCAGGACAAGGCTCAAATGGGGGTAAGACAGGGGCTAGCGGGAGCGCCGGATAGAGAAAGTCCGGAGGGGGTTGATGCGAAAGGCTCGGGGGGAGGCTTGGCAAAGATTCAAACAGTGATTGCAAGGGCCTGTCTCAGCGGAGCGCGTCCGGAATATTTCTCCTTACTTTTCTGTGTGTCTGGACCTTTGTTCATCTTGCCAACTTCTCTTTCTCCCCTTCTACCCGCCCCCAAGCCCACCGCGCAACCCTCTTTTTACCCCCTGTGTGTCCAGCTCGTGGCTCCTTTTTCCGCGATCTATCCCCTCGCTGGAGGAGGACTCGAACGTATTGACAGAGAGACGGTGAAATATTCGGTGACGATTTATATCGCGAAAAAGCGCGGGCGCAGCGATATCCTCGTATATTAGGATCCCGATATAAAAAGCTGCCGGTCTCTGTGTATCGAAGATGATTCCCGAGAAATCCACTGCACGCGGTGCTGCAGGATACGACTGTACGCTAGGAATACCCGCATGGACGTGCCAAGGAAGACAGGTGGAACGATAGTTCGTGAACGGTTCAACTTTTTAGTAAAATTCTTTAGCATGTGACGATGAAATATGTGAAAGCAATGGGATGTGGGAATAATTAGATGAAGTCAATCAGTTAAATGCGAGATTTAAGTTTCCGAGGTTCGAACATACATGTCAGTGAATGATAATATGTACATCGATGTGACAGTTGAGTTATTTAGTTTTTAATTATAAGAAAGGGTTGCCAACCGTACTATAATATAGAGTATTGTACTATATTTTTGTCTAGTGTACTACATACTGTTAGAAAAAGCTATAGTACGCAAAAATACTATACTTCCGCGATAACTACAGCGATAAAATTCTACAATTTTAGTTATTTTTTATTCTATACTTACATCAAAACTTTAATTTGCGAATTTAAACTTTAACAAAGAGGGTTTTCTCTGTAGTGAATATGAAGTGGCGGGAAGAGAGAAACGGAACCAGTCCACCTCTCATAAATAATGAGTTCGTTACATATGTTAATTGAAACTTTCTGCGCAATCAAACCTTTGACATATTTATTAAAGTCAATAAATTAATTAATTAAGATTGCAAAATGCACAAAAAAATATACCTACATTAAAAAAATAAGATGTTTTAATATAGTTTGATTTTGTACCACTTTCCTCCGAAAAGTAGGTACCTACTATATTTTTTCACAATGTACCTACTATATTTTTCATCACATTTGGCCGTAAAGTACTATACTTTCCCAGAAAGAAGTTAGAGAATCGTAGAGAAAAGATACTGTGTGTCTCACCGAATGTACAAAATCGAAGACTGTAATGTTGTTCGTAATAATCCCTTCTCCGCCGATGCCGAATAATCCAACTAAAACCAACCTAAGCTCCCGCCTCGTGGTCGAACCACGTCCAGAATAACTCACTCTGGAACCCCCATGCTGTCGCCAAAGATACTCGCGAAATGTCCCCTTGAAATTGTATTCGGTACCAGGGAAACTGCAGAATAAGAAACTCAGCTGATAAATTCAGCTAAGCGATGCACGTAGCATCCCCCGCCCGTCGGCGTCACCCCTGGCTGCTCCTCCGGCCCCTGGGGCCGCAATTGCAAGGAGAATAGAATTTATAGCGCTAAGTCGGCGTTATCAGTCCTGTAAAGTGCGAAATAATGCGCACTAAAGATATCTGCGTTTGTCAGGGTCTGCGGCAGCGGGCAGATGGGAAACTTCGAAATAAATACGGCCGAGCGACACGTACATACATACAGTGATAGCGGCTAGCTGCATTCCGAGCTGCGATTGCTATGTTTCAGGCTGCTCAATCTTTTTACGTTTTCCTCCTGGCCAGCCGTGGCTACACGGGGAATTTATACACGCGGCGCGTGTGCCAGCCGCGAAGGTACCCTTTCCGAATGTAAATTCTTCGTGCCGCGCTACAATCGAACCGTGAAAACGTTGCTTAACACTCCTGTCTCAGGCGACGCCGAAAATTTCGGGTCATAATGACTGTGGATTGGTGACGGCGTTCCTCGCAAAAAGGCTCGAGTATGTGGGAATGCTCGATGCAACTTACAAGTGAAGTTAGGCAACCCCAAAATTCAGAAAATTCTGTAACTTTGTGTGTAAGTGGAGTAGTTCATCCGTAACACAACCATATTTTTTGTTGGTGCCATAGTGCGGTTTTGGAGAGTGAAATCGCACCTTGAAAAAATGCAGAATAGGGATTCTTTTTTGTGGAATATTTCGATACAAAAATTAGGAAATACGTTTTGGAGTTACATTTGATCGGAGGTGTTGATAGAGTTTTATAAAGAATAAAAGTTATTAATTAAAGAAAAATTATATTTTTTAATTCTCAATTGCTCATGTTTAAAAAAACTGCACATTTGTTTTCCGAAACTTCGAAAACAAACCTTTTTTTCTGCTATTTCTATCTCCGGGTTATATGCGAATCTCTAGGTTGGAATGTGTGACACCCCGAGATTTATATGGTGATAAGGTCGCAACCCTGATCGCGAATTACACAAGTGCCACGTGCGAAAAGGCTCGGAGGCATCTTCTTGGTAGAATCATTGTGAATATCGGTCGAAACCAAGAAAGTGTTACACGAGAATCGACCGGATTCTTTTTGGAACTGTCCAAAACGTGCTCGAATTTTATTTCTCCGGGGCCCATCGAATATGCGAACAGGTTGAAAAGCAATGACGGAGAGAGCGAGCGAGCGAGAGAGAGAGAGAGAGAGAGAGAGAGAGAGAGAGAGAGAAAGAGAGAGAGAGAGAGAGAGAGAGAGAGAGAGAGAGAGAGAGAGAGAGAGAGAGAGAGAGAGAGAGAGAGAGAGAGAGAGAGAGAGAGAGAGAGAGAGAGAGAGAGAGAGAGAGAGAGAGAGAGAGAGAGAGAGAGAGAGAGAGAGAGAGAGAGAGAGTTAGGTACAGAAAAAGTGGAAAAGAGAAAGAGAAGGCTGGGTAAGCTGGGAAAGAAGCGTGAAAGGATCACTGGGCGTGTCCACACAGATCGAATCGAAAACCCGCTGCTTTATTAAGCCGGCGGGGTGAATGGTGGAACACCAGCTACGATAAAGGCGGAACATTCCCTTTACTACTCGGACTTAAGGCCGTATCGCGCGAAATGAAACTTTCACGAGCTGGCCCGTGACATTTCTCCGATGCACCGTTCCTTACTTAATTCAATTCCGCGAATTAGCGCGGCGTCAACGATCGAGCTGAGACTACCTGGTGCAACACGCAGGCCTGGACGTTCAGGCAAAGGTTTCGGTGGATGCTCGACTGAAAATCGATAACTATCAAGCTTTGCGGAATGAAGCGACTTGCGGGCATACGTCGAGGGCGTAAGACGGGGCAGAAATAATGGGGCAGTCAAAGCTGTTATAACCAACACGAAAATTGTACTTCCCCCCAATGGGAGCACTTTAGGACTCCTAGGGTTGCCAACTTTTTTCGAGAAAATATAGTACTTTACGGCCATATAGAACATTGTAAAAAAATATAGTAGGGGAATGGATAATTGATCACAGTTTTGCTATTTTATTAAAATAATAATAATGGTTTGCTTTGTTTCAATTTAATTACTTAAGTTGCGATTCTTAGAGTATTCGCAATATACTTGTACAAATTTGAGAGGTGAAAACTAATTTTAATGATTGAATTTAAACATTTTCCGGCAGTGACGTTATGCACAAGTATCCCCCACTAAAGGGGAGACTTGATCAGTGAACTTTAAGAGTAAATAACACATTAATTTTCTAAAAAATATTTATTATCTTAGTGAATAACATGAAATAATGGGAATATCATAAATGGAAAGAAAACTATTACTGACTTGAAAGAATTACTGACAAAATAAAACCGAGGAATGACATAAAACTCTAGGACATAAAACAACATAACTGCATTCTTAAAAGACATTTCACTTATTGTTAGATATCATCTAATTCAGATGATGATGAAGAAAAGATTGTCCTTCTCACTTTCTTTGCCGTATTTTTCTGTTTCATTAGCCGTTCTATGATTGTTTCTGGGGCTTTTTCACCTGTTCAATTATCCCACCTCACATACTGATCAAGTATCCCTCAATGCACTCGATTTGAAAAAGGTGAAAAACTAAACTTACCTTAAATATTTAGATCAATCAATAAATAGTACTAATAGACCAGAAATGGCCGTTTTTACTTAATATATTTTAAATCGTTGAAAATGTAACATTCAGTCGAAAAGGAGGAAGATCAAGGTGACTGAAATATTTACTTTTTGGCTGAAAATAAGATCGAAGTGACTAACTACATTAATCTATGCTCCCGAAAGAAAACTGCAACATGAAGTGTTGCGATCATGCAAGCATTACCACGATAACGTGACAGCAGGCACAAATTGCCAATATATTAATTAAAAAACTGACGTGATCATGTATCCCCGATGATCAACTATCCCAACTTCCCCTAGTTACTTTTCAAAGGAAAGTGGTATAAAATTAAATTACATTAAAACCACATCTTACTTTTTATGCATTTTGCATTCTTAATTAAATCTGTAATAAATATGTCAAAAGTTTGATTGCACTGAATGTCGAAATTAACATATGTAACGAGCTCATTCATATATGAGAGGTAGACTGGCTCTCTTTCTCTCTTCCCGCCACTTCATATTCCATATAGAAAAAGTCCACTCCGTTAAAGTCCAAATTCGCAAATTAAAGTTTTGATGCAGCCATAATAAAAAAATAAGCGAAATAGTAGAATTTAGTATTTTTATGTACTACTATATCCTTTTCTAACAGTAGCTATATGGGTACACTAGACAAAAATATAGTAAAATACCTAATATATATTATAGTACGGTTGGCAAACCTACCTGTGACCTACACAACTTCTTAACCCTCATCAGTTCCTCATTTCACGAACTGAATCTGACCCTCGGTAACAAATTGACACAGTGGTAAAAGATCGATGAAGTGACAACGTAAACCGTTATTTTCCGATATTTTTTTTTTATTCAAATTGATGAGTTAACATTAACAGCTTAGATTTTTCACAACTTTCGCATAAAATAAAACGATGCGCTGGACTTACTACTTTTTTACAAGAATCACAAATAACAGAACGGTGTAACTCATTACGGGAAAATGTGACAAATTGACACGAGGGACGGATGAGGGTTAAAAAATCAGGAAATATGTGTAAATTATCACCATCACTATCACAACCGTACAATAATCATTAACGAAGGACACAGAAAAATCGTAAGTTATCGCTTAGATCAATCATTGCAGTTTCGTTGCCACGGCACATCTGATAGAAAGAGAACCTATTACGAAAAAGTTCCCATATCTACATTATTCTAAAGGTATGTCTAGATCACACTGAAGGTTCATTTACCTTCTGCTTTAATTTCTTTAGAAACGTCGCACCTCGTCACACTTCGTTGATCAATATCGCAGCAATTTTTCCAATATAACTGGCTAGCAAAGCAAAGCAAAAGCAAAGCATTTCGATGTGCCTGTCTCTAGAATCTCATTTCGGGCTGCAAGATTTGCCCCCGTGTTCACTCGTATAATTCACGATAACGAGGCGAGAGAGCGGCGACCAACCACCGGAGACGCGGGAGAAACGATCGAGAGGAGCATGAAATTGGAGCCAAGCGAGGAGAAAATCAAGCCCCAACGAATTTAGAGGTGTTACGAGGCGGAAACGCGACTTTATCAACGTACGCTGGTTACAACTGCACAGGTCCCACGATTCGTGCACCAGTTGGACCGTGCTATCTGCTCGGTGCTAATCAAATAGCACGATCTACATAATTTGTTTAGGAGCGGCTATAAATCATTACACAAGCTCGCAGCTTATCTCGAGTGCTGATCCAGTGAAATTAGTGTTACTCGGCCGCGGTTGCTCGTAGATTCTCATTGCCTGTGTCTGAAGCAGGTCAACGTTCCGGCGAAGTTCTCCGAATCTGGACTTTTGTAAGAGATCGATCAAGCCTTACCGTGTCTTCCTGTAACGTCTCTTCAACAGCACAGCGCGCATCCCAAAGCAAACTCAGAAAGGAAAAAAAACTGTTAAAATGCGGCAAATCCTTTTCCCATGCCATATATCAATGGCTCGACCTTTTTCCCAGATCGATATCTCAGGATCGTCTCTTCCATGGATCTTTCGAAATGGTATTGAATGGGACACCGTGATAATTAGCCCTTTATACAAGAATAGTGTGTTGTGTCACCGAATATTACAAAAATCCAGTGGCCCATTTCGAAGGCACCGCCGGCACAGAACCGTAAGGACCACCTGCTAATGAAAGTCTGATTTACAGCCTTTCCTTCGTGGAAATTCACTCTGCCCCCTATCAGCCGGTCCTTTGAGCGCTGCAAGACCGTAAACTACTTCAACCGAAGGAACTCTTTCCTATGTAGCTGACGGAGGAAACAAGATCGAACGGAAGGATTCGGAAGCGGCTGTGCGAAAACAACGAAACGCTTCTAGGACCTCGAGACTGTCGCGAAACAAATCTTAATAATTGCTCGTATTTCAGGGAGAACGGAAGCAAGGCAATCAGGGACAAATCCTGCGTACCCTTTGATTAATCAAAGAAACGAACACTTTGGCTAAATGATTGCTGCGGATACTTGAAATTGAAATACCCTTTTCACTCTCCTCTCATTTATGAAATTAATAATAATTCGTTCGCTTTACAGTCCACGTCTCCTCAAAAATACAATTTCCTAAATTTTATTACTAAATAAGAGATTCCAGTAGCAACAGAATCCATTCAAAGTACACAAATGATCCCTTTAGTGAGCGTAAAAACTACAAAACGAGGAACACTCGCGACCCTTATTCGCGTACAGTGCCCAGCGACCTTCTCGTAAATTCTGTGTCGCTTCCAAAAAATCAGCCTCGAGTCGTCGTAAAACAGCACAGCGTACTTCAAACAAATACGCGGCTGATCGCGTAAATAGTAAGGAATAAAGGCTGACAAACGCGCAAAAACGAGGTCTGTGAAGAACAACAATCAACCTTGAGAAACTCGTGCTACCATGCCCCCATGCTAGCGGAGTAGACGTGCCCGTCCCGCGTGAAATTGATGAAACCGCCTCGTGCTTCCGGAAGAACGCAACCAGCCAGGCGCCAGGAAGTCGTGACACGGCCCTGCCGCTCCACGTGGCTCACGTACGGACATCCACACACGTGTACTCACATCAACAACGCAACTGTTGCATAGAATTCATTTTTCAACAATCGACTTACCGGTTTTTCTAAAGCCCGCGCCGAGGCACCGTGTAATCGGCGCGCAGTAACTCATCAGGTGAAGTCACAATGATTACTTCGTAAAATGTAAACGTAGGAAAACCAGAAATTTGACATTGGTGATGTACCTTGAGTCGTCTCCAAGTTTATCGTAAAGTTGTTTGTGAAAAATGGATGCAAATGTAAAGGTAATATGAGAATACAAAAGAAACTTTAAGGGATGAAAATTTTGAATGGTGTATGTACCTATTGTGTGATTTAAGATTGCACGTGTTTGAATGAAAAAGTTGAGTAATTTTGGGAATCAATCCATGATCAAAATGAATGTCTTATTTGGGATATAAAAATATGATGGATGTTTTGATTGTAATGCTTCAAGTTGATTTTGTTATATTGCAATGTTCCAGGAAGTCTTAACACTTGATTGAAAAATCAAATTTGAAGGGCAAACAATTGCTGGACAATTACAGTATTTGATAATATCGCAAGCTATATGAAGATCACCTGGGACAAATGCTCCTAGCAATGATCACGTTCCCTCTATCAACCATCTGTCTTATTCTTCCACTAATATTAACGAATGAATACATCAAATGAAACGTTAAGAATTGAAGTAAAGAATCTATTATCTATCACAACTATGAACCACATACGCGACATTTCATCAAAAGAAACCAAACAATACTGTCGTACACTTGGATTCAATGTACTGAAATTGATCGACAGTGCGATGAATATATGTTACTCGAATGGTTACATTTATTATCAGGAGTTTATCAGGCTATAAAATAACTTATTACGGTTAACAGAGCAAATACAAGTAAAAAACTAATTAATGAGGGATCGAGATAATCGGTAATAAACACAAGTAGGCCGATAAAAGAGACGAGCAATTTGATACAAATTTCGATATATGTTTACCGCAAAAACTCAATTTAATTTCAAGCTAAAAATACCAATGTACCCAAAATCCATGCTTTGCTACAACTTCGTTTACACATTTATGAAGTATAATTGTCTTGAATAATTGTAGTCTACCACGTCCAGTAATGAGACTTTATCTTATGCCCTGATAAATAAATTATACAGTGTCTACTGTTTAAAAGAGTTGAAAAGCATGCAGTCTAGTTTTGCAATCTACTACGGAGAATGGTAGAAATTGGTCAATTTGTACCTGGCTGGCAACGAAAATTAATTACAGGATATGTTTCTATAGGTCTTAAGGGATCCAAAATGCATAATTATTTACCCTGGAGATGGGAAAGTTATAAATAATAAGCGAATATTAAAAAAATTATTTTTTCGAAAATTCTTTCCGGCAGTTATATAGGCCTTTAGAAACGGTACAAGATTTATTTAAATACTTTTCGATATCTTTTGTAATTTGCGAGTTACAAGCGCATAAGTAAAAGGGTGGGTAAGTGAGGAAAGGGAAATGCCACTCGAATCTCCACGCTAGTGTAGTCATTATGACATTCCGCAATAAAATATTCTAACTCAATAAATAACTCAAACGATGTTTCTTAACATTATTATTATTATTCTGGAAAATATTGTCTGTTATTAAGAATATTGAACGACGACATTCCGAACTTTACGCTTATTTTTTATAACTTTCCTATCGTCTCCGGGGTAAACAATTATTATGTATTTCAGATTCCGTAAGACCTGTAGAATCATATCATGTAAAAAACTTTCGTTGCCAGCCAGGTCCAAGATTGACAAATTTCTACCATTCTCTTTTAAAAACGTATCGTGTTTCACCAAAAGAAATGCAAGATTTTACGCTACATTTTTTACACCCACTTCATCCAGTTCGTAAAAAGTAATGTGTCGAAAGATGCATATGATTAATTAAGAAGTTAACGACGTAAGTCGCGTATAACCTACCCGAACATTTACAACAGGGTAATGACTGGCCGCGGAAGAAAGATATGAAAAGATATACTGTTCCGTGTAATAATAACACTAATCTGGTGCGATAAACACAAAGTACCCCCGTAAAAACCTCAGCCAACGAAGGATTTGCCCGACGAATAGTGTCCACAGGAACGCAGTAATACTTTAGCGTTTATATTCAAATTTCTCGAAAAGAAATGTACAATTTCTTGCCGCGAGAAGAATACATTTAAATTTGAACCGTTTGGTATTCAAACTGACGAGAGATCTTTTTGATATTACAGTGGTGAGCAAAATAAGGTATTGCACTTCCTTCATAGAACGGAGGTCCCTTTCTCCTTCCTATTTATTTTTTAATTTTCTCCTAATTATTTTCGTCCACCTTCCCTCAAGAAAATTTAACTACTTCCTCCACCTTCCCTTAAGAAAATTAAATTCTTCGCTCCTCATATTTTCGAGCTCAGTTTATTAAGGGGAGGTTCCGGTCTAAATATCGATTTTTTTTTATTTCATTTTTCGAATGTTCAACCTTCTAAGAATACGTGTTTAAATGAATTTTTTGAAATTCGTAAAATTCCCAAAGTTATAGGCATTTGAGTAGCGGTAAATGCATGGGCCACTCGCTCGCGTAAAAGTTTAAACGCGTTTTTCTCGAAACAGTGTTCTCAAAATCGGTGGAACCTGTATCTTCAAAAGTTATCATCCGATTCGACTGAAACTTTTTTATTTTGAAGAATATACTTCTGTCTCGTGGATAGACCAGTAAATTTTTTAAAAAATTGAAAATTTATAATGTTTAAAGGCGTTGAAAGGACGAAAAATATAGGGAAAAAGTGATTTCAAACATCAAGTGTCATTCTTTTCTCAAAAAAATGTAATTTTTGTAATTTTTTCTGGTCTAATCCACGAGCGACCTTCATGCCCTTTAATAATCTCGCATTGTTTTTCATTTCAGATCAATGGTTTAGGTGCTACAGGTTCCACCGATTTGGATGAAGTTTTTGACTCCTCGACTTTAACGACTTCCCACTGCCGTCTGCAAAAATTATTTATAAAATAAAAAAATTATTTCTAGAATCTAAGACATTCTTAATACAATGCAAAATGTCCTATTACAATTATTGGTAGTAGTTTTCCTTTAATTAATTCCTAAGGATCACCTATTTTTATTATGGGCTCTAGACCGAAACAGCCCCTTAACAAACAATGATGGTTCACTACCAAAATCCGGTGACTTCTTAATTTTTTTATGAAAGTCTCGAATTTTTACGGACCATATCAGAGGTTTGCTTCGAAATGGCACATGTTTTACACATCCTGGAGTGTTTTCCAAGTTGATCTGAACCTCCTTCGTTCGCAATCAGGAAAAAATGAAGAGAAAAAAATATTCGAGAAAAACGCGTTTAAAGTTTCTGGGCAATGGCAACGCTATAGGTTGCCGCTTGACATTTTTCGTTGCTAAATCTACAATTTTGCGAATTTTACTATAAACCAAGCGGCATTTTATTCAGAAAAGATAGTACTTTCGGAAGATGCAATAAAAAATCGATTTTTCGACTGCCTAGTCCCCTTAAGCTTCTGCTGCTTCCTGTACCAAGGTCTATAGACTTGTATAGGTTTGCGCAGGCACTTTCTCCGTGCCCTATACACTCCACCTTCCATGCCCCTCGTGCAACGCGCAATCTGCATTCACCGAGAATTTTCCAAAGGAACAATTAAACGAGCAGTGCTCGGCCTTGAGAAGATCTACGAGAGCGCAATACATCTCTCGGTCGAATGGAAATCTTTGGCGTAAGAAAGGAAAGTTCAACACCTGGCCCTCGCTTGACCTAACTCAACCTGATCCGGATGCTCTATAGAGATCCGCGTCTTTTCACCGAGTGAAGCGAAACATTTGCCGAGGACCTCGCCACAGAAAAGGTTTAGCACCGCCAGCTGCGGCCGGCGGCCATATTGTGAAAGCGTAGCAGTTGTCCAAAAGCGCGTATACCTGGCCTGCCCTAATTGGCCACTGTCGATTACCCCGTGCTCCCGAGGTGCGCTCGCGATAAAAATCAACAACGTCCATTGACTGATTGCGCTAAGAGCCCGCCATCTTCATCCGTCTCGATGATCCATCGAGGTTATCTCCGCCGTATAAAAAATCGATTACGAAAAACACCGACATCCCCGGGTGCGTTATATCCGCGTCGAGAGGGGAGCAACGGCCAAGAATTACCAGCAGCGCCGTACCTTTACACCTGCGACAGAATTCGCCGGCTCCTCGGAGACCAGGCGATCATTAATTCCCACCGGGAAACGAAGCGGGTTACGCGCTGAAATTATTGCACGCTGGCAGGCATCGCGGCAGCCGACATACGTGCAAGCATTTCAGATGCGACGCTACTAATTAACTGTTATTTAATTAGTCGTAACCCGTCTATGTAGGTCATCTCTCTAATAAAGTCGACGGCCGGGACGATCTTCTTAACCGCCGTGAAATTGGACATTTCAATCAATTAGCCATGCCGGCTTTCGGGCACGCGAGAACGTGGGGTATTTCAGATGGCGATCGACCCGCGGCACATCTACAATTTATAACTCGGGAAAAAGGAATTATGATAACTGACAGCTGGCGACTGTCACTGTGCTCCTGCTCGCTGGTAATATCACGGGGAGATAGCAGGTGGAGTTACATGCGCTGGGCATCTTGAACACGTCGGGCCCCTCTTTCGCCCTGACGCGTCGCGATTGTTATTTTATGTGCGAACGGTGTCAAAAGCCGCAACACGAGCACGGTCAAATTCGAAAGCCA
Organism: Andrena bucephala; assembly: GCA_947577245.1. Taxonomy (NCBI): domain Eukaryota; kingdom Metazoa; phylum Arthropoda; class Insecta; order Hymenoptera; family Andrenidae; genus Andrena; species Andrena bucephala. The sequence goes on along the minus strand of OX387715.1, from coordinate 91,157,910 downwards.
AGTTCGCCAGGGGACAGGCTTTGCATAATGCCCTGGGAACCAGTCCAGGGAGAATTCCTCAGTAACGGGGAGGCTTGCTGACGCGGACGGCTAATTAAAACGACCAGGGAATGATAATATTTTAGGAATTATTGCAAATTCAACGTCCAGTCGTGGCTCGTTTGCGAGATACCATCGGCGGAGTAAACTGTCCCATCGTGCAACCTATTTCCACGGATGCAAGGGCGAAGGAAATGCAATCACCATAATTAATCGCGCGATTTCCAATGCAGGCTTCAGCGTGTTGGGGGTGAATCGCGATGGGACACGTGTGTGGGGAGAACGGTCGATTAATAACGCCGAAGGAGAGAAAGGTATGGGATGGATAGGAAAAGCGTATGCTTTTGTCATCGAGTGCAAATTTTCTGGGCATGAAGTAAGTCTGGCAGGGTTTGCTTGGGGCCAATATATTGGTGGGACTTTTTTCATTGGACGTTAAGGAGCTATCAAACTATTGACTGGCAATTTTGGTGGGAATGCAAATGCAGTGAAGGATGCGCTGGAGAACTTGAGCGTCAAGATGAGAAACGTTTACATTGGGATATCGTACAGCACCCAAGGGCATTAATAATTTACGACGCGACTTTTTTTGGAAGAGTGATTTAGTATGCAAGTGCTACAAAGATCACGTAATGCGAATTGATTTGTATTTTGTTTCTCCAACCGAGGATTCCCGAAATTTCTCATTTGGAACTAAACCCTTGGTATTAGGCTTCTTTGTGATTAACTTATCACTGTCGTAAATAATATGTTTAAACATTGCAAGCTGCGTACGATTGCATACGCCGCGTATGAATGACATTTCAAAGTTGTTGCATTCCTTCGAGAAAATCGCGTGACACACCATTTATAACACTCGCGGAGATTAGTGTCATGGACGGAAGAGATTTCGACAAACGAATGTACACAGTAATTAAATGTACGATCTGATAGGTTTGTTCAATGCCTTGCCTACGATCATCCTTTTTGCACGTCGCAATTTGTCGGCACTGAAATACGCTTCGTTCAAAGTAAACAAGGCAGGCGTTAAAAAAAAACAATGCAAATTGTCGTTTTTCAATGGAGACACTTGAAATGTGGGGCCTTGAGAAGCAATTCGCGGCTAAAAGTTTCGCGTAATTACCCAACGTGGCGTAAGTCGCGAGGGCAATTTGCATCTCCTCAAGCCTAAGAAAACATAATTACCATCGTATATCACAAGATTTGTAACAGAGTGTGCGTTCAGCCTGGCAAATGAAATATGGCATCGGTTGGAAACGAAAAGGAAAAGCCAAAGCCGCCTGTACGGCTGAAAACTCGTGCTTTCCCGCGAATTCTCTGATTTATACTCAAGGGGGGGACCCCCTGCAGTTTCGATCGTTATCGCACGCTGCGATCTTGATCAGGCTGCAAGAGTTCCGCGAAGATCGGCTGATTTTTATTCTCGATTCAACGTTTCCACAAATGTTCGTTTATCGATCGATCATCGGGATTCTACACGTGGACAGAATAAGTCAAGTGATTAAATCACTGTCTCAAGACAATCTGTGATAGCTTATCGTGCTTGTTCTACCGTGCGGCCAAGTTATCTGACAGTGACACTGGTAGTCATTTCTCTCGAGATATTTCCTTCAGGGGTTCTTCGTGGAATGAGGAATTTTGAATAAGGAAAAATTCCTTACTAAATAGAAGATAAAGTGTATCGATTTAACAAAAAATTGTGTTATGAAAAATATTCAGATTTATAATAAATTTGAATTGTAGACAGAAAATGAGATTAATAATGTATGGCAGATTCAACAGTAATGAGGAATGCTTGTACCGTAATGTTTCCATATACGAATATTGCAACATTTACATATAAGTTTCAATTTATGAAATTAATCCAGATTAAGTTCAAACAATTTACTCGATCGAAACTAATTAAGTTCGAACCCACAATTGAGAATTCCATGGATGGTTATTTGAATATTAATATTGATTAGCGATATGTGCATATATCAAGTTCTACGAAGCCATCGAAAATACTTTTCAATTATCGATTACTGATGATATGACTGATTACTAATGATTAACTTATTAAGTGTCACAAGTTTCACCACGAACGTCAAGTGTCTATCACAATAGAATTGTACATGCTGCTCAATCAGCATGAAGAAAGGCTATTACACGCAGAGCAGATAAAAAAGTAAGACTGTAGCGATAGCGGATTAGAAAAACAAGGATAAATTTCGCAAGGTCCAACCGTCTGGAGAGGCTAAACTGGTGTCTTTTTTACAGTTCTCAGAAGAGTCGTGAAACGAAGATAATTAAGATTTATCGACAAACCAGTCTCATCAGATGTGAAAAAAATCGATCATTCGATACAATGGAAATTCGGTTCTATAAATTATAGCGACGGAATGATCCCGATATAAATCCAAGTAATTTGTAAATGCCTATCTTTCCTGACGTCTTTGCAAGATAAAAAACTTACTTTTAAGAAAGTCAATTTCTTTTAGACCCTTTTTAGTCTACACAACGCGTTACTCTCGTGGGAACACGTCTTAAGGTAACGGAGTTTACGATTATTAGCCTGAAAACTGTCGGAGCTTTTAAAATTTTCTAACAAAGAACTTAAACACTTTTATGCAATTCACTTCACTTTTCCTGTGACGTTACAGTATTATCATTGGTCCCAACGTCTTAAGGGTACCCTCCCATCAAATCACTCCAAAAATAGATCATTTTTTGGATTTTATTTAAAAAGAGTAAATGTCATAGTGTCAACCCGTCGTGGGCACACTGGGTTGTTTATTTAAGCAAATTGCCTCTTTTCTTAAACTTCTTTCCGAATTTTTATTCTTCTTAATTAATCCCTTAAACATTTGACTCAAAGAAGGATTGTATATTAAAGTAGAGACTTGAATAAGTATCCTATAATTTTTTCAGATTTTTTGAAAGTCAATAACAGTAAAAAAAAAGCAGCCATGAACATAAACGACTCAGTGTGCCCGCAGCGGGTTAAAAAACTTTTTAGGCTGTATTTGCACATCATTGAAAATAATAAAATAAAAATTTGCATATTTTATCTATCTAATACTGCTGCCTGTTGGTGACTGTGACTGCCCTGGTGACACAAAAAAAGTTCCACATCTGGAACTTTATAACGTCTTGTATAATTATCTGAAATCAACAAACCAAGAAAATTCTTAAAGTTTATAAGATTGTTCATGGAATCGTCAATGGCCAAAGCAAAATATTACAATCTCGTGTTTTGACAGGCGTTTGAACCACAAACTTCAAAAGGACGGGTAAATTTATGCATAAAAAAGTTTATAAAAAGAAGAAGATTGGCCGAAAAATTATAATCGTAGATGATTCCATGAACAATCTTATAAACTTTAAGAACTTTCTTGGTTTGTTGATTTCAGATAATTCTACAAGGCGTTTTAAATTCCGCAGATGCCGAACTCTTTTTGTATCACCAGCACAGTCACGCCCACCAACAGACAACAGTATTACATAAAATATGCCAAACAAATTTTTTATTATCTTCAATGATGTACAAATACAGCCTAAAAAGTTTTTTAACACTATGACGTTTACTATTTTTTTAAATAAAATCCTAAAAATGACTTATTTTGGAGTGATTTTATGTGGGAGGGTACCTTTAACAAACCAACATCAAAATCTAACGCAACATGCCGTTTCAAACTTCCTAAATTCCCCATGTCTTTGCTAAAAAAAAAAGATATCTTCAAACATCCTGAAACAATCGCTAAGCTCACCGAATGATCTTCCTCTTGTTATTGGGATGAAGCCTCTTCGCCATTTCTGGGTCGATTTTGGCCAATTTCATAAGAAGCTCCTCGCTGCTCTCCTTGGTCGATCGATCCAGCTCGATCTTCATCTTCTTCGACGACAACACGTCCTCCTGCTCCTCGATGTGGCTCTCCGACCTTTTGTTGCTTCCATCGGTCGTGGCCCTGCTGGAATCGTTGGGCCGTGCAGCGCTCTTTTCCGGATTGGATAGCAGAATTTGCCACAGGAGGGATTCAATGTAATAATTCGTGCCACCGACGATGATCGGTAGCTTTCCTCTGGCCAGCAGATCGTCCATCTAAAGCGGCCAAAGAAGGAGCGTTCTAGGAGGACTGCGAAGGTGGTGTGAACAGAGGGTCGAAAGATCGACATTAAAGGCCATGACTAATTATCAGTCTCATGGTCTTCTCTGTGTCGCGCGGAATCGTTCTGCTTCGTTCGAAAATGAACTTTTACGAAGCACTCGCAGCACGGAGCGTATGGATTCCGCGCAGCATCGGGGCTGATCGCGCCGCACCAGAAGCGCGGCAGACGCAGCACGCTGGTGCGGAAACGAACCCCCGACGAAAGTGAGATTGCAGGTCGTTAATTGTTACGTGACTGGGAGATCATTGTGTTAGTGGTCGAGTAACATTGCAGTTGTTTCTTTTGACTTTGCATCGGCGATGCAACGAGTCCAAGTGATAAACGTGAATCGATAGGGCTTGGTCCGTTTGGAGTTGTTAAATACGATCTGTACATGCTACTTGGTAAAAATGAGACATATATGCAGGCGGATAAAAGAGGAGAAATTACAATGGGTAGGGTCATGTCCCTGAACTGCGTCACGGTGAAATCAAGGATCAGGGGGTCTACGACATCCAACATGTGATGCGTCGCCATTGCTCTCTCTTCGTTCGTCACTTTCGCGGTGACGATATCCAGGCCATTGTACACCTGTAAATTTACGTAAAGGAGAATTGTTAATAAGTGTGACAAACAGGCTGGCGCGAGTTTCATTTATAAAATCATTCATCTTTATAATTAGAGTGTTTACATAGAAATTGCTAGGTAGTTCCCGTAAGACAGTTCAAAGAGAAGTGATTGGTTTGAAGTGCAAAATACAGGATGTACATCTTAAGCATCTGAACAATGTAACGTGATTCAAGGTTTCGATGAATACTGATCGTTGCTCGAATTTTAATTGGATACTGGCGATACGAATTTATTGGCCGTTTAAAACAGGTAAAGTTCTATTTATAACTTCTTTTTCTCACATTATCACGAACACCTTGAGATGTGTATGGATTGTCACAATCGACATGTTGTATAATATTAGCTGTACATTATTTATGAAATTATTTGCAAATATTGCAATATCACGGTGTTATTACTTTGTCAGAGAAGTCATATATTTTTATTACACCCATCTGACGGTGAATTTAAAAGTGCAATAACAAGATGAACAAAGTGCAGTTCAAATCCAGTTCCTACATGGTTTCATTTCGGAATGTCGTCGGAACCCTTGACCATATCTGTGCTCAGTTTCCTTCATTATAGGCTGAAGTGAAAGATAAGTGAAACCTGGAGAGCTGAAACAGGAAACGTCAAACCCTGTGCCGTGCCAGTTATCAGTGACTTCATGAAATGGGTTGAGGAAGATTTTTGTCACGAGGAAAACTTCATCCTGACAAATTGCAGTGGTGACCAGCCCACTTATAACCTTATTTGATAATACACAGAACACAGACTATGGAGATGAACATCGCGACTCGGTATTATTTACAGAAATAAAAGAATCGTGCTTCACTGACAGAAAAAAGATACAAAATTTGTTTTTCCTAGTACTCTCATTACTACAGCTATGTGGTATTAAGTCGCTTGAAAATTATTACTACTTATGGTACATCCTTTGGTTGCAATGCAACATAAAGAGTCACCAACGTCGATGATTAAATCGTTCAAAGTATCAGCTCGATGATATTTCATATCGATAAGTGTCTATGCTAGCTGATCAGCTAAAAGAGAGGGAAATCACTCGAAACAGTAGAAGCATGCTAATTTCTGTAATCATCAGACAGGAAGAATACTGGAAACATTGCACACTTTTTTTGTAAAGACGTCGAATGTTTCTTTACACATTTAAAATAAATGAATCGATGCATTGATAGGAGCCCGTAAATTCTTGTAATTAGACGCTCGCTGATTAATAAAACGAACATACTTTTTGATGGAGACGCGGCTGTCAGAACGAACAGCTGGAATATCTTTGCAAACGTTTTCATCGCACAAGAATGCTCCTTAATGGATGGTCTCGATATTCCTGCATTGGAAAAATTCTATACTTTATGCTCCCGATGTTCCGTTAAGTTACACTATCACTGGACCGAAGGAACAGGTTTCCGACGTTACGGTTTGCGCCTGGGTAACTTGAATGACCACGTCTTCAACCTTCATTAACCTTTTTTATCAGCGTCTTATTGGGCGAGTCGCTTCGGAGATTCTTGTGAAGCGAGAATGCGAGCGGAAGTTCCATTGCGAGGATCACGCGCCATCGCCAAAGAGATTCGGGAAACGAACAGAAAAACGTAAAATTCGAACGAAACGAGATGAACTGAATTTCTGTAAATTCGCGAGCGGGCAGCTACATAGTTGAACTACAAGAAGATATTTTTCTGTATCAACCTTTGTAATTAACAAATTTAAGAACTGAAAGAGGAAATCGTGTGACGTGGAGACGCTAAATTTTTATTTGAATGTTAGGAGTTGTGCGTTTCTTCCGAGATGCTTAGCAGTATTTTAAGGATTTTTTTATTTGAATAAAGTTCTTGCCGGAAGTTTGTTTATACTTAGATGCTCGTACGCCCGAAAATGATAAAGCAGACGGGAAAAAGAAAGTAGAGGAGGCCACCGACTAACACGTGGGCGAAGTATCAGCAAAGTTCAAGGAGAGAAATCGAGCAACGACCGCTATCTTTCATTATCGAAATTAGTAGCTAGCTCGTACGAATCGATATTACTCTGTCGCAACACACTCGGCGGCTTTTAACCTGTTTACGCCACGCGTATTAATCACTTAATTAGATTAATAAAATGCACACGACGCTCTCTCATAGCACTCATTATCACTTAAAAATTTTTCGATACATTGGGGAGTGATTGCGATGAAATATAAGTACCTATCGTTCTTGTAAGAAGTGTAAATATTAAGACTTTTAATGCTTCGGTATGGAAGTAAACTTGAAAATTGGAAGATACGTAAATACCTATGCCTTTTCAAATGGAAAATATTTCAAACAAATCATTACCAAACAGAGGAAAATCAAATTCCATTCGCCTAATTCGGTGTATTAAATTCTAAAACTCTGCGATGCACTCCTCCGTCTTGAAATCACCTTAATGTAATGAATAATTTAGGTTTCTCCCGCAGTGGAAAATGTTTGTAGAGACTAACGGATAATTATACACTTTCTATCCTTCATTTGCTAGATCACTGTTACCTAGGTAACTTCTAAAAGCTTCCCAAAGCCATGGTAACTCCAGTATGCAGTTCTCATCGTCAGCTGATTATTTTCATCGCTATGTCACATTCATAAAACAATTCACCAAATTTACACACCATTTGCCTCCATTCACAAACATTTGCCTATTTGCAAACGTTGCTCGCAAAAAAAATCATTCAGGAAACACAGAAACTGTTTATCATTTATAATAATTACTGTGACTTCTAAAGGGGGTTTATAAACACGAAATAAAAACCACCTTAGATATTTTTCGCCATACCATAAGCTCGAATAAAAGCGGCTGGTGTGCACTCTTGAAATTAAAAAAAGACAGATAGAAAGAAGCCCGACGATACATCGACTCGACTCGCATCTTTCCATTTTCGGGAGGTCGAAAAATTCGGCGGTCATTATATAACGTGAGGAGGAAAAAACGGCGATGGTGCGTGATTAATTAACGCCACAACGACGGGCTAGTGTCGAAATCCACGTCTCGCCCGGGGACCAGGCCACCGGGACGTCATTCGTCGTTCACTCATTCATCATTCAATGGGCAATTCGTCAGCGGAGACATTCCGCGGGGGATCCGTGAAGAATCCGTGGTACATCCACTCCAGACAGACCCAATTCGAGAGGCCGTAAATAGACTCTGGGGCAGAGAGCGAAGAACGACTGGTCTGATCGCTTCCTAGAGACAAGGTCGCGAGGCTACCGCAGAGGAAGGGAATAGTAGGTGCTACGGTTGGCAGAACAGATATAACGAATAGCTCGAGGCACCCTGAACTATAGTTCTTGCGAGTGGAACTGAAGGGGACATAAGCAGAAGTCTTCTTATAATTTTTAAAACAGTATACTTCAGCATAAAAGTGCTTTTCACCACTAATACTGGGGCCTTGCAGATCTACCACAGCTCTTGATCTTGGTGTGAAATCAAGAGGGGTGAAATTGGTAGCGCCCTTAAGTATTTTACAGATAAATCAGGAGCTTAAAGACGTCTTCGGTTTACTTTTTGGATATTAGTACTTTGGGCCCCTGAGGTATGGGCTTTGGGAATAGAAATATGACGAAATATGTGTATTGATTGCTTTGAGTGACCAAGAACACCTGAAGTCCTTGTAATTTAGAGAATATTGTGAAATTATTATTGCGAAAAATGTATACTAAATGCGTCTCTGTATCGCCAAAGTACTGCTTCTAATGCTAATGTCTACGACTGCTTCTCTTATAAATTCCTGTTCCACCACCAGCACAAAACGAATATGGACGGAGCGTAGAAATGACTGATCAAGCGACACGAAAAACTGAATATAGAGGAATTTGCTGTGCTATAATGCAGCGTACACGGTTCATAAAAGCTCGCGTGTAAGAGCATCCCGTGTCATGATTTATCGATATCGCTTAAGAGGTATTGCGACGAAGACCTCCCACCGACACGGGCAGCAATTTTATCGGAGTTACGAATCGCGAGGCAATGACGAAGTACGCGTCGATTGATATTTTATCGCGTGTACTCGGTTAATCGGTGGGTGTCGCTGGAAACCCACGGCTGCCTAATCATTCGGACGGAATTAACAGGGATTTATAAAATTCCCAATGAAATTGGGTGCCGTGACGTTTCATTTACCAAGTTTCACCTGTGATTGACAAGTAGTTGACATGCGAATGTTTGAAACCTACCGATACCTAATCCTAAAAAAATCTTCGTGTCTTTCGACGACACGTACAGGTCTGCTATTCCTATTGCAGGGAAAATGCAATTGGAATACGTACGTAGATACGAATTGTATGTAACGGGAAACCTTGAACTGGTGTAAAAATGCTTAAATGTAATTAAAAGGCACTTCTAATGGCTGACTGATGACAGACCTTGACTTGAATACCGTCTACAGACGAGGCAAAAGAAGTAAGTGGCGTTAAAATTCAAATGAAATAGTGTTTTAATAGAAGCACTCGATCCAACACTATAGTAGTCACGAGCTCCCATGACATCAGTTGAAGGTTAACGATAACATGGGTTTAATCTCTGCCACCTCGAGTTTTATTCACCGTTGTACCCGATTAAATTTAATTAGCCTGTGTGGTAAGTAAGAACGCACGACAGAAGAAACGTACCGGAATAAAACTGCTTTTTATACATATATATATGTATATATATAAAAAATACGAAGGAAAGGTCGACTGATTAGTAACGAACATACATGTGACATATGCGCAGCTGTTGCATTTTCGTTCATAGAAACAAATGAAATACACGATCCCCAAAGTCCGTAATACGGGATGGATTATTATTCATCAGCACGATCACATCCGGATCGTGGACATTGTATTGACTAATTTGCATTATCTTTCGAAGACACGCGCGTCAATGAAACCATTGAATGGAAATCGCCGATACCAACGTGGACATTACTGACTTACGACTCCAACGTTTTGTTATGTGAATGGCGAATCGATTTCAGCGGCATTCCAAGTTTTTAATTGATCTCTTGCAATGAAAATGGTTCGTAATACAACTTGCACATAATTGAGTTTGAAATGTACCGCATGAATTTTATGGAATATTTTGTATATTTCGTAAGAAATTAATTTCTTTTCATATTAAATTCTAAGTTTCAAGTGTCATAATAATTTCCATTCTAACGTAATCTATGATCACTGACACTTCAAATCTAATGCCAATATTTTCCCAGAACCAGTTATTCAAATATACTAATCAGATCATTGGTCAACGAGCTGCAAGGAATATGTGCGAAGACTCGTCTATGACCACAATTTATCCAGAAATCAAATCAACATTCTAATACTTAGATTGTAGCAACAGTTGAACTCTCGAATCTATTTCTATCCACGTGATCAATAATTACAAAATAAAGTGTATGGACTCTAATGTCAACATATCAGCGTATAGAATCCAATTCTGATTGCTGGTATATTAAATAAATAAAAAAAGAAAAGTGTACAGATTTTAAACAATTTTTATTATTGCACTATTTACAATAAAAATATCCACCGAAGCATTTATACAATGTCGATTCGGGCACCGAGGTACGGTAATGAATGAAAATAAGCCCGCGTCGGATTGTTGCGAAGGAAACAGGAATCCTTTATAAGGGTTGCGTGCCACTTGCCGAAATTCGATCGTGAAGGGTCAATAAATCAGGAAAGGAAAGGGTCCGCCACGCAGAATACTTAATCAGTAGAAAACGCACAAGACCACGCGGCGGCACGTCCCGAGATATCAATTGCGGTGGGGGCATTAGAATTATTTAGTCGCGTCGGGGGATCATGGTCGTTTGATCATGTGGCTCACGAATTATTCAGGACATCCGAGGGATGTGCTCGCTTGTAGGACGTTTCGATAACATTCGCGACTTCCTAGAAGGACTGGGTCAAACGCGACACCGTTACCTCCGTGAAATTTTAATATTCATCGAACACAACCAAGCCGGACTTCAAAGAAGAGTACCGATAGCTTAGATACCCTTTCTAGGCACCACTAACGAATTCCGACAGTTCGTTTCCAATTGGGAGGAATTTTTATTAGGCCCCCTTGCCTGCTACCCGTCACAGATTGCCTTAAGGCGGGATTTCCTAGACGCGATCGGCCGGCGGCGGTCCCACTAGTGCAATAGAGAGGTTATGCATCTGTGTCTCCGTTGCGCTAGTGGGACCGCCGCCGGCCGCCGCGGCGGGTCGTGTCTAGGAAATCTCGCCTTTACGGGTCGCTCTTCCTCTGGGCGACGAGAATCTCAGCGAATATACCTACTAAATGTTTAAACAGGTTTGCCTGATACCTTTTCTTATATCGTTCCTTCGTTCGCCGAGGACTTTATCTTTGTTGCTACACGCAGAAGGCCATTGAACCTGAAAATACTTGTTGCAACCTGAAAGTAGGCGAAATGTAAAATGAATAAAGTGGTCCACGAGGTCAGACATATTTTGTGTAAAACCAAATTCTTTTCCTGATGTTCAGCAACTTCTGGGACTATACACTTTGTCCTCTGTAACTAGATCTAGAACACCTCGTTGGATATTGTAGTGTGAACAGGTGACGGTCTTAAGAAATTCACCTGACCTGAATGCAAAATAAATCCGACTATAGTAAACTAAGATGTACTTCACGCTGACGTGTGACTTCCTTGTATTTCTTAGGGAGCCACAAACGACAGCTACAAAACCTATTACGTAGATTTTGCATAAAACCGAAGACGAATGTTCGGCGCATTGCACACGGAAAGTTTTAAGCGGCGTTCAGAACGATCAAACAACCCAAGTGCTCTTAAGGGGGCAGTCCAAGTGCCTCCAAAGTGCCGTAAAAACTTTCGAAGGTGCGGTATCTCTTTGTCGGCTCGGTTATTTCAAGCAGTTGCTACCAACAAACTGATTTCGGCGCGAAGTTGTTCGCCAGCTAGACGGGTGCAAAGTGAGACAATAAAGTATCTCTTAGTATCACTACGGAATTAATTCACAGATTCGCAATGAATCTTGCCAGGCCTATCGTTTTGCATTCGCTCTACTTTCGAGCCAATATCCATCGAACTTTTCTCCACGGATCGAAAGCATCCTCCACTGCGTTTACACGCAATGCACAGGAGGACGTGAGAAAATAGATTAGTAGGTACCACGAAGGGGATCAAACACCCCTCTGCGGCTAATCTGGAGACGCACGGCGAGCCAACGCTCTTTACCGCCCACCCAATTTGCGAAATCTCTGACGCTGATTCACCTCCTACGCCTCGGCATTCCCGCGATCCACCGCGAATGAATTAATTGTTCCGTGGAATTGTTACAGACCTGTTTATACGCCACGAGTCTGTGGCGCGTTTTACCGGCCCAACGACCGTACCAACCAGCTCTGGTTCGAGTGCCTATCGCGAGAGGTAAGAGCAACGCGGGCCTGATTAATCTACGGTATGACAACGAAGAACAAGTCCCGATCTTGTAGGAAGCAGATCGAGACCCTTGAAGTATCCCGCCAGGGTCGTATAGCTTTAGGGTACCTGCCACGAAAACTGGTCCAGGGAGGAGGAATGGCGCATACAAACGATCTCGTCTCCACTCTCTCCTCGAGGCGGTCCCGTACAATCGCCTTCCTCTCTTCCTCCGATCTCTGGCCCGCCATTATCCTACCTCTTCCTTTCACCGATCACCTGTCCTCCCTTCGCCCGCTCCAACGGAACCGCGTGCCCACGTATCGGGCATTAGAGTTTCTCACGTCATCCTCTTATCAAGTATGAAAAAACCGGTCCTCCCGATCCTTCGTCCAGCTCGCGAATCATCCGTGCGCGTCTCGAAACGCGCATAGGTCGCGGCGAGCCCTTCGCATTTCGACTTTTCGCTCTACCCTCGGCCAATCGCGAGTGCTGATTAATTGGGGGAAACGGGAGAATGATCAGAGATTTGTGAATCGTCGCATTAAGAAGGGCTTAAACGCTTTCAATGGACCTAAGGTTTTGGGAAATGTCTCTTCAAGTCGGCTTTAATGGAAGATATAGTGCACAGTGACGAAGAATCGTTGGTCCGTTGTTGCATTGTAAAGGTGCCAATCCACGAAGAGATTTTACATGAGACTTTTCTATCTTGAGACAAAAATCTCAGCAACAACTAAATGTAAATAATAGAAATAGTCGCAAAATATATATTTAAAAATATATCATGAAACTTGTTTCATGAGAGTTTAATTTCGTGATATTAATGACAAAATAATTTGAAAATAATAAAATAATTAAATAATTGTCTCGTGAGATTAAAGTCTCGCGTGAGAGACTATATTTTTGTCTCGTGATGGATTTGCCCCTTAGGGGGTCATTCTGGTAATCACGCCGCAAAATTCAGGTTTTTCTTCTCAGTGAATGCAATGAATAACAATGTCAAACTTTTTTTTCATTTATTACGTTACTCATATAATGTATACGGAACAAGTTTTTAAATACACTTTTAATTGTGTTTTTCAATGTTATCTGGAGTTGAAAGTCGCACCTTTGAAAATACGGCGGGAGTGATTTCAGCTCACAGATTCATGTGAAACAAAAAACCAAACTGATTCTTAATCATCACGTGAGTCAAAATTTAAAAAAATTGCGGGCATTTAAACTTCAAGTATCGAAATTTTCCATTTTTACTTGAAGTTTGAATGCGCGCTATTTTGTTAAATTTTGACTTACGTGGCTAATTCTGGCACCTGCGATAGCGGTACTTATACTGATTAAGAATCAGTTTGTTTTTTTTTTGTTTCAGATGAGTCTGTGAGCTGAAATCACTCCCACCGCATTTTCAAAGGCGCGGCTTTCAACTCAAGATAACATTGAAAAACACAATTAAAAGTGTATTTAAAAAATTGTTCCGTGTACATTATAAGTAACATAATAAATGAAAAAAAATTGACATTGTTATTCATTGTATTCACTGAGAGAAAAAACCTGAATTTTGCGGCGTGATTACCAGAATGACCCCTTAAGAGCTGTATGTAATAGTAACACGAAGCTAGGTGAAAAAAGTTTGGCAAGGTAGGCGATGGTAAAGATATCATAACTTATGGAGAAGGAACTGTACTTTTATCCATGTGGAAGAAAATTGCAGGGTTTCTCGGAGGAGACGAGTGATGGTACAGTAATGATTGAAGTGCGGTGAAGTCACTTACATAGCATAGTAGAGCATAAAGATGTTATTTTTTAATTTGCCTTAATCCATAGGTACTGAGTGTTACTGGGACGGAGGTTTTAATAATCTTTGTTAGCGTCCTGCTTGAACCACAGACGAAAGTGGAAAAGTGATATATTTTTCTAGAATACACGCTACGTAACTTTCTTCTTACCAAAGTAAAACTATTCGACTAGATTGATATAAAAAAATGTTGCTAAAAGTGCATCTGCTAATTAACGAGCGTCAGTAGATGTTAATGACCCCTATTAACCGCGCAAGAAATTACAGTTAACTAATTAACGAACATGTCGATTCTAACGCCAATTCAAACATCTCATTCCGAGATACTTAGGGGCCTCATTTGCGAGAACGAATATCTCGTGGTGTTTCAATTGCAAGCGAAACAAAGAACACCGTGACGGAATGCTATTCCAAAAATCGCGAGGCTCGAAAGAGCAGCCAGAGGATCATGAAGATAAGTAGGATCATGCGCGATTCTTAATAGCCACTTAATCATCGGGTAACAGGGGAGCCTGCAAGGTACTGTGCTTGATTTTGTGCACTTGCAAGAGGCACGTACATGCCCGGCTAGCCATTAGCATCGCAGATTCCTGCTAATCATCGTAAATGTTAAGTGGATCTTAGATGTGGGCAGACAAACTACCCTTGCAGCCTTCGAACGCTTCTATAGAACCTGTTATATAGTTCTGCCCCCGAGAGAAAGAGAGAGAACCGTCTGTTTGCTTCGTTTCGATACTTAAATTCCAGATAATAGAATGTTACAGCGGCAGAGGCAAGCCTTCGCTTAACGCCGAGTACCTACAAGCCATAAATATTTTAGAACAAGTTGTCAACGCTAATAGTATACCGACTCCTTGATGCCAACTTTATGTCCAACAATCGGACGTTGACGAATCATGATCGTACATGATTATTTGCACTTTCGCGCACGACTCTGGGCACCATTCGCGAATAAATAATATCCTCGATAAAATGCTGCTGTGACATTCATTACAGGACCATTTCCTTAATGAATAAATCATGCGAGGGTTGTTTTCCGAATATTAAGTTTGGATCATATTTACCATAAAGTAACTACTGTTACAGTATTGAAATTATGTAATGTTCCGCTTGTTTGGTCGACAAGCAACATTTGCATATTGTTTCATATAATTTAAACTGATAGAATAACACTCATAATATGAGCTTCATTATTTCAATACTGTAACAGTAATTTCTTTATGGTAAATGAGTGTTACTATGATGAAAATGGATTTTGTACACCACGAAGATAATAATATATAATGGCATCGGGGAGGAGGGTGGTCGAATCTGAGAGCTGTTCAAAGTTCTAAAGGCGTCAAAGCCCAGAGATTCTAAGACAGCCAAGTTTCAAGGCTCTAAATTATTGGAGTCTCGAAGTGTCAAAGCTTCCAAGTTTCCTAAGTCCGTGGTTCCCTTAAACTCGTACCTTGCGATCCTTCATTACACGGAGCAGGCAACAACCCCTCGTTACTTAGAACTTACGCTTTCCAAAAGATAAGATACTTAAGCATGACGAAGACCACACGCGAAGTTTGTTTCCCAATTTTAACGTACGTGAAAAGCTAATGACATGGTGACGTCTAGATATAACCATCTGCTGCTGAATCGTGTCTTAATCGAAGCTTTATATAACACGTAATATCAGTTAATTAAGGTTTGCTAATATTCCATTATCTCGCGGCTGGATCTGTGTCCTCTTAATTTAATCCGTTTGTCGATAATTTTTTAGCGACTGTTTGGGATTCCACGATAGAAATCTAACTCGAGTGGAAAGAGTAACCGGAGAACGAAAGGGATAACAGTGAAGATGATTTGAATTTTAATGCCTGGTTAAATCTCTGTTACCTATTCCTGAAAAGAGTCTTCACCTTGAAGCACTCAATTCTCGCGAATATTCGAGTAAGTATAATTTATCATTAAAAATTGGTTGTAAAACAATTTATCTTTGTAATATTAAGATATAATTACTCAAGGTAGGGGAGAGTTGCCAATATCCTGCTGATCACCTAAATCGTACCTCATCAATTTCTCAGTAATTAATGAATATAAACGACATCTGATGATAAAAATATCAAGTAAATGCGAAATAAGAAATAGAAACAAAACCTTTTGAGCTTACACCCTAATTTGTGCGTGCAATAAACATTTTGAAAAAATCAGGCATGATTGATGTAACTTTTTACCAGTTTATTTTAGCTGATAATAGACAAACAATGCAATTGTGTCCGGTATTTTTGTATTTTTCTAAAACAGGGTTTAATGTAGAATATTTTACATTCATTTTAAGTACATATTACATTCATTATAAACTTTAAATTGATATTTATAAATAAATTCACCGTGTTTCCTAAATCGTACCACTACAATCGTACCAGTAGGATTTGACAACTCGCATGTTATATAGGTTATGTACATATATCATATTCATAGGTTATTGTTGGCCTCTGTGTGATCCATATGTATATGTAACTATATAATAATCATTACTTTATGTTGAGTATTTTCTTCTCTCTTTGTTATTGATACTATTTTTAGTGGAGGTACGATTAAGGAAACCGGTTACCTAAATCGTACATTTTATAGTATGTGACAAAACGATTAATAACAAATTAATATGTTCTGAACAAAAGTTTAAGCGTATAATAGTAGGTGCCTAAAAGATGAAGCTACAATATCCAATAGTCATTTGCGTTCAAATTAGTACCAAATATGAAATATAACGTAAAATGTCGTAAGTGGTACGATATAGGCAACCCTCCCCTAAAACAATCCTTCCACAAAAACATTGCCCAATGTTAATGATAAATAATATTCAAATGGGAAATAGTAACGATGAACGTAAAACAGATTTACCTTGCAAAACTGCTGTGAAGCGTCTTCAAGCACTAAGAATTTCTCCCACTAGGTATCCACAGAAGAAGGCACAGGGCTCGATGCAACGAAACCACAAAGCAGAAAACACGCGACGACGATACGAAAAAGTCGGAAAATCGAGCATTACGCTTGAACAAGTACGAAGAGACGGAAGAACGCAGTTAATGGTATTAAGTGATCCGATGTCAACAGACGACTAACCGAAGGCTACTGAATTTACAAAGGTTAAAGGCGTATAACTGCGCATATTTATTCAAAATAGAGGGTGGGGGGGAATTCCACAGAAATCCTGATAACAGCAGTTCATGGAACGTGTATCGTGTCAGCTCAAAGACCCTTCGTGTTTCTATTTTTATAAAAATTAGAGTCAGAGCTAGAACCATTCCAATACTCAACGTCTCTTTGCTTCTGTATTTTTACAGTCACTGCTGTTTAATAATTACACATATTAATATATTATTCCTCATCAACCATCTTCCGCGACTCCTTCCCAGGATCACGAAAAAACAAAATAATGGTTACAAAATTAAATATCTAGCTGAACTCAGGACTGGTGCTTGGCGACCTTATGCAAAAATTTATATGCCGCCCTAGAATTATTGCGACAAAAACTTTCCGCCGGCCCTGTTTAGAATTTTCATGGACGTCCTGGGACTTTCATGGACTCCTACGGACGTCCTGGGACTTTCATGCACTTCCATGGTCATCCTAAAGCTAAACACCTCCTAATTGTAAGCCATAAAATTATTCAAACACCTAATCCTCCAGTTACTTTCAACCAACGTCTTAAATAGCCACATGCCCCAAGAAATTCTCCGCAAAGAAAGCTGAAATGCAGCCTCCAGTACAAGAAATGCAGAATTGCCACATCTAAAGCTCCCAATTATCACAGCCTCCACGTCCATCAGCGTTTAAGTCACCACCGAAAATGGTTGCTGAAGAAGAAGTCAATTAACAATCTCGTTCGCACGGGCCAGGAAAAACGAAATCTCACCGTTAGCACGCCATCAGGCATGAAGATGAAGATCATCGTTGCTAGTAGAGTACAAGAGGAGGGAGCTGTACAAAGGCAGTGTGAACACAAGGTAAAATGAAAGACATACAAAGTAAACGTCAGTGCCTACGTACACGTTCTTCCACTTGCACAGGCCGCGAATGGAACGACGGCCATTAGCATCGTGGATTCCTACTAATTATCGTAAATGTTAAGTGGATCTTAGACGTTGGTGCAGGGGAGCCCGTTCAAGCGGGATCTACGGTACACATTGAAAACTTTAATGGGACCAGTTCCGCGATTTCTTTCACGATATGACGCCGTCTCGCGAGAATGTTCGCTCATCTCGTAATTCTGCTGTGATTAACACTGTCCCCGTGAAATTTCGCGTCGGGTAGAAGCATGGTCACAATTTGGGACTTGCTAGTCCTGTGACTGGGACCCTTAACAGAAAATCTTGGATCGTTCTTATAATTAATTCTTGTGACTCTTTTGGTTGAACCTTTTTTGCAGACGCTCTGTTTTCGGTGTGTGTATTTAATTAGAGTAATGATAAGCGTTTGGACAAATTAAGACCCAGAAAGTGAGAGTGTTGGGAATTGTGGCGAGGAAGAGTGAAAGAGTTTTGCGACCAACGACTTAGTTTTTTGAATTGTTGGAATTATTAAAGCGTGATTATAAAGGATTAGAACGTGAAGAATTAATGAATCGCTATTGCGATTTGTTCATAGTGCGTGTAAAATAAATGGTTTCTTGAAACAACCCAGTTTCCGGGTAATAAATTAGTGGGAAAGGGAATAGATGAAGCTACTGAGATTAAATCCAGAGAAAATCGTCTGAGCTTCAGGAACGAAGATGTCTCAACACCCACGATGCCAGACGCAAAGAAGTATAATTACGTCCCCGATTAATTAAACCGGTCTCCGTATTCTGATCTGGACCACCGAGGAAATGTACAACCATTAGGAAGCTTTTTAAATTAGATTTCATGCAACGTGGCATCTGATAAACAGCTGACAGGGGAAAATTCCTAACCCGAAAATTCTGATTTTAATGAAACTTCGTGTGAATGTAAATGTAGAGCATATTGGACTATGCCAGGAGCAATTTTGTTTACTGCGGAAATTCACTTTGAAGGGGTGAAATCAGCCCTTAAGTTATCACGTTTTTTCGTTTTTTTTTAACATAGGTAAATTTGTAACGGTGCGAGATAGAACAAAACTTCTGATATATGAATTGTTACAGTTTTTAAAGGATTTGATTTAGCTTCACTCCTCTGTCTGTTTGTTTGTTTGGTTCGAATCTTGTAAGTCAATTTTAACCCACTTCCACAAATCCAATCGACTTGAAATCAGCCTCTCGCGCTTTTCTCGAAAACGACAAAAAGACGATGCATTGCCTAA
This sequence comes from Andrena bucephala, assembly GCA_947577245.1. Lineage (NCBI taxonomy): Eukaryota > Metazoa > Arthropoda > Insecta > Hymenoptera > Andrenidae > Andrena > Andrena bucephala. The sequence goes on along the minus strand of OX387715.1, from coordinate 91,138,648 downwards.
GTAGTAGCATCGACTTATGAGTTGCAAAACTCACACTAAAAAGTGAATAATAAAAAACATATATAAAAAATTTATTTAATTTGGTCAAAACTGCACTAAAAACTAAAAAATAATTCTTTTCTTGTACTATAATTACGATGGTGATATGTCACCTTAGATAAAATCGTGGTGTAGGATATTTTATCGCTTCTTACTGCTCATTTCGACGCTTGAATCTGTATCAAATTGATTCATATCCTGTTATGAAATATCCTGCCCCCGATTTTATTTAAAGTGGCATATCACCATAGTAATTGTAGTGCACGAAAATATTACTTTTTAGTTTCTAGTGCATTTAAGATCTTAAAATTTGTTATACTCTATCACGCTAGCCCAAAGGAAAAAGTTATATTTAAAAAGTGAATCTCCACAAATAAAAATTGCTCCATGCATATTCCAATTTCCTCTACATTCCCACGCATTTTCATTATAATCAGAATTTCCGGGTTGTGAATGATCCCGTGTGCCATCGTAGTGATAAATATTACAGAGTATGGTAAACAAAATAGAACGATTCTAACTACAAAAAAGAATAAATTTATCAAATATATTCGTGTACCTCTAAATCATAGACGCGTGCAATGTACCCTTTGGATTAAAGAAATTGCAAAAGTTTGTAGTTGCACAGATCCATTAAAATTATGACAAGTGTATGTGAAATTCAATTTTTAATTATATGCATTAATGCTACGTTGATAAATCCTATTACAAATAAAATTCCAATTTTTCCAAAGCCTCTGCGTGGCGCTTTTCAATGATACCTTCACCAAGTTTCAGTTCCTAGTCGCAAATCGAAGTTTCGCCAGAAAATAGTACGCGGGGACGAACTGAGACATCGTGGAGTGTCGACGGTGTGAAAGAATTCAGAACGCTAATGACCTCTGGTAATATTAGCCTGCACGGATCGCAGTGTTTTACAGTAATTGACCCATTGACTCACCACACAAGATACTATGCGGGTACTGTAATTTCCGTGGAACGTGCTGTAATATTAATCATCGCCGTGCGTTTTTCACGTGAGAAGCTATTTTCTCGCTACTTTCTTGTACAAATCGTGCATCGTCACGAGAAGAACAAAACACACGTTATTCCTTCGTGAATGATGCATCGATATGAAAATAGATGCTAGATCAAACAATTAAAAAAAATAGTAACATGCATCTTAGACTAGGTTCATCTACGTTTTAAGAATTTTTCTCCCATTTACGACGCATTTAGAATGAAGCTAGTGATTTTTACCTCCAGTCCTATTCAGTACTAAATTACTCAAACTCTTCAAAATAGACACAGTAGTTTAAGAATCATATGCAAAAAGATTAGAATCCCTGCATTTCACGTCTCCCACTCCGTGCTACCTCCATTCACTGCTGCTATCCCTCTAAGGACCGAGATTCAAAGCAACCCACATATCGCTAGGGGCACACGGAGGTCGCCGAGGAACTCAACGCGATCGAGTCGAGTACCATCAAGTGATTCGAAAGGTTCTTCGTTACAACCTTGGGGGACTGGAAGCACGACCTTGCTGTACCAATTGCGCAATGAATCCCCGAAGAGGTCATCGGCTACGTACGATCGTCGATCACGGGGGGGCATTCTAAATCCCATTCACGCGCGAGATCGACGGTAACCGGCGCGGCGGCGATAGATTTCATCGCGAGCGTGGAATCCACGCTGCAACGATCCGGCCTACCTTGATGGTCACCAGGGGATCTGGTTTCTGGTTTAGCACCTGGTCACCGTGTTTAATTAAGCGGCTGGGGCATTATCGTCTCTCGCATCGATATCCCATTGCACCTTCGATCTACGCGCGTCTCCGTACTTATCCGCGCACGAGGCCGCCAGCGAGACGATTTTTCGACGGCCAAGGAAAATCTCCAATTAACGATAACGCGCCCTTTAAATCCAAGGTTCACGAGTGCCACTCCACCTGGGCGTCTCTATAAGGCTACGCGCGGCCAGAGCCCGAAGATAACGCAATCTACCGCAATAGTCGGCCTTATCGGACCCACTACATCTCGCAATTTACCGGAGAAAAATTCAATAATCAGATCCAAGTGGCCTTAACTGTCCACGGAGCAATAAAACGTTACCGTCTCTCGCGACTGATCGATACGAGGAGGGTAAATCTCGGCGGGCATCGATGTCCGTTAAGGCGAAACAAGGAGCGCTCGGCGAAGGCGCTCATTGGGTTCTATATTTTTTAGAATCGCCGACAATCGATTCGATTAAAACGTTTCTAATCTAGTTACGAGGCTGCTAGTTCTGGCTCTACTGTTCTATCAGCGGCTGTTACAGATAAGATAGTACCGTTAAAACAATGTTGCAATGTAAGTTTGTATAAGTGGTTAATTGGATAAGGCTGGACTTCCCGTAGTAATATGTGGTACTCTCTAACGCGTTTTCAGTCTAATTTAGACGCAACTCTAACAATAAGTATGTAAAGTGGGAGATGTAGTTTGAGGAATTTATGATTCACCAGGAATTACGAGCTGAATAAACATGAAGTGCCAGTTTGCTTAAGAATATAAAAGCCGTATCTTTCACGGATACGCTTTCGACACGTTGCAAAATAATCTTATGATCTGGAATAACCCTCCCGCGAAGGATGGATTGAACGATTAAGTGCTAGGGTTATTAAACGTTCTGTTAGTATATTTATTTCCATTTATGTAAAACTATTCACATGAAACCAGTAAAACGTTGCTACGATCTTTGTAAATGAACAGTCGAGGCAAGCTTCTGTTATGTGCGATACACGAGTTACCGTAGTTCGCATTAGGATTCACACTCAACCCTATTTTGAGCTCGTTCCTTGTTTATTACATTGTCATTTATTCTCTGAAAATAATGATCCTAAAATTAAACCAAATGCGACACTAACGATCGGCACAGAATCTGAGAAGTTCACTCAGCAATGAACAAAATATGATCTCGAACATTTTCTTTTTTCAAATTCACTCTATTTCCCCAATTTCAATATTAACGACAGGGTTAAAGACTTTCAATTAATGATAGGAATCATATTTACGATTTGGAAGACACTGACACACATATTAGAGGCTGAAAGATTTTGCAATTTTCCTGCAATAGCATTCCCGCGCTGGAATAAAAAGTATGGAACTCAAAAGGTCAAGGTAACGAGCGTTAAACGCTAGAATTATTACGAGTGCTATCGAGTTTCAATCGTGGCTAGTTGCTCACGAATCTAAGGAAGAACGTAAAGGCGAAAATCCTTCGGTGTTTTAAGGTCGTCGACCCGCGAAACCGGGGCGTATTTCTGTTATTACTCTGTCAAACCACGGACGCCCACGTAGGCAGACCAGAAAAACTTTCATTGAACCCTGGCTGACTCACAGTCTCTATGAAATCGTAGCAGAGTCACTTGTCGGAGCGAAAGAATAATTTTCGAATTTCTTACACGCGCTCCTTGGACTCGCCAAAATTATCAAACGAGGCGAAGGTACTTTGAATTTTCCTTATCTTGGATCTCAAATATGCCATTTTAAGTGATTCTTGAAATTCTGCTCGCTACAAGTTGATAACAGATTCTGATTAATACGAAAGGAATCGATCGGAAGTGAATATATTTACTATGCATTAGCAACATGATATACTCCGCGAATAGACGGTGGTAGAGACATTATTACACTATTAGGAAGATGAAGTACGGAACATTTGAAGACACGCGATATTCGATTACTCACAGTGCAATTGAATAGCCTGGCGATCGATGCACACAAATTTATGACGAGACAGCTGGCAAACGCACCATAACTTACAGTTATTATCCCGCGTAAAAAATAAAAACTGTCGCTTTGCTGGACGCGTGTGAATAATTGTGAAATTATGTAAGGACATAATTTCCTACGGATTATATAACATTCTTGCTTGGCCACGATAAGCCCCGACTTATACAATCCTTAAAGTGAGCGCACCGCCGAGTGCATTAATCATAAAGGCATAGTAAACTCTTCCCGTGGACCGTAATCGAGGAACGCCTGTGACGCATCCGCTGTTGCTCATCCGAAACGTCATTGCGTGAGCTGTTTTACCAGTGAAAATAATTAAGAGAAAAACCTTCCGAGGAAGCAATAAACGTCTGCTCGTAAAACGATCGGCTGGTGACAAATCCAGTGGCGCTTCTTGGCACCAATTTCTGAATGTTCGTTACAAGCTACCGTATTGGAGTTTAGTAGCAAACAATGCTGTTACAATGTCCTTCAGCGATTTAACAAGCCTCGATCAATAACAGTATTTGAAATAGATTCCTAATTTCAAGATAAAAGGGTTTAGCCGTCAGAACAAGATAAGAATGCCAATGAAACTGGATGATAACTTGACGAAATTAAATCCTGAAGTATTAACCAAACAGTCTAAGCCACGGTTGCTTGTAGTAAATCGTAATGACTCGTGTTATCTAGCTAGAGATTTGAAAAGAAAACATCTCCTTGGCCAATGGACTGAGAGAAAAATGTATTGGTGTTTCAAATAGGAAATCTCCCAAAAACTCTTTAAATCAGCTGTACAAACTGTCTATGTTGAAATTACAACATATAGGCATGATAAAAAAGCACCACGGTTCATTGGACTGGATTACACTGTACACAGGCGACACATTATTCTAACTCAACAAATTTCAACAGAAGTACCTATTTAAATATTTCATTTCACGTGTTGTAATATCTTTTGCTGGGACATAAAATTTCCACCCGCCCAGGCGACATTTAACCCTCCGTGGTCACACCTTCTTATAATAAAAAATTGGTCACATGGGGTTCATTGCACCCCAATGTCATTTTTGTGTTACCATTTTCGTATTTCTGAATCTTAACTTCAGAGTGATAATTGTACATTCGTGAATTTTGATACGTTTAAATTTGTATTTGAAAAGACAGCTGTGGATAAAATCGATTTATTTTTAAACTCGCCAACTTTTTAAATTATATTATTAAGATCTAAAGATTTACAGAAATATTGGCAAAGTGAGTACACCCCGTGTGACCACGCAGAGTTAAAACTTAGAGTTTATAAATTTTAATACAGAAAATAAATAATATTAATCTGCTTAAAATATCTTGTTCAGAGGATTCTAAAATGAAGGAAAATTGTTCTCAATCTCTCGAAAAGACTATCTGGGCTACTTGATGTGATAATTTTGGAAGAACAGAAAATACAACAGTCTCACGCTGAGTTTCATTGAATAATACACATGTTGATCGAATATTGTAAGAATATAGAATGGACCAAACACTTTCCCTGTGAAATTCAAAACCTGTAGAGTACAGAATCTATATAACAGCATTCCAAAGATGGCACGTGTTTCGTTGGATATGAAACGTGACCGGGATTTCATATTTTTGGTAAAACGCTTTGTAGGAGACAGCGAGATAAAAAAAAGTCAACCGCTCGTTATGGAAACCATGTGAAACGAAACATAGCCACCGAGCGTTACCAGTAGCAGACCTTGGAGCCATAAACAGAGACTATATCTAGTCTCCCAGCTCTTGTGAATCACGCGACACATCTTCGATCCTCCTTTTTATACACCTGAAGGGCCATTTTGCGCAACTCACATTCATGTTCCGCGAATGACATCTTATTGTTAAATACGCTCCCATGCCAGAAACAAACTCAGTTTAGAACAGATACAAAAAAGTAAGGAACACTTGAATTTATCTGGAACACCAATCTCGTGTGAAAGAGCCTTAACAGTAGCAAGGGAGACGTGAACCCCGACGACGACTATTTCCACTCGTTAAATGCAAATTTCAACACCAGCTACGAAGTATCCAACATTCCCCAAAGGATAATAGAAATTGCGCCACATTTCTTTTTGTCGCAGCACCCCGAAGAATGAGTAAGGAAAAGGACAGAACTTTCCCACAGGTCTGCTGTGCGCCACGTTAAATAGAATTCGAGAACAATTGACCGAAATCGGCTGCTCTGACATCAAAAGCGGGCCAAGGAACGAAGGGCCCAGCACAGGGGAGGAAAATTGCCAGCGACTCGCAAAAGAAAACTGCAGGGTCGGGAGTCAGAATGGAGCCAGGGGCCGCAAAGTTGCGCGGCGCGCGGCCCCCTATTCTAATCCTCGGCCCTTCAATTCACGAGCTGCGGGTCATTTTGAGTCGGCTGGACTATTCCCTGCTTAAATTTAGCCCGAGCATAGAACGCGGCTTCCACCATTCCTATTTAAAGCGTTGTTTTCACGCACGACAGTGGCACGCATACGTATACGTGCATGGCGATGCCTTAACGCGCATCTTGCCCTCTGACACGGCAACTTCTTTCGATTAGACTATTCTAAGCTCCGTGGCAGGGAAGCATCTCCGTTTTATCTCGTGGAAAAGTACGAGAAATCGAGTACTCTCGTGAAAGCTTTTGTTCGATCGAAGCCTCTTATACCTAGGGAAAGAACTCGATTCTTCAACTGCAATTCTCTATTTCCAGAGAAATCTGCAGTTGGACTGTGAATAAGTTATGATAGGCGTTTCTTTTTGGTGAACAACAGTGATTCTGTGGGAAGATATATGTATGTAGATAGGAAGTGTGTAATGAAAATGTTTCATTCGTAGCTTCGTTTTGGAGAACATTGAATTTGGAAACTCGTGTAGTAATTGCCAGAGTGATGCAGTAAATATGGTGGAATGAATCCTTGTGCAAAGATAAGAAATTGTGGAATAACTCTTTTTTAAATCAGGCTTTGTCCTCGAGAAAATCGGGTTTGAAGATGTGACCGATTCTTGAACAAGTGTACGCCTACTCGTTGGATATTTAAGGGAGGAACCTGGTTTAGCACGCTGAAAACACGGCGATTTTTAAGAATTATTTTCTCAACAAATATAAAGAGAATCTTTCCAAAACTTTAAGGGTGTTTTACTGTATATTCAGACAATAAGAAAACTTTTTTTTTATTCAATTATAATTCATTTAATATTGTTTTATTGGTATGTCTTCGTAGCACCTACATTCTAGCGGATCCAATTTTTGCCCGAAATAAAAGAGCCGAAGTTTTTTTGAATTTACATGAATTTATATCGTCAATGTATTAAAAAATAAGAAAACAATCTGAAATTGACAAAGTTATGGGACTTCAACAAAAAAGTAACTATTTCGACGGACAAATTTCGACGTTTTTATGAAAAAGAGTGGTTTAATTTAATTTCTGCATAAATGTTTTTCATTCATCGGCGATATAAATTCATGCCAATTAAGAAAAACCTTCCCCTTATATTTGAAGAAAGATTCTCTTTATATTTGTTGAGAAAATAATTCTTAAAAATCACCGTGTTTTCAGCGTCCTAAACCAGGTTCCCCCTTAATATCGATTTCCTCCAAAAGCAAGCCTTATAAGAACAATTTTCATTCTACATTTTTTGTTCATTTCTTCACGTATAAAAGCTCTCTGTATAGAAGCTCGATTAGAAATTTTCGATGAAAATACTCTTCTAGGTATGAGAACAGAGGTGGAGGAAGGAAATATAATTTTTCCGAGACAAGCAGCGAATGTATATACCGTGAAAATCTAATGAAACATCGGTCGTGAATCTCCTCAAGGGCCACGTCGACAAAGGAGCCTCGTAAATTTCGCGTCATCGCCTCGTGGATTTAAAACCGGTTGGTCAAGTGCCTTGTACATACGTGACCAGCTGTAGCTCAGGATTTTTACCGCAATTTTCGTATCGTTCGTAACAGAACAGCCAGGAACAGCCACAGAGCACTATGCCCAAAGTCTCAGCCGCGAATCAATTGCCGATCAATTTCGAATTTGTGTTCCAGGAGAAATTCTCACTTTCCGTCGTTAAAATTCCCCAGAATCCAACGGGAATAATACAAGGTGATTGGCGAGGCCAGTACGTGGTGGTGAATACAGAACATGACCTAATCGTGTATCAAACGATAACCCAAGATTTACAATTGTAATCTTCAACAGCACGAAGTCAGATCGTCGAATTCGAACTTTGGACGAAGTGTGAAGAAGTTACACGGCCGACTACAGTAAGCTGAATTATGGAAGTATCGTGACGGCTTGATCTAGCATTAACTCGAGCACAGTCGCACATTTAGTTTAAACAGTGTATACATTAACCTTACCCTACCAGTTATGGAAATCGGCTCTGTCCTACCGGTTATGTAACGAGTATTTCGCCCTACCACTTCAGGGTTAATACTAATTATAAATCCGGTAACCCTCGGTTATTAGATACGTGTAGGTATGTATCATACTTGTTGCCCACGTACCGATTTAATCCAAAGAGTCGATTTGTACAATCGGTGCTTCGCGCGCGTTTCCCGCAAACAATAATTCTGATGCGGTTCCAGTAATGATCTGTTTCTGCGTCTTTTGGCACGTTCCAGAGCTCGCGCGACTCAACAAACGAATCGACGACGCGGTGGAATCGCTTGCAGTTATCGATTCGAGTGGCAAGCTGCGGTCCTTGGACTAATGTTAGATAATTTGATTGACGGTTTAACCGACGAGGAATTCCACTTGCCGTAATACGGGGCGCCATTCTCACGGAGCAGGAACGGAAGCTTCTCATGCGCGGCACGCAGTCGTTTCGGCCGGAGAAACGACGAAAACTATTTTGAATTCAAGGACCACGGTGCGTTGCCTTCCGCGGGTCACCGCCGTGATAAATTATCAACAAAAAGGCCGTATCATCGAGGGGCCACGGAAACCTGTCTAACATTCCTGGGCCATCCGGCGTGTCCCTGAACAGCTGACATTTTTGGAGCAGAGATTACATCTCGCCAGCGACTGCCTACGCCCTCTTTCATTCTTACTTAGCGAATAAACAAATAAACAGGAAAAGTACAGCGAAACGTACAGTATCTGAACTAAGAACTCGTCTCGGGTCTATCACACTAGATACATTTGAAATAAAACTACATGAATATGAAGAGATATGATAAAATAATGTGAACCATCTCTCCTTTTAATTTATGAATCTCATATCTTTCTAGCTGCTGAACCCGACAAGATTTTGATATATTTAACTGCGCGAGATAACATTTATCGTGCTCCTCAAAACCGTGCCATCTGAATTGTGTTTTCAGTATCCAGTGTATTTACAAAACTCTCAATAAAGAGGTTTCTAATACCAGCGGCCATTGCTTTCTCAATACCACGTATCATACTCTAATTTTAGAGTTATCTGCTCTCTGGATTTCGTGGTTAATTGTATGTGAGCACGTGTACTGTGAATTTCACATGGAATGGTCGCGAGTAGAATCAGATTCGATGACAGGAAAATTGCGTTCACAGTTTCTCTAACTTCTGATTGAAATGCAACATCTGTTTCAATTATGAATGTAGACGACGAGCAACAGCGCGGAAGAGATTAAGTACCTACATCGATGGAGACCACCTAAAATGTCTAGGTCCCTAGCTAATGATCAATAACGTTGGATGCTGGTTAATACCAAGAAACAATAACAATCATCCCATTCATGGCTCGGTTGCTTAAACGAGAGCAGAAGTCCTGCGCCATGTGGCTGATTGAGGGTTCCATGGAAACGTTCACTTTTTTAAATCGTACATCGAATAGATTGATCCTAGCCCGCATTGCCCGTGACCCACAGCGGGCTAATTTAATCTATCCCACGGGTCTGATAAATCCCAAATTACCTCGGGGCCTTTTGTTCAACAGGAAACAGAATCTCTTGGCGTATGTTGCATAACGCGTCTTCCGAAAGGGTACTTCTCGTTTCCACGGAACAATCTGGGAACTAACGATTCTCGATGGTCGACATGAGAAGCATTTCCACTGCTTACTTCCACCCTATGAAAAGGTTTCGATCGATCGCGTTCATTGCACTCGTGAAAAACGTAGGATATTGAAGGATCACGGAATAGTAGCAACTGATTTGACAGCCTTCCTTAAAAAATAATTGTACACGCTGATTCACGTGCCAATCCAAGTAATTCTACTCGAAGACAGCAATCAATTCCACATCTCGCCTTAACTACACTAGCTGGCCAATACAGTTTTACAGTTATTCCCTCTGCAAACAAATAGGTTCCGTTGAACCATTCGACTATTAGATCTATTTAGAGGCCGCACAGTGGCGAATTTGCCCGAAATCGTGGGCACAACTAATATCTTAAAATCAAAGTTAAATTATTTAAATGTATTACAATAACATGACTACAGAAAAATAACCATGTACTTTTTAATGAAAAATTTTTAATTAGAAATTAAATATGATATATTTAAGACATTCAATTATAGATGTATAATTTTATAATATAAATACATAAAACAGATTCTACTTAATATTTAATCGTAAATTATAATTACATACCAATACCTTTTTAACTATAGAATTACAAATTGTGGACAAAATTAATATTTACAAATAACAATAACTGGTAAGGCCACAGATTGCCGCAGCTACGTTCAATCAGAACTTCTTCTGTGACCTTTGAACTTCATTTTAAAAAAGAAATCGAAGTTTGATCTCGCTTGATACACGACTATTCGCTCACAGAAAGAAAGACATATGTCTTGTATTTTTATCTGGCACAGCAATAGCAGTATTTAAAAATTAATACAATTAATGTAAATAAGAATTCCAAGCATACCAACATTGAGAGATTATCTTGTTACATCGAGAATAAATCTTAACATAATTTCTAGTTTTACCTGAAAAAATCACCTTTCTATTGCTATTAAGTTTGAAGTTGAAATATCTCTTACAGAATTGCAGATTAAAAATTGATTTTGATGGAAAAACATGCTCCGATTTTTCATAAATCAAGTACAATAAATTCACAGATATTTAAAATAAAAAAATTTACTTTTCGCCATGATTTCCGGCAAATTCGCCACTGTGGGCCGTTGTTGGGCTCAAAGATCAATCCATCTAAACAAGAACGCCTGGACCCACCGTTACCATAAACGTACCAAACGACATCGTTACGGTATTAATACCTACGAAATGAACAGCCTTAGCATCTCACCGGCGCCCTGACATTGATATCGCCACGTAATACGCCCCCTGCGAATTCCCCATATTCGACGATAATTGAAGTACCCTTGAACGAGCCATCCGCCTTCCGCGATTCCCCGTGGTCCGTGCACCCTGAGCCACCATCGGTCGTTGGAATTCCTCCGAGGTCTAACGACGATATTAAGATTCAGTGGGCCAAGTGCTGCGGACGTACCGCGAGTGCTCGACAACCCGTATATCCAGTTCATCGACTCCCGGCCAGCTCCGACGACTAACGTTTCCATCGATTCCGTCCCCGAGACCGTCAAACCAGAAGGTCTCTATTTACTGCCACGGGGGCCGAGAATTACTCCGTGGACGGTGTCTGACAGCGGATGACGTCTCCCCGGAGGATCTTATCGCAGATGTAAAGAACAATCCTCCCCCTGCCCACGTGATCAGTAACGTCTCGATGAAAGATCCCGTCTATGCCTCGGCTCGAGGCCCGTGTGGGAAGAGCGTTTCGGGGAAGGGGCACCCGTGCTGCTCGGGGAAATTTGCAGATATCTTTTTTCGGCGCGTGTGTGGGCAGACACGTGTCCGACTTCGCCAGAGTCCTACCGAAGCGCGGTCAACGGAAGACGCGTGGTTTATGCACGCAAGAGAGCGCGCGCGTGCACGCCGACACGCGAGATAGGGTCAGTCAAGGCGGGGACAATGCGGGATTATGGGTGGCTCTTAAGAAAGTCCTTATAAGAAGATGCGTCGGAAGGATATTTGGATATTATTAATCCTAAGCTGAATTTTGGAAAAATTAAAATGCCTCTTTAAGTCGGTCGGGACTTAACCAACGATCGCCTCTGCATGAAAAGTTTTGGGCGTATTAATATTCGAGGTTTCTTGGACAATACTTTCAATGCTTGCTAGAAAATATCCACGCGAAAGCACGCGGACGCTACAAAAAGCGTTGTGGATGCTGACTTGCAGTCGGAATGGATGATAAGGGAGATTAGCCTTTGAAGGAGATACGTGGCTGGACACGATCTGAGATATAGGAAGACTCTCGGTTTGTTCGCCATCTTAAATGGAAGGGGTGGAACAACTCCTTTGGAGATTGAAAATTATCGTGTCGGGGGAAATTGATATACAGCCAGCATCTCGGGAGGAATTATAGATTGTAAGTGGAAGGAGTTTGTTATTAGTTTCTCGAGCGAAGGGAGGGAAACTGAGAGAGATGAAAATAGTGGAGGGGAGCGTTTGTGTATGTCCTGATTGTTCGATCCTAGGTATTCCCTAGTGTGGTTCTTGGTTAAGATGAACAGGGCCTTTCAGTTTTAACCGCAAAAAGACATCAAATGGTGTCAGATTTAGCGGATGAGCCGGTTCACGCTTGTGCTCGCTATCTCACATTACGACTCCCATAGGTTGCAGTCGTGGCAGAAAAAATTGGTAACTCTAGTCGATCATGTATGAAGGCACAACTATAGAAAACAAAGATACGGTATAATTACGATAATAAGTAAGCTGAAAAGGGAGCACTCGGTCGATTATAAATGGAAATCCACGGGCAAACAGAAATAGTAAGAATAAAAATATTGGAAAATTTACAAGGCGGCAGAACGTAAAGAAAAGCAACGGTGACCGTGATTTATAAGCGCGTGTAAAGCCTTGCGTGGGCAGGGAGCACAGAAAAAGACAGACGTTGAGGGCGAGATAATTAATTGCGTTATATATAATGAGGGAAATGTTGGAAATCGACCGAAGACTCGTTGCGAAATTCTCTGAAAGGGAAAAGGTGTCGCGGTGACCAACGCGAAAGCGAAACGTAATTTATACGTGAGAGCGTAAACGAGTTTAAAAGTAGAATCGACATCTGACGAGTTGAAAAGACTAGCAAGCTCGAAAACATGCATGTGACGCGTGGAAGGCAGCAAACACTTTGATAGGTGATACTTTAAATATTATTTTTAAAAGAGAAAGGGAAAGGTAAATAGAAAAATGTTATGCAATGAAATACCCAAAGAAGGTATAATTTCCTTGGCAATTAGTCTTTCACTTTCGAAACAAAATCTCAATGTCGATAACATACATCTCATACTTTTATAGAAATTCCTTACGCCGGCGTTATCTAAACAAGTAGCTTCGCAGTTTCCTACGATTTAATGCACAAATGATAATTGTTAATTCAATGTGATTCTAAACGACTTCGTCATCATTTTTGTCCCCCACTCTTTCAACCACGATATTTTCACGAATCTACATATAATAGAGAAGAGCAACAAGAAAGTAGAGAACGTTCGATGCAGAGTGTATTAATGACCTGCATTAGTATGGCAATATGCGTCGTTGAAGAAACGTAATGTCGCGTTCGATCTAAGATCAAATGGAACTTTGAAAGAACGAAGAGAAATGTCTGTGCCAGGGCGTTCACTTAATTTCACTTTCCTTGAGGAACGGCGGGGAAGGAGTGTACGCCGTATTATTAATTCAAAGACCGAAAAAGAACCGGAAATCCCACGATCCTCCATCGTGCGCGCGCTCCAAGGGGACGGAGTTTAATTCAATCCACTCACTTTACAGCGAGTAGGTATCATGCGAGCTTCACTACTTTGCATTTATACAGTTTGCTTCGACGAGATAATAAAACACGCTAGGATGTATTAATAAAGTACACGATAAGTCGAGCCAGCCCATTAATACGGAAGATGTATGTAAAGTAACGCATCAATTGACGAAACGCTTTACGTAATTTAATTTGCCCCTTGGATAAATTCGTGATGTAAAGATGGCTACCGAGAACCGTTTAAACGATTCCCTGAAGCTCGTATGCCTGCTTCGAGACGTTACTGCTGAAGTTCCTGCGATATTCTAAATTCTTTTAGTCGTGCTACGCCTCGATTGTAACAAATGTAACATTCTAAGAATAGGATACGCTAAACAATAACTAATCCAAGATTTTTTTTGTCAGGGCAAATGTTCTGTGTGTTAACAATGGTAACAGAGAAGATCAGTATTTTAAAATATATGTAGGTATCTTGTGTGCGGAATTAGTGTTTAATTTTGTTTGTAGACCTTTCTCCTGTTACTCGGTTGATTTCTAACGAATTTCAGGGAGATTAATTAAGAGACTGAATGGGAAAAGCTCGACTACGATAAAGTGTTGCTGAGAGTTGAACTTTCTCAGTGGAATACAAATATCTGTGGCGATGGCGCATGGCAGAAAGCCGTACGCTCATCAAGATGAACGACAAAAGCGGTAAAAAGATAATTACGGACACGTCATTTCCGACGTTTCGGCCGCCTTTATGTCACAGGCGTGTAATTAAATGTACCTCGCAGTTACTTTATACATGTGAAAGAGCGGGACAATTAGAGCGATTAATTTTGGGTGCACCAAACGTAGCCGTGCTAAAATCTACCGCTGTTAAGGAAATATGTAGTGGGACGGTGAGGCGAACCGAGAATTTTCGGGTTGGTGAGTGTCCGGTATTTTTATCAGAATCGGAAGAGGGTGCCAGAGTATTCTACATGTAGGTATACACTGGTGGACAAAAGTATTGGGACAGACTTTAAAACCGAATAACTTTTTTAAAATTGACCCAAAAGATTTGAGTTTTTTTAGAAGCTAGAAGGATTAGTTTACTAGATGGTGTATTTCGTCGTTTTGAAAATAAATTGTAACTGGACGGAATAGCGAAGGAAATAGTGAAGGTCTGATGCAGAAACATGCGACAGGCATCGAAATGTGTAAAATCTTTAGGTTCATTACAGTTACAGGCCGAAAACTGTGATTTCTAACACTTTTAACTTTTTGTAGCTCACTACTATGTTAACGAATTTCATATTTCATTTATAAAACTTACTTAAATCTAGAAGCAGGATTTTTAAATCTTCGTTAAAGACTCAGAGAAAAAAGTTGAAAAAGCGACCTTCACTATTTTCTTCGCTATTCCGACCAATTGCAATTTTTTTCAAAACGACGAAACACGTCACCTAGTAAACTAATCCTTCCAGCTTCTCGAAAGAACTCAAGTGATTTGGACCAATTTTAAAATAGTTATTCTGTTTTAAAGGCTGTCCCAATACTTTTGTCCGGCACTGTACGATCGATTGATTACTAAAAGCTCAATGCAAGATGAATTTTCTCTGATCTAATTGCATATCCATGTATATTTCAAATAGTAAAGCATTTTATGCTTCCTAAAATACCAAGGTACGAATATAAGCTAAAGTCCTGATTAGAAATCGATATTCGAATACTCAATTATAGGAAAATGAATTTAATTAGACTAGAAAATTACGAAATCGACATATAGGAGAATTAATAGTGATGCTCCAAAGATAGCATTTCTATTATTAAACAGAAATCAAAAGGGTACATATCAGTTTTGGTAATATTATAATTTGGAATACTCCCTTACACCTCTGCTTTAAATAAATAATTAATCAGGTAACGAATTAGCTATCTAGGTTCATGATCACTGATCCAGAAGATAAACATATGATCCAAAATTTACAATAGTAATTGCCAATTGATCATCGAATTTTCGAAAATGCCCCAAATGGAAGGAAGCTACTAGGAACTGACCTGACTCAACAGCAACGAAATAAACCGAATTTCCTTGATAGTGTATAAAAATCGACGAAACCTCGTCAAAATACGCCAAGAGTGACCAAAATATTAATTTAGACACTAATAATTTACAACTATGTTAACGTTAACACACAAATAAGTACATTATTAGTTAGCAGTATCTACTGCAACCTCGCGTTTACTCCAATTATAACTATCACTCATCCTTATGTATTACATCATTCAATCCAGTAATAAAGACGTAATAATAGTAATAAAGACGTAATAATAGTAATAATAATTATTTCCAACGAAATTGAAACTCACTTTGCAACATTTCTCAGTTTACAATCATCCAACTGTACACCTTACAAAATGCAACAACCCCACAATGAATAGGCAATAAACGAAGACAAGTTGACTTGCAGCAGAATATGATAACGATAACCGGTGCATGACACGTTTGTAAGAATATTCAAGCGCATTAAAAATTCCGCGCAATTAGCGTTACATTCTATTTCCGTGAAACACATGGGCACACAGGTGGCCCATCCTACCTTACGATATTAACACAAACAATCCCCAGCACGGAACACTAAATCGGAATGCACGAATGCAAAAGTTTTATAATCTATTCATTAATTGCACCGATTAACATAATTCCCGCAATGGACTTGCTTAGCTTTAAATAATAAGTAAACTAACTCGTTTGAAACGCTCGTCTGAGGTGGAATTAATTAAAGGGGGCAGCTACGAGCAACCACAGAGAATAAACAACTTTTGAACGCGCACCTAACCTACAAGGGCGACGGCGCGGTAGCGGCAGGATTAATAATAATTTCTTCGGCTTACCTGCATACTGTCGGCCGAAATAATTTCCCCGGAAAATCTGCGGGCCAGCTCGATGGCCAGTCGCGACTTTCCGCAGCCTGTGGACCCCAAAATCGCTAAAATTGGCACACGCGACATATCGACCACTCCGCATTCACTCAGCACCAGACGGAACTGCGCGTGCGCCATCGCAGCCCGCATGTGCTTTCTTGTTCCGCCGGTCCGACCATGTGACGCGATGGCGGTCGATTTTAAACGTGCATCTTCTCGTCCTAGAACTGCGCAACAGTTTAAATTGCAAATTATGTTTGGAAAAAGTGTTTATAAACTTGGACGGCTTTGGTGTCCGCCTGAATGGTAACGAAATGGTAATAAACTTACGTATTAAAAATAATACATGATCCTGTAGTATAGTATGGTTAGTGCATATTGTATGCTACAGTGTTATTTATCAGTAATATTGTTATGTTTATGTTTACAGTGATATACGGAATGTTACAGTAATGGAATCATCGTTGGAGGCAAAGTGTTAAACAATTAGCATATTTTTACATGTGCAATGAATAAGTCATACTGTCGATAAAAAAAAAGGGAAGTGCGTTATAATTACGTGGAATGTAAAATCGTAGCTGTTGCATCAATTAATAATTGCAATAATTTATTCTCCAAGCTATAAATAAATATCGAGCATGCAAAACGCAGATTGTCATAAAGACTACTTCTTCGTACTCCTGTTATGTAATGCAACGTTATATACAATGCTGCAATATTTGAACGCAATTTGCACAAAGACTTCGCAGTTACGCGTACGTAAAAGCGCGTTTTGTTGCGTTAAGAATTTACTGCTGATCACGCGTATCAGTGTCAGCCGTAGATTTCAGTGTCTATTGCTGCGAAGATCGTTTTACACTTTGAGGCCCTACTGCGCAATAATTGATCTTTGATGACATTGCAAACGACTTCATTATGAAATAAAGTCAAGAAAATTGATCTTGGACACGTATGCTGAGGAAGTAATGCGCATCAACTTTATGCAACAGCAAAGTTATGTTTCATTGAAGTGAACGATTTCGTGATGCTTTAAATTTTCTTGCAATCAGTCAAAAACCAATGCAATTAATTCTGATTCCAACGTCGTTCGAAACTAACATTTCACGCGACTTGCAGAAATAGGATTTTGTATATTCTGCCCTCCTTAGTTAAAAGGTTCTATATATCATTTCGATACATTCGAGAAAACTGAAGTTTTATTATTTTCTTTGTGTCTTCCTTGTAAAAAAAAAATAAACAAATTAGACTGTTTCCAGATCTCCACGAAACACGTAGGGTTTTCTTACTTTACTTAAAAGGTAAAAGATGTGTGGAAATATTTCAATATTTTTTTAAAAATGGTAGAATGCTAGATATAACATTTTAACTAAGAAGAGAAGTATTGTTCATGCACGTTTTGCGCCACAGCTGCTTCCAATCGAATATCCGACCGATCTAATTAAATATGTACCAGGAACCCGCGCATTTGCTTTCTTTGATTAAAGCAAGATAATATCCAGACACTTGTATTGTTATAGAATAGAATATAGTCTCGAGATAACAAGAATAAGATGGTATTTCAGTCTGTATGTACAGCTGACGGATAGTATAGCATATCGACTGATTAGATCTGCGTATCAACGATTCCGAGCTAACGATTAAGATATTTATTTAATCCCATAGAGATTTCGAAGCATAAGTGCCTAGAAACCTAGGTTAGTAGTTTCTATAAAACTAATGGAAAATAAAAGCTGAACAAGTGATTTAGAAATTGATATAGGTACAGGATTAAAGAAAACTATCCACGCGAAGCCAAGCTGCTATCAAATTGCTAAGATTGATGTAGGTTCATAGCGATTGGAGTGATAAGCAGTTTGATTGTACACTTAATAACGACGAAACCAATCTACATTTAATTAACTCGGTACAAACACGAAGCGAAATGAAAGGTAACGCTACATCGACTAGAGATCGTCATCAATTAGGAGCACAATTTTTAAGGACTCCTGCATCCATGTCGATTAGTTTGTGCCGCGTGAAAGTTAAACTCAGCAATTGATAGAAAGTGGCAATATTTAGCTACTGCGTCCTTAACGCTTAATGAAAGAAAATACATATTTTAATAGAATTACTGCATCCATTTGCTCCACATATCACCAACAATCGTTATAAGAGTGGTTAATCATTTCCAAACACATTGCATAACGACTGTATCGGGACTATTTACTGAGCCACTGTTGAAAGATGGTAGAGTCAATCGAGTCTAGCTCCTCGCCGAAAGAAAAATAGAAATAGTTTCACGTTCGTTTTTGCCGGTGAGAGCGCTGATAAGATAACGGAACCGTGTGGAAAAAAAAGTATCGTTTTACCTGGTCTTGACGGATCTTAGATAATTTCTATCTGTACGGTTTCTAATAGTTTTACCGTTAAAATACGAGGGGTTACATCCTAAAACCACTGTGGACCAATCACTGACACCAGTATTTTGTGCTTAAACGCTTTATATTATCGGCCCTACTGCTAATTAGCGGGGGTTCTTTTAATAGTTGCATCCTGGCTGATAGTGCCCAGAGCAGCGACCCAGACCATCGCTTTGAGAAGATATCCTTCAGACCAAAAGTTCAGAACGAATTTTCATGGAATCATCCTTTTCACCTATTTCACCCCTGACTAGTTGCTCAATCTGTACAAGCAATAATATCACTGATATCAGTGATACAAAATTCTGTTATTCTAACGAATAGGAGATGATAGATTGAGACTGCTATAAAAATTAAAAACAGAGAGTGAGAAGACTCGCAATAGAAACAATAGCAATGCACATTAATCGCTGGTCTGTAATTTGCATATGTATGTATGATTGTAGATATTTGGGGAGTGGAAAATTTTGTATAGACATTAGACAACTCCTTACTCAACCACCGACGAAACAGATAAAAGAAAAAACAGATTTATTCGAAACGTTTCCAATCTAAATCAACATTTCGTGGGATAAGTTGGAGATAGTTCGATAGTCTTTAATCTTTCGGGCCTAGATTTAACCTCTTTCCGAGTTACGTAATGATTAGTTCTTCTACATTCTATCAACAAATACCCCCGAGGATTTTTGCTTAAAAAACTGGTATTTCGAGAGCGATTTTTCTCAAGTTGACACACATGCTGTATGTGGTTTACGTTAGCCAACTGGAGTACGATGTTTGGATGGACGTGTAAATTGTGGGGAATCCACTGTTTAAAGTTCTGTAGATTATGATCTTCTAGCCCTGAATTTCCTGCAGCATTATATTTTCTTTCAAAGAATTCAAACAAACTAGTCTATTTATGGTGACCATAAAAACAAGATCTCCCACTTCGGTCACTGACACCCGTTCCGCACTTTCAAATTACCATCGACGCCTGGACTGTGGGCTGAAAAATCTCTTCACTTCGTTCTTCATTTAGTACTACATCTTATCCACGTTGGATACCGATTTCTAGGAAATTCAGAAACGTCAATGATAGTTTATCCTACTACTGCAATCCTTTCGTCAGGCATGCCAGCGTTAAATTTATCCTTATCACTAAATAATACTGACTTCCAGAACATTGTACAAGGAAGGGAAACCAAACAAATAAATTGAGTGCAAAAATTTGCATGCAAGTGTAAATGCTAATATGAAGCTGCATTAGTGAGATACGCAAAGTTGATGTCACTGCTGGAGGTCAGAATGTTATTCTAAATATTTAAAGGAGAATTTACATCACAGTGCAAGAAAATGAAGTCTTGGAAAGTTTTTCATTTCTCGATATATGACACCAACTGCACGGCAAAGAAAGGGAGACAGTTATTGCTCAATAATGCGCGCAAACAACTCCATTCAGCTCCATAATCTACGGATATGAACACCATAGAACATTTACGAGCTCAGATAAAAAGCTATCTAGCAAAACATGATACACAAAACAAGGAAGACTTGCAATCTGAAATATTACTTATAACGATTTTCCGTGTTACATTTTCTACAACCAACGACAACAATGTATCTACGTCAAAATGGCATAGTGCAGTGGAAATTCTACTAACATGTACAACTTGTTCTACTGTAGGTGCGTAGATCCGATAAGGTTGATTTGAACATAAATTTCCTAAGCTTAACAATACAGGGTGGCGGCGCACCCGGAGAGGGGACCAAGGGGTCCTGGTCCCCAAAGAAAGGGCTTTGTAAAAAAAAGGAAAACCGGATTTTATTGTTTAAGTAAATTTTAATAATCACCCACAGAATTTTAATGAATTTGCATTAAAAACAATTTATCTCTTCAACTCGACGTCCCCAAGATTAAATCCTGAGTGCGCCACTGATACAGGGTGACACACTTTACTTGACGTCCTAACTTAAACAGCCCCCTAATACTAATAAACCCATCTAAACAAAAATTACATTAAAATAAAAGCTACATAAGGGAGAGTGGGGTAAACACGAACGCGGGGTAACCGCGAATGCGATGGTTACGGTGTTTTAATAAATAAAAACGATGTTCCCTCTCCACTAGCTAATAGTTTAGGTCGTATCTAACGCCGGGCAGAAAATAATAAATACAAAAACGCTGATGCTATTCAAGACAAACACTATTTATTATTTTCACCATGTTTCAAGTAATATTTTGTCCATTTTCAATTGCATGTAATTACTGTTGAATTAATGATACAATTAGTTCTTTTTTAAGTTGAAATACAGCACTTTTTCACCAACATTTTGTGACCAAGGCGATGCTTGAATCATGATTCTAATCTCTGAAATAAATTCTTTTTTATTTTTTGATATCGTGGGGTATTGACGAACAAATCGGATGGGGTAATCGCGAACCTTCGAGATTAGCAACGTTAATCGATTTTGATGAAATTTTCAGCATGTACAAAACTTAGTTAAATCTACAAAGGGATTTTTGAATTTTCCTTACAGGCTCAAAAAAAATTTTAAAAAACGACCTTTACTAGTTTTTTCGATATTCCGACCAATTGCAGCTTTTTCTAACGCACAAGGAGAGGATTTTGAAGAATACATTAGGTATAGATTGTAGCAACATTTTTCATGGGTTGACCATTGAAGTCGCGCTTTCTGTGCGATTTCTGCGATATTTAGCACTCTGTTCATGATTACCCCACAACAGTGGAGTAATCACGAACACCAAGGGTTTTGCTTTTTCACTATAAATTTGATTTTTATTATAATTTTTCAAAAATTCGTCACAGTACTTTATAGATGAATAGTTCAAGTATGTTTGTAAATAATAAGCAAATTCATTTCTCACATAGTTTTCGTTCTGTTTGCTTTTTTGCTTAGGTGTTCGCAATTACCCCGCTCTCCCTGATAGTACAATAATTAATCAATTTTATAGAATTTTATTTCATCAGTCTGGCACAAACATTGCCCTCGGAATTCTGTATCAGAACCTTGTCAGAAACTGATTAGAACGGTTGTATGAACCCTCAACTTAAAACCGTCAAGGATCATGGCTGATTAGTCGCTGAGAAATCTGAAACTTGTAATTTCGAAGTCTGTCGCGATCCCAAGGATCGAACGACCCCTCCAGCATCCTCCTCGCAGCAAAGTTTCAAGGGGCACGAGCAAAGTTGTCGAGACGGCCCCTGTGTGATTTATCGTCAATTTTACACCCGATAAAAGTTTCCCGACAATTTCTCATTTAGCCGTCTTCGTGGAATCCACGATTACACGTGGTATTTCAGGGACCCGTTATATATCATTCGGTTTATTGGCCGCGCGGATGTGTGCACGTTGCCTCTGCTTTCCATAATTCTCACATTTAGCCGCCTAATCGCGGCTGGCCCCGGTCGAAATACTCTATTGACGCAACTGCACGGAAACTTTCCACAGGAAGCGCAAACGTCGAAGGTAAAAAAGCTGGAATGGAAGCACCCGCGAGGGGAACGAAGCGGCAGACGGAGACCAGACGAAGACGAAAGGGCGAGAAAGGGGGTGAAGAGGGGCGAGTGGAGAGGACAGAAGATGGGAAAAGGGCAGCAATAACAGGAGCAACGGGCGCGTTAGAAAGAAATTGATAGAAAAGGGGGAGGTAAAATGGGATGAAGTTGGCGCGGGACGAGGATGGCGTGGTGGGCCTCGGTGTGAGGGGAGCAGCCGGGCAAAAAGGGTGAAAGAAGAAGGGGGAGAGCGTATCTGATCGGTAGAATCGTTAGTTTTCGTCCATTCGGGTCTTATAACGCCGCAACCACGGTGGCTCTCTCGTTAAATTTCTGCCCTTGGCTTACCTTCTCGTCGGCGCGCAGTTTCGGATGCATCCAGCCGGCCATTATCTTGCTCTTTATGGCGCCGAATTAATTCAACGAGCGAAATAAAGGCTCGTAAAACCGGTGCTGGTCGTCGATCGTACCGTTAATCGCCGTTGCATGATGTACGGTACGAGTGAAATGATGCGGATGACTGAAATTCGATTATGTCTACTTTTTTTCCTCGCTATCCCTTCGGGCCCTTCGGATAAGTGTGCTGTCAGCATTATGGTCCGTTCTGCATTAAACTTCCTGGGTAATATGCATGAATTTTGTATGACAATTTTGCAAGAGTATTTCCTGCTTTTGATAATGAGTTTTCGTTCCAGGTACGATTTTCTTGCGATGTATTAGTGATATAAAAATGATGCATAGCATAGTGCAGGCGCAGATTTGTATAGATATAGGCTAAGTAGGCTGCAAATTTTAGTGAAGGAAATCGAAAAAGGTTTTAACACACAGGCTTGGGACAGCTTTAAAAACAATTCACTTTTTTCTTCACTACCAAATTAACAATAATTCATATATGAGTTGTCAAATTGAATTAATTTTAAAATTACCTCGACTTTTTAAATTTTAAATATTTGATGATATTTCGCGGGAAGGGTGGCACATGCTTGTTAGCCTAGGGCGCCAAATCTCAAAATCCGCCCCTAGGATAGTAGAAAGTACAAGGGAAAGAAGCTTGAATAATGAAATGGGCGGTATTGCTGAATTTCAAAATTGCTGTTAAGAATTTGAAAATATAAAGAGCTACCTAAATGACGGGTGTACCAATCGGGATTTAGGCTCTGTGGTTGGGCAAGGTTTTCAAAGGCACAAGTAGAGAATCACGTCCCAGATAAATGATAATAGCTTTATTCGTATAATAAGATAATTCGAAATATAAACGTCAAGGAACTGTCTGACCCTTTTTCCTGAAAAAAAAAAGTAACATCGAATTTCGTTTTTGCTAATCTGTCACGGCTGACCACTAACGGAAAAAAAATTGGTAGTATGCGCATCATCACTCAAAACATACGTGACCGTTTAAAACTTGATTACTAACGCCTAACTATCGAGCACGTTTTTTCGCCGTAACCAAAAAAAGATCGCCGACCACCGACACGCTGCGCAACAAGCCGCCGATAGTCGACCGCGGAAGGAGGAATTTTCACTGCGCCCTTCGACGCGCCCGTTCGTTGAAAAGAAACCAAAATATCGAACAACACATAATTCGGGCGAAGCGTGTAGGTGCGCGGGCGACTTTGCTTCGTTCTCATTTAAATTTAAGTACAAAACCTATTTTCTTTCCAACTATCTTCGCGCTCTTTCGCCACCCCCATTCTCCCCGTCTCTCACTCTGTTCCGCAACAAGCACTTCTCGTTCCCCTCTTCTACCCCCGTCCGCCCAGCGAGCTTATCATCCTTCTTATTTTAATCGTATTTTATTATTTTTTTTATTTTGTCGCTTAGTTTCTCTGTACAAAATCCACCCGTCCATTTTACGGAAATGGCGAGGGTTACGTCGTTATATATAATATGCAAATAGTAAACGTAGAGATATAAATATTACTTCTAATAGTACCATTAACTTCTGGTATAAATATTACTTCTTCATTTATTATTTTCTATCTATGTAAATGTAATATATAACGTATGCGCGCACGTGCACGTAAATGCAGGATTAGAGACAGGTGTACGTGTACGCGTACGCATACATATACACGTCCTTGTGAGCTTTTCCCTTTTTTCTCTCTCTCTCTCTTTCTTTTAATGCGTCCTGATTCACCCGATGCGCCTCGCAATGTCAATGTTACATAATCGTACGGGGGTGACTCTTAACTTACGAACGATTCCCCGACAACTTCCGGTCCCGGGGGCCGCCCCTTGCGAGAGAAAGAAATACATACCAGGTGACGGCGGCGTTGTCGGCCGGGCGGGAACGACAATCGCGATCGTTCACGGTGGAATCGTTAAATCGTAAACATTTCCTTTCGCTCTGCTTATCCAACAATTCTTCGAGGTATAGGTACAGTGAACTCCGTAGGAGGTGGGTCCGTAAACTTCGTCTATTGTCCGCGAGATCGGCCGATCACGAATTACAAAGAAATAAGTCGAATCTTGTCCCCGTGGAGACGAAACTCGAGAAGCATCCCAATCTTACCAGATACCTTATTACGATCATTTACCATTAATAATTAATATTAATATTATCGATAATATATTATATTATTAGATAATCGGTTACACGGTATGCTGTTCTATATACGTATACATACGTATATATATAGGTGCATAATATAATATATTACATAATATTATATATTAAATATTATTACGATATAATAGAATTACGTGAGTAATCGTGTTACTTCTTTTTACCGTTAACGTTAAATAATTGTTAATAGTATTGCTCGATAGTCGATAATAGGAGTAAGAGGTAATAGCAGCGAGGCACCTACGATCGATCTAACCCCGCCAACCCCTTGTGGTCGCGGTTTAGGATCGCCTAAAAATCATCGCTCGCCCTAAAAAACGGTCTCCCCTCTTCTCCCTCAAGCGTTTCCTTGAGAAGCGTGATTTCATCTTCTCTTTCGTTTTATCCCGGTCGGAACGTAGGGTCCCTCGAATTTACAACTCCGCGCTACTCGTATCGTATATAATTACGTATAAAGGTTATGTAGTCTCCAAGTGTCGCGAGAACCGAAACGAAATTCCAACGACACCACCCCCGATTTAAAGCGGCTAAGTCTCTGTGGTGCGCGCCCGTGGTTGTTGAACGCGACGGGCGGACACGCGGCCCGCGGGCTTCTCCCCCGTTATCCCAGTCTTCGAGAGCAGCGAGGCGTTAACATTGGAACATGCGCGACAAAAGACGGCGTCTAAAGTCCCGCGAGATAGGGAATAACCGTGGAGAAGCGGCGCGGCGCCCGCGCGTCGTTCCCGTCGCGCACCGACGAACGTTGTTCAATATTTTCTTTTTCCATCGTTTCTTTCCATTTTTCTTTTTTTTTCCAACTATTTTCGGGAATCTGGTTTTCTTGCAAAAATAAGAGATTCTATCGGTCTATCTGTATATAATATATATAATATATAATATAGTATAACATGAATATCGCAGTTCAAAAATCTGTGTGATCGGGGTTCCCAATTTATATCCCTCCGCATCTCCTTTACACCAATTCATTGCGATTGTACAGGATCCTCGCTCACGCACACCCCACCGCCGCCTTTCCAAAGAGTCATTTCGTTGTGTAGCTCTGTTTACCACCCGGTCCATTGATTTAATTAAATTTTTTTACTCTGACATTCAACCTTTCACTCTCTCACTCTCTCACTCTCACTCACTTTCTCTCTCTCTCTCTCGCTCTCTCTCTCTCTCTCTCTCTCTCTCTCTCTCTCTCTCTCTCTCTCTCTCTCTCTCTCTCTCTCTCTCTCTCTCTCTCCCTCTCTCTCTCTCTCTCCCCCCCCATTTCTCTGTGTGTACCACATTCTCTCCCCCACATTCACGCTCCCATTCGACCTCCACCGTCGAAACTGTCTCCACTGGCAACGTCATATAAAAATAAACGGATAAATAAAAAATATTGTTTTGCTCTGAATAAAAAACCTAATGTTACGTTTAAGTATTCTCGTCGACGATCCTCCCCCGAACACCCCCGAAAGAATGGATCCGCCCCCGCTCGGCATCATCCCTTACGTGCTAATTCTTAACGCCAAGGTTCGTTTACAACTGTACACAGTTTCTTATAGCAAACTATACTTTATTTATATACATGTATAAACCTCTCGCGATCCGTTAAATCTTTCAGTCTCGCACTCGCAAAACTTGCGCTCCCATTCTCTCTCGCGCCGTGCCCCTTTCACCGTCGCCGCCACACGCACACACTCGCACAAAACTAGTAATCGTCCTCGTGGCATTGTTTACGCGTGCATTGCAAAATCGGCAAACGAATCAATCTCGTCGCCGGCCACATCGTAAGTTCCAAATAAAATGAAACGGAAAGAGGGTGGGGTGGGGGGGGGGGGGGGAGAAGGGTGAAAGATGGATGAAGTGAACTGTGAAAGAAATTCCACGATTAACGGTGGAGAAGGGGATGGGAGTTCTTCTGCACGGTGTGTGTATAAAATTTACAAAAATGTATAGAAGAAAAAAGGGAATCATGGACGCGAGATTCGCTCGTCTTCGCCGACAACCAAAAACGCCGTAACTCAGGACGCATCGTCACCTCGCCTGGGAGAAAACTAAAGAAACGCTCGTCGGAGAAAACTAACTAAACGAAAAAAAAAAAAAAAACAATTTCCCTCGCGCAAAGGCAATAATCTACCGCAGCGAACCTCGCGCGCCACTTCGCGCCGCCTGTACAATGATAACAATATTATAATAATTGCCTTGTCCTTTCCTAAGCTAAAGCTACGTCGACGCGCGTCGCTTACAAACGCGCGATCTCCCTTAACGCCTCTCGGTCCATTACCGTAACTATGATTAGTATTTTTTTAATGTCTATGTGGCTAGCAGGTACGTTTGCACTCTTCAAAGTCGCTGACGTATCGAGGGAATTCGTTCTCTTTCGCGCCCGCGTCCTCTTTGCCTCGGGATGTCTCTCGTCGGAATCGGTTCGAGCGAGCTCGCCGCGGAGACGGGCCACAGACGCGCCGGGCGGGATACAGAATTTCGCGTAGAACTCGGGATAGAGGTTGATTGATGGTCGAAGCTACTTTGATCGTCCCAGCGCGCTCGCGAAATGCGCGTAAAAATTCTTACCGATTGTTCGAAACGACGCGGCTCGGTCGACGCGCAAGTATCTTTATGTAAAATTAGAAAGTCGTATATAATATTAATATTCCTTTTGGCGCCCATACGCACACGCGCGCGTACGTACGCAGCTCTCGCACGTATCCTATATATAATATAAGAAAAAGGAACGGAGGGAAAATAATCCGCCGTCCCGAAGCCTCAAACGTGACGCGAACTCGACCCGCCGCTATCGTCTCGAACAAGAATTCACAGGATAAAAAGCGCCGCGCGGACGGATCAGAGCGAAACCGATCAAGGGAAGGGGGGGGGGGGGGGGGGGGGGATAGGAGGAAGAAACGATCGCGGAAAGAGGAAAGAGAAACGTTCCCGCGATTCGTCAGCGAGGGGGGTCACTCTCTGAGCAATTTTCGAAGAAATGTCTTTGTCGAGAGAAGGCTTGGAACTTCCAGTCGATTCGGTGGGGGAGTGGGGGTTTATGAACGAGAAATGAAGGATAATAGAGAAACGGAGAAACGTGCTAAAACGGGACGGGGTAGAAATGGAAGTGAGGGGGAAGAAATGCATGTGTTCGACGAGGACCGTGCGCCCTCGGCGAAGAAAGGCGCGTCCCTTTGAGCTATATGTTTCAGATAAATAAAACGTGTCACGCTTTCCAACTAATCGTTAATTCTACGTTATCATCCGACAATTAAATTCGACTAAATAACGCTCGGCTAGATCCATAACTATGGGTTCCTGTCTCAGTCCACCTTCCATTCCCTCTTGATTTGGCACGATATAGAGAACTCACAGGTCGGACACACGAGCGATTAAAAGAGAGAAGAAGACAAAAAGAATGCAGCTAAACGAGGATTACTATTTTAATTAGCGTGAAGAGAATGCTACGCCCTTTTAAAAAGGCGAAATCTATTGCGAGGTATGTATATTATATACGTATAATCCTATATATATATGTATATATATATATATAATATATCGTCGAGTTTCCATTTTTCGTCGCACCGACTAACGAATCCTTCGTTGAACGCGGGAAGAACTTGGGAACGTGGCCGATACAGCTCTCACCCCTTTTATCGTCTCTATTCGTTTAGGTTTCCGTCGATCCCGGTCGCGAGGCTCGCGCGATCGGAATCTGCGAGAATAAACGCGAGCCCCCGACGGGGCTTGTAAACGCGGGAGAGGAAGAGAAACGTGTTATCGTCTATAGTTCTATATTCTAAATTCTTTCTCCCGCCTTCGATTCCTTTTCTCTTTATGTACATGGATATACAAGAGGTTGTACGCGAAGTTATTCCGTTAATTCTCAGAGACCGAATTTAAGATTAAAAATTAAGGCGTCCCTTATTATCCTGAGTATGTGAACAATGTTCTGTATAATTAGTCTGACCCGTCGGATATATTCGTATTTCCTCGTCTATAAAAACGCTTTTTAGGTTCTCTCACCCCCTAACCCCCCTCCCACCCACCCCCAATTTAATATTTAGTCTTTCGGTTTCATTGCTGTGTTATCGTTTAATAAACATACGCGCATCCGCCCCTGCATCCGTGAGTAAGTGATTCGTAGAATCGCGCGAAGCACTTTCGTGTTTTCCATTTAATATCCATCAGCGATCGCGAGGTTTAACGTATAAAAAACGTGTCAAAAATATAACGGGAGCTACATCCTAGAATCGCGGACGTGAGAACGACGGAACTCTACTGTGGTAAAATCGTAAGGCCTTTTGTGCATCGTTCAGTGCTCGGTGTCCCTACGGTGAACCGGCCGGTCGCGCGTCTACCCCAGAGCGAAACAAAAAAAAAAAAAAACAGAAACGAGAGATGAAATTTGATGCGAGAAGCCGCGCTGGTACTTTCTCTATAAAGCGGAAAGGCGGGGGCGAGGGCCTTTTCTAATTGCCGATCAAAGGCGCGGAAAGGGAAAATAGGGACAGAGCGAGTTTCCTGGTCAAGGCCCTTCGAACTACCCCCTTCGAAACTTTTCATCGGCCATGCATTGAATCCACGCGCGCCCTTCGTATCCCTATACCGAGCGCGGTTCACCCGTGTCCCGAGCTGCATTATTACGCGCTGCGATTATATGTATGTACCTATATAAATTTGAAGCACTTGGGTTGCGATTCAGGTTTCGCCGTGTCGTCGATTAGTCTTTAATTAACCTGTACCCGTGTTGGCGCGTGTATGCATGGTGTTCTGCCCTGCGCGCGCGCGTGCCCGTGTATGTGTGCGCCGCGAGTCAATGAGGAATGACGAGTCCACACCGAGGAGACATTATTTCCGGATGCACGTGCACGCTGCTTTCGATCGAGACTCTGAACCCGATCTCTCTCTCTTTGAGCCCTCGCGTATCGCGCGGTCCGCCGTTGGTCAAAATTCGCTCTCCGGCCCCCGCCCGAGCCACCCCGAAACGCGACCTTCCGACCCCTGTTTCGATTCTCGTGGCGGCATTGTCGGGCGTGCATTTCCTACCAGTCCCTCCTGGTATCCGTTCGGTGCACGCGCGTCAGTATGCAAATCGTGTACTTCACGGGTCCTGGCTGTACGTGTGTGTGTGTGTGTGTGTTGGCTAGTGGATATTTGTATAGGTAGTGCGTAGCACGCGCGTACGTGTTTTCTTTTTATATGTTGTGAAAAAGCTTGCCTCTTGAAAGGTACCTACTTCCTTTCGTTCCTATGTGTTTTTCTTTTCCGTCTGCTTTCGATAGCCCGTAGAAAGTTTTTTGTATATAAACGAATACTGTTACCTACAAATGTAATGAACACATTGTTTTGCCTTTATTTTTCCCCCCCCATATATCTGCCCTCGCGAGAGCACCGCACTCGCTTCATCGATAAACAGATTCCACGCGATCGGCCGCTACGACGTTTCGCATACGCGCCTGTTTCGTTACACTCTATACATAGATATAGATGTATGTATATATATATTTATAATAATATAATATAATCCCTACCGTAATATAAATTTTCATCTCTCGGTGATCTTATTTTTGTTGCTGTCTAGACCCTAGTGAATAATAATCGCGTCGCGATCGTTCCCCAGCGCTGGGGCGACCGGTTCGTCGTGATAAAATTATTTTTAATAATCATCATTGTCGTTAGCAATGAGACGCTAGAAAAGAAAAAATCGTAACTAAAACTCGTAACAATAATAGTTATAATAATGGGTGATAATAAGAAATATTAATAATAATCGATAATGATAATAATAGTGTTTTTAAAGTCAATAATTACTAGCGTTACTCTTTCTCACGTTTCACCTTTCTCTCTGTCTCGCTCTCTATATTATCCCTATCGTCGTCGTTCAAACACACACGTGCTTCCCGTGTATATAATTCTCCGTAATATATATATGTATATATGCCTGTATGTACGTATGCGTGTTGTATATATAAACCTATATATATATATATTTTTATATATATATATAATATAATATGTACAGTATTTATATACATTTAAAAAGCGTAGAGCCAGGTCTCTATGAGCCCCCACGAAAGAAACCGTTCCTCTCCATCTCTTTCGTCCCGTGAAACTGCGTTTCGCCAATTTTATATTTCACGAGCACCGTAGCGAGCAAACTAAACGATAAGTTCGAGGTGAATTACACAATTTTCATCCGCCCGAGCGGCCGCGAGAGATCCACCTCCTCGGCCGTCAAGTCCCCTCGACAGAGGAAGCCTCGGGGACGAGCGCACGTCGGATCGATCTTGCAAAAAAATCGTCGATCCCGCGCTACCCTCGGTGCTAGACCGTGCCGCCCCCCTCCTTCGCCTGGCAACGATCGATAATCAATAACTAAGCTACCGATCCGCTACGGAGGCCCCCTTTTCGTATCGTTTAGCTTATTGCACCCGTTGATAATAAAAAAAGAAAGAAAGCATTTATATAAAAAGTCGAACGCACGGGATCGGCCTTTCTCGATCGCCGCGCTATGGCTCCTCGCGGAGGAGCGACGCGGCGGGGCGAAGGAAGAGAACGGAGCCGCAAAAAGGGTGAAGCTACTTGCACACCTCTCTCTAATGTCGCGTGTAGCCGTGCCCGAGCCGCGCGCACCGCCCCGATTAGAAGACAGAAGAAGACAGGCGAGAGGACGTCGAAATTGAACTATGCTCCTCTCTCTCCCCGGGCGAGGGAGGAACGATCGGGATAGGGACCGCGCGGAAGTAGGATTTTAAGGTACACCGAACGTGTCCGCGGCACGCGTGCCTCTGTGTGTATACCTAAAGCGCGAGCACGCGTGCCCCTTCGCCGTGTGCTAGATGCAAAACTGTTTCTACCTACACGCTCCGTGACTCATACGCTCACCTACTTGCAAGATCCCCAGAATACAGCCGCTGCTAGGATGCAGTCGGATGTACCGTGCTATTCAAGGCGTGACACGTCGGAACGCTGAAGATCGCCCAGCGATCATCATTCGATCGGCAAACAACTACTATTAGCGGCTGCGATAAAAACGCCCAACTGTCGAGGGAAAACAATGGAATTCGATAAAAGGAGAGATTACGCTCGTCTCGCAAACTAGTCGCTGTTCTCTTCGTGCTAAATGGCATTCGCGGGACGTCCCCGTGTCCCGGCTACGAGCACCGGCTGACCGCGATTTAAGCCTTTGGCTCGAGGAATCCCAAGTGAAAGATTCGATCCTCTGGACCGAGGTTGGTCTACGGGGCTTGAGGACGTTTCGCTTCGTCTTCACTGCCCGAACAATCCTTCGCCGAACAATTACGGACAGTTGTGTCGTGCGCGCTACAGATTCACTTTCCAAAACTCCCTTCGGAACCGGGAAACTCGATTTCTTGCGATTTTATGACGGTGTTAGTGAAAATTCTGGCTCAGAGCGGTGAGAAATGCACGGTTGGCAGTGACCTAATCGAACGCGGACACGACCGGCACGTTCGGTTCTAACTTTTAATGGGAAGTCTCTATGTAAAATGAAAGCCCAAGCGTAGCTTCTTTTCTGGTTATCGAATACGAGTTTTGGAAAAAGAACCGCATCCTCCCTTCCTCTGTTTTTTCCCCGTTTTCTGTTGCACAAAAAATAAACAAAGAAAGATACACCTAGAAACCGGTTCAGCTGCGAAATACGTCCTAAGACCAGTTAGTTGGAGACTGAAGATATTAGCGCCGAGTAACGTCGTGATAAGTCTCGTTTTCCATTTGCGCGAGTGTGTGAATTCTTTAACGAAATCCAAGCGGGATGAGATCAAACGATTCCCCTTAATCCTCCTCGACATTCGTCGGATTAGTCTTCGTATTTAAATGCAAGTCGTCTGTTTAAAAAGAAAAAAAGAAACGGAAACGAAAAGACAAGGCGAACGTGTAACGCGTGTAGGAAAAGAAAGATAAATAATGATTCGTTACGTGCTCGTCTCGATCTCGAGCGCTTTGAATATCGTTCGTTTGGCTAGTAATATATTTCCACGAAAATATATACGACGGCGCATTCTCGGAGCCCCATGGAACCGGTCTTAGTCGATAATCTACGCGATAAGACGACACTAGTCTCGAGAATTCGAATAATAAAAAATAGCACTGACTTTATTCAACGCGATATCCAAGCTCGTGCTTCCTCCCATTCCACATTACTGTACTTCCACCGCGAGCGTACAAAAACAAAACTAAGGAGGAGGAAAGTGAAGAAAAGAAAAAAAGAAAAATTCGAAATCTGTCGTCAGGTTCGTGCTAGCTGAACTCAGTCTTTGCGCGCCTTGCTTAATACCTCGTGATCTCGGCCAAAAGCGAACCGATCGATCCCCTCCACTCTCGCAGCTTGCCAGTCGAAGAACATCCCTTACAAATATAAATCCTCTTCAAAGCTCTTTATCTGCATCCACGGTTTCTTCTAATATTTGGCACCGTTTCCTTCGACGCGTCTACCGTGCAATCGGTATGTGCCATCGACGCTCGGCCCCTCCCTCGCCAGCAGAAAACGAAACTCGGTCCTCTCTACACGTACTCCTATTTAACGGATATATAAAAGATTCAGTGTTCACCCAAGTGCACGCGTCCGCCATCTCGCGCGCCCCATCCGTCGAGATCGCGAGCCGTGGAGCGGCGACACGGCGTCCCCCTGTTCCATCGGACCCAGCTTGAGACGCCGGGCGCCCCTTTCGGTGCTTTCAAGCCTTCCTCCCTCGTTGACGCGGAGGCCGAGGACAGCGGCCCCGGGATTTCGGTGCGCCTGTCTACGGTCGCGCGTATCGAAATCTTGCCCGGAAACGTCTAGCGGGATTCTTGCCGATCCTCTTGCAATTAGACTCAAATGCGCCGAGCTGGGAAGTTGGTCGGCTGAATCTGATACGATTCCCTGAGTCTCTCCTCAACGCGTCATGGCGAGACTCCTTCGTAGCTGGCTGAGCCTGGCTCTGAGCTTCTCCTGCCGCCTCCTCAGCTCGGTCACCTTGGCCACGGTGATCTGACCGATCTCGGCCAGCATATCACAGTAGACGGCCGCCTGCCTAAGTATCGCCACCTTCGGCGCCTTCTCCTTAGTCTCGACCGCCGGCACCAGCACGCGCAGCTCCTCGAACGCGTTCCGCAGCTCTATCCGCCTCTGGCGCTCCATGTTGTTGTGCAAGCTCCTCTTCTCGGTGTCCAGCTCGTCGTCCGAGGAACTTCTCGAGGTGCTCGGCACGGGGATCTTCGACGGCGGCGATGACACGGTCAAACATCGTCCTACCTTGTTCCGCCTCTGGTACGTCCTGTGGTGGCGCGCCCGCTTCGCTGGCTTCTGATCCGGCTGGGCGCTCCGCTTCCGTGCCGGGTTCGAGGGCGGCCTGCCGCGCGGCCTCGGGGCTGGGGACTTGTCTTTGAACGCGGTGTTCACCGTCAACTGGAAGTGCTGCTGGTCGGCTGGGCTCGGGTACGTGGGCAGGGCCGCCGGTCTGCAGGGCTTCTCGAATGTCACCACGTCGATCTCCTCCTCCTCTGTAACAGGCAGAAGAAAAAATAGGCGTTTAGGGTAGCTCGGGTGCTGCGTCACGACAATAATCCACGTCGGCATCGAATCATTTTAATCGTCATCTTTCCGATTCGATAATGCTGTGCCTACAACTATAGTACCGAATGGACTTTCGAAAGGGTATGTTTGCAAAAACTGCAAGTAGTCTCCGTTACTCGGCTGGCATTGCCGAACAGGACGCACGAAACCATCTCTGGTACGTATAGCTCCTCTGAGAAGCTCTTAGCGTCCATGGACAGCTGTAAAACGCCGCTAATTGATTGGGACGAAACAAACGCGCCTCTATCTTAACCTCGACAATTCTACATTCACGGTGAAGGCCGACCACAGTGAGCGGAAAGAGCGTGTCACGGCGCTTCGGGAATCTGTGGGAGTGTGATTCGGGAAGGGCCGCGGAACGTGAATGAGCTGTCCGAGGCTGGATAGGAATTATGCCGGATGTTTGATATCGCCTATCGCGGGATTTTCAACCGCAGGTTGGAGAAATCGTTCCTGGCGCGATTGCGCGCGCGGGGGAGGCCAAAGAAAGCGAGGGAAGGGCAGACTATTAGGCCCACTACTGTAGCGAAATCCTTTGGAGCACGTGGCGGCAGAGGCGTTTTGAAGGGACATACGACACCGTGGGCGTTTCTGCAAACTGTGTCATCCGTGGTGTCTGGCACAATCAGTGGAAATCCGGTTGGTCCAGATTCCTCTCCCGCTCTCGTGCGGATACGACGTACGTACAACTCATTCCTCAAGGACAACATCGAAATACAATCACTCAACGTCGATGTAACGCGTTTCGTGACAAGGAACTCGGCACAATTACGTTCACCCGTCGATCCACGGGTGAATTGCGTTCCACGGTGATACGCCGCTCGTAAGACGAAGACATTAGCCTGCGCGGAGGCCGTAAATTCGATCGATTCGAGCCCGTGCAAGGTCTGCGCGGTGAAATCCTTTTTGGGACATGTACGAAATGCTCGTGCTCGATGTACATGGACACTTGCGTCGATAATTTACGAGCTCTCCCGTGGGGACTGATTCTCAAAGCGAATCTGCAGCTGAATCGAATCGATTCAATTTCGCGCTCGGAGTTTCGTACCGTTTCAATCCTTCAGCGCCGTCACCAATTTAGATGCGGTTGAAGAAAAAATGTCCCATTTCTTTTTATCGTTAAAAATCGTCTGAATTATTATATTCTTGTAGCATTTTTTTTCAGAGGTTAAAATGCATAAAACAAATGAATACAGGGTTCAAATAGGTCCATCATTCTTCAATGAATAACACGTCAATTTTCATGCATGTAACGTTATGCGCGAGTTTATGTTTCACTCGATTCCGGTAAATTGAATGGCTAGTAATTAGTGGGCGCGACGAACTTGACCTAAAAGCTGGGAATGCGGGTGAGCGATGACTCTCTTTTAATGCAGCGATACAGAGGGAGATATATAAGATTGCAGGAGAATAGTGCAACTACCTAGTTTCGTTTAATTCCATTTAATGTTCCTACTTTTAAGTCTGTGACTTATACGTCTAGACGTATTAAATTTATCGATTCTTATCATCCGCTTCAATTATTGTCTCATTATAGAAAATAGCTCGAAAGTCTCCATTTAAATTACAAAAATTTCTGATTAGAATATCTTGAAACGCGTTACGCTCGGTGTGCAAGAAAAAGCTTGGTTCGCCTTCCGGTTTCACTTTACCTAGCCGCTGCAACCGCAGCGTGAACTTTTAATTAATACTCGGCAAACTGAGAAAAATACATTTCTATCTCTCTTTTCAATAACGTTAATTTATTTAGCCCAGAACGGACGCGTTCCAACGATAATTACGACAAAAGTTTAAATCTTTCATCATTCGTTGCCGGTGTTATTTTCTTTTTCAAGTTAACTTCCTCGAATGAACTTGACATCTGGGGTCGCTTCAGGGTCTCTTGAATTTGAATTTCATTAGATATTAATTAGGTGAATGTGTAGATAATATCTAGGTATAGGAGAAAAGTAATGTTACCAATAGAATCAAACGATGATATTTTTTACGAGTTTTAACTGTCGATCGTAAATTAAGATCGATGAATTGCCGAGATCATCGTAACGTCAACGATGTACAATAATCGATCATTTTCAGAGCAACATTTCCCGCAATCTATCGGTATATTAATAATGTACGAGGTCGTATATGGTAACACTTTCATTCTAACAAGATAACTTGATAAACACAGGGAACGGATTAAGTTGCAAATCATCTAGGACTACGTAAAACCAGTCAACCAACTCGACTATACGTAAACCAAACGGAGCATTCGAACATTTTCAACAGTTTCGATAACAGAAAACTCAATCTACCCCAATAAATAATTTTCAGAATGCATAATATTCCAACACATCGTTAACCCTCGACTGCCTCGAATAAACAAGAACGGGGAAGCATTCGAAAAAATAATTAATGAATTCCAATTCGGATGGATCAAATATCAGAAGCTGTTCTAAACACTCCAAACTGCACACCCAAAATATTTCGAACATGATCTGGAATATTTGAACTGTTAATCCAGTGCCCCATCCCAATTTCATTCGATTCAAATAATTCAAGCCCCACTCTAAGCCCAGCTGCGTGAAATCTCCCTTTGCGCGCCAGTCAACTCGAGGAGCCTGTGAATCGATCTCGCGGCGCGGCCGATATGAATCGCGCCCGTTCGAGTTGTTTCCATTTAAAGTCCCAAACGGGGCCAAGCGGAAAGAGCGGAGGAACGAGGAAGAAGCGAAACGAGACGCGCCGCGTGCACGTCGCGCGTACGTGTGAGGCAACGAATGCAATCTGCCGGTCGTAACGCCGCTTCCACGTGTTTCATCGCGACGCGGCCAGACGCACGAATCTTCCCGGGACTGGCGGGCCGCCAGGTCGTCGGTGGGCAACTGCGAAAAGGCGCGAAACTTCTAAAAATAACTAAAAGGCACCTAACCGACGCTAGGAGAGAACCGAGACCGTCGGCGTCGGCTCGAAACCACTTCTTCCCTGCGCCACACCGTTCCTTTTTCTTCCCCTCCTCGGAATAGCACCCCGAGCTTCTAACTACGGCAGCGGCACACGTGCCCCACCTATTTTCGGTTTCACCCCGTTTCAGATTCCCCCTGTCCTTTTTCTCTCTTATCCTTCTGCCTGGCCCTCCCTCCCTCCCCATTCCCGTCCACAGCCTCGTAATCGTTTCATACGCGGGACCGAGGAAGGAAGTGCCCTCGTATTTCATTCCTCTCTCTGTCTCCTCACCGTCCACCCAGCGTCGTAAGTCGATACCATCGAATGCTTAATTGGACACGGTTCACCGATGTATTTCAAGAAAGAAGCCCGCGAATCGTAACGAGAACGCGGAAGCCCGATATCGCGGCTGCAGCCGAGCGGCCGCCTCTATGCTAATATTTGCAATAACGCCGCCCGCCGCGGATAACGCCGTGCAAGCTTCAAGATCCAATGGGTCACGCTCGATTACGCTCGTTATCGGGCGACCGTATTTTCGGTCGATGAATGATACATCTCTCGCGACGGCTCCGGGAAACGGCTGACTAGCGCACGGAGCAGATAAACGAGCGAACGCGTTGAAAAAGTTTGCGCGATTCCCTTTATCTTCGGGCGGGACGCGAGGAGAACGGGCCGCCGTATCTGAATGAATGGGAGAAATATTCGAGCGAAAGTGTGGGAGGCCCTGCAGCTCCGCCCGCACTTTTTCGACGGTAATCTGGAAGGCAAGTTTCACGGTCAGAGCGCGAACATGTTTTCTCGCTCAAGCAGGGCTGCATTCGGACAGAGCATTGCGGCGCGCGAAACGTCAGGTGACTCACCGTGCAATTCTGCTCGAGAGGGAATCGTATTTCCCGATTGTATCGGCGGAATGTGTCTTTGATCCTGTTTTAGGTTTTCATTTTTTGATCAGCCCTTGTCACCCACGATTGGGGTGAACTTGCTTCAGCACGCACTGCTTCTAACGAAATTCAGCTGACCAGTTGTATTTTTACAAAAATCAAAATTGACAACGAAGTAAATGCGGGGAACAGAATGATCGAACACTAGCAAGTGGAGCTGTGCCCCCGGAGATTTTAATGAAATTTTTGGGGATGAATCTGGAGGTCATATGATGAAATTTTGTAGGATATTTCACGCGAATGAACATTTTTTATTAACAATCGATTTGTGCCCCATAAGAAGAGTTCTCTTTAACCCTCATCCGTTCTTCATTTCACAAACTGAATCTGTCCCTCGGTGTCAAATTGACACAGTGGTAAAAGATCGATGAAATGACAAGGTAAACAGATATTTTTAGATATTTTTTTATTTGCATCTTACATTTTTCACAACTTTCGCATAAAATAAAACGATGTGCAGAACATACTGCTTGGTTACAAGAATCACAAATAATAGAACAGTATGTATAACTTATTACGGAAGAACTGTGTCAATTTGACACGAGGGACGAATAAGGATTAAACATATTACAATCAAGCGAGTTGGATGAGTGCGTATAGTGGTTGCTTAATAAAGCAGTACGAAATTTAAATATTCAAAACAAGACTTTAGAAAGGGGGAAAAATAAACTAGGATGACAGGGTTTGAAAAGGCACCGTCCGTTTGGGAAGCAACCGCTATACACACTCGCCCAACTCACTTTCTTGTAATAGGTATGTTTAAAGTGAACTCCTGTTATGAGGCACATATCGATTGTTTATAAAAAATGCTCGTTGGCGTAAAATATTTTACAAAATGTCATCATAGGACCACCAGATCCATGACCTAAAATTTTATCCAAATCCCCTTGTAAGACATCTACTAACACATAGACTGGCGTCGGCGTGTTTTGACGTTAAGGAATTGCACCCTGTGTACAGTTTAGGCGTTTCCACACCGATGTTCTCTGAGCAGCATCGAAAGTATTGTCCGAGGGTCCGAGGGTGAGCGACTTAAAGGGACACTTCTCAATACCTCGTGCCATCAAAGTGTTCAATGCAATTGAGGACCTTGCAGCAAGAAGTGTGCAGCTCCATCTTTACCAACTTCGAGTAAATTAGAAAAAAACTGTTTATAAAATGATTGCTTCGACTTAACATTGAAAAGAGAACACTAATTAGAAAATATATTTTTTCACACAATAAGTCGTAGTTATTGAGTTGATAAGTTTTTATTTCTATTTTGGGCGAAAAAATATTATATGTATAAATCCGATAATTTCAATTTCAATTTTAATTTTAACTTTATTAGGTCTATTAATTTCTTGTTTTATTGTTTGTTTATTTTTGTACTACTGGCTTTTCTGTTCTTTCACACTGTTTCTTTGTTAACATTGTTAATTGTATATTGTAAATTAAAAAGTCTTTACCCGTGAAATAAATAATAATAATAATAAAAATATTAATATTTCTATTTTTATTTAATTGCAATAAATCGCTCATTTGTTATCCGAATGCAACAAAACTGCACCAAACCATGTAAAATTTGTTTTACCTATGTTACACGTCATAACTGAAAAATTGTCAAAAATGGAGTTGCACCGCTCTTGTTGCAAGGTCCTCAATTCATCCATGACTCGCTAATCTTATCAAGCAACCAATATAGCATACCGAAGACTGCTCACACGGGAACTGAATGAACCTTAAAAAACCCCATGTCCGACCATCCCCGAAACAAGTCCACCACCGGTGCCCCACCACCAGGTTGATCCAAGAAATTCATTCGAAATTCGTGGAAAGCTGAAGCGCCACAGAAGGAGGCGAAAAGGGGAAGAAGACTAAGGCGCAGCACGTGCTTAGAAAATCGTTCCTCCCAGGAGACGTGCGTGGTGTCGCGCGCGACGAAAGGGGCTGCAGAAGAGTGATCGCGACGATCCGGTGGCCATTGTGGCCATTGTTGCCGCTCGGCGAGAGGAAAGTGCGAAGCGGTTGATCTCCGTGAAAAAGAGAGCCGAGAGGCCAGGAGTGGTGCGGCGCGAATTGTCAGCCGACCGCGGTCGCGAAGCCCGCGACAGAGGGAGGGGGAGACGTCGGGGGCTTATCGACGTAAGAGGTGGGTGTCCGCGGTGGGGTCGGAGGGGAGGGAGGGTCCGCGTCAATTCGCGGCAGCACGTGCAACCGCGTAAGAGCGACCTTGGGGGTCAGTGCTCTCGGCGTAAGCAGGCCATAGTAGTACGTCGACGCGAATCGATCGACTCTCCTCTCTCGTTGGGATAGGCGACCGCGAGAGAGGGGGCGCGGGACGAGGGGCCGGGTGGGGAGCGGCGGAGGATTTTCGTGATATCGAACGGTCGCCGCCGCCCGCCAGACACGCTTCGAAAAACGAACGGAGGGGGAGCCCCACTTGTCCCGCCACTTTTTCCAACTCTCCCGACGCCGACTCCCCCAGACAAATCCCTTCTGGCTGATTACGCGTTTTTGATTTCTGTCTCGGACAGGGCGTGGCCCTCTCCTACGGATGGACGGATATTTTAAGCGGGGGTAGCGGAGTCGCTTGCTGGTTCAGAATAGGATGTAGCCTAGCCTGGTGGCCCCCTGGCACGTAGGGCACTTCTGAACCGAGGCCGACACAGAAATCGCCTCGATCCTGGTCGAAGATAAACGAAACCGAGCGCCGGGTCTGGAGGCTGGATTCGGGAGCCTGTATAAATTATGGAATTCGGTGTACGTCCGCTGGCGTCCGAAGTTGGGTCCCGTTAGAGCGAACGATAATCGTCAGCACCGCTGTGAGGAATCGAAACAGTACGTATTGCACAGCGGAGGGATACTCGGGCGATACGGCGCTTCGCTGGGAAGGGCGTGAAAATTCCATTACGAGCTACAGTCGCACAGGGGAAAGTAGATAGCGTTCGCCAGGCGGGATTGCGAGTCGCGCCAGCGTTGCACTCCAAGGCCCAGCTGGGGTTTCACGGCTCGACTAGCGCGATCGCAATATCCACGCTCGTTGACGCATGTTCCAGGAAAAGATTGCGAAGGAAAATGCCTGGCATCGCGCCGGATAGCTTTCGCGCAGCGACCGGCGACGATATGTAGG
Organism: Andrena bucephala; assembly: GCA_947577245.1. Taxonomy (NCBI): domain Eukaryota; kingdom Metazoa; phylum Arthropoda; class Insecta; order Hymenoptera; family Andrenidae; genus Andrena; species Andrena bucephala. The sequence continues at coordinate 91,097,238 of OX387715.1, read as the reverse complement.
TCTCCAGACACCCGATGATCCGTTACCCGCGAGATTACAGAGAGATAGCCAGAGAATCTGCGCGAACTCTGGCAGAAGAGCGATCCGCGTTACGCGTGACCCGCGCGACTTATCCTCTCGTGGCGTTGCACTAGCTCCGTCATTCATGGATCATCGGCTTCCGCGGGACCGTCTGTAACGCGGCTCGAGAGCTTTCCCCGATACCGTCCGCGCCGTTCGAGTGTCGGCCGATAACGTCACGTCGATGTCACTTGGGCTTCTAATTATATACGCGTGTAACTATGCACACGAAATCTGTGGGGTTGATAGTAACGGTTCAAAGTAACAGTTAATCGGTATCTCGCCATTCCCCCCTCCCCCCTACTTTCCGTAAGGTTTATCTGCACCAGACCGAATTCCGACGATATCAGGGGCAAAAAGTGTAGGGTGACAGTGAGGGGGGGGGGGGGGGGGGGGGGGGCGAGGCGACATGAAATTTCTTTCGTGGAATCCTAGCCGCACGAGTCCCACGGTTCAAAGTATCTCGGGACGACAATCCCTTTAGCCGGGGCACATATGCGAACGTGACGGCACGTTTCTCTTCCTGGTCACTCGATGTACATCCGTATATAAGGCGAAGCCATAAATCTCGTCGTGCCCAAGGCTCCTGATGCCTCGTACTACCAGCCGACTCATCCAATCCAGTTACGAAAGTGAGCGCTCGGCGCGACGTGCAAAATGTTCTCGAAAGTCACGGAAGAACGCGCGCGAGCCGTTCCGCGCGGAACGTGCTGGACTCGCGGCCGCTGGGCCGAGAGACAGGGGGCGACGGAAATCGGCGAGATTGCGTGTAAGAAGTCGAGCGATCTCGTAAGGTCTTTAAACGAGCCCAGGTATATGCAATCGGGGGGCACAATCGAGCCCTTCCCCCGGCATTCCCCGGTGACTTCCGAACGAATTTCTTAATCACCCGCGCGCCCTCTGGGAGTCGTTGAATTCTTCAAACGGGTGGAACCACCCTGCGGCGACGTTCTAAATACCGGCGGCGGGGACACCCGTTGATTTAAAGGTAAGGTTAACAAACTCCCGCCACCCACGCTCGGTTTCCTTCGCTATCGGTGAATCGAGTCGTCGATCCGATCCCTCCGCGGGGGCGAGGGGGTGGCGGCGCAGCAGCGCCGGGGGTGGGGGGAGTTGGTGAAAAAATCACCGACCATAACGCGTTACTATCCGACGGCAAAGTCCAATTACGAGTACCCCGGCCGGTGTATCCGCCCTGTGCTCGCGTGAGTACACGGATGCACTTGGGAAGCATGCCGCGAGATACTACCTTGGATAACAGCCTACGCGAGATACGAAATACGGCAGACGTATCTGGGGAATAGTAGTCAGGAAACGACCCGGTGACCAGACACCATCAAGCCCTGCCCACTCGAAGAGGTCTGCCCACGGGACCGGGATGCACCACGTCATCAACCGTCACCGTAGAATCGCACGGTGAACCGGGGACGGCGCTGCCGCGGGAGGAAAGCGCAAAACCCGCCGGGTCCCTCCGCGGTGCCATTTTCCTCTCTCCGGTCGATTGACTCACGGAATATGCCCGGTCGCTCGGCGTCCTTACATCCGTCCCTCTTTCCCTTCCTTTCCTTTCCCTTCTCTTCCTTTCTCCTTTTCCTCAGCCTCCGTCCAGCCCCCTGCCTCTTGGGCCCCGCGATCGCCGGCTCCGTCTCTGTCTCCCAGCCGGGGACCAGCTACCTCTCCCTTCTTCTCGTCCGATCCATTCCGAGAGAGTAGGCGAGAGCGGCGCGCTGGCATGCCGCCTCGGGAGAACGAGAAATGCAATAAGAAGGAGAGGATGACGGGCTGCCGCTCCGATCGAGGAGAGGAAGGAGTGCCCCGGTCCGTGGCTAGCGGTGCGCGGGAGGAACGTGAAAGAGGAACTCACGAACTCTCTCCCCCCCCCCCCCTCACTCTCTCTCTGTCTTCTCCCTTTCTCGCTCTGCCTGTCTGTCTGTCTTTCACCCATGTTCCAAGCAATTTCGAATTTCTAATTAGCGAACGCGATATTTGCTCTTGGTCCCTTTCCAGCAGAACCGTCCAAGGACAGAACGTCTCTCCCTGGGGCTACGGCTCCCCCTTCTTGGTTCCCCTCCGTGGAGACATATATCCGATATCTAAGATCTCTTTCCGTTCCTTCCGTACACTTCAACGAGATCTCAAAAACGATCAGAACGTTTCGATCATTTTCTATAGGAGCTCACCGAATACCCCGTCCTCGAAATTCCTACTCATACGGGAATGCTGCACCGCGACGCGGCGATGTATGTTAAACCGAGGCAAGAGACAAGGGGAGAAAATGAGCACGTGGCAAGGAGAAAAAGGCTGGCTCTTTGATCGCCGCTGATGCCGGTCAACATTCCCAAATCAGGTTTTGCCAGTTTGACATTTCGACGTCCGACCTCCTAATTCTCGGTGCGAGAGTCAAGGTACCCCAGGGTTCGTCGACCAGGCATTTCTCGGGCGGCATGTCGAAACGCTCGAGCAAAAAGAACGAAATCGTCGGAAACTGCTCTAGGACGCCCGCTGTTACAAATACTGATTTCTTGACGAGTCGGGATAGAAAAAATAAAAGAAAGAAGCCGCGAAAGAGGAAACTTTTCATCTATTACAGAAAAGTGGAACGGCGACGGAAGTCGATGCGTATCAACGACTCTTCCGCGCGGTCGAACTTAATGAATGAATGAATGAATTACGTCATAGGGATGCGCTTATGCGTGCGGCGGCGTTCCTACGCAAAAATAGGCGCCCACTTACTCCCGAGGGAAAGGCATAATTATAGACGTCTCGGGGAAGGTAGTCGGCCACTGGCGAGAAGTATGCGACGGGGAAAAGAGAAAGAGAGCGGGAAAACGGCCGCGGCTTATACTTATGTAGAATGTTAACTAATACCTTCGAGAGATGCCAAACCCACCTGCGTGCAGCGCCGTCGGTGCACACTGCGAAGCTGAATTGTTTTGCAATAACCAGAAGGACCGTTACATGCACCGCGGCGAAACAGCGTTTCAGCAATATCAGAATGCAACCCACGTCAGTCACCCGTACTATATTTTAATAATAGGAAACGATCGAGCACCTTTCTCGTTCCTCGTACAGGGCGGTGTAAAGAAAGGGGGCCGCGGAGTTTGGGGGCCCAAGAAAGGTGAACTCTGAATATATCCCCGACTCGAAATACAGACAATTAGAAGCTTTAGAAGAACGTCGACTAAATAAAGCAATTGCGCGTCACTTGTACCTGCATTCCCCTAAATTCATCGGTCTCTTTTAAATCATCCTGTACACACTCCAATTGGTAGCCCACGCGCGATAGAGTACCAGAACCTTATCGAGCTCCAATCAATCTGCCTTATATAACATTTTTCTCCCGTGTGACTCAATCGTTAGCCGCCATCGCGGAACCGAGGAGGGTTGGGTCCGCGAAAAAAGATCGGTGCCAAAGTGAAAATGACACCGCGTAATTACCCAACCGTGCCCCTCCCTCCGAGTTTTCCAGCGGCGCTTTCGCCGATTCGCTGAAATCGAAACTCACATTCGGCCGGCTGCCCATATTCGCTGCACCCACTGAATTCCAGAATCGAGCGAGTCCGGCCGAACGCGGAGGCGATGCGAGGACGAGACGTACATTTTTATGAGCATTAGAGACGCACGCGTTCCACCGTGCGCGATTTTCCTGGAACCTTTAACCGAGAGGGGAGGGATTTGCATGAGGAACGGAGCGAGAGAGTCCACTGGTCGTCCCCGTCGATGGAAAAGGAACCTGGGCGGGGCTGCGTGCGAATACCGCGAAAGAAAAGAAGCCCAGACGTAAGATGAGCCGGTGTCTTCGTTGAGAATGTGTCCGGGATCAGGATCGTACGAACGAGTTCCTTACACCTGGTCGCGGCGCGAAGTTGGCCGGGACCATGGAAAACACTGTACACCTGCCGTAATTTACCCACTAACGGCGCAAGGCTCCAGAACTAACTCTTCGGATCGGTAAGGACTTTCGAAGGAAATCCCAGGGTGTGGGAACACGCCGACGCCACTCAAAGTGTGAATCGACCATCCGCTTTGCGTGAAATTCGTGGCGATAGGAACTGATGGAAAGAAGACTCCGAGTGTCTCGCGCCAGGCAGAAGCTCTGTTATCGAAGCCGGATCGGATGTTAGATCCCGTCGTTTGGAATAATATGTAAATTTAACGATCGGAGAAATTCCACGAACGGCCGTGGTCAATTACAAAATCAACCGTCCACGGGGGAAAGGGAAGAAAAAGAAATATTGCAGCCGCATATTTAACTTTCCATCGGTTCAAACGTAAAGTAGGACTTCGCTCGACCTTCGACGTGGTATTACGGAGTCGACGGAGATTCTTTAATGGGTGCCCGATGGCTCGTCCAACGATTTCTAACAACGATAGCCTCGCGGTAGGAATACGCTTTGCAGCCAATAGGCGATCGTTTCTAAGAATCGGTCGTACAGACGCGACGAGGAAAACCGCGCTGACTTTTCCCGTGCCAATTAACAGCCCCGCGCGGGTCTCTTGGGATGATTAATTCTTCGGTAACCTGACCTCGACGGCTCGGTCCAGCGTCGAGATTGAAGGAATCCCGCGGTTCCCTCGATACTTTCCGCGCGGGGAATACCACCGCGAACTGTTAGCGCTGACGGCTCGAGTTAACATAGTAGTTATCGGCGTTTACGTAATTAAAGGCGCTAAGCAAGTGCAGTTGGCGCCGCACTTGACGTGCACACGTGTGTGTACAGATAACATCGTCCGATCAAAGAGTGTAACGCGCGGGGAAAAAATTCAGTGCGATATAGACGGTACGTTATTGCCGTCGCGCGCGCGCGGAAATCGTCTCGCACTCCTCTGACAAGGAAACTGCCGCGAAGAATGCGAGAGTGCTATTTTCCGCAGGCGCTATGCAAATATTGATATTCCACCGCGATATTTCACGGTTCGACACACGTGTTAAAGTTACTGTCTGCGGAGGCACGTTTTTCACTTCAATTCCGATGAACGATACGCTGGCAACATTGTACATACGCTTCTTATAGTCGAATGAAAATTAGATCCGTCCAAATTTTTATCTAATCACACTTCTTGTAAACTTGACATTACATTCAAAATCGATTACTAAATCTTGTACCAAACTAAAACGACCAAATCACAGCAACTGGCGTCGTTCTAATATTCCATTGAAATACGAAATGAGATTTCCCGCGTGAGAAATGATCCAGCGTACCGTCAGCCACGCAACAAACTCCTACAGCATTTAAAAGGGGAAGACATTCGCGATTTGAAGCCGAAATGCCAAAGGGGTACCAGTGCCAGCGTAATACGGTACTGGATATCCCTCCTGAGCGCGGCTGCGGCGCGAATGGCAAAAAGGCTTAACCGCATTCCGGTGACCATTTAAACCGCCGCGGCGGGGTCCCACGCTTGACCGCAAGCAGCGACCGACCGACCGGCTATCGATTGACGTCACTTGGTACCGCGTGACCTTCGAGTTCCCGCGCGATTAACCGCGCATGCTCCGACGATCCTGCTCCGTCGCGCGCACCTGCAGACACGCGGGCCGTGGATCCTCGAGCGGACGTCGCGCGTCAGGCAAAACGCGATCGACCGTCCGAGAACAGCGTCGATCCGTCAGCTTCTTACTTTCGGAACGCTTCGGTACAGCATGAAGATTGCAAGGTGTGTTTTAAAAAAAAATCGCTAAATATGCTGTTTATATTTAAGAGAAAGAAAGAGTTACGCGTGGTGATAGAGGCGTAACTTGCCTGGCAGTAAATGACCGGTCAGGTACCGTAGACGTCACGCAGCGTGGCCGCAGCCCCCTAGATCGCGACGCGCCGCATGAAAAAGATGCCCGCGCGTCGCCCCTCCAGTCGTATACCTCGTCGGCGCAGCAACCCTGACTCTTACCTTGCCTCGTGAATCGTTCGATTTAAAGCGCGCTGGTTTTAGACGGAGCAAGCCGCGGTGCGCACGTTTGCCGCGCTCTGGTAAACGAGCGTGTTCACGATGATTAAATTAGAAGCGCCGAGGCGGACGGAACGCGGTATTCATTCGTCACCTTCGGTACAGGAGTACTCTAAACATAAAAAGCCACTTTTCTTCTTTCTACTCTAGATGGCTATTGCTGTTTCATATCGCGTTGGTTCCTTAATATCATTTTAAAACAATCGCGCGAAATCGCGGATAAATGGGATACAGGGGGCACTGGTGCAGAGGTCACGGCAGATATCAAAATGTGTGCCTTCCCCCACCGAAACGAGGCTAGTTCCTTGTAATCAATGGTGACGCAAAAGCAGATTACTTCTAAGTAGGCATCGATTCGCGTGCTCGTGTTTCTTGTAATTGCCTTATCGCGCGCTGATTCGAGCAACGTCTGCTCGTTAACCGGCGGGAGGCTGGGCCGTCCGAAAGCGATGTTAAGTAATTATTAATGGAGTTAACGAGGTCACGCTTTTGTCCGACGTGCTCCGATTTCTCGTCGTTTCAGTGACCTGTCTGGCCACGGTCAAAAGTAGCCATTCGCAAGCCGTGGCCCTGGCAATTACCAATTACGAACGGTGACACGACAACGCGAAGGTCGAATCTGCGGTGTGTCCGGTCGCACGGTGCCGTCTTCTTCGCCCATTAAAGTCCATCTGATCAGGAAACGGCATACTTTAGAAGACCCTACCGACGGTATCATCTCGCAGAGAATTTCTCACATCGCCTCGAACCCTGTCGTTCCTCGATCCCGACCATCTGTATAATCGAGCCGCACCGATCAAACGTTGCCATCGATTACCTCCAGTTCCCCAATCCCAAGTGTCTCGTAATCGTTAAATTGGATCGCCCCGCGATTCCTCGTTTCACAGATTAATCCTCGGCTCCGCGGAAGTGTGCGCACACACATCAACGATGTAGACCTCCTAATTCACAACACAAAGAATTCTCATCCTCGGCGAGCCTCTCGACGAGACCACGCTTTATCTCTCTCCGTTACGTACGCCTAAGTTCACGACACTTGGGTCCGTTATCGCGCGTAAGCCGAGCGATTCAGTCTCGTTTCACACTTATCAATGGCAGAGATGCATAATTGAACGCCTCCAAAGATGCAGTTACAAGCGTGCTCGGGAATCGATGAATAATTCAAGGGACCTGAAGGAAACCGACAGCGAGACGCGAGGTCGCGCCGAGCGGCTGATGAAGCGTCGAATCCCAACGAGGTGTTGATCTGGCGCGGTGGCGGAGTGTATATCGCGATACGAGGGAAGAAACGAAGCGATAGGCGGCATTATCGTTCAATTAGACGTGTAATCAGAGGGCAGCCCGATACGAGAGAGTTCGGTCACGTGCGCGCGCGCACGTTACGTCTTGTCGCCACACGTGCACGCGGATGCGGCCCGTGCACGCGTGTGCACCGTGTTGCCCATCGTCCCGCGACGACTCCTTTCCTCGTCATGCTCTCCTATCACTCGAAACAAGCGCACACACGAGCCCCGTCGCGCGTCGATTCGACGAGCCTCCGACGTGTGCGCGTGCCTGCGCGACTGTACAGTATCTATTAGAGCCGATGATGTCGCGACGCGGCGCAACATATTTTCAGGTGGCGAACGACACAATTCTCCTCGGCGACGACGGGACGCACCGAGCGCCAGTGCGGCCCCAGGGCGAGGAGAATCGTTGCGAGTCGCGTCAGAGACCGTTTCTCCCGGAATCACTATAGTTAGACCCAGCGAACGAGGCACGTGACGGTAAGTCTGCTGCTACGTGGTAGATGACGCGCCCTGAAGACGCTCGTGAACTACTGGAAACCTAATCGCGAGCTGCCAGGCGAGGCAATCTAACGACCACACTCGAGCAATTCCTGGCCGCGCGTTCATTTTTATGCGGATGCCGTTAAATCTCCTCCGCATACCTGCTTGGGCAGTGTCTCTACAGGATGGCACTGTAACTGAGGACCATTGTCGCTCCCGACAATATATTGTCACTTCGTGACTCGTATATTCGATGCTCAGATGATGAAAAAATTCCCTTTTCTTCCTGAGCTGTCAGGATCACCAGGGATACATGAATGAAGTACTGAGTGCGAGATGATTAAGCAGGCTTCTAAACGAGCCACAGTTCGACTATCGACCCGCTATTTAAATGGAATTACGTTCAACCTTGACACATATATTCGATCCGCGAGACTTTTTAACGGTTCCCATCAATGCAATAATAATCTATCATGCCTCCTCTGCGACGGCAATCATCCTCGTCATTGAAAGCAAACGAACGTTACGTACGCGGCAATTAAATTGCATCTACGCTCTATCCGTGCTGGACGCGATGCGCAATCTTCATCAGCGATACAGCCTGGGGAGACGGAATCTGTGTCCCTGAGAATCGACCGTCCCCGGGCGAAACGTTGTAAAATATCCCGACTGCCATTCCTACCGGTTTCGGTGGCGTCACCGAAATGTTACTCCGCTGAGAGGACAAAAACGCCTCTGCTCAAGAGAGCAAAGTAAATTGCCTTCCGAGCAGCGGGAATTATGCAGTGCAAAGTGCGCGAGGATCACGCCTCTTTGTCCGCCGAGGCTGCGTAGGAGAGGACACGAGAGGCGCGAGAGTTTCGTCTTGCCGCACGCTACCTCGCGGCTTATCAAATTGGCTGAGCAAATACGAGACTTGCGTGTCATTGTGCCGCGCAATCTAACGCGCAATCTAACGCGCGCGTTCATTTCGTGAAATGGAATTCCAACGAAGCGAAGCGGAATTCTCACGCATTCCTTGTGCTCCTCCGCGAAAAGCCAGCCATCGGCCCGAGGAGGCCCGTAGCGCGGACCTCCGAACTCGCTTGGAACGAGCTCTTCGATTGTGTCCGGCGGTGCCCCGCCAATGACGAATAACCGAGCGCGATTAGCATACTTCATGCGGGCACCCAAATTCGGCGAAGTGCACTCCCGAGTGCCGTCAATTGCGCTCGATTAAGAGGGTCCTTAGTTCGACCTTGCTCTGCCGCCGTTTGAAGGGTACCAAAGAACCGGGCGAATAAACTCGTCGACGTTTTAGAGGTCGCAAGGCGAACGACTCCAATTTCAGCGAAAATAGGTTTGAATCCGGGGGGAAAGCACACGGGTGCTTGTGAAAGTAAAATTATCGTGTTGCGAGTAATTGTACTCCACGCGAACGGAGCTTGTAATTAATTTGCTGAATGGGTAGTGCCTCGCTGTGTACTTAGAAGTGATTAAAGAAGACTGAACTCGGTTTAGTCACAGTGAATGGTACATGTGACACTGTGCGCCAAGGCGCACCACTTGTATCGAAATGGCGCCATATAGACGGTCTAGCATTAGTAATGCATAATTTACAAGTAAAATAATACTGGACCTATATATTCTGTGTATAAAGCTGGAATGACGGTGAAACAATACAGGTAAGCCGGAAATACGTACTGCTAATGAAAGATTAAGGTTCTTTGGAAATAGAATGACTACCTGCAGATCTACAAAAAACGAAATGACGAAGCTGCTACAAGGAAACATTCCGTACGGGTGTAGAGGCCGAAAGTGATTAATTGTAATATATTCGCTCCACCCGCACATAAAACACAGCATTCATCGTTAATGTCACCAGATGACTAAACCGTCTCGTCGAGTTAGCTTACTTTGTCGAATTCGAAGGCATTCATCCATCCAAATGGATACCCCGAATTTCCCGTCAGCGTTGACTTAAAAATTCATCGAGTCTCCAAGCTACCGAGGTGCGCACAAAACAGCACGAACACGGGCGCGCGAGACGCACATGACCAAAGCAGAAGGTAAGAAAAAGAGAATCGTGACTCACCGGAATCGGAGGGTGTCTGGACGCCAAGGTGTTCCAGGTGGTTCTTGCCGATGGGCTGATTCAGGTGATAACAGTGGTCGCTGAGGGTGTTCCTGATATTGGTCTCCTTGTGCACTTGACACTGACCTTTGTCGTCCTGTTTCCTCCTGTCGTGGAACCTGACCAGCTGACCGGTGACCTCGCTCACTGGCGCAGCCTTGGTGGTAGTCGCATCTGACATGCACTCGGAGAGTTTCTCGTGTATGTTGATTTGATCGTGCCTGAAGAACGGCCCCTCGTCCTCGGTCTCCGTGTCGGAGCTCGAGCTCTGCGGTGTGTCCGGCCTCGTGGAGTCGCCGTCGCTCTCCAGACTTTTCGAACGGCAAGCCTGCTGTGCCTGGTGCAGAGACGTCGCCGTCGTCGCCGTTTGCGTGCTGCCGGCCCGCGATATCAGCAGGCTGCGGCCCGCGGGCACCTTCTTCTGTACCTGCGAGTCCTTCTTCGCGGGAAGCGTCCTGTTGTGCTCCTTGCTGATACACAGGCCTGCCCACATGCAGTCGTGATGACGTATCTCGCGGGACGCCAGGCAGGTCATCTTGCCGTAGAGCAGGTCCGGCAGGACACCGTCGTCGAACGTGCGCTCGTGGTACGTGTCCGTGTGCGTGTCCGCCGCACGGTCCAGCGGGAAGTCCAGGTCGAACTTTTTCCATATGTCGTCGGACACCACCGTCGCGGTGTCCAGGGGCTCGTCTAGCAAGCCCAGGTCAGGGCAATCCCAAACTGGCACCGGCATTGCGCCTGAAGCGTTCATACAATTCTTTTTTTCTCGGTCGTTTCTCACAGGGTAAGTGGGGGGGTCAGCCTATCGGTAGGTTCGATTCGTTTGTGCCGAATTCTTGGCGTTGAAAATCGAAGAGATGCGGGAGGAACTGGATGTTTTAGAAAAGAGGGAAGATGGCGGGGAATTGCATGCAGGAGGAGGTTACGAACTGGGCGAGCGACTTTCGGATGCAACAGGGCTTCAAGTGGGTCCTGGGACGGTAGCATGAGGAGGCTTGGAATTTTAAAGCGAGCTTGACAAGTTTCGATAGAGTTTAAGTAGCTCTCGAGTAGCACCACAGCTACAGGTAATTCCCGGATTATTTAATTGCCCCGTCCCAGATTAGGATCAGGGAGAGGGGATTTTGAGTCGTACAAGGGACACGCGCAATATTTCTTCCTTTTCGTTTCGCGTAAATTTCTAGGGTGATCGACACTTCAACAGAACATTTTTATTAGTGGGAAATCCTGACTTTGAATTATTTCCAGTAGGTAAATATTGGTTTTTCGCGTCAGAATATTAAACGGAACTGAATCGAGGAAAGACATGCAGTAAAAAAATTTCCTCCTAGATTCCCCTAGAGTTGATCCCCTATTGTGAACACTCGAGACGAGAATATTCGAAGCCCTTTCACACAAAAAAGAAAAACACTGATACCCTCGTCCCCGGGAGAAGCCGAACGTTCGCTCTTATTACCGCGCTACAGCACGAAAACGCTTCGATCTTAGACACTTTAATATCGATCATCCCGAGGCCTCATCCATCAGCGGGGGATCTAAGTCTTCCTGGTCGGTGTTACAACACGTTGCTTCACCGTAGCGGTAATAACGCCGCGCGCGGTGTTGCACCGTGTGTCGTAACAACGCCAGTGCATTATCACGCGAATCAGCGAAATGAATACAGTTAATGCTATGAAAATATGTAACTAAGGTCGTACGCCGCCTCGCGTGAGCGCATCAAGAATAGACGGCCTTCGCCGCTGACGTATCGCTTCGTACGGTTTTTTTTTTTCGCCGTGGCTCGGCGAGGCGGCGCTTAACGGGACGACAAAATCGATGCCCGTCGATGCCGAACGCGAAATAGTGACAATGAGGCGCCTATCTACCGTTTCTCCGCGGCGTTGGATTGGCGGCTGCCGCGACGCGCGGTTTGCGCCTTCATTTGAAATGCAAACGAGAACGAGCGCACGCGCAACGATAATCCGCCGCCGTGGAGACGGATCGGAGGACGTGTAGAAACACAGGGGGAGGGCGCCGAACAAAAGAAGAGCGAAAACGAAACCGGTAAAACGCGTGCAACGACAAATCAAGCTCGCTACCGACGCGCGACAACACCGTGGAGAGAGAGACCGTCGACCTTCGATAAATCAACGGGAGCGAACTCCAAATCCCTGGTACAAGGCCTTTTTCCCTCCCTGCGTGAGAGAGACCGTTACGTCTTTTTCTACGGCGTCACGGACAAAACCGCTCCACGGTACGTTCCAGCCGCCAGGTGCTGGCTTGAGGAGGAGACCCTTGAGAGAGAGATGTACCCGGGGACCCCGAGCGCGGTGCCCAGTCAACGTATCGTCGTACGGTCGCGGCATTTAACGCACAGCTATCGTAAGCAGCCAGACTACAAAGAAGACTGGCTGATACCGGGAAGAACCGACCGGCGTCTGTACCAGGAAGAATCAATTCTCTCCTCGCGCGCTCGGTGACGCACCGTTTCACGTGGGAGTTCGCGGCGATATTGGCCCGATCCTCTCGGTCCCGAGGCTCGGTAGTTCGTTGCACACCGATGGAGGAGAACGGTGTTCCCGTCGTTTCAGATGCAGTTGACGGCGCGTCGAAAAAGTCGCAGGGGGAAGGGATTGACGCGCGCGATCTGGGCGGATCGAGTGACTCACAGTTACCACGAAATTCGACGGCTACATATATCGGTTTCGAGGATCTACACGCCGAGCGGGAACACGGCGCTTTTTTATTGCGAGCATATTGTAACGTAAACATTACATCCGCTCGATTAAGCCCACCTCGATGACAACCCGAACACTGTTATCGCTCGTCGCCGCGAGCGGACCACTCTGTGCCTCTTAATTAATTGTCTGGTGGCTGCCAGTGATCCAATTGCCGTGAAAATAATCGTCCCCACAATGGTTTACCATTCACAAATACGATGAAATGAAATAAAGAGATTCGGATTAAAGCCGGGCGTTGCTTTCCTTTTTGCACGACTCGCGGTTACAATCGCCCGAGGCTCGTAAATCCGCCTGCTTCCATTCGAAGCGTGATTCAACGATGTTTACAAGAGGAATAATCGAGAGGCTCGACACGACACGGCGAAAAGCGAGTGTGTACTATCGGTGATAATGTTTCGACAAGCGGGCAAAGACGTTTGACGGTTAAACGAGCCGTTTCCCCGCGCGATCCTTATCAAAAACCGCCGAGGTGGGCCAGAGAGGATGAGCAACAACGCCAGGCGATGGGAGAAAAAAAGAAATAACATCGAAAGATGGCACGGGGAAGACGCTAGGGCGAGGGGCCGTGGCCTTTGCAGCTCGGTCGCCCGTGAAAAAAACGCGCACCGTTGAAAAACAATGATACATTATATCCCGTTCCTCCTTTCGACCCCCCCCCCCCCCCCGCCCCTCCCAATTGCCGCCGAATCGAACAAAAGGCAGTCGCTGGGGGGAAATCACCTTCCTAGGAACAGCCTTGGAAGCGAAAGAAAGCGTATCCCGGTCGCGTGTGTTGCGTGCTACTCGACGGCCAGGAGGAATGAAGAGAAAGAGGGGAGTGAGAGAAAAAAAGATAAACTTTCGTTTAAACGGTTCTCGAAGCGTCGTCGAGCGGTCCCGCGCGGAAAAAGTGCTCCCCGTCCCGATGGTAAACAAAGCAGGAATGTTTTGAAAGAAGCACGGAGAACAATTTCTTGCCAGGATGCCGGTTTGCAACTCGTCCTGATCCTGTCGCGAACGAAAATGGGGAAGACCACCGTTTCTTTTCCTGTCATTCGCACCGCAGGGAGCACTTGGATCACGGATGCATCGTGGAGGGCGCTTTTCTTCGGCGGCTTAAAAAGAACTTCGAATTTCACCGGCTCGAGGCGCGAGACGCGCACGATTTCGTGTGGTTTATTTACGTGGCAAGTTGTGAACGTCTGCCGGGAGAAGCAGATGAGAGAGAGAGAGAGAGAGAGAGAGAGAGAGAGGGGGGGGAGAGAGAAAGAGAGAGAAATAATTATTCGACCGATCCCGATAAAGCAGCCGCTTTCGTTTAGACTTTCGAAAATCTATGTACAGAGTGGGCTGAAAAACGTGGCGAAATTGGGAACCCGGCGATTCTGTGGCTTAAAATCGCTATGACATAATTTTGTGAAACAGAAGTATACCGGTCAATGCTGTTAGTTTTTAAATTCCCATACGGGTTTGGCTGTTTACGATGGATTATTTTATATCGTCGCTAATTAGCTTGTCAATTATAAGTTGCTACATGGAGTTTTCAAGAGTTCATCGAACGAGGGAAGAAGATTCTTTCTACTTGCTTTGGACGCGATTCTTAAGCACAGGATCACCGCGCGTACGTGTTTCCGAGCCACCCAGTACATGTAAAGTACATTCCACGTCCGCCACGGGCCCCGACGATCGATGGATCGAACTTTTCTGCCTACACGCGTCGAAACAGAAAACCGGTCCAGCTTTCGATAGGTGGCGGTATGCTCACACTACTAACTTCCGCCGCGAACATTATCGTTCAAGCGTGTAACGAGCTGACAGCTTTCCTACCGCACTCTAATTAAAGAGTGGGTTTCTTCCCAGGACGAGAGGACGAGATGCGCGCGAGAGGGGCAAAAGTGAAATGAAAAATATCCTAGACGGCCTTCGGCTAAACGTCGCCCCGAATTCCTAAAAGCTAGAACCAACCGGCAGCGCGCGGTGGCTCGACGCGTTGCACGACATTGCGGTAGAAAGTGCAATATATATCGGTCAACGTGCCTATCTCCGGCCCGACACATTTTCGCGCGCAACGATCCTGATCGAACAGTGACGTTAGTTAGCTTCGAGCCAGGATCCGAATTCTTTATGCACGGAGACGCTCGTCCCGAACGGGTCAAGCTGTTTCTTTTGAACTAACCAGAAATGTGAAACTGGAAAATTGTAAATATCTCTATCGGAAACACTTTTCTGCAAGCTCGAGACTTTTCGGATTTGGATTTCACGCGCCATTCGTCAGGATCAATCGCGAGAACCAAGTGTCGCGAGGGATAGTGCGACGCCAGTTTTGGCGGCAAAGCCGGAACCGAGGTGCACGACTGCACCCATCGAGTTTGTCGAGTGTTACAGAGTCTATTTATAAAAGATCGAGTATAATACGACCGATGGGGCCGGCTGCCAAAAGAGGAATTCATAATTCGATACAAATCTTCGGCGAAGCAGACTTCCCGCGCGACGAACCGTCTCATCGATATTTATACGCAGGCAAAAACTCGCGTTCGGGAATAATCGAAGAGGCGAGTGGTTCCACGAAGGCGCGATGATTTGGCAGAACCTATGGTCGCGTGTTGCACGCCGCCCTCGAAAAAAAAAAAAGAAGTCCAACTACGAGCATTTGCAAGTCGATCGGCGAGTCGATCTGCCTTGCGAGCCGATCGGAATACCTTCGGTCGCGCGAACGGTACACCGTTTCCCGCTAAAATGCCATTTCGATCGAGTCACGGTTTATAATTCAGTAGGAATCGGCCCGAACGAGAGAGAAACTCCCGCGTAGGCCGTTCTAACGGCTATTGTCGACACGGCACCACAGGTAACATGCTCTGTAAAAGCATCGATCACGTCGAATTCGGCACAAGAATCGAACCACAGAAAAGGATATAAAAGCACGGGGGGGGGGGGGGGGGGCATATTAATATAACGATAAATATATACTGCACTGATACGAACCTGTCGGCCACTTCGCGTTGTAACCCAAAAGACAGATAGTATCCACTGTGGAACACACTTTGGCGCGAGTTCGAATCTCGCGCTGTGAAACTAACCGATACGAGAAAGGCGCGTCCCGCCTGCTTTTTGTACGGATCCTCCCTGTGTCCGTTGTATCCCGTCCTCGCCCGGCCTCGAGGCGAGCCGCCCGAGCGAGCGAAAATTCCCGGCACTTGGACGCGCGGCGGCTGTTACGTCGCGGTTAATCCCGCGGCGTCGCGCAAAACTCCCGGTGAAAATGTGTATCCGCTCAGGCGATGCAGCCACCGGTACTACCGCAGTTCCGCCGTAAACGTTCCAGCCGTTTCCTTTTATCGTCGTGACTGTTGCCGCATAAAGCGTCGCTGCTGCTGCTGCTACTGCTGTATTCTACCAGGCGGGGAAAGAATTTCATTCTCGGCGCGATCCGTACGATAAGCCGGTGTCTCTAACTCTCTGTGTTGCGCACGCGCACGGTGATCGACGGCGACCCGATCTTTACTTTAAGGCCGGTTAAAGGCGACTGAACTGCTCGGCTCGTGTGCCTCTCCATCTTCCGCGGGCATGCCCACCGCTACGGGACCCGGCGCCAGTACCGTGCCGCGCCTTCCCGTGCCCCGCTACGACGCCGCTCGCCACGCTACGCTCGCCGCCTGGACAGGATTATTTTCTCCCGCGTATCGCTCGATAACTTCCACCGCTCTCGTTCTGTCTTTTAACGCCACGGCCCCCGCCCCCCGGTTACTACTCCACACGCGAATAATTACGTTATCGCGCACGTGTGATCGATATGTCACACGATACCATAATTCGGATCCTCGAAATCGAGCTACTTTGCCGGTCGTGTAACGCGCGCTGATAAAGTTCTGACGTTCTCGGCTCGGGACAGATACTATGATGTTTCATACGCGACCACGGTCTCGAGTAACGGGACCTCTTGGCTTGCCAGTTGCTTTTGGGAAATGAGATGGATTTGGGGAGCATTTTGTTCGCGGATGTTAAATTTGCTTTGGTTGCGAGATGTGACATTGCGCGCTGGAGATGGATAGGCTTTGATGAGTAGTTGTTGGAACACCGCAGGGGTTTTTTGTTTGGTTTATTATGAGTACTGTTTGTGTGGTTTTATTTAGGCTATTGCAAAGAAATCTTTCATAATTAATATTCGAATAACGAGGAATGCCCATTTTTCGTGATTTTGCGATTTATAGCATGCTAGTAAAATACCCCACGTTTCGCTTCGGGCCTAAGAGATATTAAGGACTCTATAAAAACACATTTCACTCCTTTTCACCACCCCTCAGGGGTTGATTAGGGCAAAATCCTGAAATTGGTTTTTTGGCATTTATGTGGGTAACCTTTCGAAGTAAAAACCAAGGTGTTATCTAATCGGGCCTAAGAGATTTTGAGGAATCCGTGAAAATACATTTCACCCCTTTTTACCCCCTTAGGGATTGGTTAGGAAAAAATCCTGAAATTAGTTTTTAGGCATTTGTGTAGGTAATCTTTGTGAGTAAGAACCAAGTTGATATTTAATCGGGCCTTAGAGATATTAGTGAGTCCGAGAAAATACATTTTACTCCTTTTCAACCCCTTGGGAATATAATTTTCAAAAATCCTTCCTTAGTGGGTGCCTACGTCATGAAAACAATGTACCTTCCAAATTTCACGTTCTTATGTTAAACGGTTTGAGCTGGGCGTTGATTAGACAGTCAGGCAAGCAGCACTTCTTCTTTTATATTATATAGATTTTGATGGTGGAAACTGGGACTACAGAAATATCGAATCACAAATGGTTATAAAGTTCAAATGCCCCAGTAAGATAACGTTAAACTTTTGGTATACCGGTTAAAAAAAGGTAACGTTCACTCTGCACTGGAACAAACCATTTAATTTACATTCCCTCTTTTACCCTTCAAATACAGTTGAGCCGGCAGACCTGTCATCTACACTCCAAAAGACAGTCTAAACGTCCACCTGACTATGACTAATCAGAAAGTCCAATTACTTTTTTTATTATTATTATTATGAAACCTAAATCTAATGACTTTTTTTTTATCATTATTATGAAACCTAAGTCCAATTACTTTTCGAGCGAAAATCAATCGGCACGAGCACCCTTACAACTTTGGCGATGAGCAAACAGAATCATGTTTCCACTCGTTCTTTCATAAATCTATTTCAGAAATACAAAAGCCTGTACCAAAGTATGTAATTTCAGACGGATCACAAATTCTGTGCGATGTCCAGTCGGCCGCAATTCTGCTGGAGGTCAAAGTGTTAATCCACGCTTACCCGTGTACGACACAGACTTTCCTTGAAATTTTAAGCGATCCAGCACACACGAGCCGCTGATTGATTGCCCGTGCATGCGCCTCGCGCGAATGATCGGCTCCGCGTCTAATTCCCAAGGGTCCGGCGGTAACGAGCTCATTCAGCCAGGGGTTGAAACATCAATACCACGGCGCGCAAAGAATTCCAAGATAGAGCTATCATTGTTTCCGACAACTGTGCACTGATTACCGTTTACCCTGCGCTGCCATTGGGCAGGTAGCGTTCCTTTTGTGTAACGCAGCAGCTGCTCGCGTGTAGCCGAGAGAATATGTTATGGTTTGATGTACGCCGTCTCGCATGAGTCTGTCATGGGAGAAATGTGGAGGCCACATGTGGAGCAGCGTTGTGGTTGGCAACCTGTCGGAACCTGTGCGGATTTAATACTACAACCAGACGTTTAATATTAAGAACACTATATTCCTGACGCTCCCACAGTTATTATTCTCCGAAACACTCATTTATCCAAATAAATCGACTGTACAAGGGGACACCCTTCGTCCCTGTCTTACCAATCGTGCACCGAAATTTTCGCGACCGTCTCGAACTCGCGAGAGTGCCTCTCTATTATAAAGGGCCCCGCCGACTCCCGCGCCAGACAGCAAATACATCTATGAGTTACATATCCGGGCCTTTATACGTAACCCAGTAACAACATCCTCTCGCTACGTTTAGCTTCAAGGCGACTGAAACAATCGTATTCCTGTTATTTCGCGTTCAACGTGTTCGCCGGTGTTTTAAAACGGGGGTTACATAATGGCACTCGGAGCGCGCTGAAAAAACGAGGGAAACAATTGAACGCGGCAATTTCGAGTTGCCGTGCAGCCACTTCGTTCCTCTTCCGGTGTCTGCCTCGCGGACATCCACGAATCTAGGGATTCCGGAGCGAAGGACGTTTTCGCGATGCGAAAGATTTGGACACAATAAGGGAACTAGCTTGAGACATTCGTTATTGATTTCTCGTAAGCTTCCTTTTCCCTCTGCGATTGACACGTCGTGACAAAGGAAAAAACATTGGGGCCAGCTTGTACATGGGTAGTGTCTCTGGGACGTTCGTATTAAGTCGCGACTTTACGCGAGGAACGATGGTACGCGATGTCCAGGAAAGCTGGCCGCAATGTACGTAGCCCTTGACACACAATGTTGCGCAATTCGAAGCAGCGCGCAAAGAGCCGCTGATAGCGCCTCCGTTACATCACCAACGACATCAAGGGCCAGATTTATGAGATGTTCTGGTGAGCCAAGATCCCATAAAATCGTCGTGCCACTGTTATCTGTATTCAAACCCGGTCTAAAAGTTAGAAAACAAGTCTTCTTCGGACGAAACACGCGTAGCACGATTAGCTTTGCAATTTTGATTTTCTCGTCTGGCAACGATAGTTAAAACTGGCGAGTGTGACTTTTAATTAAACAATTACGTGGGCTTAAATAGTTTATAACGGGCAATTAAAGAAGTTACATTAATGTTTTATGGTATTAATGTCATCGTATTAATAACAATATACTTCTTGGGCGTTTTTAGCTATCTTCATTGTTATATTCGAGATCTGAGTGGTCGAGTGACGGGGCACTGAGTCGCCGTGGCACGGCCCTGATCGAATCCGTGTGGGGGGCCGCGCCCGTCTGATTCTCTTCCCATAATGTTGCATATTTTGCAAAAATTACGCCGTTTCGCTTGCAGAAACATCGATCTCGCTTGTTTACGGCGCTAATCGAAGCTTCTTGGCAAGCTTTAGCGTCTGTCGTGGCGTACTTCGAGAGATTTTCGGCGTGGAACAGCGCGGTCGGGGACTAGTTTTCGTCGCGGAATATTGAGCGCTGCGGTTGACGCAGCATCGATGCCTCAGTAACAGATTAAGGTTGCTCGCGTGCAAGCGTCTCTGAACAAATCCTCGAGTTGTTTAACGCATTTAGATCAACTATTTCTCACAGGCTATAAAATATTATTCAACGTGAACCTGAGAGTTTGGAATAAATTATACATTCCTATATGTCGATTCGTTTAGTTTGGTTTGAACAAACACTTTAAGTTGTACAAATAAGTACTATCTTCTTTTCTCAAATAATTACTATTTTCTTCCTCTTCTTTTCTATATGAAAAATCGAAATCTGTTACACGATGCAAATGTTGGACAATTCATTCGACACATTTTATCGACATACATAAATTCAGACTTATAAAATTTGTGGAACGTATCCCGAAATGAACTCATTATATTTGGATTGACCCGCAAGGCGACTTGCCCCTATTTCGTGGCAGCGCTCGGGTATTCGTGCACAGATACTACATTTAACGAAAAAGAAAAAACGAGACGGTTCCGTGGTGTCCCATTACGAGGTTCTCGGCCGAAAAAGCGGGACCAAAGCAAAGGTCGATAAGCAGTTGGAGGTCAGATAAGAAATTTAAAGGTTTCTCCTTCGATTCGACCGTTTGAAATAGACACTTTTTTCCCCCGTTTCTCGAGGGACGTTCTGTTACTATTTTTCCACTGACTGACTTATCTCTCGTGCTCTCTGTATCTTAAGAGCCTCGTGCCACACGAAAATATTAAAAATCTATCGGTAGCAGACGTGCCTGGAAACAGGGCGGTGCGATACGCGGCGACGGAAATTCTCGTAAATATTGACACACGTCCGAGTGGTGAACCGCGCGGATATTTCGCATCCGAGTGAAGGCAGATTTAAAACGGGGCTTTGTTTAGACTGGTGCCGTCAATAAGAAAGAGCTAAAGAGGCAGATCATCCTTGACAGTTCACACTTGGCTGGTTCGTTCGTACGGAAGCGCCACGGCGTTGTAGGTCTGAAAGTCAGTCTGAAATTCGATAACTTTGAAAATCGATCCAGTTTCAGAAACCGTTGGCTTGAAAAACCTACGAAAAGCTAATCTCGCAGAAATCTGATTTTTACGTCAACTCGACGTACCGGCAACCTGCACGAAAAGGGAATTCCGGTTGCGTTCAAACGTTCTCGTACACGCATGTCGCTCTGTATTCTCAAGCCAGAGCCGCGTAACGAGGACATTTAACAAACCTGCTGTCCTATTTTCAATTTAACATAGCTAACCATTGTCGCCGCGTGAAATATTGCCAGCGAAGGACCATTCTCAAGGAAAGTGAACGCGTTTCAAAAGTTATATCGGTGTATGTGAAGAAATATGTTAATGCGTCGAAAAGTGTGTAAGCTAAGAAGTTACGGAAGGGCGGAGCTGTTTAATACAGAGAGACCCGCCAAACCGTTCAAATGGCACAGAAAGCCTCTCGTGTTTTGAATAGTTCTGGGACGACAATGCCGAATTTTGCGCGACAGCTTAGCACAAGAATCCACAATGCGTTCGAATATTTACGGAAAACTCTGTGAAAAGCCAAACGTGACTGTGATCTTTTCCATTTTTCAGCGAGTAAAAATATTTTCTCGTACATTGGCAAATCTGAATAGTTGATTCAAGCTTCGGGACAGGGTGAACATTGAGAGCGAAAACGGACTAAACCACATTTTTTGCGAAATTGAGTTAGCAGCAATAATGTATTCCAACAGGCTGTACTAATCATATAAAATAGAAGCATAAAAATTCAATGTGAATTAGTCCGATTTTGCTTTCAATGCCTCATATAACGTGAACTTCGTGAAAAGATAAAGGAACTGTTAAAAAAGATTCCACTGTAAAAAAGCAGGCTTTCCTATCGAGACGATTGACTGTAGAGGAGGGTAGCCCGAAAACGCGATGAGACGACGTTTGGCGGGTCACAGGGCGACTATTGCTGATCGATTAACGATCTTGGCTCTCCGTCCGATAGCTGACGGCCAATAGAGAACTGATCTTTCAGCCGGTCACTTCTTGAAAGGATATTGAAAGAGGTGGACCAGCGCCGACAAATCTCTCGGGATCGTCTCTCTCTCTTCCAAGGTAACTATCTGTCGGTGCATCTTTTTGTGGTGTAATGGCGCAGAGTGCCGGGCGAAGGAGAGAGGCGATCGCCCGGCCGAACAAGTAGACAGGGTTGGGACGATTGATGGATTATTCCGAACGCGTGTTTGACAGTACCGTAACGACATTCCACGGGTCGTGGCAGAAGGACTTTCTTGCCCCCGTCCCCCGCTGTACGTAGGCACACATGCCGCGGGGAAAGTCTGGTCGTTTTATTAATTCCAATTTGTGAAACGAATTGCCGTCGCTACATTAATTGACAGGTACATTTTGTTAGGGGTGATGCATTGCGTGCCCGCTGACAACCAGCCGGAGCTCGCGCGGGTCTACTTCCAACGATCGTCAGCGATCGTCCTTACTGTCATCGAATCCTGCGAGATTTCCCGGTTAATCAGACCTAAACAGGGAACACGTTATATAATGAAGAACCTATTGAATCTTGTGCAGCTATTATACTGTCGCACAGTGAGCCATTTTGGCAATCAGCTTTACTTTATTCAAATATAAATTGCTGTTACAGATAAAAGTTTTGATGTCGTAAAATAATTAACAGGTTCCATCAATATCACCGTTACTTTTTTTTATGAATTTCTGTTGCAGTTATTTGCAAAATGGAGTTTAATTTTGTATTGTGATTTCGTGGTTCATTTTTTAAAAGTGAATAACTTTAGGGTACATCAATATTTTTTCATTTCGTTTCTTGTTTAGTGTATTTTGAAAAAAAAATAATAGTAGTAGTAGTAGTAGTAGTAGTTAGTAAGTTTTGTGTAAAGTTTTTTTTCTGCAACTCTCTTCAATCAATTTCCTTTTTTATTCCTTTTGAAAAAATTAGCTGCGCATATTTGCGCGTCCTAGAGAAAGGCAATATAAAGGTGGAAACAGACGGAAGGTGGCTCGGCGATCTGTGCGCGTGAATCGCCGATCCACGCGCCGTCTGATCGGTCATGACTTGCCGAGTCGTGCTTGCCAAGCTGAATCGCCGAACCTAGGCGAGCCGAGCAAGCTCGCCGATCCACGCGCCGTCTGATCGGTCATGGCTCGTCGAGTCGTGCTTGCCAAGCCGACTTGCCGAACCTGAACGAACCGAGCCACGTTCCGTCTGATTCCACCTTTAGCTTCCCATTAGTTCTGATGCAGTCTTCTGTTGGAACGATCGGTCTTCTTGCTGTTCGTTTTGTTATATTCCTTAAAAAGTCAAGTTCAGTTTAGTTACTTCACTGGTAATTCGGCAAAATGGTGAGTATAATTAAAAACTTTATCCGTATAATATGCTCTGAAGGAAATGAAAGAATATTAAAAATTACCTGTAATTTATTTTACGGCATAAAAATTGTTATCTTCAGGAGCAATTCATATTTGAATAAACCAAAGCTAGATTGCCAAAATCGCTCACTGTGAGTCGCCTACTTCTCCAGCCACGAACACGTCAGATGTGTTGACTCATTCAACACGGTCCTCCGCGCGCAAATAAACGCGGGATCTGTATTGTGTAATTTATTTTTTGCAGTTTATATATTCATTAATAAAATCGCACTTTGACACTTCTGTCCATTGTGTTGCTAGGATAAAAGTGACGGAGACAGAAAGCAAAGACAAACGAAAGAGTGTCTCCCACAAGGAAAACATGTTTGGCCTCACATCGCGATCATCCAGTGCAGAGTTCTTCAATCTTTTTACACCTGCGGACCGGCGGAAAGTGGATAAAACATGTAGTATTTTATTTATTAAATCTATTGTTATAAAATTACAATGGAATTTAATTTAATTTTTTTTATTTAACGTAGCAGCTACATGATTCGGGCGAAATTTTTCGCGAACCGGCACCGGCCCGCGGACCACCGGTTGAAGAACACTGATCCAGGGAACTTGAACCGCAGTGTCAGCTTCGAATGTGACCGGGCGCGGGCCCGGGTGCGCGCGCGCGCCCGCGCTATCAGCCTATTTATCGGCCAGTTGAATCGATCCCGCCGCGGCGAAGCCAAACGGCTCGTACAACGATTCCGATTCCTTTCATTCATTAAACCGCGCTCGCTGCGAGTGCACTGACTGACAGCAATAAGTATCCTCGGCCACGGCAGACGGAAGATAGTGAAAGGTGGAGGTGGAGGAGGACGCAGGAGCGTGGTAGTGGGAGGCGGAGAGCTGGCGGTCGCATGCGCGACTCCACAGCACCCTCTTCTCTCTCGCGACCTCCTCTCGCGGCTTTTTCTCTGACGGTGTCTGTCTTCTCTTCTCACCCCTTCTATCCGCCATCCCGTGTGAATAACCGAGTGGCAGATGACCGCGCGCGCGCGCAAGGTCAACCGGCGTCTGCCACCACCCAGGAGATTTGCCAGCGGTGACGTCATCGGATACGTCGATCCTTGGAGTGGATCTTACGCGAATTCCTGCAATCGCGTAACCTTTGATTCACCGCCGCGCCTTGGACGCTGCCCACCCGTCTATCCGCGCGATTTCGCGAGTAGTCTCCTTTGTTCTGGCGTCCTCTGGATACACTGCGATCCTGTTGAGATTGTACTCAGAGGAAGCGTCGCGTTATCGACCATTCGAATTTGGAGAGGCAGGTCGCTGGCCGGGAAAATTGCTTCCTTCATTTCTCGGCTAATGGAAGTTTGTTCGTGGGGTCCTTTGTCGACACTAATCGACGATGATGTAGAACAATGTGCGAATTGGTAGAGGGATTTGTTTCCTCCCGAGAGAATCGTCTGATTGGTACGCTAACGAGCGGGAGAAATAGGCGAAAAAACTGCTGAACCGTGTAAATAGTTTTCGTTCAGAGAGCAATGAATTTTAGGTGCTTTTGGTTGGGTTTCTTGATCTGGGCGCAGTGTTTGCTTGGTGCATCCGTGGTGTTTGGATTTTATGGGTAATGGGTAAACTAGGGCTCGATCTAGGAGGGGGAGGGGGCAAGCAGGGCAACTGCCCAAAACGGCAAATTTAGGGGCGACTAAATTGGTAGGAGGAGAAAATTAAAATTGATAAAAAACAATAAAAAGCGGTAAAAAAGTAGGTAAAACATGTTTGAATTTAGTATCAAACTTATAAATTGTTTCTTTTTGATTTTTTAAAAATATTTTGTAAGAGTTGGGTTTTTAAGATTTAAAAAATAGGTACCTACTACCTACCTATATATTTCATTTTGCTTTGTTACTGTTTTCTTCACAAAACAAAAGGTTTTTATTATTCAACAAATACCTACAAAAAATTTCACTCAATGTGAAAAATTGTATTTTAAAATAATCATTCGTAATTAAGTATAAAGGGCAGCAAAAATCATATCTGTGGGTAATTTGCTTTCTCGAGTGCCAGGTATTTAGGTAGGCACCTATAAGAATTGAAGACTTCATCGCTCCGACAAGCGTAATTTGTTCAATTCGATGTTGGAGTAACGCGGAGCAGGATAAGAGGAAATTATGAATAGCTTTATACAAATACCACTTTTTCTAATTTGTTGGCTGTTTTTTTTAAGGGGTCATACCTACCCAAGCGGCTGATAAGAGGCGAATGTTTGTGAATTTTTTTGAAAAAAAAAAACGGAAGCATATACGCTTACAGAACTTTTTAAAAGAGCACTTCAAATTTTTTCGTGCAAAAATCACGCGAAAAAATCAGGACTTCAAATTTAAATAGTCGCCATTTTGTTTTAAATTAATATTTCGGGAATTCCCTCCGTTAATCAGAGGATACATTAGTATACTAACGAAATCATTCCTGTTTTTTGATTTTAGATAATCTGGTTCCGAATGGCAGTGCTCATCGCGAAACCAAATTTTTAAAAAAGTTTCTTAGATGCCGGTGGTTACTTTATTATAAACGTAAATATTTTTCCACGAAAAAAATACCAAATTTTCTTTAAATGTTGATCTTTTAAGTGCAAAAAGTTCTGTGGCAAGAACAAGAACCTTCTCCTCAAAACTATTTTCAGTGAATTTTATAGACAAATCCTCTAAATGAACGACCACTAACAAGCTGTACATTTATTTCTATCATTATAATTCTCACTTTCAAATACAGCCTACAATAAATCCAAGGCAGCGATGCCCTTTTTGACGAGCATACGTTCTTAAACCTCCATTTTCCCACTTTACTTCAATAAACATGATTACCTTCAGGGAAGTAGCATAATAACGGCTGTAAATATTATTGCACCCCGGTCAATAAATCCGCTGTTTAAAGCGACCAGTTATTTTCCAGCCGGAGAGTAAGGATGATTTACTAATGCTTAATAGTATAAAGCACTCTCAAGGGCGGCTGTGCAATCTGCGCATACGCTCGCTTGGTTCCACAAAAGCGACAAACGAAACGGGGAATATCGTAGGTCCGTTTGTGAACTTTTCCTGGTCAGTTTGTAGTGGTCGCAGGTACCTTCCTTAGACCTAACGGTACGGACTACTAATTGTACGGAGAACCCGCAATAAATCCTTTTACTACCTCAGGATTAGGTGTTCCCATCGCGGAGGCAGGGAACCGTGCTGGTTGGGTTTGCGTCTCTTACAAAGTCCTTTAGTAGGTGTCCAACATAAACTGAAATGTGCAATTTTCTTTTCAGCAGCTTGCTTGCAACACCTTTTATCCGTTGGAGTAGTTAGTAACGGTGGAAACAAATGGCCCCAGTGTTTGTACTTCGACTCAACGGATTCTTAATTCATTCGGGGGATGGTTGTTTCGTGAAATAACATTGCGGAAGGCGTGCGATATTTGTGTACGGAAAGAGGAATAAAACTACGAGGACTGCTTGCATTTCGGCAGGGTATTTAACAGTTGACACTTAATATTTTGCACGAGTAATGTATTGATTGAAAGCAGCAAGGTTATAATTTCGCCAAGGTGACGAGAAAAAACTACAGTTTTTTCGCAATAGCATTTTTCGTTTGCTCCGAAGCTCCGAGGGCACAATATGAATGATTGATCTCGATGACTTGCCGTATTGCAAGTGTCTGTCAGGATCAAGGGAGGTACCTGCAAGGATGTTTTGCCATTAAGAGCGAAAAAAAGCGGAGCGTAACGAAGGAAAGGGATCAATGCATTCAGCATGAAATCTTTCGCGGAAAGAATAAAGCCGTGTCATGGAGAATAATTCTTTCTTCGGCGGGTGATTGATGTTACAATACCCTCGTTTTCAAGGGACGTATTAACAAGTAACTGTATACGGCTGCAATGTTTAACCGCTTCTTTCGCGTGCGCTACTGTACACAATGGTTGCTCCACATTTCATGAAGCTCGATTGAGCAGTTGCCAGCTCCAGAAGCCGTTTAAAGATGCACACTTTCCCTTCTTGTCTCGCTGAAAGTTTTAACTTCACTGAAGCACACTTTTTATTCACAGCGAACAGGTAGGGATTACGATACGTATCGTAGGTGTAAAGAGGATGCACCGAATAATGGAAGTTACATGTAGTTGCACGAGAATAATTTGTTGAAATATATTCGGCGTTGACGTGGTTTCAAATTAACAAGGCGATCAATAAGGAAACAGTTAAATATGCAAAATTTTACTCAATTTCATATAAAACTTGTTATTCTTCTCGTGGTAGGTTGATTGTAAAGTAAGATTATGTATCTGCTTTTACGCTTTCAAACAGAGGAAATGGTAAATATATTTGATTAATGTAAAATTATACGTGTACTCTTCCTGTTCATGAGGTAAGCATTTACAAATCAATATTTGTAGAAAATTTACTTCACATTGGTTCAATTTATTGCACACAACCAAAGCGAATTAAAAATATATAGTTTCCACGAAATTCTACGGAATTGAGGCATTGCTAATCGCGTGGCTTATCTTCGAGATATAAATTTTCCAATCATCTTGAATTATCTAGCAAAAAAGTGGAATGTTTTCAAATATTCGCCATACCTTCAAAAGTCAATATTTTTCGAAATCTTGAGTACTTCTCTAGCATTTAGTGTGTAGATTATAAAACTTTTTCTTGTTTTTGTTCTAGGTCCAACCGTGTGGACGCGAAAAATTCCACCGCGGCATGGAAGTTTTTTTGTTCTTCTTTATACATATCATAAGAACCTCGTGTTGCATTTTTAATAAAGTTCACAAATCTCTTTAAAATCACCTCGAAAGTTGTCCTATCATTTTTTTTTTGTATCATCGTAGCGTTACCTCTTAAAGGTCACTTCAATTACACGAGTGTTAATTGTAATAAAGGTGTAATAGAACCTTGGCATTTACACAGCACTCAACCTGCTTTGCACAAGGAACACCTGAACAAGAAATTCGGCTAAATAGATACAACTGGAAAAAATGTATGTCGAATATGTCTGCGAGATTAACGTGTTCTTCGAAGAGAAAACACAATCGTGTGTAGTGTTTGTGGAATATTCGATAACATTTGAGGAAACTCCTTGAAACGATGATAGTGAACGAAAAAAAGTTCCGAGGTGATAACGCGGTAGTCAGGTGCTAATCTGTATATATATGAAACTAACAAACTTAGGTTACAGCGATAACGATGTTAACGCCTCCTATTTAAACTTGAAAACGAGGTAGAACTGCTTGATCTATATCTTTTCTAAGAACCGTTGGCCGTATCTTTCGGTAACCGTCGAATTCTTGAATGTATGTACCTTACATACGAAGCCTCTCTATTTGATTAAGATGGCTGGCGAGAATTTGTTTTATTTGGCGTCCATGGACAGTTCCGTAATTTTTCCTTCAATCCGGTCGGATTATAGTTTTAAATATAATTAATCGGGCTACCACTCAGCGTCAAGTTCTCAACGCACATAAAATTATTATAATATCTGTTCACATCGCCATTGAATAGAATAATTTTATGAATGATGGAACAGGAACGTACGTTGATATTATAGTTGTAAGTAGATTTTAAAATAAAAGTTTCATGTAACTTTTATGCAGTTTATGGATGCCAAGTGATATTTGACAGCATCTTAAATCGATTGCCGTTTTTCCGAGAATGATTAAAGTGTGCAATCTTCATACACGATCTACTACTTACAATTAGTTCAATGATAGAAATTTTAGTGCATTCTCCACTGATCACTACAAACTACCATAATTTCAAACAGCACAACGTTATAGTACCTAATGCTACACCTACGAACGAACGATATCAAACGTACAGTGACACACCACAGCTCCGTTACGACACGGGGTATTAATTAAACATGTTCATAAGCCCGTTCGCGTCATGGAAACGCCTGCTGGCAACAAAAAGCCGTCCTTGAACTTGCTCGAAAGCGAGCTGGCCTCGGACTAGCAGCGGCAACGAGATCACCGTGGAGCAACGAAAGAGGAGCAAATGGACGCGATCGGCTTCGCTAACGGAGCTTCACCAGCTCCTCGAGATTCGACAAGTGTTCTCGCTTAAGAGGCCGCCGAGGGGAAAAGAGGAGGAAAGGAAGAGAGCGAAGGAAAGGCAAGAAGCTCCACACGGCCACCATAAAAGTGTCGAGCTACGTCCCGGGGTGTCACTTTAAAACACCATCCGCCGAAACCTGACGAGAGGGTCGTGGAAATGATAGAAGAAACGCGGGGAAGAGGGCCACCGAACGAAATAAGGTATAGGCTGGATTTTTTTCGGGACCTGCGGCCACATGTCGCCCCGTAAATCTCCGAATAATCTCCTCTGGGCCCATTGAGATTCGATGACGCTCCACCGGCTCGTTTCTCGAGCAGCCGAGAAATCAGGTAGACGGTCCTGGCCGCAAGGTTACCATCGGATCCATCCCAGGGAATACTCAGAAAAAGGGTTCCCGAATTTTGCAACGATCCGGCCCCGGAAATGCTGACGGAGAGGGAGACCGTCAGAGAAAGAGTTATGGCGTCCGCGGTGACTTCGGTGCCTTAGAATTCGGCCGCGAGACGCTCGCCAAGGATGCGAGATATTGTGTGAAACTTTCGATCGAATCGAGGATCCGTGGGTTTTTCAGGCCCGTAATAATGGGCGATAATTAACTACCTTTGTGAAACAAATTGATTTATCGCGTTACTGGAGCGTTGCTCGCACTTCCGTGTGTCATTAAGCTGATTACGGCGGGGGTCTTGGATTTCGAAAGGTTTGCCCTTGTGGAGCGTCGAAGGGAGCTCTTCATTTCCCATGAGATATGGAATTGAATGGGATGTTCGGGGTGTTAGAGGTTTTGGGAATTATTTTACCAGTTGTGGTGAAATCGTTTCACTCTAGAATTTTCCAAGCCTCTTCCTTCTTTTGGAATTCTTTTGGTAATGAATGGTTCATTTTTTTTCCAGGGCAAATGTGATAGTTTTTAGAGCTCCCACCCCTTGACTTCAGCCTTCTCTAGTTTCTGGAGAAATTTCATCAGTCTTTTAATGATGAAAAACAAACTGCGGCTTTAAAAAAAAATATCGATAAGACCAAGTCTAGATATTGACGTGAGAAATAATCGTGCCAAGTTTCATTCAATTCGGTTCAGTAGTTTTTGACAAATCATTGGCACCGATTTGAAAACCATAGTTTCAAGAAAACAGCATTTAAAGTTTAAGGTACATTTTAAAATGAGATAATTTTTTACAGAAAATCGTTGCTTCCGGAGCCATAGAACTGACTTTCCTTTGATGTTGTAGCTTCTGCGAATTCTTTAGTGGGAAAATCGTTTTTATCAACCATTCTAGGTTTATGTAACCCTTTACAGTTTTTCATCTCACCCCCGTCGCAAACTTCTTTACACTAAACTTTGGAAAAACTCGCTAGCAGCTTGCGTAATTAGTTTGAAGCATTAATAAGACCGTCAGGATTACGTCCCTTTTGTCGGCGCGAGATTATCTCGTACAGAATTACATTCCATCTATTTTGCGGCGCTTTCCGAGAAGAAGGGTTGCCAAATTCCACGGGGAATCGGCCGGGGGGGGGGGAGGGGATCGCGTATGCGTGTTCCCAGAAATACCTTTCTCTTTTTCGACTATTTACCTTCCCCGCTTTCTATCGGTAGACAGGTAATATGCGATACGCGGTAGTCCAGGTAGACGACGATAAGGTAATTAAACATTCCGTAGGAATTTCGTGGGTGCTTGACAGCTATCTCAGCCACAGCGTAAGCAGGCTCATTGCGATAGCAGATTACGTTCCGCGTTGCTTTTAAATACGTCCAAATTTGGGGAACAATAAATCCGTGAGAATTGGGTACGGTTAATAACGTTAGATAAAAATCCTTCCGTCCAGTTCGAGTTGTCAGGTTCCGTTTCTTCCCTCCTTTCCTTTCCACTACGATTGTAATTATATCCCAAGAGAGGGTAGAATGAAAGTTGAAAAATAAATTTCTGGATTGTTGTGAACCAATTCATTTCTATTGTGGCTGGCACGCAACTCGGACCTGGTACTTTTTTTTTTAAGTGAGTTGATTATAGTTATGTTTGTTCTTTACTGTTTGTTGAACAGAATGGGGTTCGATAATGCTTTACAGAACATTAAGGTCTGATGGGTAAATTTTATCCTCGTTTTATCAATTTTTGATAATACGGTAGTACCTATCTGTGTATCGAATTGTCTAATATTCGAGGCTTCGGTGAGATTAACTCGTGGCACGTTATAAAAAAGATATGTACTATCTAGATTCATAAGACTGAATATCGTATCTACATATAGTGTTCATTGTTTAAATATGTATAAATAGTTAATTCTCCAATATAAAAGCTTCTCAATTTGAAGTGGAAAGCATTATATTTTATACTGCGCTTGAATTTTTTATAAAGCTTCAATTTTCGCTTATTGTTTTCTATACCTAAGCGCGAATACCCCCAGCAAATATTATATGGAACTGTCTATTCGACTTCTATTTTAATTTTTAAAAACACTTGCATCGACCTACAAAGCTCTGCTTATCTCGTACACGTTTGGTCAGAAACTCTCCCCACTTGACCAGTTAATTTATCACATTAAAAGCATTTTGAAAGCTTCGAGAAGGTGGGTGCAACCAGTACGAAGGAAACGATTACACCACTAGACGGTATATTGTAACACCGGTGCTCGTACGTAACTTCCAATCGGTCCCATAACAATCAAGGATAATCAAGCCCTGTCCATGCCGAATCACATCAAAGGGATTTCTCGTTCCTTCCTCTGCATGATATCGATTACGATCATCTCCTTTTTCTCCTCCCGCACGACTAATAAGGATCTCCGGGAACCACTTATTTTATTACGGAACGTACAGGGTGTATCAAGGATGTTGGCCCACGCTTCGGCGCGAGTTCTATGCGTCAGATGAAGAGCGACAGACCCGTTCTCTACTACGAGATATGATCATAAGGGCGAGTATTAAATATTGTAAATGTAAAGACTTCCGCAAGTAAATATCGAGAAGATTCGGATATGCTCCTTTGCGTATCTAACAGTGTTCACGAATATTATTCAGTATTCACAAAAAACCTTTTGTTTCTCTAATCTGTAGACCACGATTTACACACAAAAATAATTTAGTTTTTCGAATCGGGGAATAATACTAATAAACATTATCGTCTTGACACCCTCGATTAGATTCCACAATTTATGGGGTTTATGGGTGCATTAAATGTCACATAGGTATGACATTTGGAGCACTTATCGTGAACTCATTTCCTCGGGCAGAACTCGAAGAAGAATCGTTCACGAGCACACGTTCACACTGACTTTTCCTCCCATTACAATCCATTGATCTCGCTTCGAAAAGTTTTGCCCAAGCTTCTTGGTACACCCTGTACATGGGACGGTACCACTTTGCTCTTCATACTGACCTTCGTCCTATTAAACCATAAATTGCCTTAAAGCCCACCGTGGGTAAGGTTTCCTGGCATTTCGTTCGGAGGAACGCGATCTCTCGATGCTCTACGGTGGCTCGGAGAAAGGGGACACACGACACCCCGGTACAACCCCCGAGGAAAGGAAAATGAAAAAAACGAAAGCGTGGGAGGGTTGCAGAGGGTGATGTGACTGGAGAAATCGTTGCTTTACGACGTTTCCATAAACCTCGACGGACTTTAGGGAATAAACACATCCAGCGAGCGGCGTGACACCATTTATTACCCCCGAGAACCACGGCGGCAGCGGCCGGCGAAAATGACTTCTCAGCTTTCGAGATTTCTCGGAAGCACCCTGCTGGGAAGGAGAAAGTGTAATGCCGATGTTTTCGGGCGTACTTTAAAAACGGTTTACGTAACAGGCGCCATCGTATCAATTCTCGAGCTAACGAGCATCGGGCCACATTAAATCCCCTGTAGATACCCACTAATGAACGACATTCAACAATTACAAGATTTTCAATATAATTGCGCTGCAAACGTATGCTAATGATCCACGAAACGAAATCAATCTCCAGTTTCAGACGTTCGGGAGTATAAAAAAGGCAACGCGGCCACGGTGAACTAGGGAGGGGAGGACAAATAGGAAAAAGAGTGGCAGTGATGTGATCATGGAAAAGTTCAGAAGTTGCCAAGAGATAAGAAGCCATCGGCCCCTATCTCGTCTGGCTTCAGATTTTGGCAATTAACCAGTCACAGAAAGTCTTTATCTCTAGGATGCGTAATGTCTGCGCGGAGTCGGGCGCGATCGCAATTTCCAGTGATCTTGGAACGATCTAGAACGACTACGAGCGTTGCACGGGGAAAGGAGGGCCACCCTCGTGACCACGAATCGAGTCGAAGGTCGATGCCTCGAAATCGCGAGAAGTTCGAGTATACTGGGCCGGGAATGGTAACAAAGTGCTCCAACAAAAGTGGCGCTTGATAATCAACGACCGTCTAGATTCGCGTGTTCCTCGCATAGCAATAATTCATCTACACAGTATCTGGCGTACATTCAGATACACCGTAGAACGGTAATATCGTGTAACCTACTTTCGACCGAGTACATACCACTTTTCGGGGTCAATTTCCATTCTACTTTTTCCCTATTGTTTTTTGGGTTCGAGAGCACGAGAAGGAAATTTTGCATTACGCTTAACCCTTCGTGGTCGCAGGGGGTGTGTCGCACCCCAGGATATATCTTTGCCAATATTTTTGTGAATTTTTAGGCCTTGATAATAAAATGAAAAAATTAGGTGCATTTTAACAAAACCTATAAAAAATCGCTTTTATTCGCAATTCTTTTTTCAAATACGAATTTCAATATATCAAAATCTACATTTCTAGAAAAAGACTATTAGAACATGATTGTATGAGTGTTACGAATGTACAATTGTCACTCAAAAGTTAAAACATACAAAAATACGAAAATTGTAACTCAAAAATGATGCTGGGTTGCAGTGACCAATAAGCTATAAGCAATAATTAGAAAGTGGCGCATTTCTGGACAATGCTTGCAAAGGAAAGGAAACAGGGGGAATGTGTAGATATTGTGTGCTTAACGAGAAGCTTCAGGTAGAGTGTTAATACCAGGGTAATAAAGTAGAAATACTCACCTCACCGTTTGATTGTATGAAATATGGTGTGTGCTCTTTTTTTAGATCCACGTGTAGAACGCTGTTTATCTACTCGAGGAGATAAAACTTTTCTATTTGAGAGCGTAGGGTTGAAATGGAAGGTAACGTGCGTCAGGTTCCTTTTCGTTTCAATTCTGTGGGACGAAAATTTTCCAAGAATGAACAGATACGAGAACCATGTGGTAGCATTATACACTTCATGGCGACACAATGAACTGTGTACTAATTTCAGGTTGATTGATACGAGAATAGATAAAAGAACGAGCTTACGGATATTTCCAAGCGTTACTAAAACGTAAAGTATAATTTCATTTATGTTCAATAATATTTATTATAATGTAGGTACATATAAATTAGCGTCGAGTATCACGCCATACTATGAAATGCGTATAATTATCTATATCTCCTTTACCTGATAACCTATTTATCTGGCGATACGATTTTTCGTGGCAGTAATAATTCATGTAAGTAGAAGAAAAATTTAAATATCACACTCATCACAAATATACACTTTATATTATTCTTAATTATACGAATGACACTGTAAAAATGGAAACCATAAATTATGTGGTGTACAAAGGCTGTTGATGAATTTCTTTGACTTGATTTCATGATTAATCGGCGACTTAGGAGCAGATCAAGTCAGGATTTTTCAAGAGCTTGGAGAGCTCAAACCGATAACGGCCACGGCAGAGTGACATTGATAATAGATGAAATTGATTTGATTTGATGATTAGGATGTGAATAGAGTGAAGAGACCCAGTTTCAAGGCGAACGAAGGAAGCCGGAGCAGGTTTATTGCGATTCGCGTGAGTCTCCGTTTCATAATTTCTAGAAAAGATTGTGAATATGGTGAAATACTTGAAATATTTTGAAACATTCTTACGTACAGGCGCAGATAAGATGCGCGCGCGCAGATAACTCTCAAGTAGAGCTAAGTCTGATAAACCTATCGAAAAGTCAGTCAAAGACTGCACGTGCGAGTGCCTTTTAAACCTTTCGTCCTAAACTGGCAATCGTCAGATTATCGCGAACTGTCTGCCATTTTCGATATTATATGCCTCGTCACTAAGACTTGTTAAGACGACATGGTTTTTTAAATACGGTGTACACTCCGTAATAGAAAGTTTGCACGCAGCATATTATCGCGTGAATTTTAAATTCAATGCAATTTATTTTAACAATCAAATTTCGTTAATATTTTAAAACGTGCGTAAATTACGCGAGTATTCAATTAGCAATTATAACCAAATTTAATTTTTATGTGAAGTGTAGGCCAATCCTGTATCACGCGAATTTTTAAAATTACATTTCGTTCTTATGTATCTACAAATATCTTGATAATTTCACATAATTCTAACAAATAATATAGTTGTTTTTTTCTGACTAAATAGGGACAGAATACATGTTAAAAATCTGGGAGAAAATGAAGAATGGTTCAACAGAGACACAAAAGTGTCTCACATTACAAGAACCTAACCAATTTCATTAATAGCCAATTTCAATCAATGAAGAAACACGTGTTGTCTGACACAAATCACCATAAACAATAAATTCTGTAAAAAATCAAATCCACGATATTGTTCCTCAAAAAGTGATTCATATTCAAAAACTAGGATCTAACGTTCGTCATAAAAATTGTGAAAAAGGGATTTCCCAAAGTGTCTGCGAGCCCATATATTCATCGACTATTGAATCCTCCAACTCTACCTTCCACTTTTATTACCACTAAGTAGGAGTCAGGGATTTCCGATTTCTGCAATCTAATTTGTTGCCCAGACCTCGTTAAAATTTATACCTTAATTACCCGTTTGAGGCCAGGTCCTGGCAACGGAGGGAAATA
Organism: Andrena bucephala; assembly: GCA_947577245.1. Lineage (NCBI taxonomy): Eukaryota > Metazoa > Arthropoda > Insecta > Hymenoptera > Andrenidae > Andrena > Andrena bucephala. The sequence goes on along the minus strand of OX387715.1, from coordinate 91,061,171 downwards.
AATGTACCCAACAGCAACGAGCAGAAGTCCAGTTGGTTTCACGTCCGAATAAGGACGCCGGGAATTCCGGTACAAAGGACCTCTTCTCTACCTGTCCCGGAATTTCGGCAGGGTGTAGAATCGCGCTGGATTACCTGCTTGAAAGGCAGAGCAGTGTTAAACGGTGACCTGGGCTCGTATTACTCTGATCAGCGAATGAAGATGATAGACGCGAATAATCTTGTCGGAAGAGGGCCTATCTATTAATCCCGTGCGAGCCGACGTCTTCCTGCCTTCAGCTTGAAATCCTTAGACGATATTCTTTGTTCCCCATGCAAAATAACTCTTCGCGCGAACTGTTGTTGCGTGGGGATTCGAGTGCCTGCTTAAAAAACTCCAGTACCAACGTGAAGTAATAAGCATGTAAAAGGGGACAAAAATTGACCTCTTGTGAAAAAGTACATCGAAGATATCAAACGGAGCTCTGTCTTACGAAATTTCGCTTTGGAGGAAATTGCTCCTGAAAATGCATGGAGCACGCACGTGCTAACAAGGGAGCAATCTATGTCGGGCGCTTTGCCTTGGAATAATTTCCTCCGGTGTAATTACTGTATCAACCCTCTCTTGCCCTGATAGTCGTACAATGAAATTAAATTGAGAGTGTATTAATACGACGGTCTTAATAAACGTATAATTCGTAGATAAGGATCCCGGCGAAAATAAAATCGAGTGAAATGGTAAGGCGAAATGCTGCGTTTTTTATTTATCTTGAAATGTTGTGATACCTTTTGACGGTGTCCGCCATAAGCGATACGAGTACACAAACGGAGAGGAAATTAAAAGTTAGGATATAAAAGTTATCACGATCACAGGATGCGGTGTACCGGTGAATTTGATGCATGAAATTGCACATTTAATCGCAATAAACGAGAGTCCAGCGGCAAAAAGTGCAAAAATTGCAGGATACAGTAATTAGGTCGGAAGTAAATTAATAACAATGTCGGTTCCACCATGTGTCAAGGGGGGTGGAAATGCTACCCTGACTTCTTGTTTAAACCGACACGTACGCCTCATTTCGAACACTTATTAAAAACGATACTTATCTCGCTAAAGCTTCGAAGTGACTACAAAACCACCTAAACAAACGATTTCCCCGTTCGTAACAATCCTTCATACCTAATTAAAAGATCATGCCATTCCAAAGAGTCTATCTAAACACCCTAAGTACATCGCGACATAAAAAGCTTAAAAATTTGTAAATACAGAAATTCAAAAAAATCAATAAAACCGGTGCTTCGGACGGAAGTGTCGAATGGAAGCAAGCCGCGGGCACTCGACTAACATTCAGATGAAAATCCCCCGATTGCGAATCGGTAGAACGGGAGAGGAGTAGCCGAATCTCTGCTCAGGGCCAGGAACGATGGAAAAGCTTAAAAAGGCCTCACCTACGCGGTAATTAGGAGTCTTTATTAATTACCCAATTAAGTCGGTAACAATCTTGATCCCCGGCGCATCCTGCCGCGCTTCGTTAAAGGTCGTGATGCGCGCGAGCGAAACCGAAGTAGGGACACGGTGGTTGGAAAAAATGAGGGTGAAGGTACACGAGCTGGAACTCGCCGGGAAGTTAATGTATGACGTTTACCTTGCGCACCGGAACCGACGCCGCGCGCTCGTCGGAAGTGGCAGGTTCGCGGTGAATCTCCGGCGCATCGATTGAATATCAAAATTCCGCCGGTTCGCCGGGTCGAGAAACTTTCGCCCGATTTCGGTGGTGGCGCGCCGGCCGAGCGGCAGCGCGATAAATCCGGGCGGCTGCGTTATTACGAATGCAATTTCGGGGCCCGTAATAAGGATTGATACAGAAGGACGCGCTGCGTGCGCGCGTTTATCGCGCTCGCCTCGAGTTTAATTGCACGCTGGACGGGATCGGGGGAAAGATTACACGTTGCCGCTTGCCAGATCCGTCTTCTTACCTACGGATGGATTTAAATTATGCCATTTATGCGCTCCTGTTCTGGGATCGTTTCTGATCTCGCAGGCTCGTGTGTACGACCGGGGCGCGGTCCCTTTCTTTTTGCAACGGCCCGGTCGGAGGACCGTGAAGGAGAATGATTACGCTTTTACGGTAAACGCACGTTTTGGACGGTAAGGTAGCCAGGAAAACATCCGGGCGCATCGATTGAATGTCAACCTGATTGCTAAAGTGTTCACGCGTGACTCGCCCCGCCGGGCAACCGTCAATTTGTGTGCACGCGTGTCGAATATACAGACCGAAGTGAAATTTAAATTGTGATGAATCGTTGCACGCCGAATTACCGGCTCGTTGCGAGGCTTGTTTTCTGCTGGCCGCCGGGTCGCGGCGAAACGATTACTCCACTTTGTTGTTAGAAGCCCGCAGCTAATGGCAGCAAGCAACATCCTCCGCCGCTACAAACCAGAGAAACCCGGGATTTATATCAATGAAAGTGTATACCTAACGAGGTCACTGCAATCTTTGCCGAAATCGTAAAGGGGAGAAAGTAGATCTGAATGGCAGCGAGAACAGCCCCAGCGAGCGTTTAAAACTGCAACGCCTGCGTCCGATTCTACATTATCATAACGCTTTCATCTCGCTATTCACGTATTAATCCGCAATAAAAGTATCTCGCCGCCACCTCCCGTCCCGCGGTTCCGCCCAGCCCTATGAAAGTGGAATCCTTCCGCTCGTCCCCATTCAATCGGGGCCCATTTAATTTCAGTTCGCCACCGGGCCGGCCATGAAAACATTTCGAAGGGAGAGGAGATCACGAGTGGATCCCCGACGAGCTGTCCCTGCACACGCATCCTCCTCGGCCGTGCGTAGTGCAGTTCCGGGGTGCGGCGCGGCCGGGAAAACAAACGGGGTGCAAGAAGGGATGCAGCCAAGGGGTGGTTGAAAGAGAGAGGCAGCACGACGCTCCAGGCCGGGCAGGGAAGTGAGAAGGGCGACGGCGGAGGGGTTGAAAGGGGGGAGCCAGTTGTCCGGGGGCATACAGGTGTCGGTCTAGACTCTTTATATTCCCTGTAATGTTAACAATAAGCGGGAAAGAGAGCCGAAGAAACAGAACGAGCGTCGGGGCGGGGTGGAGGGGAGGAATGGAGAAGCGAGAAAAGAAGGAAGAAAGGAGGCCAGGGTAGAAGGAGGAGGGAAAGAGTGGCGCAATTCAGGCCAATGGGAAAAATGAGACGCTACGTTCGGGCAGAATAAAACCAGTTCGAAATGCATTATGCCATTCCGGGGCTGGACCCGCGCGCGCTCTTCTGCCTCTCTGCGCTGCAGCGGGGCCCGTCGGGGATAAAGAATAAAGAATAAGGAATAAAAAAAAGAAGGAAAGGCAGTCCTCCGCTAAAATAAAGGAAGGTCAGAGGAGGAGGCGAGCGGGGGGAGGGGTGTCCTAGCCCGTGAAATTTTTTAGCCAGCGTGCAACCGTCGGGCTGCGCGGTGTTGGGGCTCCGAAGGAGTACGATGTTCATTAGGAATCGAGTTTGGGAGGAACGAGATGTCTGACGATCGATGGGACGCCTGTTGGGACTATTCGTCTTGCTCTGCGTTGACTCCAAGCGACCAGGGATGGGTATGTATATCCGGTGGTGCTGCGTGACTTACTTTCAACATTCTTCTAACTGATTCTCTCCGCTGAACATATAAACTGACCACCCTCATCACCCCCAACTGGCACGAATTCATCCCCACTGAAAAATCTCAGCGCTCATCTATTCCTCGGGCCATGAACGGTCACTGAAAAAGCTACAGTGATAACAATGCAGCAACACACTTGGTGCTACGCCGTCCTATCCGTCTCACTTTCAAAAAATCCCTCGCGGTATTATTCGACCAAGCAGGGAGGAGAACCAGTTTGAAATACATATTGCGCCACTGGTTGTAAACCCGCGCGCGCGCTCGAGCGTCTGCTTGCCTAGCACAACGGCGGATAGAGAATAAAGGAGAAAGAATAAAGGATCGGGAATAATGAAAAAGGAGGAGGCAGTCCTCTCCGCGAGGATAAAGGAGGAAAGCGGGAGGGTGAGAAGGGCGACAAAGGGAGGCGATTTAGAGAGGGAAAGCCCCAAACGGGAGGAGGGCCCGGGCCCGCGGTTGTCCTGCAAAAATACGTTGCACGTAGAGTACCGCGACGGCGGCGGGGCCCATCGGTTTATTCAGCGATCCGTGGCCCACGACGCCTCCCGTCCCTCTGTCCTCTGTCGCGCTTCGTATGCAGCCGCGATCGGGCGTCGCGCCGCCGAGAATAGAGGACGTGGCAAAAGGAACAGAAGAAGAGGAACGATCGCCGTGTGGATTAAGCGGGAGACAGGCGCGCGTCCTCCGGAAGTTTCGGGCGACTCGCACCGACGAGTCGCTAATCGAGTGGCAAAAAGACTGCCGGGGTTCTTGACCCTTAACCCACCACTGCGATTTCGCGGGGCCCGTATGTTGCCCGAATGTCTGCATCCTATCGCGCGGCTTTCATTTTGTTGTCCTCACTTGCCTGCTGGGACTCGAATTTCGTGGGTACCGTTGGGAAAATTTAACTTGAATAACGTCGGGGGAAATTGTGTGGAATAGATTTAAGAAATTGCAGAGGTCCATTTTGTAGAATAATCCTTTTTGTATATTTTAGTAGGTAGATTTGCGGACCATTTGCGTTTGGTAATTGCCTCGAGTTAAACAGAAGCTCCGCGTCAATTTATTTTGCTGCTAATGTTAGAGTGCCTTGCTTGGGAATAATTCTACGAAATTCGCGTGTACTCGAGATGTGAAATGCTTTCGAGGTCTAATATCGTGTAATTCTCGCGCGAGCTTGCACTGGGCACCGCAACTGCGCGTAAAATTGGGGAAAGGCATTTCCACCGTTCGTGTGCTCCAGAGAGCACCAATTAACCGCAGGGGTGGCCTTTTCTCCTTTCCTCTTGCACCACCGTTCACACTTTTTTCTCGAGGTCCGCCGCAATAAAAATATTAGCAGGAGTTTTGCCTGGCTGAGAGGCGAGGGGGAAGTAAGTGAGGGAGAATGGCGTGAAACACTCCAAAGTCATCGACTTTGGCACCTCTGAAACCTTTTGAGGGAGGAACAGCTTTCGAGCTTAATACCATTTAACTCGACGCCCTCTTTTAATCGATCTCGCCTTTGGACCTCGAGCTCCACCACTTCAGGACTCTTTTCCGAGGGAACTTTACCACCAGAGCTTTAATAGCTTCTTTCCTTTTAATTGTTAATAGCGGGGCAGATCGGTAGCAAAAAATTATAAACATCAAGTGAAATACTCATACTGCAGTCTGGCTTATTTTACAGGCTTACAGCTGATAATCATCCTCTGGAAAAATGCCTTAATTCTTCATTAATAACACAGCGAGAAACATAATATGGACAATGTTTTGCAGTGCAACTTCCATTGAATTTTAACTGCATTTTTACCCCATCCGACAAGTCAATCGTGCCAATCTTCAAGAAATAGGATGACGCCATTAAACTTGCTCCACGACTTTCCACCCTCTCTCCCACGAGCAAATCTTGAAAGAAACCTGAGTACCTATGTGTCATACGTGACATTTTTACCTATCGTTTAATAGGTGTCGACAAGAAATGATGCAACAAACGCGAGGCGTCGCGGTGGCAACGAGGTACGTTGCTGCATGTCCCTAAGAACGAAGGGGCGGGGGGGGGGGACGAAAGAAAAAAGAGGAGCAAGACGGAACCCCCGGCAAATTCGAAAACGGCGGTGCACCGTGTAACTTTCCCACTGTTCGGGCGCGAGGAGAGCGACGTATGGCTTAGGACAGACGCGCGAATACGGTGCCCTTCGTCGCGACGAATTGAAAGAAAGGAGACCCTAAAAAAACTGGTTCTTTCTTTCCCCTCGTGGGTCCGGGCCGGCAGCACCTGGCCCGCCGGTTCGTGCTCCTTTACGAGCCGGAGAGACCTTCGATCGGATCTTGAATTTCTTCGGCGACCACGGCGGCGGCGCTCTGATGAAAATTAATCGGCGATTAGCCTAAACGATAACGTTCTGCCTAGTTGTGGCAGTACCGACGGCCCAGCCGCGCGGGGATCACGCGAGGGGGGGGGGGCCTTGATCGACCCTCGTTCACCGGGCCCGATGAAAAATGTGCTGACAGATTTTCCTCCTCGTTGATCAGGTATCGTATTCGAGTCTCACCACCGGGGGCCTAGTTGGATGTGATCTAATTCCCTGATCTGGTATTGCTCTAACAATGAAGTGGAGAAATAACTTTGAGAACAGGCCCATATCGACGCGCGTTACGAAAAGTAGCACGTTTCATTTTTTCTACATGCAGTTGTCCGTAAGAAAAAATTGAAACGTGCTACTCTTCGTAACGCGCGTCGATATAGTACACTAAAAATGCTTCAGCCTATAAAATGTAATTCCCAGTGACGCCAGTATAAAATACTGCGAATTAATGCCGATAATTTCGTACAGTAATTAACTTTGGGACCAATGAGTTTACGACAGCTCGCATGTTTACCAATAAAAGCAGAAATTTATTGCCCGTCTTTCAGCAATCTATGCATCGCGTAATTAGTAATTACGCCGCGTGCCATCCGTGTAGCTAATTTAATAATAATAACGCGACAGTCGTAATCGTTATGCGAAAATGCCGGACTATCGAATTTGCGCGGTGCAGCAGATATGCTAATGAACACACGTGGGGAACTGATAATCTTGACGGTTCATCTCGCGTGTTTATTCCTAATTATGCAAATTGTGCAACTTTCTGATCAGTCCACAGCGACTATATCCGGGCACGAGATCGTGATGCCCTCCTGGTTGCCTTGAATTAGAGGTTATTTTTAATGATATTGCTTGTAATTATATATGGTCGGTTCCACGGAATCATGGAAGCGTCGGTACGGAAAATCATCGGCGTTCCTGCTCTACTTGGAACACTGTCCCTTCGCCGTGAACACCTCGAAAGTAGTCGCTGATATGTGGCTGACTGCAGTTTCGATAGCGGCTAAAACGGATACTGACACTGCAAGAAATTATTGTATCTCTGGTATGCATATGCATAAAGCCCTTTTAGCATAGATACTGAAGCAGTTTCCCACATTCTATATCCGCGCCGACAATATGGGTATTTACATAAGACTCCCTTGTTAATGCTGTACGAAATCCTTAAGGAACAGCGCAACATGATTTAAGTCACACTTTTCACGCTTGCAGTCAGAAATGTTTTCCAGCAACCGGGGTATATGACGTTAGGGATACATTGTTAGCAGCACAAAGGTGCGCAATTCCTGCGAAATTTATGCTCTATGTAAATGCCACGCCTACGAACGGTCTCGGGGAAGTTTCTCATCGCACCTCATTCTTTTCCCGCGTTTTTAACTGTAGCACCTATCTGCGCGGATATTAAATCAGACCACTGTTACGAAGACGATAACGTAGGAGTGATTTTTAGAGCAGCTGGCCGAGGAAGAGGATTGCGATCGACGTCGGCACGAGTCGAGGTCAGTATCATTCAAATTCTACATCTTGTGCATCCTACTTTGCATTTATTTTTATATATACGTTCGCATATTACAGAGTGCGGGAGTTCTTAAAAAATCTTTCTTACGCTCAGCTATCTTTATCCGGGGAAATTATTCTGAATAAATATCATAGAAAGTTACTCTGGGGATACTTTAGAAACATTTTGATAGTGTCGTTGATAAAAAGAAATTGATAACTCTGTTGTACCAATACTCGTTATAGTTATTCAATTATTCGTTCCTTTCTTCAAAGTAATTTTTCAAGAAGAATGAGATGCCTGTTTTATTTTATGAATAATTAAAACACATAATCCTTCGAAAAAGTACTTATTTGGACTTTTGTGTGTCTACTTCTTAATATAATTATTTCGAAATTAAAGATTTTTTTCATCGTATGGGGCGTCATTTTTCTTTCACCCTGTATATAATCTGTTTTCAGAGTCTCGGTCAGCAAAGAAACTCGGCCTGGTCCCAGGATCGTGTTCGAAGTGGCCGGTTTAGATAAATGGACCGTGAGATCGCGTACGGTTTTAAATTCGGACATACACGCGCAGGTTATTCCGGGACGCGTTTAATAGCCTACATTGTAGATCTGGTGGAGATCTCTTGGGTGGACGATTTAAGACGCTCCTGGTTGATGTACGATCGCGATTTCTTTTCTTTTCTTTCCACGGTGACGAATTATTTAGTGGATAGGATTGCGAGCGTGTATCGCGGGGCAATTAGACGCGTCATAAATTCAATAGCCTCAAGTGGCGTGATTCACATAACGATTCATCCTTTGGTACGTTTGTTTAGAATACGCAGCGTGAGAATATTAATATTTCCCTATTTTTTATGTCAAGTATTTAATAACTTACCGTAATTTCTGAAATCTTCAGGTGTCCCTTTTGAGACTGCCTTTTTATTATTCAACTAAGTTGATATAAAATAGTACTTACATACTCGGAAGAAGAACAGGACGAATACTTGAACATACCGCGACCGTTTTCACATCTTTCATCCATTACAATACATCTTTTACTTTCAATAATTGCTCGGATCACAAGCCCCTAAAAAATCCTATCGCCAATTCCTGCACACATCCTGCATAGAGGCAAACGAAATAATCCCCAGTCCCTTCGGGTGGCAATGGAAGCACAGCAGTATCGGTTCGAGGGCGTCCACCACCGAAGGAGGAAAGAAAAAATACCCTCTCCGTTTTCAGCGCGTTATGTAACGCCATTCCGAGGTATCAAAATCCGTGAGATCGACTGGTTGATACGATCGCGTCGGCGTAGGGTATCCCCCGTATAAAGATCACCGGGTAACCGTGATCTCCTCTGGATCATCCCGAGTCGGGGGGCATGTATCTGGAAAAAAGAAGAAGAAGAGGATCGCCGAAAAGGGGTTGGATAACCTTCGGGGGCAACTAGAGCTTCTTTGAAAACTTCTAAATAGCGGCGAGCATCCGTACCTACCTTCTGCGTTTCCTGTTCGAGGCTGAACCTTCTGCTCGCAGGAGGCCATGAATGGCCGTCCTGTCTACCTGAGCCGGGGATCCTTCAAGGACCGTAGCGGCCCTCTCGACGAGGCCTCAATGGCTGATACTCCCCTCGCGGCGGTGCGGGCCGAGGAGATCAAATATTATAAATACGAGAAGTCTCACCGCGCGTTCCTGGGGCCCCGGGCCTCCTTATCGGGCGCTTTGATAACTGCATCCGGCCTTATCCTCGTGCAAATAAGGGGTCTAGGCTTCTCGGGATCGCGAGCACGCTATGGGTATTCAGTTGTATCCGTTTAGATCGATATTTTCTAGAGCTATCGAACGGGGAAACGGCATCCCTACGATTCCGGGCATTTCGATCACCTGCCTCCCTTGCACAGGAAATCTGTGGCTGTGTGATTTTCAATTTCGTTTGTAGCACTTATTTCAGATTGACTGAAGGATACCTGGATATTTGGGGAAGCGAATGAATGCAATTGATGACCTTGCGGTAAGAGGGGTGCAGCTTCATTTTTGACAGCTTTTGAGTTATGACGTGTAGGGAATATACTTAAAAAAATTCTACATAGTTTGGTGCACGTTTGATGCAAATCCGATAACAAAGGAGCGATTTATTGCAAATAAATAAATATAGAGATTTTAATATTAATATTTTTAATAAATAGAAAATATTAATATTAACATTAATAATAATTTGCTTCAACTAACGCGAATCGAATTTGCGATAACATTGTACGTAGTAATTATGAGTCGAGTGATCAGGTGCCACTAGGTCCGATAGCAATTTTATTAGGCTATTAAATATCTAAAAATTACGTTAATATTAACATTTTTCATATTAATATTGCTATTTTTGTTATAAAATATTTTTTCGCCAAAAAGTAGAAATAAAAATTAATCAACTCAATAACTACTACTTATTGAGTGAAAATATATATTTTTCAATTAGCGTTCCCTTTTTAATGTCAAGTCAAAGCAATAATTTTGTAATCAGTTTTTTCTAATTTACTCAAAGTTGGTAAAGGTGGAGCTGCACCCCTCTTGCTTCAAGGTCCTCAATTGTACGTCTGAAGGCAATGGGGAGGGGCAAAAGGTTTTCTTTCTTAAACGTGATTTACTTTAGTCGTGCAGATATTAAAGAAATGTGTGCACTAATTTGGAAATCGGGTTGGAAAGAAGAATGAAGCTAGAGGGAAGAATATTTTTGAGAGTGTAATTGGTAATCTTTTTGAAATAATAATTTATATTATGCTACTTGTTTCATTCGCTTAGATAATGCACTGCATTCCACAACACTAAAGCAGCAACTTTCAAAACAAGTATTCGTATCGCAACAGCACATCTGTTATACTGAAGTGACATTCGTGTATCATTGTTGCTTTTGCATAACACTGAATAGTAATTGCCGTAAATTATCCATTGTCGTCTGTCACGAGCGATAAAATGGACATGAAAAACGAGACCATCGCATTGTTCGTCATCAATGTTGCGCATGAAAGCTAGCCGTGAATTATTTCACTACAGCCCAAAACAGAAGCAACTGCATATTTTTACATTTTAAACATCTTCGAACTCAAACATTGTCTTCTGAACTAATGGATGGTATTCAATTTTCAAGTAGTACTCGTCTTCCAGAATTACAGTTGAGGTTACTTTAGAATCATGTCATACCGAGAGTATGAGTAATCTTATATTTCTCGCAAATGACATAATTTACTTCAACTCACGCGAATCAAATTTGCGATAACATTGTACGTAGTAATTATGAGTCGACTGAACAGGTGCCACTGGGACCGATAGCATTTTTATCAGATTATTAAATATCTCAAAATGATAATAACAGGCTACCGTAAAAATATACGAATTATTAAAATGCAAATTACAGACATTTACGTTTAAGCGTTCAGTGTAGACAAAAATTATTCTTTATACAATTAGAAAACTGAACAAGTTCAAATACTCTTCCTTTCTCATAATTTCCCAAAAAAAAGAACCTCACTATAACATCATCAACGCTCCCTTTGCTTCCCACCAGAAATCGCTCCATTTTCATTTCTCCCCAGGCTGAAAACTCAACACCGTTACATCCTGCTATTAATTCCCAATCACCAATTTTCGTGCACGATAAATTCGCGTTTAAGCCCGTTACCTTTCACTTCCGATCCAGTCAACATTTCTCACGGGCCCATTACAATGCCCCGACTCCAGTTCACTGAACAAACCAGCGGCAATCTAGAAAGAGAGGAAGAAAAATGGACCCTGCCGATTCCTTTAATTACCCGCTAGGAAATTACCGCCCACGAGCTGCCGGTCAAAGTTCATTAACATAATTTCCACGGATGAAGCGGAGTCCAGGCCGAAAGGTGCGATAAATTCCGCCGGCGTATCGACGAGATGATAATCAGTGTAATTATATTCCCCGATTCCCGCGAGGACGTGTAATAAAAACCAATCAACGCTGCCGAGCGACGATTCGATTCGCCCGGCCAGGCAGTGCCAGCAGTCCCCCGCACAGAAGTTCCATAAGTGCTTGCTACTTTGTATCCTGGCCGCCTCCTGGCGCGTGTCCACCCTTCATTCAATTACCGCCCGTGTCCCGCGGGTCACGGGGTTGCGGGAAATTCGGCTAGAAAACGGCGGACAGTTAGCTGGCCTAATGAACCAGAGACTCGCTGACGTTGTCAATGACTCTGTTGAATGGAATCGGTTTTTCGAGAGACTGCACGGCGAGGAGAGAGGTCCACGGGTTCCTCGGGCGCGGCTCGTTCGGCGAACAGGTAGAATTCTCTCTGGTTCTCCTTCTGTTCCTGCGGCCTCTGCCCCCCCCCCGCCCCCACCCCCTCCTTTGCCACCCCTTCCTCCCCCCCCCCATCGCGGCAACTTCTCTATTTTTCGCAGACAGGTTGGCCCGCAGCAGCAATTTTCGGCAGCGTCTGCGTCTCCTTCTCTCCGCGATGCATCGCGATGCCCGCCTCTCTTCTTCTCGTTACGAGCCACCTTCGTGCTATAGGTGCCTCCCTTTGTTTCGGGGCCCGAGGAAGCGATCCTTGAAAATGTCGTAACCTCGTGGCGTCCTTAGATTCTGTTCCGTCCGCGTCATCTCCACCGGATCCACGTATCGGGGATCCGAAGCGCCGTTGTTCTGCACCGAAGCTGAATAACGAGGCGGGGAAACGAGCCTGATTCGAATGAGCAACTATCCTTTGGCGAATCCGGCATTCTCCTCGTTCACAGCAGTTTCGTTTAAGCGCGCCGGGTTTCGGTTTCGCGCGAATCTAACGGGGGTGGTGGTCCTGCCGAGGGGTGTCTTGGTGTTGATCCTTATTGATGTGTTAGCAAGTTTTGAGCTGTTTTGGATGATGAATTGACGTCGTGTGGGTATGTTTATTATTTATAAAGTTGCTGGATAGGGTTTGTGAAGTTAGGGGACTGGGGGTGATATGTATTATTGGTGTTGAGATAAACCGAATGTATTGTTTGGTGTAGGTTAATAAATTGGATAGAACAACAATCTAAAATTTACTTCGTATTTAATTGTAACTTTACTACTATTAATCTTATATAGGCTGTACACATGTGTCGCAATACGTTTGGTATTCTAAGGACTTAACAGGAAAACGCTATCGCATAGATGGCGACCTAACACCGGAAGTGAAATAAAGAGAAGAGCGCTCATTGGATATAATATTTAATTCAACATTTGGTTCATTGGTTTTGGTATCTATGTATTCAAGGAATTTAGAAATGACTCTTTGTCGCAGTTGTTGGATCACACGTCGAGGGTAAGATTGCAAACTTTTTTCTGGGAAATATAGTACAATAGGCCAAATGTGATAAAAAATATAGTACATTGTGAAAAAATATAGTACTTTTCAGAGGAAAGTGGTACAAAATCAAACTACATTCAAACGACATCTTATTTTCAAAACGTATATTTTGCGTGCATTTTCATTAGTAATTAATTTATTGTCTTTAACAAATATGTCAAAGGTTTACTTGCACTTAAACACCAAATTAACATATATAAGGAGCTCATCTTTTATGAGAGATGGACTGGCTCTGTTTCTCCCTTCCAGTCACTTCATATTCATTATAGAAAAAATTCTCTCTGCTAAAGTTTAAATTCGCAAACTACATTTTTGATGTAGCCATAGAATAAAAAAATAAGTAAAATTGTAGAATTTTATCAATATATCAGGAATATAGTATTTTTACGTACAATATCTTTTTCAAACAGTGTATAGTACACTCGACAAAAATATAGTACAATACTATATATTATAGTACGGTTGGCAACCCTAGTCGAGGGTGATAACGATTATTAGAAAATTACTATTCTGCAGAGTGTGAGTTAACGACTTGTAAGTATCTACAATGGGGATACGTATAGACATTTGAGTTTTTTTTTTAGAAAATGAAATTAAGTGAAAATATTTATATCATTCCTATATGTCTGAGAAGAAATTGAGGTGCTATGAATATTTAATGCAATTCACCTCCATATCACTGTGCTATACCGAGAATAATGAGTTATTTCTCTACATTTTAATACTGCGGAATGAAGAATGAATTCTATATAATAATCTTCTGAAAAAACAACACTATCGTAGGAAGAGCTTGCTGTTTTTCATTTCTGCAATTTAAGAATAAATGAAACAATAAAGACCATAAAGTAGTCTGTAGAATTTATATATTTGAAAGTCACTGGGCGTGAGAAAAGGCGTGATTTGCTAGGTGGTAGCAGGAATGTAATTTGTCAAGGGTAACGCTTCACAAATGTTGCAAAAGAAGCGCAAGAAGGCTACAAGAACTCGGCTGGGAAGTTTTACCACACCCACTGACATTCCCTGGACATTGCTCCGTGGGAACATCGTCTTTTTCGATCGATCCAACACCTTTTTGCATGTCAAGAACTTTGAAAATGCGAAGGGCGTGTATGCAACAAAGTATCCGAGCACTTTTTGGCTGGAGACTTGTTTGTTCGACGAGAAGATCGTTACGGCTGTAAACAAAGTAGAGATAGAGATTGAAGGAGAAAGAAGGAGCTAAGCAAAATTTTTCAAACGATAATAACAAGAGAAATAGAAAGGAATTGGCAATTGGAAAGAATTGCACGAAAAAAATTTCACATTATTATCTTAGGAATCAGCACTTTACGATTCTCGTATATAACGATTGAATTTCCTGATATTTTTCATTACGATTGGAGATATTATCTACTGTTCAAAAAGAAAGGAGATGTTACCACACGAAAATGAGAACAATTATCATTGCACATAGGAATGCAACCAGTTTTCACTGACTTTAAAAGTCAATTTTATACCACAGAATACTTTATGCTGCTCCTGAATTTTTTATTTCAAAGCATCGAAAAAACTGCAGTACCCACATATGTATACCGACAACGATGTGTATTTATATATTCGCTAAGGTTACTTCATTTAGTACCATAAAGTCGTAATTAAAACTTTTACGCGAATTATATCATGCCTCCTTTAGCGTGTCTCCCGCTTCCGCAGTTTTATTCCATATTTACATTCTATATTGCTTGTAATAACACGTGCATCGGGGATTCAGGTGGAATCCAGAAGGCCATCATAGGATCATAAAATGTGGCTGTGTACACAGCGGAGACAAGGGAGTAGAAATTTTATTGCTTCATAGCAGCTGCTCTATGAAGAACCTTGAAAATGTTACTGTGCTCACATAGCATGTAGTTTTCATATTCGTACGGATGATTTAACATTGACACAATTTTTCTGCACGTGCGAGTGGCTCCTGTCAATGACCGATAACACCGAAACGCCCATATTCCACACTTTCTCCTAGATAGACCTTAATTAATTCTAAGCGGATATTAGCATTATATAGTATCATAAAAATTGTGTTAAAAGTTAAAATTAACGTCACACTACTGACTACATCAAGCTCTTAACCTTTTAAATTGGCCTGACACGTTAATGGTCACAACTATATTTTATGACTCCGAAGTGAAAGAGTAGGACAGCATCAATGTAGGATCGCGACACATTCCAGCGATTACCGAACAAAAAAATTTGTATGGGAAGGCTAATGCTTCTCTATTAAAATAAAAGAAAAACGAAATCCGTGTCGTTGATAGTCTCGGAGAGAAAAATTCAATTATAGATATCGCATTCACGTGAACAATCAAAAACCACAGACTTCAACGGTGTGTATTTTTTAAACAAATTGGAAACCAATAGGATGATGACTTAAACTCCCCCCAATTTCACGAGAAATTCATCATATCCAAAATTCACCAAAATCCCTGGTACCAGTTGCAAGAAATGATCAATTTCGCACGGAATGGCCCATCTACATTTGGTAAATTTCCAAACGCTGCGTTAAAAAAGAAACATGACACTCAAAACATCTCAAGGACTCACAAAAAGTTCTAGCAACCCGTTTCGCAGGATCACAGGTACACGTGCACCGCGCGAAGGTAATTAGAGTCGAAAAGGAGATACAAGGGCGCGAGGCATAGTTACGTAGGAGTTAATCGAGTCGCGGAAAGTTGAACGAAACAACAAGAGGGTGCACGCGCACACAATGGGCTGTTGGCGCGAAGCTCCCAGCCAGAATTCCATTTGGCTGATTGAAACGACGCTTCTGATCCGTGGCGAGAGGCTACGATTGGTAAAAGTACCAATAACTGGACACGTCCCAATACCTGGATACCAATGACATTTATATTTTTACTAAGCTTCATAGAAACTTTAGAACAATATTGTTGGGAACATATGTTATTTTGTAACTTGATCTCTTATATAAAAAATTAAGAAAGCCCTAGATGTAAAATTTAATATATAAAACTTAAGAAAAATACAGTTAGTTGCTAAGGTGATAATAATCGTTATATAACGTTTTTCTGAGAAAAAAACGTATGTATAGAATTCTTAAGAAGTTTCTTGTTACATACAAAACAAAACATTGATCAGTTAATGTTGATTTTAATTAAAAATATACGTGTTCATGTACCGGTACATAATAATCTTGTCCTCTGCACGCTGTCCCAATAACTGACCAGCCGTTCAGTTTGTCGGCCTGTCAGCATTTTGAACGCTTAGGTGAAGTCTCAATACCTGACCGCATTGTCGAACCGGTAAAGTGTCTGTGTTTTCTCAAATTTTTGTATATCAAAAGTGTAAGTACAAGTATACTGTACATAAATTAACAGTTTTTTATTTTCAATTCATATTTTTAGCCAATTGCATGCTACATTTTCAACATAACCTAAAATTGAAAAATGAAAAATTCGCGCGCAAACCATTCACACAAACACTAGTGGCGCCCTCTGCGCCAAGCATTGCGTTATCTTCCCCATTGGCCTGGTATTGGGACATCAAAAATGGGACACTGGGACAAATCAGAATTCTATTGTCCATGTACTGGTACACATAACTACTTGCGGTTTTACTCAATTTAATTAAAATAACGCACTGAAAACATGTTTTTAGTAGCTCATTTGATAGAAAGAAGTAACATTTATCTGAATATTGACACTTTTGTTAAAAAGGACATTTATTTCTAGTCCATTTTTAAGATATACAACTTTGATATCCTTAAGTGTCCAGTTATTGGTACTTTTACCTTACTCGCGCGTTTCCCGCGCAGAAACGGCTCGTTTACCGGTTTGCTACGCGGCTTGCCGCGCGTTTCTTCATCTCGAGCTCTTTCATCAGCCGACGTTTTCCCCGGCGCGACAGGTGTTCGCCACGTGCACGATACATGATCACCACCCTTTAACGTTAATAAGATAGCGCTCGCACTTTTGGAACGCGCTGGTTCCGTGCCGCGGCGAACATCCCGGGGGCTGGATGCGCAAGCGAGTGCATAACTCTTTGCCCGAGCTGCCGCGGTATTTCAGTTTTAAGGTCAGTTTTACAACCGTTATAACGACGTTCTTTAATTTAAGGGTGGCCAGGCGGTGCCAGGCGGCTCTCTGCGTGCGAAAACGGCGGGAAAGGCGCGCGCTCCGTGCCGATGCCGCGGTGACCCCCGCATAAGCGCAACTTTATTCCTTGCCCGCGTACAGTGTAACGGGGATGCGCGCGCTGGACGCTCAGCGATGTGTAATTACGCGACGAGGACTTTACCGCGAACAGAATGAATCTGCCCCGCGCAAAAAACTATGCGTGTATCTCCGTTTATTATCGGGCGGAATATTTTTGTATCGGCCCGCTCTCGCGCCGGCGTATAAACGGTCCCCCAGTCGAGCGCTTATTAAACGCCGGAGTTACGATCGCAGGCTCGATACACACCGCGGTCTCGTTCACCGGCCTGGCAACTTTGTATGGACTATAAAATTTAATGCGGGACCGAGACGATAACCGCCGCGAAATCTTGTTAAGTAATCTCAATCACGACACAACAATGTCGGTACGACTATCCGTGAATGGGGGGCCTCACGGAGCCGACTCTCCCGACCCGCTGTCCGAACACAGCCGCAGCCAGAAATCTGCTAGCGAATTAAGCGCATCAACCGGTTTGTCGAACCTCCAACAAGGTAGATAGTTGAGAGGAAAAAGAATATCGAGAAGGACATAAATTAAACGGTGGATTGATTCAGACCGTTTCCCTCGAGCTACCTTGCTATCGTTCAGGAATTCCTGAGCCGTAATCGTGTGACCTATTGGTTGTCTGCATTGTACGTACATATGTATGTACTTACTGTTTTGCACGGAGAGTGTAGATTACAGAGTACAACAGCCATCTGGACTTGTAACATTCAATACCCGTTTCTTATAGGTTTTCGTGCCCTGAAAACGAATCCGCATCCCGTTTGTCGCCATCACCCTCAGTTTTTGAGAAAATCGATTTTGAAAAAAACTGCAAATTTTCAACTTTGAACATTTTTTTTTGTCGAAACGGTAATAGTTATTCGATTGTTCGTTACGTCAAATTATTCTATGAACCCTCCCGAATACAGCGATATAAGTTATTATTGCAGTATGAACATTTAAATATGTTTAAACAACGATCAAAGGGAAAAGGACACCCGAAATGCACAAATTTTTGCGGATATCTTTCAATTTATTTCCAAAACTAAGGGTCTGAGACGAAATCTGACCATCCCACGCGATGCAGCAGACATTGTTCCTTCGGAAAGCGTCGGCAGAAGTGGTAAGTCTCGTTTTGTTTTCAATACAGAAGCGAAGTAGTTTGGCAAAACGCGCGATGTTGACAGTGGTAGTCAATGGCGGCGCGCGATCCACTGCCGCTCAGCGCAACATAATCGCTTAAGACGCGTGACTACCACTGTCGGCACCGCGCGTTTTGCCAAACTATTTCGCTTCTGTATTGAAAACGAAACGAGACTTATCACTTCTGTCGACGCTTTCCGAAGGAACAATGTCTGCGCTGCATCGCGTGGGATGGTCAGATTTCGTCTCAGACCCTTAGTTTTGGAAATAAATTGAAAGATATCTGGAAAAATGGGTGCATTTCGGGTGTCCTTTTCTCTTTGATCGTTGTTTAAACATATATAAATGTTCATAATGCAATAATAACTTATATCGTTGTATTCGTGAGGGTTCATAGAATAATTTGACGCAACGAACAATCGAATAACTATTACCGTTTCGACACAAAAAATGTTCAAAGTTGAAAATTTGCAGTTTTTTTCAAAATCGATTTTCTCAAAAACTGAGGGTGATGGCGACAAACGGGTTGCGGATTCGTTTTCAGGGCACGAAAACCTATAAGAAACGGCTATTGAATGTTACAAGTCCGAAAAAAAGTCAAAATTTGTTGTACTGTGTTATTATAGGCACTTTGGAGTTTAAGTAGTTTCATTCCATTGTACGTAATTGTTGGCGTAGAGAAGGATTTAGATCTTTTTCATATTTGGAGAAATTGGTAGCTTAGTATTGCTTATGTAGCTTTGGGGATTTTTTCCGGACACTTTTTTGACAGATCTTATTGTTAGGGAGAGCACGTGGGAAATTATATTTTATGAAATGTAGATTTGAATGGTGTCATTTTGATTTTTGGGTTAATAGTGTTTGGCGTAGGAAGTTTCGGCAGCTGAATAAACTAATAAGAAGTAGTAATAAAGTCATTGGTGCTAATTCTGGAACACTTCTGGGAAACGAATAAAAAATAATTGTTTGAGGGCCTCACTTTTATACTGATCTAATTCTCAAATTCCCAATACTGTTTAAGGGTTTCTATGAAAACGTAATTTAAGGGTGGAGCAGTTAATTAAAGGGACAAAGGAGAGGAACGAGCTGGGGCATTGGAAGAGACAGTCCATTACCCTCATCGTGATTCACTTACGCTTGTAATATCGCAGAAAAAAACAATAGAAATAAATTATCGAGCATATTAATCATCCGCATAAATTATCATGTGCGTTATAAAAATTCTACTGTGTGCAAAGAATGTAGAGACACGAAATAACTACAACTGGTGGTTGAAGACAATGGGAGGAACAATCTGGTTTGCAATAAATTTTACGTATCACAAATCCACTCTCGAAGTTATTAACATTGTTACCGTAACACATACAGATTACGTATTATGTTCAAATAAGAAGCAGCAATGTGTTATCGAGAAGCTCGAAACCTCCACTTCGTGATACAGTATAATTATGAAAATCGTTTACATTGTTACTTGATAATTAGGCAATGTCATATGTCGATGAAAAATGATACATTTTACTTTGGAGAAATTTGGACACCGTTAAAGAGGATAAGGATAAATATCCTCCCGAGGATATAAAAAAGATCAGTTAAGGCTCAACATATTAGCGTTGCGACGATGCACGTGCCGTTAAATATTACTTTCCCACGCAGTTGCATTAAAAATCCTGCACGCTAATTAATAATCATCCGTGTACGGGGCGTGCGGACGCACACACACGTTTAACAGCCAAGGGACTTCTGGCCAACACGATCACGCTTAGAGAAATACATGAGTCACGCCTAATCAACGGGCCCAATTAATTGGGTTTAAGGGTCTTAAATTCCTTCGATTGGACGCTAAGTCTTGTATTTACCAAAGACCACATCGAGATTAGTTGATGGGGTTTGCGTAGGCGTCATTAGAAGCTATAGAACGTTCGCCTTCATGCCTTAATTGAATAAACCTTAATGTGTTCGCTTGTTAAACACAAGCTTCGCTAATTGCACAACAATCTTGATTTATTAGGACAATTTCGGAGGACCGGGGGGAAACTTCCACTGAAACTTTCAGACAGCTAAAACCCCGAAATTATGCAAACAGAGAATAGTGATCGCTGATAAGAAATATTAAGTCTTCGAACTAGAATTAAATTATTTCAAGATCCAACGGTGAAATAAATCGTACCAGCTGTAGTTATTTCTAAACTTATTTACACTTTCCAGGTTATTTTATTTTAACACCGCTTCGAAGAGAACTAAAATTTAGCCACCACCCCCTTCGAACTTACTGTCTAATCCCAAGAAATACCAAATTCCTACATAAAATTGGAAAAAAGAATCTTTTAAGCTTCATCTCAAAAACTACCAGATGCCTCGAAAAGATAGTACATTGTTTAATATATTCATTGAAAAATGTGATTATGAAAACATCTTTTGAAGATTTCACTTTTGAATTCGAATAATGATTCATCCAATCGTCGAAACATCCGTATTTCACGGCGCGTTCTGTTTCAGACACGGGCGTGCTCGCGCAGCCACCCTTCGGCAGGAAGATTGCCACCCTCCACTCGACTCCCTTTTTCAAATCAGTCGTCGGGTCCAATTATACTCGACGCGCGGCGTCCAACGTGAAATTCTTCATCTTACGATCGAGCGATTCGCGATCTCGTTTCCTCGATTTGTTCTATCGGCACCCTCGTCCGCGACCAGAAATTCGGGAGGACACTTTTCGTTCGCCAACGCCCCGCGGAATTAACGAAGTTGAAAAATGCGCTTGTCTGCCAGGCAATATCTTCGAGGCCGTACTCTTCCAGCGGTGCGTATATCTGTTTGGCGATCAGGAAGACGGCCGAAGAGGTTTCTTGACCCTTCTATCGTCGCCCGGCATGGGACCGTGGCGTGCGAAGGGCGTTTTCCCGCTCTGCAGCGTGCTCGGAACCGCTCGATGGGATCACCATGGAGACAGACGTCCCCATACCTTTATTCCCCGAGATGTTTCCCCATGAAACTACGCCGCTCCTTCATCCCTGTCCCGCAAGCCTCATACCCAACTTTCGGTCGTTCCACCTTGATCGAAGGTCGTCGGATTGAGCTAGGTCGCATTTACTCCCCCCGGACATCCCCCAAGAAAGGGAGGCGGATTTTCGTCTGGCGACACGGCAGGAACGGCCGCTTTTCTGGCCGCCGTTTGTCGCGAATTCGGAGTACGCTTGGCCATGATGTGTAACGCGGGGTGCCTTTTCAGGGGCGATACGCGAATCTGGGCTGCGATCCCAGAGAAGTTTGGCCTGCGCTAGAATCCCTCTCCTTTGGCAAATTTTTGCGAACACTTTCGTTTCGTTTTACGATGTCGAAGGGATCACTTTGTTCATAAATATTAGGGCACGTGCTATGTTTGGAATAATTGTGGAGGGGATTGAAAATTTATTGAAGAACTGTAACTGATTTTATATTACTTGGTATTTTAAATTGAAAGCAGGGAAATGTTTTTACCTAATTTCTGCGAAATATTGTGGGGTTGTTTTTATTTTGATTGTTCCATTTTATTATGTTAAATGACATTTAGTATTATTACGTTTACTGTTCTTCTCGAGCGGTTGGTATTGACACCATGTGTTTTATCGCACGCGAGTGAAAAGTTTGTAATAATTGTTACGTATCTATTATATTTTTATGTTAAATAAGAAACACGTGTGTTATTTATATTTCCCACAAATATCACAGTGTCTGCAAATACAGCAGGTGTCCTAATACTTCTGAACAGCAGTGTACGTCATTGAAGAAGGATTCGATGGATTTGTGTTAAGATTCTTTGGAGTTGCGATGCTTGAAAGACGAAAGTGTAATTACTTATTCGTGAGCATTAAGGGGTTAGGACACAGTAACGGACTAAGAAAGCAGACTATTTTTAGATGACAATAATAAGAAAAGTAAATAATCGATTAATATAAGATTTTGTATTTTAGTTTACTATATTACGAACTTTTAAAAAAAGCGTGTAATATTTAAAAAATAGCTTTTGTACGTCATGCAATGTCTTCGCTTAGAATATCCGGGATGACCAACTGGTGAACAGGATTCCGGGAAATCGGATGAACTGAAAGGAAACCTCCAAAAATGTCATAAACTAAAATACATTTTCTTGGCATTGACGATCCCACATTTTAAAATTTTTAATTATTGTGCCAAATATAAACAAAAAAATCACACACTTTTGTCGAAATTCGATCACTATATTTCAAACATCTGCTATTTTGTTGATTTTCACAAAAAAAAAATTTTCGGGTTTTTGTTTCAGTCCATCCACAAATTTCCCAGAAACCCGTTCACCAGTTGGCCATCCCTAAGAAAAAGGATAGGTCGAAAATCTAAGCGAAGAAAAGCTATTTTTTAAATATCACACGCCTTTAATTATATTCTAATTATATTAACCGATTATTTACTTTTCTTATTATTGTCGTCCAAAAATCGTCTGCTATCATAGACCGTTACTGTGTCCTAACCCCTCAACCAGGGTTTTTGATTCTGCTTGGTGAAAGTGTTGGGATTGTCTTCTATGATATTGCAACGTTTAATGGTGATGCAGAGAAGATCGCACGCGCAGCAGTTGAACCGTGAATGAGACTCCACCCGATTTCTGGGTTTGAAGATCTCAATTCACCCTCTCTCATGGTACATCCGACTTAATCTGATTTACGCTAATCAGTACACCCGTTGAGAAGTGTATAACGAATCGTATTGTTGAATTAAGAAAATATTTAACAAAAGAATAATGGTGCCTTTGAATGTCCATAATTCATTTTGTTATTAAAGCTTCAGAAAATTTGATTGCGAAACGTAATTCTACATCGACTAATTCTACACACATCTTACAATAGAAGCCACGTCGCCTTAAAAGACGTACGATTTCTTTTATCTATCAAAAGTAGTGATACATGTGCCGCGTTCCTATTGGTATCAACACTGTCTGAACCCTGTAATCTAAGCTAATCTAACTCGCCACTATCGAACCTATCAACATAAAGAAAGCACTTGCCACAAGTACTACATGCCCCCATTTTTTTTTTTCACAGCGTAACAGAGATAACTTAAGGCACAAGAAGCTATCCATTAGCAATCAGCCAACAATACACGTGGGTTACATGGATGGCCACTATTGCTGCACAACATGGCGCAACCTCTGCCCGGTTAACTAGTTTTTCCCCACCATTTCACGGATACGACTGTCTGGTCTATTATACGCTCCGGTACGTTGATTAGTCAGCCTAGTTATGCAACGCCGCTTCCATCCTCATTTTTCATACGCGTTACACATGTCTCGCGCAATGGTGAAACAGGTAGGCGCCACGTTGCCACCTTCCCCCGCGACCCGCCGGCCGCGTTTATTATTTATCGTGGCTGACCATTATAATCTTTCCGGTGATTTTCTCGTCTGGGAATAGCCACATCGATCGTGACCGAAGGCCTCGAGTTGAGCCAGGTCGCGGTCACGAGGGTGTTGCACCACGTTGCGCCACGCTTTGCGCCACGTTGCACCAGTTGCGGAGATTCAAGGGGAAATGCCGTCGGTTGGCTCGCGGATCGTTGCACGCGCCTCTGCCAGAAATCCACTGGATAAACTGGATAACGCGCCTTTCTAATCCACCCGTCGCTCCGTACTCCAGGAGGAAGATAAGGCGATCTCCTAGAGGCTCGTAATCTCGGCTGCCAGTGATTTCGGCTTGTATCGACCTGGATTTATCCGATGAACCTGGGGGGGGGGGGGGGAGGGGCGTTGAGCAGACGCTGATAAATATCGGAATACGGGTAGGCCGTAAACACGTGTACGAATATTGATAACTACGATTCTGATAGGAGGAGCGATGTCGATCGGACTTTCCAGTCAGCATTGTCCCTTCGGGGGTCTAAAGGTTATCTTCGTTGGTCGTGGGTGACATTGTGGAGAGATTACGACGGTTGAATGGGTACATGGACGTTGTGGTTTCTATTTCTGGTATTCGCGGTGGATCTGTCGGTACTTCACGAGTCAAAGACTGGACTGATGGTCGTGAAATGTTGTACTCGGTGTTAAACAGTCGTTCCTTATTACGTTGGTTTGCTTCGCATCGCACGTTCCGTCAAAGAAGATGAGTGAGCGGTTGGTACGTTGCCGAAGAAATTTCCGTGATTAATGGAAGAGCACGCGCGTTTGCTGCTTTTGCGGGGTGTACGGAGGCAGTCTCAGCAGCTGCTTCTTGACCACGAGGAACTTTGTCAAAGTTTTTTCCCTCCCGATTGATGCGGCATCACTGGATCGCGTGGACATTAGGATATTAGAGGCGGTTCTCTCTTTTTTCTATCACTTAACGAGGAACATCGAAGGAATCTCGATATCTGACACAAACCTAAGTTCGTTATAGAAAAGAGCCTTCGTTTATCAGTGCAAGCGTTACGAGCGAAGAATTCCACGAAATAAGAGGGGAAAGCATCGTTTGGTTAGTAAGTTAGTTCCTACCGGCCAATTTGCTATTTAAAGACCAAGTATACATTGTAAGGACTCGGACATAGTTAGCCTCGATTCTTCGCCAAGTCTACCAAGCCTACGCCGGCTTCCTTAGTTTGTGGTTACTAAATTGTATCTCTTGTTAGTGAATTTTAACTACTCCCGAGGTGATTGTGATGCAAAATGAATTTAAATTAGGGCACCCTAATTCTTTGGAGTGGAATACCTGCGGCGTAATTGCGGGCCTTTGTTATGCAAACTATTGCTGCTCGTCTAGGACTAGTTCCATCTTTCGTTTTCCTGCTTCGATTTTAATATAGGGGAGCACTCGTACGTGCAACGAAATCGGCAGCATCTGTACAAATTTCGTGTGATCTATGGCGGGGCTGGAACGTCTTCCTTTTTTCCCCATGTCGAACGACAATGGGCACCTGAGTACATCGCTTTTGTCAGAATTCCAGGAGGAAAAGTGCCTACTGAATAATGCAACGCCGCTTCCTCGATGCAGCGAAAATGGACGACTGGCTTTTCGTTTATCGAACCTTCATTGCATTCGAGGAGGTCTGCCCTTTGGTAGCTTCTCAAACGTTTACAAATTATATCTTATAGACACCAGTATTCATAACTTCAACGTGTCATAATTTTAACGTGCAGACGTTTGTGAATATTTTATCTTTTGCAACAGTGCATTTTTGCAACATTACGTTTTTATGGTGAAAAAAAAAGTCTAACGTTTAATCAACTCCTAAATCTGTATATAATAATACTATCAAGGACTTTGAGTTTTTCTTGAGCCATATATATTCTTATTTTTGCATACACCATAATTCTTTCATTATTTAAACGAGTGTACATTTCTCTATTACTTTGTTCATTTATTTTGCTGAGCAATTTAATAATAAAATTTGTATACACGTGAATTCTTTTATCAGTTCAGTCCTTTTTATCCCTTAAAGCGAATTACCAAAGAGATTTCCATACCCTATTCGACTGTTAGTTCAAAACAGAAAAGAATCTCCATTTATCAGTGCACACATTATGCACGAAGAAATCTACAAAAATAAGAAAACGAAACATCGTGTAGTCGCTTTTTATTGGCATGCCAATTTGCAATAAATTTAAACACCAAGAAACAGTTGTACCTTATCCCTCACGAAGACCACAATGTTTGCAGCACCTTATCTAATTTGTGATTACTCAACTTCACCTGTTAGTGAATTTTAACTACTTTTAAGGTGATTATGACGCACCATGAAACTTCTGAAAACCAACTTTCGACGAATACAGGGAAATTCTGTATACAATTCGATTATAAGTAAATTAGGAATTATAACCCCAGGAATTAAGGATGGAATGACAGTGAAGACCCCACGTATATGTCCCACGAATTAAATAACATTATCAACATTCATAAAGACCGGTATGACTGCATATGTTGCAAGTCGCACCGAGATAGTGGCTATCAGAACGAGCGGCCGTAGGGTGTCAAGGAACTTTTTTCCTTGCAGTCCAAACAGGCGATAGGTAGAGGTATCGTCTTTCTCGAGGAGCAAGTCACGAACACATGTCATGTATGCCGTGGAAAAATTCGCGGCTTGTCTGCGACGATTGCAAAGTATGTACCACGATTATAAAGAGGTCTCTGTATGCGTATCGAAAAGCAAAGTTCAGTTACTAATTTTACCGTTTCTCGATAGACTGCGGTGGAACATATGTTCGAGGAAATGCTACACTAGAAATTAAGAAAGCTACACTGTACCCACTATGGTGCAAATAATGCCACCATTTCGTTCGTCGATCCACACGAATTGGCAAATTCATAAAAAGATTCGTCGAAGCAACAGAGGTAGAGATATGAAGAAGTTTATTTCGAAAGCAAATCTCTTATTCATTAACTTTTCTTATCGTCCATGGATTTTACATGCCTGGTTCTCCCGGTTCATCGAGAGATATCCTTCCCTTTTTTCTCTCTCGGTATCGTAACGAAGGGGGTCATTGAAACGTGAAATTTCAAGAAGCCTCGACATTGGAAAGTTCTGATCGTTAAACTTAGCCTTCCATACTTTGCAATGGCTTTGATATCGCTTGCAAGCAAGAAGACTCATGCAATTATGTACATATTACATAAATTAATAAAATGCTTGTATTTCTCGTAGCAGAAAAATGGCACACTCTGTCATTCGCCAATCAGCTTACCGGCTCGTAAAAAAGTATCCAGATATCCACCCCCCGCCATCGATCAGCCAAATCAACTCCGTTTCTTGCCCCCATCCCTTCCGATTCTGACTAATTCCTTAGTCCACAAGAAAGTATCGCTGTCGAACAACCGTTGGGACCGGAAAACAACGTTCGTACGGCTCGCGACTGGAAATTAAACGACGCGAAACCACAAATCGGTGGGCGACGATCGAGAAGGGGGGTGGCGACGGATCGATCGATTATCTTGACAGCTCGATGCCACTTATCATTCCAGGCCACGCTTCCGGTGGAAATACGTGTCGGAAATTACACCTTCCGCGTGTTACGACCAAGTCGCTAATACGTACGGATAATTAGAGAACCGGTCACGAGAGAGTAACGCGCGTGGAAATTACCAGCGAGTCCACCGTGGAGACTCGGGGAGCCTGATGAACCAATGATATACGCCCTGAATGAAATCGGGAGCAGCTGCGAACACCTTGGGTGACAGGTTGTACGGCGGCCGCTCTGTGCTTTTAACGACGTCATTTTGTTGCAGCAATTTATTGGCAACGCTTTTTCACTGGCAACTTTTGCTCGGGCCCGCGAACGTCGAGATGGGGAAATTCATCACCGGTTAGCTTCTGCGTTCTCCGTGAACTGAGGTACATTGGATTTGCATTGAAATTGACATTACGCATATAGGCAAATGAATGTTTGATAAATGGGGAGATTTATATTCGAATGTGCTTTGTCACAGGTTTTGTGTGCCACGGTGTAATTGTAAGTTGGATGTCGGTTATTTGAAAATTGAATTGTATCTGTTCAGTATGAGGTTATTAATTTCATTTGAATGGAATAACGTGGCAATTAATATGGAGGTAGAAGAATGAAGAATTTATGTATCGGTGAAGAATTTATGTTTGATATTTGGAATGAGGTGTCAATGGTAAATTTTGTATTATGCACAAGGATGATATAAGAATAATATAATTATGATAATAGGTAGTGCTGTTTATAAATATGTAGTTTTCGGCATTCTTCTGTGATAAAAAGTAATTATTTAAAGCTGAAGAATAGTGCACAGTTGTTGCACCTATTTTAGGGTAATTGTGCACTTATCTTATTATTGTACGTTTCATTGTATTTATCGTCAAAGAGATATCGAGTAATTTATGTTATCTTCTTCAACGCCACTTGGAAAATCATTAAAGAGGTGAAACATTATTTATATATTTATTTAATGAGTTGTCGAAACATGACAAACAAACGTTTATACAGAGAATTCTTAATTCAAGAAGAGTCAATATTACAGAAGATGTACTGGCAAAAACATTGAAACTTTTTTATAAATATGTACGATTGAACAGAATACCCTCCGCCTCAAGATTTTTCGGGTTCCCTTTTCTTTTAGCTTTTGTGGTCACTACGCGGGTATGCACACACGAAGGAGTCACGAATGGTGCGTGCATTCGTATTCCAGCTGTTAGGCTGGTTAAATTTACGACCTTCGTTCTTCCTTCGTTTCCTGGAACCTCCGAGGTACGTACTAACAAGTAGCAAGGGGTGCAACTAAATTAAATGTTCCTGGATCGCCAAAATATTATTTTCCCCTATCATCGATCGAGATGCATCCGCGAAGAAGAAACAGATCAAAGATACCTATAACGCAACTGAATCAAAAAAACTTCAATATCATTGAAATTATTATTATTATTTATTCCACGGGTAAAGACTCTTTAGTTTACAATGAGCAATTCATAAAGTTAAAAAAGAAACAATGTAAAAGAAAAGAGAAGAAAAGCCAGTACATCAATAAACAAACAATAATACAAGAAAATAATAGAACTAATGAACTAATAAAATTAAAGTTAGAATTAGAATTAGCGGACGTGTACAGAGACGTAACTGCGAGCCAAAGCCCGCAAACGATGTTTAATCGAATTTTCTTAAACTTGTCAATTGCATGCGTCAAAATATTATGATTTTTCCTAGCCTTACAGATTTTACTATTCCATTGTTTCTATCCAAAACTTTTCTGTCTAAAGAGAGTAGCTTTCATAAAATATTTCCTGCTGTAATTAAACTCTGTTGTTTTCCAGTTCGAAGAAAAAACTGTTTCTTTCAAAATAAATGCATCACATACGACTTACACTAAAAAACGTCCACCATATCTTTACCTTTTCACTGTTGCTATAAATTGTAATACGTACCAAGATAATAGATATGGATTTCAACCCCTTTCTTTCCACACTCCCCCCCCCCCTTCTACCACCAACACAATCCCAAACGACCCCATATTACTTTCCAAATTTTCACCATCCCTATAAAAATACATAGTTCAATTGTACAATTCATTTTTCCTCCTCCATCCTACATTATAGCAACATCCAAATCCACACGAACGAACTGAATTCTACGTAAACCACGAATTCATCAATACACTAAATATAAAGTGCCTCTTCGAACCGAACACTTTCTTCCACTACAATCAACAATGTAAGTGACTCGCGGTGCATAGAGGAAGAAAATAAACACGAAGCGTGTCTGTCAACAGATAAACGGTGGATCGCTACGGCCGCGGCGCGACACGCGTGCTTGTAAAGCAACGTCCGTTTACGCAACGAGTCGCTTGAATGGGATCGCTGGTTGCAAAATGCAGTTTGCCACGTGTCGCGTCATCTGCGTGTCGTACGAAAGCTCCGCGGCCCGGGGGAAGAAGCTCACCTGTCTCCCGAGGATGATGCCTGCCAGTTAATTGCAGATCGCACGAGGTCGTTCTGCGAAGTGGAGCGATTTCTGGGGCAGCCGCGGTCGCTCCTGCGAGGTCCTTGCTCGCGCGCAACCAACGAAAAAATTGCCTAAACCCGGCTATTAGCGGCGCGGGCAAACACTTTCCTTTTGGTATGCCCGCGAGATCATTAGGAGGATTTAGGCCAGGGAAAAGAAAGGATTACATTCCACGGGGCTGGCGCACAAAGGGCTGGATTCGAAAATGCTGCGCGCGCGTCTTCAATTTTCTTTGTGCGCCGGCTTGCGGAGTAGACGGGGGGGGGGCACAATGAGGCCTAACGATATTCCAATTAGAGTTCCGTGGGCACGCCACCGCCGAAGAAGCCTGGGAAAGCGTATCGCTCTGTCTGCTTCACTCTCCCGCGATAGGTCCTAACCCAGACCTATTTGCCGTTGCGGTCGTGCCAATATTTCCGATCGTTCACATTCTTCTCACGACTATTCGGTGTTTTGCACCTCGAATTATTTATTTCTGCTCGGCCGAGCCCGTAATGCCTCGATTTGTTTGCCACGCGATACGAGGTAGCAGACCAGTCCGCTCAAAGTTGAAACCTAAGTGCCCTGCTCTACTGTATCAGGTTGCGTTACTTTCAGTCGGTGCGTAGCCAGGTAGCTCGTACGAGGAAAGCATTTCTATGAACGGAACGTAGAAGTTAGCCCCGAATGTCGAGGGGTTAATATTGGCAGCTAAGTTCCCGCATCGCACGAATTTTAGAAACAAGCCGGATAGAATAAACGGTCGCTGCTCCTTTGTGAGCGGAATGGAGTTGGTCAGAAAGTTAACTCTATTAGGAAGTCTGTTTTCAATGTTCTAACAACTAAAAGACTTGTCTATTCGAACGAAAAATTCGATGTATGTTTGCTGTGGAAATTAACACGAGCTCCTACAGCTCAACATCTGTTTCTTCTTCGTTCCTTCTACCGTTACTCAGCTGTCCATAATTGAAGGCGAAAACGAACAACTTCCGACGATTAACGCGGCAAACTTGAAAAAGAAGAGGAACCGTCTCTCTCTTTGCCTGTTAAAAAAAATTAGATTAAATGCCTCTGAATCCCATGTAACCGATTTTGAAAAGTGTTAATTTAAATTTCAAGGGAAACGCCACATGTAGGTATGGATATCGGAGCTCTCCAGGCGAAGAAAAATGAAGGAGATAATTCCTAGGCAAAAACTAAAATTTGACCTATATTTTTTTAAGAAATTCGAAACCAGGAAAATGATTACTTAAACTCCCCCTAATATCACGCGGCCTACGTCATAATTCAATTGCATCGAAATCCCTAAGGTAGGAGTGCGAGAAATAATCAATTCAACGTTGCATGACCCCACACGATTCGCAACCCCCGTATTCGACGATCGTTTGTCGACCTGCCTCGATCTCTCGAGCGCCACCAGCCAGGAGCTGGCCGAGATTGTCCCCGAGCACATAATCCTGGTGATTTCCGAAATCGAGACCCTCCTCCTGAAAGCGATCCTAAGCAGCGGAGCTCGGGGAAACGAGGAGTATTTATCTTGCGGAAGGCCTTCCAGGATGAAAACACCAGGATGGTGGCGGCAGGTGTTTCTGGGCAACAAAACGAGCACGGGCTACGGGGGAGAGGTAGGTCGAAGAAGGAGCTGCACGGGTAGGTGGAGAAAGAAGAAGAAATCCCGTGGAGTCCTCGCGATGTGATCCTGTTTAAAGATAATGGCTGCGAGGTAGACGCGTGCCAGCTGGGTAATGCTTTCGGGCCTGATTTTTATTCGTCCCTCTCTTCTGGGCACGCAACCTGAGGGCAGATGGCTCGCCACCTTACCTTCGCCTCTTAAGGCCGATTCACATGACCAAGAAAAGAAGAAAAAGATGAACGACACCCTCTCTCCATGGTGTCGCGCGTGCGCGCGCACTTGCGAGCCGCTTTTCCCTTTACGAATGGATTCGACGGTGCGGAGAGTATCGTTTCGAAGATTCGTGATAGGCTGCTATTCTGTGGACACGCGTGGACGTGGAGATCGATCGAAGTTTTGGCCTGCAGTTAATTTTCGTCTACCTTCTGCCTTTCGGGTCCATTCGCGCAGTTATTTTTGGGCGTGATGTTGCTCGCGTTGCGCTACTATCGAAACCGTGAGATTAGTGGTGGTTTCGTTGGAAAGCTTGAAAGAGCTTGAATTAAGATAGTGCATTGCAATTTGATGGGGAACTCTGTCGTAATTCGAGGAGTGAGATGACTGATTTTAGTTGCGTATATTCTTCCAATAATTCTTTTAGCGTTTACTTTGGAGCGACGAAATTAAATCAAGAGTTTGAAACTGCAGGGAAACTCATTGTTTTTATAATGAGGCTGGATTAGAAAGAGGATGAAGAAGGATGATATTTTATCATACAGAATTATGTCGAACGGAAATTGTAAAAGATTAAATGAAATGACACGTCTAAAGTGTCCATAGGAAGTCATTCAATCAAAGTTCATATAAACTAAGTATAACTAATCATAACTGATGTGCAACGAGGACAACAACGTGAATATCATTAATTTATGAAATTCTTATTAATCGGCATCCTGTAAATATTCAAATACTGCCTAGAGTATGCTGCTTGTGTAAACGTGGGACATGTTTTATGTATGGGGTACTTGTACGCTGTCCTTCGAGTAGCTAAATCGATCCATGTTCAAAGTAATGCGATTTTTCAACTAACTTTTACCATTCGATTGTGACACGAAGCAGTAAACTTCCATCCGCTTTTCTGACATATTGGTTATTCCGAAACATCGCCATTGCAATATATTGCACCATAACTCAATATGTACGCCGCGGAGCGGTGACTCTTGAGTGTACCGTTCTCTTCTGTTCGTGAAAAATCGCGTGTCTCATACGGAACCATTCGCTTTTCATTTCCGTCCTTAACTTTCAATGGCTTGATGAATTTAAATATAAATGCAAATCAATCCAATATCGCCTGCAACGGCAAACGACAGTTGTAAAGTCTCGAGACTCGTGTAAATGGCGTTTGGAGGGCTGCTCGCAGGCACATAACGGGTGTCTATCGTGTAAAGCGACCAGGGGGGCACGATAGCTTCGGAAACATTTCCGGTAAATGATTACGAGGTTCGTGCATTCGTCGATGAATGAATTGCTCATGACCTTAAAGAGTACGTTTCTCTAAAACGTTCCCACGTAGAAAACACCACTTACAGCAGATTTTAGCAACGATAGGCATATGTACGTACCATATGCGTCACGTGTTTGTATCATTGAAGAAGATTGAAAAGATGGAAGCAGACAGAGAACTGAGTACAGTAGACACTTAGACAGAACAGTTAAAAATATCGCCAGTCGTATACTGACAGTACCTAACAATACAGAGAAAAGATCAAAGAACGAAATACATTTTTAAATATTCTCAGGAATGATCAGAAGCATTTCCTCCATTCAATTACAATTCGAGAAGACACGCATTGCGTTGCCGAAAAATATGTACACTCCCAGTACCCAGCTACAAACTTCGGCCATGTCCTACATAGTAGCGACCGTCGCGTATCAAAAACATATTGCATTACCTTACAACAAAAGCGTAGCAGAAGAAACGCCTGTACTCGACCTGTAGATCAGATACATGTATCCTCTCACTTTTAGCCTCTGCCATATGTACCCAGTTTCCTCCCTCCATTCTGTACCCCGTCCTTCCTTCTCGGTTCATACGACGCGCCAGTAAATCGTACTTGTACGCATGTAGCCCGGCCGGCCTGCAGGTAAACAAGTAAAATCTTATACGCACCTACACAGGCCAAGCTGTACCTGCACGCACACGCACGGTTGAAAAAGGATTGATCGCAGGAGAGGCAGGTGCTGAGAGAGCGACAGCTGCGAATTCGCGATCTTCTTTTACCGAAGGAGCCCAGGCCGTAACCCGTTCCTTTTTATCCTAATGGGCCACGGTTTATAGAGGCTCTGCCTCGTAGCGCAAGCGTCCGATGAATGTGGAAAGAAAAAGGGGGAACGTATCTGTCGCTTTCATACGGCAGGTAAATATTCATCGATCTGCCGAAGGACAAGGATCCTTATGACGAATGGGCTCGTACAGGGTGTCTCGAAAGCGTTCAGCGAGAATAACCGAAGTTACTCTACTGATCGCACATGCGAATAAGGGTCATGGAAACATAGCCAACAGGTGCACTGCTAATACAGAAATAAATTTGGAAATGTGCTCAAAAGTATTTTATGTAAGTTTGTTTAGTATGCTCTAGCGTGAGTGGCATAGTGGATTCATTGTTCGATATCCACTTCTAGTCGACTGTCTTTGGTGTAAAAAACTGTGAATAATTATTGCTTGAGAAGAGAAAAGTAGAATAACAGCAGAATACAGTAAAGACGCGGCTTTAATCGAGCATTATAAGGACGCCCTGTATAACTGTGGCATTTTATTAAAAGGGGAACCACGATTGGTCATCGATTACGTCGTAATTTATGTTCTTCTTTCAGATCATGTCAAGATGCTTCACAAGTTCTTTGGGAGGACTTTTAGGCATTGCATCCACTGTTACGGAAATGATGGTTACGGCTTTCTTAAGAGGTTATACCTAGTCAAGCGGCTGAAAAGAGGTGAATGTTTGAGAATTTCCGAAATATTAATTTAAAACAAAATGGCGGCTATTTAAAGTTGAAATCCTGATTTCTTTGCGTGATTTTTGCACGAAAAAATCAGGATTTCAACTTTAAATAGCGACATTTTGTTTTAAATTAATATTTTAGAAATTCCCCCCCGTTAATCAGAGGATACATTAATATACTAACGAAATCTTTTTTGTTTTTTGATTTTAGATAATCTGGTTCCGAATGGCAGTACTCACCGCAAAACCAAATTTTTAAAAAGGCTTCTCGGATGTCGGTTGTGATTTTATGATAAACGTAAATATTTTTCTACGGAAAAATTACCAAATGTTCTTTAAATGTTGCTCTTTTAAGTGCAAAAAGTGCTGTAAAAATATATGTTTCTGCTTTTTCAAAAAAAATTCACAAACATTCGCCTCTTTTCGTTCGCCTGACTAGGTATAACCACTTAAAATGGTATTCTCGTCTAGAAGGCTAATGTTTTGCCTTTCTTTAGGGACCACTCACAAAAAACTACACAGTTTTTACCCATGGGGATTTTCCAACATTTATTAACATTTCAGTTAGTTGTAAAAAAAAATCAGCTTTATATAATAATAATTAATGGAGATATTAGTCATATCGTAAAGCGTGAATAATGCTCATAGGTAAAAACTGTGTAATATTTTTGCATCGCTCCTAAAGAGAATACAGGATCTCGTTCCTCTAGACAAGAATACCCCTTTATGGGGTTTTATTATTCGCGTTATATCGTCTTGGAATCTGGCAGAAACACCACGAACGACTAACAATATCATTTGAATAAATGTCACATCGAACAGGGTCGATACTTCCTTTCACATAAACCAGGTGCTAAGCAGTGTGACATATCTTAGTTACCCCACAATACAGACTCTTATTTCTGTCAAGATTATAGTATCGCCCAAAGTCCTGGCAATAAACTCATAGAAGCAGGCATTCGCAAGTGTTTGAAAAATTGCAAAGAAACCGAGCTTGAGAAACTGGTTAACCTGACCCAGACTTAACCCTCATTACATTGTCAAGGTCCTTACCTTTTTCCTCCGGTTCTTATCCGCGATACATTACACCCAGCGTTCTTTTTATACGTAGCCGGAAGCGTTTGCTTACGATGCCACGCGTTGAATCGATGCCTGGTTGCTTTAAGCATTCATCGCTTGCGGCGGCATTCATAGGCAACGATTCGTATCTTATTATTCTGGCGAACAAAAAAACTGTTGCTGCGCCGGAGATGGTACTTTGCCCATCGAGATAAACAAGTAAAACGGTATATGCTCGCAGGTACTGGGTATAAACCCAATTCGGACGAAAGGTAGGCTCTCACTACGCCCCGCCTCGCCACGCCTCGGCGCAATTTCTTTTCGCACTAACATCTAGGCTCGCGTCGCCCCGGGTTTTCCGTACCTGAAGTTCTCTGAGCTTGCCTCGGTTCATGTGTTTGGTCAGTTGCTCAGAGTACCTCTTCCTTCCTCTTTTAGCGGTCACCGAAAGCGGTGGCATTGCATCCACTCACACTACGCCTCGCCTCTCTTCCTCAAAATATTCTCGAGGAAGAATCCGCGGCTCGGAGTCGCGCCGAGACTAGGCGAGGCGAGGCACAGTGTGAGTCAAATCGTCAAAATACATAAGAAAAGCATGGGAAGAATAAAATGAGCCGAGGCGAGGCATAGTGAGAGCCTACCTTTATACCACAATGTCCACGTGTGGCGCACCTGACAGCGCAGCCCCTGCACGCTTTTTGTTTTCTCTTTCGATACGCAGTGTTCGACTTCCACTGACCAATTTGCGCAAGTCAAATTCTGTCCCGTACGTCGTATGGCCACTTGTTCCCGCGTGGACCACGTGTTACACCTTTGTTTTGTTACCTCTTCTTCTTTGCTTCCTCCATTTCTTTCCTCTTCGATCGAGTTTCTTGTACGCACCGCGTGACGATAAATGCTCGGCACGCGAAACCCCTGGGTCAACAACAGCTGGCGAACAAGTCAGCACAATTGTTGTGGAATAACCGCGGGGAGGTTTTATCCGTGGTTTTAATACTACGCGAGAGGGGCGAGACGACGGAAGTAGAGAATTATGGGGCATGTTTGATCGTGGTTTGGATCGACAAGTGCAGTACTAATTGTTAGAAACTGTTCGGACCGCGTTTCATTCGTGTGTGAAAATTGGAATTCTGTTGAATTGTTTCACTCATTTTGAATTCGGCAAAATTATTATGGTACGTTTTTAACAGCTTGCCTCTACTGTTGGGCGTTTAGACAGGAGGGTATACGGTAGGTACCGCAGTTTTCACATTAAAATGGAAATAGAAGTTGAAACTTTGACGATGCGGAGTTTATTCTAAGTACGATCAAGGAGGATCATATATTTGACAGAGACATCCATCACGCGGTATTCACACTGCTCTAGCTCAAGGTGCACCTAGAGTGTTCCGTTGAATATATTTTTTCAAGAACAGTGAAAAGTCTTGATAGTAAATTTCATACCCTGAAGAAATCTAAAAATTTCTAATCATCTATTCTGCGAGCTTAACAGTAATAAATAACAATAATTCAGCGAATAAAATTTGATTCGAATAACCCCGCCACATAT
This sequence comes from Andrena bucephala, assembly GCA_947577245.1. NCBI lineage: Eukaryota > Metazoa > Arthropoda > Insecta > Hymenoptera > Andrenidae > Andrena > Andrena bucephala. Next base: position 91,024,402 of record OX387715.1, on the reverse strand, counting down.
AACTGTTCTTAGTCGTACTACTCACAGAATCTAAACCTCGATCTACCTTGGCAAATTTTTTCCATCGCCGAAAACACAATAAATTCCAAAGTTTTCTAATTAAATTAAGTAATTGCATAGTCCCGTCGCGTTTGCATCTCTCACGCGTGGTTCAACCTCTCCGAAATCAGTTCAGTAGCGACCCCCCAAGTTTCCAAAGTAAGACAGCCATTCGGAAGTGCGATGCTGGTCGATTAATCATATCTGTCGACGGGATTTTGTCGGAGGACCCGTGGAAAATGCAGGCCATCCGCCTCGTCGGAAAAGTCCACGGGGAAGGGGGCACGGTGGCAAGTTTGCGCAGCGAAAAGAAGAAAAGAAAGAAGGGAGGGATCTCCTTTCTTCCTTTTCCACCTGGATTAGCCAAAGCCAGAGAGCTGGTCCCTCGCGCTTTTGCACATCGGCGACCAACAACGGGGTACGTCCTCTGTCCTTTTGACTCGGCTCTCCTTCACCTGCACAGCCTCGACGTTTCACCTGGATTGCTGGCTTCGACTCCGCATACTTTTACTTCCTGCGTTTCGATACATGCCACCATGGACGAGCAGAGGAATAGGTCTGGATCTCCCCCTCCGCTTTCAAAGTCGGCCACCAACTTCCAGGTGCAACGCGGACGACGCAGGTGTAATCACTAAATGAATCCTCTTTTTTTCGTCTCTCCAGTGTCGCGTGCTACTTGGATGAGACAGATGAATCGCGTTACGAGCGATCATGACGTTAGAAAGTTACTCCACGCGATCGTCCATCTAGATTTCAGACGCGCTCGTGGCCTCGTGAGCTTTCATTTTTCAACCACGATCTTCTCATCGATTTCTGCTTTCCTTCTTAAAATACTCTGCGTATGTAAGTATTTTTAAATGATGAGAAGCACTTTTAAATTACAAATATTTGCCTATATACCGCACGTCAAAGGCGAAAGTATATGTTTCGAATGTATCCGTTGCGATTCTTATGCAATCAATTCCAGTTGACTCTTTTATTCATTTATTATATCAGCGTTATGCAATTAATCAAGTAGTTTTTATTACAAAATTCCAAACATTTTAAGGCCTGTCCAAGTACAGACTGCGTACCGAGAGAAAAAAGCTTGTTACATGCTATCGTCTCGTCGCTGATCGATTATGTTTAATTGTTCGAATTTCGGTCAAGATTCGCTACCTCTTTTCGCGCCGGCGTTCTTACTTGGACGCGTGAAATTAATGAAATCATTTCATTTGGATTTTTTGCCGGGCGATAAGTTCACTCACCGATCGCGTCCTTTTTATCCGGTCACTACTTTAACCCTTGACGGTTTCGCCTCGCTTCATTTCAAATTTCTTAGATTCGTTCTACCTTCTTTTTTTTTCCGAAGCTCGCCGACTCAGCGGCGTCTTCGATGCGCGATATTGTTGCAGGCGCGCACGAAACAAAGTGGTGTATAACTTCTGTCAATGCGTCGGTATGTGATTCGGCAGAAAATGATCCAGGGCCCAAGCGAACTTTCAGAGGCTGGCCTTAATTTCGCGATATTATCCAGCTGCGAGGCACCGACTACAAATTGCCGTTTAATACCGAACTATAAAGAACCGTTGCGAATTAAAGAATATTCCTTGCTACCTTTAACGAGCCGAGCCTGAATTATTTTTGTATGCCTGAATTCAATCTACAAAGTTACGGGTTCGATTCTCGAATAATTACATACTGTCCCATCTGTAATTCGGCGAGGTATCTTTCTAATTACGAGTCCCTTAATGCCGATGCAGGAGGCATCGCGAAATGCGCTGCACGATTTGAGATATACGGCTTCGTACCGTAACGATAACGACTCTAAATGATTTAACAAGACAGTTGTGCGCTATCAGTTTTCGCGAATCTTCTGGGGAATTGGAGTCTTGCGTGTTCTCGAAAATTTGAATTAGCAAATTCAATCTTGAGAAGTATTCTAAGTAGCTACTTTTAGGGACCATTGAAAATATGTAAAAGGTTCCAAGAGAACGAGGTATAATTTGAGTCACGTAAAGATAACTAGTCCAATGTTAGGTACATTTTCTAAGTGGTCCAATGAAAACTAAACACCAAATCTATCACTTTAACACATACAATTCTTCGATACCCCTGATAACTAAATCGCGGTCTATATACTTTCACTGTGGTTGGGTAACTTTAGATCTTTTTATTAATTTTAGTTTTAGTTTTTAGATTTAGTTATATAATGGTTAGGCTCCTCAACAGTATTGCCACTGCAGCCTCCCCTTTATATATTCTGGTTATCCACTTCCTTCGCTGAGCTCATATGTATTATTTTCATTATTTATTTATTATAAGTAGGTAATAAAGCTGTTATAACAACAACAACAACAACAACAACAACAACAACAACAACAACAACAACAACAACAACAACAACAACAACAACAACAACAATAATAAAACAAATCACTGACTACGATTTGGAGCTATACTTCCGAAAGGCACTGGTGCCGATCGAGATGAAACTTGGTGGGTATTACGAGGGGTATGGAAAGACCCCAAATATAAAATTTTAGCTTCGGCAATTAATGCGTTCAGAAGATACAGGGGTAAATGTGTATAAAAGGGTACACCTTACCGATTTTTTTTAAACAGTTTACCACGGCCCCCCCCCCCCCCCCCTCTTAACAGTAGTTATTGTAGCGAACCGATTTAAGTTTGGGGATGCTAACAATGTGGTTACAATCATCGCGCAGCAGCGTGCAACAATTGTTTCTTTCCCGTCTTCGTCGAAAACAAACATAAATGTTACACGCCGTCATGCGATGCAACGATCACAGTGAACGAGCGACCTCCCCTAATGTAACTGTATCTTCCAAACGGATGAATTCCCGAAGCTAAAATTTTATATTTGGGGTCCTCTCACATTCTTCAAAACACCCCTGAAATTTCATCTCGCTCGACCCCCGGTGCCTTTCGGAATAATATCCCGATTTAGCAACTGCTTCTGGATAAGTATTTACATGCTACGAACACATGTATAAATGCAATAACAAAATATCTAAATGTCTAAGAGGTATTATGCTACGCTATTGTACAAGATTCCTAGTCTCTTCGTTTTTTAGCCCTCCCCTATATGCTCACCCCCTCGCGAATCCATCTTCGCGAGCAGGGACTACATATCTGTTCGAATGCGACCCCTAGTTGCGCGGATGTGCATCTGAAACTTATGTACCAGAACGAATATTTCCGGACGCGCAACCGTTCCGTTCGATGGAAAAAATATTTATAAGCGGCGAACACTTTTTCCCCCTTTTCCCGCCCCCCCCCAGCGTTCCCGCTGCTCCTCGTTCACAATCGTACGACTTAACCTCGCTACTTTACACGCGACGAGGCTGCTGCGCTTTAACCATGCACCGTTCTCCTTCCCGCAGGTGTATAAAATCATCCAGGTGTATGAAATTCACCCCTGCGCCCGGCCCGCAGACCTGCAATTTTGTTGCATTAAAATACGCGCTGCGACGCGCAAAACAAGCTGCAGGGAAGCCATTACGCGATCATGGTTAGCCTGGACACGTCGATGTAAGAGGGTGGTGGAACCGCGACCCTCGCTGTCCAAGTGGATCCTGTTCATCTCCGATAACGGTAACGAGGCGAGTCCGAATTGTTATAAACTTCTTTCTTCTTCTTTTTTGGTAGTAGGGCAAGGTGAGGGAAGCAAGCAGTTTATACTCGTGGAAGAACGGCGCAACGTGGATTACTGCTTTGACAATGTGGCGTAGAAAGAAATTCCAAGGAGTTTTTCGAATTTTATATTTTAAGATGATTCTGTATTTTATGTAGTGCCGAGCGTGGAAGATGTTCGAGTGTTGTGATAAGGAGTAGGATTGTTGATGAAAGAATACGATTATTATCTTTAGCCATAAAATAAGAAAGTGTATGTAAGTTTCATTGTACTTTGTGAATCTATTCTAAAGCTTCCTGACTGTATTTGGTTATTGAATAGTTGCCTACCCTATACTCTACACTCGGCTCAAATACTTTTACCGAACCAGTCACGCGGACAACATCATAAAACTCGATTCTTTCCATCTGCAGACTTTTTTCTCGTGTGCGCCATCGATCGAAGAAGATGGTACCATTAGTTCTGCCTCGTTTCGCAGGTGCAACACACGAACTTGCCCCAGTATGAATCGCCCCGATGCAGTTTCGTTACACATAATGAAAAACGCATGCCTCGACTGTAATTCTTAAAAATCACCTTCATCTCCCTTCAATTTTCTGCGAAAATGTACGCGTTTGTTTCGAATGGCAGTTAAGGAGAAACATTTACAGGGATTTTTTAAAACCATTTGAATTGTATCAGTTGAAGTGGTGCACTTTACACTAATGGAACAGGAATAATGCATTATGTGGGGGAATTAAAACCTCAACCGTTCCCTGGCTAATTAATTTGTCCCATTCATGGCACGTGCCTTCGTCTACTAGACTTCAGATACTTCACGTGCTCGTAGGGTCACGGAAGCTTTAATCGCGCGATGTTATCTGCGACGAAGCCTCGACGCGAGCGGATCGCAATTTACCGTGTGCCACGCTAAGGTTAAAATAAAACGAATGCCCAATTAAATTTCCTCCACTTGCTGGACGAGCCTTAGCCACTTATTTTTCTATGGCATTTTTTCCTTTCGGCCCAATGCGGGCGCCACCTGCTCGTACGCGTCAGATCTACGTCTTCGAGATAAACGGGAGTCAATAATACTAGCCACCTGTGCCTTGATATTATAGAAAGCTGTGTCTATAGAAGAAATGTTGTACCTTTCCAGATTAATTCTGTCCACGATTCTTACGAATGTGGAAATAGATTGTTGAATGTTTCCTTCGATTTCCTCGAACTGAACCGCGCCAGATGTAAGAGCAATTCATAATTAACTTTAAGTCTAAAATATGTGAACTATAAAAGGATAAAACGTCATTGTTATCACAGACAACTGGCGCAACTGTCAAGTTTCACGATAAAATTACGTACGTGAATTATTTAAGTAGCTACTGAGTGTGAGAGGAATTTCACGACCTGACCCCAATATGTTGATCGAGTGTATGAAATGTCACCTGACAATTTAATCTGGCTCCTTGTGTTTAGACAAGCACAGTACACGAATAATGCATAATGGCAGTCTTTCTGAGTTTACTGTAGGGTTTGGTAATGTGTCAAGCGACATTCTATTGGAGAAATTGACAGGAATATGCATACTGATTAGAGTATTAGGACTTATAGTCGCCTGCTTGGATTATGGGATAATGAATCACCTGATAATGATAATTATGATAGAGTTTTATAAGGAAACTAATTATAAGGGATAACAATTATAGTTTTCTATATTTGGGTTAAGAATATTTCAGAATAGTCAATTATACATATACCTATTGTTAAATTATTAGGACGTTACTGATTAAGTACATATAATTTCTAAATACATTATATTTTTAGAAGGACCCCCATGTATTCTTAGATTAATAAATAGATTTTTAATGGCCCTAGCGTTAATACCGAGAATTATGTAGAAACAACTTCACTTCTCTGAATTAGTGTACACAAAAGTTCCTTATTCGATACTACCACTGTAGGAATATTATCCTTTAAATAATGGAATAAATACTGTAAGCATGGAAGTATATACCCATGGCCATGGACGAGCCCTAAGGTCTGGCATAAAGGAAGAAAAGATCACGCGTCGGATCGCGCATAAATCGTGACTTCGCGTGCCAAGAAACAACGGAAACAATCGTGCAAGTCGTGATGAATTTGCGTCCGCAGTAATGAGCTTCAAGAGAAATTCTCCACCTTTTTCTTCGAACAAGACAGAGCTGATAGTTGAAACAAATCATAGAATAGAAAAATGTGTACACCGTAGTTTTATACCTAGCATGTATTAAATTATGATTAAAGCCACCACATCACTATGCACCACCACCATAGGCGTAATTTAGAAATTAGTAGGTACGCTCCTTACCTTAATATAACATGATACGAATTTTTTTCGTGATTACACCTACTAAAAGAACATATCCAGACAAATTTTGATCGCTCAATCTTGAGACATCCTGCGCATTTCCTCCTCTGGCACATTGTTTGCGTTACACAAACAAGAGAGGAAATATTTCACGTCGCATGGGTTTGGAACGAGGTTATTGAAAGCGGTAGGTAGGCCCCAGAAGGGTGAGAAAGAAGAGTCATGAATATCATTGGCAGCCAGTAATGAACGGGTGTATGTACACGCCGGACACGTGTGTAAATCCAGTGTGTGTGCACAGATGACAGAGGTGTTCGGTTGAGAAAGAATGCTGCTTAGAATCCCTAATTTTCTGTCGAACTTAATATACCGGTCGCGGAGGTGGGCACAGACCGTTTTCTCTGTCGTACGAATGTTATGGAAATTTTCGGGCCTGTTAATGCGGAGACACAGTCGCCGAAAGTTTTCTCGATCGTATCATGCCGGCCAATTTAAATATTCGATTGGTTCAGGATTAAGGAATTAAAATTGGACGCTTGTCAAGTATCCCTGGATTAATGGCCTGGTTAGTATTCCCCGTTTAAGTGGTACGTAGTTCATACACGGGGGAAGAAGTAATTACTTGACGGCAAATGAAACTTGAGAAATTAATAAAGAAGAAGGATGATACGGCCGTAAAAGGTGTTGGATGCGCAATAAAACGCATACGAATCACTCGTTTATGGATATCATGTGCAAGTCCCTTCAAATGCTTTACATTATCTGAGAATTTCTTAACTGCATACATTTTTCTCCAACCTTTTAGCTATTATTAAAGCTCAGAGTATTTTAAGTAGGTTCATTATTTTTAAACTGTAGGGGTTTTGAGGTGCGAGCATGATAAAGTGTTTGGTGAAATAATTAGACTTCAATTTATATGAGAAACTGGCTTTACTACTCGGCTTCGCCCGAAATTTAGATCTTGATTTTAAAGAAAAAATTTGTTTTTAGTTTTTTTGTTGTGAAAATAGTCACATTCATATGGGTAGTCAGACATAATGCGCTGAGGCTAGGGAATTCAATCCCGGGATACGGGATCCCGGCTGTTTTTCTAATTTCAAAAAACCCGGGATTTGGTATCAATAATCCCGAGATTTTCGGGATTTTTTAAAAATGCGAATTACTTTATGAACAACTGAAAAATATAAAAATAAACAGAATAAATCAACATAGTCATTCATAATAATAAGCACAATAATAATAATAATGATTTATTTAAATAAAAATATTGAATCGCATATAACTAACTAAATTGTATTTATTTTTACAATGATATTCCCACTTTCCACTATTTTGAAATTGTGCGAGTTGCAAATTGTAATTTGTCTGAACACGTAAAGTCGAAACTTTGTAGGTCGAAACGCGCCGAACCAGCTTACATCTCTTTGAGGGTGGTGGAACCCTAGAACAAGCATATCAATATTTGTTATCAATTCCTCCGACAAGGATTGAAGCAGAGCGAGCTTTTTCAGCGGCCGGTTATATGATACATTAGATGATACATTAGATCCTTTGTTATTTCTTCGTGTACATTTCCAAAACGCTTCATAATGGTTTACTGATATTATCTATACTTATTCAGACTGTTTTTTTATATTTAAAAATGATTTTAATTTATGTTTGTTTACTTTAAATAAAGATTTAGAATTTTAACATATAGTAAATCATTTTAATTACTGAATTTTTCTATTACCCAATCCCGGGATTAGTCCCGGGATCCCGGGATAGACTTTAAAAAATCCCGCAATCCCGGGATAGTAAATAATGACCGGGATTGAATTCCCTAGCTGAGGCACATTTCGTGATCCCAGAGTTTATCGTTCAAAAGTTGTTACGCGACAGACAAACACACAACATATAGAAGTTTTTTGCTTTATATATTAAGATATTAAGAACAAAATCAAGGAATGACTTAGGTACAATTAGCGAAATAGTCGTACCTCGTTTGCAACATTATGCCGAATTGACCTAACACTGACCAGCGATACCATAGAACTTGACTAAATTTAGAATTAGAACTTCAAATATTACACTGGGTAGCTGTCTGAAAACAGGTTGCAGGATTGATTAGAATAGAATGCTGAACTTGTTCACACAATCTCGTTTTAGCTAGCGAAATTTTGAAAGTAACCCACCGAATGCTAGAACCTTGGAAGTGAACATCCGTTGTAGGTACATACATCGAAATGTATAAGAAGTTCTTGAATAATGCTGTACTTTAGTCTAATTCATATTTAAATTAGATATACTAGGGCAAGCGTTATTATATCTTTAAATAATTGGTGCTGGAATGTATTTTATAACAAAGTTTAATACTCCTGTTCGGTTTAAAATATTTGACCATTTCGAATTTCTCCACAGCAGCGCCTAGTGACATCTACAGGGCATACGCTGCACTAAAGTATTGATAATTACTAGCATACTTAATTTTATTCATTATTTTAGGATATTAATATTATTATACAGTTTTAAAAGTATTTTATAATTTTATGTTTTATTCTTGCAATTTTATTTAATCGTTAAATTCATATGTGAAATTCATATTTTCATTATCTCATGAATTCTAATTATATCCATTGTTAAAGAAGCATGTTCTATGAATTGATTAAAATACAACGTGAAAATTTTAATTCCATCATTAGCATTAACATCTACTGGTCACTCTGATTCTTCAGTTTTTGTTTCGTTTTATCGTCTGATGGTACGATGCGTCCCTAATTGAAATTATTTTTACTTTAGCTTTCCTATTTTGCCAGCAAATGATTGAAATTCTCGTTAAACCTCGATAAATAATTCTGTTTATATTAACAGTAATGTGGAACGTGTAATTTGCATAAAACCTCACACCTGTAAAGTTCGAACAATGTTAAATATTTAAACAGTTTCAACCGCTTTAATGTGCAACCTTCTCTGCATTTATCTTAATATACACTTAATTTATATTCCAATGTAGGTATTATGTTTTTAATCGCTAAAGTTAATACACCTCGCTGTTAATATTCGACGAATTATTCTGAGAATACTCTTACGTATATTACAGGAAATTATGTTGCACTCGAGAAATTAATGTTTCATGTGAAACGCATAAGCGGGAATGAAATAAATTCTTTCAACTATATTATTATTTTTTAGAACAAAGATGTCACGTGATAATGCACGCGGTATAAGGAAATGTATCAAGATTATACTGGTCCTGAATGGATACGTCCTGTTCAAATGACGTTGGAAATGGTGCAATTCAGTGAAAGTTAAAAAATACATTGTTTAAGCTTTCCAGGTGGTGACATGATCAAGGAATTAGGAGAATGAAAAGGTACCACTCACCGAGCGTTGAATATTCAGGATATCTTCACGATGACGAAGTTGACGTAGGTGTTGCAACGGTTGCTGGGATATCCACGCAAATCCCATTGAGGTTTCCATTAATTCTATCACAGAAACAGTAAACATTTTTGTTAATAACTGTGCATTTGATAATAATTACAACACAACAAAGAGAATGTTAGAAAGTTACTGTACATATTCCTAAATTAAATTCTTTTTTGCCTGGTTACTGTTTTCTGCTTAATAAAGTATCAGCGTAATTTAATTGTGCTGTCTACGATTACACTTCTTCATTTAGCAGAAATTGCAACTCTAACGGAATTATAAAAAGCAGTCTTTCTACTGGATCACATTCCACTAAAACTTTCATCTTTTCAGTAAGCTATTAATATTTTCTCAAACTTAGAATTTATATATCCTACATATAAGTTGCAACAGTAATTAAAAAAAATCACGTTTTTCTATCAAACTGCAAATAAAATACACCTTTTTAATTATTACAAATTCCCATTTATTCTTACCAATTCCCAAGAAGTTGTCAATTGTGATTCTTAATACTTCTTAATATTGATTAAGAATCTGAAATACATATACGTGAATATTTTGTTCGTCCTTTACAAAGAATGAACATTATTTGACCCGATATGTGTCCTCAATTTTATTCGATTTTCTAATACGTCAACGTCCAATAAACCCTACAATAATTTATTATTTGCGATTACGTTTTTCGTACATTCCAGCAATTATAGTTTCATGTAACATGAACGCTGGTCGATTATCATGAATTAACACGTGATTATGAATAATTTCGTTTGCACACTCGCGATAGGAGGCGCATCCGTAGGAAAGACAGTCGCATCGTCTGCGTGCAGTCTGCCGTTTACTGTGCAAAGTCGTTGTACCCAGCGTGCACTAATCGCTATTACGTATGCACATTGCATTAAGGCAGGTCGCTGATGCACGTCAAGGAAGTACTTTCGCTCAAGCCCCAACTGCCTACCGATTCCGCTGTGTCTATCGCGGAACATTGTTCGTCGAAAGTAAAATCCCTCTGGTCACCCATTCTCCAGAACTTATTTTACAATTTATTGAATTATTCATTTTTTTATTTTATACTCTGCTTTCGATTTTGAATTACACTGATTGTTATATAGTGGCATAAATGGCTTGCAGATTTTGCAAATGGAAAATATTTGTTACAGTCTATTGATCATATTTGTTTGTTTTTATTTATTATTAGTATTTAATTAAGCTCGTGATATCTGCCACGATCTTCAAAAGATGCAAGGTTTCTTTTATTTTGAACTATTTCCAATTTGATACACTTCGATGTTTTTATCCTTCTTAATTAAAATTCCAATATTACTATTCTTTCAACGATGAAAGAAATTTATGATACCAAACAGTTTCACTGTTCTAATAATGATAAAATATTTAGCTAATCAAATCAGCTTTAACTGAGTTAGGTACACTGAAATCTAATTTCCAGATAATTAAAAGGTGTAGGTTGATATTGTTCCAAGGTTTTGCGTAAATATTAATCAATTTCGTATTACTCAAAAATTGTACAACCGTAGTTTCAGTAATTTCAAAGACACACCCGCTTTTCCCATGGAAAAGCTCTGGAGCGAAAGAAAAATGGAACAAAGGGCGCGAAAATCCGTTTAAAATGTAGTTTCACGCGTGAACCGTTCTTGCACGCGCGATTGTCGATCGTCCTTCAAAAAAAAAGTCCTGGTCACGGTTTATCCAGGTGAGTCACTCGACGAAGGAAAAGAACGATCGAGCGGTGCGGCTATTTACGTCGCGTAACTCGATCATTAAAATTGCTTGCCTTTCCCTTCTATTTTTTTATTGTCGTTTGTGTAAATAATTCATACGCGAAATTACTCGACGCCCTGCGAATACAAATCAATACTCTCTATTCAGTCTCACGATTCTCTTTTCTAATAGCTTCAAGCTATTTTGATTTCTTCCCCCTTTTTCTCTGCATCCATATTTCACGCGTTGAATAAAGAATTATGGGCTGACAATAGTGACAATTGTGCAGCTCCAGTGCTCTGAACAGAATTAACACTTTGAAAAAAACTTTTCCGGCAGAAACGAACGCTCGGACGTACGACAAAGTAGATGTTCCTAAATTTGAACTGGAGGTGATGAAAATGGAATAATTTGATTATTATACCGTCACTTTACACTATAACTGTTTGATTATTACATTAGAACCTTCGCCCTTGCTGTTGAATCTAGTTCATTACCTTTCACTGTTCCAAAGATTGAAACTTCAAATATAGATTACATAAAATATATGCACAGAAGAAATATTGCGTAAATGAGTCTGCTTATATGTCAGATTGATTACCTCGTTATTGCATAAAGTCCAATACTCGCTCGAGTTTTGTCTCACTTTCCTACAACCATCAAAGCTCTACGATGCTTATTTTATTAGCAAGCACTAGCAATAGAATTAACCATACTATTTGATCATTCCACCATTATTCATGTCTTATCTTTCTACAAATTTGCAGAGAAGGAAGAGTCATAAAATATATTAGTCATGTTTCTAATTAGGTATCTGTTATTATCAGTTGAATGACCCTAAAAATTGGATTTCAGTTAAATCATTTAAATTATTAGTAGACATCGAAGATTGTACACAAATTAACAACTACATTTCAACTTCACTTCATCAACATTTTATTACAAAATAAAGCTTTACAATCCTCATGTTAAAATAGTTGAATATAGAATTTTGTTAGTTAGCACCTGCAATATAAAACACAGATAGTACATCTTGAAAGTTACACGGTGTTATCGAGGGTGAATTGGAAAACAATGGCCAGATGTCGGTACTCTCTTAAAAGTAAAACTTGAGCTTTTTCGATACGCTCGTATTTATCTCGATTAAGCCACGAGTCATTGCCCCGCCCCGTTGGACGATCGTTAATGTACTTTTTGCGATATTTATCCAGCGTCGGGTAACGTGATACCGCGGTTGCTTTGCAAATTGAAACGAGCTAATCTTTGCCCACCAGCACCGTGCCATTTTGCATCACCCGCTGTTTGCTCGTTGCACAGTTCAGTCGCGACGCTTTTTGCTGTTTGCGATTCTTCCTATCACTGGGTGCCACGATTACCTGACAAATTCATGATAACAAACTTCGAACGAAATAGATACGATTCGCGGATATTAATATTTATAGCTTTTCGCAAACCTCACTTTTTCGTTGGTTTGATTTATTTATTGTGATATTAAGAGATTCGAAGTATCACTGTTCGTAATTATTTCAACAATAATATGATTTGATATTGTTCTTTGGAAACAAGCATTTTTCAAATTGATAAGTAATCGATGAAGTACCTAAGTAGTTGTGAAGGTTCGGATATTGGTCCGTTGTCATGTTTTTTGTGGCCCTTGTTATATATTTAGAATAATATAATTTTAAGTGAATAAGTAACCACATTCGCAAAGTATTTTTTTGTAAAGTGGACGAGAAATCTAGTCTTATATTTCTGGTTCAGTATTTTCAGGGCATTATATTTTTTTATGTGACTGTACCTACATGTACAATTTGTGTAAACGTCAGTTTGTGAACAATGAAAATGCGTGCGTAGATATACAATAACTGGACACTGGCACAGATAGGAACTTCGCGACAAGGTAAAAACTCGGTCAGTGAATCACACTACTGCACGTTTTTCAAATGCTCGCAGAAAAACATTCATCCATCAAGAGGCAATGAATCATTTTTTCACAAAATATTCCATTCCGAAGCATTGCACTGCAGGCAGTGCGGAAAGAATAAATCTTCCACGATTTAATGTTATACATTAGAACTGTTTTACCTTACACGAATATTGCACATTTGTTTTGATCGTAAATACTGAAAGTTCATTCCAATACTATCCCTCTGTTGGAAAAATAACAAAGAATTGGAACTTCTATTTTATTACCCTACAATCTACATAGTTATTTCACTACAGTTTGCACAAAAATAATTCCCATAGAATGAACTTTGCACCACATTCCCATCATTCTACTTTCATTTTCTGTATATTTCAATGAAAATGCGATCTACGAAAGAACAAGGTAATCTTTTATAAATTAAAGGTCTTCATATGTACAGTGGGACGCCAAATTATTATACTTAAACAAAAAGGTTTGAGATTTTGTAAGTTTAAGCGATGTAATAAAATAGATGTCTCGTTTTTAATGTTATAATATTATTTTTTAATACTAGTATATGGATTGAGGAATGTAAATTAAATATATTTAGGTATATAGGTTTAAGTCTATATTGTAGGAGAAATACAATTACTCAATATTTGGCGACTCCGCCTTTAGCTTTTATGACGGCTTGGATTCGGCGTGGCATGCTTTCAATGCATTCTGTGGCTACTTCCTGCAGTTTTGGAGTATTCTCCCATACTCTGATAATATTCTCTGTTATTTTTCTCTTATTTGTAATAATTTATCCCCGGCCTTTTAAAAACAAATGAGATTTATATGTTGATAAATTACCTACAATGTTGCAAGATGTTGTAGCTAATCAATAAATGAAAAACAATATCATTCATGCACTGTTACTTTAATTACAGCCATGACTTTCACAGATTTTTACGAAAATGTTTTGAGCATAATAATTTGGCCACCTTCTGTATGCACATTCTTACTCTGTACAGAGTAAGAAAAATTATATACAGGATAAGAAATCGAATTCTCTATTTTCCACGACAAAATAACATAATCCAATATCAAAACAATATACGAACCCCTTTAAACATCATTTATTTACGTTTTTACAGTTTACTCAAACGAATGAAAATTTCCTTCCCAACTTCTCTGGGTCCAAACTACTTACACGTGTTACTTATTATGTATTAGTATTATTTCGTTCGTATTATTGTTCCAACTGAAAAATCTTGTTCCCTGGCAACGAAACGATGCGTTTGTTCCGAGGCGTGGATGAATGAAATGGAGTAAAACGGAGCCTGCAACCAACGAGCAGAAAACTATCCGTCGTCCAAGGGTTAATCGGCGAAACATTTTGCATTCCCCGCGGCGGTACGCGCAGTCACGATCTAACGAGGATTCGCCGTGGAATGATCAACAGATTTGAAAATCCGTAAACCGCTGGAGAGACAGTGACGTATGAAGGGTGGGGAGCACCAGCTGACTGGCCTCCCGGTGAAACTGTCTCGTCGTTTGCTGCACGCCGTTGCTTTGACAGTGTTATATCAACCTCCGGGAGAGCCGAGTCGTGTTCCCTCACTTCATTTCGTTTCACTTCCCCGCGGTGAAAATATTTACATCGAACATTTCCTGTTACTCCACCTGCTGGACCGTGCGCAAAAACTTTCGCGGATCTGTTCGCGATTTAAACGTTCCCCGAGACAAATTTTCGAAGAGGAGAAAAACTTCGGCCAGTGAACGGAGAAGGGAAGAGGAGCGCTGGTTTCCTCTTCAACCGCCGAAACTCCCAGGACACCGTTAAGAGAGATAAAACAGGTATCAGCGCGCAGAACCAGGCACAAAGGAATCTTTATTGGGACATTCTACGAATCCATGCAGCATGTTGTGAGTGATAAAACTTATCATCCCGTGGCAACTTGAGACCTCTCGTGTCAGCGAAGAACGAAAACTCGTTAGAGTAAAGCGACGCGCATCGGGGAAGGGTTGGCTCTTCCTGGGGAACCGGAAGTGGGTATTTACGAACGAAGGGAGAACAATGTCGACGCCCTAGAACAACTACCCTCGAGCATCACGTTCCTCAAGAAAAATTATTCGGCCGTTGAGTCATGCTGTGTGCTGTTACGGCTCGTCAGGAGGTAAATAAACTTTTTTTTGGTTCACTGTGCTTGAGCAGAGTCGAAGAAATTTGCCGCCAAATAGCTCCAATTCGCGATAATTATTATCGATGACACTGTATATTCATGAAAATTCTACCCACCGCTTTAAAATTCAGATTATGTGTAATGCAAGTGATTCCAATTAATTTGTAGGCCGGCAAAATTTTAATATCATAAATATAATAGGAAAAGAAGAAATGCGTCAAGTATTAGTTTTGTAATATTTGCTATCAGCGAAACGACCACATCTCTTGCCACACATTCACGATATGAATATTCGTACATTTTATCGATCACCAAACTGTCTCGTAAACGTTAATATTGCTAAGCACGATAAATGGCCAAGGCGATACGAAAGTAAATTAAATATCTGTGATGTATCAGAAGAAGAATCAATCAAAGGCTGCATAAAAATTAGGGATAGTGTAAAATACATGTTCATAAGGCAGCGCGTATAAAATAAAAACGAAACGATATCTTCGGGAAAATGTAGGGCAGTGCAACAGAGGTCCCGATTTCTCTACTGCGTGTCATCTCTATCGGGGTTACCTTATCTCGAAAAATATTGATCCACGATAGAAAGTATTCCTCCACTCCATACCATATCTAGTCCCGTACGAAAGTGTTGCTTTACCAGACGTTGATAAAAGAGCACAAATAATTGGAAACTAACAAGCAGTCGCACACAGAAATATTGTCACGTATCTACATCGAATATTATTCGCACAAAAACGAAATTTCTAAAAACATCGCCGAGGAATTTCTGTGGGTCGAAGCAGGCACACAATGAGCGCTTAAAATTGAGTCGAGGCGAAACGTTTGTTTTCGCTAAATTATGTATGAATTAATCTGTCGCGCGAGTGCTCGTCGCATCGCGTGCACTTCATTTCCGCGTGGAAGTCAAGTGCGTGTCTGCCACTCGAACAGACGCCGAGGGACCATTACCGAAGAACCGAGGGATGGAGAGAGAAAAAGATCGAGGGACAGAGAGAGCGAGTGAAATCTCTACGCCAGATGCACACGGTGCTGCTTTCAGGTTGAAAACTTTTTATTGGCTGACAAAGGAAACCGCGAAACTCGAGGCGAGCGTAATAATTCGCGCTAGAGGCTGTACGTCGTACGACGGCTCAATTTCATATTCCGCACCTTCTCCGCCGATTTGCCCGGCGATTTTCCTATTACCTCCCTTTCCTATATCCTCCCGGATCTGCCAGATAAACCGAAGAATTTCTCGCGTTTCACGTACGCTCCAAAAGAGACCGTTCCTTCCTTTCCCGCGCAGGCTATCGCTAATTACTCGTAATTGCCGCCAGACACGGCTAACTTCTGCCTTTTCCGCGTTATTTAAAACGCCACAAGATTATCTCCCTCTGGATTCTTCTTATTTGTTCTCTGAGAAGCGGAAGCACGTATCGAACATCACTTCGCTCATTGTCATGCTATTCTGTAGACCGTAGACTCTGAAGGAATCTCGTCGCTCCTTTCCACCTGTTATCGATGATTTAAGTGGCAATTTATTTACTCGCTGCTGGCATCTGCTCCGAATATATCACTAAGTAATAATATCGCAGCTCTTTTGCTGGAATTTATTCGCTCCAAAGTGGTTTCTATTGAATTGCAGATATTCCAATACACGTTCGTCAATATTCACGGTACCCAATAATAATATTTACTATTAACTCCAATATTTCTTGTGTAAAATATACGCGCTGGGTTACGAATGAAACACGCGAGCATTAATGATAAAAAGAGATGCATTTGTGTACGCCAAAAATTTCTTCACTGTATCCTTTTAGTTTTTAATATCGAGCCAATATCAAAGGCCCTGCACTACCTTTTTCCGCCACGTTCTCTATGAATTCATGGGCAGCGATGCGTTATTAGATTATCGAAGAGCGTTACGCGTAATCGGGACGGCCCTATCTATCAACCAATTACCAAGTAGGTCATCCGCTCGTTTGCGGGATTCGAAAAAGGGGAGCCGCGGTTATCCGTTGGCGAAGAATTTCAGCGATCTATCGATTTCGCCCATGGTCCCATTCGAGATTCCGTTCAATTACTGCCTGGAATTAATTCACGAGCGAGCACTCGTGTATCTCGCTGAGACCTGCATTAGCCGCCTTGCCAACAGATTATATTTTACGTGTCACTATTGATTAAGGTCACCGATTCGGTTGTTCCAACTGAAAAATCTTGTTCCCTGGCAACGGCATGATACGTTTAATTAAGCATGAACAGATGGTCGATTTTGACACAACTATATTGCTGAAACGTTTGTCGGTCGGCAAACGGAATTTGCTGTACTGTACATCGTGTAGAATATAAAAGAATTATTATTAATTGCTCGTGTCAAGAATAATTGTCGACAAACGCTCGGTATCATTCACTTCGCTGCGTGCTGGTGCTATTTCAATTCTCGGCTACAGATAATTATTCTGCCTTCACAAATTCAGAGTGTCTATTACTAAAAATAGAAACGAGTGCGATACAGGCAATTAATCAGAGCATGAACGTAAATACCTCTGCAACCGAGGCTGGGACATGTCTCATTCGAATAGATAAATTCGATAGGGGAATGGTAACCAGCACAGAGGCGTTCAGAGTTGAAGGATACTTTCCGATTTCGAGTAACATCGGGACAGGAGCTCGAAGTACATATTGATTTTGACTATGTAATAGAGTCGAGCCGACTATGTTCATTTACGAGCTAACTACGGAGAATTTCATCGATCGGATTCCATTGGGCTGTTGCCGCACCAGGTTGAAATTGATTCGCGGAACGGTACCGCGTGCATATCGGTGCATTCCTGGTCAATAACCTTGGCCTAACATTTATTAACATTGATGTTGTAAAACTTCAATGTGCAGAGAGTTTAATCAATTAATCGTGTCGACATGAAATATAACTCTGTTGGATTTATGAAAAATGGTCAATGTAGAATTGGGAATCTTCGAAAGTGTAGGAAAATTTATGAAGTGAGGACTAACTTGGGTGGAGTTCATTTTTCTGCCTATGTGGGATAATCATTTTCGGTAATATTCGGGTTTGTGACCAGAGTTATTCGAGGATAACGAATAATTTTTTGTTCAAGGGCAACGAATAATTTTTTATTCTAATAATAAATTTATTCGAAGAATGCCCAAATCTGATACTAGATACCAGAGTGCAAGATGATAAATGTAAGGTCTTATTTTATTTGGCAGTGGGTGAAAGTAAATGAAATTTGGCTCTAGTCGTCCGGATTCGCCTTCGTTACAAGTTCACAAATGATCTGAACTTACGCGAAGCATTCCATTGAAATAATTGGATTTGCAATGAAGAGGAACTGAAGCAATAGGGTTCTTGGGAAGTGTAATGAATTCGCGTCGTGTGCAGCCAAGTATTACTTTGCTTAAACACTGCAGGTAGTAGTTCAATACGGGTAAACACGAGCGCAAGTATTAACATCCTTCTATGGGATATCGCGAATAAGCGGATGTGGCGTGATCACGTGTGGTGGAAAGCACTATCACACGTGCGTAGCTCGACCACCGTGACGCAATGCTGTTAATCGTAAGAAAATAACGAAGAATATTGCTTCACCGCTGAACGAAGATGTCGAAAATGAACATTCAATGAAACTTATTTATAATTTTTAAAAGCACTAAATGATATAACATTATTTCAATTAATATGTTATGACTATTATAAGTCCTACATGAAATATTTTTTACTCCAAGACGTCAATACGTCTTATTGGAAATTTCTTCTATTTCGCAATATAAAATTTGTATTAACGCGGTCGTCGAATTTTAATGTCCTTCCTTTATCGATACGCATCCATTTGCTGGTATCCTTGTGAAAGGTTTCGCTCCGTCCTTTTTTCCCTCATTTGTAATGGATTTAACGAAGCAGGCACATAGAGAGGTTTGTCAAAGCGAACGTGTATGGGAGCAGGGGGGAATTTCACTCGGAGGTTTCCTGTCTTCGTCCGGGATATGACGATGTCCCCTATGCTTGGCCAGTGGCGTAAGCAACCATGAAAATATTAGCGATACGTGCGATTCCTCACGAACCCAATGTAACTGACTGACGAATTACATAATAACGACATTTCATTCACGAGCCTGCATTATTTTCCAATTTTTTATTATTCATAAAAATTTACTTGTCGCCAGAGAAATTTTCTCAATAAATAGACAGCTTCTTAAAAGAATTATCGCTCATTCCAATACGCAACATTATACAAATTGGTCATTTAAGAAAACTGTTATTTCTTCTTTGTATTCTTTGACGAAAGAAACATTCTTCCTAGTAATCCGAAGACTAAACACCAAATTCCTTTGAAATATCGTTTTCGTTCTCATCATTGTCATGTGATAGAGTCTATGTTAAATAAGCATATCGCGTGAGAGACTTTCACGTACACTATATTTTGCTGCCATTACGTAACCCATCTATCGAGACACGAAACAGGAACTCTGTTGGATCGATTATACGTTGGTACCTATGTATACGTCTAAAATGCGAAAAAAAAAAGAACAGATTAACCATTGAGACTTCGAATAATCTATCATCAGACGCCCAGGGCAACCCTTTTTTTACTATCTTTCCTCTCGTTAGATACACGAACTGAACCATATCCGTCCTTTTCATCGGCGTTACAGTAGAAATCGGAGTAACGAGCAGGAAATGAAACCTCTGTCTCTTTAATCCCCTGTTATGACAAGGTCACTAAGCTGTTCCTCGAATCGACCTAGAAAATACTCTGCTACAGCCTCTGGGACCCGTTATTACCAATTTGCTCGGGGGGAAATGGACTTATTCGCCCACGAAAACCTGACAATCCACTGGGCATCGTTCCAATTTTTTTCAAAGAATTCAGGAAAAAATGCTTCGAGTGCAATCGATTCGCGATTCATATTGCTGCACGATTTGACCATGCAAGGGTTGCGAAGAGTGCAATACTTTTAAAATTTCTTCAATTCTGCGGTATTGTATCCGAGGATCTTTTAATTAGTGACAGGATAAGTTATTTAATAAGTAGAATAAAAGTAGTGTTTATAGGTAGAATTGCATCCTAAAAAAATATATTTAAGCAAATTTCATGAAGACACTTTGAAAAATAATACCTATATGATTTGTGAGAATGGTAGAAACATATCCAAGCATGTGCTATCTGAGAGTATTTTGAATCGTTTACTTTCATGAATACTACTTAATTATAACGAAATGACACTTAGGTACTGAATCAATGAAAATTCATGGACGCAAATTGAGCGTGGGCCCATACAGCAGCAGCAGTGCCCACAAGTACTGAACTATCTCATACTGTTTTCCAAGAACTTAAGTAGACTTTTTAGAAAAGAAAATTAAACTTTCAATTCTCAGATATAACCAATCATCCAATCAAAGACATTCAGATTAGAAACGCAGTCATAACATATTCGGTAATATGAAATTCATTGTTGTTTTAGACGCATTACGTTTGTTGCAGCATGCTTTGCCACGTAACATCGTTGCATCACATCCTGCTCATCATCGCCACGATTCATTCTACTTCAATTATCTCTTACGATATTAATTTTTCGTAAGAGTAATCTAGGTGCACCATTGTGGAGGATCGACCAGCATCTGCGCGCATAATAACGCGAGAAAACACACTTGCGATACGCCCTTAGTACTTCGAAAAATATGCCATTGCTGCCTTGTACCGCCATTCACTATCGCGAGTCATAAAACTCTCAATGGAGTTACGGGATCGCTTGAAATGTCGATTCCAGTTTCCCATTGCCAATAAGAGGACAGGCCACCTTTCCGATCGGTGAATAAACTATGCCGCTGCCTACGTTTTACGTGGGTACTCCGAATCGTTTTATCCAACTATTTTTGGATAATATCGGAAATCTATAGAGTTCTACGACGCGACTTGTGATCATATTACCGAACAAATTCTACATAATAATTTAGTGTTTGAAATGATTTATAGGGTAGAAGGTTCTATTGGACGAGAAGTGGAATTAATGAAATGAGATGAAGAATTGAATTAACTGTGGAGCTCGATTGATTGTTAGATATTAATTTCTGAATAGCTGAACGGAAATTCTGTTTGATGAATTTCACTTGCTAGGATATTGATGAATCGAATTAAATATTCACTACACCTGCATTTCTTATGATTCTTTGTAAATAGAACTCGAGCAATTTGTCTTCCAAACGCATTTCGCAATTTTTAATTGGCAGTGTTGTTAACGTTTATGAGGAGGTTCGGTATAATGCGAGGTGCGGTCATTTCCTCTTTCTATCGTGACCGCCGCCGCATTTAATTAATTTGCCTCGTTCTTAAGGAGGACAGGGCCGCTAGAGAATAGTCAGGCGTGTAATAAAATCCTGCGATTTTATTCAATCTCCGTTTTAGACAGGACTCGTGTAATTTAAGTTTGAAAACGATAGGCTTCGAGTTTAATGGTGGGTTATACCGCCGTCCGACTTTCAAGAAAGCTTGTAATCAACGACTTTTAAAGGAACGAGCACATTGTCCCCGTTTCAACAAAGAAATTACGTGGCATCTCCAAACAAAGGAAACGATTTAATACCGCGGGTCGCGTAATTTCGTTCGCGCAGCACTTTTTCAGCTTCAATTTTATTACTGATCGTGCCGTGTTTCACCTCCGATAAAATACAAACATCTCAATCAGCAAATGCAAAAACAAAATTCTTCGGAATCTTATTCATTTGACGCATTTTCGTCAACACCGTGTCATCGGTCATCAAATGCCTCACGTTTTGGAGTAAACTTACGCTCCATACGAAACATTCCATTAATTTTGACAACCTTCACAACACAACGTCTTAAAAAATACACTAAACCCTTCCAAAGATTTTGTATTTGTTCTCTCGGTAACAAATACAAAATCCTATCAAACCACTAGCTTCCCTCCAAATATCATATCAAAATCACAAACTCTTGCATACGTGAGATTAGCATATAAAGTACTATCCAAACTCCTTCTTTCTGATGCAAACAATTTGCAACCCAAATGTCGATGTAACCCTCGGCAGGTTCAAGTGATCACACGAAAGTCGCCTGGATCAGTTTGGACCTGAATAACTATCCTTTTATACTCCTTTTACACGGCATTCTTCTTCTCATGTCAGAGCAGTAGACAAGTAATTGTTTCCTTACTAGCATTACACTTGGTAGCGTTAGGTCCAGAAAGACCCGGGGGCGGATTTGGAGATTCGGCGCCCCTAGGACAACAAGCATTAGCCGCCCTTTCCCTGAAATGGCGTAAAATATTTTAATTTAAAAGAGTTGAGACAATGTCGAAATTAATTCAATATGACAACTCAGATATGAATTATTGCTAATTTGATACATGAACTGATTTGTTTTTAAAGATGTGTCAAGCCTTTGTGCTTGAATATTTTTCAATTTCCATTGCTCAAGATTTACCGCCCCCGAAAATTTGCCGCCCTATGCTACAGCCTACTTATCCTATATACAAATTCGCCTCTGGAAAGACTCCTGCACTTACACTATATTGCGAAGACTAAACTTTATCGCCATTTATTTCCCGTCAACTTAATGTACCTAATTGAATATTCGCAATTTAGTTTTCTCATCAGTTTTAATAGTCCCACCAAAGATCGAAATTTCCATCGTGCCAAGGGACGCGTTAATAACAGCAGAACTTTTAATACCGCGCACACGTTACGCTGCTCCTCGTCGCCGTAGCTATTCCGCGATTAATTCGCCGAGTCGTTAAGGAGGCCAAAGCCACGGTAGGAAAGGCTGGCCAGGTTTAGAGATCGGCCAGGAGTGTGGTGCGTTACCATAACGTGCGTGTGCGGCCTGGACGTGTCAGTCGTGGACACACGACCAGGCGTAGTTACGTGCTTCCCTGGTGTTTAAGCTGCGTACTGTACCACACACTTGCCTTATTAAGCACGCACGGTGTTGCGTGCTGCAACTCGCCAGCCGCGGCCGAGTGGTGCTTGCGCTTTAAAGAGACGCCACAAGGCTGCTCCTTCGCGTTCTATGCACACCGCATGTATATACTTGGAATGAGAGGTGTCGTTAACGATATCTCCTGCCGTGTCCAACGCAACGGCGCTTCTCAGTACGGATCCTGGCCGGCGAGCAGCGGAACGGGATGTTCGCCTTGCTCGCAGCTCCCTACGAAGGGCTCGTTCGTAATCATATTCAGTCCATGGAACGGAATCGGGTAAGTACGCTCTGTAATAATGTTTGCGCGAGCCGATTATCGTTGGCTGGTTTCTCCGCGGTTGTTGACTACATCGTCCGTTTCTAATTTTACGGAGCAAGAAGCGCGAATGTTCCTTTCTTCCACGGGGAACAGTTGGTCCCCTGTGTTTAGATGCGCCGGGAGCTCGCTGTTGGTCTTCTTTCGGAACACTCGGTCTATTTCTGTTGGGATTGTAGCGTTACTTGATGGAGGGATTTGTAGGGTAGCTGTTATCCAGGCTTTTAAGTTTGTTGGACACTTATTAAATTACGGTAGACTATTTTTCAGGGCCTGAATAGATTCTGCTATGCTGGGAATTGGGTTTTGCGTGCTGACGGTTTGTGAAATGGTTTTCTTTGTTCTGCTTGGCGGGTCTTCCGGTATTAAGTTGTCTGACTGAAGCTTTGTTAATCGTTCTTGACAGTTAGCTAGATTAATGGCATTTTTAACGGGTTTCCTGTGGATACAGTTCTGGTACTTTCTTCGTTGTATGGAATAATTTTAGGCGGTCGTGAATTTAATTTTCTAGTATATTAGAGGATACCATAAAACAGCTTCACTGGCTGTGGAATGACTTGTAATCACTTTAAGCAATTTGTGGACTAATTAATTAACGACGACAATTGGTTTGACACAACAATTCTTTTAAACAGCGTGCATAGCGTAAACCAGCAGAATCAAGCTACTTAAGTAGTCTATCTATGCGGTGTATCTAACTGCTCTACTTCAACCGTGGCAAGGCCGAATTGTACGTTAGCGGAAGAGGGTTCTGTTGTGTATCGCCGAGTACAAAAGAACCTATATTTACGAGTTGACGTAGGGGAGAACAATTGAAGTAGCAAGTGTGGCAACAACAGAAAACATTTATTTCTGATGATCATTAAGAAATTCTGAGTAACAGAACTACCGAAATCGTAGAAAACCGCGGTACGGGACAATGGAAACTCTCTCGATAACTATAATTATGATAAACGTATTTTATTGCACCACAAAAAACGACGTCACTTCCAGTCGTCAAACAAATACAAAAATCCAACCAGTTTTCCCTAGCTTCCTTCACTCTCTTCCACTCGAGAGCGAAACCTGCTTATTACATAGCTGTGGCTTTCCTCCGTTCATCCGTACTCCGCGTTGAACCACATAAACAAGGTGAACAAAAACTACGCGACGAGCAATTCACGTAATAACGGGGGAAAGAAAAGTGCCACTTAAGGCTTAATAACGTTCGACGCACAAAATAGCTCTCGGATTATAAGCGTACGGACGTACATACCTATATGTAAGTCACCGGTAGCAGAGTCATCGTCGTCGTCATTGTCGGATCGTTCGTCGTTGGAATTAAGGTTGGTCGAAGGAAAAGGGGAGCTCGAGAGTATTGAGGGTCATGGCGTGGCGAGGGTCTCAATTGATTTGTTAGAATTGATGCACAAAAAGGCCTTTAATAGGAGTCGATTATCTTCGCCCACGGTTTCCGACGATTATCCAATCGTGGTCTTGAAAGAGGTGCAAAAATCTCGACACCGCCGCGACATTTAGACAGTGCATTGCAGAAACCATCATTTCAATGCTGCTAAACAAACGTGCACAGATCACGCGATGGATAAGCATGAGAGGGAAATGGGGCAACGTTGGATAATTTCATTACATCAGTTCTACGCTGATTGCTTTTATCAAGCGCTAGGATTGACGTCATTAACACAGGTGCGTAGTATATAAATAATTTTTTAAAAAATACTACCGTGATATCGATTTTGTTAATATTTATAAACGCTTCTGCCTCGGCGCCTTCGATGTCACGGTTATCATCGGCGACTGGCGGTAATTGAAATTGCATTTGTTGACAGTGAATGGGGGTAACGAAGAAGATATATGTGAGTGGAGATCTTGCTATCTGCAAATATGTGTTTTCAAAACGGTAAATTGTGGAAGAATAAATTTTACGTTGCAAGTGAAAGGAAATATTTTATGGAATATTGTTAGACGATGCATGGACGTTTCTTTGGAAGATATTGAAAATAAACTTTTGTGGCTAAGGATCGTTTTGTCGTGTAAAAATCATAAATGAAAAAATGGAGGTGAAATGGAGTAGAGTACAGTCATTGGAATGTCGAGAGCGACTTTATCAGAAAAATTAGTGAAAATTTAGACAGCTATCTTTTTGGTTTCAGTATCAATCGATAGCGGAGATTAATTTTCTGTGGAAGAAATGACGACCTACCTGCGTATTGTCTTTATACGTCATTTGATATATTTCTATGAGATTACACGACACGATGTTATTCACGCGAGAGCTTCTACACACATCTTCTTCAAAGATCATGGCAAAGTACCCTAAAGATATGATATTCCAGATAACAGCAACAACTCAGATTATATGAGGCATTCAGAACAAAAACTGACTAACCCACATTGAAAAAAAATTAATCTTTCCAATTTTATATGATTAGTACAGCTTGTTGGAATACATTATTGCTAACTCAATTTTGCAAAAACGTGGGTTAGTCCGCCTTTGTTCTCAATGCCTCATATGTGCCTACTTTGGTATGTTCTACTTATTCCTACTACATATCTTTGGTACATTTATTCTTTCAAGAAATGTAATTTTTCGTTGGAGTAAACACAGATTAAATTCACACAATCAGTACACACCTACATACGTTCCTATTAAATTACTTTATTATACCATGTTTTCCAGTAATAACTCTTGATTCATGGTATCCATATGGTTTCAGTAAGACACGACACAGTAATACTGACACTAAAATCATTAATTTAAGAATACAGTAGAATTTTTCTTTAGACATGAATTAATATTTTCTATTATTCTATAGCAAAATGCCCGGTAGAATCTTCAAGATTTGTTCTCGAACATCTTGTCTTTCACGGAAAAGGAGATAATTAGGTGCTCAGTTTCTGTTACTTGACTATGATGTTCGACAGAAACGTCTACTCTCTGAGTAAAGCAATAGACCCCGTTAAATGCGTGTTTTCCAATAGTTTATAACTGGACTGTCATTTCAATGTCATTGGTTTATCCAACAGAACGTTAACCTACAAAGGCACTGACCCGAGTGTTCCAAGTAAAGCTGCATAAATATTAAACGAGACTAATTCCCCGTAACTCGGTCAACCACAACGATATTGTTCACCCCTTCGAAGTTCATTTTGACCGTTACTGACAACCCGTTGGTCTACGAAAAAGGAGGAGTACACCTCCTCATGGATGAGTTAGCCACGAGTTCCTGGGAACTTCTAAATTTATAACCGTATTTTGAACTACGACCTACACCGCCGTCGCGAAGCAAATTCTCGAATGAGATATTCAGAGATATTTGCACTTTGGATGCGGGTTGCAGATTTGAAAATCTATTTCATATAATAGCTGTGAAATTTATAAAAATATTGTTTAATTGAAGCTTTCACCCGTTCTTAGCTACACATTTTTTTAAATGTAAAAAATTTCTTTGTAAAGAAACCGAAGTTATTCAGTTTATTAATTTAAGAGCGAGAATATTTATCGTATATGTTATATAGTTCAAGAAGTTGAAAAACAAGTTTCCAAATGCGACCAGAGATGAACGAAAACCCCACAAAATTTCAAAATTCAATTTACCAAGTTCCTTAAACAAAGAAAACACTCCCTCCAAACCAAATATGTACAACAAAATGTTTTTTCTAAATCTGCAGAAAAGTAAGATCCCAGTAGTACCCCCGAAACAACAATTTTTGGAGGCGTAACCGCTGAAACTAGAGTGAAAGAACACGACAAGTTCGTGGAACACCAAACGACCTAACTTCAAATAAACAATTCACCCAGCGTGGGTAGATTAGCAATCCACTTGCTGCGCGCAACGGGAAAACCTGAAATCTTGAACGACTGAAAATAGCAGGCAGCAGCGTCACCACGAGGGTGAACACTGGAACTAACCCCATTGATTTTTCGCGCGAACGTTGCCGTCGCCACTGTCGTTTACCAAATAAGGAGAGGCCTCGAACCCCGCCACTACACAACGCAACCCCCTACGAACAGCAACATGGCCGTCCGCTGAATGACAGTTGTTGCACTCTCCTCGCATACTTGTTGACCACCCCCGCGGACTTGGACGGTGCACCTGTCAGCGTCATGTACCCGCGTTGTCGTCCGCGATCACGCCGGCTCTTCGCCACGGTGAGTTCACAAAAGACTCCTCGCTACCCTGGACCCCGTTAAATCATCGTGCGATTAAATTATCACTCCTTCATCGACCTTCGCCCAACAATCCAGCGATCCGGCTGCCTCGAGTGTTCTTTCCTCGCTGCAAATGTTAGGCGCATCGATTCCCAGTCCAGATATCACTTTCTTCGTGAATTTATTTCAACTTACGTGGATAATAACGTGGCGATATTTGAGGGTGAGACTCGGAGTTTGTTTACGTGATTGATTTTAATAGGACCGTGCCTTTCGTGGAGGATTCGTCTCGTGATCCTTTCACGAATCAGAGGGGATGATTATACGCTGCTTGCGAGGATATTTCGCACATCCGGTGTCACGGTTCTGCATCGAATCAGCGTCGGAATTTTCAGTGTAAATATTTATGCTATTCGGTGGCGAACGAAGTTATTTTGGATTTTGTTTAATCCGTTCTGGGGTGAATGTGTGATTCGTCCGAGTTGGTTCAAGGATTAATTTATTTCTACTGTGTGTTAATTTTTATATTATACTGTCGAAAGGAGTGGGAATGGAGCAGGTGATTCGTGAGTTTTTTTCCCCGAAATAGTCTGGTTTACTGTTTTCAGAATAAATTGACAGATTTCGTGGAGAAATAACAATTGATCAGTGAGTCTGTGCGACTTAGAATAAGGAGAAAAGTTGGGTAAGAGGAGACACGCTTTTCTGCTAAAAATAACGGAGACATTCGCCGGTACATTGGAATCTCTCGGCGCACAATTTTAGATCTAGCAAACTCGATCGCTGTCCTGCCGTGTCTGACGAGTTTTCAGTTCGTTCCAGTGTTTATCGCGTTCTGATCGCTCTCGTGCATCATCGATTATAGACGCATTATCTGATAAACACTTCCAAATGTTTGGTTGCTATTTATACCACCGGTAATCGCCGGGTTCCAGGCATGAAGCAAACTGACAGCTCTTTTCGTTCAGTATACTCCAGAATTCTGCAAAACCCGTTTGCAGTAATTCATTATCGAAGAATAATGAGATTTGATGATAAGATAAGATTAGCGATATCCACGCCTTTGTGCTACAAATTTGTTAGGCGAACTGTTTTTAATAAATTTACTGTTTTGACGGAGTGGAACAGATTACTAATCCTTTTACGTCCGATGTTGTTTCAAATTATGATAAAGGTTCTTTTCTTTCGTATATCGAAGTCAACGATTGAAACACAAAAGTGATATCTTCGTATAAGAGATACTATTGAAGATGTGAACATATGCTTTACATACACGTGGTGTTCACCTAAGTGAAACAAAAGGTCCCGAAAAACGTGGGTTGAAGAATCACTTATTTTCGCGTTACAAAATATTCTTTCCACGTCTCCTCTATTAGAACACATTGCTTTATAGGAAATGAAGGGAGAGAATCAGAACTTTTATCGAGAATTAAAGGAAAACCCTCCTATACCGAAGTTTACGTCAGCCTCGCAAAAGAAACCTGCTTATATAAAGCATAAACTCAAGTGAAAGAAAAACGTATCGATCACCTTCGACGAATAGAAAAACTTTTAATTTATAACTCGAGAAAGATTCGCTGTTATATCCACGTATACTACCACTTCTCTATTTCTTTTCATCAGTGCTATATAGGTACCGTCTAATGGGGTAACTTTGACCACAACACTAGATTTTAAAATAAATGCTGCAACGCTGCTATCAAACAAAGTGCTTTGGGTAGCTTTAATTACCCACTTCAAGGTGCAGTTTATCTGAGAATAATACCTGTTACACAATAGATGCTAGAAGAATTAATTTTAAAATCCATTTTTGTGGTCAAAGTTACCCCATTTCACGGTAGGGTAGATGCAATATTTGTGGCCACTTTAAAGTATTATACCAGTTTTGGCCACATCTTAAAAAATATAATATTTTTCCGTGTAAGCAATAAATGTAAACTCATATTTCTGGCGGTATACTAAACAAAATATTTATGATGTGAAATTCTCCACATAATAATGATCTGCAAGCAATTTAAAAATAAGATAATTATGCGCATGGCCAATAACAGTGCAATGGCCACAAACGGTACATCTACCCTACCTGCAAACTTTCTGTAATAAAATTGTGAACGCTTGGTATAACCACAGCTAATTGCAAGCAATTGCTCTCGAATAAAACACGAAGAATGTAAATTAATTTTAAAGAGGTACACACGTTTTAATACGCATGGAAGATATCGGTCCTTACAGCGTCGTTTCAGGTGAGGTCAGCATAGATTAGCCTCGCCGGTTGGAATTAACAGAAGGTTCGTCCCTCGTTCACGAGTTCACAGAATTCATTCATCCCGTGTATACAGATATAATCCTCGGCTGTGGTGTGCATACGTACGTACGTGCACGTGCATGCACCTCGTTTGTCTGGAATTAACACTTCGACGTGTACGCGCGCGGATCGGCTTAGGGATCGGGCCAGAAATTCAAATTCCGCTCCGACTCCGTGCAGTGACGACGCAAACTCTAAGCTCTAAGCCAAGTTTTCTCGACTGTGCGACTTTTTGCATTCGATTTTGCCATTTAACCAATTCACCGTTATTTTCAACGAGTACAAGGACGAGTTTTTAACACCACGCTCTTAGCTTCCGAAAAACTAGAATTCTTAATATTTGCAAATCAAATTTCAAGGCCGATTTATACATTTTATACGCTAATACAGTGAGTAATGAAAATATTCGGACACTTTTTAAAATCGCATAACTTTTTTAAAATTAATCCAAATGACTTGAGTTTTTTTAGGAACTAGAAGGATTAGTTTGATAAGTGATTCGTCGTTTTGAAAAAAAATGCACTTGATTGGAATAGCAAAAAAAAATAGTATAGGTCGTTTTTTAAACTTTTTTGTGAGCCTGTAATGAAAATTCAAAAAACCCGTCTGTAGATGTAAGTTGTAAAAATGCCTAAAATTTCATCAAAATCGGTTAACATTGCTGTGAGCTACCTATAAACGCTTGAAGATCGCAGAATAAGGTCGAAAATCGCGAAATTCCCGAATCACCGATCTTTACTATTTTTTTTTTGCTATTCCGACTAAATGCATTTTTTTCAAAACGACGAATCGCGTCACTTAGCAAACTAATCCTTCTAGCTTCTAAAAAAATTTAAGTCGTTTGGATTAATTTTAAAAAAGTTATGCGATTTTAAAAAGTGTCCGAATATTTTCGTTACTCATTGTATGTAAAAAGCAATGTGTTTAATAAAAGAACGTAGTGTCGCGTTCTTAACTATTCATTTAAAAGACTTCATACCTACACGAGTGTTCTGTTTTTTTTTTTGTGTCCAGATGCCTTTCACGTTGTAAATAACGCTCAAAGGAAGCCTCAGACCGAAGATGGGCAAGCTTTTGAGCCTTCTGGCTCGAGACGAGTCTACCTGTTGCACGCCACAAAAATATGACGTCTTTTTGGATTTCGAAAGTAAGTGGCGCGTCTACGCGCGTGATTTTTATTAGCTGGCTGAACGTTTCAGGTCAAATATTTGCCCGAGTAGAATATTTCAAAGAGCCAGACGCTCAGAGTGTCGTGGAGCTTCTCAAGGCAGCTATCCGTGGACAATAACGACGCTCTTTATTGAATTTTAGACGCACAACCTTCTGACATAGAACGAGAGACCTTTGAAGCGGTGCAAAGAGTTCTGAAAAATTCAGAATCCATCTTAGAGGAGATTCAGTGCTACAAAGGGGCTGGGAAAGAAATCAGAGAAGCGATTTCAGCGCCGACGGAGGAGTGTCAACGAAAAGCCTATCTGACCGTTGCCCCTCTTGTCGCGAAGCTGAAAAGGTTCTATGAATTTTCATTAGAACTTGGTGAGTGTTAATTGCGGAAATAATCTCATACCTATCATCTGCGCGCATCTTTTCGTACAGTCGAGTCCTACTAATTACACTCTACAGTAGAAATCTATTTCTCAAATTGCTACGTATTTGCTTTCCAATTCCATGCACCGAGTCTCGTGCCCCCGAATTAAATTTCTCGCGTGGTAATCTACGGCCAGACGGAGGTCTGAATAAATGGAGTTTCGAATTGCACGGACCGCAAACAGAGCTTTCAGGTTTTTTTAAATAGAACCGTCTCGAACGTCTATTTTCAATTATGGTGCCATTCACGGAAACCAAATAAAAACGTAAGAACTGAAATGTCGATATTGATTCAGCAACCGACTGCGGGGGATTATTGTTTAGCGTGCATATCCCCGTACACGCGATGATTGAAAATCCAATACCGCCGCACCGACACAGGCGAGACTTTCAACCGTTCAGGAACTTCGGCAACATTTATTGCTTTTATTTTAAACAGCCTGAAAGCCGCTGAAGCGAAATGAGAATGGTCGATATAATTTGGAACAAATTACCAGTATAAAGTTTAACGACCAATATAGCCGAGTA
Source organism: Andrena bucephala (assembly GCA_947577245.1). NCBI lineage: Eukaryota > Metazoa > Arthropoda > Insecta > Hymenoptera > Andrenidae > Andrena > Andrena bucephala. The sequence continues at coordinate 90,992,373 of OX387715.1, read as the reverse complement.
ACGAGAAAACGATTCTGTAATAATCACCCTAATAAATAATAGATCACTGAAGAGATCGTATAATCAGCTTTCTAAATTTTCGGAACACGCGGAACTGATGAATCTATAAATATGGAATTGATTTCAGAAAGGGTGGTGCCGAAGATCCTGGGTCAATTGTGCTCGGGGAATCTATCCCCCACCCAGCACCTCGAGACCCAGCAAGCTTTGGTGAAACAACTGGCTGAAATATTGGAGTTCGTATTGAAATTCGACGAGCACAAAATGAAGACTCCCGCTATTCAGAATGATTTCAGTTATTATCGGAGGACGCTGACCAGGGCATCCCTGGCGAAGCAGGATAACGCGGAGAAGGACCTCGTTGTCGGGAATGAGCTTGCCAACCGAATGTCCTTGTTCTACGCCCACGCGACACCCATGCTTCGCGTTCTGAGTCACGCGACCATTACTTTCTTGATGGACGTAAGTGGTATATACGCTTCTATTCTTTCCACTATCCCATCTTTTCGCCGTCGCTGGCAATTATCGATCTGACTAGACGCCAGCTCATGGCAGCCGGTAGACATTCTGGGTGTCCTGCGTTCTTTTCACATAGATTCAGAGCTACGGTGCACGAAGGGAAAGTTTATTGTATATTTTTGAAGTGGGGATCTAATTTGAGATGTACTTTGTAGCGTGCAGAATCGGTTTGTGATGGAGAGTAGTTTTTAGAAAAATTACCTATATAGAGTACCAGTACATATAGAGAATTTGTGGAAGTAAACGTAGGCAAAGAATAATGAAGAATGAAGTATATAAATTCAGTGCTTAATATTTTGAAGAAGTAAGTTAAAAACTGAAGAATTGATCGAATTGCTGGAACTTCGTTATACGTTGTCATTCAATGCAACAAAATAATTCCCGAAGCTTTCAACCGCCATTCATGAATGTTAGTGATAAAATTGTGTGTGCTTTCAAGAATCGTCCAAGCTTGAATTACATTACGGGAATGAAGAGGGGCTTTAAAAGCCCTTTAGGGCTGTCTGGAAATGAATTTAACTTGCTTCGGCGATATCGAACGAGGAGCATTGACTCGATGCCTATTCTTCATGCATATGTATACGTGTTCTCGGCTTTGCATTCCGCATAATAGGCACCCTGCTTTATATTCTGTATCGTGGCGGGCAACAGACTTTCCATATTTGTTGGAGATATTCGTTTTCGGCGATGCCGAGGAAGAGCACATTCCCGTCGCGTAAATATTAAACGCGGGGCCTCGATTAACAGCATCGAAGCGTGCGGTAACTATATACGTGAATAAAACAGTTGGATGTAAATAATGGCGTACGCTGGAGCGGAAAATTAAAAGCCATTGTACGAAGTTATTCAGAGACTACAACTGTTCTCGGAACATTGACCAGCGTAATAGATAGCGGATCCGTTTAAATTGTGCAGATGCTATTTTAATTGGCACGGTAAAGGAAGTGGTTGTTTGAGGTTTCACCGGCAAATTAAAATTCTCTTCTCAATTTAACCACTGTGTACAACAATACACTCCGAAGCTGTTAAAATTACACGAGAGCAATAAGTTTATGTATAATTTCTTTGATATTGAATCGTTAAATTAGTTGGCAAATGTGATTTATGGGATGATCGATTTATTTGTACTTCCACCATTTACTACGAATTAAAATATTCTTGAAATTGTGCATAATTGTAACTAAATAAAAATTGTTTGTTGATTTGTTTTAGAACGAAGATGTAGCGCGAGAAAATATCACCGAGACTCTTGGTACCATGGCCAAGGTTTGCCTGCGTATGCTAGAAAATCCGTAAGTAATCTATTGATCGTAGAAGGGAATAATTACGTTTGCTGTGCTTACGTAAATTGGATTAGGAATTAGTTTTGGAAGAAGATGGCTTAATCACAGCTGCGAATGCACTTTTTATTTCCAGGAATCTATTGGCGCAATTCCAACGCGAGGAGACTCAACTCTTTGTTCTAAGAGTGATGGTGGGGTTAGTGATCCTTTACGATCATGTTCATCCCCAAGGTGCCTTTGTTAAGGGTTCGAATGTTGATGTAAGTATAAACCGTTAAATAAAATCTCACACTTTATTGAGCAAAATATATTTAATATTCTATTGACGTCAGTAGTTGCATCGAATCTCCTACCTTTGGGAAGAATTTAAAAATAATTCAAGAGCAGGAATAGTACGAGAGGTTAAATGAAAATAGCATCCCTTGAGATTGAAATACTTTCATATGGAAGTGAAAATAACTGTGGATGAAACTGTATTATCTGAACTTAAGTAACATAGGAAGTTTACGATAGAAATATGCAAATTTCTTAAGTCAAAGGGAATAAAAAATTACATTGGCATTTGCAAGCTGAAGCTCACTCGAGATGCAAGCAACTGGAATTTAAATGCTCGACTTCCTGTGCACTCTATTTAAATGCTAGCGACAAGTGCACTCGCACATGAGAAACGATAACAGATTCACGTATATTGTACCGTTAGCTATACATATTCTAATACGTTACAAAGGTTTGCAACTAGTTTCACGCGGCAAATCTACGAACCCCTTTTACTTTTGCGATTTCTCAACACATTTGCTAGACTATCACACAAAACCTTTTAAATCGAAATAAAAAACTTAGAGTCAAAATAATAAAGGCAGCACAAAGAATTCAACTCTAACACTGTCAGTATCTTTCATAAAATACCTACATATGAGGCATTAACAGCAAAAATAGACTAACCCACGTTCTTAATGAAATTGAGTTAATAGCAATAATATATTCCATTAGTCTGTACTAACCATATAAAATAGGCAAAAATTTTATGTTTTTTCCAATGTGGGTTAGTCCGTTCTTGCTCTCAATGCCTCCTATATATTTACCCTTTAATCGAAAAATTCAGTCAAAACCATATTATCCATGCAGGTGAAAGGCTGTGTGAAGCTACTGAAGGATCAACCGCCCTGCAAGAGCGAAGGGCTCCTGAACGCCCTTCGCTACACCACCAAACACCTGAACGAGGAGAACACACCGAAGAACATAAAGAACCTGCTAGCAGCATGATTACCGAAGCAGCGCGGCTGCTGTATCAGAAGCTGAGACGTCTGGCCGCTGATCTACCAGAACCTGAACAAGCGATGTATCTTTTTCGTAGCGCCACGAGGACGCCGAAGAAGATATCCTCACGTATCCACGTGACCCAAGCAATCTCCTATTCCTGTTCGCGGCTGGGTGGTGGACCATAAATGTGTCTTTCGTAACGAGTCTAAAGCTGCCCGAAAACTGCCGACTTCTACAAACCTTCGACCAAGGGGAAGGTAGGAAATCGTAGGACGAGAAACGAGACGACTGACCATCGGGGGAATTGCTGAACACGCACGTCCCGTTGCGTCGCGGCGCCATTTCACCGACCTGACGGGCGCGAGCGTTTAGGAATTATCACGATGCTACTACCCTCGTCACTTTGATTACTATCGATCGTTGCTATTATTATTCCCATTATTGCGATCTGTCGACGTTCATTGGATTTATCAGCCAAGTATTATTGTCCCCAGTAACGTCCCTCTTGCATTCAATATTATTGTCCTCGCGGACGTTGATCGCGTTAATTAGAGCATATCAATAGCGTATTCTAGGGTAATTTCGATTGCGAACTGTCGCGAGTGTTACGATGAGAGGTTTAACAACGTTGTAGATATTGTGCAGATCTTTAGCCCTTGTTTTCTTTGTTGGACGGTTGTCATCGGGCGGGAAGATGATTAGGGGAAATTGTTATGAAATGAAGGGGATGGAGACTGGCCGGGAATCGAAGATCGAGGACGTTTCGCATTACTTCCTTCCATTGTTGCCTGTGAATTTGCTTTAGCTTTCTATTCACGGTCGTCGAGGCTCCCTTGCGAGATGGTTTCTCGTCGAAATTCCTGCTTTTCTTCTTCCAACGGGTTTCCCGCGACGGAGAATCGAGAACCAAAGATATCGTTGCTTTTATTATGCATTTATTATTGCAGTATTTTCAATGAGGACGTTATTTGCGCCGTCAGCGAGAGGAGTCTGTCGCGTAACGTAATTTTTGCTGGGAGGGATTGCCAGTGTCTTCGTAATAACTAATTCAGATGTGAACAGTGTGATTCCTGACACTGGCGTATGCGTCGTACACTTTTTTTTCTCTAAATGCACATTTAATGATTCTAACCGTACAAGATCGATTTACAGTGTAGTCTTTCTTGCATCAAGAATTGTACTGTTTGTACCCCGATGTTATGAATGGTAATGTAAGTAAGGGGTTCTGTTGAAGAAGCTGTCTTGCCTGATTTGTAAAAAAATTTCAAGGAATTATTAAGTTACAAGTTTTCTTCTTAGACTGAATTGTTAGTTGAAAGATTGCGTGTGATTAATCCCTTTATATTCAACCTGAATAATCAGGATGAGTCAACTTATTTCCAAAGTAGGAATGGCTGTTATAAATAATCACTGCCGAGAATGGAATGTACCGAAATAAAATTATTGCGAATTATTTAGAGTACTATATCGAATTCTGTGATTGAAAACTTCAAAAGATAGGCCAAGACAGCTTTTAAGAAGGAATTTCTTACGTATTATAGTTGTAGTTCGAACATTTTAGTGATATTTATTATAACTGTACACTCGTTTTTATGTATAGCAAGTCATGAATTGTGAACGAATTTTTTATCTTTACCATTGCGTACGTATGCTTTTTGATACTGTTTGTTGAGACAGGCTGACTGTGCGATGTATTCTTTTTCAGGCATTTCGATTGTTCGTTCTTCTTATTGAAACAGTAGTATAAGAACTTGTAGTTATAGAAATGACAATTAATTGTTTTGAAATTATTCGACCTTCCTTTTACGTCTACCATTTAAGTACGTTTTAAGAAATGTTTCGTGGAGGATATTACTAATCTCTTGCGGTTCAATACTTTGTATTGCTAGATTCTACATATATTCTAAAGCTACATCTACGCGATTATTTCAATAATGAAATCAAAATTAGGTAGCTGAATATTTTCATAAAATTTCTGGTACGGAATAATGAAGCAGTAAAATAATTTGAACCGCAAAGGTTTCAGAACGATCATACCATATCCCAAACATTTTTACTCAACGAATCTACCTAGATTTATCTTCCAAGTATTTCCAATGGCTCTTTCTCTATGAATTCTTTCGAGAACGATCAATCGAAATTTTATCTTACGGGAAAGCGCGAAAGGAAAAACGTTGCACTCGATTGATGTATTCAGGCATTTAATCGGACGAAGAAATTGTTATTCATGTAGTGACTACGGGTGTATGTTGATTTATACAATTGCGTTAAACAATCGAAGATCAAAGTTTCCTACGTTCGAGAGCTTTGGCAGTGACGTTTGTACGAAAAGGACGAACACCGAAGAACATAACGAAAATTCATTATAACGCATTGTACGAATGTCCTCGTGGAATACGACTTCGAAATCGTAAAAGGAAATAAAGTTCTACGTATAAGGGTACCTATGTGTGGCAGAGAGCATTTCAGACGAAACAATTTTTCTTTTTATATTGCGAAATAGACAATTGTATTGCATTTGGCTGTCGTTGAATTGCTGCGAAAATTAATTCAATCATCCATCTGTTTCGTGAAGAACAAAAGCTGAAATTCTCGTTGAGTTGTACACGGTTTTCTTCCGAGTAAATATATGTTTGAATTACAGGCAACATGATCAGACTGTTTTTTTTTTAAAACATTGCGAGACTTTATTACGCTTTAAATTAATTCTACGTGTACGCGTACGTTGAAGCAATGGTCATGTTGTGAATAGAATTTCGGTTTTTTGGCTGTATTCGTATTCAATTGAAACTTATAATTAATATTTTAAGACTACCGCGCTATATTACCCATTTGCAGACATTGTTACTTGGAAATGAAATTGTAGAAGCCCAAAAGTTAATAAAATACATTATATAAATATTTCGTTTTGTGTGGTATTATTAATAAATTTAAATAAACATAATATAAAATAAATTAATATGTAGAAGTAAAGATAAAAGTAGATTGAAAACAAATATTTTAAGCAAGATAAGGTGAGAAATAGATAAGGTGAGAAAAGTCGAAAAATACTCGCGCATGCGCACGAGCGGCGCCGGGGGACGTGCGCGCAGGGCACAGACCGCGGAAGATGGAGAAGTTTCGAAAAAAAATTTTTTTTCCGAAAAGTCGAGAAATACTCGCGCATGCGCACGAGCGGCGCCGGGGGGGCCGTGCGCGCAGGGCTCAGACCGCGGAAGATGGAAAAGTTTCGAAAAAAAAAAATTTCCTAAAAGTCGAAAAATACTCGCGCATGCGCCCGAGCGGCGCCGGGGGGGCGTGCGCGCAGGGCAGAGACCGCGGAAGATGGAAAAGTTTCGAAAAAAAAAAAATTTCCGAAAAGTCGAAAAATACTCGCGCATGCGCACGAGCGGCGCCGGGGGGACGTGCGCGCAGGGCACAGACCGCGGAAGATGGAAAAGTTTCGAAAAAAAAAAAATTTCCGAAATGTCGAAAAAAACTCGCGCATGCGCACGAGCGGAGCCGGGGGGACGTGCGCGCAGGGCTCAGACCGCGGAAGATGGAAAAGTTTCGAAAAAAAAAAAAATTCCGAAAAGTCGAAAAAAACTCGCGCATGCGCACGAGCGGAGCCGGGGGGACGTGTGCGCAGGGCTCAGACCGCGGAAGAAGGAAAAGTTTCGAAAAATTTTTTTTTTCCGAAAAGTCGAAAAATACTCGCGCATACGCACGAGCGGCGCCGGGGGGACGTGCGCGCAGGGCTCAGACCGCGGAAGATGGAAAAGTTTCGAAAAAAAAAAAAATTTCCGAAAAGTCGAAAAATACTCGCGCATGCGCCCGAGCGGCGCCGGGGGGACGTGCGCGCAGGGCAGAGACCGCGGAAGATGGAAACGTTTCGAAAAAAAAAAAATTTCCGAAAAGTCGAAAAAACTCGCGCATGCGCACGAGCGGCGCCGGGGGGACGTGCGCGCAGGGCTCAGACCGCGGGAGATGAAAAAGGTTTCGAAAAAAAAAAAAATTTCCGAAAAGTCGAAAAAAACTCGCGCATGCGCACGAGCGGAGCCGGGGGGACGTGCGCGCAGGGCTCAGACCGCGGAAGATGGAAAAGTTTCGAAAAATTTTTTTTTTCCGAAAAGTCGAAAAATACTCGCGCATGCGCACGAGCAGCGCCGGGGGGACGTGTGCGCAGGGCACAGACCGCGGAAGATGGAAAAGTTTCGAAAAAAAAAAAATTTCCGAAATGTCGAAAAAAACTCGCGCATGCGCACGAGCGGAGCCGGGGGGACGTGCGCGCAGGGCAGAGACCGCGGAAGATGGAAAAGTTTCGAAAAAAAAAAAATTTCCGAAAAGTCGAAAAATACTCGCGCATGCGCACGAGCGGCGCCGGGGGGACGTGCGCGCAGGGCACAGACCGCGGAAGATGGAAAAGTTTCGAAAAAAAAAAAATTTCCGAATTGTCGAAAAAAACTCGCGCATGCGCACGAGCGGAGCCGGGGGGACGTGCGCGCAGGGCTCAGACCGCGGAAGATGGAAAAGTTTCGAAAAAAAAAAATTCCGAAAAGTCGAAAAAAACTCGCGCATGCGCACGAGCGGAGCCGGGGGGACGTGTGCGCAGGGCTCAGACCGCGGAAGAAGGAAAAGTTTCGAAAAAATTTTTTTTTCCGAAAAGTCGAAAAATACTCGCGCATACGCACGAGCGGCGCCGGGGGGACGTGCGCGCAGGGCTCAGACCGCGGAAGATGGAAAAGTTTCGAAAAAAAAAAAAATTTCCGAAAAGTCGAAAAATACTCGCGCATGCGCCCGAGCGGCGCCGGGGGGACGTGCGCGCAGGGCAGAGACCGCGGAAGACGGAAAAATTTCGAAAAAAAAAAAATTTCCGAAAAGTCGAAAAATACTCGCGCATGCGCACGAGCAGCGCCGGGGGGACGTGTGCGCAGGGCTCAGACCGCGGAAGATGGAAAAGTTTCGAAAAAAATTTTTTTCCGGAAAAGTCGAAAAATACTCGCGCATGCGCACGAGCGGAGTCGGGGGGCGTGCGCGCAGGGCTCAGACCGCGGAAGATGGAAAAGTTTCGAAAAAAATTTTTTTCCCGAAACGTCGAAAAATACTCGCGCATGCGCACGAGCGGCGCCGGGGGACGTGCGCGCAGGGCCCAGACCGCGGAAGATGGAAAAGTTTCGAAAAAAAAAAAATTTCCGAAAAGTCGAAAAAAACTCGCGCATGCGCACGAGCGGAGCCGGGGGGGCGTGCGCGCAGGGCTCAGACCGCGGAAGATGGAAAAGTTTCGAAAAAATTTTTTTTCCCGAAAAGTCGAAAAATACTCGCGCATGCGCACGAGCGGAGTCGGGGGGACGTGCGCGCAGGGCTCAGACCGCGGAAGATGGAAAAGTTTCGAAAAAATTTTTTTTCCCGAAACGTCGAAAAATACTCGCGCATGCGCACGAGCGGCGCCGGGGGACGTGCGCGCAGGGCCCAGACCGCGGAAGATGGAAAAGTTTCGAAAAAAAAAAAATTTCCGAAAAGTCGAAAAAAACTCGCGCATGCGCACGAGCGGAGCCGGGGGGACGTGCGCGCAGGGCTCAGACCGCGGAAGATGGAAAAGTTTCGAAAATTTTTTTTTTTCCGAAAAGTCGAAAAATACTCGCGCATGCGCACGAGCGGCGCCTGGGGGACGTGCGCGCAGGGCACAGACCGCGGAAGATGGAAAAGTTTCGAAAAAAAAAAAATTTCCGAAAAGTCGAAAAATACTCGCGCATGCGCACGAGCGGCGCCGGGGGGACGTGCGCGCAGGGCTCAGACCGCGGAAGATGGAAAAATTTTGGAAAAATAAAAATTTCCGAAAAGTCGAAAAAAAACTCGCGCATGCGCACGAGCGGCGCCGGGGGGACGTGCGCGCAGGGCTCAGACCGCGGAAGATGGAAAAATTTTGGAAAAATAAAAATTTCCGAAAAGTCGAAAAAAAACTCGCGCATGCGCACGAGCGGCGCCGGGGGGACGTGCGCGCAGGGCAGAGACCGCGGAAGACGGAAAAATTTCGAAAAAAAAAAAATTTCCGAAAAGTCGAAAAATACTCGCGCATGCGCACGAGCGGCGCCGGGGGGACGTGCGCGCAGGGCTCAGACCGCGGAAGATGGAAAAATTTTGGAAAAATAAAAATTTCCGAAAAGTCGAAAAAAAACTCGCGCATGCGCACGAGCGGCGCCGGGGGGACCTGCGCGCAGGGCTCAGACCGCGGAAGATGGAAAAGTTTCGAAAAAAATTTTTTTTCCGAAAAGTGGCACATGCCGAAAAGTCGATAAATTATCGTCTGCGAAATTAAAGATTGTGAAATTAAAGATTGTGAAATTAATGAAAAGTAGTTTAGAATGTTTGAAACGCGATAGTAAAACATGAATTGTGAATTTAAATTTTATTTATTGTATGTTTCTACGCGTATTAAAGATCTGGAAGCACAGGCCCATTAATGTTACTATTCGCGAGTACTAAGTATGTATTCGTGGTGTTTGCGCTCGCTACAGCAATCATTTTGTTCGATGGCATGCAGAAAGGTTGAAAGAATGAAAAACTATCACTCACCGTTCGTTGCAAACAGTCTCATTGTGCTACCCATGCAGACAAGCATCCCCCTTTAGCAGTAGCTATTCGATCTGCAGGCCAATGTCCCGCAGCTGCAGGGTCAGTACCGAATTGTAGTAGAATCCTGTTAAGCGACCCCCCACATGGTCCAGTAATCGATGAAATTGATGCACGAATTGAGAAATCACGAAATAATATGCACACACTTGACTGAAGACACTGAACCGATGAATTTCTCAGGGCTGGACTAAATCTTATTTCGGAACGCGGGATTCGAACGTCACGCGATTTGCAGTTGCATCCATGCACCCCATGCCACTCATGCATCATGCAACGTTCTGCGAGGCTTTTATGAATTAGGTTTTACTGTAAATATCAATGTCGATGGTAAACTAATACTCGGAGCAAATAGAATCCAATTATTATTACTTCCCTAGAATGATTAAACAGTGCATTAGAAACTTGCGGGAATGTCAGAGTAACAGCGTGAATTTTTAATACTTTTCGGCGTACGATACGTGAAAGAGTTCTACTACACGCAAAGTATTACTTAATAACCAATGTCATCTTGCAATTTATAGCTTACACGGACTTTGAAGAAATACCATTCTTGAGCTTCATAGTCTCTTGATCCCCGAAATGGATTTCGGAAAGAAATCCGCGTGAGTCGTAGAGACAAGCTGTGCCAAAGCATAGCGTAACAAAAGCCCTGCCTTCTATGTCAAACTCTCGCACTAAACAAATCACACGTATACAAGCACGCACACACCTTTCAGCATCTCAACGCATTTCAGTGTAGTTGCTGAGCTGGACGCTGTTCATAAGCAAATGCCACCACAGACGAGGTATAGGATAGACCTATCACCTTATGGAAGTTCGTGTCGCCACCCAAACTGTCTTACCGACCCATAATTTCAGAACTGAATGTAGTGGCATATGCTTATGAACAGCGTCCAGCTTAGCAACTACACTGAAATGTGTTGAGATGCTGAAAGGTGTGTGCGTGCTTGTATACGTGTGATTTGTTCAGTGTGAGAGTTTGACATAGAAGGCAGGGCTTTTGCTACGCTATGCTTTGGCACAGCTTGTCTACGACTCACGCGGATTTCTTTCCGAAAATCCATTTCGGGGATCAAGAGACTATGGCGCTCAAGAATGGTATTTCTTCAAAGCCCGTGTAAGCTATAAATTGCAAGACGACATTGGTTATTAAGTAAGGTAAAAGTACCAATAACTGGACACTTGATCAACACGAGCGCTCGAGCAGCGGTTAGAACGGTTCGCGTTGTACATATTGTAGTGTAATAGACTAACGTACCGCGAGTGAGTAATTGAAAATCTCCAAAAAGAGATACAGATTTCTGTATCTAGATAGGGGTAAGGACCCCTATCAAAGATGAGTGTTTCTGGTAACAGGGGCACTCAGTCACAAAGTACTCAAGAAATGCAGCGGCCAACGGTCAACAACCAAAAAGTCTCCTACGCTAAGATCGCACAGCAAACGGTTTATCCAAAAAGAGAACAAGCAATCGTTACTGATTCAGTAGAAGGTATTACAATTAAAGAATACGCAGTTGCTATCGCTCAAATAATCGGACCACATAACATATTATACATATCCAGAATATCCCACGGTAGAGTATGTTTATATTTAAGCTATCAAGAAATAGCAGACAAACTGACAGAAACTCATAAACATATTAATATAAAGGCTCATACACTGGAAATAAGGCCGCTAATATCTAAAACAAAACGGATCATAATCTCAAACGTGCACCCCGTAATTCCCAATAATGTGATCGAAAATAAACTATCTGAATTTAGCATTATTCCGAAATCACAAATTTCGTGCATAAGAGCGGGATGGAATGATGCTGGCTTTACACACATACTCAGTTTCAGAAGGCAAATGTATGTGGACCAAGAGGACGTATGTAAACTACCTGAGTCAATACAAATAGAGCACGAAAAAACCGTTTATTGGATTTACATCTCTGCGGAAAAACTTACTTGTTTCCTGTGTAAAGAGGAAGGGCACCTGGCCAAATACTGCAAAAATGTTGAAGTTAATACGCCAACTGTCACACCCACGTACTCGCAAACGGCAAACATACAAATACCAAGATCAAAAACAGAAAATCCTCAAACCAAAGCCACTGAGCAATTAGAAAACCCGCCTTCGAAGGAAGAGACTGAAGTCAATCAAGGAAAAACCCCAGAAATAAACATCTTTAAACGTCCTTTAACTATTTCTACACACACCGAAGAAATCACGGACTCAGACAGCAGCGCCCCCGGGGAAGGGGATAAGAGAGAAAAAACGGAATCCCAAGGACCCATGAAGGAGAAAAGAAATAAAACACCACCAAAGAAGAAAAAAACCAAAACCAAAGCGCTGGAAGATACGGTAGATATAAAACAAAAATTAGAAAAGGCACGACACTATTTTGAACTCAATGACGTAACGCCTACGGTAGACTTCGACAACCTTGTTGAGTTTCTCACAGAAACATATGGCAACCCTAACACATTCTATATAGCATCAAAATACTCGCAGGATATATCCAAAATTACCGACATGCTAAAAAGAGCTTACGATCATGTAGAAGATAGAGCTTTGAAATGCCGCATCACAAGGATCATAAAAAAACTCCAAAACCCAATGGACTATACCAATGTTAGCGAAGAACTTTCATCATCAGAAGAATGAACTTTACTCCTCAATATACAACATCACAAGCACAAAATTCCTCCATGACACAACCAAGAAGTTCGTGCAATTATCTGAAAATTCTATATTGGAACGCCAGAAGCATCAACAGACACAAAGAAGAACTGATTCCTATCTTGAAAGATATCGACATCTTTGTATGTGTGGAGACATGGTTAAAAGAAGAAAATAAAATAGAGTTTTCCGGATTTAATTGCTATCGTAAAGAAAGAGCAAACTTAATCATACCTGATGACAGCGTTGAAATAAGTAGTCTAAAAATAACTAACGTCCATCCTATTCTTAACTTAATAGTTTGTTACCGAATCCCTGGTTTCAATCTCTCCCAAGACAAATGGAACCAAATAGTCAGCAATACCGCACAGGTAAGCACAAATTGCCTATTTATGGGTGACTTTAACGCACATCACGTAGTATGGAATTGCATACAAAATGACTCAAACGGCGAAAAGCTACTCCAAGCTATCGACGACCATAACCTTTTCTTGCACAACACAAATACACTTTCTCATATCGATTTTTATAGAGCAAAAAAATCTAACTTAGATCTTATATTATCTTCAAATGCTTTAGCAGACAAAATAACAGTTGAAATAAATGACGAAACCTGGGGTTCGGATCACTTTCCAATTTTTGTTACAATGAGCGCTGAAAAAAATCTGTATCATAAAAAGTCATTTAGAATCTACTCACTTCGAACAGAATGGGAGGAAGTTTCAAAATTGCTAGAAAACGCGTACCCGGAGTTCTTATCTCATGCATATACTAATCTATCTGCATCGCTAAAATATAAAAAGTTCATCGAAATTATAACACAGGCTATAAAGACCAATACGCCAGTTAAAAAAACCGTAAACCCCATACAACATAGAAATCCAGTACCCTGGTGGGACTCGGAATGCGATCAATTAAAAAAACAAAGAAAAGATGCTTACAAAAAATGGGACCGTACATACCAAATGGAGGACCTTATAAAATATAAGAAAGCAGCAGCAGTAGTTAAAAAAGTATTTAAAAGAAAAAAGAAAGAAAGCTTTAGGGAATTCTCGGAAACAATCAATTTTCGGACGAACAGAACTTACACTTGGAACAAATGCAAAATATTTAAAAACAAATGGATTAACACTCAGACGGTGCGTAGTACCAATAATAATAAGCCAAATGAAAATCAAGTAAACGAAGCGCTTAATAAAATAAGCCCTCCATGGGTACATACGGACCCATCATTTCTTCCCGATTGCACCGATAATGAATTTTTCGATGAACCATTCGATTTTGTAGAATTTAATATTGCCGCGGATGCTCGGAAAAAGAAATCTGCCCCAGGAAGAGATGGAATAGATTACCTCATCCTGCAAAAACTCCCGATAAAATATAAATTGATACTACTAGACATATTTAATGAAATCTATAGAGAAAAAGAATACCCCGCTGAGTGGAAACAATCGTACGTTCATCTTATTAAAAAGTCAGATGGCAAAAGCCTTCGTCCCATCACACTAACATCATGTACTTGCAAACTCTTTGAAAGCCTTTTAAAAAATCGTCTACAGTGGTGGTGCGAAAATCATAATTTAATACCGAAAAGCCAAACTGGTTTCCGCAGAGGACAGTCGTGTGTAGACAATTTGTGTAATTTGACCACGTCCACAGAAGAGGGGCTGCAAATTAAAAAAGATACTCTAGCAGCATTTTTAGACGTACAGGGTGCCTTTGATAACGTTATTTGTGAAATTCTGCTAACAAAATTGGCTTCGATCGGTTGCTCGAAGAGAGTCATTGTATTTATCAAATTTCTTTTGTACGAAAGAATTATCACTTGTGAATCTCTGGGTGAAGTGTATAGGCTGGGATACAAAGGTGTGCCCCAAGGAGGTGTGATTAGCCCGCTATTGTACATTCTTTACGCTTCACACATTATAACAAACCTTCCAAAAAATCTAACGATATTACAGTTCGCGGACGATATTGTCATATACGCGAAAATAGTTCCGCTAAACCGTTGCAAGAACCTAATTGAAAAGTCCATAGGTATAATCAAAGACAACCTCAGATTCTTAGGCCTCGAACTCAGCGCTCAGAAAACAGTATTTATTCATTTTAATCGGAATAAACACTACCCAGATGCAACAGAGATCAAAATTGATGATGTTGTAATTAAATCCAGTTACTCTACAAAATTCCTAGGTATCATTTTTGACTACCAACTGACGTTTACAGATCACATTAATTACGTACAAAAGAAATGCACTAAAGCTCTTAATATAATAAAATTTCTATGCGGGACGTGGTGGGGCTCAGACCCGGAAACACTTATTATATTGTACAAAAGTTTCATACGATCACACATGGACTATGGCTTATTTATCTATTTCCCAACACGTAAAAATAACTATCTGAAATTAGAAAAAATACAACTGGCAGCCATACGAATATCTCTTGGATATAGGTGCAGCACCCCAACGAACATTATTTTGGCCGAATCTAAGCTTCAATCAATTCAAGACCGAGCACGATTTTTATGTAATGTTTTTCTAACGAAAGCTCTATCAAACTCCAACTTAATAACTTATCAAAATATTCATCAGTTCTATAAAATAACTAGGAAAAGAAAACGCAAGAGGAAAAGACTCATCCAACAATGCATAGAGAACACTCTGGATAAAACAAAAAACGAATTGCGAATAAGTAGCCACTTTGAAATGTACAATATCGATTATAACATACTAGTCCACCATATCCCAACTAATATTGACATAGGTAAAACATTAAAAGAGGTTGAAAATCCAAATTTAATATTAAACGAATACTCAGACAAAAACCAGGATATTAATATATATACTGATGCAAGTAAAATAGCTGGAGCTAAGTCGGTTGGGTGTGCTTGTACATGCAAAGAACTAGGTACCTTAATGCAAGAAAGCCTTCCTATAACTGCCTCAATTTTTACAGCAGAATGTTTTGCATTAAACGAAGCCCTTAATATTATTATAAGTAAGCCCCATTCCAATTACAACATTATAACAGACTCTTTAAGTGCTGTAACTTCGCTCAACAGTAATAAAACTGACACCAACGTTAATCCATACATTCTCAGTATCAAACGAAAACATCACGAAATAAAACAAAAAGCTAACATTGATATTAGATTCACATGGGTACCGTCGCACATAGGTGTTCTAGGTAACGAAGAAGTAGACGCCCTAGCCAAAAAGGCGACACTACTAGAACCGAATACCAATATACGTATACCGTTTACAGACTTTCGCGAACAATATAAGCTCAATGCCTACCTAGAGACCAAAAGACGCAATGAAGAGCAAGGCCTAATGAAAGGAAGAGAATATTTCGTACTATACAACACTAGTAAAAACAAACCTTGGTATAACAGCCTTAACCTGCCTAGAAGAATTATAACGACTATTAACCGATGCAGATCGAACCATTATAACCTCGCAGCTTCTCTAGGACGTATAGGAATCATAAATTACACAAATTGCGCCTGTGAATACGATATACAAGACCTCAATCACGTTACTTGGCAATGCCCAATATATGATTCCCACAGAGAAAACTTGATTAAAAAACTTAAGAAATGTAAACATTACCCACCGTACGATATTAAAACGTTTCTCGCCACTCTGGACATACAGGCGTTGCAAATAATAGGCGATTTCTTCCAAAAATGCGAACTTAACATTTAGATATAAATTATGTAACAAGCGTGCAAATCATGTAAAGCTGTATAAACCCTTTAGCGGTTTAAGTAAGCTTAAATAAATAAAAAATAAAAAAAACTGGACACTTAAGGATATCAAAGTTGTATATCTTAAAAATGGACTAGAAATAAATGTCCTTTTTAACAAAAGTGGCAATATTCAGATAAATGTTACTTCTTTCTATCAAATGAGCTACTAAAAACTTGTTTTTAGTGCGTTATTTTAATTAAATTGAGTAAAAACGCAAATAGTTATGTGTACCAGTACATGGACAATAGAATTCTGATTTGTCTCAGCGTCCCACTTTTGATGTCCCAATACCTGGCCAATGGGGAAGATAACGCAATGCTTGGCGCAGAGGGCGCCACTAGTGTTTGTGTGAATGGTTTGCGCGCGAATTTTTCATTTTTCAATTTTGGTTATGTTGAAAATGTAGCATGCAATTGACTAAAAATATGAATTGAAAATAAAAAACTGTTAATTTATGTACACTATACTTGTACTTACACTTTTGATATACAAAAATTTGAGAAAACACAGACACTTTACCGGTTCGACAATGCGGTCAGGTATTGAGACTTCACCTAAGCGTTCAAAATGCTGACAAGCCGACCAACTGGACGGCTGGTCAGTTATTGGGACAGCGTGCAGAGGACAAGATGAACACGTATATGTTTAATTCAAATCAACATTAACTGATCAATGTTTTGTTTTGTATGTAACAAGAAACTTCTTAAGATTCTGTACATACGTTTTTTTCTCAGAAAAACGTTACATAACGATTATTATCACCTTAACAACTAACTGTATTTTTTTTAAGAATTACTTAAGAAATCTACGCAGAATTCGAGTGCATGCACCTCCGATATTTAAAGACTGTTTTATATATTAAACTTTACATCTAGGGCTTTCTTAATTTTTTATATAAGAGATCAAGTTACAAAATAACATATGTTCCCAACAATATTGTTCTAAAGTTTCTATGAAGCTTAGTAAAAATATAAATGTCATTGGTGTCCAGGTATTGGGACGTGTCCAGTTATTGGTACTTTTACCTTAGTACTTTGCGTGTGGTAGAACTCTTTCGCGTATCGTACGCCGAAAAGTATTAAAAATTCACGCCGTTACTGACATTCCCGCATGTTTCTAATGCACTGTTTAATCATTCCAGTGAAGTAATGATAATTTGATTCTACTTGCTCCGAGTATTAGTATACCGCCGACATTGATATTTACAGTAAAACCTAATTCAGAAAAGCCTCGCAGAACGTTGCATGATGCATGAGTGGCGTGGGGTGCATGGATGCAACTGCAAATCGCGTTACGTTCGAAACCCGCGTTGCGAAATAAGATTTAGTCTAGCCCTGAGAAATTTCAGTTTTTAGTTACAAATAAAAAACAGTTTGATGATATTTAAACATGTCGCAATTCAAATTTCGGCAACTTAACATGTGTTTGAGGATGGAATAGAGATTGACGAAGATAGATGATCGCAGCCAATCGGCTCGTATTAATTGTCACGTAATTAATAATTGTATTACAATGTTACTTGCGATACGATTAGTAATTATACTTCAAATAATACAGATTGCCCAGGTCTCACCACGTGGAGGCGCTGCGAGTGGAGACCCGCCCTAACCGCGGCCCATCCACCCTCCTTTTATGCAAAATTTTATTTTCATTTCCATAGATCCCCCTGATGCACGGTTGCAAAACGATCCTCGATCGCTCCACAACCGGGCAACAGAAGGAGTCTTTCTGTAAAAACCTACCGCGATGAAACTAAAGCAGAATTTAAAACATTTCTTTGTTTCTTTCATTTAAAATTGGAAGAATTTTCTGGTATATTTCTACCATGATAATTATTCATTAATTGGGAATGAAACAAAGAAAAAAGGGGGAATATTTCCCAATTAGTGAATAATTCAAATTTTCTACTCATTAATAGGAAATATGCCAGTGCATATTTCCTATGGCTACTTAAATACTAATAATTCCTACGGATACGAGCGCTCGTATTTAATAATTGCTACTTATATTTAGTTAAACACTGCAGTGTTTATTTTATTCCTTAAAAACTACTTAATTCTATGTGGCCACTAAACACCTTACCTAACCATACACATATCTACTTAAATTTAAATAATTACCTGCCTAATAAAAATCTGAAATTGTCATGTGTTTCTTACTTCCCTCGATGGACCCACGATGATACCTGAAACATTTTTAAAAGTATTAATAAAAATTCTTTGAGGGTTCGTTTCTCAAGGATGATGAGCCTGAAATCCTATTTTTGCAATATTCTTCACACATAATACTCTGCAACAGAAACTTTCTCAATGAATTAGTACTTACAATCTATCTCGATTAAGTAATGTAATTTCAACAGATATAGTCTTTTCATTGAATCGCTATTGCCCAAATATTGAAATATCACATTTGAAGCTACAGTTTGAAACTCAATATGGAATATCGATTCGGTAATAAAATGAAAGAAGGAAAAGATTAAAAAATACTGCTTCATTATCAGCAGACAAAGTAGGCAAATAACCTTTAGCAATATTTTAGCAATTCATGAAAAAGAAGCTACTAATCATATTACATTTCATTCCGAAGCAATTGATATTCATAATGTTAAGCACATTGGGTGCTCTGTTACATCAACTTAATAATTTCCTTGTAGTTTCTCATTAATTGGCATCTTCAAAGTTTATGTATCAATGACCCGACAATCAATCATAATATACAATGGGTAATCAAAAACATTTATGCAAATGTTGAAAATTGGAATAATTGCACTTTACTGCACAGTAATCGAAATTACTTTCATACAGAAAGTAGCAACAACGAGCACGCGTTAATATTGAAAATTTACTATCAATATAAAGTGATGAATTGCATTTACCTACTTTTTCAGTGCAAATTTCCTTTTAATATCATCAAATGAAGCAACAATCGCGGGTGAATTTTGATTAATGCAAAGGAATGTTGAAAATTTATAAAAATAAAAAACTACATTTCTTATCAATCTGATAGGAAATACAACGATTGACGAAGTTACTATGCAAAAATCAGCAACGTTAATGAGGAATAGCTACTACTACTTTTCAAAGACTCTAATTAGAACTTCAATTGAATGGAGGTGTGTCAGAAGTCTGCAATTTCTATTACAAATAATGAATCACACCTTTCATCGCCATTCTTTCAGTCACAGAATAAAATTTTGGAATGCTATTCCATAAAAATTGGAACTTCAAATTTAAAAATATTCTAAAAAAATAGAAAACATTTATCTGCAAGATATGAATATACTTGTTAAAACAATATTTCCAGTGACAAACACTCGATTCAAGGGTGGGGAGGTGGTGGTAGGAGAAGGAGGATGGTGCAGCCACTTAGGGCTGCTAGAAAAAATGATCAGTAGCCAGAAGGGCAGCTGATCATTGTCCACTCATTAATGCAAAAAAACACGTGAGTGGACCGTTTCTTTCTTTCGCAACGCTAACTCACTACAGACTAAAATCAACTCCCGAGCATAGTCACTAGGACTTTGGACTACCCGCAGCACTAATTTCTCAAACAAATTCAAAATTCCCGGATGGTGCTTCATTACTGAAAATTCTACTATACTCAATACAAATCCCGAATAGCGAACGAAAAAGCTACCGAGAACCACCACGTGGGTGGTTTCATTTTTCGCAACACTAATAAAAATTCAGTGCACCTGTGTCTCGTAATACGCAACTCTAACTTTAATTCGTTGCAGCCTTCCTGAAGGCTGTGTAGAGTCCCATGTGCAGCAGATCCAGCTGCTCGGGACTCTTTTTTCCCAGGAACATGTCTCTGGACATGTCCCAGGATAGTTTTGGGGCATTGGGGGGTGGGGGTCGCAACTCTAATTACAAACGCGATCAGTCATCATCGCAACACTAACTCAAAAAAATATTAAGAATCAAACTAGGACGAGTTATTAAAAAAACGCGATCAGTCGCATCGTAACTCTAATAAAAAGAATACCATGAATCAAAAGTAATGCAATGAATCAAACTCTAGTAAGCCCAATTAAAAATACAAGAATAATCTGAAAAACAATCGCGATTTTTTTTTCGAAACACTATAAGCAACCACGATCGATATTTATTCGCAACGCTATACTAGAACTAGACGCGGGGAATGCTTGATTCGCAACGCTAATTCAAACCGTGATCAACATTTAGTCGCAACACTAACTGGCCCCGTAATCTTCTTCGCAACTCTAATTGAAAACGCGGTGGGCTCAATTTCAGGGGAGGGGGTATCGATTAGGGTGGATCGAAATATAGGGGCAAAATATTTTTTTATTATTCATGACTTCTAATAGTGGGCAAAAGTTGCCTTTTATAATGGTATTTAAACTACCAAACTTTGAACGTGATCGACAAATTTTTTCAAGTGCCGCAAGCCTTTCAAAAATTAGTATTTCAGTAAATATTAATATTTGAAGGGCTTGCGACACCTGAAAAAATTTGATGATCACGTTCAAACTTTGGCAGCTTAAATTCCATTATAAAAGGGAACTTTTGCCCACTATTAGAAGTCATGAATAATAAAAAAAATATTTTACCCTTATATTTCGTTCCACCCTTGTCTCGATGGGTCAGCCTATGGCCAACCAAACTACTACTACTACTACAACTACCGGCGAGCATAATGGCAATATAATACATAAGAATGACCCTGCACCCGAGGATGCAGGGCCATTCTTGGTAGCCCACATGATGTGGCCTTTTCTCTGGCCGGGCTATCTTCGGCTCTTTGGCCACTTCTTGCTTCGGGCGGTCCGCCCTTCTGAAAATGAATAGCGTGCCCAAGCCCGTCCTGCCGACCGCGACCAGCGACAATGTGCAATGTCCCACTGGCGTCAAAAAGTCGACATAGCGAGGCTAGAAGCGAGGGCAAACCCCACTCGCACTAGTCTGGCCGTCGACTTTTCTCACAAATTTCCTGAAAGCAGGTCATCGCGCGGGGGAACATGCGATCAGAGAATACGACGACCTGCCCCGGCCCTACCTACTTATATTTAAGTCACACATTCGTACCAGAAGGTAAGTTACCTATCCTACACAAAACCTATATTTAAAAAATATCAAAACAGTCTCTCAAACACAATCATCAGTCAACCCACTCCACGATTCTCAAGCATCACCGCCCGGGTGCAAAGCCTACACTAGAGAGACCGTCCCGGGACGACTCCGTCACCCGAGCTTGGCCACAATCACACTCTAATAAGTACGTACCAGTTTTCACTGAAATCGGCTGGCAAAGGCAGTGACCATTGCGTATAAGTATGATTTACATAGCAATTAATTATTTTCAATTTCAAAGAATGGATTACTTGATAATGTGCATTGTACGTATTAGGTACATACATCAAGCGTTATTACTTTACTTTCTCGTTTGATTGTACGAGATTGATTAACTTTCATATTCCAAGATTATTTACTAGAATGATCATCGTGTGCAACAAGGAATATGATACATTGGTATCGTTATTGCAATGAATAATAATATAATGTTATAGTTTCGTTAACATGGTCTTTGATAAAAATCTTTCACCGACGCAAATTCCACCGCCTAACCACACAAACACACACAGGTGGAAAATGCGGCGTGCACGATACACTAACGCAATGCCAGCCGCCGACATGTAATTATTTAGTAAAGAAAGTCATCGTGCCCCATTACCTTCACCCACCCAAGTAACGCATGGGCACGTGGATGAGTTAAAAGGCAATGGGTACGGAAAGATATCCTGAAAATCCTCAACTAGAAAATATAATTAGTCTGTATAGTGTCTAGCACGCTAGTATTCTTTCATTTTACATTATAAAGCAAAATTACTCGACTTTCAACTTGTCAATAGTTTAAAGTTTGATAAATAAGAAAGGACTCTACTTTAGATCAAGAAAAAGGACTCTACTCGACATTCAATTAGTGAGAAAAAGGACTATAAAATTGAATTATTCAAGAAAATGACTCTAAAACATGAAGAATTTAATTTAAGAATTTAAAACGGGCGATTCCATCGTCAAAGTAAATTTCATATAGGTAATAAGAATGTATGTTCTCATGCTAATTACTTTGAATCTGAAATTTGCCCACCTTCAATTGTCTTCTTGCACATGGAAATTAATTATTCTTTGTGTACGCAAACGAGTGACCTTTATAAGAAAGGAATTACACTTGTATGTCTATTATCATCATTTAGACATCAAGTTACTTTTGAACACGTAAGTAGTATCAGAAAAATAAAAGAAATTCAAGTCATTATAATCGTCGCAATGACGGAATCGGAGGGCATCCGATTTTTCGACTACATATTAGATAAAAATGATCGTAGCTGTGGAGTCTGAGAGTATCAGACTTCTTCGCTACATAAAAATTAGCATTCAGCCGTATTGATATTCATATCAAATATCAATACCTTCTGAGCTGCTATGCATCTTTAGGTGCATTATTTAATAAATATCTACATCAATGTATGATCAATGATAAACATTCGCGTTAGGAAACGTTTATCTTGGAAATTATGATTATAATTTGATTCTATTGAAAAGGCGCGGTGCACAAGAAGACCCTAGCCCTCGTCTAAGAAATACATACACAGACAAAATGTTACAATTCACGGGCATGGTTACCATACCCGCGGTCATTATGCTCGCCAAAGTATACAACCGGTCACTCGTGTCGATTTGGACCAAACGTCCTACGACATGACTGAGTGACCAGAGGAACCATAATGCATGCGCACTCACATTTCGCTGTGCCCCGGTGACGGAGGCGCCAACACCTCTGCAACTGCTCAGGGGAAGTCATCAAGCTGCTAGAAGAAGTCATCAGGTTGCTCAGCTGCCCCTAGACTGTAACGAAAGAACAAAACACGATTATAATTTCTTTCTAAACTTACGATTGTTCGAACTCTAATAAAGAACCACGAAACAATTCAAAACGAAATTTGTTATCATTCAGACATTTTAAGAAAAAAATTAAAAAATTAAATATTAAAAAATAAAATTAACAAATTTTTTTTTCTTAAAATGTCTAAATTATAAAAAGTTTCGTTAGTTTTGAATTTATTGGTGATTCTATTCTAGAAATTAATTTTCTTTTAATTTTTTAATTTTTTGTTTCTGGAATTTTGAAGAATGAACTCTACTTTAAAGGAATTAAATGAAATACATAGATACTTACATCTTTCCAATAATATTCTGCGCACAAATCTCCTCTTCAGCTGACGCACTGACTCTAATTTCCGATAACGAGTTTCGCTTTCAAAAGTAAAAAAAATAAAGAAATAGACTATCAACGCGCCCCAAAGATCATAATTGTCGAACAAACCGCTGAATCTATTCTCGCGATTCGAAAGTCAGAGCCCCGATGCTCGCAAAAGAATATAAATTGCGTAGAAAACACTGACTCTACCCTCGCGTATCCCAAAATTGTTAACGACACTCTACTATGAGCAACTGTGCTCTTCAAAACGAAAAACTTCGTACGACATAAACACTGACTCTATTTGGCCGCATTGCACGCGGTCACAATCTCTGAAAAATAAGTAGGATAGGAGGGTGGGGTGGATGTGGTTTGATTGAGTGTTTGTCACGAGGAAATATTGTTTTTCTTGGAACCAGCCAAGGAACTTTCACTCCTTGTTATTTAGAATACAAGGTGTGATGCGAAAATACAGAATGCTCGCTCGATAGGAGCAGCTTAACATTTCAGTAACACGATATTATCCAGAATATACTACATCAGAAATAATTATTACATTTAAATGAAGCGTAGGAGTGGCTTTCGTCATTAAAGTTGTAAGCACGTTCGTGTTATTCGAATAATACTTTAAAATATATCACGATCTTTATAAATATCCAAAATTCATTGCAAGAATCAAAATTCGTTAATTATTCATGCTTGAATAGCATGTCCTCGATCAACTACGCAGTTTCTGTACATAAAGAACAAAACTTGCATCCAAAACCGAACGTAAATGCAATTACACTAGCTTCATAGAGATAGATTCTTAAAAATCATTGAAATATTATTGAATTCTACGTAAACGCGACCGAAATGCAATAGAATTCGATCATTCCAATATTTCGTAAACATCTACTGACGCCATTTTGAAATGTTTAAACAAATCCGACTAGAATTATTGAATTTATCATAATTCAATCTTTTCCCATTTCATCCCGATATTAACCGACTGCAAAGTTACCCATCACCCTCACAGCCAACAATGATTCAATAAAATAACGATAAAAAAAAGTATACCACACGTATTGCCACCTTCTTTTCCCAAGGAATGACCAGTCGCCATCCAAGCACCGTTCAAATTAACCGCCAAGTCTCATGGCGTTGCCTGCCCTTTGGTTTCGATTCCCGCCTCAACGTCTGTAACCGAACGATGCAACAAGAGATTGAAACAAAAGCATTAAAACATTCGTAAGGCAATTAAACAAGAAATAAACTTGAAATATGCCCGAAAAGGGATGTAATTGAATACAGAGACACGATATGTGTGCACTAAATGTGCAGAAATATCGGTACGAAGGCAACGAAGGGAATACGCGACGAACGTCTAACGGTTTTCTCGCGATATTTAATCAATTTCGGGACGAAAGTGTATTAATAGTAGCAGCAAGTGACGGTAGACTGTAAAGAAGAATACTAATAATGAATAGAAGTAATTAGGTGACGATAGATAATGTATGCGTACCATTTATGTACGCAGCTATTGAAACGTCTTAACTCAACGATGTCCACAGAACGAATGACCCCCGCGCCCCGCCAATGTACCGCGGCGAATATGGGCTTTGGTGGGGGGAGAGCAAGCAGGCCTCGCGAGAGAATACACGCGTACGTATTTCCGAAGTGTTGGAATATCGGTCGGTTATTGCACGCCGAGTGACGTATATATCGCGTCTCGTGGCCGAACCGTCTGAACAGAGGTGACTTCCAAAGCTGGGGCATCGTTCAGTCATAACAAACGTCGTTACTAGAAAAGATAAGAAAATATGTCCGCGGCCTGGAAGTCAAATACTTGGCGTGGCCAGGAAAGGTCGAGGTGTCGATGAATGATCTTAAAATTATTTTAAAACGCAAAATAATGAAAGTGTATTTATATTGTCAGAGTTTTAAATTTACAAATTATGTGATAGCTTATGAGAGGAAAGGCATCGGTGTCGATGAATGATCTTACAATTATTTTAAAACGCAATATAATGAAAATATACTCATATTGGCTGTGTTTTAAATAGACTAATTATCTGAAAGCCTGCGGAGGGGGAAGGTATGGGTATTGATGATCTGAGAATACTTTGCCTGACCACGCCAAGTATTTGACTTCCAGGCCGCGGACATATTTTCTTGTCTTTTATTGTTACACAGTGTCGCCGTTGCACGCTGCAGGAAAGCACCTTTATGTGCTTGCAGCTTATTTTGATTTCACATCTTTTTTACTTTGTAATTATTATCAATTTTTTGTATCTTTTTTATTTCATGTACCTGACGTAATTTTTTTACTTTTTTAAAGCAACATTCAGCGAGATACTGGAACTGATGGGTTTTATGACAATTTTTAAAGTCCTCTCTGCTTCAGCACCTTATTGAATTATACTAAGTTACAATTCCTTTGCGAGGTATCCCACGTTACATCATGAAAGCATGTCTTCCACAACTAATGTTGCTGTTTATATATATTTTTATGTTAAATAAATTTATTTTGCGTTAAATACACTCGAATAGGACAGCAAGGTTAAAAGGTGTATGTGTTCTTGTTGTGACACTTTTTTCTCTGTCGTTACACGGAATACGTTTGTAAAACGATCTTTACATTGTTACTTTATGAGAATCATTTGTAAATCGCGGGTTTCGAATGTCCTATTTTTAATTTCTAATTCCTACCACGTTTAGCGTTACAATCTTATTTTAGACTGAATCGATAACGTTGGGTGTGATACGAAAATGGTAAGGGGGCTCGCGAGCCCCCCGAGCGTGTGACACAAAATTACATTGCGTGATAGGTCTATCCTATACTTCGTCGATGCATGCATGTTCTAATTATAGGTATCTATTATCACCGACGAAGTATATCCACAGACAAGGTACAGGATAGACCTTACACCACCGACGAGGTACAGGATAGACCACAGACGAGATATAGGACAGGACCCATCACCCATTGCATTTTTTTGTCACCGGTTTGTGGGGTCCTAGGACCCCATTACCATTTTAATGTCGCATGCAACGTTACCGGTGAAGTCGCGAAACAGATTGTAACGCTACGCGTGGTAGGAATTATAATTCAACACGGGTGAAATTAGTTCATTCGAAATTGTGCTTTGCACAACGTTGACAAAAGCACTTCTTGTTTTTAAACGTCCGTCAGTTTCTGAAAACGTCTTCTAGGTAACGGGTAAATCCAACACAGTGGAATGTTGTTAAAAGGCCTCCCACATAGTCCAGTAATCGATTAAATTGATGCAGGAATTGAGAAATACACGAAATAATATGCACACACTTCGATGTCTGTAGTATAAAATTCACTAGAAACTTTTAAGATAACGTAATATTCTCCTTATTCTTGTGAAGGTATCTTATATGAGGACCACATGCATTATATGGTTCTAGGAAATCTTTATAGAGGGTGGCACACACCCATTCTATGCGGGGTAAAATTACCGATTATAAATGTGCCCAAAGGCCGCCATACACGCTCCTTCTTGCCATTCCTTCTTACTTTTACAGTCGAAAGTTGTAACTCAAAACGGAACGTGTGTGTTCACGAATCAGCCGATTTAGTATGTGCGTACTGTCAATTGCCTGGCATGAACACAAGAAGGAGCGTGTGTGGCGGTCTTACCATAAATGTCTAGAACCCTTTTTGTAAATTCTTGAATATAACAAACATTACTCAAATAAATTATATAATGGAAATACAGTAAAATGCTTTTACTCTCACAAATATTAAACTCTTTTATTACATGGATTCGCATTGAATGCAGCATGCGCGAGAAATCACTGTTGATATTTCTGCATGCTCATATTTTCAGAGTTTCACAGAAATTTCAGAAGCTTCTTCGTGTTTTCATTACCACAAAATTATCGCCGTGTTCGTTACTGCATATTTTCAATTATACAAGCTGATATTCTTATTGTCATCCTCCTCTTCCGTTTCCGTTTCCACTTTTTCCATCCTTCCGAACTGAATTCCAATTCTTCTCCCTCTTTCACACAAAAATACTTCAGACTGCATAGGAACCCGAACGCCTACGTATATGTATAACGTATCCCCAAAAAATCGCCTTTTCTAAAAATCAAATCCGATCAACGCCACTGCCAGGCGATCCGCGCGGAACCCTTTACAAGCGTGACAACGGACAGAAGCCTCTTCCGCGAACCAGCGAGCGAAACAAATTTCCCATTACGCGTCCGATTCACCGGCTGAAACAGCATTTCGAAGACTTTCAAGCGCACGTTAGGCGCGTCCCTCTTCATCGGAGGATTCGTCGCGACCTGCCTGCCGCGAGGCCGGAAATTTTCGTAAATCGTCTCTGTGAACGACGTTTCTCCAGGTGGCAGTCAAGCGGGGCGACAAACGTTTTCCTGGTTCGTTTGACGCTCGGTTCAGAATTGCTCGGGAGTGTGGAGCGAGAGAGGAAGCGGAGAGAAATAGGCGAGAAAGGGGCGAGGGAGAGGAGAGTGAGGGAAGAGAAAAATGCGTAAGGTGGAAGAGAGAGACGGGTGACGAGGGAGGAAGGGGAGGGAAAGGAGTGATAAAGGGTACAGAAAGGAGAGAGGACACGGGGGCGCCCTTCCAACGGCACCCGTTCACTCATTTTACGATTTCAATTAACATCAAGTCACCCTCGCCGAACGACTCGTTCCTTTCGTTGAATAGGCGTGCCCTCCGGTCATTTGCGGCCTTGAATGCACCTGGAATGTTCGCGGCTACGCTAACGCACGCTGAAATATTGTCAAACGCACGCGTCTCGCGCCTCGTAAAATTAACCTCGTGGACAGGGGGTTGCTACGCAGACACGCGGGGGTGACCCGTGAACCGCGATCGTCGATCAACGGGGTTGCAGCTTTTTCAGCTTCTCGGCTGAAATTGGAAAATTCCCATCGTCGACGTGGGAATCTTTGTGTAAACCTCTAACATTCTTAACATTAAAATGTAGAATATAAAATCTTTAAAAGCTGAGCAGCAGGTTATCTCAACGTCGAATCGAAGGATACCTATGATTCTTCTTCTCAGGAAACGTCACTGACAGCAGGCGATTGCTTCCTATGGCCCAAGTGAGATGAAATATCTTCAGAGTACCTCAAATATGACGGAGTACAATAAAAGTAATATTAATTGGCGAATCTGTGAATGTTTTTCAAACTATAAATCGCAATGCACAAAAGACTTGAGAAGAATGAAAGTTGCCACCTGTCACGAACAGGTCATGCAAAGTTCTGCATTCTAGTATGCGATTTGCGAATATCGTGAATAATGAGTCATGCGTCAGAAGTTGCTGCACCCTGCAGAATATGTTTTATACAAATTGTTTTGCAAACCCTAGGTCCATATCGCCTTGCAGAGCGTCTCTTAAACCAGCTAAATAGTTGCAAGCTTAATTAGCATGGAATGTTAATTTTGTTTCTATTGCCTGAGGAATCCGACTAGATCGACGCAGGAATAAATTCCACTTGCGTATAAATGCTCGGGACGGAAGCGTCCTCGGATTGTGGAACAGGTTTTCACTGGACTCAATTAACCAGTCGGTGATTTACGTCGGTTCGTTTGGCTATCTAGGCGGCCTGCTGAAAGACAAGTGAAAAGAGGGGGTGGACGGCGCAGAATGTATTTTTCTAACTAGACTGCAGATACCGCATGGTGATTTAACTAGCAACCGTGAAGGGACCTGATATGGAAATTGCGTTAACAGATGTATGTAGTTTATAATTCTGACGTGCGCACTACACGGTGCTTCATTTTCAAACGTCGTATCCAGGGTTGCTGGGAGTCAATGAGTTGTAGAAAGTCAAGCATTTCGTAAGTTAATTCCAATCTAGCGAAATGATGACTTAAACCCACCTTAGTTTCACGTGGACTACGTCATATTGCAATTTCATCAAAATCCCCGGGTTCTAGAGTAGAATATGATCGATTTGCCGTGGGATAGTCGATGGGCTATTTTCTCTCTGTACAACCAAATTCTTCTTCAAATTATTTTACCAAGAAACGTAGTGGTACAGCTCTTTCAAATTAAAATGAAGTCCTACATTGATTTCGGTGGCTGATGAAGCCTCTCCCCCAGAAATAGCTAGGTCCTCGCCACAATCCGGCCGCCTCTCAATTATACATCGCTGAACCATTGAAAACCTTGGACGTTCATTTTCGTCGGGATAAAACAGTCACGGTTGGTCGATGGAGCCAGGTGTCAAAGGTTTTAAATAAACAGTCGGGAGGTGTTGCAACCGACGTGTAATTGGATGTTGCAGCCTTAGCCGCCCACCCCGATCGAACCGCGCGTCGAATCCGTTCATTATGACCTTCAATCGCGATGCGAAACAATAACCGTCTGATCGTAACTGCATTTGCCGTGTCTATAATTCTCGATTATTCAGTCGGCACGCCGTGCACGCCATTATTAATAAGCCTCTCGGCGTTATTGCGTGCGATCGATTATTGGTAGGCAGCCATCGTTTGCTTGCAATAAAGAATTCCAGTCACAGACAGCGTGAAAGTGAAGCGTGAACGCTGAACGCTGCTTTTTCGAGGGGCAGGTAATAACATTTACGAGTTTGACGAAATCTGGCGCATGGGTGGAACATTGAAGAATATTTGATTTTTAAAGGACGAATTATTGGAACACAGACTTGGAGATGAAGAAGCTACCTTATGCGGAGGTGACTTGTGACTACTGGGGGAATTTGTGAAAATCAAAAATTCGTACCGTAAGCAGGGGTAACTTCGCGACGCTTTTTTATATTTTTCAAATGTCACACGAAAACTATACATTATAATCTCGAACCAATACACTAGTTTAAGACAAATCAATGATTATTTTTATAGTTAAGTGAGAAATAGAGTTTGAAGTTGTCACGAAGTCACCCGCATTGAGAGGGTGGCTTTGTGACAGTTTGTTCTACTGTATGAATAACACAGGGAAATAAAGAAATACAAAGTAACCCCATTAGTCGAAAAGTAACCCGCAATGAATGCAGAGTTGGAATAATATTTGGTTGTTTATCAGTGGATTGATTATGAGTTGAACAGATTTCTTAGAGGAGTTGGACATCTTAGTATTTAAATTATTTTGATTTTAAATATGCATGTATTGCGCGCGACATAGAATTTTGAAAAGATATAGTTTTAAACTCAATATTCTAGCAAAATTTTCGTACAAGCTTTGTTAAGTCGCAGAATTAATTCCAGTTGGTTTGAATAGTTTCATTAAGCAATAAGTCTGTGGTGCACGTTTTATTCTAAGTTTTTATAATTTCATATGAAACTGTATTCGTGGATTTTCTTCGATCAAGAATGAAAGGCAGCAATAAAGGGTTATTGTTCACTGATAGACATCGTCTACGCGTGTTTTTACGGATTTTTCGCGGAACTGGATTGACACTGTCGCTCGTCCAAATAAAGAAACAAAGGTTTTCCATCAAGTCTGATTGTCTCGTTGATACGATTGTTAAGCGATAAAGGATTTTAATCACGGTCGACGGTTTAGGCGGTGACGAATCAATCGGAAAACTAACGTTGCATTTCCAGTCGAATGGTGGGTACTCCGTTCTACAATTAATATTTGTTATACGAAAGGTATCATATTGATATTGAATATAGAATATAGGTACTGTTGATTTGAAAAAATGCTGTATTTATGTACATCGCTTTTCTACAGAATCAAACAGGCAAAATGCTGAACATCTCGAAATATTTATTTTAAATACACAAGATGCCCTGTAGCTGAAATGGTAAAAATTTTGTATTTCTAAAAATAAGTGCATTATATCTTACTTCTCATTGAGTGAATACAAGAAACAATTTCTTTCGTGAATACAAAGTTTATAATACGTTGATGAGTTTAGATTTAGATTTACAGCAGTGAAATCTCCTTTTCGCAATTTATGGGGCACCTAAAACAGTTTTATTGAACATGTGTGTTTGACAACATATTCGATTCATTTTATGCGATCGCCAGACGTGAATTTCTGTCAGGAGCACCATTACATTTGCGCGATCTGGTCGTAAATCCAGACAGGGAATAATGCCATGGTTTAGCTTTGACTTTTCGAATCCGGAGCTGAAGATTTAAAAGTCGAATCTGAAGGTTGCAGGCAAAGCCAAGAAGAATACCAAACAATTTCGTAATCAAATAGAGCCCAGCAAGACCGGCGTGAACTCTTGCGGGGCCTGGTTGCAAAATTGTCCGGGGCCAAAAGAAAACGCATTTATGTACCTACTTCTAAATTTTATAATAATAAATAACTGTGCATAAGTCCCAGCAAAATTTCTAATGAGCTTTTCGTTCATCTCGGGGCCTTTTAAAGGGCGGAGCTCAGTTCGGGGAATGCGCTGAATCCACCTTGCGCTGGCCCTGGAGCCCAGAAACACCTGAAAAACTTCTGGTCTCGTGGCCTTTTGGTTTTTTTTTAATTGATTCAAATGAATTAGT
The DNA here is from genome assembly GCA_947577245.1 of Andrena bucephala. Lineage (NCBI taxonomy): Eukaryota > Metazoa > Arthropoda > Insecta > Hymenoptera > Andrenidae > Andrena > Andrena bucephala. The sequence continues at coordinate 90,960,602 of OX387715.1, read as the reverse complement.
AAATTATTTTAATTAAATGTTTCAAATTTTAAGAAAGGCAGATTCCCTCAGTGGTTATTTGAAAATGGCATCTCTGTTGCACACCAGCCTAATACCTAACATCCTGTTATATGCCCGCCTCAATAATACCAGAAAAATGACGTAAAGCTGATCTATAACTCTCGACATTCGTGGGATCAGATTTAAAAATACTTTCCATCATCGGTGACAGCTGGTGGTGGTGGTTACATCAGCCTCCACATAAGAAGAAATTATCGTGAAACGAGTTGACGTAACTCGATCAAATGGAAGCCAGTCTTTTAGTTATAAGAATGAATGGTCATTTGAACGGATTAGTTTAAAGGGAAAAGCAAAGAAAGGGAAGACAAATTACGGTGTTACGATGGGTGGGAAATTCGTTTCACCATCGTGTCGAACGCGCAACCTCCGCCACCTCATCTGTTTCTTCTTTCCAGATGAGTTTATGAGCCAGTAATTCATTAACGCCACGATAACACCGAATAAACATGTCGATACTTTATCTGCATCATAATATTGAATTATAGCTATCGATATGATTTGATTTTGTTTTTAAAGCTTTTGTGTGTAGAAAAATGTTGTATTAAAGAGCCCTTTGTGCTTAGGAAAGATGTTCAAAGATCTTTCGTGCTTCATTTTGGAAGACGGATTCTTTTAGAGAGGAAAATCAAGTGGGAAGAGCGAAGAAACTGACCTCCTTATTAATCGGTCATGATTCAAGTGAAATTCAATAAATGACACATTCACGATTAATTGATATTTGCAGAGAAATGTAGGTCAATGATCTTTTGATTGTCAGCTTCTGATTATTAGCACTCACTGTAGTCGTATATGTAAGCCTGTCTCGCGGATTTGATTCGCATATGGGTCGTACTGATCGGAGCATGGCAAAAGGAAGAGGCCAAAGCTATTTATACTGCTTGTATGATTTCTTTATTGTCGATATTTAGCTCAATGCTGATTACTTAGGAGAACTAGCTTATTATCGTACACTGTTTCTCCCGTATTTCATTCACAATCAGTGCAGAAATTCTCATTTCTAGAAAATGATGTCTGTTTAATGCCGCGTTTACACCAAGGCGAACAGGAACAAAAACATTGTTCGCGAACGTTTTCATCTGTTCTTGCCGTGTCCACACCGCCGCAAATAGAACAAAACGTTCACATACGATTTGTACACTGAGTTTTGTTCATGTTTGCAGCGGTGTGGACACGGCAAGAACAGACGAAAACGTTCGCGAACAATGTTTTTGTTCGTGTTCGCCTTGGTGTAAACGCGGCATAAAGCTTCTGTGTGTAAGCAATGCCATTTTGAAAAAAGGTACTCCAGTGTAATATTACAGTTGTTTTTATCATAAGTAAAAACACACTGATAGTATTACCGTGGATAATAAATATACACCTGAAATCCTTAAAATAAAGAATTCCCAGAAGCATCCTCAACTCAACAATGCACAGTTTAATGTTTCTATAATTGAATTGAATTTAAGTTACTCATTTACCAACGGGATAACACTCTTTGGGACATTTTAATAACACGAAGAGACATAACTATGTCTGCTTAACTAACCTAATACAACTTAGGCTTTAAGTATCGTTTTTTAATTCTTTATTAATTCAACATTTCATCATTTCCTTTCCAATTACCAAAGAAATCAAAGAAATTCATATTTGGAGCGTTGGCGGTGCACCAAAGTGCACAGTACTCCCACAGCACCCATTCGAGCCACCATTGACCCGTTACAATCAAGCAAAACAATCGTCCGTTTATGTTGCACGAGCGCCTCCAGAGAGACGGCTTGTACGATGAGCAAAATACCGAGGAGAAAGAAAGGGGGGAATAAAAAGGAGAACCGCGTGGTGTTTGGCGGCGGGTGGCGGGTTCGTTAAAAAACAGATTTAGCCGGCGGCCGAAAGATGGCGACGCACGGCCCGGCGCCGGGCTTCGTGTCAGTGGCAGTCGCAAGGACGACGCCGTCGCCGCCACGTGGGGAGCGAATTTGAATCGGCCGCCACCGGGCACCTCGCCGCCGGCTTAAAAGCACGCAGAGCAGCGAGCCGCTCGGTCTGATAGCGCGGCACCGATCGCGCCCCGTTTCAACCCCCGCCGCCTCTCCACGCGGAGCGTGCCCGTTCCACGAGGAACCCTCTCCGCCGCTAAGAAAGCAAGTCGAATTTCGAGGGTGCCCGAGCCGTGGCTGTCAAACGGCCAGCAGCAATCGAGCACCCAGGATCAAGGCTTAGCAAAGGGGACCGGGAGCAGAGAGGATCCGAAGGAGCGAGCGAGAGGGAAAGACTAGATCAGCCTTGCGACGTCTAGCACCGACGTTCAGCCGGCAGCCGCGGAGTAGGAGGAGGCTAGGAGGGAGAAAAATCGAGAAGGAAGCGGGCAAGCGGGGCAAGTGTCACGAAGGGACCGTTGTCAGTGAGTGGTGGACCGTGGAGCCGATTGGGCTGTCAACCGTGACTCGTTGCGTGCATCTGAACGGGACCCGGCCGTCGTCGCCCGAAACTGCTCGATAACGGAGCCAACCCCGGTCCAGGGACGATCGTCCTGCCGATCGCGAGAGCCAGAAGTACATTGACCTTGCTCCCCCGGGCGACCTTGGAAATTGGCGCCACCGTCGCCACCCGTGTCCAAACACCGGATATCGAGCGAAAATCGTGCGTCGTCTTCCCTTCCGTTCAACGTCCCGCCGTTCGATCAAAGATCCGCACCGTGCAAGTGTCCCGCAGTTGTGCCGCGAGTGGAAGTTACGCAGCTCCGTCTCCTTAACGTCGGCCGTCGAACACTAAGAACCGGGAACCTTAGTTTTCGTAGCTTAACCACCTGCCAAGCCGATGGAATGACCCAACATGCAGCCTAGGTGAGTGGGAGACACTCCAGTCGGGTATCATAAGCGGCGGCGTCACCCGATAATCCGCGGCAAGCCAATTAAAGGGGTAAACGAGGGCGAAAGAGCCACAGGTAGGCCTCTAGCCCGCCGAAGGACAGGAACGCCACTTGACTGATTTCGTGCTCTTCTTCTTTCACCCTTATCGCGACAGAGGAGAGGGGGTGGAGGGCGACGTTTCCGGGGACGCAGGGTACACGAGAGGGATTTTTTGCCGTGCAATCGCAGTAACGCGCGTTATACGAGCGCTGGAACAGGCTCCTCCACCAGGGCGAACGGTGAAATGAGGTTTTCGCCCGTGAGAAATTGGGGCTCGTTCGTTTCGCGGGAAATCGGGTTCACGGGCGAGAACTCGCCCTTTATTTACGCCGGGCGATGAATGGAGGCGGCGGAACGCTTTATCCGCGCTTGTCGTTGACCTCGAACTCGCTGTTCACCGAGGGTTCGTCGATGCGTTCGATGTTACCCCTTGTGTGCCGTTGGAGTGGCGTTTTCTTCTAACATTATTCTTGTCTTTGGTTGTTTTCGAGTGGTGTCCTTTGCTTTGGAAAATGTTCGTCAGTTAGATTCTTCTCTGTCGGCTCGTATCTGGGGTAGGAAAGTCGTTTGAATGGGTAATTCGAGGTTTATGTATTTACCATTTTTCTTAATTTATTGAGTGTTTATTGTAAAATAGAGTGCCACTTCTGCTGCTAAATCGGGTTGAAAGCGACGGTGGACAATGTTTATTTGATTTGATTCTTGTATAGTTTATATTTTATAACGCGAAGTAGAAACACAGTAGAAATATTTCGAAAATATTTTTTTTATAGCCCATAATCAGGAGGGCAGTTTCGAGTTTCGAGACGTGAAATAACCCGGCGTTCGATTAAATTCAAATTTTCTTACGCAGGCAAACGTGGAATGGCAAAATATTGATACAGGTTCTCCTTTTTATTTCCACATATAAGAGCATTTTAAGTAGGGAAAGAAGACAAAATATTCTCCCATTTTTTCGCTTATCGGTTATGCGCGCTATTAAATATTCAGTCGCACTTCTGGATAACCGGATTTGCTCTCGGAGCACCCATTCTGGGTCTAAAATCTCCCTGCTTTCGCGTATCGTTCCAACGGAAATTCAGTCGTCTGTAATAATCGGGTCAGGTACATTTCCACGAACGACATTGCCTCGACCCCATCAAGTATCTAGACCCCGTTGCTGTTCCCTTAAATCGTTTACATTCATTCCGCATTTATTTAACGTTATGTTCATTTCAGAGCACGATTATCGTTGAGACGAATTGACGGGTCGTACAATAGCTACGAAACTTTTTATAGATAGATATTTTATACTTCATTCGATCTGTTCTTCAAGACTTCAGTAGACTTTAGTATTAAATGGGGGCCGAGTAGTATTCAGTAAGAGAACTATTAATCATTTAGATTTTCTCGCGCGAATCACATGTTCCTTAAGAAAATTATTACCACGTTTATACCGTAATTAATATCTATGTAATAATTTCCCCGGATATCACAAAATAATTTCACGAATTATTCCTTTAACGGAGCTTTCAGGGAGGGGAGGTAATTTAAATCGACGGCTGTATTTTAGTCACGCGAACACAACGAAACAGCATTAAGTTGGCGAAAGAATTGCAATCTCGTTAAGAAAGAGACATAAAAGATATGAAAGCTTTTAAGGTTTTATCGGCGTGAAAGTGTGACAATGATTCTGTTCCTTCGCACCTTTAAAATTACTGAAGCTCCAAAGGCCTTCAGTTTAAAATTCAATATTCTCAGCTTCCTTATTAACTACTCGACAATAAGATTTCCAACAGAGCAATAACATTTTTTAAATTGAAATCTTACTACTCGCAATCTTCTTTATTCCCAACCGTCCATTACCATCGGTTTCATTCGAGATTATTGGCGGACAGTGTGAATGTCACTGATAGTGTGAATCAACCATATCTCTGACTGCCAATAGGGAACCGGAAGTATCGTTTCAAGCCTGACAGGCCTTTCTATACATTCGTCATTTCGGGGAATAAAGTGACCTAATTGTTTCCTCTAATTCTACTCATTTCCCAATATCAGGGTTTTACATTCCCTAAATCAGTGTTTCCCAACCTATTTTGAGGTTCAAATAACCTGCGAACTCCCCTCCCCTATATAAGATAAGGTACATTTAATAAAGTAAAAAGAAACACATTAAAAATAGTTATTACAGAATATAATTCTAACAATTGTACGTTTGAAATAAAATCTTCAATTATCTTGTTTAGTGTGATGGCTGTGCCTGCAACTCGGTAACCAGCTTTTCCTTTTTTTCATTTATAAAAATCAGTGTTCTATAATTAAGGGGTCTCCCTACTTTGACGGACGGCAAATGTTGCAAATTTTGGGAATTTTTAAAACTAAACCATTAAATATATTTGCTTCCAGCTATGTGGCTTTATTTATCAATCTTTAGCGAATATGACAAAACAATTTATATGCAAAAATAGTAGTTATCTCCGGGGTTATACCTAGTGCTTCAAATAGAGCGTTGTACAAAAATCATATTAGTATAAAATCAGTCGTTGTAGTTGTCTGAAATAGAAAAGTTAAAAAATTGTGTAATCTGTATGAGTGTGGCTATCGTTTGAACTCGATTAAATGAGAAATATTGAAAAATAAAAAAATGGCAGCGTCAAAACAGGAAATTTCGATTTCTACAAAAAAATCGCTGGGTTTTTAAGTCGCAAAAGTCTAATTTTGCAACGACCGACTTAGTTGTAGAAACAACGGGAATGGGACATCTATTGAATATATGTACAAAGTTTAAAGTAAATCGGGTGATTGGTTGTTATAACTAATTCGCTAAATATCGTTTTGAGAAAAGGGCGATTAAAGTTTTAGGAACCGTTTTCTTAATTTTTTTTTAAAATGTTATCTAAATATGCACAAATATAGGCATACAGTTTTCAATTAAAATAATTCGAGGGTTTCGTTTAAAAAAAATCTCAAATATCGCGCTCCTTTTCAGGCCGTCACACTAGAGAGACCCCTTAATAGAATATGACAATCTAACCATACTACAATAAAAAAGTGCTAAAAATCATCAACTAAAAAGTAGCCGCGGCGACCCCCCAGAAAATACTTCGCGACCCACAGGTTGGAAATCACTGCCCTAAACTTTCAACCATCAAAACTGAAAATGCCATTATTAGTCCCTAGAAATACCACCACATACTTTGGTCCTATATATGTTACAAACTCTTGGCGACCAAATCCCATGAAATCTACATGCACCTCTACCTCAAACGCATAGAATACCTCTTCCTCTCCCTCCTCGGCGCGAAGACACGCCAACGCCAGCCACCCAGTTAACCTCTTAAAAAAGAAACAGTCTTTTACACGAATGTACCATGCCACAAGGAGCCCAAAGGCACGCTCCATTCATCAACCACCATACAACAGTCCACTGCCTTCGTATTCGCAATACGCCCGCTCGTTAGCGTTTCGTACACGTAGGTACTTTCCCGTCGAAACGTGAAGGTGGAGGGCAAAAAAAAAAAATAGAGGGGAAGGGGAATGTCGTAACGCAATGCATCGTGGGTGCATTACGCGATACTCGTATTAATCCCGCTGGCCGAGGAGTCGGCGCCCGCGTTAGCCCGTGTTTTCGGTCCAGCCGGCATAATTCAGCGCGTTGCTCTTTTTCGAATTCCCTCCCCGGCCCGCCCTACCAGCTCGTGCATCGGCTGAAAGAGAAAGAACGACGCCGGCTGAGGGATGGACGGGAAAGGGTGGGACACACGTGGCACGTGACGGCCGCGTGTTAATCCGCGCGGAGTGTATTTACGAGTCCGCTCGCATTCGGCGCACGTGTGCCCCGCGCCAAGCTTTAACCGGAGAGTTTCGCGAGCGTAGCGGCGGAATACGGTGTTGCGCGTTGTTCTACACGGTGGCCGTAGATAAAATCTACGAACGTGTCGTTCCCGCGGCGCGCCTTCCCTCGCGTCTCAGAAAATGGCCCCTCGATCCATTCCGAGCATAACGAGCACCCATTTCCCGGCGAAGCTTCCGACAGGAATTCGGGGATCGCTTGCCCCGCGTCTGTATGCCTGACGGTTATGGGACTATGCTTTCTTTTAGAAATGATGATTCTTTTTTATTATGATGTAAATCAGAGGTCTTCAACGTTTTTACAACTGCGGACCGGCGAAAATCCGCGGATCACTGGTTGAGGAACACTGAGCTAAATCGTGTGAGATAGCAATGGCCCTGGGTTTCTATTGTGAGTAAAGATTTAATGGAAGAGGTTTGCATAGTTCTTGATTGAAAGTGGGAATAAAACGGGGGAAAGCTGACGCGATGGAAGACTTGACACAAGTTTGACTTTCCTCTAATTGAATGCTGCGATTCACAAGGGAAGTATAACACAAAATCGAAAAATAGCCGAATTTTCAGGGGTTAATTTCACCTCCTTCGAGTGAATTTGGGCAGCAAACAAATATTGCGTTGTAATCAGGAGGAAATCCCCTACATATTTATAAAGTTTCAGAATTTTGTTGAATATTCGGGTTCGGGATCTTCCCTTGTCAGTTGTTTCATTAGATTTTGCAATCCTTGTTACTCCGATATGTGGAAAGAATGGATTAGAATGTAGCTTTTTGAGGACGCAGAACAAAAATTCTGTAATTCTATTCTTCCTTTTACGTTTCCAAATCCTTGTAAGTACCTTTCTCAGAACTAGATAATAAATTGATGTACCTTCCCTCTATACTGTATAAAAACCACCCCGAAGAGATTTTCCCAAAAATCAGATCGAGCTAAGTAAGTATGTATCACTGTAAAATTGTCCCACGCGGAGAATTGAGAAAGCTACTCGTGAAAAATTCAGAAAATATTCGTTCCAGTTGCGTCCGAGACAATTATTGTACGAAAAGGAGGCTCGCGTATTTCGATTCACTGTAAAATTGATAGGGCGCTGTTCACAAGAGTAAAGGCTCCTGAAATGGAAAGAATAATTTATGTCCATGGGACGGCTCGTGGCAGTGGAAACTTTTGTGCCATTTTCCCGAGTTAGAACTGTTCGAAAGTTCGTATCGCGTCGTCCGTAACGTTCAAGCAAGGTCTTCGCGAAATTGAAAACACCAAATTATTCACGGGTGTCTATTTTTCGGAGTAATGACTCGGTGGACGTCCCTGTCGATATCGGGTATTTCGGAGCTCGAGATTAAATTGGGAAATGGAAACGGTCAATTTTCATTGCGTCGCACGGATACACCGAAATGCGATCTAACGCGCGAACGGGATAACAGCTTTGTTTTGACAATTAGAGGCCCTGCAAACACTATACATTCCCGGCCCCAAAGTAATATTTCCCCCTAGTGTGTCGTTCATTTTTTTTTGCCCGTCGAAATGTGCAGAGAAGCTTCGGTTGCACTTCATGTTTCGACAATTCCGTGAGCTGGGACGTTGCACAGATGCTTCAAGGCAAATCGATGAAAATTCACGATCGAGTCTCGAGCCGTTCTTCAAACAAAAGGTTTCGTCGCGATCCTAAAGCCGCCAGCTGCAAGACTGTTTTATTGGAATAATTTCTTTCCTAAATCAAGCTTAACAGATACATCGTAGAAATGGGTGCGAAACATTTGCATTCGAATGGAGATAGGTATCGTAAATTAAATAGAAAAGCGCGGAAAGTGTAAATTAGCAGGGAAGGATATGATTTATCTTTCAATGCGGTGATTAACTCATGCTGTTACGCAATATCAATTACACCAGAGAAGTGTCGCGGATCTCAGCGTTCGCCGCAGCGAACTTTCGATTGCATATGCAAATCTCCTCCTTCCTTCCATTTCTGCTCATCGTTTTACGAATGCTCTCCCGATTTTCAACGTTCGCCTCTTCCCATTGTACCGCGATCTTTTCTTCGTCACGATGGTCGTTCCTGTAATTCATTTCAAGCAGAGGCCAGGAATTACTTTTCCTAGTAACGCAATGCTCACGCGGCAGGAGGGGGAAGGAGTGGCGGGAAATAAATGTCAGGTTCAAAAATGGGGAATGAATGTGACGCGGGTTCAGGTGGTATGGGAGGAGGACGTTAAGCAGAGACGTCTCTTTTAGTTTCGACAGACGGAATTTCGACGGTAATAAGAGTCTCGCGTTATTAGGATTTTATGATTGAAATTGGGGAAAGAGATTTCACGAATAATGAGTTGCAAGACGCGTGGTGATAGTGGGAGGAATTAATGGACGAAGAAACTGAATGATGAATATGATAAAATGCAAATGTACGTGCTTCTAGATTCGTTATTATTCATTAGTAGGTATTAATGGAATACGAAAGGGGAATACAAAGAATAAACTTCTTGTGAAAAGAGTATCGAAGTACTGGTATCGAAACTAAGTAGTTCTGCACACTAATTAAACATTTTAATACTTCATTAATTATAAAAGATTTAATACTTCAATGATCAAACGATTTTATTGATTGATTAATGGAAACTAGTAGGTAGGTATGGAAACCCACGAATATCAAGAGTTTTGTTATAAATTTAATGAACAGCTCATGCACCTACGCGTACTGTTTATCGATGAAGTTATTTTAACGTAAAATAAAGCAGTGCTACATATAATCATTTTCCATCAGAAGCAATGAATGCTTAATGCATGGTTAACATAATATTTACACTGTGGGAATAATACCCACAATCTTTGATGGTGCATCATGTTTTTTCATTTATGCAGATCACTTTATATCGTATGCAAAACTTCAATATTTTGTTGTGGAAATAATACCTACTGAATATATTATAGTTACATGGAGGCAGAAGGAAAATATTCATGGATTCTTTGGCGTATTGATCGATATTGAGGGAAATTTCGGTTGGGTCTGCTCAGAACCCAAATGGCAGCGTTTCACGTATTTTCAAGAAGATGCATGTGATGATAATAAAAAATGATGAGTTTCTGCTTTGGAGCTTTCAAATTGATCTTATTTTTCATTTTATATCTCGGCAAGGTTACCATTTGGACTGATGAAATTTTATTTTTCATAGAAAGGCTGACGGTACTACTAGAAATTTTCAAGTAACTGAGGTCTTCTATCGAAAATAAGATATCGAAATTATTGAAAGCCCATTTCTCACGCAATAAATTTCGAGAAACACCTTTAAGAACCTTTAAAATGCTGTTACAGGCGATGGAGATATTTACACCATTCAGGATAAATCCACTTTATGTTTTACATATATTTTCTGTGCCTTCCTCGCTAATCATTTTCTTTCAACGACTTTGCTTCATGAATGAATGTTCTTGCCAACTACTTGAATAAAAGTTACAGTAGAATTTTAATAGGTTACAAATTTCTGCGGAAACACGGTTGGCAGGATGCTAATTTGTTACTGATGAGGTTGGGCACGCAGCTCTTAGCACGCGGGAGTATATATTAAGCGATTTAGATGCAAGTCATGAGTCTTGCCCCGGAAAATATATGTCGTCATTGGCACCGTAAATTCTCGAAAATGGCGTCCTCGCTATCCGTGCTCGTGTTAAATTGCCTCCTTCCGCCCCTCGAATTACTTCCATTTCTCTCTAATAACATTTTTTCACGATCATATTTCGAAGGCGGGCGAAGGTTAACCCTCCAATTTACGGCTTTTCAAGCTACCGCGGCAATTGTGGAAGCTTTAACCGCTTTCGAATGAGTCGGATTTATAGTGCTCGTCGTGCAAACTTTTATCACGTAACTTTGCGCTTCCCACTGTATTTGCGAGGACTCACTGTCGCTTAGGAATGCGATCGGGGCCTAAAGAATATTTTAGTTTGGTTGAGCCGCAATGTTGAAAGTCACACAGCGAAATAATATATTCACGCTGAAACCCGAAGAATATAAAATAGAGTTACAACATCGTTTTTGCTGTAAAGAAGATGAGATTTTGGTAATTATTTACAAAATGTGGGCATTATTCTTCTTGTGGGCATTATTCTTCTATTGTCCCTTTTTATTTTTTAAAGCTCGACTAGAATCTTCTAATCTCCATGTCGAATATTAGAAGATTACTATTAATGATTTAATGATTTTTCTGCTAGGGCGTTAAAAGAATCGTTGTTATAAATGGAATTGTATTGAATCGATCTTCGTAAAAATTGTACTTGTAAATGCCATGAATATTTACTCGTCAGATGCTCCGTTTACTTCTGCAAAAGAGAAGCAGGAAACATTTCCTCTAGTGGTGTCTGAAGGCTCGCGATCAATTTGCAAAGATGGAAGCCTTTTTCAATATCCTTCACCAGAATACATTTCCAGATTCGCCTATGTGAATTTCCAATTACTCCTCTCGGCAAATTCCTCGAACGGTCGCCACGTAAAATTCGACCTATCGAGCATCCTTTCGAAATTAAAGTTTCATTCTAATTAAAATTGACATGGACGTCCTGTGCCTGTTCTAGCTGTTTAATTAAGATCGATTTGAAATTGACCAACTCCAGAATTATACTCTGGTCATTGACAGGCATAATTAATTAGGAAGTTATAAAATATTTTTCCAAAGTGATTTTCTACCACTTATACTTAAAAGAAATCTTTATATGATTGCAAATCACGTTTCACATGATTTCACTAATAGCTATTCCAATGTTTAACAATCCTTTATCGTTTAATAATTATTATAAGTAACACTAATGTTTACCTTACTTTTTGAAAACATCTGCACTGCATTCGATTCATATATTTTTGACAACTATGTTCTGCTTTTCTCCAAAATTTAACTACATGTAGGATATATTTAGAGGTATCTAGAAAATGGTCCTAGAAGTAATTATAAATTAAAATTAGGAGTAGGAATGTAACAATTTAATTGGTGAATATTTTTCATGGGGTCTAAAGCACGTGTTTTTTTAGACCAAAGAATAACAGAAAGTATCTAGTCAAATTATGGTTAATTGTGATAATGTAGTCATGGGGGGTGTTTTTCTAGTGCAGCTACAACAATGTTGATTCGCAAATTAGAGGGTAGAACAATCCTGCTTGAATTTCAGCATCTCCATGAAAATGGAAATGGAAATGGAAATTCCATTTGATTAATTGATAGATAGCCAAATCCGTCACAAAACTGTCATTAGAAGAAATCTATGGTACTATATAAGTGAAATCTAATCAATGGGATTCTAAGTGAAATTTCTCAAATCTTAAAGCATCGTTTTAGATATAATATCAAGCCAAATGTATGTAATTCGTGTAATAAATTGCATGGCGGAATATCAAGTTACGTTTCGCCCGTTTCACATAACGTTTGCATCCGTGGCCTTTCTGGAGTTCAACCATAGATTTGTTAATTTAATTATAGCAACGATTTCCTTCCACACCCGTTTGGGCATTATAAATCTGGATTGCGGAGACCAGTGAAACAAAAGTAACTCATAGCTTCTCGTAGAGAAGCGTGTAGTCGCTTCACGTGCCACGATAAATTCAGTTCAAAGTGTGCAATCGTGGAGAACTATGTGGCCCACACCACGATAGTGGACAAGAGGAGTAAAACACATCACATTTATTTTAAATCTGGTCCTGAAACTATAGTTGCCGCGAACGTAGCTGCACATAGAAAATTCCTTTAGTTCTACTAATAATACCTACTACTAATCGACGTGCGTTACGAAAAGTAGCACGTTTCAATTTTGTTACGAAAAGCAGCACGTTTGTCTTCGTTGTCACGAAAACTATCACGTTTCGGTTTTCACTACGAAAACTAACACGTTTCAGTGGTTTGTCACGAAAAGGAGCATGTACTTACCACTTGTAGCGATGAAAAGAAGCAAATTTGAAAGGTTGGCTATAAAAGAAAATTTATACCGCAGCAACCGACACGATTTGATTTTTGCGGGTCCATACAAGTCAGGTATGATCGAATATGATCCAATCAAAATTTTGTCCTGATCTGATCATAATATAGAAGACGAAAGTGAGAAATATTGAATGTGAATGAAATAGATAGAAAGGTAGCCGAAATATCGTCGATCACGAGTCCGAGATAACGCGGACACTTGCTACGTGAAAGCAGTGCCAGAAATTGATGGGGATAACTCCGCATCAGTTAAGCAAGGCAATGCGTCTATTAAGTGGAGAACAATGTATAATGTATGAATCCTTTTTCCCCGGGTTTATTTTTATTATGACTATTCTTTAATCAAGAAATATACTATTTATGCATGAACACTGTTATATTGAAGTGAAACACTTTTTTTTTATTACATCATACAAATCTCGTCAACAAAACAGTCTAAGTACATGTTACATTTTACTCTCATTAAAAATATAACATAACATATGTGTTGTCTTTTGGAGATTAGATGGAATTATTATTTATTAAACAATATTTTCAACAGTTGAATTATTTTAAACTGACCACGCGCTGAAACGCGATAGTTTCTGCATTCTGCAGTAGAATCCAAAACGTGCTATTCTTCGTGGCCAAACCGAATAATATGTTAGTTTTCGCCACAAATTCCCCAATGTACTATTCTTCGTGGCGAAGCAGTCAAATGTGTTGGAACGATGGAATGTGCTTCTTTACGTGGCAAACTGAAACGTGCTGTTTTTCGTACGACAAACGAAACGTGCTACTTTTCGTAACGCACGTCGTAATAATAATAACAGAATAATAGTTATAAGGATTAGGTTTAAGAAATGTATTATTACAAAAATATAGAAATAGGATTTTTAAAATATTTTATTATTTACGTTCGGATTTACATATTGCACAAACAAAAAGTTAATTTCGGTTGCTCCGCAAAAATTCATGACCCCACCTGTAGCAAACAGTACATCGAAACCATAGGGAGTATTGAGAACACGCATACTGATAAAAGAAAAATGCTATTTTTATTACGAATAATATTTGAATCGATTACATTCCTTAAGTACGTCATTAATTAGTTATTTCTTGTAGATATTCTTGCATTCACAGAGTTATTACTTAGTTGTGTAAATTTGTACACTTTGTAGTGTACAATTATTATTATTATTATTAATCGTATTTATTACTCAAATAATAAGAAACCTGAGTATTTACAGCTAGCATAGTTAATAAGAGTAAAGGCGAAGCTGCAGTGGTAACACTGTTGGGAAGGCTAACCGTGAAGCTAAAATAGAGACGACAATAAACAAACATAACAAATATTAAAAATAAACAATGTGGTATTGTAAGATTCCCTAAAATTCTTTTCATTCTGTAATTCTTTATCACTTAACGCAGCAATTACACTATGTCTTCCTACATACATATGTTTAGGTATTAATTCAGTTCATGACTGATAAATTTTAGTGCTTCCTTTGTGAGATATAACGAGTGGCGATATCAGGACATGGGCGGCATTAGGTATCTTTACTTTACATCTACTTACGTGGATAGAGCAATGAATATAAACAGTGAGTTTATATACCGAGAATCCCACATTTTCTTACACAGACTAGGAAGTTTATACTAGGGACTAGGAAGTGCACAGTGCGTCGTAAGATCTCAATGACATTTCTCCAGCGGAGTCTGGCTAATTTTAGGGTGTAACACTGTCGTAACAAGGAAGGTTTCTCTGGCACGGTCGGTCCTCGAGCAAAGAAAAGGAAATGAAAATTCTTCGCTCGAATAGTTGGCAGTTTTCCCTTGTTCGCTGTTAACCAACCGTAGCATGTTCCTCGGTCGCGGCTCCTGGTGAGCTTGAATTTGAAGCAACAAGCTTCGATCGATACCCCAGTCGATCTTCCCTCCTTATCTTTGGATTAGCCTACACTTCTGATTGACGCTAATGAATGGCAATGCATGAAAAGACATGCGCGCGGAAAGCGGTCGCAATTGAAAGCGTCCGTGTCGCTTGCTCGGCTGTAATTGTTGAAAGACAAAATGACAAAGAAAAAATGGCGAAATGCAAATCTATTAAATCTGAGGAAAATGAAGTTCCCTTGTGCAATGTTCCCAGTAGATGGCCTTGCTGTTATTTTTTAATCACTTGCTGGTGTTGATAAGGAAATGTATTTGCTCTCTCTGCCATGATTTCCTTCATTCCTTTAATGCCATTTATTATACATTACATGGTCTTCCTCCAATGCAATGGGTGTGCCCCCGAAAACAGTAGTATAACCAGAAACATGACAACCAAACTGTCTATTATTTATACTCGACTCTACTCACAGTCAGAAGATAAGCCTGGAGATTATGCCCCTATTTTTTTTTATCACAGTCGTTGCTTCCTGTGAACTGAAACTCTCGGTTGCCCGAAGGCTTCGAACAAAGAAGCTTCTCCTGCATTAATATTAGATTCTAAATAGAAAATGACGCAGACTCACACCTCTCAAGCATTTCACGAAACACTTACTCGTCTCAAACTATTTCGCTCACTCTTGTAAGCGATATTGTTTTGCCCTAACAATACATCGAGTTCCACATAAATTCGCGGTTATTTATCGTTCGCAAGGGAGACGTAATATGTTCTTCGCTGAGCCACATGGTGACGTAGTATCTCACATTCCGAATCTGTGATTTATACCGCGAAACCTGGACAGTGAAACGTTCTTTACGAGTGGACCGCCACGGTCGTTCGTTCGTCAATACACACAGGCCATTTCTGTTATGAATCTTTACGAGCAACATTCCGTGGACGTAAAGATCGCCTTAACAGCGTATCGCCGGAGGGACGTGGCCCTAAACGTCAGTTTATAGATAGCAGCGCGGCAGAGGTGGCTTAAGGGACTGTCCGACGTCGCACTGCTATCGTCGTTGAATTATCGCTCTTACAAGACTGTCAGCTGAGATTAAACTCCTGCTTCGTCCACTTCCTACCGCTGAATCCAACGAAATTGCGGGTTTCCTTCTTCCGACGATCTGGAAACCCTGCGTTTTGCGCCGAAGCCGATTTGGAGTTTCTATCGGCCATAGGGCATATCGACACTTTCTGTGCTTTCAAGAGGATACTTCCTATATTTCTACCCTTTATCTTCGGGGTGTCGCTGTTGAGCGTGATGCAGGTTTAGTGGAAAGTTTTGTATTTAGTGAAGAAATGATGTTGCTTTGGAAGGAGTGCAGTACTGGAAATATTTATTGCATCACTCGAATAAACACGTGATAACGTGTAACGAGGTATAAGTGATAACTTACACCTCTCTTATTATTAATACTAGGACAATATTATTGCAAAAATGTGTAGCCCACTATCTTGGCGAAAATCAGTTGCATACGAATCATTTTATCAATCACATTGCTATGAAAATTGAACGTACTACGTAAATTTGAGAGGGACGCAATGAATATTTCCAGTACTATAGAATTAATGTAACTTCGAGTTGTTGGTGGTAAATTAGATGATAGGTGTATAGAAGGGAAGATGATGTAGTTAGGAAACACTAGTTACTGGTAAACTGCATCTCTGTAAGGGAAACATTGTGCAGGAGTTATTCATATCACTGCATGTTTTATGAGAAAAATTGGATGCGATTTCTATAATTAAATATAATATTTATTATTAGTTTCACTCAATATTAAATTATAGTAATTTCCAAGAAGCTATAGTTGGAATTCTTTCGACTGTTCCTTTTTGAAGTTTTTTTTAAAAATTACGAATAGCATTCTTGAAAGATCTTGAAACTCTTCTTTATTATAATGTTCATTCATCTCTCCCAATGGAATTTTCAAAGACACCTGTGCCATCACTGCAGTGGGATTCCAACGAATCAGATTATAAACGACGAGTTACAATCCCGCGGAGTGTCAAACATATTCGCGTAACACCTGCAGCTCTAGCAATCGCAATTACAATAAATTCATTTGGCGCAGACGGTTTCTCTATCGACACTAACGACTTCATAAAGTCGTATTATCGGTTTATTGTCTCCAATGTCGGTATCGGCTTCCATGGCATTGTCCACTGACAGAAGGTCGATCGTTTACAGTTTACATGATTTCATTTCCGCAAATCGAGGTAGTTGTACAAAAAAGAAAATGTGTACCTAAAGACGACTGGATGGAAAATTGCTTGGCATAGCATATTTTTAATAAATATTTAAAATCCATCTTAATATCTTCTGTTGTGAAAGTTGAAAGCTTTGATCAAATTAATTCCACTGCGTTCAATTTATTATTTCCATAATATTCCTTGCGCAGTGCAGCTTGCTATAATTATAAAGGTTTTCCTCATCAATTTATCCCTGGATCTTATTAACTGACCACCTTCTTCCTGATAACGTTCGTTTAATTAGTTTCATCCTAGCTTATTAGTTTCAAACCAAGCACGTTATTGCAGTGCCCCAGAAAAATCCTATTAAAAGTATTACATTTCTCAGATAATAAAGGTCAGAATATCCTTTATTCGTCGATAGTAATTTACTGTAAAAACTGGCATTCAAAACAGTTTTAAGCAATAAACTGGGTAAATATAATTTTAATGCAAATATCACCCAGTCGTTAATATATCACAATTTTTTTTTCTATAGTTGCTCGCCTTTTCTTCATTCGATATTTCATATTTTACATACGTCTCTACCAAATATCCCTGAAAGAATTACGATGTGTCGAAAGCTCACGCGAATCCGTCCTCAAGGCTGACCACTAAAAATAAAGATGTTCTAATTAGAAATACAAGCTCTTTCTGTGATGTCCCTTTCGTTCGGTATCCACGGAAGGTCTGCGACCCTGCTCTCTGCTTTTGGGACAGGAATAAATTCGTTTCTTTTCTTTATTTGCCGCCATTCGTCACTTTCCACGCGAATCCTCGGCATTCCTCTGTCACCGATCGCACGAGCTCGATGAAACACAAACCGCCGCCGTTCCCTTCCGCGTGTTCGATGATATACGGTCCTGTTAATTAAAGCAACGGGCACATTCGCCGGAATAAAAGATGGCGTTAATGGGGGAGAGCGACGAAAAAATATGAGGTGACGACTGTTTTGCAAACTGAGCCGTGTACTCTCCCATACGCATTCAGACATAGAGAAGCATCAAAGGGAGGCAGACCAAATTCCAAAATATATTTCTGAAGTATTATAAACCATTCTCTTCCTTCAATATCAACGAAACGAATTTTGTTAGTGCTATTTGTGCTCTCAAACTATAAAATTGAGGGGCCGAGTGGAAAACGGACACATGCCACATTATGTATAAATTTTCTTCACGCTGAAAAAAAAAAACAAATGCGTAGTGGAAAAGGGACTCTTGGGGACCGTGACCTAATAAAATTAATGTTTCAGCTAAAATTTGATAATAGTTGCCATTTACCATCTAATTCAAGTGCCGTTTAAAATAATTACAATTCCGTACCGGATTTCCTATGAAAACAATTTTTCCTTCAACCTGCTTTCCTCTAAAATCATAAAACAGTGGCACGTGCCTGTTTCCCCTTGGGCCCACAATTTTACCAAAGACTAAGACAATCAAGTTACTTTTGGTTATCAAAGAATTCATACCCATCTTTCAGAGTCTGTTGCTGAGCGTCTGAAATCCCCTGTTGTAATAATAATGAATTACCCGGAGACTCGAGATATCCAAATTAATTCCAAACAAATCCGCCCTTTCTTGAGGAGCGGGAGTAGATGGAACGTGAAATTGGTTCATTATCGTCATCTTCGGTCAAAGAATAGTCGGGACGATCCGCTCCTCGTGGAAGTTTGCCGAGAATTTGGTCGGCTGTCGGGCGCTCTCTGGTGCATCGCTTCATTAACGAGCACCACTTCTGCGTCGCTGTCGACGACGTCGCCACTCGACTTCCCAGCTTAATTATTCCACCGCCACCCGGTACACGTGTCTCGGGATCTCCCGCTGGGGCTCTCCCCGTTCTTTTAATTCCGCTTTATATCGTTCCTTGGGCCACTGGGTTAATGGTGTGTCGTCATTCGTCCACATTATCGCGGGCGATAGGGGCATCTTCGTTTTCATTTCCACGAGCCTTTTCTTGTTAACCTCTTAGCCGTGTCGCCTTGACGCTGTAGAGGTTGTTAGCAACGCCCTAGAATGACTGCATACGTATCTTATCATCGATGCAACTCAAAACTCCAGGACTCCGTGGCCTACAGGACCTATGCCACTCAATGTCAGTGTGACATTTGATAATATCCTGTCACCTAAGAGGACTCTAGATTATAACGCTTGTAGGTCTGCCACGTGGTTCGTGGCTCCCTTCACTCGTCCCTAACAAACGCACCACCGTATATACCATTAGTTTTAGTATTAAAATCCTTGCACTAGCGCAGCCTATGATGTTGCAAACATATCAAACAGTATGCTCCATAGTTAAGGGGGGAAACTTAAACCCTCGTGTTCAGTTTCCCAATTTAGATATTCGATTTGAATTTTTAGGTTTGCCTAATTTCTATTAAAACTCTGTGAATAGTGATATCTGTATTGTTAATTGGTTGCTGGAATATGAGATTAAATCGGGTTAAAACGTTTTCGTTGTTACGTGTAGATACAGGCACGGAATTTGCACAAGGCGAGTTTGGAATCTGCTTTTTGGTGAAATTTTAAATATTGTACTATATCAGTTTAATAGGTTATTATACGTGGTATGTATTAACTGTATGCAAAATTTCAGCCATGTGACATAAACTTCCTGCACTTCGATCGTCAGTTAATTTTGTCCTTGTAGATTTCAACGAAATTCGGATATCATGTAAACCATTTTTTGTCGTAGGAGTTACACGTGTACCAATTGTTTATATGACGTTTTACGGGTTGTTTCCGTGTACTACATCGCTGTGGTTCTCTTTTCGTTCAGTTTTATGGCGCCTCCCAGTTAAATTGAGATTTATTCGCCTCCCCCTTCAAGAAGGTTTTTGCTCGATGATGTCAGAGGAAGATAAAAAGAAGCTCTTTGAGAGAATTCAGTTTGATGTGTTAAAAACTGTAAGAACTAACCGACAATGGTAAAAAACTTGGAAGGATGAATGATAATTACATGGGTAATAATTATTTGTTCATAATTTGTTTATTCTATTCGAATACAGAATGCATTTTTTATATGCAATAAATCTTCTACGACAGAATGATTAAATTTCGATTATTTGTTATATTACATATTTATTGTATTGCTGGATACTTGAATACTTGGATATCTGTTCTAGTAGAAATGAAATTATCCTTCGTTCATTTTACCATTTTTATATCCATTATAACAGTGCACTTAACAATACACATACTTAATCAGAATTACTTCTCTTTCCATTCACATGGAATTCTTAAACTGTCCATGCTGGTATTGTTACCTAATAGATAGTGCCATAAACTTTTATTGAATATTGTCATCCTTCATCGTATTTGTTGTTTTAGATTCTTGTGTATAAAACAACAGAAACTGATGCCCAATTGAGCTGCTTTATTGAATTACCTATCCCTTTATTTCTCTTACGACGATTGACCAATTTTACTTTTATTAGACATGGACGTTATAGACGTAAATCTGTGTGCCTCTTGTCCATCGACAAATTCATACAAACATAGGCTATTCACTCGATATAAAAGTCTCGATGGTCAATGCATTCCAATCAAAGTATTGTTGACCAACTGACAACGTTTCGAGTCAGTGTTGCGTGAATTCTACATACCGAGCGTTACGTGAAAAATCAGACTCCCATTGTGCGCACTCGATAGAGCTCTTAATGCCTCATAACAGCGCGGAAGTAGTTTCATCAAAATGGACACTCTCAGAGAGAATAAAACCAGTCGAGGCTGTACGAGTTTCTGCGCGATCGGAAAATTTAACAAAAAGGTCGTAACGTGAGTGGTAATGATAAAATTCTACGTTGTACTTCCATAACGAACATCAGCATATAAATACCTCATTAAGTCAGGGCATTGCATCGATCACACTTAGTGATGGGACTGATACCAATACTATTGATGATATTCAATCAATTCGATACCAAAGTACTCAATAGGAAATATCGATACGCATCGAAATGTTATGTACTTGGTGTCAATCATCGATACCAATTCTTCTTCAACCGATACCATATCAATACTATACCGAATCAAAACCGGTTTGATACTTTACGATATTATCGATACTTATTCGCTACTTACGAAATTATCGATACTTGTCAGTCATTTGGTAAACATTTAATATTTACACTTCAGCGTGAGGTAAAGATATTGCAGGTATCGATATTCTCGTATAGGTATCAAGTAGGTATCGATATTTTTGTGTAGGTATCAAACAGGTATCGATACATTCTGATATGTAAGTATCGAAGAAGCATCGATTCCTTTTGATGCCTTTGACTTTGATATGTATCAATAACAGATTGAAATTTGTAGAAGGGTATCGATATGTATCGATACGGTATCAGTCCCATCACTAATCACACTCACGCCTAATGTGAGAAAGTAGAAATACATCAAAGTGTACTGCGAATTCATTCGTTTCCTATAAAATCTAATAGTTCATTAAACTAGAGGAAAGTAGCAAAATTTGTAATAGTACTTCCCATTTTGTTTTTCGAATTTTTTGCAACAAATAAATTTCTTTTATGGATATTTAGTCAGATATTTACGCTCAATTTAAGAGCAGCCTTATATTTCTAACCTTATGAATAATTTTCAATATTGAACTAACATTTAAAAAACATAAATTGTAATGGGACTATTCCATATTTGGCTATTTTCCTCTACTAATTAAACTAAAAAAAAATCTACTTACTCAATTTTATTCATCTAATGCATCTCCATTAACTTCAACAGATGGAAACGTTTAAATTCAATGAAATACCACGCTGTCAGTCATTTTTTAACCCGCGCAGCACAATGAATAATTTTCTCTACAGTCGTCGGTGCCCCAAGGTACCTCGAAATTTCGTTCATTCGATTCTATTCCCATCAAAGGTATAATAGGCGAGTGCGACGACCTTGCCAAACGGAAATCGAAAACCACGGGCACAACCGTGCACGTGGGTTGACTGAAGCGTTACGCAAGGCCGGAATTCTCGATCGTGATTCACGATCAATGGCCTCTGTGCAACGCCCACATTCGCCTCTCGCCGGTAGATGCAAATGCGTGTCACACTTTTCGAGTGAATTCCTCCTGTTCCACTGACCTAGGAACGTGAGAAATCGTCTGCAGCTCGACGCGGAAAACCGATAGCCACACATACGGGCGACATAGATGTTTCGAGCGATGGGAAAAATGCTTTTTCCTTTCGCGCGTGGGAAGAGTTATTGTGCCGTGGGATAGAAGCACTTGTAATGAATTTGAATTGCCGTTGCCCTGCAACTTATCACCTTATCGAACGATTAGGGATCTTTTGCTGAATACTGTATTTATTAAATACAGAACTTCGGAGTAGCCAGTAGTTGATTAACCAGTACCGATTTTTAAATCGAATTTGACAATGTTTACCTATTTATATCGAGTGGTATAATCGTTTCTCTTCTTAAGCTGCGGAGAAAATAAATTTTTCTGGCGAAATTTCCATTCGCTTTTATGAATTTGATTAATATTTAAATTTTAATATATGCAGATATTAATATTGAATACTTTAATGGTATTCCTCATTTTTAGTAGAGCAGGTATTAAAAAGGCGCGGGACCATTTTATTCATAAAGCCGGATTTTCTTTTTGCCGAGGGTACTTACGTTAAATAAGCTCGTTGCACACAATGGCTTCTTACGCCGCAAGTTTTCAACACCCTTTCAAAGCTTGCGCTGGCCGCGAGAGATCACATTAACGAAACAGGTTCCAACGAACCCAATTTTCCGGCAGCGCACTATCGTAGCCCTTAAAAGTCTCCAGAGATGGACCTTATTGTTTTGCTCGGAACAACGCTAACATTCCGTGTCGTTTTTCTGCTAATCTCTATGCTTTCTCTCACGAGATCGCGTATCTTTGTAGCCGCAGACGCACACCTCTGCAACGGAACTGTTATTTACTCTCGTTTTAATCTTATCGTGTCTTCTACGCTTTCATCCAACGTCTGCTCGTCTTTGATACTTTAATTTGATGCCCGCTATCGTTATTTGTGGGAAGGATGCGTAGGAAGATGGGTAATACTTGCTAACGACGCAATCATCGCCTTATAGGGTGCAACGTTTCAGCAGCGTGAATTTTTATATTTAATAATATTAACGATAATATCTTCGTCACGTAAAAGTATCAACAGAAATGTATATATTAATATTCTTTAACATAAATCAGTTAATTTATATATTGAAATTGTTACAAAATCTTTAAAAATATTGTATAAATGCAAGTGGACGCTTTTCCTGACCACTTACAAGCTTCTTAAAAACACTGGGCTCCTTATTTTTTTAGTTATATACCCTACACCTTTAGCTTCTGCCATTTAATTACACTCTAAATTTATCCAGCACAGTAGTACTCCAAGATCATCTACCCAAAAGTGTCTGAAAGTGTAGCTGCACCTAAGTAGTCACACCATTGAACGAAATGGATAACGTAATTAACATCGATGTGTCAAATACAAAAACGCAGAATACATTGAATGTAATTTTATCGATCACGTCTAACCTAATTAATCTCAATTTCGTTTCAGATTGGAATCGCTGATATTCGTCGTGTCCTGGGCGGCGTTCGCCAACGCGGATTTCTTTGGCGAGAAAAAAGGTAAAGTGTCAGTTCGTTGAACGCTAATGGTCTGACTTTGTGGCGGTGGTGATTCCGGGGTTCGAGGACCATTCGTCCCTCTGCTCTTCCAGATGTCGTCTAGCATGACGATCTGAGCTACGAAATTCTCAAGAGGGTCCTCCAACCCTCGAGGACTCCTCGAGAATATTCACCGGGCTTTTTACCAATCTGTTTCACCGATTTTTCCCAACGTTATTCTTCTTCCTCGGGATCAAAGACTCGTTACAAAATGAGTTATAGGGAGAGGAACTGTCCCTATCAGCAGCCACGTCTTCTTTATTCAACACCTGCTTCTACTTTTCTAGCGAAAGTAAAATATAGTCAATGTGTTGAGCAACAGGGTCCAGAAATTTAAATTCAGAATATTGTGTCTGCGAAATTACCGATCGTTAAAATTTATTAGTCGTTGTTTATTAGGAGTAACCTATTTAAGAAATTGATTTTTTGAGACATAAAGTAATCGTTCGCAAATATAGGTAGATCGACAGAAATTTCTATACTATTCAGCGTAATATTGCTGTGAAACTTCATGTTTCCTCAAAAGTATTTTTCATTTGAAAACTAAGCCAGCCAGTGGTCCCACAAATTCGTACTTCGCAATGCTATTTCTTGTCTACAATAAAATTTAAATGATTGCACTCATATGCGTCCAATAGTAGGTCAAGTGACTCAAACTTTCAATACAAAATGAAATTTTTTATCCGTTATGAAAACGAGTATAAACTTTCTACCGATTCAGTTTCAATTACATTTCATAGCAGACGTAGCCAAACTTGTATTCAAATGATTTCTATTCAGGCTTAGACACAGTGTACTTTGCAAATAGAAAGCAGCATGTGCGATTTTTTTATTTCCAAGCCTGGTGGATTATAATTCAGGTAAAATACTGTTGTCAGAGGTGAAAAGCGTGTAGGTGCGACGTGTGTATTAACAAGGCGTAAATAATACAAAGAGTATTAGAGAAAGCGAAGGATTTGTACGTCAATCTTGTGAAAGATAGAAATGGAAATCAGATTATACTAATGATTTAACGAGGTACAGGAAATATTTTGGACAATATTTAGTGATAAATAGAATTCAAGAAGGTAAAGAATGCAAACAAATATTTCGATAATCCTAAACATACAACTTCTTTCAGTGTAGTTACTGAGGCTCCTTCAAAATGATCAACTGTTTATAAATATTTTTATTTCGCCGATAATCCTCATAAATTTAACTTCGTACCGATATATTTTCCTCGTTTTCAGTCTACATTATTCCACGTTAAAATCCTTTCATGCCAAGAAGCATGTGTTTTATTTGCGACGCTCTCCTCGTTGTTGCAAAAGTATACCGTTGAAATGGATTTAAAGTATGAACCCTTTGTTTCCCGATATTGATGAGATCCTCGTGTACAGTTATAGCTGGGATTTTTCTCTGTCCACTGTGGGTAGCACAGCGATTCTTCTGAAGCGCGTGGACTTCTTTCTTATTTAAACGGGGTCACTTGAAGAAACAAATCGACCAGCCATTTCCAATGAACCACCCCATTAAAACGGATCTAATGCAGATACTGTTTTTCGTTTCCTCATCTATGTCTTTTGCATTCTGACTATTTTGCTTGTCATTATTTATATTTTAGTGTGAAATTTTTATAATTCGAAATATTTCCCAATGGGACAAATATTTTACTAAAAATTTATGTGAAAAAATTTCCCTCGAGTTTACTAATAGAAAGGACATTATATATGACTAATAGTTATTTCAAGCGAACTTAATCAAATAAATCTTTATTTGTATTCCCACAAATGGGAGTTGATTCTAAATTTCAAAAAACATGATCTTGAAGTGACTTTCTCAATAATTATATTTGCCTTCGGGAGAGGAAGAAGTTCTTCTTGAGACACTTTTTCGCATAATCAACAAAAATGAAAGTACACGTGGTGTGCGGAATAAGGAAGATTCCATGCTCGATAAACTCCTTATTATTCTAGACGTCAGGTAAAATTTGGGCGAAATGCAAGTATTTCGTTTAAACCTTCTACTAAAGCAGTCCCACAGTTTTTGTAATACCATAAAACACATTTATCCGTAAGAGCAGTAAAATTATGCAATCTCCATCTTCCTGTTTTTTCCTTGAAATTTTACGATTCTGTTTGGCAAGCATCACACGGATACTTAAAATCTCGAGCAGATTTTACGCTGTCGTTCTCTGATCTGCCAGTTTGTAAGGATACACTCAAGTTTCCATCCCTTTCCCCTGGAACCTCTACGACCTTCACTGTCTTCGCCATAAAAGCCACAAGTAATTTCGCAAATTTGCGAAAATCCCTCTATCCCTCATTTGAGATTATTCAAATAAGAAGTTTTGTGTTTGGACAGTTTAATCAAATGGTGGAAGTGTCTTCGAGCCTGTGCAGCTGTTATTTAAATTATTCCCGTAATATCGCAAGAATTTTACGGGGGCCGGGTGGAATTTTAATAAAAGTTTGTGACAGAGAAGAAAAAACATAAAAGCAACTCGGTTGTAAAAATTTGGAAGGGCGTTTCTCCTCTATAAAATCTCTTTGGATACGTGGCGCGCAGTAGAACTTACTTACCTTTCGGGTGTTTGTAATAA
Organism: Andrena bucephala; assembly: GCA_947577245.1. Lineage (NCBI taxonomy): Eukaryota > Metazoa > Arthropoda > Insecta > Hymenoptera > Andrenidae > Andrena > Andrena bucephala. The sequence continues at coordinate 90,934,505 of OX387715.1, read as the reverse complement.
TCTCACGTTTGCGAATAATTCTTTGACTTCTGGTTAAGCGAGGCTGTATTGGAAATAATGCGAAGCAACCCTCAGGGAGGGAGGGAGAGGGAACGAGAGAGATTCATAAAGAAGGATTTAATAAAATCCTCCTTGGGCCACAGTTACAAAGTCCTAATGCTTTGGAATGGTTTTATGATCATCGGCATATCTTTATTTCCTCTTTTAAGAATTTCATAAGCTGTGAAGTCGCTTCTCAGATTCAGCAGATATTTCATTCCGTCCAAGCCGTTTTTATACAGACTCTAATCTCGCTTTTTGCGCTTCGTGCTGCTCGGATCAGTCGTTATAAAGTCTAGAAACTCGCGTTAAAAATACCTCTTCGAAGCAAGTTTCAACGGTCAGTGGGACTGCACAAATCCTTAAAACTCAACGTTGGAAAATATAATGTTATGGCTCTTACCGTATATTATATATTAACGTACATAGCAATGTACTCTGTAGTGTAGCAATAAATCATGGTATTTTAATGAGTTACAAGTGGTTACAATTTCACTATTAATTTCCCCCAAACTATTAAATAAATGCAGGCCCGTTCCATTTACGTGGATAAGCACTCACCTTTCGTCCCAGGAGCATCCTTTAAATTATCAGTCAAACTCTTCGATATCCTTAAGAATTTCCTTAGAAACAAGCACAGTATTCCATTCCTCCATTCTACTTGAAGTAATAGAGTGTTATCCTGACACTTTCGTTGCAACGATAACGTGCAGTTTTCGAAAGCGAAACGTCTTACGTGGCTCGGAGACAATTGCAAGTCGATAATACATGATCACGGGCGTAAGAACATCCCGTTATCCGGAAGAGGGAAAGATTCAGCCGCTTGGCGAGTTTCCGGTTCCCTTATCAGAGGCGGATGCAAAGAGGGCACCGTTGGCTGCGCCGCTGGGTTACAGAGCATAGGAAAACGGGGGTGGAAAGGGACGAATAGCTCCCGCAGGATGCGAGATAACTCTCATCCCCATAGCCTCATTTGTATCCGCCTCCCCCTTCTTCCGCCCTCCGTGTTGAACGGCTACTTTTTGCACTGCTGCATCGTCAATATTTAATGGCACATCATTGCCCAGTCGCGATTGCTAGCCGCGGCTGAATTCTTTTTTCTGTACCATTCACTGCTCAATTGCAGACTTTCTCATCAAAATTTTCATTTGATCTTTTCTCCTTCATATTCCCTTGGCCGTATACGTGTGAATAATCAGCTACGAGTTTTCGTTTTCTTCTTGTAATTAAAGTACAAAATTATGGGAATTCAATTCGGTCAAAGGAGTAAAAGGTGCAGGAATGGGTAGTTTAAGTTTAACTTGTCTTCTATATTATCGTTCCTTGATCGCAAGAAATCGAAAAATCTCCCCACTTGTAGTTCCCTTTTTGTGTTTTAGTCTTACAGCCTTTATGGTTGATCAGTATGTTACAAATATTTTAGAATACCCGTTCAATTCCTAGCTTCTGGGGAAGTACTGTGTGGTTCATCACAGTCCTCTTACCAGAAGGCACCCTAGCCTTCCCCGTTCCGTGGCCAGATCCATAAGGAACAGAGTCCCTATTCTTTAGCAACACTAAAACTCTAAACTCTTTTTCTTCATTCAAACAAGCAATCCTTCGGCACCTGATAACTGCGAGGCCCAATATGGTCACCAGCTATCGCCTTTGGCTAGGACTGTTTAGTCTCATGCATCCCCTTCAAATCCACACACAGCCTAAGTCCTTATCCATTCATAAACACGTTGACGCTGACAAGTATGCATTTATCCACCCATGTATTTTTTCCGGCTTCCAATGGCGTGATACTTTTTTAAAAAATGGAGTTCTTGCATTAGAATAACAAACCAGAGATGCATTCACTTTGATACTTAAAGCAGAGGAACAATCAGCTTGTAGATTCTATTAGATTCACTCGTGTTTTTGCACAGCAATTCTATTGCGAGGTAATAGACACCCCGATGCGTTTCAGGTATTGTACAAATAGAAATTTATTGGCATTGACTTAATTATCCATCCGGCGAACATTTCAGCGGAACGGTACAATATGGACACGAAATAGATAAATTGCTGTAGGAGTATCGCTGGGACTGATTTATTGCTGTGAAAGTTTGATTGACTGGCGTGCAAACGAGCACACAGCTGTATTTTATACGTACTGCAAAGATGGCCAATACTTCCGTTGATAGCATATGGAATCGAGGTGAAGTGGGATTCTTTGAAATCAATGGATATGATCCAATGTTTCAATGGAAATGTCTACACAGTACAAATACAGATTACTAGTGTCCTATACTTTCAACGTTTAAAGCTTTATCATAGGGTGAAAGCACTAGTAGTCGGCCACCCTCTAGTAGTCGACCACTTTTATTGTTTAGCTTAAAGAAATAAGTACTGAAATAAAGCATTTATTAAATGACAATTTTATATTATATTTTGAATTTGTAACTTTAAAGTACGACAAAAAGCGCTCTTCATAGGTAAAAAAAAATAAATGCGTTTAAAGTGATTTGTAAACTAATTTTGATTCTATATGTGACATTGCTGTTTTTTAATACGAGAAGCATAAATGCGCTTTGAATTGAAACGACAAATGTAGTTCAGTTCTACACATTTTTGACTGGAAAATGATGTTATTTCACTGAAAAAGCATCAGCAATTTTATATGCGCTTAAAATTTTTTTAAAAAATGGGATAATTTATTTATTTATGGGAGGTCGGTAACTGGACTATTATTCACTTTCAATTTTCAATAGTCGACCACAGCGGTCGACTTCTGAAGCTAACTGCATTCACAATGAACGCTAAAAGTCGACCACGTGTTAACTATAATTTATCTTATTAAAATTTTGATAAAGTTTTTAAAAGAACTTATTTTAATTACGCATTGTTCCTGTCATTATTAATTATTTACCGTTGTTGCACATTATATTTAAAAATAAATTTTAGTTTGTAATGCGCACATAACCTATTTTGAATTTCATATTAAAAAAAGGTGGTCGACTACTAGCTATCGGACCGGTCAACTTTTAGAGTTAAGCGGTCGATTATTAAAGCATTCGGACACTTTATTTTTAACGCTAATTATTTATTTTCCCCGAACTTTTATACTAACACAAAATTTTTAGTGATGCATTAAATACATTTGAATTACTTCAATACATTTTATAAATTTTATAACATTATTGTTTATTTTTTTTTAGAACTTTTCATTCGAGTTTAGCTTTAAGTGGTCGACTACTAGTGCTTTCACCCTAGTTTCATTTATCTTCAACATTTTTCTGCACATGTCATACACGAAGTAGTAAACATCACATTGCCACAAAACATTGAACGATTTTTCGTTTAAACGAGATTTGTCCGTAAACTGCAAAGCGTCTAATGGTAAAGAAAATCCTTACACCCTGTTCAGAGATACACCCTCAACAATGATTCTCCGCTTCTCTCGGACTTCTATTCCATTCCGACGTTTCTTCGTGTAAGAGGAGTGCCCTATTACAGGAAGCTTTCGGAATGGAAGTAACATAATGCCTGACCAGAAAGGAACGTTTGTCGACACAGAACAATACGAGTACTTGACACTATTTCCTCAATTCGTTTAGATACCTTTGTACCAGAGAACGTCTGCTTGCTTAATTGGTTAAGATTGAATAAACAAAAATGAGTTTTAAAATCATTTAACTGAATTGTGGAAATGTTCTTTCACTTTCATTATTCCTGGCTGCAATAGGGTTCTGCTTATGTATGTAATTAGTTTATTACAATGGACATTTGCAGACATTTCTAAATAATTTACATGATATTTCTTTCTACTTGTGCATACAAGTTAGTGTTTAGAAAAAAAAGGTTTATTTTTTTTTGACTGATTGGTGATGCATGGACGAATAGTATAGTGCATGGTTCAGATATCATAATGAAATTAATGTTCCATTCGAATCATTGGAATTTGTTTGTCAAAAAAATATTAATCTTTTAAATAACACTGAACATTATTGCTTCTATTTTAAAGAATATTTACTTGCATTCCTAAGTAGAGACTCACACCGACTACTTTCACATAAATTTAAATATTACATTAGATTAGTACAAGTTTACACAATGATTTCAAAAGTACTTAACATTTTTCCCTCGCAACCTCGTTCCATCCGACACTTTCGGGACACCTATTCCTCATATTGAGCAATATTTAATTCCAGCCCACTATTTCTGGGTTCCCAAGAGATTCCGATCCTCGCATCAGTTTCGTTCGTGTTCCAAAAAATGATCGCGCTGGTATTTTTGTGCGTCCCGAAGACACGGCGGGTTTAATTAATGCTCGGGGTTTGTCGTGACGAAAGAACTCCGTTGGTAGGCGTTCCGAATAAAAATACCAACTGGGACGAGGATGAAAAAAAAGTGTCACGATAGGGTGGCGCGGCGAATCGTTTGCGACACCGTCCGCGAGGAACCATCGGATTCCTTTTTGAATGCAAGCCGGATGTGGGCGTCGATCGGAGCTTGCCCACTTTGCAATCGCAGCGGGGCCCAATAATTCGGCATGACTCATCGATCAGTCGCGGCTCAAGTTGGATTTACATGCCGTACGCGTTGGCTAATCGATTCGTCTTGCGGATTCCCGATGCATTTCAATGTATACGCCAGCCTGGCGACACGTGCGAAATTTCTTTGCGTTTAAACAGCCGTACCTTTTGGAGCTGTGACAGTGTTTCGGTAAAGTAATGGAATGTTCTTTGAATGCTGCTGGTGCCGCGACGATGATTAAACGATTCTAGATAACAGGGACAAAAGTAATTGGTGATGTATTCTGAATACTGAGGGCAAATGTAATTATTATATAAACAGGGTGAAATATAATTATTGGAAACTATGCGCGTATTGTTAGTTTAATTTGAAGTTGGGGAACTGGTTAACCCTTTAGCGCCAAACGTATCATATGTGATACATTCTTTTTTTTTGCCGTTTCGCCGTTTGCATTCGCATTTCGCTGTTTGCAACAGTTTAAGTGATACATGTTTAGCGTAATTTTATTCACTGAAGAAAGTTGGACCTACCTGAACCCTGTATTCTTTGGTTTTATGCATTTTGATCTCTGAAAAATATAAATTAAAAAAATATAAAAAAAATTTTGTATAAAAATATATAAATTCAGACCATTTTTATCGATAAAAACAAAACGGGATATTTTTCCTTCAACGGGATCTAGGTGCAGGCGCTAAAGGGTTAATTGTGGCAATTTAAAATATTCTGAGATATTATTGTCAGATCTGGTAGGACCTACATATGAATCTTAAGTTTTTCACATTTCCCTTTGTTAGATGAATTTATTTAAAATACCAATTGTAAGCTACAGATTACGAAAGCATCTCGTGTGAAAAGGCTCTAAGAGATCTGCCAGCCGCTTTTTTATTTTATCGATGCGTTTGTATGGTTAATGATGCGGATAATTGTGTAACTATATAATATATCTCAGTGCTGGAAACCTTTTCTATTAACTGATAGCTAATCTTTTTCATTACCAGTTAAAGTAATCTTCAGGTGTGAGCGTAGTAACATATTTACTTATTGTTAGATAAAATCTGTATTCTATAAATCTTTGTGTTACTGGTTATTGGTTAGTAAATATAGAACATCAATCCAACCAGTCGGTTATTACTTTTTCAACGGTTTGGGATCGATCGTTAAATTTTCTATCTACACATCTGAATAGAACGTACCTGATATAGTCTCTCATAGAATATTCACACGAAACGTCTCGTAATAGCAGTGTGAGAATACTCCATGACCAAGTCAATGTTTTATTGATGCGAAAGAAACCTTAGTTATCGCATGTTTCATGGTTACGCATGAGAATAATAGTGACTTCAATTGGGCGTTGTTTCGTGAATACAGACGAACACTGTCATCTTTTAATGGAATTATTTCCGTAATCTTGACTCATGGTGACGAAGCTTCTCTGTCTCATCAATTATACATAGGCATGGTGCACGTATTTCAGTTCACATAAATGCAGGTCGTCATTGAAGAAAATAAAGCTGACAGTTATGAGAAGCTGCTTGGAATTCTTCTATTATTATGCATGATGCATTAATACGGATTCATGCTTCACTTACGCGTACCTAGAAAACTTAGCGATAAAATTAACACACTTTATCTTACATCCTATAAAATCCTTTTCTTAATTAACCAAACTTCTACGCAATTGGTTTTCAGAAGAAGCAAATTTTGGCTTGCGAAACTTTACGCGAACTTCGTGACAGGAGTTAGGAAAACAGACCCACGTTCGTAGCAAGAAGTTGCTCCAAGTATGTGCAAACGATTTAATATGCCTCACACAAAATTGAGAGAATAGAAAAAATTCCGAAGTTTTCAACAATTTCTAAGTAAAGTGTTATTTTTCACCAGGAAATGAAGGCAGGCAAATAATTAATATATATACAATATCATTGTTTACACACCAAACGTTGAACGAAAACTCGGCGGCGTTGAGGTACCGATATTGACACATGAATTTTGTATCACGCAAACGTTGGGACAAGTTCCACGGCGGCTTTAGCTGTAGCGTACTAGTTTCTGGGAACAATGGTTCGGGAACGTTAATTTGCAAAGAGTAGACGGAAAATGATAGAAGTCCTTAAAAATCGGAAGTTGTTGGCGCGAGAGCCTCGGGGATATGAATGAACGAGCAGCAGGTTGATAAACCGCAGGATTATGCACGCGCGAGAGACAAAGAGGGCTGGGGCTGATTTTGTACGTGGAACAAGTAGGCGATATATTATAAGGTGGGTTAACCGTGGATAGTAAAAGTTGCGGAGATAGTGGCGGAGAGGGGCGGGGGAGGGTGAGAACGAGCTTTCAAATATTTTATGCTTTCCGTGCACGTTCCGTGTCCAATATGTCTGCCTCGGGCAACAGACCTGACTGTACCACGTCTTCGCGATTTTCTATGATTTTTGCATTCGATCTTTCATCCCTTTTTTAACCCCCCTCCCCCTGTAAAGTCGGTTCATGTTAGTTAAATAGTTGAAGATTAAGGAAGCTTGAGCTTTTCTCTGATTTTTGTATTCGACTTTTCTCTGTTCTATTATTTTTCTCGGTGTACAGCAGGTTTTTGTATAATGAACTCTTTGTCAAAGTTTGTCTTAAAACACAAGAAAGTTTCTTTAAACCATGCACTTCCTCCATTTATTAGAATGAACCCCACATATGGTATTTTAAATAAATTTAATTTGCATAGACAATGCTGATTTAAGGGGAGACATACACTTAGATATGACAAAGTGCCCGATTTTTTTTACATATTTGCAGTGTTTGATATGTCAAAAAAGTTTACCCAAAATTTGGCACCGAAATTCGTAGAAATATCGACGATATAGACATTAGAAATAAAGTTGATGAGAACTTCAAATGCATTTTTCTCGAAATTAGGTTTCCAAACACGGTACTCATGATTACTCAAAAACTATTCAATTTAATACTTCCAATTTTTCATGACTATATGATACACTATTGCACAGATTCTGACTGGCGCATTTTTCATTTGATTCATAGTTTCTTTTTTATTGCACACAAAGACAATATTTCATTTTCGAAAATTAAACGTTTCATGCCTTGCTGCCATTTCTTTAGAAATGAACAGCATTTGTTAATATATTTTAAAAAACTAATTTGCTTCTTGCTTTCATGTAAAATCTGTTTAATTAGGAGTGGGTACCGCAAATTATGCGACTAATATTTTTACATACAGAAATTAAGTATTATAGCCAAAGATGTGACATGATTAATAAAAAAAAATTACCGGTGCAATAATGCTAATATTTCCTTTAAAAAAATCTAACAGAACGTCAGTTTTAGGCAGCGTGCGGACCAATTATGCTCAACAATGAAGGGGGGAAAAACACCTTCAGAGTGGTGGTAATGGTGTGCGTGAACTGACGCTGTACAGTCACGCACACCATTACCACCACTCTGAAGGTGTTTTTCCCCCCTTCATTGTTGAGCATAATTAGTCCGCACGCTGGTTTTAGGCCCCTCTAGCTGTGTATCAGAAATAGGGAAAAAAAGAAATTAGATTCATAGAGCCATAAAAGTGCCTCCTTTAAAAAGGCCCCGAGTTCTCCATTGTATCGTCAGTTTAAAGCTGGACACATACGCAAATTCGGATAAAACGGTCAAAACGGATAATCAAGTTCCAATTCGATTGTAGCGTGATTGCATTTTTAGCAGGCTCGACTCAAAGTGTTTGTTCCTGAATGAAAGGAGCTTGAGCGAATTAGCGGGAGTCACAGAGGACTGGGAAAGGGGTTACCGCAAAAAAGCGGTCTCGTTTTCAGGCGAGTGTGCTCGTAAAACAGCCGTGGATGCCCGCGATATATGTATGTACCATACACATATCTCGCGCGAGATGAAACTCATTGCTCTCCTTCTTCCTCTCGCACCATTTTCTCGGCGGCTACATCCGTTTTCCCTCTCCCCTTCCTGTTTCCCTACCCTCCGCTCTGCCGTTGCTGTGGCCATTTTCAGTGGTGTCTGTCAATCGAGTCCAGACGAAAGCGTCCCTTTATTCTCTCTTGTGAGTCCTCTTCTAAAGTCTCAAACACGATGATTTTTAAATATTCGCTTTCTGAATTTGACAAACAGTCGGTTCCTTTATACTGTAACAACTTCTCTTAGAATACATTTTAGGTTATTGCAAAGTGTTTTAAAGTACTTTGCGGAAATTTTCTTTCAAAAGATTACCCACACCCCTTCATTTCTATATTTACTTTACGAAGGTGAAGCTATTAACGCAAGGGGATCAAATGAATCATTTAATTTGTCTAGAATAACTGAATTAAGTAGTCTCTATCAATATATCCAGTTAAAGATACTTTTTTGCCATGGAAATGTCCTCACTCTAATTACACGTTATAGAGTATTCCACCAGATGCATTTATTTATTATTATTTATAACAGTCTGTCACGCCTAGCCTGAAAAAACTGTTCCTCGGAATAGTAGCGCGGAATAAGGAAGAATTAAATACCACGCCGAACGCTACACCGAAGTACCTACCGTATTAGCGAGCTGCGGATGAACTGCGCTTTAATCTTCATTATTATTCGCATTTTCGGAGTACATATTGCGTGCGTCTCGGCCGTGGCCAGATGGTGAGATCCAAGCCGCATTATCAAGCTACCTTGGCTATTCTGGGCGGAAATTAATAAATACCGGAATTCCAGCTGGTGAAATCGGATTAAAGCACTGTCGCGGGAGAACGAAATCCGCGGGGAGAAAGAAAGGGAAAAAAGGGACGGTGGTTGAAGCGGGCGGGATGTTGCTGCACAACAGGGAAAGGTAACTTTACGCTTGAGCTTCGGCACTTAAAAGCATTCCGCATTGAAAAGCTGCCGCGTGAGTTAGCGTTATTGCAGTCGCTTACTGAGCGCTCGGAAGAAGTCTGAGATATCGGCGTTAGGCGCGAGAAATTCTGGGAATTGGAAATTCTGATGAATATTAGTTAGATGCTCCTACTTTTGGTAAGAAAAATTCAGTGAGGCACCGGGTACAAAGTAAACGCATGATCAGAGATATTACGAATAGGTTACACCGCCTTGGACGAATCAAAGTTATAGTCATTTTCGGCAATTTTTTGGAGGGACATAATGAAATAAATGGAAAATTCAATATAAAGCCTGTTATTGTACAACTCTCGACGGAAAAAGTGGTATTTTTTCGTACAAAATGACGGCGGTAGAGCGTGATAAGCAACATTTTGCCGAGTGACGTTTTCCACCGTGTTTAACCTCACGGCTATACCGTTTGACCTAGAATAAAAAACCAAAAAGTTTCATTTTCTACTTGCCTAAAACTGAACAAGTACATATGGATATCCATGAACATTCATTTGTGTCGAAATGGCGAACATGCGGAGAAAACGTGCATTTTTGTTTTTATAAAAATGTCAATTGCAAAGAATATGTTCAAGGTATCGCAAAATCGGTAAAAAATACATGCAATAATTGAGGCAGTGAGAGCAATAACGGGCTAACCCACATTTTTTCGAAATCAAGTTAGTAGCAATAACGAATTTCAATAGACCCTACTAATCATATAAAATAGGAAAAAAAAACATTTTTAATGTGGGTTGGTCCGTTGTCGCTCTCACTGCCTTAATTCCGATAAATGCCAAGGAATAATTAATTCTGAAAACTGCAGCGTTACTTTTATATTCATATTTGTGTCACTTTAAGTAGAGTCTTATAGATGTGGTGTAGGACGTGTTGGTACAGAAATGCCCAATCGTTGTCTAATTTCTCTAATTCCAATACAATGGTTAAATTACCGGTACAATCTGATTGTCTTCAAAAGTATGTTGAGGAAGAATTCGTCTTTTACTGGGAGTTCTCGAGTAGAAGTTATTAGCATCCGCTATAGTACGAATGTGAAACTCATTGCAGCAATACTAATTTCCGTCGTTTCCTCGTGCAATTTCGAGTTTGGTAAAGTGATCTTATGGAAGTCTGTAATTTAATACCTTGATGTGTATGTTAACTAAAACTGAACGTACAGCATCTGAAAGCGTAACGTACATACGCGTTGTGAGGGATTGTAACTAAGTTCCTGAGTACTCATTTAGCTTATGGTTGCATGCATGTCCCCGTTCGGCACTGTGTTCCCTACACGTTTGCGTACGTTAAGTTTAAAAAGTCACCAAGATTGCATAACGGAGTTTCTTCGCTGAATTTCTGGCACGTGGACGAAAGCCACTTTATTTAACAAATCGTAGAAACAGCGATCTGCTAGTGAGGACAATTACAACGCCTGGCATTCAGTTATTCAGAATCTCATTTCCTTTTCTTATTCGAAAAATTGAAATAACTGGGACTTTAAAGACTTTTGAAGCAGACGATTTTAAATCAGCTTTGATCAATCATTGAATTTTTATCCCTTCAATATATCCAAAAAGGGATATATTATTTTCATCATACTATAACAATCGTTTAGTCCATCCATTTTAACTATGAAAGCGTTTCATACCACTACATTGACTCAGCTATATTCTACGGTAACAATCTCACAATAAATACAAAAGTTTCTAAACATTTTTATAAACAAGAATAACATGCTTGACTGCATTCTCTCTTTCTTCCTCGCCATATTTCATCCCCGCGGCCTCTGAAGTTCATCTCAGTTATTTTCAAAACAGAACCAAAATTGTAACGGTTTGGGAACTTTCGCATCTACGACACAAGCTACCGCAGTTCCCCGAGTGTTCAATATTCTCCCCATAAAGCGCACTTTTTCCCCTTGTAATACCTCGTCGTGTGTGCAGTCATGTTTTACACTTTAATTGTAAAAACGGACTATCGCGATGTTAAGTGTCGCAGCGTCATAAAGGTCCTCCGAGCCGAGAGTCGGGGTTCGTAAAGAAGACCGAAGTGAATGGAAAGACAGGTCGTGAGTAAGTCGACTTTATTAAAATTTGTCGGCTCACCCGGAAGAAGCGGGGGAAGAGCAGGGGAAGTTGGCGAAGACGGTGAACCGAGGAGAGCTTCCTCAGCAGCGGAATGAAGCTCTCACGTGACGAGTAGCAGGGGTAACGAATGGTCGTTACTCTTCACTCGGAACAAAAGCATCGTAAACAAAACAGTACCGCTGGTCTACATGCCCCGTGGGGTGCTTCTGCTTGCTTCACACGTTTCCCTGTCAGTTTCACCCTCCGCTTGCCTCTATGCTCCACATTCGAAACCACCCGCGGACTCTGTTCGGCGAACGTACGCTCTGTTCTGTGAGCTCGAACGATTTTCCTCGCCTTTTAATCCCCTCACGTGCGAGGAGAGCACCCTTCGTTGAGCTTTCCACTGTTTTGGCGATCACTCGTCTTTCATTTCGCCGTACAATTCTTTTTCGTCGCTTCGGCGATGGGGGATGGTTTAACATTGCATTCTAGAGATCTTCGGAATACGACCCTCGGTAGTGTAATTGATTAACAGTGGAAACCACTGTATGTGGTTTAGAGTAGGTATCTACAGTGCCATCACACGAGTGCATGTTGTCAATAATATACTATCAGCTGTCCGTTGCAATGAATTTTTTAATTTTTCAAACATCTGTGAGTGAGGTATTATAGTTTGTACTGAATAGACTTTCACTTTCGATACAGGGTAAAATAAGGTTTTTAGAATTCATGCAAACAATGAAGGCTGTGCTTCGAACAATTCAGCTGGGTATGAAGTGTGCAGTTGCCAGTCTTTTGTCGGGGGAATTAGGGGGACGTGGGAACTATTAGAATAATTCTTGCAGAGACTGTACGCGCGCTTCTCACGAGATTTGCCGGGGAATACAGTATGCAGCATCTCTGTTTTTACGTGGGAGTACACGTACTCTGCATCAGGTGTTCCGAAAAACATGGAGCTTGCCTGCCTGACCTTCTTCCTTCCATCGAAGATTCCCCTTTGGCCTGTTTTCTTTCCTGCACCCTTCCAATCCACTAGCTTCTTCCTCCATCGAAGCTTTGCCATCTTTCCCTTCGATCCCTTCTTGAGTCCCACCTGCATCGTTTCATCCTCTGTTCAATTCTACCCAATTAACCGCACGATTTATAATCCCGCTGCTTTGATTTTTTTTTTAAACGCTTGCTGTTTGCTGCAACCAAAGGGAGTTTAAAAAATAGAAGAGTACGGCGCAGAATGCTGAGAGAGTGCTTTGAATCGAAAGGCGAAATAAGATGCGAGAGAACGCGCGGATGTTGAAAATGCAAAGTGTTTGGGCGGGATGAATAATTGATCTCCCGTTGTCAGAAATAAATATGTAGCAAGAGTCTCCAGTTTTCGAGTTCAGTTATTTTCGTACCAGAATTGTAAAATTTGTATTACTTTTTCAGGTGAGAACTCGGTGTGAAACGTCACTTCGTTAATTGTTCACAGAAATGTCGATGAGTTTCCGGGTTATTAGTTGCGGTATTGCAAGCGTAAAAATAAATAATCCTTGTGAGTCGATGGCTGTATCGAATCAATTAAAATACAGGCACAAGCGTTCTCTTTGTGGGCCACACGCGTTTCTCGTTATCCAACATCAAAGAAATAAAATTGATACTCTCGTCGTGGCTCAAAATTCACTTCAAAGGATTTCACGAGCATGAATGTATGTACATACATTTTTATAGTTCTGGTTCACATCTCCTACAGTCTAACTCGGAAGAAATCGTAGTGAGTTGATGTTTTTCTTCAACCATTAGTCGTTTTGTATTTGAATTAGCGGGACGCCTGATAAATTTCAGCATTCCTTTCTTCTGATTCGTCTCATTCTCCCCTTTGCTTGAATTATCCCCGCAAAATCAAACAGACCGACGGTTGGCCTGGGTCGTTCATTTTATTCCCGCATCTATGCAGCCCTCCCGAGGAGAGAAACGAATCTACCAGGCACGTTTTCTCGATAAAAAAGTAGCACGACTTCGTTTCATATACAGCGCCGTTTCGAGCATTCATATCATGGGATGAAGCTGTGGTTGGTTGCTGTTGCTTGAGAGTCCTTGCCGACACTATTATTCAGACTAATCTCGACTGGTAATTTGCATAGTCGATAAATACTGGGGTAATATTATATAAAACTGACACTACTTTCCGTGGTGCAAGTAGTTTAATTTAATAATGTATTCATTGCACGGAGAAAGTGAAAGACAGATATTACAAAAGCCACAGATTTTATAAACGACTGTTTATACGCAGTTTTAAATATTACTTTCAGTGTTGCACCGTGTATAATTTCGCTTCGATATTCAAGAAAACATGTAATATTTAAAATAACTTTTAAGAATCATTATTAGGGGTTCGATGATATAGAATTGCTCACAATTAACAAATACCTGCATTTGTTTTCAAAATGGAAATTGGAGGAATGCTTAATCCATCTAAAGCCAGAGTAGGGCATTGACTAAATAAAAAATTATTTAAATATCAGATCGAATAAAAGTTATTTCAATTTTAGATCATTCGGCGAATAAAGTTAACTCGGGTTAAAGAATAATTTTTTAAACTTTTATTCATTATTCGAAATTTTATTTAAATAAAAATTTTGACCATCTCTGCCTAAAGTCCGTATAAACTAATTTATCCTATAATCATATACACTAATTATTCTACATCATATCAAGTACCAGGGTCGCGTGATAGACTGCTACATAAATAAACGATACAAAAAAGTACATACAGCTGAACAACGAGCGAACCGTTTTTACCCAACACTCTTCAGCAGGAGTATGAATTAATGCGTAGCCCCAAGCTTTTGTAGGATAATGTATATCGACGTTTAACGATCCCGATGCATGTTGGGTGATTATTCGAGGGCACGCGCTGCCCAACGGGGCCCAGAATCGAGCACGTGTGGTCTGACTGCGGGACAGGTAAAAAGGAAGGAACGAGTTTCGAGAAGTTCATTTTGCTTGAAATGTATCTGCCTGGTCAGCACCATAAACCTGATTCTGAGCTTATCTCGAGCCCGTGGGGTGGCCACCTGTCCGCTTTTATTCGACGTCGTTTCATTGGGCGGACCGCAGATGTCCAGATGGACACTTCCGCGGGACGTCTCCACATTTTGATCGCCGGCCTTTGATGATCGACAACGACCTAGACGAAACGAAGGAACTGATATCTACGCTATCTAGCTAGAAGGAAAACAGAACGGAAGTATCGGATGTTTGTGATTGCTGAAATTTTTCGGAGTATTGAGTTGCTTTTCCTCGCTTTGGGGTTGTTAGAATCATGGGTTTGTGTCATTGTTACTTATGAATGAAAAATTGGAGAAATTAGTTTAATTGAGTATTGATAACATTTTTAATTCCTGTTTCTTACGGTTTTAGCTTGTTCTTTTAGTATTTATATAGACGACATATTTTCACTAGTTTTCATTCTTTTATTTCCTTTTTAATTATTATACAGGAATCCATGCTATTTTAAAATTAAAATGGTCACAGTTGATACATAAGTATACTCTTTTAATATATTGAACAAATAGTATAAAAACCACATAAGGATTTTTCTTCAATAATAAGTATGGAATTGAAACGTAAATTCTATAGTTTGCAAAGAAAATAGTTCTCTGCAATTATGAATTGGATATGCATTCAAATTAGCAACACACGTATCATTTTTATCTGAGGCATTATGAAAAAGTAATATTCGAGGAGCTTAAGATACAAAATAATCAACAGATTAAAACAAATTGGGGTTGGTTAAAATTAATCAAATTATCCTTAAAATATTTCACTGAAACTGCATACTGCACTTCACTACGAGCAGTGCTCGTATAGTACCGAATCATTATTTAATATTTCTGATCCTACATCAGGGACGACATATCTCTTCTATCTTCCTGAGTACCCCTTTTGTCTTTGCATATTACACGTTCGCCGTTTCTATCTCAGAAATATTTAAACGTCTTTCTTCGCTCGATGAACGTTCGTCCTTTTTTGTCGGCTGCCAAGGAAACAGGTTTCTCGAACGCGATTTAAGAGAATAAAGGTAAAGAGCGTAAAACAGGAAGATGCAAAAAGGAACGATGTCTCAATCAAGTAGTCAAATCAAATCTCACACCGAGTAATCGCTTTGTGAACAATTTCATCTTCTAAAAATGAACATCTCTGTGCTTGTCGTTAAAGTATTGGTATTGTTCATAAAAAATTTTCACGTGCTGGGAACAAATCAAATTTTACTGTTTTAACTTTCGTCCTTTCAATAAATCCTGTTATCTACTAGAAGTTCAATGTTCAATATTTGAAAATTTTGTTTCTATGAATACAATTAGCGGAGAACTTTATTTTCTATTTAATTTGTTTTCTATTTAATCTATTGGCTTGGATTGAAAGATTAAGCAAATATTTCATTATGTGATAATGAAATACGTTGGCTAATCTATGTGTGGTCATACAAAGTTTTAAAGTCGTCCCGCGCAGTTAGGTGACGCAAAAATTAGTATTTCCACGGTAACGAAAATTTATTCAAAGTGGGAAAGAGGAGTTAATTTTCGTAAAACTTTGTCAGAACTTTAAATGCTTTTTCACGTACCCAACAACGACAGAAGCTGGAAGTAAGCGTGGAAAGTTACTCATTCAGAGTGGTAAGGAGTTGTCTTCATTATAGGAGACCTCGCATACCTGTTTTCGAGCCACGTAACACACATAGGTACGTTCTTAGGTAAAGTTTGAACGTACCCATACGATATTCCCTTTATGTGTTTCACAGTGCATCGTGGAAGAATATTTGCTTGCAGAGGTGTCTGCAAAAATGTACTTTCCCTTTAAATTAATACTAGCAATAATAAAATTGTTCAGCGGGAGCAATTGGAATGTTTTGGAAGCTGGTAAAATAGATTATAACGCAATTATTCCATCATAGGGTAAACCAACCAGTAATTGACCGCATACCATTGAATAACCATTAGACAAAGAAATGTCAATTATAAATTTAAAAAACATTATATGTTTATAAATGGAGTGTAGTTGTACTTTTAATATTCGATATTTTTAGTCACGCATATTAAGCAAACATTAATAAGTACAATTCTTATTAAAAGTGTGTGGTCATTTACTGGGCTTCTACATGTTTTGCATTTTATAATCGTTTTTTTTTAAATGCCGATAAGAATAAGTAATTATTTTTATAGAAATTTCCAGACAAATAAATTTAAATGCAATTTCAACAGTTGTCTTATTGTTATACATAAATATATTCAAGTATTAATTTCAAAGGTCCATAAATTCAACAATTCGGTCATTCACTGGTTGGTTTATCCTACTGCAGACTGCATAGTTCCATATAATTTCATAAAATTTCCCTCTACATAAGGGTGTACATGAAAGTTCTCCAAAAAATTCAAACAGCCTTGTCAATTTACGTGTAACACTTTTTAAAAATATAAGCTATAGACATCACTCAATTACTCGCAAAGAATTACCTACAGAAATAGGTGTCAAAATATATTAAAATAAAGATCCATTCTAGAATCCCGTGGTTTCCAACGCGAATTAAATCCACCCCGAAAAAATAAGTGCCGCCCGATACATTTATAGGTTCGTTTCCTCGAAGAATGGAATCGGGGACAGAGCGGAAACGGTGAAACCGTTTTTCCGGGAAGGACGCTGTACGCCCCAGGAAATCCACTTTTCCGTGCTGCCAGTCGAGCAAACATCCTGCTCTCCTATCCCCAGAAGACGTAGCTCCCTTATATATGTATGTGGAGTCTGCCATCCAACGATGAGGACGGTACCTGTTTGCTCTGCGAATCACACCGCACTGCCTGCGCACCACCACTGTAGGATCCGACAGTTCTGCTACTCCAACCCTTTCTTCCATGTTCCTATACTTTCTGTTAGATTTCTTCCGTTCCCTGTTGCAACATCCTTCACTTTATATCGATACTCCTCATTCTGTGCTCCAACCTTCCGATCAGGGAGCTCCACCCCTTTATCCTTGATGGTTGCTTCGATCATACCTTTCGTCAGTTTCTGTCGATGTTTCGTTACTCTAAATCATTGGTACCTACTATGTTTGATTTCGATAGGACTAGTTAAATCTTATGCCACTGTAACATGTTGTAGCCTATGTGAAATTAGGGGGGGGGGGGGTTCAGTCATCATTTTGCTGGTTTCGAGGTTGTTTAAAAAATACTGACCATCAAAGTTCAATTCTTACCTATCTTTGCGATTACAGAGTAAATTCGTTTTTAGATTGAATAGGCTTCTAATTGTAAGAGTGGCGGGATATAAGGTTTTTTTTTCAATCTTTGAGGAATTTGATCTTAGTTTGTGTTTTTTAAAATTACTTTCTTGTCCTATATCGTGACGGTCCTTTCATTATTTATCAGGCACTTTTGGTTTGCATATAAAGTGATATTTTATATAGCAGGGAACCAGGGGAACGAGATTATCAATAGATGAAGGGTGTTTGCGACGCGAAATCTTCACTCCTTTCCACGTAACGAAATGTAAACAATAAATTTACTTCTATCATTTCTTTCTTATTGAACTCTGAAGGTGTATTCATTTTATATACAACTATTGATCCTCCTCTCTTATCATTTATCTCTTCCACTTGTTTACAGCGTTCGCGTCTACCCTTGTCTTTATCCCGATTAATTCATCTACCCCATTTCCCCTTCACTGGCTCTTGTCTTCTCATTCTTGGGCCACTGTTGCGTTTCGGCGGTCACGTCATCTCCTCGAGTCTCCTTTTTCTTGCCCTTCTCAGTCGGCCCGATGTCGTCGTCTTTTTGGTTTCTGGTTGCCACCTGCCCTTTGAGATACCATGGTGCAGCTCTACCTGCTCTGTGTAATGATCCTTCGTTGTATGCAGACCGCAGCGTAGACAAGGGGATACTATTGCCGGCAGATGCACTGCTCTGCTTTGACAGTAGACTTCTAAGTGCTAAAGGGATCTTTGGCAGAGCTTTGATACTGTTGGTTTTAAAGGGGCAGCATGAAACCCAACGCGGGCTCATTGCTTAGACACTTATTGACCATGCGAATTGCCGACAACATCGATTTTAACGCGCGGACCTCTGCTCTTGTTAAGCAGTGTTAAGTCTGAACTTGTGACATGTAGGAAGGGCAAATAATTTGATAAAATGAGTACTCGATGAAGGAGAAGGTAAAGTTTACTTTACTTGAATGTAGGAAGTTTGATGAACTGTTTCAGTATTTTATTTTATTCCCATTGAACAATATTCGTGTGTTACTTTTCTATTTCCTTAAGAGATCATTTCGGTTAGACGGGTTGAAAAAATCGATTTTTTTTCAACATTTTTGGAAAGTACATATCCTTAAGAATGTCCTGTTAAATTATCATGGAAAAAATCCGATTATTTTAGCTGCTATAGAGGCATTTATAGGGAGCACAGAGGCTCGGCTTCTATAGATGAAAACTTTGAACGCGTTTTTCTCGAAAAGTTATTTTTTCACATCGTGAAGATAAAATCTCAAAATCTATCGAACCGATTGCTTTATAAATTTGACTGCTCATTCTGCACACCTATGACTCTCGCAGGGACTAAAACCAAGTATTTTCGTTAAGTCTAACTTAATTTAAAAATCGAAAATAGCAAAAGAAAACAGCCGAAAAACATTTTTCTTGCATTTTGCCCGTCATTTTGCTAATTTTGAAGATAAATCGCTAATTATAGTCCGAGCGATAGCGACAGTCATACTGATCAAGAATCTATTTGGATTTTTGGGCTCAGATAAGTCTAACAGCTGAAATCGGTTTCACGAACGAAGCATGAATTTTTACACATGTCATCAAGACCGCTTTCAAGAGCAATTTAAAAGCAATAATTTTATAACATTTATATTTTTTAATTACAGTAGAAATGTAGTTTAATAAATAGAAAAAATGTTTTATTCAAAGCACACTTCAAAATGCTTCTCTAATTTACCCGTTCTACAAAAAAGCTATTCATATCACTTAGATCTTGACGTAGAATTTATCCGTTGCTTTCAGACTCACATTTGCTTGCGTAATATATCATCCTCTGATATCTACCGTGCAGAAGTATTAAAAACTTGAAGAGGAACGTTAAAGTGACGTTCTTCTGCTTGAAATCCTTCGTGTGCGAATCGTGCCCCTTTCCTGCTGCTCTTTCTTAAGAAATATATCCCATCGTCGTTCTCCCCCACTTTTTCCTCGTTTTGCCTTCTGCTTGGCTTCCGACAACTGCTTATCCCCTGGGACTTTACGTCACAGTAGCACCTGCAGAATGTAATATTGTCCCGTGCACGTACACACCCTCGTAAATACGAGTACGCGCGATCTCGTGTATTACATCGTTGACGGAGCTACTTCAATCCGTTGAGAGGTAAATATGGTCAAGGGGGTGAACGGCGAAGAAGTAGCGGTTCTGTAATACGCAAGTGGCAATCTACCAATAGCGATCTCTTTGAAGATGTAGAATGGATGCACTGCAGGCGCTCAACGATCAATGGAGATAAAATATAGTCTGATGCAAAGTGAAGAAACTGCACGATATTAGATTCCATGAAAACAGACACAGATATGTCGAACATATATGGAAGTTCAACACTGATCGTTTTTAACACTGCCACTCTTCTTACAATACAGGATACGTTATTACCATTTTAAATAGCTCCACTGGAATATTAAATAGAACCTCGCCCTGTGTTACAAAAAAAAAAGAGAAACAACTCTTCTACTTTACTAATTCAGGGAAATTATTTAAACTGACACAAACTTACACAACGTTATCTTATTAAGAACCATAAAATAATATTTCTTTATCGTTGCTCTAAAACATATCAATCACTCGTATCTTCATCGGTTTCATATCTGACTTTTCATCTCGCATCCGTCGTCGTCAGTGGGTTAATCACTTCGATATTTGCATAGTCCTCCCGTCGATGCCCGAGCCCGTTAAATGGTAGCCCGGTGATGGCTACCGGGTCGTGAATTAGCCGTGAAGGGTGTATCGCGCGAGATGGCTAATTTCCTGGTGTTCCACGGAACCAATTAAAACGATTTTCCGGCGTCGCGTTCTGCGGGACAATGGTGTTTCCCCGCGGCCATTTCCGGCCAAGCAATTTCCCGCGTGTCTGAAAAGAGAATTCAGCTGACACAATATGCAGCCATTTGGAGGGCGGCCAAATGAAACGGAAAAATTACGGGCCGGCCGAAAGCTATGGTTCATATTCTCATCGCGATAGAGAGAACGTGTTGTGTGTGACACCTTTAATCCTGCGGCCCTTCAACGCGGGGAAAAAGGTTTTCGGTTGGAAAGTAATTAAATTCCACTGGGAAACGGTGACGCGGTAATTCGGTTTGCAAATTCTGCGTGCCACTTATTTTGGATAGAACGCGTGCTTCTTTTGTGGCTTTATTATTTGAATTTTTAGAAGATTTTGGTGGAGGCTTTGTTTCTCTATTGTTTGTGTAACGTTTAGATTAAAGGAATTTAGAGTGCAGTGATTTCACTTCAAGATTACGTGGAAGTTTTGGAACTGTGGTTTTTAATTTTGTATGATTTTTAATTTAATCTGAGTTTCTGAGAATGTGAGTGGTGTGTGTTAAGTTTTTTTTTATTTTGAGGAATTTGTGATTAGGGTGTAGTAGCTGTATGTTCTGTTAAAATTGTTTGTTTTAATTTTTGCACATTAAACAAAATCAGTGGCCCAGCTGTTTTTTATTCTGTGCTTCGCTTTACACGTGTTTAAGGATTCGCTAGAAGTCTTCAGAGATAACGGAGCCAATTTCTGCGGGATTAGGAGAGGGAGGGGAGCCAAATGAGCCCTATGTTGAAATTACCTTTAGGTGGCCCGATTTAGGACTAAATGACAGGACCACCAATTTCGGGGATCCCTCAATAAGTGGTAAAAAATAATGGAGGGAGGAGAGGATGCATTCGACTCTAACAGAATGGAAGTCACGTAACCAGTTGATGTGAATAAAAGATGCGGATGAATTGTATCTTCATGAAAAACGAAAACGAAAAACGAAAATTAAAAGTACAGAAAAATGATTTTTTCACCTGTCATAATCTAAATTCACTCAAATTTTATTCCTCTTTGTCAAAAAGGTTTGTGACGTTAGGTATATTCTTTAATTCGATATTCTAATGAAACAGTATAAAAATATCTGAAATTTTGAAAGTTGCTACTTTCCTAGAATTAGAGTTTGTACTTTTCAAGTCCCATAAAAATATAAAATTAAAATTTTTTTTAAGTTCCCTTTAATTTGTAGTGTTTTCATATACTTCACGAATAAGAAAATAAAAAGTCTCACAAGCTCTTCATTCTTAACAGGTTTCACCTCGCAGGACCAACATCCACGATCTTAATCAAACGGCGCGAATCGATCAGCAAATTTTAATCCCATAATTGCATTCATCCCGTTTGAAAAGGTTGTTAAGCGCCCACTCACTCACGATCGACAAAAGCAAACACCTCGACACACACCCCTCCGCGTTGAACAACTCTCGTTATCGCTTCCCCTCGTTGTCGGCGCGCGATTTCCTCTCTCTCGATTTCCCCTCTTCCTCCAGAACGTGCAATTCTAACCGCTTTTATTCCACGCGCTGTATTAAAGCCGGAACGATTCGTCAAAAAAAACGAGGATCGACGGCGAACGCTCGATTCGAGCGTGGAACGGGCCGCGAAGAGCGAGTGCGCCTTTATCGGCTCACATTTGTCAGGGGATGGTTCGAAAGAAAAAATTAGGGGAGACGTTGGGGACAGCAGCAACGATCTCGTAGTTCCCTAGAAGATAATCGAGAAGTTTGGATGCGATTTTCCTCTTGGTTACAGCCCACTCGAGAATATTCCTGAGACACCACGATTCATTCGTCTTTTCTTAGATCATTTATGCCGCAGCGTTTGTTTTTTTTTCTTTTTAGAAAGCGACGTTTCATAGGCGTTTTCGGCGCTGAAATATAAGGGTTGCTTTGAAAAGCATATCTGATGCATAATGTGCAAGCTATTGACGGTAGAATTTATTTAGATTTTGTAAACGGTACGTGAGTAATATTTAGGGGGAGCAAATACGAATTGCAAGCGATGCTGTGCGTAATTTTATACGGAGTGGTGATAGGACTTGGACGAGAAGGATAATGTTAAATTTCTACAAGTTTGAATAGAATGTAGATATTCTAACAGTTAATTAAATGGTGATTTTTATGGAGAAATATGTTAAAAATATAAACCCAATAACCAATGATTTCGAGTAGCATTGAAAATAATCCTTGTACGTGTAATGAAAGAATATAATAGGAATCGTAGCCGAAATTCAGGATCTCAGAGATGCTGTGGGATTGGAGTCGCTGAAATATTCTACGTTTCTCTGTTAACGCGAATGAGGAAGAAGGGGTGAGCTGGAAGAAAGGGTAGCGTAGAGATTAGAAGAGATGGAGTGAGAAGCGAGCGAGGGAATTTCGAAGCTCTTTACCGGATACAGAACCCCCACAGGATGCAGCCAGAGTATATCCTCAGTAATATTTAATCATAGAACTTGCTGGGTATCCAGCATTCTGCTGGGCTAGGTGCAAGCCCTGTAAATATCTACCCACCACATAAATATATCAGTTGACCCTTTTCACGTTCAGTTCTCGTTCCTCTATCTGTCTGTTTCCGTGCCTCCTCTTTTCGATTTCCCCCCTGCCATTTACCTAGAATTTTGAACAGCTCCATTTTTCATTTCTTGTCATTTATCCATCCGCCATGCGAGAAATGCCACGAAGACGGTTCACAGAACGCAGAGGTTGCGGTTGGTTAGATTCTTAACCGTTAGAAGTTCAACAGTATAATAGATAGATGATGGATTTTATATTTTTATTATCCACTGCTGTACCTCCTGTGACGTTTGTGAACGAAGAATTCCTTTTATCACATCTGAACACCTATTAAAGTCAAGGGTTTGATGTACGACGAGGAAGAGACAGCGAAGTTCTCGTTCGCGCGAAATTTTTACCAAGATAATGGGGTTTTGTGAGAAACTTTCGGGCGGAAAATTATTCCCCCGCAGATAAAACTGATTTCGCGCGAGAAGTCCTGTCGGTCGGAGGCAAGTCAAAGGACAGTCCTGCAAGTAGGGGTTATCTGGAATCGTGATAAGGGGAAGTTATCGGGACTTCTTGAAATTATGATGGAGAACGGTCCCTTAATGGGAATTATTAACCATTCAGCTTCGATATCGTTTAAGTAACGAGTTCGTGACTGACTTTTTTCTGCAGCTGAGTTATTTTACTGGAGGAAACTTGAATTAACCCCTGAACGATGGAACGAGTAACACGTGCATGTTCTAGTAGTAAGAATTATATTACAAATATGAATAATGTGTACAGCTTGTAAATGCAAATATATTGAATTTATAGAATAAAATATTCAGAGGGAAGTATTAATTAAAATGGAAACAAAGTTCCTGTTGTAAAATCGATTGAATTGAGAAACATGTAATTGAGATAGTTTCCTTTATATCGTGCATCACACCTTTGAATTGTTGTCAGAGTAAAGAAATACAGGGGCGTCCGCAGACTTTTTTCCAAGGGGGGGGGGCAACTTTGGGACGATGGTAAAGAAAAATATACCCCTCCTGCTTTTTTTAACCCATTTTATAGTGCCCATTTAATTAAATATTTAAAACCCAAATTTAAAAATATTCCCTTTTTTAGTATAAACTTAATAAAGATCAGTTTTAAAAAATAAGAGATTTTTTTTTCAAAATCCAGGAGAGGGGCAACTGCCCCTTTTGCCCCCCTCCCCTGCGGGCGCCCATGAAGAAATAGGTGGATAAATAGTAATTATTGAATTCGATATATTTTTTCCTCCTTCGTATAACCTTCAGATGCGTTCACATATTGCATGGTTCGTACTACTAGTACTTGTATGCGTCCTTTGTGGGATATCAAAGCGAAATATCTCGGCAACAAAAGATAATGAGAAACTGTATATTAAATTCGTTTAATGAAGCCATTGAAGTGAGGAAACAAAGCGATTGTATCACCGGTGAAATTCCCATGAAAAGCATTATCTTCTAGCTCGTACGACTGCCAGTCCCTTAGCTGCCTAGCCAATCGTCTTTTTTAATGCGTCTGACCTATATGGACCGTTTCTACTGTCTGACCATTATCCCTGACCACCACGTCTGATTACACGCGTTTCTTCTACTTTGCTGGACTGATTTACAATGCAGCAGCCAGTTCTTATTGTCAATGCTTGTAACCATCGTAATTATTGTCTAGGTCAAATACAGTAAACCCTTCCTTTAATTAGAAACTTGATTTTTTTCATAACTGGTAATCTTGCGACAAACAGGCATTAAGAATTTTACAAACTTCAAGAAGTTTTATTATATAAATTATATAATAAAATAAAATTAGACGGATGAAATGTACAATTTTTGGTAATCCATGTTCTGCTTGTTTCCACTTCTGTTCCATTTCTCATTCCCCTTTCGTGCACATAATACGAAAGCCTAGTACCGCAGCAAGTAGGAAAGGAGCTTGCGGTTCTTCTTGCTCCACGCTGCGTCCTGGATCTGTCGCTATCGTTATTCCCGATCATCTCGGTGTCTTCGAGCGAACTTCGGAATGGAATTCAACACTCAGCGTCAATTGTGTACACAGCGGCGAAATGGAAAACGTCCCGACGGCCGACATCAATCGTATGAAAAGCGGTTGGAAATTAACGGGATTCTATTTCTCCGAGGAACGAATAATGCCGAATCCACAGACAGAGGGATAATATCCACGGCGGCCCGGCAGCGAGGAAACTTTCTAATAAGGGGGAGGGAAGGAATAATCGGGCCAGGCATCTCTCGCTTTGATATCGCCCGGAAGTATCGCAGGCCGCCCGTGATTCTGAATAATTTAAAACTCATTCCGCGCGGCGTAAATCTACAAGGAATTTCGAGACGTTCAATATCAGAATGGAGCAAGGGCACGATTGGTCCGATGAAACCGGGAAGATACGAAGAAATTGGGTGGCCTTGTTCACTCCCCTTCGATCTCTGCGCTGCAAATTATATTTTTCATCATTTTTTCTTCTTTGTTTTTATCGAATAAGTCGAGGAAGATGGTGCATCAGTATTATAATTCATGTGGTTTCCACAGATTTCTTTGGAACAAGTTTAGTGTGAATGTAAGGGTAAACTTTTGAATGCAAGAAGGCATCTTTTTAGACGTATAATTTCTTTGGTTTCATATTTTAACGACATGTACACAGTGCACACAGAAATAAGAGAAACCCAATTGCTATTTCTATATCCTGCTCCACTTACGTAGAATCAAATATTTGAATTTCAGTTTCAAGTTCCTTTCATAGTAATGGTAGGTACCTTCGATTTTCCTACATACACTCACAGGAAGCATTACAACAGTCAACCGCCAAAAAGCAAACATCCCCCAAAACATCTCATACCTCAAACTCAAAAATTTTCCTCCTTCCAAACATCTTCGAGATACCACCAAGCGTTCATTGTCCATTGGAAAACGATTTGTTTATTCAAGAACGGCCACGTTTCACCAAGCAAAGGGCATGCAATTCGGGGGTTGCCCGAATTGGCAACAGAAGCGACCCCAAGTTTTCCAGGACGTAGAACCGCAGGGACAATGCAGCCTCTGAATTAAAATAACAAACGGAAGTGGAGGGGAGAGTAATATTTTTCTATGGTACGCTCATATGGGACGTGGCCCGACGTGTCTCTGGTCCACAGGCCTCCCAGTTTAATTTTCTTGCGCCGATACGCAAATATCCCTCGGGCTGTACCCATCCCTTTTCAAGACTCGCGATGGAAAGCAACCGCGAGTCACGTCGAGAATAGAAGCCCAATGACCTGCAGGCGACGTGCCTTCTGCTCATCTGAGAATCCTCGATTTTCCGCCGGGAGGGGAGCGGGGGGGGGGGGGGGAGGGGGGGGGGTTGCGCTCTGTGCTTTTCCCGTTCTTCGATTTCCCCGACAAAGGAATCGGAAAACAGGCGACACGCCGCGACGGTTTAGTATTCAGCGGATGCGCGCGCGGCACAGATTTCGAGGACCTTCGATGCACCTGCAAGAATATTCAATCGTACATGATTCCCTTTCGCGGCGAACGAATACCCTCGTTCCACTTACAAATTTCATTGTAAATTCCTGTTGCGACGCGCTCCAATGATATAAAAATCTATATCGCACGTGATTCTTCGCGGCGATGTAGAATGTTTCGCGGGATTGGTACTTTACTAATTGGATGGTTGGGGGAAATTATATACCTACTCATCCGAGTCGCTGCGAGATTAACTCCTGATGGTCCTTTCTCCGTGTTAATCGAAAGGCAGTGTACTTTTATTCTTCTTCAATTGCCTTTTAAATTAACTCGAACATAATTCAGTGCACATAGAAATTAATTGGGGACCACAAAGGGTTATGAACCGTCGTTAGATTTCTGAGCGAAAGGCGTACAGATAGCAGAGGCTGCTTCTACGGTATCCAAAGTATAATTTGTTCTTTTAGAAATTTTGAGTTCGCTGTTACGTATTTACTTTGACGAATTCGTGGCTATTAGCCGTTATGCAATTTTACAATTTTTTACTTTTCGCACAGAATGTTTCATTTTCCACTGACATTTCGCGAAATGCTCTTTGAACGTGCGATTAATATTTATAGTCTGTTTTTCTTGGGCGACCAAAGCTCAAAGGATTGAATCTATTCACTTGTAAAAATTTCGCGATGCATGCTCCATCCGACTGCGCTTCAGTGTCATTGCCACGTAAAAAAAATTTTATTCCTGTTGATAGATCGCGACGTTACCTAGGACAAGGGAAAGAAATGTGTCTGTCGCGAGGAATTTATGCTCCAGCGATATGGAAAGATTTTTTAGCCATTCGTCGCGCGAACCGACGAAACGAGATCCCACAATCCTTGTTATCGCCCTCTCATCCGTCATCCCTTTGTTTTTCCACAAACGCGAGCCATCCTTTGGGACCCTGGTACGTCCGAATGACGGGGCTAAGGGAACGACATCGCGTCCCTTTAACAACAAAAGAAACCTGTGAGACACTTCTATACAATAACGGTATCCAACTCCTACGGTGCGTTGAATTCCCGTTAGTCAACATGAATGCAATCATATTCGGGCATTTAATTTAATGAATCGTTATAATTTAAAAGGGAACAGTATGGTCGCTTCAGCCTTAGTTGCTTGGTGTATCTTGCGACATGAAAATTTTAGGAATGAACCTTGATCAAAGAGAGTCAGTGTTTTATCAAATTATTGGTGATAAATGATTAGATATAGGGAAATTGCGAAAGAACAAAACCGAAGAACTTAAATTTCTCCGAAAATACTTTACTCGATTCTGTGTAAAATGTTTGCTTCCACATTTACAGCTTTATTTTATTTCTTCGCTATACTTCCATTGCATCAATTGGTAACTCACCTAAAATTTCTTCTACCCTTTGTTTAAACACTTCAACTTGTAATATTGACTTTTTCGCTACTTTCTTATCAACTTTCAGGAATTAGTTCTGCGAATTCTGGATGATTAAGTTGCAATATTGATACTTCTTATTTCATCTCTTTCTGTTGTTTTCTTTGCTATTTGTATACTTTAATCTTTATCTTAATGCTATCTTATTTGTCGCATGACGCATAAATAAATAAATAAAATAAACTTCGACCGAATAATCACAACGATGCCATCGGCTAACTAATTGTAAGTCATCTCTTACTGGTGCAGTTTTTCATTCGACACTGTCCCCCCGTTATTCCCTAATATCCACGCGCGAAGTTCGTGTGATGTTAATGAAAGCCTCGATCCAGCAGCTGGTTTCACACGACGCGATCGAAACAGCGCCATTCGCTGAAAACCCCAAGTGTTTGTCGAGGATACGCGGCTCTAGCCATTTAATGGCACGTTATACAGACACGGTATAACAGAAGGTCACGGGGCACTCGGGAAGCTGAGTGGTATTATTCCGGGTTTCCGAAGGCTTTCCCAGCCGTTTTCTCAGCTCGATTTCGTTCCGCCGCTGTCGTTCGTACCCTCTTTCGCGAATTCTCTCGGCTGCGTTCATATTTACACAACCGTTATCTCTCGGCAGCTCCCACGGAGCCTAAGAAAAACACAACCCTCGAAATTACACGCGCTGGCCCGCCCACACGGAGAAGGGAGAGCACCGCGGCTCGTTTCCACCGTGGCATTGATAACAGAACGGGAATTTGCTCGTTCCCCGTTCCGGGTCTCTGCGAGCGACGTGGCGCGTCGCGAAAAATCCTGGCTCGCCGACAGAGACGCGCGGGATGTATGCACCGTCACGATTGAGATATGGACGTGATTAATTTTACATGCAGCCCTTTCTATGCTTCGGCAAGGGAAACGGAACACCTAATTATCCCTTCTGCCGTTGAAGACACGGGAATACGAGGATGGGGGTAACAGCTGAAATGCTTTCAGGGGATAATGAGGCGCGTGGATCAGTTTCTGGAAAATTGACCGGTTTTCTTGAAGTCATTGAAGACATTGGGACTCGTTACCTCAAGGGGGAACAACACCAGTGCGACGGCCGGAAAAGTAAGCCATTTTTAAGAATTTTTTCAGGAATAATTTACAGTTTTCATATAAAATTTGTATTGCCTAACTTTGGTACAATGTCTTAAGTGACTATAAAAAAAAAATAAAAAAACATGCATAAATTTTAATATATTAATTAATCTTCTAAACCTCCCACGCGCGCTTGTCGAATTTGTAACTATGGAACAGCAGGTCCGAAATAAAATTTCCTTTTTTTTTATAAACAATATGAATGTAGTTTCCGTTGCACGTACGAATTTCTGAAACAAATTACTTTTGTAAAAATGGTGTGCTTTAGAAGAAAAGTTTCGAAAATCCGCGAATAAGATGGACAGTTTTTCGAGCGCATTTAAAAAAAATTGTTTTCAATCTAAGAATCCGTATGTGCAACGGAAACTACACTCATATAGTTTATAAAAAATAAATTTGATTTCGGACCTCCTATTCCATAGTGACACATTCGACCAGCGCGCATGGGGGTCTAAAAGATTAATTAATATATTAATATTTATGCATGTTTTTCTATTTACTTTTTTTTATAGTCTCTTAAGACATTGTACAAAATGTAGGTAATAAATTTTTGTATGAAAGCTGTAAATTATTCCTGAAAAAATTCTTAAAAACGGCTTACTTTTCCGGTCATCACAGTGGTGTTCCCCCTTAAGGGACAATATTATTCTATTTTATTATTACTAGTCGAAACGTATATATAGCTGAGTTCAAGATGTTAGATGGAGGTTGAAATTTAGGGATTTGAAAGTCTTTGGAAAGGTATTTTATATTGAATTTTCTTTCACGGGTTTATATGTTTTAGAAAATTGAAGCTTTGTGCAAATTGTTTGTTATTAATAATTGCAGTAGTTAATGTCTTTGGTAATGACTGTTTGAGTAATGAACGTCGAATTGTGGCATTATCTCGAGCAATAATTAACGGTGAAGCCTCAATACCGTGGCAGCTCTTGTTATACATCAATTACTCTCCTTTGTTGCAACTCCACTTAACCAGTTTATGTGTCAACCCATCACACTATCGAAAACAATCTGCCCTTTGTCATCGAGTATTTCGTAAATCCGAGTGTTAGTTCCGGAAACACGTGATAGAGATATAGAATTATTGCGCTCTATTTGTTATTGACAATAATAAACCCGCGCTCACCTCAGTGAAAAGTTAGTGTAGTAGGTAAATCTTATACATCATATTTTATTTGTTCCTATCTTTAAATAACAATCACAGATAGTGTTTATATCAAATCTGCACTGCTTAGAAAAAATACACAGGTTAATCACGTCAAGGCGATCATTCTTCACAATCCATCTCAGCGATTCTAATAAAATTGAAATATTACATATTCCACGTGAAATTAGGGGGAGTTTAAGTCATCATTTTGCTAGATTTAAATTAGTTTATAAAATACAAGACTTCAAATTTTGCTCTGTAAACGTATAATTTCGTAGACGAAATCATACTTAACATTAACAAACTCAACAACCAGTGTACTAATAGGTTCTGTAAGGCTACCCTCAGGACCAAGGCCTCCTAATTTGGAGTAATATTTATTATCTCCTCCACTGAATGCGGGGCGCAGCGAGCGCCGAAACTTATGGACAGAAACTTCGAAGCGAATTAACGCTTCTTGGTTGTGCATCGAGCGGCAACTTTCGCAGAGGTACAGACAACTCGTTGCACATTCGAATCGCCATTGTGCAGTCGGATTAGAATCGCAGCTGAACTTGCCTCTCTTCGTATTTGTCGCGCGGCCTGGCATAAACAGCACACGGCGCGTTGTCTTCTTTCACATCCTCTTCGTTACACCCCCCGCCCCAGATTTAATTGGCGGATGCACGTCGTCTCGCGGGTGCAGGCTGCTAGAAAATGAGGCCAGATTTTCGTCCATCGCTGTTCTCGGCGAAATTTATTCGGTAATTCGAGCGCGTCTGCGAGATCGCGCTGTTCCCTGTCGAGTACCTGCGAAATTATGTGAGTAGAGGAGGAAAATAGGAAGCGTGGGTATTGTCAGGTATTATTGAATGCGGTAAAGTTTGTGGGTAAATAATAATTTATTGGAAAAGATACTGTTTAGGAATATCGTAGGTTAAAGTATTATTTTATTAAAGTATATATTTGTTACTCTAATCACTTAACTCCATCCCCAATTACATTTCGGTGTCAGAGATCTACGTATATAAATATAAGTGTCACATTCTTGTATACTAATAAGTTATTGAAATTGAGTACCAGTGATGGCAGGAATCTGAATTGCAAAATGGAAAAGAGGGAAAAAGGCTGGAGAATATGATGCGATGCTATTCTGCGAAGTATCGATTATCCGGACCCTTGAATTGCATCCCCTGGTCCTTCTTTTGCACGGAATTATTCACGAGCGAGCGAGCCGTTTAATAAACTCACGGAGAAGCGCGAAATCGCAATCACGACCCTGACATGTCGCACATGTGTCCTACACCGTGTTGCGGTGGCTGGAACGGTGAGAGGGCATGAAATGCAGATGGAGAGAAAATAAGGGTTGGTACACAGAATCGAATTATAAAAGGGTCCCTCTTTCCTTCACACACCTCTGCTTTTCACTCTTTTGTAACCAATTTCGCCTGTGATGGCTGTAATGCTTCGTGTCTCTCATGCGGACACTTTCATTTATTTATTTCCTTTAATCTTGCATGTTTATTCGCACACTTGTCATTTTTAAACGATTTTATTCAGCTTCGATCCTCTGTTTGTTTCTTTGTTTGTATGGTTCAAATCTGGCAATTCAAATTTAACCCACTTCCAACTATCCAATTGTCTTGAAACTTTGCAGGCGTGCGTAGTTTGGATGACAATATAATTTTAAAAAAAAATTAACCCCGAGCGGGTGAAAAAATTACCCAGTCATCAATAAATATAACCCATAACCACAAATCTAAACCACTTGAAATCAGCCACTCACGTTCTTTACGAAAACGACAAAAAGCCGCTGCGTTCTGGTCGCTAGTCGCATCGCGATTTGAAATTAGATTAAAAAAGCTAGAAAATAAAAAATATATAAAAAAAAAAAATTTATGTTAAACGATTTTATTAAATATACTAAATACTAAAAAATAATTCTTTTTTTGTACTGCACTTCCGATGGTGTTATTTTCACATTAAATAAAAACGTGGTGTACGGTATCGCACAACAAATTCATTTCGACACTTGATGCTGTATTAAATTGATTCATATTCTAATACGAGAAACATCCTACTCCACGATTTTATTTAAAGTGAAAAAACACCATCGAAATTGCAGTACAAAAAAAAGAATTATTTTTTAGTTTTTAGTGCATTTTTAATAAAATCATTTAACATAAAATTTTTTTTACATATGTTTTTTTAATTGCTTTAGTTTATATCTATTTCTATTCATTCCTTTGTACTAATATTTCACCTGTGAACTTTTTATTTGCCACTTACTTTGTTCGTTCCCATGTTTCGTACATTCTTTTTCCTTTTTTTTTATTACTTTTGTATTTTATCACCCCTCCTTCTATTTTTGCCTTTTTATATACTTTATTCATTGTGATTAAGTAAATTATAGTATTTTTTATTACTGTTTTATATTTTAAAGTTCCTTTTGATTATCGCTGTATAACTGAATTCCCTTTCTTCTTTTTTTTACGTCCATTTCACTCTTTCTCCATTCCTGGGCGAGATAATGAACCCCTTACTAGGCGAGGATTGGTCGCATTAAGTATGAATCCGGCGAGCAAAATGTTAGACGAGGAATTATTATGCCCGTAACGCGTGATAACGGTAATATTGAGTTTAATCAGGATTACTGATTAAAGTCAGAATTACTGTACTGCAGAAAATTTATTGACTGTTATTGCCTTCTAGCTGTGTGCAGGGCATTGCAGCTTTCCTATTACATTGCGTCGGGTGTAATAGAAATCCAATTACTCCAACACTAGTGTCGCATGAACACCTGTTAACTGAATTTCGGAATTATTGCACGCATAGCTGGAAACCAGCCGATGGATTATTGACTAATTCTATTATTATGTTTCTCCCGTATCGTCTATGGGACAGTCAAAGTTATACAGTGATCCCCAAAGCCTGATTCTAATGATTGGAAACGAAATATTCGAAATTCGTAAAGATACACTGGAACAAACTATAAAACATATGTTGTCATCTTAAGCAAAAAGTATGTTAATTTTAATTCTGAGATAATGCACACCGCATGTAGATTTATTTCAAATCCATACATGGAAAAAACATTTTCTTTTGTTAGAGTCTCGAAAACGATTACACATTTAAAGATTACAGAAGTAAAGTAGACATTAAATATTTGTTAACACAGTGCATCTAAAATGTATAGAAATCACCAGAAGTACTTAATATTTTTAATCTAGTGATTCCCAACCGGTGGGTCGCGAAGTGTTTTCTGGGGGTCGCCACGGTTACTTTTAGTTGAAGATTTTTAGCACTTATTTATTTTAATTTCGTTTAATGATGTAACACTGATTTTTCATAAATGAAAAGAAGGAAATATTTACCTTACCTTATATGAGGGGGGGGGGGGAGGGGTCGCAGGTGATTTGAATATTATAAAAGGGGGTCGCGACTCAAAAAAGGTTGGGAAACACTGTCTTAATCACTATGCATGTGTGTCCCTTTGTCCTTTAAAATGAAAAATAATGAAACGGTTGTATTATTCGAATTTCCCATTACATCAAATAAATTGATCTTTCATCTCGTTTCAAAATAATATCCGAAATACGCGACTGCAATGGTCTCTGAAATTTGATTTCAATTCCAAACAAAACCTGTACACTTCAGATACATTAATGTCTCATTAATTTTACACACTAGTGGTGAAAATATAACATTTTTTCTGTAGCTATTGTTGCCCAGTTAACAGAGTGAACAAAGCCAAACTAGTTTATGGAGAAAGAGGATAGAGTGGAATCAACTGAAGATCTTAAAGCTTTTTTGGGAGGACAGCTCTTTCAATACCGAATTGGTGCCAATTACGAAATTATGACATGTAACGAGTGGGTGTTCGATGCAGATTGTTCGTGCATAATATTCTTCTATTCAGTGGTTGGTTGAAGCTCGGGACCAGTTAAATCCAATTCCGATATCGGAT
The DNA here is from genome assembly GCA_947577245.1 of Andrena bucephala. Lineage (NCBI taxonomy): Eukaryota > Metazoa > Arthropoda > Insecta > Hymenoptera > Andrenidae > Andrena > Andrena bucephala. Next base: position 90,900,346 of record OX387715.1, on the reverse strand, counting down.
GGCGTCCGGCGATCGGTGGTTTGTAAATTATGCGAAGCTCGCACAGGAAATACGGGTTTGGCAGACCATATGACGGTTTCGATCGCGATGAATGAGGGAGAAACTATTTTAATCTCGGCAACTTCCTGACTGACGGTTGCATGGACCTAGGTCCAGTAGAATTATCGCTGCGACTCCAACTTTGTTTATTGGTTTAAAGACGGGAAATCTAGTTTTCTTCTTCTCGAAAATAGCATCAAATTCGTATTTTGCTACCATGATTGCTTTCTTTCAGAATATACTCCTCTTCTTGCTTTGGGTGCTAAATTATACGTGGCTAAACTGCTCGATAAGTGGTTTACAATTTTAATCTATCATGTTACGAAAAATAGAATTTCTGTGGAACCATCTTCGAACCACGAAAATAAATTCTGATGGCAAAGTGTAAAAATAAGGGGTTTCCTAAAGTAAACGTTACAGATGATAGTGAGATAAATGTAAATAAGAAGGTAAATGATAGAAATAAATATTTTGGCTCCTGGTGGGATACAATTTTTACTTAAATGGCCACAATATCCACATAAAGGGAAGGAACTCTTCGTGACGTTCTAAAAATGAAACACGATTGAAATCACTATCTTACAAACTGTTTAGTACCTACCTAATCTTCACTTGAAAGTTTCTGCTGAACGAAGCATAAAAGGATACCTTGAATCTGGTAATATTTCTAATTCGTTCTCGAATGGTAACAGAATTACGATTAAAAACGTCTTCAAGCTCTTTAAGCCCCGTTGCTTATTTGCTCAACAACACTTTCATCTACAGTCAGTTTAGTTCGATGCGCCTCGGTAGCGGAAATTAAAATTCTTCCAATACACAAGGGGGGAGAATAATTTTTTTCACAGATCCGTGGGTCCTTTGGAATCGCTCCCTGCTTTTCGTCGATTAATATTTGGCATTGAGGAATCCAGCATTGTTGCGACCCCTCGAAAGAGACGTCCTTCGAACCCCTTCTCGACTGCTGTCGAATAAAGTCGTCGGCTCTTCGGTTTCTGTCCCTAGGCGGTCGTTGCGTCGAGTTCTCATATCTTCGCCGCGAATCCTGCTGTTCGTGGTGCGAAATTAAATACTCAAGGCGGCTGAAGGATGTCCCCTCTTCGTCGAGGTGCCTGTGAAAATACATCTTGCACGTTGAGGGAAGAACTATGCCGAAATCTACCTTTCAAAGCAATTTCACTACAGGGAAATTTGTGCAAAGATAGTGATACCTGTTAGCTAAAATTCTTGCAAGGGGAATTATAAATTTAAAATATAATTTCGTAGCGACGATGAATCTGTGCTGTATAATTTATTAACGGAATTCTCTGACGAAAGAAAAGTGTTAATTTCCTTCCGTGCACTTGAAATCAACGTAATTCACTTTCATGTCACTTCTTCGTGCATAGAGAAAGATAATCCTGTAACTTAATTAAGCAGTGAGAGAAATTATGCGCAGATTAGAAACCTGTGGAACGTTAAATTACCTAAGTGTATTCTACTTAATGGAATTTCAGTGGCGATAGTTCCCAACTTCTTGAGCGTAGAATAGCCACAACAACGATTTTTCATGCGTCTTTCCCTCCTCCTCCCCCCCCCTCCAGCTCGTTACGCTAATGCTCGCCAAAGTGGAAGTCGAAGTTACTTACGTCTGCCGATAAATCGGTTAGGCAAAGCAAGTAATTAGTTTTGAAAAACTTAAACTCGCGACGCCACAACGTGATTTGCGACGTTACTGGCGTAAGAGCGCGAAGGGGGGACTTGTTAAGAAAAAGAGGGAAGGGCAGATGAGAGGGATAGATGTCGAGGACATCGACTTGGTGTTAAGCCTTTGAAATTACACGTAGAACTTGGAAGCACGCCTGTACTGTGATCTCCATTACCTTCCTATTTCCTCACCTCTTGCTAACTCGACTAAAGTTTCACAAATTACTTCGTATCACCTCGCGCCGCCTTGACCCGCTCGTTGCAGTTCCCCCCGAGTAATTATCGTATCTTGTGACAGGACTTTGAGTGTCCATTTTCGGCGGATTTAGTCGTTTAATAACAAACACGCTATTCATCCACTGTGACACACTTATTCCCGATGTTCACAGAGCTTGTTCATCTAGGTAGGTTCTCCTCCGATTCTACAGGGCCTTGTGATCGCAATTCGAATGAGAATCTCAGAGGTGTGCCACTGGATCTAATTTAAACTTACACTTGGTGGTGTTAGAAGTAGAGGAAAGGAAGATAATGGGAACTGTTCAGCGTGATGCACTTTCTTGGATTTGTAGAAACAACTTCCTGATTCTAGCGCAAATATTTGTGTTAGTGTGGGTACGCCTGTGGGGATGCATTAGTACTGTGTTCAGGTATTGTGAAACTAATTGTACCTAATCATGGTTACATTTAAAATTCGGCTTAACTGTGTGCCAGAATTAACAGATTGAAAAGAAACGTACAGTCGCCCTGTAATTAACTTTCTCAGACTGTGAGTAATTCTTCGTAATTAAGTGTAGCAGATATTAATTCCTTCAGGATTAGAATGTTAATAAAGAGCTCTACGTAACGCGTGATTTTTTAAGCGAAACAGGTGTGCTTCATACTAAAATTAATTTGGGATGTTGAAACCATTTGGAGCTGATATTTGAAATTAGAACAATTACTTATTCATCCAAAGTCACTAGTGATTTATAATTCTCACAGTCAGATGTCCCTCCAACTGCAAGAAAATTGGAATACCATTAAAACTGATTTCGTTACCGCCTGCAGATATTAATATTCCCAGAATCTACACTTTTAAAAATTGTTCTGATGCAATAATCGCAAGGCCTCGATTCAACGTCACCTCAAAATCAAGCAACACACGTTTACTTCCCGATTGAATTAAACACAACCAAAGAAATACACAATAACACACTTTGTAGAATTAAAAGAACGCGAAAATAGTTGGAAAATCTCATAAATGAGACGTCGACGTGGAAAATAACAGATACCTACCCTTTCTGCCACATCGTCGTTTGTTTAACTTGCATGTGATACGCGTCCGCGATACATCCGAAGAAAAAGTTGTCACGAAGTCGTACTATTTTCCTCCAGAAGGGATCCTCGAGGATGATGAGTCTGAAAGAAGAGGGCACCCCGGATGTCTCGGGGCTGCCCTGGAAGACAATACGAGGAGTGCACGTCGAGACTCCCACTCAGACTTGCCTGCAGGCGAACTGTAATAAACAATATGACTCTTACCTGCACCTTTTGTGTGCCACCCGCTACTTCCTGTTCTGGAGGGGTTGAGGGTGCATCCGGTATGCCCTACGGCCCTGCCCTGTCACACACTGCAAACACACAGTCGGACGAATTAAATTCTGCAGAACGTCTGCCTGCTCCTCTATGCGCGAATCAAGGATCAGCTCTGTTTAACCAGTTTTCTTCAGCCGCGCTAGACAAGCTTCCAGGCAGCCCTTTTTCCACGAGACATTGTTTAATTAATGTTAACACTCGAACGGACAGTGACGCCACTGTGAAATGGTCGCAGAGATCGGGGCTTCCGAGGCTGCAAGGGTTGTTCTGCGAGATAGGGATGGAAAAAGATAGTTGGTGCACCATAAGTGATGGGATACTATTTGATGGCTTCGGTTAGCTTTTTTGGGTTGTATGATGTAGTTAAGATGTGAGAAGGACTAGATTCTTTTTTTAGGAGCTTAATTGAGTATGCCAAACAGGGTTGGCTTAAAGCTAACAGGGATGCTTAATGGAATTATGTGGTACCTTGGTACTAGATTCTTAGTGCGAAGATGCTTTCCGGAGGACGCGTGTATGTACTACTTACTGGATAATTAAATGAATTCGGAAGTGGCATTTAATGTTGAGTTGAAGCGAAATGGAGAATGAAGAGTTTGTTAGATATCACGTTTGTCAGTTTAGATAGATTAATTTGCAGTGAATTTCTTATCAATGCATTGTGATTATTCTGCAGTTAATAGTATAATTTGAAATTAAGATATTTCGGGAGACTTATTATGTTGGAAGTGCATGTTATCTAGTAAAACATTCCACCGTTCTCCCGATCTCGCGGAAAAGTTCTAATAAAACTCGAAAAATCCAGCAATATAATTTAAGTAAGACAGAAAGTTTCGAAGATTTAGTGACCCGCTTATAGAAGAAGTTTACAATTCTCGAGACCGACAGCTTCGTGGAAGATGTTAGATGTTCCTTTCGTAAACCCAGGACTTTGGAGGGGAAAGGCATTAAAGAATTTTCTACTTTCACAGTTTCGCCGGCGCAAGCTGAAGGATTCTTATAATTTTCAACAATTCTAACGGAATTGTCTGGCCGTGCGGACTCGCGGTTTCCAAGTGTTTCGTTTTTGTTTCAGTCGTTTCAAAATACCCGCCCCGGGCGAAGGGTAAAATAGGGGAACGGCGCTGAATCCAATTAACACCCTCCAAGCACGTACCCCTTACCTTCTTACTTCGTTCAAAAGCGATCCATTTTCTTTAACGATGATGAATCATTGCTTTTCTATCGGGAGCGTGAAAGAACAAAGATTTCACGGTGTGCGCATTAATTACTTTGCCTTTGCACCCCGTAGCTTTCACGTTCATAATATCATACAACTTCTGTTATGTTTTCGCTAATAATAGCATTGAATATTCTATTAATAATTTATTTAGTACGAAACTTTCTCCAGTGCACTCTGAATTATTTATCAATTATACGATCATCTTTTATCGTAGCCAGTAATTACCTCACCAAACTCTGCCAATCTGTAATGCATAGATTCTTAAGGAACTTGACAATTGAAAATTCTCAAAAATTTATAACAGAAAATTAGGTGAAACTAAATATTCCTCAATCAAATGCCACCCTTGTCAAATACAATTAACCCATTGCCTGATACTTTCCTGTGTCTTCCTAAAAAGTTATTAAACGATTTCTGTATTTCAACCCCAAATGTGTGTTATAAACACAATCATTTTGCTTAAATCCCTAATTTCAATCTTTCAGCGTAAAGTGTGTTTCTTAATGAGAAAACGTTTTTCTGCGTTTGCTTACGTTTTCAAACCGGAATTCCTGCTCCGTATTATGGATACGGTTCGCACATAAGATGATCCTCGAGAAAGAATTCCAAGGGTACGTTTCCCGCGTGACACGCGAAACGTTCATATTCCTCCGTAGTAAATACAAAGGGTGGCCTTCCGAAAACGAGAAACACACGAGGGGTCTCTCACCTTCGACTCTGAGCCTTCCTTTTCCCTCCGTTTCTCTCGCCTTGCTTCTTCGTCGCCATCGGGAGTTCGCACGCCACCCCCGTCCCTTTGAGATCGGTTGATTTACCAGGGTGCTTGGAGATGAGCCAGACTGTCATATTTGGTTTGCTCCTGGAACGTATTGCGACGGGATGGTGCCGGCTGTAACAGATTTTCAGACGATACACGGTGTGTTCATCTGAATCGCGCGGTCCAAGGACTTTTTTATGGGTTATTGAAAGTCTGCGAGACCTTTTGTCTTGTTAGCAGGTATTTGCTTGTCTATTTTATTTAGTTACCATCGTTGAGAATATTTCTTGGCAATTGGCAGCTATGTTAAAGCTGGAAAATTATGGAATTCTGGGAGTACAAGAAGGGTATTTTTAATCGACTTCAAAAAGCAGGAGGTTATAGATTCGACCCGTTTGTATTTTTTTTTTATGTTTTTCCCCGCATAACTCCTCAGCATGTGCACCGATTTTGATGATCTTTTTTTTATTCGAAAAAGAGCTATGCCCCGGTGGTCCCATCCTACACTGCATCAACATTTGGCCCAATGTTTTGCCAGTTCTGGTTAATAATAAAGACTATTGTCACTTAATTATTATAATTTTATGTACGTACGCGCATATCTCCTCAACATGTTGTGTCAATATATATAAAATTAAAAAGTTTAAAATATACAAATTTAAAAAATATTTAAAATCAACTTCAAAAAAATAAAATTGCACTAGAAAGTAAAAAGTAATTTTTTCCCTTATTTAATCTACGACTCTCATATTTTTTAAGTCGGTGCCTCATCATTTGCACTGTGTAAATCTGGCGTCGACTTAAAAAATATGAGATTAAATAAGGGAAAAAATTATTTTTTACTTCTTAGTGCAATTTTATTTTTTTTTTAAATCGGTTTTAATTTTTTCTTAAATTTTTAGTAAAGGTAGTGTGGTAGTTTATTTATTGGTTGGAATTGCACGAAGTACGACAGTCCAGGATGAAAACAGACATGGCAGAGGGGAGAGAAATACCTGCGTAACTCGACTTTGTGCTTGGCTCGTTCGTGGAATCCTATTGGAATGTAAACCATCCCCCATACACTTTGAAAGTCAGAGGTAGACGAACATTTCTAGAGACAGGCTAGAGACAAGTTCGAATTCTGTGCAGTGTGCTCTGTTCGCTCGAGTCGCTGTTTTAATGAATTCTGTGTAACTGCTGTGAAGCATAAGTGAACTTAATAAGTAATCTACATTAATTTCCTACAATTTGGCGATATTTGTCTTTATTAAATCAATTTGACTGCGTGTTCCTATATAAAATAAACAAAAGGGAGGGCACTGTTGTTTAAACGTCAGGCAGAAACAAGAATAAAATAATCGCAACTGTATGTGAGTTACAGAAAACAAAACAGCCAAGCTTAGGAAGACTAAGTAGTTGTCAAGCAAACAGTTCTCCAACGATCATTATAAACATTCCGTCGTAGTAACGCAAACAAGGGTGTGTAAAAAATGCGAGAATTCAATCTAGCCGCGAAATTCTCTTATTGTTAGTCTCGAGCACTTGTGGGGCACATAGAAACGAGAAGCTTGACGAGTCATTTTGACGGAAGTTAAACAATGGAAAGTTAAGAACGAAAAGGTACAAGGGACAGTGAAAGAGGGATGAAAGGGACGAAGGGGAGGAACGCAGAAGGAAGAAGATGTCATTTGGTTTCAAGTTTTCTGATTAAATCTGTTCTCCAGCTTCATGAGCCGACGAGGGAGGAAGGAAAGGGGTGGTACCACCCCTGTTTTCTCCTCGTTGAGCTTCAGATATCGGGCCAGCAGGAGTGCTAAGCAGGAAAGCGATGTCGGGAAAAGGAAACTGTGACTCTTTTACGCTCGTTAACTGGCCTCACTCTGGCAATCAAGGAAACCGAGGAAATCCCACTTAACGTGCTGGGACGATTTTCTTTATTTATTGGGAATACTTCTGATCGGAAGGTGTATGGAATTTTATACACTGCATGGGCATTGCACATTCAAAGAAAGCAGCAGTCAGATCTATAGGAGTTGCTGGGGAAATTGAAAACTCCTAAGAAGCGACTGAAATGAATTGTATATTCAGATTTCATTAATTGAAACCCGTTTTGAACACTGAATTTCTGAGTGGTAGATATGCTTGTGCAGGAATGACGGCTGCTCTTAGTAGATACATATACATAACATTAGTCATTTAGTAGGTTGAAATCATTTCTTGATTCATTCTGGAGTAAATCGTAGAAGCAAGTCGAGTATTGATTAAATTTGTTCTTGAAATTTTTGCAAATACGTTTTACTTTATCGTATTGCTCATCATTGAGGAAACACTGATACAATGACAATTACAATATGCCTTCAAACAGTGGTTCTTAATCTGTGATCTGCGATGCACATATATAATATTATTACTTTAAATTCGTATGGAACTATTTCAATAAAAATATTAAAATAGCAGTATGCGTATCCATTTGTTTCTTCCTCCTCTCTAAATTTGAGGGCCGATTATGAGCAATCTTAAATAAATATTTGACGCACTTTAAGGTTTTAAGTCTTGGGGGTCTGCAATGACAAACGATATTAAAAAAATCGAGAATATAAAAGGTTAAGAACCGCTGCCTTAGAATACTAATAAGTAACAACTTTGCAGTATTGATCATCAAATTCGATCAATTTTTAAATCTATCAAATAAAAAAATCGTTTCTCAACCGAAATATAAATGCAGCCAAAAATTAAAAGATGAAAAGCTTCACGAAACGACGAAACATATTATTCCAACCACTACATTTCAAATCAAATACATTTCCATTGCAGAAGAATTTCGTTTCCACAAAATTGACGATTCATTATCCCTGTTCTCTCATTACACCCCGTATCAAAATTTATCTTTACCCCCTCTGCTCGCGATGGTCCAGGAACCTTACCGTTCGTTGCTCCGAGATCTTCTCTGCCGACGAACACCATTCTTTTCCCCACGACCATTTATCATCCCGCGTAGGGGTAAAGAGGCTTTGTATCACTCGTTGTCGAAGGAGCTCTCGAACAATGGTGGAGCATCGCGTGGGAAATAATTGCGAGAATTTTCCGAGCTTTCGCACATACCGCCCCGACACGCTCCATTTCATCTCCCTCCCGAGTACCAACCCCCGACTCTGCTATATCCAATGTCAAAGAACTATTTTCCAATCGGAAATTAGGTTTCTCCGATGATTAGGGAGGGCGAGAAGCGTGGATAGAAAAGTCTACATATTACGTGATAAATGAATGAAGAAATGATAAATCAGTCGAAAAGGAGCACATTGCTCATCTGTAGACTTCGACTATTGTTTGCTGAAGGGGTTCTTATCCCGAGGTCAGTGAATCTTCAAATATGAGAACCTTTGTTTCACTCTATGTGATAGTAGTCCCATAATTCCTGAATTAAGATCATCCTTCGGATCCTTTGATCAAGTAAATAAGAACCTATCTCGTCTCTCATCTAGGTTTCCAGATTTACTTTAACTTGCCCTGCTGTCTAGCTCGGTCGCGAAACAAAGACCCGCTTTGGCCCACCGGAAGCCCGCATGAGCTTTGATTCCAGAGCGCGTTAAATCGCCGCACATTCGCCAATTAACGTTGCCTCATCGTTTTCGCGCTCGTCAGCTCGGAGTCTCCTCGAACAATTAGCCTAACTTTCATGGTAAATGAAACTTCTTCGGTAACGAAACGCGGACTACTGCGGAGAGCTGTCTTCTTTGATTTGTCTTGCCATCATCGTGGGCTTTAGGAAAGTCCCGACGCAGCTTCGCCGTCTAAGTCTGTCTAAGTAGACACAAGAAAAACTGTTTCAGAATAAAAATCGTTGCTGTGGCATTAATTACAAAATTTGCAAGTGTGCAGTGACGGCCAGTCAATCTGTACTTTTGCAAAATTTTTATCCTACTCAGTGATATTTCTGTCGCAATCATAAAAAGTTGTACGAATCTTGATTGTAGACTTGTTAATAGATCAGGTGGGAAATTAAATGGACCTTAGTGGATCTAAAAGCGTCTACACTTTAAAGTTTTTTTATTCTACGTGACTCGTGGCATTTAAATTTTTATAATTTTTAGTTGTATTACTCTGAAGATTATTCTGCAAATGTTAGCTGCGGATGCATATGATTTCAAACATCATTTGAAAATGCAACTCTTATTCTGAGTTTCATCATGCTTTGATCAAATTAAACGAAAAAATGTAGGAAACAAGCTTATATGCAAACATTCTAATTTATAAAAAAAAGTCTCATCTAATTACGACCACCGGAAAGTAGCCAAAACAAGATTATAATTTCAATTATTATTTCTCACGGACCCATAGCCATTTGGTCCATAAATTTGCAAAATGATTTCCTAATTAATAATTCTGACTAGTATATAGATTTCATAATGATAATGCGGGGGTGTAACACTTATAAAAGATAACTCTGGATAATAAAGTAGGTCGCGATTGTAACGAGCAAGGCGAAGGCGCCAGATGTTCTAGCTGGCGCCATCTCGCGGGAAAGTGCTGAACCATCGTGGTTTGTAAAAAACGCACCGGCGATTTGCAATAAAAGCGCGGGTCGAATTCTCGAGTGAAATTCAGCGAGGGTGGGTAGCTTTCACCTCGATTTCTCACGGATCAAAGGACGCCGTGCTCGTTACCCTTCAACGTTTCTCGTCCATTACTCGTAAGTTGTTTTCCTACGAATTTCCTCCACTTTCCATCGTTGCTTCCCGATCCAATTTCTTTCACGATCCCCTCGCCCGATCAGGCATCTCTGACGGTGCACTCCAGGCACATACGTCTTCGTGTAATTACGTGTTGTCGTTGAGAACAAAGGGGTGATAATACATGGGAAGAATCGTTGTTAATAGTAAATTATTTATAAGGGCACTAGTTTAAATTTCTGCAATTGAAATCTTCGTTTCTCTGTGGACATTGTTAAACATAACCTTTAAAAGGCTTCGACCGCAATGAACAGGCTTCAATACTTTCGGCGCCAAAATTCAAACGCTCGGAGTACTCCCCGTGCGGAAATGTTCCAGTTGTATGCGTTGACCATACTCGCTGAACGCCTATGGGCGTTCCCCGCAAAAACTACATGTACTGGTTGAATGAATATGTGGCATAGTGGTATGGGTGTCCGCAGGGGGTTGCAAAAGGGGCAGTTACCCCCCTGGCTTTTGAGAAAAAATCGCTTATTTTTCAAAACTGATATTTATTATGTTTATCATATGAAAGGGAATATTTTTAAATTTCGGTTTGAAATATTTCATTAAATTTGCACTATAAAATGGGTTACAAAAAGCAAGGTGGTTATATTTTTCTTTACCCCATCATCCCAAAGTTGCCCCCCGCTTGAAAAAAGTCTCCGGACGCACTTGGATCATGGTGAAAACATTTAAAATTCTGTCATGAGACTTTTAGGTGAATATTTAACGCATTAAGGGCTAATTAAAGTTGAAGGTTAGTTTGAATTGGGAATTGTATAGTTTGTCACGTTATTCAAGTTGAAACCTCAATTTCCAATTTTTTTTATTTTTAAATAATTCTGTGCATTTATAGTTTGCATATCGGAGATTTGTTAGAACATGTTAGAACGTGATTGCCAAATATTTTTGCTATATTATTTGAACCTTTCCTTACTTTTTATTTTTGTTACTTTTCCTTATTTTTTAAGTCTCTGTCACGTTTGAGATCAATAATACTGAAGTTTATGTCCGAAATTAAAATTTTCATAATGACACTAAATGCAAATCATGCATTATTAGTATGGAGAATAGAGGAAACGAAAGGAAGGAGTCAAAGGCAAATTATTCTTCAATCTTTATAATTAATCATTAACACGATTATTCATTATATAATGAATCTCAACGCTGTAACTTGCTCAGGTATTTAAATTTGAAGAACCACTTAGAAGTAATGATCAATTTAGTTTAAAAAATCATAAACGTATATTAATTTGAAAGTATTAGAAAATATTAAGGTGTAAATAATTATAATGAGCATATTTAATTAATTATTTTTATTCACAAAATCCTACTTAAGAGATGTTTAAATCTGGCAAGGGGATTAACCAAAAATTGAAACGAATATATCGCCAGGTGAATGTCTAATTATAAGCTGACCAATTTGAACCGTTCTTCAATCATTAGTTAACATGTAACCGCGAACGACGGAACGGTAACGCGTGTAACGCTCGCTAAATGTGGGACAAGAAGTTTATCCCGTAATTATCGAACGCGAGGGACATTTCAGAGCACAAGCTGTACCAAACTTCGTGTAAAAACGTGCCGTTACACGTGTTACTCCATCCGCCCGTCCTGTGGTCCTAGAAATGAGCGTAAAACCAAAAAAATCAACCGAGCCACATCTGTCACCAATGGTTTTTATAAACGTAAATAATTAGCATTCTCTCCTGCGGAGGTGGCAAAATAATGACTAAGCGTGAGAAAATCGTGCTCCCTCTTCTGAAAATAAGTTTAGTCAGTTTCTACTTCGTTGGAATGGGATTTAAAAGTAAAAAGATGAATCCAGCAGTTGTTAGTATCTAATTTTATACGTGGACGTGTTACACTAATTATTGGATTGAGGTTACATCGATTTGTTAGAATTATAATTGTACTGTGCAACCGATGGGTGTCAAAGATCACTTTTATTTGACGACGAATTTGAAAATACTAAAAATTAGGATAGTTCCTTTTCGAATAGGGATATTAATAGTGTCATTATTGATTTAATGAAATTTTCATTAAAAATTTAGACCACCTTGAGTTCTTTACATAGTATGTATATAAATGTTATTCAAATTATTATTCAACTATCTCTTCTTCAACATCTTTGAGATTCTTTCCCTTAAAGTATTGAAGGTTTCTAATTGCAACACGCTTTTTTCTCTTTTGCTTCTTCTCCATCTACAATTTTCTTGGCGGACTGCTTTGAAATTTTAATATCGAACAAAACAAGTCGAGAAAAGGCGCGCTCCCTTCAGCATCACGTGATTTCTCACCGAATTTCGTGTCTGACTCTTGTGTTTCATTTAAAATCTCCTGCTGATATTAATAGAGAAAATTCATGCTTCGTAAAATCCTCCGTAGTGAAATTTCGAAATACCTGCGATTTTAGTCCAGTGGAAAGTTTCATGGTTCCCGCTGCGCACGTAAAGCGACATAAGTCGACGCCAATTTTTATTAGATTTCTGCACACGCTGTTATGACTTGTCTCGCGTTAAACTCCAGTTTCGGTGATAATTTTTATATTTCCTGTATATTTTTCATAGAACGCTGCTCCAGCTTTTCATCATTGTGCGCACGATCTAGGTACATACCTGCCTGCAGCAGCAAACTTTCGATAAAATCTACGGGTTGCATATATCCCTTTCACGTCAAAACAATTCCCTTTACACAGTGCATTTGCTCAACCGGGAATTTTTAACAATTCACAGAGGAATATTCATCTATAAGTATTGAAAAATTGATCTTGCATTCAAAATTAGTCGAACTGCCTCGATTCCTGGAGATCTAAATTTTAACGATTTCCTTATAATTTGTGGAGGCAACATTGAAGTGCAGAAAATATAAGGAGACAATAAAATTCAGTCGATCAAGTCTTTTCTTTCTTTCTTTTCAACTAGGTAATTCTTTTCAAAATTCAAGGGACGCTAAACTCTTATCGACAAAAATTACAAATGCCGAATACCCCACTGGAAATTTACTTCAAGCAGCTATCATATACGTCAGCAATCTGTTCCCAGCAAACCCTATAAATCCGATTTCAAAAATGATCGTCGCTCGCGTAATTTCCACGGGTACTTCAATGTAAATTTGCAAAACCTTATGGAGGGATATTACATCACACTTTATCGTTCCATTTATCTTCATTCACTGTGGAGTACAGACGGGATCAATCGGCGATTTCGTACACGTTGCTTGCGCGCTATCGATTTCCCCGCCTAGCTCCGCGCCCGTGGAAAGTAGATCGGGCTGGAGATTTCCCTGAAATCCGTATCAATTTTTCAAAGTTATGTGTAAACAGCGCATAAAGCGCCGGTTGGCGATTCCCTCGGGAATCTCGCGGGGCTTTTAATCAAGAGCCCCGAAAATAATGCACGGCCGTGAATCGACGGGGATAAATGTTTACATTCGGTTACAACGAACGTCGCTTCACTTTACTTTTGCATACAGCCGGCTGATCGAATTAAAAGACGCGTAAAAACGGATATAGAGGGGACGATCGACTATCCACTCGCTGGAAACTCAAGTCCCTCCTCGGAAAATTACAGAGTGGCCTCGATCTCGCCGGGAGGGAAAACTTTGTCCCGCGAGAAGGCTTTGAGAAGTTCCTGCAGCAGATAATGCTGAACTTCCTGTCTATTTCGAAATCGCCTTATCTTACACCGATCGCTATTGCATTACACAGCTTTTTATTCGAAACTTCTCCTTTTGTACGGTTATCTTGCCTCCGCTTTCGCCCTCGTCTACTTTGCTCGGTGGCGCTGTTACTGTTTCTTGGGAAACTTCACGGGTCTGCTTGAACCGTTTTGTAAATTAAAAGCTACAGCGGCGCTGGGTAATAATAATATTAATCTGCTCTTTTTTAATGAGACTTAGAAGTTTCATGTCATGGTTATTTGAAAACTTCAATTTCACATTTCTTAATTTTCCGGGTTTAAACAATTCTTCTTTATTTCAGTCTGGTAGATTTGAAACTTAATTTCATCGCCACGTTTCTTTCTTATTTATGAAAATCTCGAATAATTTTTTGCTAGTCCCGTTAGACATTCATGTTTCGTTTGTATTTATGAAGTCTTAGGGGTCGGAAGGTAGCTCAATTTGCTGATCGTAACAAGTGAATCGCATCGTAAGAGTCAATCGAATTCGTTTAAATAAGAAAGAGGGTTGCGCTGAACCGAGCGCGGCTTTGTCCCACGGGAGAGCTCAGGAAACTTGCTGAAACGGAAGGTTAGCTTCATTCAACCGGAACGCCGTATTCCCTCTTTTACCGTGGTGGTAACAATGGCGCTTCTTATAAGTCCACACCTCGAACTTACGTAATCCTTTTATGAAAGATATTCTCGGGACGCTTTTCAACAGATCGACGGAAGTGGACCACATCCACCTAACTTACCTTCCACCCATTTGCCAATGATTCACTGCTTAGAACCTTATTTTTCTTATCTTCCATATCTGAAGCCTTAGAGCCCACTTTGAAATTCACTAGATTTTAATTAAAATTTTGTGGTGGAGGAATATTTTTTACAACGAACAGTCACGGAATGAAATGAATTCCTTCGTGAAGGAATTCGTCGTAGATTTACTATTATGCATTAATAATGCTTTGCTGATTAATTTCTTTCTATTCTTAATCGCCTTTTGTCTGTAAAAATACAATGCTATAAGAAATTACGTTATAAATTTATCTTTACTTATGTTTATGATATTGAATGGCATATTATTTGATACTTGATCGTTGTTAATAATATGCGTTAGCTGAGAAACTATAATTACAAGGCATATTAGAATTAAATTAATTAATAATGTCATCCTGACATTTCTCATTTATGGAACTGTGTTAAATTGATTCAAGGATTCCGTAATGAAGGTGTGATACAAAATCTTTCCATTTCAATCTCTTTCATGGCATTCACTCATAATACATGGAGACAATATCTTTTCACATCAGTTCCATTCATTCGTGAAATTGTATTTGCTGTGTCATGCACTCGATATCCCATACATACCATTTCTCACTTACCTATCCCTTCAATGTAAAATTGTAAAATTATTTCTGAAAGGAGACACATAGAAATATTGTTAGAGACACTTCAGTTACTGACTACAGCTACAAATTGAGAAATTCTAAATTATACCTATCTTGTGATTTAGTACTTCCGTGATAATAAAAAAATTGTGCATAGCAACATTAATTGCACGGAACTCCTTGTTACTTAATTTCATACCCACGCTTACAAAATCTTGGATCGAAAATTATGAAATTGGCATTTGATTATGTACATATACATGTTTGCGACACTAATTGGCACAGAGTAGTGTTCGATAGTGGTGTCAACGATATTACTTACTTACCTTCGGGGTGTGCATTTTGTTGTCATTTCTGCGCAAAAGGAAGATATGTGACAGGAGAATATACCAACGCGAGAGGTGTCCATCGATCATCCCTTATGCAACCGTTGAAATCCCTGGCAACATATTTATCGATCGAACCTGTTAGGCGTTAAAGTCTTCATATTCCAAAGTTCTTACAGTCCCGTGGCGTATCTTGTTCTGCAAAAAGACCTTTTAACAGTGCAAATCACATTTAGAATCTAAAACACTCTATTCCATTGAAACTTAGTCCTCATATCAAGAAATTAATTAAGGGGTCCTTTAGTTTTGGCAATTTCAGAAATTATTTATACTTAGTGTAGGTGAAGGTCTTCACTCGGACATTAATTTCCCAAAGCAGTAAGACGCGCTTTTCAGCCAAATTCGAGAAAATCGACTTTGAAAAATTTTGGGTTCCCTTATATACAGGGTGTTCCTCTACCTATGGCCAATACTCTAAGGGGTGATTATACAGGCGATAATTAGACAAAAATCTAGAGTGACGAAATTGCGGTGAAAGCTTCGTTTTCGAGAAAATTGACTTTGAATTTCATCTATTTACGATGCATTTACGCGTAAGTACATCGTAAGCGCTTCAGGGGCACGCGTATTTAGGTGAATTTCAAAGTCCATTTTCTCGGAAACGAAGCTTTTACCAGAATTTCATCACTCTTGATTTTCGTCTTATTTTTGCCTGTATAATCACCCCCCAAAGGGATAAATAAAGTAACCATCACTGATGTTAAATATAATAATTCAGTTAACGGATGTTAAGAGAATTTGTTTATCCCTAAATAATATTGAATTTTTATTATTGCTGAGTATCTTTTAATAAGAACAGAGGCATCTATTTTTAAAAATATTCTCTGAAAGAATACATGAGGGAATATATGACGCACATAGGGGTAGTTAAACAATGTAGAGGCACCAATGCACAAGGAAAAATTGCGCTGCATGGCCCATCAAAACGAGGCGTACGATTTTTAATGCGATTTACTGCCTGGAGTCAGATTTCCACAATAAATATCGATTATCGGCGCGAGCTTTCAGCTGCGGTGAACCGCAGTATATTGAGTGTCACGAATCACGTGATGTATGGCGCGGGTAATGGGGCCATGATATATTAAAGAAATATGAACATAATCACCCGCAAGCCTGCACCCCAAACTAATGCAAAGTTCACAGAATTAATTACGTGCACTTATTAACAATTTTCGGGTGAAGGAAAGCTAACATCTTGTGCTCGTAGGTAGAACTTTAAAGCTAATATTTGTGTGAAGAGAGCCATCATGGGCGTGACTGTAAAACCAACAAACATATTATTTGGGTAATGAACTAATTTGAGAAGCTCTACCTAAATGTGGCACATATCTAAGTTTGTTTTTCAGTAATTTGCTTAATTTGTGACAAATTAGTGATTACATTATTCTAAGTTATAATTGAATTATTAATTGGCTCGATAGCACTCCTATGTTCAGTTCCCTCATAAATACGTCATGGCACATATCTACGAAAGGTCTATTTAAAAAATACACTTAAAATACATTTCTGAAAGTTAGAGCCACAAAAATAAACTCCTTACGAAAACAGAGTCCTCGATGCTCTCTATTACCTATTTCTACTTATTCTTGTTGCAGCTATTCCTATCGAAGCTTTCTCGAATATTTCATTATTTCCACTCTTACTGTTACGCAAATTTTCAAACAGATTCTCAATTTACAGTAGCCTAAATTTTCTAATACTATTTTCATTGAATCACTTACAAGGGAAGATCCCGAACCCGAAAATTCAAAAAAATCTGAAACTTTGTAAATATGTAGGGAATTTCCTCCTGATTATAACGAAATTTTTGTTTGCTGCCCAAACTCACTAGAAGGGGGTGAAATCAACCCCTGAAAATTCGGCTATTTTCCGATTTTGTGTTATAACTCGCAAACTGTAAGAGATAGAAAAAAAGTTTCAAGACAAAAGTTACCTCTTTTAATTAGATCTATCTTTTGGTAAAAAATTATTTTACAGTTCACGAGTTATAACACAGAATCGGAAAATAACCGGATTTTCAGGGGTCAATTACACCCCCTTAGAGTGAATTTAAGCAGCAAACAAAAATTTTGTTATGATCAGGAGGAAACTCCTTACATATTCACAAAGTTTCAGAATTTTTTGAATTTCCGTGTTCGGGATCTTCCCTTCTTAGCGGTTTCCACGTGATCGTTAAAAGTTTCAAGCACGTAGTTTCAGATCATCAAAAGATGAATTCTTCCACTTCGTAGAATACAAGCAAGTATTATTAATTAAACTATCTAACTACGTATCCAGTAAAATAATAAAACAAGCCTGTTTGATGGTTTAAAATTGACAAAGTATCTTTCTGTATTTATCATACATCATTCATCTGAGATTATCCCACTCCAGCTACTTCGAAAAAGAATGCAACTTATTTGAATGTTATCCGCGCCACGAAGTTACCCAGTTCAGCCTCGTTTAATAATTCCAATCAGTTTCGCCGAGCAAGACGCTGAACGACGACAGGCTTTCACAATATTTCGTATCCCGAGATGTTAGGGGGCAGCAGCCTTTATCAAGATTCCGCTGGCTAATCCAGTTGAGCTCACCCAGTCTCGACGCATCGAAATAATTAAGCACCTCGCCTCGAGTTTGAATCACATTCCCCTATTTTCCACATTTTTCCCCCAATTTCGCGCGCGTGTCGACGCCCCGTGGCGCTGCTCTGTTTTCAACCGACTCCTTAATTAACTATAGTCTCATTGGGCCGCACACACGCACAGATCACGTTGAAGTAATATTCCTGGTTTACCACGCGGGCTGACTGCTATCCCGGCTGATATATCGCCGAGACTGCTCTCGAACAGAATTTAAACAATTTGCATAAAACAGGAGATACAAGCAGCCTGTAATTCATAACTCGATACGGTGGCTATGCCCCGCGGGTCTAACGTTGGATTTCAGTTTCCCAAGAAGGTATAATTTTAATATCCTCAGCATACAAATGCTAAATGGATTTCCGTTTATTTTCCGTGTCGTTCCTTGGAAATGAAGTTTCTCAGTGCGAACGTGCAGACAATTTGCACGGGAAATTTCGCGATCTTTGAATGGGAATTCCCTTCGTTCGATCCGTGAGATCGTGTTTACATTAAACGTTCACTTTATTTCCCTGGATATTTGGCATTTCTTGTCACGATGGAACAACTTAATTCGCGCCTGTTAATTATTCATCGCTGTTTAACGTAGTTACGAAAATAAAGCTGGAGGAACGTACGCCAGCTGAATTGTTCTTTAGAGAATTTTAGGGTTGAAACTTCTAATTATATTTGAAAACGTTCCCGTGTTTCCGGTTTTCGTTTTTTTACGTGAACTTATCTGCTCCCGCGATGTTGATCTAAAATCGTCTTAATGGGAAGAGTTTTATACGCTTCAGAGCCTAAAGCGGAACTTTTAGCCTTCTTTCACTTACGAGAGTTTGTAATTTTGTGGAACAGGTTGGCAAATAGAAGTACGGGAAAGCGAAAGGCGCGGTACGCTTCCGTGAAAGTTAGTTCGTCGCTATTGCACTTTGAGTCGAATTTAGAATTTCTGAAATATTCGATCAGTTACTGTGCACTAATTATCGCGAAAGTGCCATTCGGTAAATGAAATTATTAATTATAAATCAGAAACTGTGCACTTTCTCCTACAAAGTATCTTATTCCATTTGTATTGGTAAATTCAAATTTCACTTCTGAAAGTTCGTATTTTTAGGGGAAGGATGTTTTCTAACCACCTTTTTCACACCTTTTTGTTTCAGAACTGGTTTATGATTTACTCGAGGCCGCCGTGGCATTGACAGACGACAATAATTTGTACATCGACGATGGTCTCGACGGATTTCCAGCTTTTGGTTTCCGGCCAGGATCCGAAGTGAAACAACCTTATCGATTATATCTCCCGGAAAAATTGCCAGCTGAGTTCACTCTGGTGGCAACATTAAAGCCGACATCTTTCAGAACCAGTTATCTGTTTGCAGTCCTTAATCCCTTCGAAACTGTGGTGCAATTGGGCATTCGGATTTCGGTGAGTACAACTGTGTTCCTATTTGAAGTCACATATTGATTAAAACTCTGAATTGGTGTGCATTTATCATAATCTGTGCGAGGACAGTTTGGAATAAGTGCAGTAATGAACTATTAAGGGGAATAATAATTGTGACAATACTTAATGTATTTTAATCAGTCTGGTTCAATTAGTAATACATACTAAGTAATTATTGCTGGTGTCTTTATCATTGTTGTTAATTATGTTACGTTAATTTTTTTTCCATTTCTTAATAACTTTTAATAGAAAATTTTCATATCCCTTTGTGTATCATTTCCCCATATGTATCTTCATTATTTCTCCATATGATACATAGGAACTGGCAAGGGGAGTACACGAGATTAAAAAATTCGACGAGAAATAATTAAAAATTAATAAAAATGTGCACATATATCTAGAATTATTGTGTGGATTATGTTTGAACATCCACTGCAATTTAAACCGCTATAACTAAAATATTTACGACATTGGTAGGCATTCAAAATTACGTATGCCTTAATAGGTGCATTCCAATTTCATTTTGTAAACATTTTATTGTAAAATAATGGTTTATAATCGCCACGTTACAATAATTAAACATTGATCTTTTGTGAATTAGGAGCTGTAATATAAAATGCAGATAATATATGTTACTTTAAAGTTACACGTGGTTATAGATGGTTAAGTACTCGATTTTCTTTAAACATTTTATATAATAACATTTTATACGTTCAATTACAAACACTGTGCACTAACTATTTGCACAGTTTGAACCAAATCGACGACACGATTCTCATGCACTGCCCCCGTGAGTATAAAAGCTTCACAGAGCCGGCAAAAATTCGTAATTGCAAGTACCATCGGTCGATTTATGAGGGTTTCCCGCAGCTCGATAGACTTTTAAGTCGACGCTTCTCAATGGTGGCGGTGCGGCCTTTCTTCATGTTCCCCCAATCCCTTCGAGGCCGTTGTTGCAGCTCTCGAGTGTTCAAATTTCTTTGAGATCTTTCACGTTTCTCGCGGCACCGTTTCGGCGGGTAATCCGACGTCTACGTGTTCTGCAACGGAAGCAGGCCGCTTGCTTTCGACGTTTTCGAGAGGGCTCGATCCCCACGAGAATCGATGGCACAGGGCCGGGACCGCGGGAAAAGAGCTCGACTTTCGAATTCTGATCTATTTTCCTCGGGGAAACGACGGGAACGCGATTCCCGAATAATTCCGGAAGCGGGACGCTCGCTGATTATTAGATGAAGGACTCCTTCATGGGCGAATCGGTGATTTCAGTTTACAAATCGATGGTGGTGTCCTCCACTGGCTCTGTGGGCGGTAAAACTTTATTCGTGGAAGGATTTGTACGGTGGAAAAAATAGTGACAAGTAGTGAACATTATTACAGAGTAGTGGCTTTATAAACGGGTTATTGGCAGTACTTTGAAGGTAATGCCTAGATCGGCTATTAAAAATATGCTAGAGTTAGTGTACGATAATTTACTTTGTGGGCCATTGCTGTCTCCACCACCAGCTTACTATTTTCAAAGCTTCCAGTTCCAATGTAGAATTTTAATTTCGAAAGCTCATTTCAAGCTAAACGAAGAATTTTACCTTCTTCTGTCAAAATTATATCCAACAGCATAGGTGGATACGAATAGATATCACTGAGAAGTTATAATTACACGGTTCGTTCTAATTAAAAATTATCGCTCAATGTAGGTACATATAGACTAAAAGTAGCTCGATTTTCGACGTGAAATAATTTTTGTCGCAGGATGGAACAAGCACAAACCAGAATGTATCTTTAGTATACACGAATTCTGATCAACATTCGCACTCAGAAGAAGTGGCAAAGTTCACCGTGCCAAAGTTAACGAAGAAATGGTCAAAGATCGTCCTGAGGGTCTCGACGACCGACGTCACTTTGTACCTGAACTGCCACGAAATGGCCAGACAGAGAGTGACCAGAATACCACTGGAATTGGTGTTTGATACTGCCAGCACGCTCTACATCGCACAAGCTGGGCCGCATATTCAGGAGAGATATGACGTGAGTACACAAGCAACATTATTGCAGATCGTCCCGGTTAAAATTACTCTAACCGTCGCTGAAACGATGCTGAATACGGTTGGACCCGTTTTGCTTAGGATCTTTTAGTTCTAGCATTATTTAAATTCTGTTTTAAAAGCACACGTACAGAATTGTAAATAGTTTTCGATAATTGTTGCCTACTTTGTTAAAGTGTACAGTAACATTTTGTATTTCATATTGTGTACGAAGGTAAATTATACACAGAATATTAATATTTTTTAAAATAATGTTACGTGCTTTCTAGTCTAGAATAATTGTTAAAGTCTCAATACCACGTAAAGAAAAGAAGGTGGAAATGGTGGTCTAAGCAATTCAGCATCGTTTCCATTTGTAAACAGCTACTGAACCTTCACGAGTCTCGTCAAGTCAGAAAGATTGACTGACGATTGCGAGTAAACAAATCTCGAAACGTAATGCTCACAGGACGATCATTAGGAAACCTCGACAGTATTAGAACCTAAGGTACAATATTGGAATAAACAATTCAACATTCGAATTTTTGAAGAAGTTATCCTTTGAAATTCTCAAAGGAAATATTTACTTTAGTGTTCGTGACAAACTTCTTATAAGGCGATATTAAAAGAGACGCCTTGTCTTATAATTAGAAAAATGAAATCAAGTAGAACACATGTTTTTGAAGAAGTAGAAAACATCCTTTTCTAAGCACAAAAGAGGATCTTACACACTCTAATTCGTGTAACTCTACAGATACTCACATTTTCACTAAAAAAATAAAAGTATCGTGTAATTAATTCGAATTAAAGCCATTGTTCACCGATTTCAATTTCACCCACGGTCAGCAATGGATTGTTTTTATGAAATAAAATATCATTTGGCGTACGTGAAATATTCTTCAGTTGTCGCCATAGGCAATAACTTCAGGACATTTATTAGCGTTTCGACCAGGAAATGGCTAGTCGCACGCTGTTAGTCATAATTTCGAGACCGTGGTGTTCGAAACATCGATTTTCTGGCTGCTATTTTAAGTCGTCGCTTAGCCATAATTAGCTTCCATACCGATGCACTCTAATTTTCTGTGTGCCCTGTACACGCCTCGCAACGCTATGTGCTGGAGACAGTGATTTACTTCGGTCCTTTGTTAATTAGCCACTGACGATAATTATTGCAATCTGGCGCATTGCAACATTTCGTTATAATTATACATATAGTATCTGCACTAGCGTATGCACTACCCACTGGTTGGAAATTATACAGTCGTAATTAATACGCGAAGATTTACCAGCAAGATCAGTAGATACACCGCGTTTGTACGCTTTTCGTAATTCTTTTTAAATCTTTGAAACGTTTATCACTGGACGTATAAAGAACGAATAATTAATATGTTAGTTGATTGGTTCGTTTTTGTATTTTAAAAATGCGAAGGCCTCGGGCCCGCAAAAGCAGAGAATTTGTACGAAAAATAATCGTATTTTTAGGTGAAACGGTGATATTTGAATTAAATTCTCATAATTTGTGGGGAATTTTAGTCCAAAAGTACCTTCCTGATATTTATTCAAACTAGATTATATTAGATACATTATGATGCACACTGTACCTACATTTGAACAATATAACAAATTTATTCAGGCAACAAAAGTCTAAGAAAATCCGGGTGCTGGAAGCGTAGCTAAAATTCGTATCGCTATAAAATATCAGTGAAATTGAAACGGCATACGTGCCCGAAGTTAGCAGAGCGGCGATAAATAAATAAAACTGCCAGGGAAATGGGGTCACCGTAACAGATAAATTGAAAAAAAAAACCAATAATTGCTATCGAATAATAATAGCTGCCTCAATTGTTCTTTTCCCTTTGGGCTTTGGGCACTCGTCGTCTCTGCATTCTATCTGCCATTTCTATTGCTTCTTGTTGCGTCTCCTCCATTTCCCTGTGTCCGTGACCAGCGTTATTCCAATGCTCGAAAATCACAAGGGACTGGGATTCATTATCCGCACACGTGTACACGCGTTTGTGGCGTCTGTGCGTGTCTTTCCATATTGTCGATTATGTGCACGTTTGAGGGAGGTCCAGATATGACGAATTGAAATTCCTTCTGGCTCGCTGGCCCGACGAAAATATTTCGACTTGGGTAGCGTGAAGTTCGCCGGCAGATTCCTTTTGAAACCGAATTGTTTAATTCGATATCGGCGGTTTATGTGAAATTCTGATGCACCCGAGCTAGATTTGATTGACAATTTATTTTCCAAGCCGCTGATTCCGCGTTATTTCAAAGGGTGCAAGACGAAAAAAATGGAATTTCGCGTCGGCTATTGATAAACGCGCAGCGAGTCCACCGTTCTGAATATCTTTCATTAATGGAATTATATTCTCGAATCGCGAGAAATTGGTGTCAGAGCCTGTTCGATGAATACCGCTGTGACCGATAAACTTTTATTTCTAGCTTCTTGTTCTCTATTGGAAACGATTCGAAATGCAAGTGGATTGGCATATAAAAGTGGTTGTACGTCACATCTACAAATTTGGAAGCTGATTTCTGATTTTCTTCGGCGACAGAAATTCCTCCACTACACTCTAGATGTAGTATTTGTTTATAAGATATATAATTTTAGGGTTTACAAATTTGTTAGAGAAACATGTACTTGGAAGCTATTTCTTCCTTTTCTTTTCGTCGCCATATCTTCCAACCATTTACCGAGAGTACGCACAATATATTAATATAACAATTTATTAATAAAACGATAGAAAAAGAACACTCAATTTTCAATCGTTCTTTACGAAACTGTACCAGAAAACAGTACATCATTTCCCATTAAACACAAAACAGACTTTCAGAAATATCTCGTAGTCTTTACAACCAAAAAATTCGAAGAACTTCAACAGATAACGAACAAACTAATCAACGCAAAAAGTCACAAAACGTGCAGAATTCCGATACATGCGCTCCACTTTCTTATACATTACTACCCGAACACATTTTTTGCCTCTTAAGGAGTCAACCTCTTCGTTGCCACCGCCCACGCACACCCCATTGAGTTTTTATGTTCACCATGAAAACTAAGTTTCCAAGAAACGTTCTTATCGGATGTTCACCGCCATTTCCATCTGACAGTCTCTTTTCACCGTAGTCCTCTCTCCTTGACTGTTTGACGCCCTTCGAGGGCAACGACAAACTTTTCTTTCTTTACGTGGCCTACGACTCGCAAATCCTCCCTCTCCGCTCCCTTGGTGTTCAAACTTACCGTTGTTCTCTCTTCTACTCCCCTTCCCACTGTTTCGTACTTCCTAGGCCGAAGCTAATCTCTATAAATTGCTCGACGCCTGTTTCATTGGCGCTCCCCTCAGGCCCGCCTTCACCATCACCGTAGAAACATCCGAAATTTATGGGTAACACGGTTATTGGCTGATAAAATGTTTATGCGAGGTTTCGCGGATTTATTCGGGCAAATTTTAAGGATCGAGGTTAGGGGACGGCGCTTCCGGTTGCTATTATCGTGGGCGTTCAAACAGGGAATTCGAAAAGTTAGGGGGGAATCAAGTGAATATGGTGTAGTGGATTCATAAAGAGGATTCAGCTGACTATGCATTGACTGTGAATTATTTAATGTAGGGTTTGATGGAGGAACGTTGGGGCGTGTAAAATAAATTGATGTTTTGGTTGGAGTGTTGCCGCGAAATTCGATGAATTCCTCATTGAAGTGGATATGTATAGGAGTAAAAGTAGGGAAAGCTTTAAGGGGTCACATACGTTTAGCCGCGGGGAAATTATTCATTTCAGGTATTTTTAGGGGGTTTATTAAAAACAAAAATAAAATACTTATTGTACAAAAATTTATTTACAATGATGTTTGTATTAAATTATTTATGATTTTTGAAGTTCTTTAGACCACTGCAAAAAATGTTCTGCATGATATCTCCTTTAAACATAGATGAATCTAAAAAATAAAATGATATTCTTATAAAGTAATGTTACTATTACGGGCTGACGGGCCAAACTTTTTAATTTAAAAAAAATGAAGGATTATGGCACTTTAAAATTAAATGAAGTTTTTCTTGTAAAAGTTTGATCTGTAATTGAACATAAAAAATTAATTCAACGAAATATATAGAAAAATGGCTCGTAAGCCCGTAATGGTCATATTATTTTATAAGAATAATATTTAAAGGAGATATGCTGACCATTTTTTCTTCAGTGATACAAAAATTATTGTAAATAAAATAATAAATATTTTGTTATATTTCCCTTAAAAAAAACCTAAAATCATTCATTTTCACCGCGGCTAAACGTATGTAACCCCTTAATACTGTGTTGCTCTTGGGGGCGGGGGTGTGATATTGGTTTATTACCGTGGAAATGCATGGAATTGTGAGTTACAATTGAAAATATTATAGCAGATTTTAATTGCCACTTTGCTTCCCTTGATATATGCAGTGGAATTACAATTACAAGATATAATAAAATTTCCTATACCCAGTAGCATTATTAAAGCTTTCGATTTTTAATGAGAAAAGAAAGTGACAGTTTCAAAAGCTGTTCACAGTGTTCCTAAGGAACTTCATTCTACCAAGGAACAAATAATATAGTAATATTTTAGCAACGTAGAAATTATCGAATAATAATCTTATATTACTCCAAAATGAAGGTATATATCATTTACATATTTAAGGTATTCTCATTCATAAAGTTAAGTAGACATGTGTTCCCTTCGGATTTTTGAGAAACATCAAAGAATCCAGCAATTAGAGAAAATATCGTACCGAAAAGGGTACAATATTGTTGAGCTTTTCATCGGCATGGATATAGTACATAGAAACTGGCGTTAACGCGGAATTCAGTTTGCTGAATTCCTCGATTTTCTATAGGAACATAATCTTTCTTTCAGACACCCGATACACCCTATCAAATAACGTGTATCAGGGTATAAAGGCAGCCCCGAACAATTTAAAAATTGAATACAGGAAGCTCGACACCACAGAAGAAAGAGACCCAAGGTGGGAGATTTGATCCGACAACAAATTGTCGTTTATCTAGGCGTGTCGTCGTCCTCTTCTCGATCTCTCATCTTCCTGCCTTTCGCGATTACTTGCCTTTCTACAAGTTCCGTGGTTCAATACCAATTCATTTGATGCTTTATTTAGAATAAAGTTTTAAGCCTTTCTGTCATTGAAAGGGTTACGAATGTTACAATCAGAAATAGGAACATTCCACAGGAAAAAAGCTAGAAATTTATGCAAATTCTTTCATCTTTAACTGAAATTACTGTACATGCACATAAAGGACACTATTTTATTCAATATACACGTCAGTTTTCTTATATCGAATTTATGAAAATTTCCTCGCACCTGTTTATTAAATTTATGAAAATTTTGTGAGCTTATTGAATTTATAGTCAGTATAGTCATCTTAAAATGTAAGAAAGTTCCCCTATATTAATTTTTCCGAAGGAAAATATTTTCAGCTGTGGATGGAATTACATGGAAAAGAATTTCACTTTTCCTTCGTGAAGAAACTTGCTCCTTCGACCTTCCTTAATATCACCCACCCAATTAAATTAATTTTCCAGCGACTTTCGTGCTCCAGTTTCAAGCTACACAGTACTTTGATGTCGACGTAACGAGTGATCAATTAGCGTAGGGTTTGATCGAATTTCTTTGGCAGAAATTTAAATTTGCTTACGTCATATGTAACGCATTTCCAATACTGTATCGTCGTGCATGTTTGACCTGGAAATTATAAGGAGCACTTCTCCAGAAACTTACTGGATTTTCCCGGGCGATTAACATAGAACACTCGTAAACATATTACTCTGATCGCTTTAACATTCATTTTCGGAGATTTGATTTCCCTTTGGCCTATTTACTTCCACATCTTCACTCACTTCTCCTATTTCTAATCTCCTAATATGTAATATTTAAAGTAATACTCGGAATTGATTTCATATTTGTAGGGGGAGTTGGGGCACTTTGATGCAGGGGTCACAATGAAACATTAATATTATCTTGATATCTATAGGGTAGCATCTTATAATCTTATATCATCTTTCAAGATCATAGAGTATACTGGTTTGTGATCATTTTTTGAACTTCACACTGTTTCTAGATATCAAGAGAATATTAATGTTTCATTGTGCCCCTTGCACCAAAGTGCCCCAACTCCCCCTAGTGATTCATATAAATCTAATACTACTTTATCTTTTATCTCTCAATATCATATTTTCAAATTCATGATTAACATATCAGACGGTTGAAATAAATTGTTCACTTCAAAGTATCCGGAAAATTCACCCACAGTGTGCTCCAACAGATTTTGTTATCGGCCTCGAAAGATTCTGTGAATACTTCTGACGAAGAATTTATTACACCATAATGGTAATTTTTTATCCGATTGCGGAATGTTCCCGTAATAATCTCACTGACACAGTTTAATTAAATTTCGTAATAGTCCATCGGTGCGATGGACACTCCACACCACCGCAGATTTAGTTGTCCAAACTTTTATTAGAAGATAAAGGCGCAATGAAGTTATAAAATATTCAGCTTCGAGATGAAGTTACATTATCTGCAGTTCGTTAAAATCCGTTCCTTTTCAGAATTATAGAAACGATTCCATTATCATTCCGAATCAGTAACAAGTTAATATGGATTCACCGAAAAGCTTGCTGTTACTCTCAGAGTCAATCCATTTTTAAATATTATCTCTAATATTTCATTTATCCTATTGACAATATGGAATCTGTATTGTCAGAGATCTTCTGCGAGCTTTAGTAGCGCGGCAGCGATTCTTGTGAGCGTACATTCTTGTTTACCTGCACCGTATTGTCGAACCAGCCCAACGTTCAGACGAACGGATCTCGTTTGTTCGAATTTTCGTTGTGTCGTCTCCGAGCGCCATGGTTTCGGAGGAATTGGCGAATGTAAATGTAAAGGGATGCTTGGCGAATACATCCCGTGTAATTATTTTACCGCGAAACCTGCTACGCCATTTAATTTACGATCGAATCTGCATAAAAGGGCCGTAAGTTATATAAGAATGCACCGGGTACACCGCTTCCGCTCGCATTTTACACGGCTGCGGTTACGTTTACAGCGGCATTATAATACCGCGCTGCTGGTTTCATCGTGTTTCAAAGATAATGCAGCTTTCAGTCTCCAGATGCATAGGATCTAATCCGTATTTCACATGACTTATTAATGCGACTCTTTTACGCGATAAGCGCGGAATATCCCGTGTCTTGATACTTCGTTAGACGTTACAACGCCGCGGCGAATATGGGCGTAAATCGCGGCAAGGTAAACTGCATATTACCTGGCCGCTTTATGGAAAAAAAAAGGGAGGATAGAAATTAGCGTTAGTTGTGAAAATGCCGCAGGATTGATGGAAATATCATTGATAAATATGGGAGGGGCACTGGAAAAGTGTTTAGGAATATTCTTGTGCTGGTTATCTGCATTTATTTACGCATAGGCTTTTGCAATTATTTTGAGTGTGATTTTAGTATGATTTTCATTTTTGGATGTCTACGGGGAGATCTAGAAATGGGGTTGAAAAATTTCGGAGCCTATTGGGAGTGAATAGATGTTCCCAAATCTATTTGAAAAATGCAGTACGTGGTTCTTCGTTTATTGTCTTTGGTCGTAGAATATTCTATCGAGATAAGATACGTATAAAATAACACAAGTCGTAAGATAGAAGTATTCGTCCTAAACACTTGCAATATAAAAACAAGACATTACGAATTATTCTAATAAAATTGTTTCGTGGACTTATATAGGTATCCAGTAAAGTATTTATTTCGTTACTCACTGTACATCGGTGTTTTCCAA
Source organism: Andrena bucephala (assembly GCA_947577245.1). NCBI lineage: Eukaryota > Metazoa > Arthropoda > Insecta > Hymenoptera > Andrenidae > Andrena > Andrena bucephala. Next base: position 90,871,049 of record OX387715.1, on the reverse strand, counting down.
TTAAAGTGTACCACGTTCAATCAGAAGCCAATTACTATTCAAACAACCTTTACGTCGAGTCTGACGTTGGCATTCTATAAGAGCCTTCGCTCATGTATCGAACAGTATCCCCCGAGAAGACTACTTTCCCTTTAACTACCCTCCTGCGCGATCGCGTCGCAGAAAAGTCGCAGAAAATGCCGCCGTTCCATTAACTCGATACAAAGGTGGAATCATCGCGGCTGCAATCAAAGTCGATCGCCCAAATTCTCCGTATCTCTTGAACTTTTGTTAACGACCGCGATGAAGATAGCCATCGGCCGTGCTGTGTCGCGGAAATTACGAGCAATCTCGCCCGAGAATGCAGCACACCGCGCGGGACTTTCCATTTTCGTTTAGAAAATTCTCATTTCCTTGATGTCAGCCTAATACTCGAAGTCCAAAGTCAGCCGGGCGATATCCGCCGGCGGGAGAAAAAACTCAATGTTCCTTGGAAGAATCCCCGGATAAAGACAGCCCGTAGGGCTTCATTCACGGGTCGAGAGAGAGTATCCGTACTATTCTCGAGGATCGTAAGGATATATAACCGGGGGAATGTAACGAGGACGAAGTGGATGCGCACCGTGCGCCGGGGCATAAGCCAGAATGTGGAATGTACCATCAGCATCAGGGTGGAGGATGGCAGGATAAAAGCAACCGACCGGCCGCTCTCTCCCAGAGAGCCGCAGAGTGTTTCGACGTGGGCGTTTTCTTCTTTTTTTTTTGCAAAAGAATCGAAAACATGCACCTTTCCTGCGAAATTAACGGAATTACAGGCTTGCTTGTTGTTACTCGAAATTCTCATTGTTGCTTCTATTCCACCGGAGTCCTTTGATATTCTCATTGCAATGAAAGCTTTGAGCGTGTTTCGTGGCTTGCTACAATATTTCGAGGTTTCCTTATTTGTTTGAAAATTTCTGTTATTATTCGCGAGGATCGTAGAGCTTGCAGTGGAGACTGGATTGTGGGTACAGTGGGACATTTGGTGGGAAAATTTGTTTGAATTGTTGTGAGCATTGGAGTGCTAGGGAAGATATTTCTTTCTAGAGTGACAATGTAATTTTACGTTAATTTTACTTTGTTTTATTGAATCCTATTGTGTCTTTGATACTGGTTGTCACTTTCTATATTCTCGTAACTGCTTGGTCTTATTTTATCCTGTGGTCGCGTCCATTAACTGAAGACAGTTTGTCGACTAACGGATTGTTCGAACTTCGTTAATTACCATCTAAGTACCTTTACAGTCTAAATCCAAGTTTCTTGACACCGATACATGTAACAAAAAAAATGCCTCGAAAGAAAAGCTTTCTTCCTTCTCATTGAATTATTGAGTTCACCGACACTCAGTTTTCGTCGTGCAACTTCAACTCAAAAAGGTGTAGGTCGTTCTCGTTGAAAAATGGCACCCTTTCCCAACGTAATTCTCTTCGGCACCCATTTATACACCACCAAGTCGAATAATTTGATGAATCCGACGAATGAATCCATCAATTAATGCAAGAAGCTGCTCGATTAATTAAGCCTATTAAAATGTAACGTCCAGATCGCCAGTATTACGATTTCTTCCTTCCTCCCGCCCGTTACTCCGTATCTGCGTTTCTTTAACGAGCGCCGTTACGGCTAGGAAACAGGCGTCGAGACGCAGAGATTGCTTCGTTATATGAAATTAGCCATTTAGAAGCAGCCTTTCCCAACAAGTCCCTTCATTATTCTATATCCACTGGAACGAATCCCCTTTTACTTGTCCTTCGTCTTCTCGTTCAGCGAGACGCGAAGATTCATAAAAAGGGAATGGTCCATTTCTCGAGGTCTGCCCACGAATCGATAGAAATTCAATGCTTTGTGATTGAATTACCACGACGGGATAAAAAGTGTCACGCTGTGGCGCCGAAACGAGTTGCCAGGCTTTTGCGTTGATGTCGTTTTCGCAGAGGCTAGATACAAGGGGCCCGTTATAAAACTAATTCCAGGCGATGCGATAACGTTTCACGGGGAACAATTCAAAGTAACAAATCGGGGGGTTCAATTTAATTTACGGGACTCCTTGTCCGGTTGAAACGCAAGCGGCGCGATTTTGTGTACGTTCGTTCCTCTAATGAGCGCCGTTATGGTTTTAACGGGCGCGACCGGACGCCGAGATTACTTCGTTCGGATAAAATTAGTCATTTAGCTGCGGCGATTTCTATGAATCTTCATCACTCTTTAATCGTATGCATGGGATTTTGCTTTTTTTTTTAACGACGAAATTTCTGAAATGTTAAACCGATTGAACTGCCCAGGGCGTGAAACAGTTTGATGAAAACGCATTTAATGTGGAAGTAATTTGTTACTGTTGTAACAGGTGAAAAGCGTTCCGAGATTTCCGGGGGAACGGGGGTTGCTAAAAGTGGTTGAAGTTAGTGATGAATTGAATGCTGGATAATATTGAATTTATTCGTTTATAGGTATTGTGTTCTCTCCTGTTATACCGAGCGGATTTAATGTGTTGTTCAAAATGGATCGCTTTTCTTACCTGTAGAATTTCCAAATTAATTGTTTCATTGAAGTGTGTTGCTGGGAAAGATATATCAGTTGGTCTATAAATAAACGGTTTGCTTGGTGGGCTGATCAGTGTGCTTGCACTTTAATCGAAATAGATTCTACTGTTTCAGTCCAAGCAAGTATCAATTATCTGATTAAACGAATACTGCCCTCCTTAGTTAAACTGTCCTAAATATTTAGCATTTTTTCAATTTTTGCGATATGTTGAAATATTTGAAGTTCCACACGTCTTTTACCTTTTAAGTAAAGTTAGAAAACTCTACGTGCTTCGTAAAGATTTATAAACAGTCTAATGTATTTAACCTAACTTCTTTCAAAATGGTTAAAACATCTTACCTAAAACAATTAATTAATTGGTACGTTAATAAAGCATTCCCTACCGATACACCTATTACAAAAAATTATATTAGGCTATTACAAAATAATTACAACATGTTTTAATTTGAATGAAGGAAAATAAGGATGCCATAAAGTAAATGATAAAACTTTAGTTTTCTCGGTTGTTTCAAAATGCTAGTTTAACTAAAGAGGGCAGTATACTATTCCATCCCGCTACTATTTTTAACTGCTGTTAATTAACAGCTGCCTCTCTCCCAAAATCGAAGCACGTTTAAAGGACAGTGCTCGTAAGGTTATTAATAATAGTTTAACTACAAAGACAGTATACCCGACATAGACCAGCAATTTTTCCAAAAATGCCAAAGTTGTTGCATTTCCACGTATATCGTAAATCGAGCAGCGAGGAGTCTCCAAACATCCAATCGAAATTCAAATGGTACGCGCCATGAACTTCGAGGAATCTCCAAACAAAGAATCTGATGATTTCCAGGACTTTCGTTATCCTTAAATCGACTGGCTTCCGTATGGCGCTGGTGCAGTGGTGCCGGGGAGTAGAGATTACTTCGGTGCATGAAATTAGCCGTTTAGGGGCAAGCTTTTACACCCCTACGAAGACACCCCTGCAGATGGAAATACCGTGCGATGCTTCCTGGAAATGATCATTGTAATTTTCTCTCTACCCTAGAAACACCGCCCACTTTCGTTCTCCATCGTTGAATTCACGTTTGTTTTCCTTCTTTTGCATAGCTCGGCCTCGTCCTCCCCTTCGCGTCGAACGCTCCTTGCCACCTTGGTATTTTACTTCTGACTTCTCGACACGCATGAATTCTTCCTCCATTGTCAAGATCCGTTCCTTCGTCGTCCTTTTTTTCGGCGCTTTCTCACTGTATGAAATACTTTAGATTGAATACTAGAATGCTATCACGAATTCGTGCTTCGATTCTTGATTCTCAATGTTCAATTTTTACTCGAGGCTTGAGCGTCTCAATACGTTAGTATTTTATCTTATTTTACATCTTGTCGGAATTTATTATGGTAAAGGAATATCATAACTTTAAATAGTATTCAGCGATGCTAGTTTCGGTTGAGGCACATCAGTTGTAACAATAGAGTATTCTATATCTGAAAATTAGTAACAATTCAAAGTTATGAAATCAGGTAATGGTAAGGTATCATATTTGTGAATATAAATCAAAATTCATGTTGTTCTCCTGTTAACAGGAAAAGAAAGCGAAGGTGCGCTTTATAATATTGTTAGAAATGTTGTAAATAGTTGAAATAAATGAAATTCGTAAAGCCTCATAAGTGCAGCCCAATGTTCCACTAAATACTATCTTTTGATTGCTGGAAATCGCTCCATAGAAGCTCTATTTTTTTGGCATTTTCTGAGCTATCTCTAAAGAGGAAAGGCAGATGGAAAATATGGAAAACGTGAAATTACCAAGCTCTGTTCTGCCTTTAATAGATTCATTTAAATACTAATGAATGGAGATTATTTTCGCGCTATAACTCTTTGTGTATTCTTTCTAGTTTTGTTTCACGAATTTTATTCTTTCTCTGCTTCTCCCTTTGCTTTTTCTTCCCAGTCAACCTACTTTTCTTACGTTCAATATCATTTCCCTTTTATTTTTGTAGCTTCACTATTGTTGCGTTTCTGTTACATATTTTTTCTCCATCCTCTATTTTTCGATATCATCTGTTTTCAATATTTTGCCATCGTATCTTCCTTATCCTTCATTGTACGTATCATCATCCAATTTTTCTAGGAGTTCTATATTTCTCTGTCGCAGTCTTTTTTATTTTCGTCATATTTTCGTTTCAACCTTTCCTCTGTATTTTTCTTTCTCACGCCGCGCTTCTTCGTTTCTGTATTCTCACGCCTGCTTTTTTGTTACACCTTTATTCATCTTTTATTTTTTCTGTTGCCTTACTGCTCTGTTCTTGTTCCCTCGTCCACCTTTCTCTTCATTAATCTTTTTATTCCTTGCCAACTTTCGCGTCCTTTTCTTTCTTCGCGCAACTGCAGGCATTTCTCTGCCCCTTTCTTCCCTCGTAGTTATTTATCTATGCAAGGTAGATCTAGAAATATGTAATAGAATTTGTATCCATATTTTTTCATTCCGGTGCACAAGCACCCGCGTCTTTCATAAATTGTAACCATGGATATTTTGGGCGAGTTGGCACATTTAAACTGGATTTATTTTTATACAATATTTTTATACACGTTTGAAGTCTTCTTTATTAATTCTATTAGCACATGTCTCCTAGAATAATGTTATCCAATAATGTGTTTCCATTATATCTGTCATTATCAATAAGCAATCTTCGAAATTCTGATCAGCAATTTTTGGAATGGACTTTCTGAAAAGGTATTCAATTATTCCGGCGCAATTGCTACCATGACTTTAGTATCGATATATCATCAAGTCTTCAATGCTGAATTTATTTGTGGGAATAAGAAAATATTACAGTGCCGCAATTTTCCAAAAATTCCAATTGTCTCATTTCTTACCCGTTCCTTTATTAAATAATCAGTTTTATAGTTTTCTGCAACTGTTGCAAGTAACAAATTCAGAAAACATTACCCAGTAATCAAAGAACCACATTAGTGGTTCTACATCTACATGATTGGATGTAGATCCAAACCAACAGTTTCACAACCTCCTCGCCCAAAATATTTCTTAAAATTCTTTACCAAATGAACCTTCTACTTATCTACTACTCCTTACTCCCACAACAAAAAATAACATTCAAAAGTTTGACACACCTTTGGCAGCAGGGAAGCCTTTCCTAAAATACTTTCAACCAATAACGACATTCACTATTAAATTCCACGAAACTCTACTCATAAGTAAAGCACTCGTCTCACGTTCACCCCACAACAGAGGCATCGCGTTCTATTTCATTCTCACGATGATCAGTATGCACGAGAGTCGAAGTTCTTCAAGAGCATATTAAATGTTTTGGAGGCGCCCTTTCAGATTCACCGTGTTTCGCTGCGCCCCTCAGCTTTCCCCACGCTTTCCCCGTGGACGAGACCTCCCGGTCAAGTTCTCTCGAGAACGCGGCGACGGGTACGCGTTGTCCCGTCGGAAGGACAGCAAATGGATTATCGATTCCGAATAAATTCCGCCAGCCGGCCTCGATCACGCCGCGGCGTCCTCTTACCTCGACCGAGCTGCCGCGATTCCACTGGAGGACACTCGCCGGACTTCCGCCGGAAATACCGCTCTTTTCTCCTTTATTTAAAGACTAGAACCGGGGCTACGTGACGACCAGCTTCGGGTCGAGTGCTTTCGATTAGAACGCGTTACTCGGGCCGAGCAATTATTCTGCACGATTGTGCGCGACCTGTCCGACCTACCGCTGATATGTTCCACTAATTGTTCATCGAAGGCGATCCTGCGGTCTTCGGGTCTTTACAGGCGATGTTTCTGGAATTTTTGTATTTTGGAAGGGATTTGGTATTTCTTAGTTTGTTTTTGTGGGTAGTTTGATGGGAGTGTTTATTGTGGGGGGAATGTAATTGTTTTATTTGGTGGAGGAAGGGATGTTTTTGAGGGTTTGATGTTTGGAGTATTTTCCTTGTTTTTGTTGAAATTGATATGTAGGTAATTCAACGGAGGAGAGGAATTTTCTGTAGCATTGCAGGATATTGTTTGTATTTGTGTGGTTTTGATGAAAATTGGTGGATCAATGAGAAAAAGTGTATATCATAGTTTATTTAATTTTTTTTTTAGCTTCTTTACAAAGTGTATTACACATACCTCCAAATGAAGTGGGAATTCATGGAGGTTTTGTGGAAAATAGTCGGTTAAAAGTCCTTAGTGTGGTTTTCAGAGTTGTGCATTTTTCCAAAATTCATAGTTCAGTTGCAGAAATGTTTGGCTATGAATTATTGATAACAGTGATATACAAAAATCTTGCGTCGGCGCGGAAGTGGGTTCGTACATTATAGAACAACCTGAATTTTTCAAACTTTTCGAATTTTCCAATATGACTGAAAATTGAGAAATATGGGTGCTCTTTCATATTGAATGGAGAATTTGGATAAACAAACGTTCGTTCGGAGTAAGTAACATTTGTATAGGTACACCCACTACATCCTACATTTATTCTGGTATTTTTTAGTCTCAAAGGATTAGTATAATTTTTATTTTCTACATATTGTTCCAAGTGCTCCCATCTTATAATGTAATTATATATATGATTGTTATATCGTATGTATTTTTCGATATTCCTTTATAAGCACTAGCATTGCCAAAATACATTTTGCAATTGCATTGTCTTCTCAATTTTCCTATGAATAACTACATTCATTCAAAATATAATTCAGAATTCAAAAGGTAAAGTCAGAACAATTTTAGAGTGATAAAATGCTATGTAAGAGCTTAAAAAAAATTTGAAGTGACTTGTTACTCGAGAATTCATAAATTTCCAATTGGAATAATGTATTCCTTTTAATCAACGATTCGCCAATTTCTTCCGTCTGTCCTATTTAAATTCCACGCTTCTTTCAATCTGGGGCCACATTAAATATAACAATGGTTTATAAATATATTTGCAGGTTCACTCTTGTGTACAGTAGGTATTGCCAATATTCCACTGTAAACACTATCCCTTCCATCATGCAAAAGCCAACTCGTGTATTGTGTAATTTTAACGCTGGCTATACTTTTAATTGTATATTTCGCGATATTAGCTTCGGGCATGAAAGTGCAGGAGGAACGCTGAAAATTTTTTCAACGCGCCTCGAAACGGTACGTGTTTCCCCTTGAGCAGAATTTCCCCGCGTATCTTCCGAAAATGCGTTACCGGAATTACAAGTCGCGGCGCTGGAAAAAATATCTGGATATCTCATTACGATCTTTTGCAGCCGAAATACCGAGAAGGCTAGAAGCAGTTTCATCAGGTTGAATAAAAAGAGTTTTCAAATATCGATTACCTACAAGTATTCGTTTACGAGTTTTCATCATACACGCGACGAAGCCTGACGTTAAATGAAAAGTATTTGATTAAGAGAAATGGAAAAGACTCACAAGTTTTGAATGGATGATCGATATTCGTATATTTTTAAATAAAATTGAAACAAAACAGCATTTGTTTTATTTTAAAAAGTTTCAATGGCAGGTACTTTTTTATAACTGTTGGCGAATCTTTTTGTAAATAGGTTACCTGTTACATACTTCTCTTTCCCAATGTAGTTTAATTTTAGCATGAATTTTGGAGATTTTCAGCTTTTACTAGTATTTAAATTACTTTAATCACCATTGTGTGTATTCATTAAATGGTACAAAATCTGTGTTCACCATTTGATATTCAAAATACATATGTAGCAAAGTAGCTGTGTTTTTGTCAGTGTATTAGATACAGAAAAATGCAGCATCTACGTTTACACTATTCCATCCAGTTTTATTCCTTGCTTAAAAAATTACATCGCCTCCTATTCTCAAAAATGGCGATTCTGCACGTTTCTCACGATCTCTCCTCCCTCCATAATATCATACAAAATATAATAAAAACAATCCTAATTAAACTCAACTCGAATCTGATGGATCACGACTCGTTTAAACTTTTCTTTCTTGAAAAAAAGCAGCAGTTTCTTCGTCGAAGTGGCGGAGGATCCGACTGTTGGAGTTCACGGGGTTCAAAGATAAATTTCATCGGCCAGGAGGGCATTCGAATTTCGAGCACGAAGCAAACAGAAAACTTTCCTCCCTTGCGCTCGGGAAGTTGCTGGGAAATCTTGGGGGGACGCGGTAAACCGTAAACGATGCGAAAGTAATTAGCTGGGTATTTACGAATTTAACGCTGTACCTTCATTTCGGAAGAAGAGGCAAGAAAATGGAGGGAAAGAGACGTGGAAAGGAGAAAACAGTCGCGGTGGCCGCTATCGAGCGGCTGGTCGAAGAGTTAATTAAAGAAGCGAAATAAAAGGCAATATTACGATAAAAGGGCTGGCCACGTCCTTTTGCAGCCGTTGAAGGTCTACGTCGTTCATAATGGAAGACACTTTGCAGTTGCCGTCTGCTTTGAACCTTCAAGTCCTCTGGACGCGAATTACAGTCTCAGTGAAATTCGAGCAATTTTGTAATAATTTATTGCACGACCTGCTCGTAGAAGATCAACCAGAAGCACTTGAAATGGAGACTCTTTAGAATGAAATTGATTCGTATTGCAAATTTTCGTTCTTAGTGTTTATGTAGTGATTAATTTTTTATTCATTTTTTTGTGATAGAGATTGACGACTGATAGTAGAATAGTAATAAAATAATGTAATAGTAGAATAGTAATAGAATAATGTAATAGTAGAATAGTAATAGAATGGGATTCTAAAATTGGAATGGTAAAAGTGCAACTGTGGCGTTTTAGGGTGGTGCAAAGATTCCACGTTCACATGAACGTATGTACATTATTTTTACATCGACGAATTTTCACCTCTGTTGCCTCGTTTATGCTTTCATCAATTCGCGTTAGAGACCGAAATTCTCCCATCAATTTCCCTTTCACCGTTGTCGGTGAATATACGCGAATAATCAAAGGGATGATGGTAACAAAGGAGAGGGCACAGCCCCGTGCCAACGACAATTATAAATTCGTACATTTCAGTGGGTGGTTAGAAATTTTTGAGCGTACAACTGTTTTATTATAATTTCTTTAAACACTACATCAAACATGGCGTTTCAACTGTATATTACGTTCCACTTATTGCAGTACATTTAACAAATTAATAATTCTGCACTTTTCTCTCGAATTTATACATCGTATACGCTCTTATCCAAAATTGTTGTCTTGAGGCTTTCATTCGTTCTTTCAAGAATTTCCAATTTAAAATCAGGAAATAGACCTGTTAGTGAAATACAAACTTGTCATATTACTATATAATTAAATACGCTTTATTTATTTCCTGGTAGTATATTTATTCACTAGAATTAGCAACGTGATAGTAATTGAATCGAAGGTTCCATTTTTTTATTTTTACTAAGGTCTAGTTTCAACATTATGTGCCTGCCTCTTTATTTCAATATTCGAAAATCTCAAATTAATGAATCGCAATTTTTCTGACTCGTATATTGATTTATTGTTGTTAAGACGACACGGTTCTAATTTTAATTAAAAAAATTATCCTAAAATGCAATGAGTTGAGCGAGCTTCCTCAATTCCGAAATTCCTGGTAGGGTTTATTCGCTAAAACAATTTCCCCTCCAAACTGTCATCATCATTCTAATAGTTTGCCAACATCCCGAATTCTACGGCGGAATTTCAATTAACAAGGTTAATCGAAACAGAAGTAGGTCAGTTAAACCGAAAACCATTAAATAATTGAAATATCTACAGTGAACGTGGGTCACGTTACCCTCGTTGAAATAAAACGTTCGTTCCAACGTATCGTTGTTATTTAATACGACCAAATTGTTTCAATAGAAAAATTAAAAAAAATAAAAAATTTAATTAAATTGCTTTTAGGAAAATGTGACAAGTACAAAAATATGCAAGGCATACAATTCTCGTTACATTTTCTTAAAAAACTATCTTGAATAAAAGTTACTTACTCTTAACAGAATGATTTACGCGCGTATAAATTCACATGCCCTACAGTTTAAATTTTTTCAAACGGTGATGCGTTCTGACTTTAAGTCCGTATTATTTAATTATTACTTAAACACCAAATTAATTATTGGAGGTTCAATACGCCTTCTAGTATCTCCCTGTCAGAAAATTAGAAAATTGGGTGTTTGCCTCTGAAGTATATGTAGTCGTTCGAATAAACATAAAGCGCAGTGGCCCCTTTCCAAAAGAAGTGAAGGGTGTGTTGCGCTCCTGAGTATCTTTGCAGTGTTACGACACACATCATACAGAATACTCCTACGAGCTTTGGAGTGTCAAGGATAATAATACATCTTTATTATACTAATTCGAGTTCTAAGAAAAGATAACAATTTCTGATGTAAGGGCGAGGCTCAGCGTTTGGTACCACTACCCTTACCATCCCCTAAAAGTACTCCAACGATGGGAGCGTGTTTGATTTGCAACTTGAGAGGAATTGCAACGACCTCGAATGGCTGGGAACATAAAACATTACAAACTGATTATAGTATAATTTAATCATTATACATACAAAGGGGCATTTTTATCGCCTCACTTAGCAGTCGAAAGGTTATCAAAGGCCCCATCACGCGAGAAATAACGCGTGAACAAAAATAGGAAAATGAATTCCATCATCATTCCCAAAACCGCCTCAAGAAATCAGCTGAACCGCGCCCCACCCCTCCCGCCGCCCCCGCAAGCACCAATTTAATACAACAGCGCCCTAACGTTATAAGGCAATTTTCCTGCTCTATTCGCCACGGTTAGTATGCACAACAGGTATTTATATTTAACCGTAATTCAGGCGAGTAAGCAAAGCGTCCAGTCTCTCTGGCGTCGTTGCGTATTCGCGGGCAATCAAGCGTCGGGGGCCCTCCCCCTGTCGAAAATGCAAAGCTCCGACCAACGAATCCACGTTCCGCTGCCCCTTCCCGCTCGATTGGGCCGCGTCTGCAATCGCGGACTGATTAAAATGCGATCGCCGCGTCCTCCGATTAGCATAAACAAATTCTTCCAGCCGCTCACTCTCTCTCCCTCTTTATTTTTTCCCGCGCTCGTCGCGACGCTTTCGAACGCAACGTGTTTGCGCGGCAGCGCCCTTCGCCATTCGCACGGTGTAATCGTCGGTCGGTTGTTTGCCAGGGAAAAACAACCGGCGACAATTAGCTGGCCGATGAAATTAATTTATTAAAACGACCGGCCCCGGCCGCCATTCTCGTCACGTTTTATCCCGCTTAACTCGCACCATTTTTCTCTCCCCTGTACCCGGGCCCCTCCTCCCCCCCCACTCCCCTCCCCCACTCTTTTTGCACCGTTGTTTTTAGAGGCAGTTTTTTAGTCGCGCCAGGCGCGATTGAATTTGAAGAGACGCCGGATGGGTGTTTCACGGAACAATTCGATCAGCATTGGGAAGAATCGTTCGTTTCCATGCTGTACACCTCCCGCGAATACATATAGGCTGGCTGTGATCGTTTGGCTCGCTTCTGATTCCGCTCTGAGGCGGGCTTGGGTGTGCTGTAGTTTCTGGAGTGTGATCCTGATACGCTTGATCGGCGAGGTTGATTGTGCGGATGCAGGAAATAGAGCTTGGGGGCTTAGCGATGTTCGTGGAATTTTATAATGTTTTAGGGGTTTGTTTTTATTTCTTTGGAAGGCAGTGGTGGATTACTTGTGTTCGTTTCAGTGGTTCTTGATTATTTTTGTATTAATAAGTATCGTTGTGAACTGGGTGTAGTAATAAATAGACTAGAGAGTACAGATTGGTACATGTGAGGCTTTTCAAAGGAGACTCCTTTGTGGCTCTTGAGTGATGTTTTGGGTACACACTTCTCTGAGGAAATACCAATTACCAACCAAAAAAGTGTCTTGTTTCCGAAGATTCTAAGTCTTCCCACCCCTGATGAAATTAACTTTTAAATATTGAAACGTCTTTGCAAAAGAATAAGTCCTACATTCGTGGTGAAATAATACTGTTTCTCTTGGAATTCAATATTTGACGTCTCTGGGGGTAAACAATACCAACCCTCCCATATGTTACCCTTACAATTTCAAACAGTTCATTTCAAGTGAGGTAACATTTACTTGAAACATTTTTTCATATCCTCTAAAATTAGGGAAATATGAAGAACAGTACTTATTATCAGGGGGAAGAATAATTTCTTTTGAATTGACACAAGATTATTGACTGAACCTTTGGAGCTCGTTTTCATATTTACTCGCCGTTCCCTCGTCTCTACTGTTCCTCCTCCTCGATTTTCCGGTCGCACGAACAGGTCACCGTTAGCAACCGGCGCGATATCCGGTCGTGGTTTATTGGACAATAAATGTTTGAGCACATAAACGAAATGCGATGCTGCGACGCGGCAAGTTATTAAGGAAACGTGCGGCTCGTGGCACGTTAAGGCGCCTTTCTACCATTTTCCGGGTGACTTTCCGCAATCCAGGATTGTATCTGGAAAGATCGCCCCCTGGAACACCTTCTCCACGGAACAATGCTACCTTGGCAATATTCTTACGCTTTAATTTATTTCATACTTTCGTCGTTTGCTTTCACTTGGCACACATAGTTTCCCTGCAGTTTTCTTTTGAATTCCTGTATACACAAAACGAACTGTTATTGCACACCGAGGCTAGTGAACTGGGTATTTAACAAATGTTTGCAGTCAAAAGAGAGATGTTGATATTAATCATAGAATTTCATTTGGAAACATTGCTTCGGGCGAAAGAGGAAATTTATACACTCCTGCTCCTATGAGCATATAGGTACACATACTTACTTGCCTTTCTTACAACTGGCAATCTAGGGAGCAAAATAACGCTGCAAAATAGCTGGCCACCGTTCATACACCCTGTGACCGTTGTGTGCACGTTGCAGTACAGAATTTCCGAGAAGTAGCGAGGCGATTCGTGTGCTCGTTCCAGGGCAAACTCGTGAATTTTCTAACGTCAGCTTGACGCGACAGATTTTCGATTTGTCAACTGAATAACAGTGAATTAGATAAGTTGCCTGATCTTTACAGGGAACTTTAGGGTAAAAGCTGCCCGAAATCCATTTAGTTTTATCTGTAACGTCAGATCTTCTTCCTTTCAAAGTGGACTTGAACTTCGGGGAACAAAATAAATTCTACCTTTACCCTGTTGTGTAAGCAGAGTGACTTTGTAACAACTTTTTAAAAAAATCTATTATCCTAGAGGAACTGTTCTCTTGCTCCTCATCATTCTAATAATTTATTTTTACTGATTCTTGCAAAAATTTTAAATTTCAAATATGATTCTTGAAAATAAAATTCTTTAGTCTGTTTCTCAACTTACAAGTTAACTGAAATGTCTGTTGTCTCTAATTCAATTCCAATAATATCAAACTCTCGTATCCACATGCGGATGTGACACATTACATTGAATTCTTCTTTGCATTAAAATCTTAGCGGCTTGGAGATCTCTGAAAAAGTTATTCTACATATTCCACATGTTGCAATGAACATATTTTTTCTGACATTAAATATATTTAGGTGCAAAGTGTAATCAATCAACTCTTACAGAAACTTGTAATTGTGGAATTAGATGGTAAATGCTTTCAAAGTTTTCCTATTAAAATCGTAAAATTTTGATGCATTTTGGATCGTCGAAACGTTATTCATGGGGGAATTTGTAAATACAGCGGTTGATTGTTTGGTACTATTCGCGACATGCCGTCGTGTCATGTTGTTTCTCGCGTGTCATTGTCGAAAATAATTCGCACGAATGGACGGAAAAAGGAGGAAAGCATGGCGACATCGGTGTAAACAGTGACATTGCTTTCGAATGTCATACAAGAGCAGGGATGTCAGTAAATAAAAACCGTGTGTGCGGGGGTCTCGAATTGATTGTCGTTTTGACGTTCGCAACGAAGCACCGGCGTTTTGCGAAATTTGTTTGCCGATTCGGCTTCAGCCCGGAAAAATTGCGATACGTGTATTAATAAAACGCGTAAGCGCAACGCCAGGAAAACTTCCTGGGCAATCTTTTAGGTAATAATCATGAAATAGAGTGCAGGAAGGTCGTACAATCGAGAAATATATACCTACATATAAACCAAATTAAGTGTTATAGATCTCAACTACTCAAAAATTCTTTTTCGTTTCACGTCGTTAAATATTCCCAGCATGTGCTGCGGAGATTACCACAGATAGTAATTTAAAATTAGTATTCTGTAATAAATAATCGTAACTGGGGAAATTTAACGAAATTTAATATATTGCAGAAATATATTTTAAGTTAAGTGTGTTAGTAACTCTATAGCGTAAGGTCTAAATTTATGATCGTTAACGAGGCAGAGTATATAGATTGCTATATTCCTGACTGCAGTGGAGGAGTAATTATGCTAAACGAATATTGACAAAAAGCACAAAGACGAAAAACGGGCGTGGTGCACTTTAAAGGCAGCAGTGTATCTCCTTGCTCGTTATGCGATATTTGTTAATTACTTTGAAGTTAGAGCGGCGTTAAATCCTATCCCCGAGCACGGCTCTTCATTTTTATCAGGGCTTGTGTGTAATGGCCCAATTCATTTGAAGTTTCGGACGCCTTTTATCGGCATTTTGCGTCTCCAACCAACGATCAAATTTTCGCTCCACGTTCTACGGAAACTAACAGACTAACTTCGCTTTTTTAAACCCTTTTTTCTAACCCACTCTTAATTAACCCTGGTGGTAGAATTTTTTAAATAATCGCGGTAATTACATTTTTATTCTTCACTTGAGGATTGTGGTAATATATAATATTTACGTTGGTTGAGTATTTAGGAAAGGAGGATGCATTGGAAAATTTTTGGAAAGAAGCACCTGCGACAATAGTGTATTAAAAAATTAATATTTGGTTTAAGGGACACATGAAATAATTGCGTAAAGTTAACACGAGGAGCTGCATTCTCATATGAACGGGAAGACACGTAGTAATTTTATCATTCGAATGGCTGAAGTTATCCACGAATTTTAGGCCTCAGTAAGAGGTATACGTCGACAAGGCCTTTCTACATAAAATGTTCGCTGATAATTGAAGTAACACCGTCGACGCTCCCGCGCAAAAGAAAATGGCAGGCCACACGTATTAGATATTACAGGGAGTCGGGGAAATTACGAATTAATCGTTGTCACATTTTCGAGCTACCATTTCCTCGGACAGAATAATCGACTTAACTTTCGCGACGGGAAAATAAATTCCCGATATAGAACATTTACCTTGGAATTAAAATCACGATTAAACGCACCAGGAACAGTTAGAGATTTTAGTTTTACTCTTAAATCGCCTCAAGTGTATCACAGAAAATAACTACGCCACTGTTATCCCCTAGAAAGTATTTCCTTTTTGTTGAGAGGCCGTCCCTTGTCCATGCCTATGAGCACTGTTCACCCTTAAATCCTTCAACCACTTTTTCACACGAAATCTCAACTAGCTACTTATTACGGAGAAACTCATTTCAGCAATCGTATAACCTACAGAGAGAGCAGAATAGCCCTTAAGCATTCCCAAAGCAGCTGAAGCCAGGCAATTACTTGATTACCTTCTTACATGTTACCCTTCGGACCGTATTTTCTTCGAAATGTGTAACGAACCGCGGTAATTCTTATCTCTTAACACCTTCCCCTGGCTGCTTCTTCGTCGGAGGGGAATATATCTTGGTATTCTTAGCGGATTCTCCGCTCGATCCCGATAAATATACGTGCATACACACACCAGCAGGAGAGATACGCGTGTACGGAGACGTAGCAATGCTGTGGCTGCCAATGGCGAATAAATAACCGATATAGGAGGAATAGGGGTACCAGGGACGGGACATTATGCGGTCCTTTCATTGGGGTGGTTGCAGCTACGGGGCCGGAGATTTAGAGAGGTTTAATTTTCCAAAAAGCTGGATTTGCGGCCGGGGCGACGCCCCTGTCCGCCGATTTATCGCCAGGGACGCAGTCGCGAGAAATTCCGAAGGACCGATAAACGTGCTTCCCTTCTTTTTTCTCACCCCTATCAACTTCTTCTGGCGTCCATTGGCAAGAACAGAGATAAGGAACAGACTGAAAGATAGCCCGCGACTCGAATTTTAAGGGCGATTATTGCACCACATTGGCCACTGCTTCTCGTGAACATTTTTGTGAATTTCAGGGCCTTGAAAAAAACGACTAACAATGAACACTACTCTGAATTCTTATCTTATATCGTTTCTTGCTTGCGAGATCGACGAAGCGGGCCGTAAAATGGTAATGAAATTCAGGATGTAGAAAAGATTCTTGAATATAATACAAATAGAGGGTCTCAAAATGCATTGTACAATTAATAATGATTCTATATGAAGAAATAACTCGAAATGTTAGCATAAGTTCACATTTTGATATTAATGGTAGCGTGCAAAGAATGAAACTATCCAATTTCATAAAGGAAACGGGAACAATTACAACCCTGACAACTGAAACAACGTAACCTTGACAGAAAAAAGGATTACGTTCGACTTGATTCAGCAAAAATTTTCCCCACACGTCTTCACTCCCAGTAGAGATATTCAGGCGGAGTCTTTCTCGTGACTCACCATCAACTTCCTCTTGCCATTCCACGGTTACCGATGAAAAGAACTTCCCAGCGGGTTTCAATCTGCCATCGATCGACTCGATTCGCCCCGGTCGCAAAAAAAGTGGGTAAAGCGTTTCGCGGATCTATGATGCGATTATTTCGACACACGGGCGAATTCCAGAGGTGAATTAAAGCCCTAGAAGAAAGGTCGTTTATTCTGGCCCCCCCGCCGGCATTATCCGAGTCGAGATTCCCAGTAACCCTGGAACGAAACTTGGAATAAGGGTATCGACGGGGCGGAAGAACCGTTGCGAGCGGAATTAACCGGTAAGATAAACTTCCGGCCCGTAAATTTTCACGGGGACGCTGCCGATCGAATTAGGAGAGCCGTCTTGGGCGTTACTACGGAATGCCCCCTCGGAACGGCGGACAAAACGCCCAATTAAATTTCACTCTTGTCGCGCAGAATAAATTTGCGATCGGGGAATAATCGTTTATTACACGTTGCACCCTGTAAGAAATTTGGGATAGCCCGTTGTATTTGTGGACGGCTGGCTCACGCCCGTATCTGGTATTAGAGTCCAAATTTTGCTTTATCTACTTCTATGCTGTCCGCGGCCCCGCATCTTGATTTGGCTTACAATTTCAGTCGAATTTGGGGTTTGACGGGAACTTTCAGGAGATTAAATTTAGATATTAGAAATTGATATTTGCTTATGGGGATGTTTTTGATGGGGGGGGGGGGGGGGGGCAGAAACTGATACTAGTGCAGTATATTTTCGAGCCGGTATGTCACTTTGCAGCTAATCATTTCTAGAAAAGACGAAAATAGAGTATCAAACGATTTAATAGCACTGCTAAATGGATATTGATCGTATAGGTATCTATAGTACCTGTGATAATATAATTGAAGGGACAGGAATACTTCCTATATAGGAGTTAAATGTGACAGTGGAAGTGATATCCGACTTCTTCTGATGCATTACGTGATCCAAATCGAAATTGAATCCATCATTAAAACACAATCATTTTGAAGAGTAAAGAGCATTAATTAATTTTACAATAATCTTGTATTATTGGTAAAGATTAATGACAAATAAATGTCATTTCTCAAGGTAGGGAAATTATAAAACGACATTAAAAGTATGTCATTATTTATTTACTTTATTTGATAGTAGTCAAGGAAAAGAAGGTATTTTTATTCTAAAAAATAAGCTGGCTCATTATAGAATTTCACTCAATAATAATTAGTACCGTCAGCGTAATATGCACGTAATTCAATAGTAGGAGGGATTTGTATTTTCGTTTGCATTAATGATCGTCAAGATATGATTATTAGGTATGCTGCTGGTCTGATGCAATAATCCTTAGTAATACCCGAACATGTAAAATTACAGAATAATACCCGAACATGTAAAATTACAGAATAATAACCGAACATGTAAAATTACAGAATAATACCCGAACATGTAAAATTACAGAATATGTAAAATTACTAGAACCTGTAGGGTCTGTATAATATTTATACAAGCCTTCAAATAAACTGGATTTAAAAATTGACTTCTAAATAAAATATAAACTCTAATTTCGTATATGCAAGGCAATGTTTTAGGATTGAGATTAGGAGTAGAAAACCAACTGTTTTCCAACAGGTTTTATTGAAGAAAAATATGTTTCAAAATGTATTTCATCTTCTTCATCACTGTATACCATACAAAAACGCTAGTATAAGTTGTTATTGGCCCCTTCTTGCTGTGGGTTTGCACAAAAATGTCGTTCTATATTCTTGGTTTTGTCTAAAAGGAACGTCGCCCTTCCTTATAATATTTGGTTGAGAGAAACGTCGTTGCTTCGTACATTTTACCAAAGACAGTTCCGTTTCCTCCAGAAGCAATTTCCTATGTAAAGATGCGTTCTACATTTTCCTTCCCTTTTGTCAATTTTTCTTCATACACGAAGCAGTTGTAGAAAAATATTTTCGTTGTAGTCACATGTAACAGCAAATCTTCTAACACACTACATACTGACAATCCTTATTTGCTAAATATAAATATGAGGTGTTAAAAAAGATCCTCAACATAACACACATTGATTCAACTATTAAGCATCTTTTAAGTATGTTTCTGATTTTTTTCATTTTACTCTTTAAATTACATTATTTTTTATATTTTATTATTTTAATACATTTACGACTTCCTCGACTAAATTAGTTCTTTATCCCAAAAATTCTTGACTTAAAATGTGTTGGTATCATGTTCCAGGCATTTTGCCTTTGTCGTCGAAGGCCTTCTAATCATATCCTATAAGTGCACTAAGAAACTTTGCAATATACATCTCGAGAAATAATTATTTTTACGGAACACACACTGTGTTAAAGAGAATACTTGACTACCATTATCGAATCAAAAAATCGCATTTCCTCTGGACAGAAGCATTGATATGTACGTCACACTTTTCAGAAATTCCAGTGAATACTGCATTAACTTTAAATCTTCAATGCTTCTCCCTAACAGCCTGTATATTTGAAAATTTATAAGGGCACCCTTTGAGCCAGAACCACCATCTCTGGCCCCTTGTAAAACGTCTCTTAAAGACGTCAAAAATTCAACTAAGGATTCTCATGAATTTTCAAGATGTTTTCAAGCAGAAATGACGGTTTTAAACAGGAAAATTACCTATCCCACTATTTTTCTCTTCCTCCATTCTCACTCCGAAGACGGATGCATTCGAATTTCGTGAATGCGTGCGGTTAGAAGAATGAGGATCCTTCCGATAACGGGCAGGCTGATGGTGATAAACATATAAAGGATAGGGCAAAAGGGGATAAAGCAGGGGAAAAAGGATATCTGGAAAATTGGACTCGGCTTTCCGAAAGGGAGAGGAAACGCGAAAAGTCGACGGCACCGACGATTCTAAGGCGAATTGGAGTCGCCGTTATCTGATCTGGGTGCTCGTATAAATCCGTGTAATCAAAAGATGACCATCTAAACAGTCCCGGCTCCGCGAGAAGACGTTCTAACTGGCAGAGGAACTATTGACTGAATTCCACTGTCCTCTGGCACGATGGCCAATTTTGAGAATTAATCTGAGAAATTTTGTAGGGGCGAATTCCCAGTGAAAAATAGTTTGCAGATAGTTCTCTATCGTATTAGGATTACTTTGCTTCGCAGGTCCACCCTCCAGAGAGTTCACCTCGTTATCCAGTTTGCTGGGATTCAAGTGGAAAGTACAAAGGTTCGCTTTCACTTCTGGTTTTCGCTGTGCATTTTTGTGCGACGGTATATTGTTTTAGTCTGTTTTGTACGTACAGTTACTATGGTAGTTTTCCCTCCAAAATTATAATTTTATCCAAATACCTACTATATTTTTTTTACTTCTCATAATTTTCATACCACGCGCGAGTAAATTTATTTGTAATTCTGTTATATATACAGGGTGTCCCAGAACGTGTTCCACCTGGGTCATTTTCCTTAAATCCGCCACTGCTTCCAAAGCAAAATTGCACGAGCTTTCCACTGAACCAAAAAGCCTGATCGTCTCAAAAAGAATTAAAGACTCGCATTTGCCAGAATCCTTTGTCCCTTCTTACAAGTTCCATGAACCATTTCAATTTCCACATAAACACACGATGATGTCTCAGGTAGCAAGTGCACGCGAGCGCTGACTACCCTATTAAAGCCAGCGCGATTCGCGAGCCACAATGGAACGTGGAGAATCCAGCGGAATGCTGGCAAAAACACCAAAGAACAGGTGTTTCGTAAAAATAGAACCGTTGCCCCAACCGTTGAATCAGCCCATCCTAAGTCTACTAATTAAACCCCGTGACGAACGAAATAATTGCCACAGGCTCGAAGAGGAGAACTTATTGTTCTCGATCGCGAATCGACGAATGCCGGCACTAATTAACCGGCTGCAAATTATTTTCGCCCACGTATCGAGGCCTGATACTGGCAATTGAACATTAATTAGTGGCTGCTAATTAGACGCGACTCCATTGCGCGTTCGGCGACTTAGGCGCGTCGGTTCGTTATCCATCGCGACGACTGTACAGTGTTTTCACTCAAAACCAGCGATAGACGTCCCGCTGAATTTCCGCTTGAAACGTTGAGGTGACGAAAAGGAAAAAATAACGTATCACGCGCACGCGTGACAGCACGGTTTGCGGACTGTCATCGTTTATTCGCGCGCGAACGGGTGCAGTTGAAGTTTCGTGAAAATCCGCTTCGAAACCGGTGCGCCAGCCCGTGGGAGGCGCGCTCGCGAGCCGAGAGGTTTATAAATTTATCTGTTCTTTACAGGGTGTCGCGGCGCAAGAGCGATTCGTTAAACCAACAGACGTGAATGTTTACTCTTTAAACATTGGTTGAATCGTTTAGAGTTTCAGAGGTTTAGATCTTCTTGCTGGGAGGGGGGTCTTATTAACACTTTCAATAACACTCTCAGTGGGAGAGGATTTTCAAAAATGCTTCCTTTTAGTCGGTCAGGCTTTTCTGAACGATCGCCTCTGCAGTGAATGTTCTGTACAAAACGTGGAAAGCGAAGCTTTTGCTTGGTTTATTTTCAAAGTAAATATTTCAGGACTTTCGGACAGTAGGGGAGACCGGGGCAGATTGTAACAAAAAAGTTTTCAGAGTTTTTTCTCGATAATGTTTTCCTCAATCAGGAAATAATTTGCGTGATTTACTACTTGCATATGTGGTGAACTGATTGCGTGAAAGTACGTGACAACATCTTGGACACTTAGACATCTAGCTTCATCTTAAACAAATCGGAACCTTTGTTACAATGTGCCCCAGTCCGGGGTAAATTGTAACACATCTGTTTTACTTATTTAAATACAAATATGAACACAAATAAACATTTCTAAGAAATATAAATGAAAACACAGATCATTATTAAACATTTGATATACATGAGTTAAACGATCATTGCTTATTCATCTGATTTTATCAAAATCTTCTTCTTCGCTTCCTTTACTTCTTCCTTTATACTTTTTTTCTACTTTTTAGATTCTCGATTGTTCTGTTGTTCGTCTAAAGCATCCTTTTCCGGCGTGTCAGCAAATAGCTTGCTTTATCACCATTTACAGCGGAGTAAATATAGTAACATGTTACAATTTACCCCGAGCTTGAATTTTTGCGTTTTATCTCAGCAAACGAGAAACTAAACATCAAATTACTAAAATGCGTGCACATTGTAATAAACCAATGTGTACTGATTCGTTTGCGACAAAGAAACGAAAATTCAAACGGTTTCTAATGACGGTTAATTGAAATAAAAGTGCTAAGACAACATTTACTTACGTGCTCTAAATACTAAAATTCTGGGCTATAACCACAAAATGAATGCATAACGCTCGTTTGTGTCACTAAAACCGACGGTGCTAATACCGTCAAGCAGCTCTCGCATGCTGTGAGTTACCAGATTTGCCGTTCAAAAGATTTTACTTATGTTACAATTTACCCCGTGTTACAACCTGCCCCGGTCTCCCCTACTATCGATGCTTTGCAGAAATTGTGCACAGGATGCAAATACCTCGGCGTGAAAATAAACGACACTATTCGAAGCTTTATTCGACACATTTTAGGTTTTACAAATAATATGAAGTGAGATTTCAATTGTGTTTCTAAGTTTACTATGACCAGTATTGATTCAATATCTATTCTTGACACAATCAATATTAAAGGCATCAATAACAGATTACAGACTCGAATAGATTTTCCATTTATATAGGGTGTACGCTTTCAAACTACGACGCAGTTTCGTTCAGATCAGTTTCTTGTATCAGAAGTATTTGCAATTCAATCCGTGAGTCGGGCTGAAAGTTGCATTCGCAACTGTAAACCAACTGTTACAAGCTAAACGAGAAACTGAGAGCTTGCGTACGCTCCACTTAACTAGATTCGTAACACTAAACTCTCATGTAGGGCGGAGGGCGGAATGGAAACGACCAACGGTTGTAATGAAATTATTGGCGTATTTAAAATATCGAGAGATACGTATCATTTCGTGTGGAACTTTTGGTAGTATTACAAATATCCCGCGGGCGATATTAATTCCCTATTTCCGAGCGATTCGTTCCGTGCTTCCTTCGTTCTCAGCTGGTATCGACAATTTAAATTTCAATGGAAATAACACGGGAGAAGTTAGCAAACGGTCGCTTTCTGCTTTCGTGAAATTGGCGCCCGTAAAATGGGAATGAAACCAGAGAGGAGAAGACGAATGAAAAGCTTCTAATTGTCTGCTTCTAAGTTCGTGATCGAGTGTTTGCGAGAAGATTCATTAACAAAACATTATCTCGGGTACGAAAAGAATTGCGTGGAATGCGTACATACTTTGAGAAGGGAAGATTTCCTAATTAAATAATAGTATATCATTCGCATCTCGCATAAAAACAATTCCTTCATTATTTATTTTCGTGTCACAATACGGAAATTAATCGAGCGTTTCTAGAACTTGCAAATCACGCCTTCAGATGATAAACTTTTCAGTAGTCGTGAAGAGTACTACACACTCTCTCCGCCACTGAATCTGTCTTCTCTTTTCTGCTGTGCAACAGAATTCATTAATAACGCATAGTCAAGAAAGAACGTCTTCCTTTTCGTGTTTTTCCCAAGCAAATAATATGCCGTGGCACCGTCTGGTATTGGTGCAAATAATCACCTAATGGAGCCACTAATTGGACGGGCGAAGATGCGGTTGCTCTTCATGAAGGTCTTCTCGAGTGCATTTACGGGAGTCGAGAATGTCGCGAAGGAGCTCTCTCCCTCTCTCTCTCACGCTCGTCGAGTGTATTACACTGGTTGGGGACAGGAGACTTGCTTTAACGTGCTTGATCTGTCAAAGCGACAAAATTTGAAGCCCTCCACGTTTCGTTAGATCGCAATCGGCGTATTTCATCTCCGCGACGATATAAGTAGAAAACGTGGAAATCGGTGTGCTGCATGAAGCCTGACGATCCAAGCAAGTTCCACGGTGGATCACTAGCAGCTAAACTCGAGCGTTTTTGCCACTCTCCTGAACGGCCGGAAATGGGATTGAATCGGTCGTAGGGGAGGCGCACCGTATCGAACTTTACAACGTCATTCCGATTTTACCATTATAACACTCCGCGATGCGACTGTATTTGACGGAGCCCAGCGGCAGTTAGGGTGCTGCTGGGGAATGGAAGAGGGGTTTGATACTCTCTCTGCGGTATCGCGTGCATAATTCTGTGGGTCTTTTACTGGCACGCAGAAACGTGTCCCGAGTGAATACCTACTTCGTAAACGTATCTGTACGTAGGTGAATAAAAAATTGTCTGCACCGTTTCCATCGTGTACACGAGTTGGAATTTAGTGTTGAATAATGTGAGCTGGAAATTGGACTCTTGAATTTCAGTCGAATATATTCTCAGAACGAAGTTTCATGTTACAAAGGTGTGTGTAGCAAGTGATTTCCGGATTTTCTTTATTTTCATAAAATTAATTCGTTTATTTCATTTGGACCCTGGTAAAAGAAAAAATCGTAACGTTTAGAGATGTTGTAAATTATCAATTCTTTGTTGCGGTAGATACGTTTGGGGAATTTCACTTTAACAAAGAATCGTTATTGTACGTTAGTGGTGACTGTATTAATTTATTTGTTAAACGTCGATTATTCGATGAATTTCAAAAATATTAGTTCTTTTATACGAAAGTATAGCATAAATCCAGGAAGAATATGTCGCACGTTCCCTTTCATGCATATATTCACCGCGGTATATCAGAAGCTCTATTATGCTTGACACGATATTTAAGCTAAACACGCATCCTATATTTCCATCGTTCCTATCTGTTTTTATACTCGAGTAAACACACGGCCGTATTCCAACAGTTTCTCAAACCGTGGTCGATCAATAATCGTTCGAAAGAAGGGTCGAAATTGAGCAGAAGAGAAGAAAGTTCGGTATATGTGTTCACACAGTGTATGTCACACAATTGAATTGGGTCGACTCGTGCCTTCTGTTTCACTGAAGACAGAAGAAAATGATGGAGGCAAAAGTTGAATGGTATAACAAGGTCTATCTCCATGTCACTTCCCTATTTGTATTCGTGCAACGATTCGTGCGCAAGGGGCAATTGGGGATCTTGCAGCAAGAGGGGTGCACCTCCATTTTTTACAGTTTTCAAGTTGTGACGTGTAAAATATGTAAAAAGAATTCTACATAACAAATTAGCGATTTATTGCAAATAAATAAAAATATAAATATTAATACTAATATTAATACTTTTACTAATATTAATATTTTTACTAATATTAATACTAATATTAATATTTTTATTATAGATTATTTCGCCAAAAATAGAAATAAATATGTATCAACTCAGTAACTACTCCATATTTTGTGAAAATATATATTTTTCAGTAAGTGTTCTCTTTTTAATGTTAAGTCACTGCAATAATTTTACAAACAGTTTTTCCCATTTACTCGAAGTCGGTAAAGATGGAGACTCAATTGCTTTCTTTTCAAATAGAACCATATGTACTTTCAAATTGTTCATTCTGTGTTCGCAAGTGATAGGGGAAGACGTTTGGGGGATGTTTCACGATATATTTTAAATTCCTTAATAACTATTCGCTGTATTCACGGAGATGTATATTTATGTTTTTCATTTATAGATTCTTCTGTTTCGATCGTTCAATTCAAAACAGATTACTCTAACCTTGGTGTAATTAATAGGTACGTGCCCAAGCAAGGGCGTTCGCAGACTTTCTTCCGGTGGGTGGGCAACTTTGAGAAACAATTAAGTTTATAAAAATATAAAATTAAGATTGAAAAATATTCAATTTTTTAGTATAAACTTAACAAAGATTAGTTTTTGAAAATAACCGATTTATTTCTAAAGCCATAAATTATCCAATTCAAATTATTTGATACAAACTAATTGTCCCACACATCCCTCGACGTTTCACGCACGACATTCCTACTACTTTCCGCATAATAACATACCTACAATTCAATTTACCCCCCGTAAATAATCCTTGAATATCCTCGCCACATGTCCTTCATTTCGCGCTTCTTGAGAATTTACATTCCTGCCCCCATTGTAAACAGATGAAGGATGTTATTCCCGTAGCGTTCAATCAATGAAATTCCCTGGATGTGAAAAATGAATGGACGGTTTCGCATCTGGGCACGAGACCCTCTGCTTCGGAAACGAATGAAATATGAAAGGGTGGTCGGGCGAGTGGCGTTCAAAAGCAACAGGAGCCTCGTTCCTCGACCTTCTCGGCCTCGTTCTGGGACGCCTTTATCGCCGGATGCGACATACTTGGGCTGCTTCCGCGATCTTTCACCTCCGTTGCAAATGGTTGGAATGTAACATCGAAACCATTGAGTGCATTTCGTCATTAACCTGTTCCAGCTTGTGAATGATCGCTAAGGCATGCTTGCATTAACGCTCAATGCCTCTTTCTGTCTACACGATCACGGTATCGATAGCATGGGCAACAAATGAATTTAATTTTTTCACAGAAAAAGCACCTGTAGCTCACGACCGTTATTAACACTTTGATCGAGATGAAGGCCCCTATTCAACAGTTACACGAATTTTACACTGTATTAATGACTCTGACATTAGCATTTCGTTAAGTGCACCACATAATTCTTCCCTTAAAAGCAATTAAAAATAATTCTTCTTGTTATTCAAATCTTGATATTACATTTGGATTGATTTCCTCCTGATTCCCTAAACAACGAAATTAATTTAAGAAGATATCCAGACGCAATGGAAACAGTGACAATATGATGAACATATTTTTAATGTTCCTTCTACCGTTCAGTATACGCACATCATTAAATATTCAAGTCCCCGACGAAAACTCGGCGCTAACAATAAGTTAACAACCGCGTGTCGTTTATCAGATTTTCGTGCCGCGCTGTCATATCTTTTGCACAATTCCTGAGGTTTATCAAGGCTCCAGAGAGGCAGAAGGCATCTGGGCAATAGTTTCTCCACAAACGGCATAAAGCCAGGTACACAAACAGATAGGCGGGGGAGTGAAAGAAGGCGGACAATACAGATAAGAAATTCTTCTGGAGGATCTCACGGATGGTTACTCTCAATATCAGAAGGAAAAGGTATTATCCCTTAGGGTTTCCTCTGACCCAGCTAGTCGGATACCTTTGTAGCCACGTGGCGAAAGGAAATGGACAAAAGACAAAGTATCCTGTCGGGGTTGTTCCGATTGAATTATCGAATAAAGGGTAGTGATTGTTGCTTCCTTGTGAATTCACTTTGTGTGCTGACTTCTCTAACACTTTATGCTTCTGGTTGTGGCAAACTGCAGGAGTATAAGACGTTGGCAAATAGCAAAGGTAGACGGGTACTGTGCAGTATGTACATATATTAAACAGATACTTGCTCGTTACGAGGTAAATTATTATTAACATATTCCCTGCCACAGTGGAAATTTAAACTTTTGGAAGGACTATAAAAAGTTATCAAAAATATAGATTATGATAACTTATCAATTATAGAAAAATAGTAGTGGTGTTATTATTCACCATAATTGAAAAATATATTTTTGCTTTGAATGAAAGTTTCACTTTTGATATCGTTTCGTTCGAAGAAAAATTATTTTAGAATTTCGTTTTATTTTGAAGCGTAGCATTATCCCCTTCCTGGTGGTATGGTGAATTTTAACCCACTCTTTATAATATTCAATATAATTATAGTTTCATACTTTACGTACTTAGAGCTCTGTATATTTTTCTGGCCCGTTTCATCGAATAATGGAACTGTCAAGCGATCAACTTGAGCATGATTGCACTGACCAAATGAAACAGAAAACTGCGGGAAGACCAGGAAGTTATGGCAAATAAATCAGTACTTAAAGTATTGAGGATTCCTTGATGCAGGTGCTTTAGCGATAAGAAGCTTTCCTTCGAGTAGGAAAACCTTTTCTTGTTCCACGGGAGAGGAAGAATAAAGCATTCCCCGCGTGGAAAAGTCTTGCGGTATACTTTTTCAATCTAGTGAAAAATTATCGAATGAACGTAAACGGCTCTTCGAGCTAATTATTATAATTAAAGTATACTTGTTTATGTCATATAACGTAAAGTTCAATTTAAAGAAGTGGATATACCTACTAACTTTTGGAAACAATACAAAATCTTCTCTCATTTTGTCCAGAAAATACACAGTCCAGTTCATTATTTTTCAAATCCTTTATCTTTTCTATAACGATAGCTTCGTTATCTAGATAATAAATTATTTACTTGAATATACTCATCAGCTCTCCTTCGTGATTGCATTCTAAATGTTAATCAATTTAAAAATAGGTTATTAAAATTTGTCATAAATGCGGAAATATATTTCACAAAGCTTTCGTATTCAATAGTGAGCAATTTCTGTGACCATGGATATTGTTAAATAACAGTCGTGTACCTATCTATGTTTAAAGTATCATATTCCTATTAGCAATTATTTGCAATATTCCACGCAATATTCGATTTACAACGTACTCCTATCTCCAATTCAATTCACCTACGTATAATAGCCAATAACCACGAAATATTTTCACCAAATTCAACCCTTCTTCTTCACGTCCTTTAAAAACTTGCAAATCAACCAACGCGGTAGATATTTTTTTTCATAACTTCGACTTTAAAGCCACGTAGAAACCATGTTTTTAAAGCCACTTTAAAAACACGTAGAAACTGAAGTGCAAAGACCAAAAATGTGTTTTTATTTTAAAGAAACGAGTGGTTTAAGGACCATGTTAACGCCACATTTCGCAATAATTGAGCGTAATAGGAATATCAGTTCTACGAATATATTTCGTGACGTGTATTCGAGACGCGAGCGAATCTCACCTTTTCGAATTACCTTTCAGATTTTTCAGATCTTTCAGATCAGTTTAAATCTATACTTGGTGAATCGACAACGGATCGAGGAACAATTTAAAAGGGGAATAAACCAGCTTCCTAACCCAGTTCCTGCGTCGTCTCGTCCTTTTGCTTTCAAACCTTTAAAATCGTTTGATACAATCACAGTTTAAACCTCGGTCTAACTGAGCTGAAGTTAATTAAAATAAATAACGATTCTTTTATTGGTCCTTATTCTATATCTAACGAGGAAACGTCACATTTACATTATTATATTCCTGTGTGGAAGACGTTTAATCCAGGTGTTTGAATATAGGTTTTAATTAGGCAGCATAAAAAATAAATCTTTTTTAAAAATTAGAAAGGAGAAACAGAAAAGGAAATCGATGTTTTGTATGTAGAGATTTAGGGGCTTTTACTTTAAGTGAATGTTAAGGGGTCCTATATTTTTCAATCTTACACTTTGATAATAAAGTAATTGAGTATTGTTATTAATTTTTTTTATACAATGTTTCTTTCTTTTTCATGCACTGCAGACTTTCCACGATGTCATTTTCTATTGCCTGAATTATGAAATGAAATATTCTGAAGTCTAACGAGTTTATTAATTTCAATTACATATGCATTTGGCGTCAGATTTGATGTATGAAAGATATTAATAGAAGAGCACTTTACTACGGCATTTTATTGTATATTTCGTATTATTATTGTATGTTTGTTCTCCTAGAAGTTGTGAACACGAGCACGAAAGATGATGTCAAATCGTATTTCATGCACCACGTAATTACGGTAATGAATGTGACTAATAAAATCATTTATAACTTCGAGCCTTCCAATTGCGCCAAGTCGCGTTACGATTATAACATTCAATTAAATTTATTATGCGCGGTATTAATTTTGATTTATGCGGATGTATTGTAGCGTGTACTGTACGTGGGGTTTTTAACTTTTAAACAGGTGCACTAAAATTAATTAAAATTCAAGGTGTCGTGGGTGTTAGTACAGCAAAAATAAAACAAGTTTAATAATCTGCATGTACATTCAAAGTACCAAAAATATTTAAAACAAAATAACTTAATGAATAATTTTATAGCGTAAATGAAATGCCAGGACCATTTTTCAGATGTAATATTCGTCCATGCAATAACATGAATTCAATGATGTATTATACATACATATTTAATTTATGAATTAGTTACGGCACAATAAATATCCAGAGACCGAATTGAAGGGCCTTTAATTTCTTTCTATTCTTGTATCTTAATATTCCTTTCCTTATAATATTTAGGCTTTATGCTAAGGATATACTACTGTGAAATCAATTTACTAATCAATTATTATCAATTAAAAGCTTATCAATTATTTTTATTAGTATTATAATTAAATTAAAGTATTCAATTTTGTATAGTGTAGGTATAGGTAAGTACTAGGTAGTACTTCTCGACGTCGACGCCTTTCTCGTACAAATCGATCGCGGCCTTTGACTTTGACTTCGTGCACAAAAATAATTACAGAAATTTTTGAGGGAAAGCTTTTATGTCAATATCTCGGAATCAGGACGCTTCTGTTCGGATCGCAGCTTTAGCAACGTTAAATAAACTCCCAAGCCATTTCGAAATTAACTCAAGCAAAGGAACTTGAGGTAGAAGGAAAACCACAAAAAATAGTGGAACGAACGGGAAACTCCAATTCTTTTGTAATAAATCGGCGAAACGATTTTAGTGAAACCTGAACAAAGAACGAATAGGATTGGTCTAAGTATGGGTAAAGCCCCCAATCCCCTATGAAATGATGTTTAAAAAGTTCCCTACAGTTTCGGATACACTTCAAATGGATGGGAATTCGTGTAGTCACTAAAATCCATTGTAACACATATTTTATCTTGTGTCGTTTCAGTGGAGGAAGGAACTTCACAGGCTAGGGTTTTATCTGCCTTCGGTTTTCAATTCCCAATCTCTTCGTTACGACCTTTTAACTTCGTTCGATAATAATAACTAATCGATCAGAGTATTTATAGTAATCGGAGAACGAAAGAAGTGGAAGAATAGATTTTCTTTCATTGAACTGCCTGTTTTGTTCCTTCATTGTATCATTCCGAAAAGTTGATACGTCTAGCAACTGGAATCGAAGTTGCAAGCAAATGTAACATTTTGAAAAGTAAAAATAAGGGGGGTTGCATATCGTGATTTTCTGTACACTTTGAATATATTTTTTTACGATTTTTTTTTTAAATGAAAACTCAATGTACAGGTATTAGGGTGGCTCTTATTTTCGACTTTTGAATTTTCTTCGGGGCACCCTCTATATGTTCGCAAAAATATCGAAGATATAGAGTCTAAAACAAGATGCTCCTTGTTCAGATCTATAACTTTACAAGGATTTTTTTTTAATTATTTCTGGAGGGTAACAGGTACGCTATACTAAAACAAATTTGAAAGTTGGTTCCTATTAAATTTGTATTGTTCGAAATAATACCAGGGCGAGGAATTAAAGCTAGATATTACAATTCCCATTAGAATAAATGATTCACTAATTCGAAGATCAATTACTTACAAATTTTTGTGATTGCGGAAACTATCATGGGTGAGGAATTAAAAGTGTTGATATTGTAATATCTATACGATATGAATCGAAATAATAGATACTGTAAGTCCCATTAGAATAAGTGTGAACAAAGTAATTTCCTATAATCGATTGTAAGATCAGTCATTTCCATCTTTTTGTGATCGTAAATAGCATCAAGGGTAAGAAATTGGAATTTCAGCAGGTGAATTTCCGCAGTACAGTAAAAGTAAGGGAAAGTGGCATGATTACCATCTGGGAAAGTATGTTTTTATTTTTGGCAGAGCTACATGGGCAATTAACCGTCGTTTATTGCTCCCAAAAGTAGCGTTTATCTTTTACGTCATGATCAAAACTTTCCAGCGCCGATTGTACGGTGCTATATCGACGCGACTAACTCGCTTCTAGGAATATAGCACTCCAGGGAAAATTATGAGTCGGCGTTGATAAATGAACGGGACCGTGTACGCATTTAAACCTGAGCACCTAGCGTTTTGTTTGACGATGAGTTGAGAAAGGCAGTGGTAATTAACACTGAACAATAAATTGATACGTAATATACGTTGCAGAACGTCTTTGCCCGCAATCAAAGTATTGTTTATCATGGTGAATTCTCCGCCGGCAGTATCAGCCATATAAACTCCATACGTAACCATGCTTTGTAATAGTAAATTACTGAGAGTAAATTTTATACATCTAGGAATTACCATGCCGCATATTGGGTTTCAGGAGTTCGACTTGAAATTATTTTTCAGATAAGGGAATACTAAAAAGGGGGTAATCAATGTGCATATCTTTTTCTCTTTTTCACACGAAGCTATACTTTGAGAAATTAATAGAAAATAATAGAAAGACCATTTAGATTTGTATTTATCTTCACTAACTGCTTGTGCTTTCGACATTAAACGTTCATTAAACAGAAAATTAATCAAGCTATCGCAGCACACGTGTGTAATATCGCTATACATTCGTTTATAAAATTCATGAGCGCGAGGAATCGAAATTAATCAATTTTTGAAAAAGGAAAAATCGTGTTGAATGTAGGTCACGAGTTCATTTGCGTCACGTTAATAACGCGTTCGCTGCTATCAGGCTTTTTCGCAGCCTCCTTCGATCATAACGTCCATTATATGGTAATGCCACTCATGTATCGGTCGTATGTGGCACAAATTTCCGTGTAAAAATATCGATCGATACGATGAAGGCATCGAATGAGAAACTACTTCGAAGAACGGCCGAGGAATACGAAAAGAGTTGTAAAAGTAACAGCGTCCTTTACAAAGATCGAACGAATGCACCGAAGACAAATAAAACGAGCTTTTAGGGAGATAACAGCGAAGCAAATAAATTCCTAACGATCTATGTTCGACAATGGAACAAAGGGACGGAAGAGGTTATCGAACACTCGACAAACAATAAATTATATAAAATCTATCGTCAAAATTGTAACCACGGTTCATTCATTCACTGCATCATGGAGGATGTGTCAGCGAGGATGATCACTGTGGAGGTTCATAATTGACACGGAAAAAAGCGTAGAAAATTGGAACGAAAGGGCGAGTGAAAGATTAAACGAACCTGCGCCAGTTTAATAGCAGCGCTGTTTTCGATCTGGAAATCGAGTATTGGCAATTATTCTAACGAACTAGATCGATTATTTATAACGCACAGTGGAGTGAATGGGAAATGGCCCCCTTAAATATACACGATAAAATAACAATTTTGATAAAGTTGAGAGAGGTGTCGAAATGAAGGTATGTTCGGAAAGAATAAAGTGATAGTCGTGAATCGTGGGGGATTAAGGCCTGTTCACACGGGACACTTCTGTGGCTCACGATTGGCATTTCGAATATATTCAAACTAGGTTCCTAGCAACATATTACTACACCTTGATTTCTAACAGTGGCTCTTCATGAATACCTCTATGTCCTTTTTGTCTTTTCTTCTTTTATGGTACATTATTACTCAGCTTGCATGTGGCATTGTGGCACTGGTGTAATAAAGACCTAGTATTAATACGATTACTGTATTCACTTGATGGATAATTTTAGTTTGGAAAAGATAAAATAAAAAGGAACTGTGTGAATGTGTGAATACTACCAGTCACAAAAATGTCCCGTGTGAAAAAGTCTTAAATGGTCGCGGAGCCGGACCGAGAGACATAGACGAGGTAAGATCGAGTTATGATAAAGTGGTACAGAATAACGGAGAAGAAATTCCGCGAATTATGGGGGTGTTACGGTGGGTCAAAATGGGACATAATGGGACACAATGAAATGTTGTGGGTCACGGTGAGCCCAGTGGAATGGAATGGCGACAGATGAGGAGCTATGGCTCGTGATGAGGGCAGGAAAACGCGAGGCACGTTCTGAGAGACAATGGACAATAATCGTTGAGGGGATGTTTTTTTTTACTAATGCTACCGCGATATATAAATGCATAATAGTGAGATGAGATCTCGGCTGTGTACAGTCATGGTGAAATAGTTTATAAAAATTATCGATTTCGTGGGATAATTGAATAGTTATGGGTGATAATAGTAGAAACTAGAATATTTACATAATTTACAGCGTTCGTTTTTCGTAGAGTGGCTAAATGTAGTTTGGATTTATTTAAATGTTTTAGAGCATCATTTATATAATTACACGTTATAGAAGAATCTTAAAAACCTTTGCAACTGTATATTTCAAATGGAATAGAGACTTTTCGGTAGTTCTGTCGGTGATAGATATGAAATTAGTTTGAATGCAACAATGGAACATAATGTTGTTTACAATTAGAACCATTTATTTTTCTGAGAAACTTTCATTTTGATTTTACGACAGACCTTTACTAGGTTAATTAGTGAATGTGATGTATGATAGAAGATGTATGCAAGAAGATAATAGTCATGGGAAAGTTAATCTGGAGATTTAGAATCGAAAATACTTCGAGCCTTCGATTACGTAAAATAATATACTCACTATTATCCATGCATATAATTAATTCACCATGAAAACATACATACAGTACATGCTACTGCTCCTGTAAACAATAACGCTTGTTTATATTTGTCCTGAAAGCGCCATCGAAAATATGGAAAACGTTGAAAGCTGTGATTAACTTCCTCGGCCACAAAGTCTTCCCCGTCGTATTTTCCAACGTGACCTTTAAATTCATTTATTCGCAAACTTTTGATTGCATGCATGCGGGTTTGACATTTATCTGAAGAGGATAATAATTTAAAGTTCTCCAGTTATTCCTTGGATAGATTAAATTGTGTTTGGGTAGAATGGAAGAAGTAGTTGATCGTAGTGAATGAAACATCTGGTCGAGGTAACATGTTCAGCAATATTACACGGAAATGGCAGTTAGTGACGGAAAAATGAAATTCACTTTGGTATCTTAGTACAAGATTAATTCATTAAATCTATTTATATTGCTATGTCGACAATGATCCTGCTAATTAAAAAATTTGGCAATCTATACAGAAATATTAAAGTTTCCACTATTTTCAAAATAATTCACAACGTCGTTGCAAATGAATATTCCCCATGGTGCAATTCTAACAAATTCTTATGTCCTTCAGTTAAGAATTAAAAATAACTACAGAAAAGATTTCTGCTATAATAGTAAACAGTAATACAAATAATAGTATGGTGTCAATGACTTCTTCTTTCTCACAATTTTTCATAAAAATGAATCCTCGTTGAACGATTTCATGTAACAAACAGAAAATGCATGTAAATATTCAAAAGCACAGAACCATGTGAAATTCGTAGATTAAAAGGGGCTGCTTCCCCTCTCAAAATATAATTTTTCGTACGTTCTGAAAGGATAAATGGTTCCACGTGACGTTACGCGACCGAAAATGCAGAGAATGTCTGTTGCAAGCATTTTTGTTTTAAGACCACTCCAAACAGGGAACGGAAAACTGGGTCGACAGTAAAGGGGTTCGCAGAAGGATCTCGACGAGAAAAATTCTGCACGCTCTTCATGGTACCTCTGGGCTCGCGTCGTAACCAGTA
Source organism: Andrena bucephala (assembly GCA_947577245.1). Taxonomy (NCBI): domain Eukaryota; kingdom Metazoa; phylum Arthropoda; class Insecta; order Hymenoptera; family Andrenidae; genus Andrena; species Andrena bucephala. The sequence continues at coordinate 90,835,607 of OX387715.1, read as the reverse complement.
AAAAGGGACCAGTCAAATCGAACTGATCTTGTTGCAGACTAGAATATTACCTTTTATTGCCCTGGGTGCACGCGAGGATAATCTCTGGACGGCCATTTTGTCACTCAGCCATTCCTTCCGCGGCTTCCTTCTTATCTTCCTCGGAGGGAGTCGAACTTTAAAGAACGCTCTCGAAGGAACCGGAGGAATCGTAACAACCCTTTGTGCATTGTTTTGCGTTAATTTCGTTGCAAAGTTTCGTCGTGGCTGAGGCAGAATCTTTGCCACGGTACGATCGTTTCTGGACGGTTCCCAAGAATCTGCCAGAAGGGAGGGCTTTAATTAACTCTTAATTAAGTCCTTAACCCTTGAACATTTTTCCAGACTCTTGGTTAAAGATAATCGAAATTACTCTTTCATGAAACAGTAGTCTGTCGGTGGTATAATCGAGTTGTTTTCTACTTTTGGCGACGCTTCAAGTGCTCTTTCACTATGCAGAAATAGAGGGGCTATGTGAAATCTCAATACAGTGAAAGTAATAAAGATATATACATGAAGAAACCAAAGCTTTCATCAATGTAGGTTAACAATTGTTCTGAATGAACCATTAACGAGGAGTATACGGAGAACTATTTGATATAAAATTATAGCCCTGGATACAGAGTTGGGCAAAATGTAATCTAATTACAAATTACAAATTACGATTAAAATGTAATTGTGGAATTAATTACACATTATTTTTTGTAATCGTTAATTTAGTTAGTGGACCACAATTTTCTCAACTACCTAAATTAACGATTACAGAAAATAATACGTAATCAATTACACAATTACATTTTAATCGTAATTTGTAATTTGTAATGAGATTACATTTTTCCCAACTCTGCCTGGATATTACAATTCAAATTTCAAACTGTAACACTGAAATCACAGGAATCATGATAGTCGAAAAAATTTCGTCTAAATTTATTAAACGCTTATATTCAATAATTACTGAAAGTTTTCAGAATTGAAAAACTTTAAAATTCATAATATTTGTTAGTTAATACATAAGTAAGTCCAAGATCCGAGTTGTTATACGCAACTTTATTAGTAGATATAACAGGGTTACTTCGAGAACATGTTATTTATCAAGAGTGTATAGTATTTTTTCAAATATCGCCGTGGAATGGGACAGTTTTGCATTCATTAGCTTTTAAAGCTCGGCTTAATTTATTGAACAGTTCGCTGGAATCCCTGGAAAATGCTCTCGACCCCTGCTTAAACAAACTTGGATTGCCAGCTAAGTCGTGGTCTGCTTGAAATAGTTGAACGGCGCTTACCCCAAAAACAGCATTAAAGGACTGACGAAATATGTTCCTTTGGAAATCCTCGCAACTCCGCTCATTTGTCTTCTCCCTACGTTAACGCTACAACTTCCCATTTATCGCGGCGTTAATTCGAAAGGCGATCCAACAATCGGTTTATGCGACCAACTTGTCCTTTTTCTGTTGAAAGTAGCTGCGATCTAGTCCCTAGAAAAAAAGATTAATATGGTAGCGAATTAGAAGAATTGAAAATACTCGGGAACTATCGACTGGGAGCTTATCCTCGGGAGTAAATATATTTTTACTGTTAAAGTCGATGCAACTGAATGTGCAGTGTTGGTATTTGTCAAATATAAACAATGAGAGTAGGGAGAAAGTAAATCGATACAGGTACTGCAAAAATAACGGAGAATCAAATATGGATATAACTGAACCAATTAATCATCTGTTTAAAAATATTTACACAAATATTCACGTATTATTGATGTATGTATAATTGTAAATTGTAAATTTATCATATGTAAATTGATGCTGACAAATTACATTATTGACATCTCCCCAAGAACAAAAAACAACATAATCGAAAGCCACTAAAAAGCATCTGAATACTTCAAATCCACTTTACGACACTCACAAAGCGAACAGCTGGAAACCTCGACGTTTTATCGTTCACGCAAGCACATCTTTAAACACGCTCGGAGGTATCGCCAAACGATTATCCCGTTTGAACGTTAAAAATTCCTCCGAGCAATATCTCTTTCCCTCTGCTCTTTGTACATTTATTGCGCACCATTATCTCCCTATCATATTTCAGGCGCATTCGAGACGATTCCAATATCTCTTTGCCAGCATCCACTCCAATCGTCGACGTTCGCTTCAAAAGAACCGCGCGAGTTTCATCAAAATAACGGGAACGCGTTAAGCTACTGGTATCGGGCCACCGTTTAAGTGGCGATAGCCGATAACTTTGTGTCAATAACCACTGGCGAACTATCCCAGAACAGAAGGGGGCGGTCAGCGCTCGAAGTAGAGCGACCGTGTATCTGGTCAGACGGTAACCGGTCAATCGATATCGGCCCGATATTCCAGGGTGCAGAGATTTAATTTCGCAAATGGATAAGATCCTCCGACGAACGGGTACAAAGTGCATCCAGGAGGTGGTCTTCTGGTTTTGTGCATTTAATTTCGTGGTGGATAGCGCCAGCGGATACCACGCGGTCCGGCATTCGTCCCACTGCGATCGATCGTCGAATCGATTCCGTATTATCTTCACGAACGAATCGACCGTCCTGCCAAACGATACGCTTTGCTGTTTCATCCGGTGGATTCTGCGTTCGAAGCTTTTATGAGAGGTGTTCCGTTGCATGGCTAGCGTTTACCAGAAATTGCACGTGTAAGCTTCTGTTAAACGGGGATGGTTCTATGAAGGGGGTTTTTGCAATTGCTTGGAGGGCGATGGTTCGACGGCTGAGGGTGAGGGGCTTCGGTGTGTGATGAGTGGAGGGAGGATTGAGGAAGGGTGGAAGATTTGGGGGATTCTGGAAGGTAATTGAAAATAATTTATATGTGGTGTAGTATTAGAAGATATTAGAGGAAATTGTATAGGAAATTCTTATTATTCACGTGGAAGTTTTATGTAATTACTAGACAGATGGATTTGAATTGCAATGGTGAAAAATGTAGATAGGTTTTTATATCATTTCCTTTGAGGTAGCCTCCACTATCTTCGCTTTTGATGTATTATAAATTCTCTTGCGATATGTTTGACCGGGTTCAAAGTCAGTAATTAAAGTAAAATATAAATATTTTACTTCAGAAATAGCTTTTACTGAATTTAGCGTTCAAATATATATAATTCCTCAATTTGAAAAATGGTCACGAAGTTTTTTATTTCGTTTCTGAAGCTTGACGTTCTTGCGGATTTACGATACGTTATTCGCCATTGCAAGGAGTAAGAGTCTCAAATTCTTCTTCATCAAAGTATGCTTGTAGACTTTGAACATATTCCATCGTGTATTTATTACATATGTATTTGATCCTAACGCAAGTTATGCGTGCGTCAAGTCAAGGAGAATAAACCGTGTCTGATCAGACAACTGCTGGCGTATGTACACACCACTGTCCCATCGTAGTAAGGAGTATGCTCTACGTTTGGTCAGCCATCCGCTAATGCACTATCTATAAATCAAGGAGAATCTTCTGTATGCGATTAGACAGTCTTCATTCTAAAACACTTCGATAGGGAAGAAAAGACAGAGAACTGTTTTGAAAATCTTTTGCAATTTAATTTTTTTTACACTTTACATATATTTCGTTTCACTCGAAGGATGACAGAACATATAGAAATATTCTCCACATTGGTAAATAAATATAATTTAAATATTTCAAATTGTTCATGTGAATTTTAAAATGATTGAGAAACCTATATGCAATAAATGAAATTTTTATAATTTCATATAACGTTAATTTTATTTGAAAAAGTGACTAAAATATTTCTGTTAATGTTTTTACACTTGTGCATAGAGGAACATTTTGTAATAAGTTTATATTCTGAAATTTGAATTTTAAGCGCTCAAGAAATTTGCTACAGTCCATATGTAAATTTTTTTCGCTGATATCGAACTGATTTAACAAACACGTGACGTGAAATTAAATTGATCAGGGGGCGTTATTCTTGTGGAAGCGAGGTAAATCGTAAAATGCCCGTGAAATCTAAGAACTAACGTGCCTCAAGTAACCAGAATGCTACGCCAGTAGATTTTAGAATTTAAGCACGTTTCACTGAAGGAGCGTGTTAATACAGAATCACGTTTCACATATGCTATCAAGAACGTTTCACGACGGTACGTACGTTCAAGCTACTGAACTGAGCGCTATCAAACAGATGCAAACGAATAAGCACTTGAGTATACAGTTAACGATACTTAACTACTGATCTGCACAATGAGAAATTGAAACTATAGTTACACAATTATTTTGAAATGATCATACGTTCGTCTTTCCTTTTCACCATATTTGTACTTCGTACAAGGTTGAAGGGCTGGGGAAAATTTGAAATAGTTTCAGACAAAATATTGTAAACTAAAATATTTCCATAGGCAAATACTGTTTGAAAATACTATTTCATTAAATGCTTAAATCACCAGCAAATTCTATTTACTATTTACACTCGGATTCGAACATAGGAAATGGGGGCCCGAAAATAGGAGATACAAATTTCAAAACCAAACAGATCAAACCAAACAGATTAAAATTATTCGGGTAAATATTTCTTGCAAGTATTTCTAAACTCAGGTGTGTATTTTTGCACACATCTTTTGTGTCGTCTGTCAGTCATTATCTGAAATACTATTATTTGAAGTACTAGGTATTGTTTGAAGTATTATTATTTGAAATACTATTTTCTTATTTCAATAAAATACTCATTTCACAATAATATTTGTATGAGTATTAAAATATGTATTTGAAATACTATTTCTATATGTAACTACTATTTCAAAGAAAAGTTTATTAGTCAAATCCTGAATCGCTCGAAGAAATAAAAATATTTACTTCTATTTATTTATTTAAAAAATCTATTTACCCTAGCACTGCAAAGTTGTACATAGACTGCAAGTTGAAAATGGTACTTATTGAAGCAATAAGATCAGTACCCATATTTATTAGATCAATACAGATTCATATTTCCATCCCTCGACACCCCAACTTCCTCAGCGGACAGTAGAATGCCAACCCCTTGAAACTTCTTTCACTAATCTAGTTCTCCACCAATCAAATTCTACAAAACTTCCCTATCGAGTCTGACCCAAATTAAACAGCAATCTATATTTAATTCAACAACTGCGTCATATTTTCCACCAAAATTCCCAGAAATCTAGACAAAATAATTCCCCATTAGGGTTGACCGAGGCGAATCGGATCACTTTGTGTTTGATGGTAAAAAATAATAGTTGAATATTAAAAAACTAAGTAGTTTTATATTATATATTTTTACTTAATACCCCTTTGGCTTGAACATTAATAATAAAAAATAAAACCAAACTTAAAAACCATTCTCCTGCACACAAAAAAAAACCAAACAGTTTTGGGGCGAATCGAATAACACAGAAATCTCTGAAAAGAACTGAAATTTTCATAACGAAGTCTTTCGAATCAATTTAAACAAATCTAATTTAATGACAGTGAAGTCGATTCTTATTTTGCTGAGATTCGCCCAGTGATCCGATTCGCCTCTGTCTACCCTACTTCCCTCCGACACCTTCACGATCTAAACAAAAAGTATGCGATAGAGAAGGAAGGTGGGACAATTTCTGCTTTCGAAATAGGATGAAAGGCACGGAAAATCGAAACTCAATTGAATCCAGCTCCCGTGATCAATAAACGAGGGGACAACGGAGGGAGGAGCAGAGGAAGCATGATGTTTAGGGGGTGAAAACACGGAAAACAATTAAATCGTTGATCGAGCTCTCGCGCGGACACCTCTCCCAGCATTCGAAAGCTCCGGCACATTTCGACGCGCGTTTGTTAGCAGGGAATTGCGTTCTCGCGGCATACCGCTCACCTGTACCGACGCTCTGTTCCAGATAAAGACGATCCGTTACTTCGGGATCAATCGAACGAATCGCAAGCCCCCTTGCAGCTTCCCCCGCATTCCCCGCTCGTTCGTCTGTCTGTCGACAGCTGCGGGAGCCATTTCCGCTGCGTCGTCGCGCGCAATCGTCACACCTGTTCGAGTCGCGGGGAAACGAGCAAACAAAATGGGCAGGGGGATAGAAAAATACGTCGCTGGACGGGCAAAGTAAAGTGTCCATGGGACTGTCCCAGTTCCAACGTTTCGGCTCGATACTTTGAACGCTCGACGTATGAGGGTCGTGGGGAAGTTTGCCCTGGAATGGAAGTATCCTGTCTGGGTCAAAGGGCCGGGTGGGCAGATTGTAAATTAAACAGCGCACGGTGGATCATGGTGGTAGCATGCGGGCAGGGATCCTGTTTCGGGCTGGGAGATGTGTTTCGATGTGTTGGGGAATGGCGGCGATAAGGGACCGGTGAAGGAACATCAGGGCGAGATTATTGGATTTGTGATTGGAGAAGTCCAATTCTCGTGCAGAATTTGGTATTTTTTTTTTTAGGCTCTTTGTGGGGGTAAGTCTGTTAGAAACATGTGAATTTTCGAATTTCAATTAGCAGTAAATGAAAATTTTGTATACCTACGGGCAGGTGGAGTGGATATTTTTTTTAAATGCAGGAGTAATGGAATGATATTTTAAATTATGAGATATTTTGATTGTTTATATAGCTTTTATTGGAAGAATACTTTAGGAAAGGACCTTGGTTTAGGTCAAAACTTGATATGTTACATTTAAGCAATTCATCATTCTGGTAAACATTTTGATTGACATGTGTATCAGAGCTTCGATCCTCTCGTCAAGTAACATCTTTACAAGCTCCAATTTCTTCATAATCCCTTCTACCCACGAAAGTAGTATTACTCAATCAACTCTCAAAATCTCCCTCGCATCTTCCCAGAAATAAACATGAAGAAAGCAAAGTGCGAATACTACACTCTGCATTTGCCAACTGCGATCCAACGTATTAAAAATCCTTCAAACAAGAAAGACATATTTCCAATAACATCCCCATTCACCGTGGCAGTGGGCTAACGGGTGCGTTCTAGCAGTTTCGCCGACAAATTTAAACGTACGGTACATTGGGGGGAAACGTTGCATGGAAACGTTGTGGGTGGTTGAAGGCTACCGCGGTACCGGGAAATTCCTATTGGCTGGTTTCCCGCGACGAAGGAACTCAGGAAGAATCGCAGAATTCTATGCTGCACAAGTCGAGCGAACGGAAACTTACGCGCCCGCGATTTTACGATTTCTACTGTTGGACGACGAGATTTCGATCCGTGGACTTTTCAGTTTTTCCACGGTCTGGGGAAAGTGTTCGGGACAACATTCGCGGCACTAAAGATCAACGTGAAATTCGGCGCTTGTCGAGGGTGGTGGAACAAGTTCGTCGCGGGGCGAAACCAATAACAAGCTTCGACCGGCCACAGTGGAATTATTATCGGGCTCGGTCGAAAAACCGAGCGAGAAGTTGTCGGTGGAAAAGTTTCTCCTCGGTTGACTCGCAAACCCAACAAAGCTTTGATTGTTTTCCTGATTGTTTATCAATTATTCGCTCGGGTGTGGCGGGAGGAATCAATAAAAATAAACGTTTTGGGGAGGGGGTTTGCGGGGAAATTGAAATGAGATATTCCATCACGATATTTTGCTTCGTTGGGACGTGTATAGATTGTAGTTTTTGAGAGTGGTAACTGTATTCTTCGTTATGTGAAATCAGGTGGGGGGGGGGGCAGGTTTGCTTACGTAACCATCCAGTTGAGTTAACGAAAAGCGAATTATTCTATGAATAATACAAGGATGAATGAAAATAAACATTTGACTCCTAAATTTTAAAGTGGATAATCCTTCCTGAAAACAGTAGATACTTTTCAGGTATCACACTTATTTTTAAATTCCATTTCAATTATATTTTGCGAGAAACTTCTCTAATTTACAATCCAAAGAAGTTGTATATAGCTCCATAAACGCAGATAAATAACTCAAATGAAAATACAATAAATTTAATCTACTATTTCAGAATTCACACTGAATAACAGTACCATACGACCCCCCCCCCCCCCCCTCCTCAAACTATAAAACCAAACGTTTAAACATACTGTGGTGTCCGAGCATTAGTGGACGTAAGTAGTGGAATGTGGAATTTGCTCGCGAGACTGATCGAACGGTAGAAGAAGGCTAATTGAGAGGTGGTATTTAACATGAGGGGTTGCCTGTTTTTTATCCCTTCGCGTGGTGATTAGTGACACCGGGCTTTCGTCCCAAAAAGCCTACCACAAACGTATCACTGGAGTTCTTGCCTGTCTGTACGTCAGTCCTCAGAAACGTCGGGTAACAGGCTCCCCCTTACGATAAGCCCGAGTGGCTGCTAAATCGTGGCCATGGTTTTTGTTACCTTGTCGCGATGTCTTCGTAATGCAACGTCCTTCTTGTTTGTTGCCTGGCAGATTCATATTATACCAACTTGTCGAAACAATTGCCTGGGCGTCTTGGCTGACGCGAGTCCTGAACGACATCGACTTTCTAAGAACTTGGACGATGATTTTACTCGCGTGAAATGGCACGTTTTAACCGACTGGGAGCTTTGGAAAATCGTTGGAGGAAATAATAGTAATAGTGAGAACTGTAAATGTTTTTATTGCGTGGTTAGATTAGAGGGGATACAGACTATGGCTGTGTTTGCTCTGTTAATCGCGGAAGACGAGTTAACACGTTTCAAGAAAAGATTTCTGTCTTGGGTAGGATTGGTGGATTTATTGCGAATATTAAAATGCTCCACCGGTGCTGAAAGGAGTAAGTAAGGGGTTAGGTTGTTCGTTGTATTTACTCTGGATAAAGTGAAATTTGGCTGTAAATACTTTGATATTCGATTATGAAGACACTGGAAACGTTTTTGATCAAGAAATGATGGGTTGACAGGTTGAACTTATTTTTAAACCAAGGAAAGTGAAGGGGGAATTGATTCAGATTTGAGGCACAATTTCGAAAAGTATTTCAAAGATTCACTGGTTGAGAAAATAACGTGCCTTTATTTTGGGATTCTTGGACTATATATTATGAAATGTATTGTAAGGAATTGCAACACATACAACACTTCAGGCTTGTTTAACACGAAATCTCCAATTAAAACACGTTATAAATTTGGAGATATTTACATTAAATTAACGATACACAAGAAACTGTAAATTCTGGCGATTAGAATTCAACCAAAACTAGTATAATAATCATCCTACCCCGACCAAAATCATTCCTTAGATATCTTTACAGCAGCTTTTCACCCTTTCCTTCCTATTCCCCACAATCTCCAAGAAACAAGCAAAGGTCTCCGAGTGTCTACACTCCTCGCGCCACGTTTCTCGAGGAAATCCCATTCCTGGGGCACTGGAAGCCCCAGCTTTCAGGAACAATTACGCCAGATCGACGTCACTCTCAGAAATCACGTCACCTCTGTCCATCGAAAATTGCACACGTGACACCGATATCCGATCCGAAATATGAAGCTCTCCTAACGAGTTGCAGAGAGCGCCGAGCTTTCACAGGGGCAAACGAAACGTTGACGAACAGGGAGTGACGGCCATCTCTGGCCAATAAAATGAAAAAAAAAAAGAAGAGAGAGAGAGAGGGAGAGAGAAGGAAGACAAAAAACATAGGGAGGGGAACTCTCCGGACTGGCCTGCACAAGGGTGTAAAAAGTGGGAGGAAGGGAGTGCGTGAACCAATGCTTTTCCACCGAAATTAGTTTACCAGAGAGATTCGTCGGTTCGATAGTGAGATTCAGCCCGAAAAGATAAACAGAATTGCAAAGGGGTTGGAGAAGGGGGTGTGCGCGAATAAACGAGAAAGCGAAACGGAAAGAGGGAACGCGTAGGGGAGGAAGATGATCTATTGCAAAAAAAAAGAAGAAGAAATGGGTCAACTGCTGTTTTGCATTTCCATTCCCAGGAGGGGCATCGATTTGCTCGCTGTTGAATCCCGTGTTTTCAACCCATTTCGTCGCGGAAACGCGCGCGGATAAGAGCCGGCGAAAGAAACAAACGTGACCTGGAAGATCCCCTTGGTTACCTTTCCCCTGTTCCGAGAGTGATGGTTTTCCGCGAATCTACTGAATGCATCGAAGATAAGAGATGCATCATTGGCGGTCCTTGATTGGCAAGGGAGTCCATGACCTATAAAATTGATACCGATGAGTTATTGGCTTTCATTCGTTGACTTTATCGTTTAATTTATTGGCTCTTTAGTAGAGGCATGATTATTCTTGCTTGGAGATTTTGGGGGGACGGATTATTGGAATTTTTTTTCAACGATTACTTTGATACTGGACAGTCAATTTTTTGGTGGGGACTGTCGATATGAAATATATTATTCATTCGAGAATGGAATGTACAATTGGTCCTCTGGTATTGAAGTTACTTCTGCGCATCTGTGAAATTTCGAATAAAATAATTCTCTTCGTCGACTTTACTTCGGAATTGATGTATTATCTTTTTCGTATTATATAAATACTATTATGTACTATTGTACATAATGTCAGAAATCTATCAGGCCATAAAGTAACTTGTTAAAATCAATACAAAACTGGAATTGAACACTTTTAAATATACATCTGTGACAAAAATTCGCGTAACGTATTCATACAGCATAGACTAATACCCAAGTTGCTGAAAACTCGCAAGACGATCTTACCATTTTCCCACCCCATAACATGATTCCCTGTTTACACGCGTGGAAAGTTTGCAAATTGCAACGACACAGCATCCTCCAGCGCACTAACGACTGATAATCACTGAACCAACGAAACATAAAACGTTTGTTAATCCGTAACTTCCATCCCCAAAGTTTTCCCGTCGACTGCTCCCTAGCATCCTGACCGTGCAGTTCCATTAACGAAGATTTTCAAGCAGAAACCACCGAGTAACTATCACTTAATTGCGCTGTCAATTATCTCCTGCAGAAGCATTTCTTTGTCTCGCCGTTCACGGAAGCCCCTCCCAGCGAATTCCCTTTATACCAATTTTCGAAGTTAACCGAAGTGTTCGAAGTTGAGCGCCGAGAACGGTCGAGGTGCAACACAAAACACGAGTCCCGATGTTCCAGCGAGCGTTGAAAGATTCCCTGACGGGCGTAGCGAAAGGAAGCCCGATATTTGAAATTTTTTTATCTCTTATCGACGGGGGCCCGGAAATTGGATAAGACGGAACAGCGAAACATCGAAACTTGGAAATCTGGACCAACTGCTGAAGCTCTCGAGCAGTCTATTCGTTCCTTATCGAACACGGAACAACGTGCAACCTATGCTTTAGTGGCGTCTAATTCATATAACGAATCCAGACGCTCGTTACGACAAGCGGGATATGTAATTCGTGCAATAAAGGTTAGCGGAAGTACTGTAAGTGTTTGCATCGACCTATGATCCTACGCAAACTCTGCACTTTAATCGGATATATGCTCGAGTTTCAGTGTTTCAAGTATATTTAAAACGTTGCAAGTGTGCTTCCGGTATAGATACGTGTCAGCTGTCCGTGAAAGTGGCAAGAAAATTGCAATTATCTTACAGTACGAAGCTATATTTCCCAGGAAATCAATTTCAAAAGCCTCTTGAGTATATCGTGCACTCTGTTGAGGGGGAATCCTATTTTTCGGGCTAAAAACATAGCAAACTCTGGGTTTATTTTTAAGAAACTAGAGAATCGATTCATCTGAAATTTGAACCATGTTTTTATGCATCTTTGATTGAGTTGCAGTTTTTTATTAATTTTTAAAAATAAATATAGAAGTCATGTATGATCGACCATCACAGCGCGCAAAATTCGTCGCCCGCTGGCGTGCACGATATTTATCTTCACGAATATTCATTCTCTTCTTGTCAGCAACTGAAATTCCATTCCTCTTCCTCTGTCAATTATGAAAAAAATTCTCACCACGTCTTTATCTCCCAATTGGCAACTAAAGTCCAAGCAGCGCAACGCAGGCAAGGCCAGATCATTTCGTCAAAACGCGACCGCATTCACAATCCACTGCACACGTGCACCAGAGACCAAGCACAATTTTCCACGCAAGAGAAACCAAAAGCGTATTCCCTTTGATTTTTTTTTTTCACAAAAAAGGGAGAGGATAAAGAATAGCACTCGCTGTTAGCGTAATACTCTCCTGCGCGGCGCAATTTCATTGTTCTCCCAGTGAATGCCGAATCGGCGTGCTCGATACAGTGTCACTGTTTGACAAGGACAGCCTCGACCGGTGCGAAACGTACTTCTGCTCTGTCTGGGAGCCTTATCGTGCTCGTTACACGGCTGTTCATGTGCGACAAACGGTTTCGTTATGGTCGGCTGGCCGCCGCATCGGGCACTTGGACGTTGTTGCGCTTTCGCAACATTTTGCTCGTCAGGATCGAAGGGTCTTTTTTTATTGGAATCGATGTGTCCCTGTCACGTGGTTATTACCGTGTGCGCGTTTGTTGCGACCCCGTGATCCTCAATGATTGCACCTGTGCACGCTGGAAATCGTGTCGGCAGCTTTGCAAGGCTAATCTTGCACTTTAATTAGTCCGAAGCCTGTGCACAATTTCTATTATGTCGTGTGGCTGCTGCAGAAGGGATTTATTGCGGTTAGGAAGAATTCGTGGGAGGCAATAGTTCAGTGCTTGGATACACTTGTCTATGGGCGGGTGAAGGAAAAGCGTTTGAGATTTATGGGGCAGTGGTGGATAAATTGAGTGCTTGGTGGATGTAGCTGGAAAAGTTAATTTCAGATTTCTTCGTGTTATCTTTGTCCAGTGTTGCTTGAGGGTAATGAAGTAATTTGATCTAATAATTACTGAGCGGGACAAGGGAGTGCTCCATTATGTCTGTGTTACTTGTAATTAACGTGAATTCGTAAAACGGTTTTATTGGAAGATTTATTTCCTCGTAGTGGCGAAAAATAGGTTGAAATACTTCTTTTGTATTCTAGATACGTGGATAAACCGGAATACTTAATCATATAAATCATATACTCTGCAGAAGATAAAAAAAGGAGAATAAAAGGAATCCCCCTTTTACAAAAAGAGGTGAAATTGAAGACACAGAATGTTAAATAGGATTTAGGACTTATAAAACTGCTAATCTTCAGTAAACAGAGCAAAAATTCTTGGCGAATATATGTAGCTTGAAAAGGTAACATTATCGACGTTAGACGGTTTTCGATTTTAATAAAACGAGCCATTTGCTTTTTCACGTGTTTATCGCGTGTAATTTGTATCCAAGTGAATGATTTATAATATACTAACTTCAATGTCTAAGAAAGACTCTGAGCATGCTGCTTCAATTTCAATACACTGTTACACCTTTACATCCCAGAATTCCCCACCCTTTCAAACTTCCTGGTCTTGACAGGCATTTTCTACTTGCGACGCAGCAAGGAAATATTACTCATTGTACCGCCATAAAGTTACGACATAATGAAAATTATTGACTCTAATAGTAACTTTAAACAGTTATCACTTACGTTTACTTATACTCTAATATTGCAACGTTAATTTATTGTTGAAGAAAAGATAATTTATTGCTAAAAGAGTAGATAACTTTCAACTCTATCCTTGCTAATTTGAACATTTACATTCACTATACAATGGAAACGATGACGATTCCTGCTTGTCTGTCCAGTAAATTATTAATCTAGTTCCTAATATCCTACATACGTGCCAAATCGCTTATTTCATAGTAATTTATATTTCCTCCTTGCAAAGAAAACATAGTGAATAGACTTAAAGAGCCATCGCCAGCTTTACGAAATACTATTACAGAAAGGATTCTATGAAAGACACGATCTAGTCACCCCTAATATCACATCTACCATTTTGCAATTGTTTATCAAGAAAAAGGCAAAGACCGACTAGTCGAAGGAAGAATGATGGAATCGTTGTTCCCCACGAGCGTGAGCCAACCATTCGGATTTTATGGTCGTGCTCGATTTATGGGGTTCGAAAGTGGAAGTGCGAATGAAAAATTCGCGCGCCGGGCTTGAGTGGAGGGCAAACAATTGCTTATGTTGGGAATCGAGGATTACATCGTTCACACGATTGCATTTTCTTGTTTTCGTTGCGAATTATCCGCGCCATTAAAAATTCGCTGGCTCACGCGAAACGCTTTAACGGCCGCGCTTTATTGCGATTTAATTTATTCGCTTCACCGTGGACGATTTAGGTGGAAACATTATGCGTTTCACTTGCGACCGTAATTCGTTTTATTGGGCGTGAAAAAAAAAACGTCTCGCCGCTTCCACCGAGACATGACGATACAAAAGTACCAGCTTATTAATGATTAACGACGCTATTTTTATTTAATTCAAATGGCACCGTCGACGTCACTTTCGGCGAAGAAGATTTGTGAACGACCGACGTGAAACTGAACTGGGGTAATGTGACTATGTTAAGCGAACAATATTGGTAAGTAGATTTAAATAGCACAGGCTAAAAGGTCGAGTGGAAGCAGGTAGATTACGTAGAAATATCATTTTTACCTTGAAACATTAAATTAAATAGAGGAGTCAGGTTTCATGTCCAAATGACTTGGGGGAAATGAATGGTCCTTTTTCGTCCTCGGCGAGGTTCTATTAAACTTTCCAGAATTTAACGAAAAACTATTGTCAATTTGTGTAAAGTTTTGAGCAATTAATTCTTCTTCATACTTCTTTATCACTTGTTTGGTCATTTCTACTTTAAATTGCGCTGTCGTAGAAAGGTTCTTGTACTGGACTTTGATTGTGAACTAACGAAAAGAAAACGAAGATAATCTTCAGTTTTATTATAAATGAAATTATATAATTCATAATGAATTATATTTTCATTAAAAAGTCTCGCGATTTCTACGTTACAACACAGCGAAATTATGTCAAAACACAGATGATATGATAGGTTCCCTTAAAGTCGAGTTATAAACAGCTAATTATAGTTTCGTGTTTACATACGGGTGCATGTATGGAGGGTCAGCTAAATTTTGAACTCGAATTTTTTAACAGTTAGTAAATCATTTTTCTCTGTGCAGCGTTTTATTTTCGCCTGAAAATTGTTGTCTCGTTTTTCGTAAATGCAAAGTCGAGGCTAGTGGTTATTTTATGCCCGTCCTGCGCTGTTTGATCCGACATGATCGTGGCAGGCCCCGTTCCCGGAGATCAAGCTCGATAATTGAATGACTAATTCAATCGTGCTACGATAAGACGCAAGAGTAGATTTCAATCGGCCCAATTATCTGCTTTCGTAGCCACGTTTGGTAGATTATTCATGGTTCCTATTGCTGATCACAGCCTGGCTAACTGTAAACGACGCTACATTGTTGCTCGGCCGCAGCGAATCAATATCACCTGTGAAACTTGGGGATTAACAAGGCGATTAACAATTAATACCATAGTCTGCGGAATAACAGAAATTATAGTTCCATTAAATCGCAGAGAAACGACAGTCGCGTTTGATATTCTGCTTTACCCCACTGCTGGACATATAACAGGGGCTGTATGTTTACCAACATAAAACAAGAAAATAATGTTATATAAATATACCTACTTCGTTCAGATTTCATTTTCCAAATAGTAATATACTAAAGACAGAGGTCGCTGTGTCGTGCATTGTGAACAGTCAGTGTTTTATATTTTTATATAGTTAAATAACTGCTCATACTTTAGCAAATCAGCAAAGTATAAAATAACACGGGGTAATTCGATTTTTTCTTTAACAACATTTTTAAATACAATTTGCTAAAAACATACATCCACTAATAGACAATATAGATAAAAGAATTAATGATTATTATTATCTAAGCTCATTTTTAAACCAGAATCGAGGAACGAAACCATACCAAATATGGATAATCGTCTTCCTTATTATGTGAAGGATCAAATCAAATGAATTTTTACATAATAACACAGTGTGTTATTCTGAAAAGTGAAACTAGTCGTTCAAAAGATAAAATATTGATTTGCGAGCACACAATAGTTTGTAAAGAAAATCTAGCTGCAGGTTTCACTCTATACATCAGCTAGAAATAGTGTTTGCGACCGATATATTGCCATTACGTACGTGAAATTTATAATAACCAATATAATTTAAGTAGACTTATTCATTTGACCCTTATTTACGTCGCTGGATGGCAGCTGATGAAACTGATTGGTATCGGTGCAACGTAGAAAAAGCTGAAGTGACTTCTACGAAAATCGAAGTATCGAATGAAATTTAATTAAATATTCCTCAGTGACGCCCGGTTCTTTTAAACAAATATAGTTAATTAAACTCCCGTTACATGCTGCGGCGGATGACGTTTTTTTTATTCCCTTCCCCAATGCATTCTGGAAAGTTAGAGGGGCTCTCGAGTCTGTCAAGGCACACGAGCAGTAAACATCTTCGAACGCTTGGTACGGTCTTCTTTCCATACATTTACACGACGTAAAGTCATTTAATTCATTCGTGAAAATGTACCAAGGCTATCGAAGCTTCAGAGAAGAAGAATTTTTAATAAATAGTGGAGGAGTATGGAGAATAAGAGACGAAGAGGTCTGCGGAAGTGAAGAATTAAGTGGTCACAGTAGTATGACTGTGAAATTGGTCAGACAGAGAATACGATTGCCGACTGATACTTTTACAATAAAATTCTGGACTCCGAAGCCAGAGTGTATTAAGTCAAGCTTTTTAAAAAATGGCATTTTACATTTTTCCGAAAGAGTGATAAATTTCGTACGAGAAACATGTAAAATATAATTTTTTTATAAAAGTAAACTGAATACACTCTGGCTCTCGAGACCAGAATTGGGTTTTGGTTATTTAAAACATGCCTTCTAACTTGTTACCTCTTTCAGTATGAAATCAAGTATTTGGGTAAAATATTTATCTCTAAAAAAGCAATACATATATTGAAAGCGTGTTGTGAGCATTCATTTCATTCAGTGAAAGATGTATACATTTTGTGGGTACATTTTTGCGGGATCCTAATGTGAACGTTATATTTTAATTATAATTTACTTTAAATCTGAATCCATAAACAGCAATTGCAAATTCAGAGAAATATACTATGTGAAAAAATGTTGCATTTTTTAATGTGTTCAGAATTCATGTTGAATAAAGTTAGCTACGTATGTGTAGTCTGTGAATAATGGAAATTCATATAAATAGTAGTGATACATACAATACTAGTCAAAGGGTAAAGAAATGGTTAACTTAAATACTCACAGAATTAAAATATTTATACATAAAATCCATACCAATTAAATTTCCAAGATAATGGAGCAGGATTTTAGTACTTTCATATTACTTACGAGATGTCGGAATACAAATATTGCACTCTTATCAAATACATAATGAGTGTCAAAATATTTAGTATTCCATTTAAGTATAAAAATGCAAGTTTGTATCTCGTATAAACATTTTCTTATTTTCTTCATCTTGCACTTCACCTTGCTTAGTTTCAAATTATTTCATTTATATGATGTTATATCGTCTAGAAGGTTTTAGTGGTGGACATTTAATTATCCTTATGATCAACGAATTTTCGCAAACGCGAATGATTCATTGACACCGTCCCATTTGTGCACACAAACCTTAGCAAGAACTTCCAATGAGTTCCTATTTATCAGAGTGTACTTCTAAGTAACTACTTTCGTACTTGTTAGAAACTGCCTTGGGGAAAACGGGTGAAAAGCATAATAGAGAAGGGGTAGTGCCATAAATGTGAAAGATGGCCCGGAAGCAACTCTCATTTAACCTTGGTGTCAACGTCAGCGCCACAGACTGTGGTAAAACGTCACGCGAAATCTTTCCTACAAAAGCAAGAGGGTAAAGAATTACAATCATTTGAGATTATGAAATGGGGTACTTAGAAACAGTTCGTGAAACAGACCGAAGAAAGGAGCATAGGTAGAAAATGATAAATTTTAATAAAAGCCACAGATCATGAACGCAATAATGAATCATGCCCAAAATTGTTACTTACAGAAAGATACACCAAATATGTATAAAACATTTTCACTAAGATAAATAGTAAGTGGGTGCAAATTTCTAAACAGTGAAATAGCTAGAAACTAAAACAGAAAGCAAATGTAGATACGCGTGTGTGCTATCTGTACGTAATATTTTTTGCACTTAGGTAAACGTAGATAGGTACACATGTGTAAAATAAAAACACGTTTGGTTACCAATGAAGCAGAAAATCGAGTGTAACTAACGGCAGCCACTCGTATCGTCGTCGACATAACATGAATAGCTATATTGCATTTTCAATGCACATATAGATATGTGTGATTATTGTTTATTGGGAATTTACTTTGTTTTTCCTTCTTTCGTTCTGCAATAGCACAGCATAGTTGGTAAATTGTTGATAGAGATATCACGGATTAACGAAGTGCAGTTTAATCAAAGCGTTTTGTTATCTAACGACGACTGCATGTGATGATATGAAATTTGGAATGATCTGAGAGTTGTTTTTAAGAAAAAGTAATGGTATAAAGTGACAAGCAGTATAGGTACACAAAATTAATAAAAAGTTTATTTATTTTTGACAGTTTATGATACCATATTATCTTACAATTAGTAATAGAGGTAGTTGATTAACAAAGTATGCATGGAAGAAATGTTCAAATGCAAAAATTAATATACATGATGTGATAACGAATACGCCTCCGTGGTTCACGAATGGTACCAAGTAGGGGAGACTGGGGCAAGTTGATACAGGGGGCAGGTTGATACAGACGAATTATCTCAACACTGTAGAAATGTAGCTCATTATGTCCGAGATATGCGAAGCTTGTTGTTCAATTCTTTACTACGATCTAGCGTACGTCTGTGTACCTTAACGTTAGCAATCCATTTTTAACTGTTTTCGTTTCTATAGAGAATAAGTAAATAGTTGTGTTCACTTTCCAATCTGTTTTGAGACGGGATAGAGAATTTTATCATTGAAATTAATTGGGCATCGCATTGAGTCTTTTGAAGGTAAGGTAATTACGTTTTGTTATTTTGTTTATATGCTCTACATTTTTTTATGGAGATGTTTGTACATAATGACTTCCTGTGGGGTAAGTTGATACGTTTTCTCTGAGGCATGTTGATACAGTGTATCAATTTTCACTGACTACTTTTAATTGGATTTTTCCTTTTATTTCTAGGAAAATAGTACGAAATTATGTCAGAAAAACGAATCGCGACAAAATACCGCAAAATATTTTTCGAAAAACGTGTGTCGGTGTAGAAAAGGAGTCAATGTTGTTATGTCAAAGCGCGAAAATATACGGAATAGATAAAATGGCTTTATCAAGATACATTAATAAAAAGAAGCAAGCAGCTCATGTTAAAGTGGGATATTCCAGACATCCATCCTTTACTCATTAAACAGATATTTTGCAGATGTATCAACATGCCCCGCAGTGGGGTAAGTTGATACATTTTACCTTCGTCCAAATAACATTTTTTCATTCATTTTGTATGTATTTTCTCAACTTTTCATTTACAATATATTAAAAAAGAAGGACCAAAGAATATTTTAGCATATTTGTTATTAAGTAATTAATTCAAACAAAAATGAAAAAATTGAAAACTGAAAAACTTATCAACTTGCCCCGGTCTCCCCTACACAAACTATTCCCGTAACATAGGCTGCGCTTAGAACACGATGAAATAACAAGCAAAATGTATAATTACTTCGAAAATACCAATAGCAAGCCACAAAAGCACCTACCCCAAAAGACCCCTCAATCCAAACACAATCCCTGCAAACCAATCATCCACAACCCATCTCCAATATGCCACCTAACTACACATCACCACTCACACCAAACAAGCAACATCCCCCATTCCCTCACAATCCGCGAGGAAATTTCATTGACCAAGACAAACACCCCAAAACAAACTCTCCAAACCCAACCAAATCGCCCCCGCCTCCAAATCAACACCATGCCCCTAATCACACGCAAAGCTTAACCCCCAAAAAAAAAAGAAAGTCAAAGAGCGCGAAAGGAGGTACTACATCCTGCCTTGTCTTCGACGCGAAGAGCCACCAGTAACAGGGTAGGGCGAGGGGAGCGGATCGAGCAGGGAGGGTTGAAGCGACGCTATCCCCACTCGGCGTCGGCGTCGCGGCCGCGACTGCGGGGGCACTCGGCCGCTGGCGTCGCGCTCAGTTTCGTTTGAGGGGGCGCGCCGCATGGCGGCAGCATCGTTCTCCAGCCCCCCTTGGAGCGTCTGGGGGCGTCAGTGTGTCCGTGCGTTCGAACGGCGTCGGAGCCCGCCACCCTAACAGCGAGTCCACGGCGTCTCGCGCCACCTGGCCGCGCCGCGACGCGAGGCGCCGCGCCGCGCGCTCTCACTGGGCCGCCGCGTACGCGTACGATCCACGGCGACGACGAGAGATCCGTGCACAGCCGCGGCGGGCGCGCTCGAATGCCGGCCCTCTCTGTTTATGAGAGGCGTCCCGACGCGAACGGCTGACGTCGGCCGGCGGCAATTCCGACCGCGGACGGGCACCGGTTTGGTACGCGCGCGAACACGCCGCTGCGCCCGCAGGAGGCGCAGGAAAAAACCCGTTCGCCAGGGGGACGGCGCTCGCCCCCTCGACGGCGCGCCGCGACTCGGCCACGCGCCCCAGGATCTAGCCCTCGCGACGCTGACCCCGCTTCCATCGCGTAAAGCCACCGTCGGGCTGCCCTCGTGCTCCGACCGTCTGCGCGCGTCTGTCGCAACAGCAGCCCCTGGCTACTCGCGGCCTGCTCAAGGAGACAGCCAGGTTTCGTGGGGGAATGGATTCACTGCGGTTGGCGTAAGTAGCAACGTCGACGGATGGCTGATACGTGACTCGCTGACAAGTCGGTCAGCGAGGGACATGGAACGTTCGACGGGGATTCGAGCGGACGACCTCGGTGGATTGGGATTTCGAAGACAGCACGGGGTAGCGTTTTTCTTACCCCATCGCCGCGATTCTTCTCGGTGAACGAGAAGGCAAGTGGGCTCTACGAGTGTTTTGGGTCGCGAGGATGGGGTCGTGGCTGGGGGAATGGAGACGTCGAAGATTCTGCTTCCCTTGGTCCTTTGGGTGGTTTTTTGCTCGTGATTGCGGGGGGTGATTTGAATTGGAAATGAGAAAGAAGATTAACGCAGAAGTCGAGCTTCTCTCTCTCTCTCTCTCTCTCTCTCTCTCTCTCTCTCTCTCGCTCTTCCTCTCTGTTTTCTGGGTTTCTTGGTTTTACTTTTTCCTTGTTGGTTCGCCGGGGATCGTTTCTCGTTCTGTAAAGGACATTTGATGTTTGGTGTGTGAGCTAAAGGGAGTAAATTGTTCTCTCTTCTGGTCTTCTTTTTCTTTTTGTTACTGCCGGTGGTGAGAGCTTGGCTTCGAAATGGACGTGGGGAAGTTGTCGACACGCGTGTTGTTGGTGGCTGGGAACAAGAGGAAGTCTCTTAGGTATTCGAAACTGTTCCAGTTCTGGATTACGGTTCCCCACAAATTCGAATGTTTTCGTGCTGAGGTCGGATTAACCACTGCGAGGTATAATTCTGTGGAGTTGAACGAGCAAATCTTGCCGAAAGTAGTTAACCTTGCGGCGAGTGAATGGTTGGATATTACTCTATCAAAATATCGTTAAGTCCGCGAACGGAGTTCATACGTGTTGGTCTTCAGTTATGGAAGCGAAAGTGGTGCGCCATTAATGATCGTGTAAGTGCAACGTTTGAAACTTCCCGCTGTGGGGGAAATTGGGACACGTGACACGTCTGTGGCTCGGGCTGCCTTTGATAACGTTGCCAACGTGGCGAACTACTGTGCGACAAGAGCATCGTCTCCCAGAGAAGTGATACTATCCCTGCAGCAAGAATTCATGTCCTCGCGAATGTGGTAAAAGTTCCCAGCGCCCGGGAACTTTTAAGCGGCGATGGCGATTTATAACCCTCCGAAAGTGAACCATTTCATTCTCTCACCTCATCTCCGCGTTATCCCCAATTACATCAACCATAAAAGAACGAAATTCTCACATCCTTTAGAAATTTACGCCACTCGCGGCATAAAATGGAAATATCAATTCATGCCTCTCTGGGAAAGACGCTGTTCTCCATTTCGCAAAGGAACCAGAATTCCTCGAACGACCTCGTTAGATCGCGCTATCCATCCGTCATCCGGATGAAGCAGGAACGAATAGAAAAGCGAGTGGAAGAAAGAGGCCACATAAAACACGTGAAACATAATTCAAAGAGAGGTGCGAATAATATTTAGATAACGGAGCTTACTCGACCATCATTCTATCGATTCGAAAGAGTATACTGAGCGATGGTATTCCAGAGCGGGTGGTGAGATCCGTCTATTGTCATCCAGCTTGAAAGCTGCCGGGAAGCGACGTTGGACGCCTGATTGGGTGCGAGACAAACAACGGATCACAGAACGGATCAAAGACGGATCATTAAAACCCAGCTAATTTGCATGGTGTCTTCGTTAAGCGACACTCTGCAGCCCGCGCGCAGGGGTTCCCGCGGCGCTCATTGTGTCGCGGGGCGGATGATCCGTGGAGGGGATGACTAATTACGCGGGCAACGTTTAGATTCCTTGAATCACGTTAACGAGCTTATTGGAAGTTCGCGCGCGAGAAATGATGCCAGTGGAAATAGTCTCGATGCGGTGCAGCGGATCACCGATTGTTCCTTTCGAGGCTAATAATCTCGGGCCACAGCTCCTTGGAATCAGGTTAACGAGCCAATTTGCGTACCTACTGGTAACGGCAACGTGGTCATAGCGAGTGTTGCGTTGAAGAATGGTCGGTGATCATTGGCTGATAATTCGCGGGGGTGGGTGATCTGTCAGGGTTAATATTTCACTGGCTGGTTGATTAAGCTTTCCTGCCGCGTGGTCGAGCCGCGACAGTTCCCACGGTTCATTAGGCAACGCGGTCATCTTAAAATTAATCGCCCGTAGCGGCGCGAAGGAATCGTGACGGTTGCCGTTTTCAAGCGGCCCTCTGCTCGAAGCCGCTTCAACTGGGGGATGAAAGTGACGCGCGCTACGCTTGTTACGACGTTCTTTCAGGGACATGAACACGCGCGCGCGACGGGGTAGTGACGGCAATGCTACGTCGGGTGACTGCTTTAAGGTTAACCTTTTGCGGTCGCGCGACGAGGCAGCCCCGACAGCGACACACTTCGCCGTGAATGGCTTTATTTCTAGCGGAGCATGGCGGTGAAGCTTGTGAAGATATTGCGTGGCCAATGGGAACGTAACGTTCGCCGGGTACGCGTGAAATGTGCACGGAGTCGTGAATATACGTCTCTATCTGTTAATTTAGATTGCTGGGATGGAAAGGGGCGGTGTTGCGTTCGCTGCGAGTATACTGGCGCCCACTTTGTTTTCGGGGGTGTGAAAAACGTGTGAGGCAGGAGTTTTATTTTAGTTGGTATTTTTTGTTTAGGTAAAGGGGGGAATAGCTCTGTGATGCACGTAGTAGGTAACGCGAGAAGTGTGCACTGTAATCGTGAATATATTTTTATATCTGTTAATTTAGATTGCTTCAAAGGAAAGGTGTTTCATTTGCTTCGAGTATATTGGTAAATATTATACTTTGCTTCTGATGGTGGGAAACGTGCACAAGGAGGAAGTTTTACTTTACCTTTTTCATTGTGTTTTAGTTCAACAAAGAGGAGTAATTTTGTGATACTGATGTGGTAGCAGCAAGTGTTACAAGAGAGATTTTGTGACATAGTATCTGGAGTTAGTTCTGAAGTCATAGTTCTGGTGTTGCATTTCCAGCAGGGATGCTGTTAGCATTATCTATTTAGTTAAGATGCGGGTGAAAGATGTATCGAAGAAGTGAAAGCCGTTTTTATAGGAAATTCGTTGGATTACATGTTCCACTGATGATGTGAACGTGTTTAAACGTAGAGTAAAGTAGCCGAATATGAGACCCATTTCTTAAAAATATCATAACTCATGACTAAGTGCACTTTTATTAGAATTTAATACACGGTTTAAAAGTAGGATAAGTACTCTTTAGGAACCCACTGAAAAGAACTATAACAAAAATTCGGTTTCTTCATAATAAAATAAAAACGAAAGTCCTGCAAATACGCCGGTCATAAAAATGGATTCCTAATATGGGACCCAGTTTGTTTTTTGTTGAAACTCATTTTTTCTCTTTTTTTCACAAGTTGGACATGTGAAATCTGTTTCTTTACCACCGCAGTCTTCGTGGGCTCACCAATAAGATTTCATACACTTAACCCATTGTTCACCATGTACATTTGAAGAGTAGAGGCCTGTGAAAACAAACATTCTGCATTATAAGTTTCTTCATTATCGCTTTCATCATCCAAAATAATTTTTTCTTTACTCTCGTCACTTGAACTGTCACTTTCTACGAGTTTCCTTATAGTGGATTTTTTTAATTTGCCTTTCAACTTCTTGGTAACTACTACTATTTTCTTACCTTTTAATAACTTGCTTTTATCTTTTTTATCCAAGCTTTCTTCTAGCTTCTTTTTGTAGGGTGATGTGGTGATCACGCCGGATCCTCCAGCATGCTTACTACGAGTTTTAATAGACATTTTTGGCAGTGGTTTCATTTGTGATGGGCGTATGATTTTAGTCGAAGCGTTTGAATAATCCCCTTCAGTCGGTATTTTTTACATAACGTTCCAGATTCTTTTTAGGGACATCAAAATGTTTTGGCGCCGTTTTATAGCCCATAGTATGTTGTCTAACCGCTTTAACCGCCAATACCATCTGATATTTGTTCCACTGTTTTCGCCAAAATTATGTACTTAATATGAGACGGGTCTCATAATCGGAACTTCCAAGGGTCCCATATTCGGAAACAATAACATGATAACTATTAAGAAGCTTAACGGATAAGTCTTCATTATTTAATGATATACAACCAGTAGGTTAAACTTCATTACATGCAGTATACAACAGTATTTATAGAAATGATTAAACGCTTACTATTTTGGAGGTATGTGTTATTTAATTGAACGACTTCAAAAACTTTCTGCAACGCATTTCATAAATGTGCTTGCTTGAGACGCTTAATGAATTCCAAACGTCACTATGCGGTCAAAACAACAACTACACGCTTAGTTACGAAACAAAATAGCGTCGTTGCGGCATTCAAGAGTTCTGTAGCGGAGATAAGCTGGGGTCTCATATTAGGAGAGGTCGTCATATTCGGTGACATTACCCTATATGTACCTATATAATCTGGGTTTGAGTGGCGGAAAAGGTTTGATTCCTCTCTTGGTTGCAATTCAAACGGATATTACCAAGAATAACTAAACCAGTCGTTTAACCGCTCGATATTTTCTAGAGCAAGTTAGCGTCAGGTATAATTCTGGATATGTATTCACAAATCCAGCCACGTGAATGAATAACCTACTTCCGAAAATCCGTCGAGTTTTGAAAATTAGATTAATTTATTTGTGTGTAATAATTCTTTATTAAAAGAATTCCAATCTTCATTCCATGACAGAAAATCCATAGCTTTCTTGCATCATAACAAGTGTTTCATAACTTTCTAACAATACGAAATAAAATTGTTCTCTACATTGCTCGAAGCAAGTGGGAATACATTAATGCACACTGCAACAGAATCATTTCCAGAGGGATATAATTAAAAATTCCCATTCAATTAGTTACATTCATGTTTGGCTCGTAACTGTCGGAAAGGAAAGCGCGGGTAGCTAAAAGGCATCCAGTTCACGAACTATGATATAATCATGGCCGACTGATTTCCCAGTAAACCTTGCGTCCTCTCGGAGTCATGTTCACTCGGAAATTTGATTAAGCAGGCGCAGAGTGAATGCTAATTGCTATATAACAGAGGTATGTATCCTTGTGTCGCGATTGTGTTTGAGGATAACTGTTTAAGGATGAACTAGGTTTACAGAGAAATCGGAATTTGTGAGGAATTTCAATTGTCTCGATGGAATTTCTACTAACTTTGATTCTAAAACATATTTAATATACGTGTCATACTATACCTTGACATCAAACATCGATCAGCTTGCTTCGAGCAATTTTGAAACTACAAATGCCTTCGACTGTGTTAATAAAAAATACTCTCGACACTTTGAAACAGAGAGCAGTGGTAAATTACACCGAAAACGAGAGAAATCAACCACGAGGAAGGCTTGAATGGCCGCTTTTCATTTGTCAAAATTGATGAAGTCACATAGGTACGCGAGTGTATATATGTACATAGTTCAGTTTCAGATCAATCGTTCACAACTGTTCCAGGCAGTTTTATCTCCATTCAGACCCAAACTGTACATATCCCCTCGTGGTACTTTTTCTACGTTTTTCACGTATACATTTCGCCCAATCATCACGCGTGAGCCTAAAAATTCAATCTTATTTCAACTAAACTGTGTCAGTGAAAACCCTTCGCGGTATTTAAAAGATGCAATTGCAAAGGCTTTCAAGAAGCAATGAATAATTGAGAAGTAAGGGGAAAACAGGGAATGTTCACTAGCATAATTTTTTTGGTGGCAACTGGGACTACAAAACTCTCGAATCACAAAGGGTTATAAAGTTCAAATACCTCGGTACGATAACGTTAAGAAGAAAATTATATAAGAAAATTAAATTCATTGTTTCTTTACTGATGGACAAAAGTATTCAAACTTAATTTTCCCGATAAAGCTGTTTTGTGACATTCCCTGTTTTTATTTTCCCTTTCCCTTCAATTCTGAAATTTGAGAAGCATCGTTACTCTTCGTATTAACACTAACTGGCGCAGAGGTATCTAAAAATGTCCCTTTTTTACAAACCAAATTTTTTGCTCGGTTTGTTTTCAAAGTAAACATTCGGGGACTCTCGAACAATACTTACCATATTTTTCATAAAACTTCGACATGAAAACTAAAACCATGGGCGGGATGCAAATTCTTTTACATGAATCGTATCACTGTCCCCTATGGAGCCCATGCAACCACTCTCGTAGATGACGAGAGTCGGCTGGTCCCTCAGCATCTCGATCACCATTCATTCCATTTCCGCAAAACGTATCCGACCACTTACAAAAATACAGAACTCAGTCGTCCCGGAGCTTCGCATGCGCGATGTTTGCCCGTCTGTTTACCAGCCGCCCTGAGAAAATAATCCTACAAAGGAGGCAGCGGCAAGTAGGAGCGGAAATATCGCGGGGCAGAGATGCCAAACACGTCAGAACACTGAAAGAATCAGGGGGATCGGAGGCTGGCTGTGTGTACGTGTGCGTCCAAACAGACTATATCCCGATCCGTACACCCACGTACCATCGAATCTTTTATTTCGTTATCCAGCGACCTCCCCCACCCACGTCCTCCCCACGTCGTTTCTTCTTATTTTGCGGATTGCATCGGCGCAGCCAAACTTCCCTCCTTTCTCCCTTTACTTTCCCCTTTTCCAGTGGCGTGTCCCGCGTGTCGAGTGGTCGGCTTTTCATCTTCCATATTCCATCGACGATCACCGCGGGTACTCCAACCAATCGGGAGCCATTGCTCTGCAGCTGAAAGACGGTCTCGCGCTTCGGCCTCCCCCACGAGTTATCCACTTCGCGGTACTTTAAAAGAGTGACGTAGGAACGATTAGAGCAAAGGGATGGAGGAGGATGGGGTGATTGAATCGCTGAATCGAAGTGGGGCCCCCAGGGCTGGGGGCTTGTTTCATGGATGACTGTTCCTTAGAAGCATTTAGAATGTCCCCGGGGCGGGAACTGGCGATCCCGGGGTACCGGAGCTGGTTACCGGTACTCACATTGTGTTCGACGCTCGACTGGGAGCCTTCTGCGAGCATAGCAGACCAATACAGACTTAGGGACGGGGTTTGAGACAGAAGAGTACCTGTGTTTTCCTCATAGAGGGGCCCTTGTGCAGGTCGTGAAATTCCTGTTTGCTGCTAAGATTGGTTGAGTATAATAGTGATAGTGGGCGGCAATCATCGACTGTGATCGTTCTGACAATGGGGTTTCGAGACTTGTAGAAGCAGTGGTTACGCCCCGAAACGTAGGTGCAGGTTTTTGGGTTTTAGTGTGATATACTATATGGTCTCAGGTGAAGTTCTTCATTGAGGTGTTTCAATGGGTGATTATGGGTTGAGTATTTAAAATGGGTATTGTTTGTAGAATAGTAATTGTGAATATCCGAAGTGGACTCATAGCAAGTGATTGGATCAAATGCATCATGTTTATTAAAATATCGTAGCCGTCATGAACCAAACTCGAATTATGTATACCTATGAGTATATTGAGAAGTTTGAAGTAGTACGTATAAATATAAAGTCAGCCGTGGAAGATACATAAATAAATATGAATCAATTTACTCTTCAGTTTTATTTCTTTAGTTTCATTTAGAGTAGGAATGTAGAGATTCAATATTTCATTGAAATTTTGTTATTTTAAATGTTTTCCATTGATTTCAATAGAGTGTTAAAAGAGACACTTCTGAAAATCTTTTGCGAGGTATCTCCTTTCTATGGATGCTAGCTTTTCGTTCTTCTGGCGCCGATCCTCTGCAATTTAGTGTGCTATTGTTGCTATTTCCATTATTGAAGACTACTTTTTCGAAGATGCCAACTGTCATTAGTCAGTAGGCTTCCATGCTCCATCAGTGCAGATTCTTGAATAAGCCAGGTTTCACTGCTAGTTGCAAGAATAATACAACTGACGTACAAATGTTTAGGTATCATTTTTAATTTGCAAGCTACATAGCTGACTATTCCCATGTTTACAAGCGTGATTCGTCAAACAGAAACACTGCACCGTGCCGCATCCTTTCTCCCTATTTTGCAAAGTGCATTTACTTCTCGACTCTAAAAATCTCTAAAATCAACAGTGTCAGGAACTGATACAGCAGAAGGGTATACCGTAAAAAAATCCTGATGGTGCAGGAATATAAATAGCGTTCAGAATATGCAGCCCACTAAGTAGAAGTAAGTGTACCCCTTTCCTTCTTTATTCCTCCCCACTTAACAGCTTTGCCTTGTTTCACAATTAATTATACTCGACATTTCGCTGCGCACACGGGATGTCCGGCGTTTTCATTCCAGTAAAACTATTTAGATCGAGGAAGAAGTACACAAGAGTTTAATAGAGCTAACGCTTGCTCTCGTTATTCCTGGCGCAATTTTTCGCTGGCCTCAGGCTGAGGGTTAATTCTTTCTCCCCGCAACACGCTTAATGGGAACGTTGATTAACAGATCAGCCGTACTAACGTTATCTTAAGAGTACGATGTGAATTTAAAATCCCTCTCGTTTATTGTAACTAGAGCAGCAATTGAATAAATTTCCCTGTCGTTATGCAACATCGAACTTCGGGTTCCAAGCTTTTTCTCGGAATTTTAACGCTCTCCCGGAGGGAGCCTGTACTCCATTCCTAAGTGAAATACATTTCTCGCAAAGAATTAGTACTGCTTTAAAGTACGCAAATCTCGTAATTATCCAGAGTAATAATATTTGAATCTCTCTTTTACTCTACGTGCCACCATTTGTGACAAATTCCTCCCAGAATCTTTCTCGTGAAAGATTGTCCCAGATATTAAACAACTCACTACTCTTCTAACATTTCAGTATACCAAACGTTTCCTATTAGATTTCATTTATTTTATTTTGTTTGAGTTTCTGTGACATTTCTCGAGTCGTAAGCCAGCATTAGCAACTGTTACTGTATCTCCACTAAAAACAAAGGAATTTTGTTGGAACACCAACCCAATACAAATCAATGCGCACACCTTTCGATATGTCCCGCGCCAGCAAAGGAATAGATTCGATGTTAGTGAAAAATGGACACCCGCGACACGTCGTGGAAGACGTGCGAACAGCCTTCAGGAACCTCGTCAGTTAAGCGGGCCCTACACGATGAGATTTGTCTTGAGACATGTCTCGAGACAGGTCTCTCTGTCTTTTTCTCTCCACCTTGCCAGCACGAGAGAGAGAGACTTGTCTCGAAACATGTCTGAAGACAAGTCTTATCGTGTAGGGCCCGTTTTAGGAATCCGCCTAGACCACGGAAGCCAGTCCAATAATTCGAAACTCCGCTTGCCTAATAGATTTTATGTGACGTCACGCGACATTGTCATCTGTCGCTTTCCGTGATGCTTTCTAAACGCGTCCTCCGTCCTCGAATTTATAGTAAGCGTCGAATTTACGACCGGAAGACGACGTCAGCCTGCAGCGACAGCTGTCGTGTTCGAGAATTTCGCTTACAAGACCGATTTCTCTTTAATGTCAAACCCTAAATGTTCTTAGCATGGTTTGCCGCTCCCCTTTGCTTCCTCGGCACCCTTCACTCGTCGATCTCTCGCTCTGCGAATTTATTCATTAATAGCGCCGTTGATATTTCACGGTATCATCGGGGAAGCCTTTTGTCCGCGAGATGCTGAAACTCTTTCACTCCCTTTTTTTTTTCTTTATTAGAAAGTTTCGCCACTAAGGGCGGCCAGGCTCGTTTTTAATAATCGCGAAATGTGAAAACGACGTTCAGATGCGCCGTTATCGGAAGCGATAAATCTTCCAGCGCGAGGAAATTAGAATTTTTTTTTATTAGGTTAGGTATAATAATGTGGGGCGGGGAACAGATGTCAATGAGGGAGAAATTTCTCAGACACCGTAGGGTGGCGTACAATTTCCCGGGAATTTATGGATAGATACGTTACCTACTAAGTCTTTAGTGGTGATTTCTATTTTTTTTTTCTTAATTAAATTCTTCATCCCTGGTGATGTTTAACGTGGTGACAATTATTTATGGTGGTTATTAGCGTTTGTAGTGTAATAGTTGTAATTATTTCTGGGATCCTAACAGTTGGAAGAGAATTCGGTGAATATTATACAAAATGGTTGTCATACAGTGACGCCCTTGGTGTGTAGATGTGCTTAGGACGAATGGAGGTCACCTTATTAAGTCCCTTCGGAGTAAGTTTCAATTTTCATGAAAGCGTAAGGAAAAGAATGAAGCAACTCTTTTTCTATGACGCGAATCTGGCTGTCAAGAGGAAATTCAGCGACGTATGGTGTAATAATGCTGAAGGCCACGTGGCATTATAAACGAAACACGTAATAATGTGGCCTCCGTTCGCATTGAAAATGGGGTTAAGCGACGGATAAAGCCACGTTCCCATATGTGCAACGCGCGGCGCAGAATACACTTAAGATTCCTCTTCGGAGCACGCTGCCTTTCAAAAGCAATCCTTTTGAAGTGCTTCGACTATGTTCTGCGCCATGTACTATCCATATGAGAACGAGGCTTAAGGTCTGAGATCCCTTTTGAAAGCTCGTTCCTAACAGAAGCAAGCTAATCATTTCTGTTCCGATAATCAGTTGAACGAAAAAAAAAAATTAAATTATATACCTGATGCCAATGAGATTCATATATTTCTCACAAAATTCCTTTCACGAGGATCTCGCAGCTCAGTGGCGTAATTTCGACAGCCTATATCGCAGCGCGCTTACAAATTAATTTCCTTCGTTAAGCCCCGCAAACTGTCGACCCTCGAAATCGCTGAACCTCACAGAGGCCGTGTAATGGCTGTCATATTCCGTTAAATCGAAACAACGGTGCACCGCAACAAAAGATAAAGTAGTTAATACCCAACCAGAGCGAGGTATCCTTATTCCAAGTCAACCGATCCAGCCAAACCACGCTTGCTCCCTTTTCCCTTTAATGTTTCTTGCGGTCCAATGTACCAATGCTTTTTTTTCAACCATTCAATCCTTCCGTTTTATCTTATTCCATTGCAAGCCTTTTTTCTGTCTGCCGTGCATGATACACGAAACCGTTTCGTGTATGAACTGATTCGTTGAAGAGGAACGCAAAATAATTGGGCAAAAGGGATAAAAGCGAGCAACGGGAAGGAAATACCGCGTTCAGAAACAATGTGAAATTAAAATTCAACTGTTTACCCACCCTTCTTCGTCCTCATTTCGCTTCTTGCACGGTCTCCTCTTCCTCTTTGCTGGTTTCATTACATCCTTTGATGGGGAAATGGATTCTTATGTCGTTCAATTAAAAGAAGTTTGAAATGCTTATTGAAGGAGATTGCGGAACGCTGGCATCCATGATCGGTATGCTTCAATCAATAAATGGGCGGTGTTTGCCTCCCAATCGAGGGGAAAGATTGCTTCGTATTTCACATCCAGTGAAGCTCCATCTGATTTTCTGCGAGCTGCATGCTTATATTTAGAAGAGAAATGAATTCAAATTCGAAAATCGGATTAATCGCGTGCAGTGATTGCGTCGGATATATTTAATAATTAAAGTTTACTGAACGAAAATTATTACTCATTGCGTATCGGACATTCAAAGATATTGGGAAATTTATAAATTGAAAATAAAATGCATAAGTCTACATAAATAAAATAATAACCAGCCATTTAATCTTCCATCGTTTTAATTTTTATGAGGTATACAATATCGGGACTAACTACCGAGCTTGTACTAACTCTACCTAATGAAATTTTACGTTGCTGGTCTGTTGTAACTCCGAAAAAATGTTCCATTAACTATTATTAAAGTCTCCCCGTATTCGACTTTAACTCCTTAGACTTTAATTACATTTCATGCGCGATACCGGTGAATTTTTTTGCTCGCGAGAAAATTCCTCTAACAACGTAGCAGCTGAGTATAATTTCATGCTTACAACTTTCCATCGATTCCGGGGTCACTGAGAGGAGTGTTCTATTCAGTCTCGTGCGCGTTGAAGGTTCGAGTACAAAGATCATTTCACTCGAGGCATCTTCCTTTGTACGAGAAACGTAACGACAAAGTGATAGCGCTCCTGAATACAGTGTTTCAAAAGTTATTGCGATTTGTACGTCGTACCGCGCGACCTGGATTAGCAACTGGAGTTTCGAATCGACAGGTGTCGATTTAAAAACCGTACAAGGGAAATCTTCATGCTTTTCAACTCGCTGTAACGGCGATAATTTGCATTGTAGCAATGGAAAAGAGTGGCCTGCAGAATGTAAAGCATATCGGGAGTAATCAAGCGTGTATTATTATTATA
Organism: Andrena bucephala; assembly: GCA_947577245.1. Classification (NCBI taxonomy): domain Eukaryota; kingdom Metazoa; phylum Arthropoda; class Insecta; order Hymenoptera; family Andrenidae; genus Andrena; species Andrena bucephala. The sequence continues at coordinate 90,802,745 of OX387715.1, read as the reverse complement.
CAACGCATTACGTATTTAATGAGATACACGAAAGCGACGATGGAGTCCAATTTTGCATGGTGAAACGTAGAGGGAAGCATTACAATATGTCTTTGTTCTCAGTCAATGGCTCATTGTCAGTCTACGCAAAGTCGATCACTTTTCGAGATCCACGTCTAGGATTTTGATGAAACTGGAGTATAATGTAGTTTATGCGAGATTAGGGGGGGTTTAAGTCATCGTTTTGCTGGTGTCGAATTTGTTTCACAAATAGGGGCCATCATAGTTTGCAATTTTTCATTTTCACAAAAATTAGGTATGTAAATGAATTTTTATCTTCGAAGCTGTACCTACGTCACACCAAGTTGGTTCTTCTTTCGTTTTAATCAGGAAGGAGTGGCCTTTTTGACAAAATTACTTTTGCCATGAAAATTATAAACAAATTCTGGTGTTTTAAATGTCACTTCAAGTGCAGGTTTTAAAAGATCTGAGAGAAATATTTATATATTTAGATTGTATTTCGGTAACTGGTTGTAGGATATCGGTGTTTGGTTCGTGTGAAGAAATTGAAGGATGATCCCGCGTAGAGCAGCGCGCACGCGACCACGCAAAATAACAGCGATGGGACTTTAAAATTCGAAACAGTGTGCAATATCACGGTTCGGTATGTAGGGTGACGTTCTTATTTATTATTCTGATGTGGCAGCTGTCGATTGGAAAGAATCGAAACATCCAGTTTGCATTATTCAGTGTTCAATTCCATCAATCGAGTCAAACAGCTCGCCCGCGTCCTGTAAACGATATCAAAATTATGCGACATGTTTTGAAAGAATGAGTAAATAGGTAATTCCTTTGCTAATTTTTTAATATTTGCTTTCTGTAAAAGAATGATCAATCAGTCTTTGGTGTCGTGCAAACGAATTATTAAGAATATTTTATCGTCATTCAGACAGACTTTAATTTGTTTACTATACATGTTTCGTAAATTGATTATATGATGCTGTCATAGCTTGTGTATAATTAGCAGAATAACGAACATTATTTTTCGTAGAATAAAATTGTTGGTTATGGAATAGGTATTATTAATGACTACAATTTAATAAAAAATTAGTAATATATTAATGAATTTTTAATAGGAAAGTGTCGAATTATTTCAACCTGTTTCAAAATTCTTAACGATGCATAATTTACGTATTATTGTAATTAATACGAAAGTTCGAAAGAATTTTATAAAAGAAAATTGTGATAATAACTGAATTGAAGATTGAAGTTGATGAAGGGGATGCTAAAAAGTTTGTACTTGCTTATTTTACATAAAATTAGGAAATATAGTTATTCTCTGACAGAATTTTCTTTAAATCCTGTAAATTTTAATGTAAAGCAATGTACATGTAAAATTAGAACTCTGGGAGCAATAAATTTATTACTTATTCAATCGAACATGAAACAACAAATGAAACAAACAGTAAATGATAATGAACGTGATATAAAATCGCAAATGTGTTTCAATTTTTACAATATAGAATATTACCCATTATAGCTTTTTCTGTCAATTTTCGCAGAAGAATAACGAACCATAATTTCAATACAAAGCTCAAAGGTTCATTTGTGTTCAACTACTGAGAAATAGATTAACAATTTAATGTACTATTTATTGGTGATAGCACATCGCTAACAAAACCAATAATTACTCCTAAAACGTTTCATAAATATAAAACGGTCACTGATTTGGACAAGCGAGAAACTGACGTTTCAATCGTTTTAATTTAACTCATGTCCCTTACGTGTAACTCATGTCTAACGTGGATTACAAATTAAGATTTTCAAATGTTCCTCGTTCATCTTCTTCGCGAATCTGTCCTCCCTTTCACCTTCAAGATTAGTACCACAAATATTGGAGAGTCAACGTTCATTAGCGCTCGCCTCGTCAAACGTCAAGTTAATGTTGCATATACAATCGCACTTACATCTGCAAAACGATTAGATTTGAACTCGTATTTGAAAATAACACTGCTACCATATACATTCACTATCAAATCATCTATGAAGTCTCTAAATAAATGAACCCCATTTATTAACACAATTGCCATGATTACGGAACATTCTTGTGAACTCTTAACTGGTCACATTTAGACCATCAATGATAGTTTCTATACCGAATTAAGACCTTTAGAGGCTCTAAGCACTTAAAAAAAATTGAGGTCTCCTCATACAGGGTGATCACTTCAACGCAATGTACGATTTCTTAGGCATTTCCGATAATTTGATTAGAAAATGTTTCTAACAGAAGTTAGATTTTAAAATTAAAAAAATTTCTATGGTGTCCCCCTTTCTCCTGATGCCCTAAGCACGAGCTTATTTTGCTTATTGGTTAATCCAGCACTGCCTACCTTCTCATCAGTCTAATAGTTATAACACACCAAGTTAATGTTGAAATATTTATCCGACACTGAAGTTGAAACGCTTGACAAATAAAAAATTAACTTTATCCGTCGAATAAAACAATGACTTTATTCGTCAAATAATTCAAAGTTAAAGTAATTTTTATTTGACTCCTTATTTAAATAATTTTTTATTCAGTTAATGTCCAACTCTGCAATGAACACAGTAGAGAATCACAATCCTCATCGTTCCACATCAGCTCCAAAGAATTTGAAACATCCCCTAAAGTCGCTTCTTCTCAAAACAAGAACGCACTGTGTCTGCATTTCACAAAACGCCACGGTATGTTAAAGAGCAAAGGCAGCTGTCGATCCGCAGCGTCCCAATTGAATGGAAGTGCGGAAACGCACACGCGTGGACAGTCCGCGCCAGCTTTCTCCGCTCGCGTCCTCTGCGGTTCGGATGGAATGATAAATTTTTCACACGCCCCGGGGGAGGCACTTAGGCATGGATTTTCAATTATTCGCCGCGGACGGAATGAGTGCAGCGTCGTGGAATCGAGTTATCGCGCGGCGTGACAGCCGTGCCTCGGTTGCGCCCGATAGCCCTGAATAGGGAATCATTGTTAAGTGGATTGTAATTGAATATCGCGTGGGATTCCTCGGCAGAAGTCGTCGAGGGGGGGGGGGGGCGCCACCTGCGAAACAGGCTTTTTCCCGCTCGGGAGGACTCGACGGCCCCGTCGTCCGTTGTTGTCGGAGGGCGTAATGGAGAATTTGTTCGTCGGCGGAATTCTTTTTGTTCGCGCGGTCATTGTTGTTCGACGTCGCCCAACGAGTATTTTCTCCCGTGGCTCGCGAGGATTCAGGATGCAGCTTGATACGACACGGCTGACCAATGACGGACTCGATCACTGACACTGGCTGGTGATAATATGGGGACACAAGACGGGGACACAATACAGTGTTTGGCAAATATTGAATTGCCTCGGCGAGTATATTTGCTGATGATTGAATAATGTGGATGGAGGGCAAATGTGAGTGCAGGTGTTTATTCCGGTGGTGGTGGTATGATAATCTTCTGGAGCTTTTATCTGCTTTTTCTGAATCTCTGTTAATGGGTTCCTCGCGAAGGGGCGAGAAAAACGAGGCAGTTTAGTGGTGGTTTTTAGGCTGAAGCGTTGAAAAAGCAATGTTGCATTTTGGATTAACTAGATATTTGGTTTTTAATATGTTGGTCTGGGAACTGGATACGGTAAATGTATTAGGTATGCTTCTTTTTTTCTTTCACTTGCAATTAATCATTTTCACATGTTCGATATGTTTAGGAAGTGCTCGTTTTATCGAAAGGTTATTGGTGCGTAAAATCTACTACAATTTATCGGATTTTTATGTACATTCTGTACACATAACAAGATATATGAGATGTAATATAAAACAACCATTCGAGGTATCACGTTCGTTTTCACATTACTGACAATGGGGTCTTCTCGTTTTAACGAGTATTTAATATCACAACAGTTTGTAATTTGATTTCACAATACATCATCTAGTAACTTCATTCCTTTCAAAAAGGTTACTCTTCGATCTTCTTTGCTAAACTAACTGCAATTGGAGAGGCAATGAAATGTGCTTCGACTGAAACTGAGAATCACTAGAAATTACATTATTATTATAAAGAGCAATTAAAATCAATAGTTTTCTCTTTTATTTAAATGCTCACTCTCGATCACGTTGCTATTAATATATCACCCAAAATGCTTCAAACTATCTGTGTAATAGAGGGATTAGTCACAGATTGAATAACTTGAAGCTGATGAGAATAACGTTTACTCGGTCAACTTTCGTACATGAGAATTTCCAATTGTCAAGCTTCAGATTGCTTTGAACGCTGTTGCATGTAAAACGGACAAAGATGCATGCCATATTTAATTGGAATCGAATATCATTGGTGCATACGACTCGTTCGGAGTTACAAAATGGAATATGCGTTGTTTTGTAGGGATATTCGGTTGAAAGCGAACTCAAAATACAATCTACCATAAATATCTGGCTGTAGCCTTCATGACGTTATTTATATAGGAAGTTCAAACAGCTGGGGATCGAAAAATCATATATGGAATATGGAGATTTTCCGATCGAAACCTTCCATTTGAAAGATTAAATATTTTATTCACAGTTTTATTTTATTTCTGCACGTAATCGTCAGATTTTCAGCAGATTGAAAAGGAATTCTATATATTTCGACACTTGTTATCATTTTTTTCATCGAAGGCATGGTGAAAATATGCGAACACTAAAACCCATAATGGAGAAATGTGGTACAAGGGAAGAATATATGACATTTAATAATTGCAAATAATTTGCAATGTTTCTTGTAATTCTTAATTTTTCTGTGCATTCCTTTGACGAATAATATAATTTGAAATGATAATGTCACATTAATTCTTCCAATGATACCTACTTAAACTTACCTAAGACAGAAAACAGGTTTCGGTTATTAATTATTGAAATGAAGAAAGCGTGTTCAATTAGTTAATTTTGCTCCTACATTCATCTAACGCTCTCCATTTAATCCAGCCAAATTATTTTCGAAACAAAAAGATATTCACATTACCTTGAACCACAAGAACACTCCACCTCCCTCTGACTTAAGGGGTCGTCTCTGACCCCTGAAGTCTGAAATCACATGTATTTTCGGGATTTTTGGTTGGGAAAACTTAAAGACTTTCTTAAATAAACGGTTGTATATTCGGTAGTATCTATTCTAAAGTTCGTGTAGTATTTTCTGCAATGCAATATATAAATAAATAAATCAATTGTGGGCTATCTCCCGGCAGAGTTTCTTTTTAAAGCATATTACGGTGAGCACTGTAGTTTTGACCTAGTTCATCAGAAATAAAAAATTCGAACATATTTAGTTAGTATATTAGATTATCTCCTGCCCAATCGTTCATTATCTCGAAAAATTAATTTGCTACAAAATAGTCGCTGTTCACAGCAAAAGTATCGTTTTTCGTCACAGAATCGTTCTCATTTTACTACGCAACGAATATTTAAAAAACCACGAGCGGGCACTAAATAATCTGATATACTAACTAAATTTCGTCGATTTTTTTATTTCTGATGAACCAGGTCAAAGCTACAGTGGTCACCGTAAAGTGCTTAAATAAAAAACGCAGCTGGGAAATCGCACATAATTTCTTCATTTCTTCATACATTGCATTACAAAAAAAAGCTGAAAGAACTTTGAAATATATACTTTCGAATACACAACCGTTTATTTAAAAAAGTCTTCAAGATTTTCCAAAAAAAAATACCGAAAATATAGATGTTTTCAGACCTCACTGGTAGGCATGATCCCCTTAATTTATAAGAACTCTGCATCATTCTACATCCAAAGGACAATTTTATTAAAACCATCAATTTAAAAAATGTAATTCTCTTTCTATGCCACCTATTAATTTCTCTACTACCTTATTAATCTCTACTACCTTATTAATTTCTCTACTACCTTGATTAATATGAGAACGAATCCTGTTGTCACATAATAGGCGCTTTATCGTAGTGGTTTAACGAAAGAAAGTGCAGTTGCTTCCGTGTTCTAATCCCACGGAGCCGATAAGCGAAATCAGGAGATACAGAAGTCCAATTGGAAAACTTCACCGAGAGGTAGACGCGACAGAATTCCCAGCGAGGGTCAGGAGGCAACGGTATTAGCTATACGGGCGCTTAGGTTTAGCCTGCGATGGCGGAACGCTTAGAACCGCACGGTCATGTGCTCGGCCATTTCAGAGTTCACAGGATGCTGAACGCATTCATGTCGAAAAGTGCATTATACCGAGAACAGCGGCTCGTAGCTGACGGTTTCCCGAAGTTCCAACTGGAACGTAACCTCGTTTAACTTACAAGATATAACGTTCCACTCGGAGTTATCAATTAGGACGAGCATGAATTCATGGTTTTTCCTCTGACGTTGCGCCTGTCGAGACAGTACCTTCGGCTCCTGTTGCGAAACGGTTACGGCACCTTTCGCAGAACTTTAGATACGATTCAACTATGTGCCTTTCTAACGCATCTGAATTGTAATTCCATTTTGTTTAAATTTCAGTTCTTTAGTGGGGTAATGCGTTGACTGTTATGGGGGTTCGTTGATATTTGAAACACGCAGCTTTTTTATGAAGTGTTTATTGTAACTAAATCCTCAGATTTGTAAAGTTGTGAATAACGTATGTTAGTGCCACTAGAAATAGTGTAACAGTGAACGTGTTGAAATAAAAACTGTGTGGCGGTCAACATGTTAAAATATGAGAGAGGAGATGTGACAATGGAGTCAAATATAGTCGAATCTACTTTCGATTATGTTGACAATAACTTTCCCTTATAGTTATTTTGTTTATTAATAAAAGACTTGTGGATTGATTCACACAAGTATCTTCATTTAAGTTTTTAATCCCAACTTAAATTGACAGATTATTTTACATTCGTTGTAAAAATTGTACTCTTAAACTTCATTTCATTAAAAGATCTATTTGTTACTGTTTTGATTTCGCACAAACGATTTCGACGAAATTAAACGAATTAACCTTTGAAACAACTTTAATCATCATGTAAACGAAACCTGGTGTCATGTGTGTCAACATTTTTAAATAAAATCACTTTTCGAACCGGCGTCAAATATGTTTACTCAACGCTACGTAAATATTATCGAAAGTTATCGCTATAATTCTATATTGAAGCTTAAATAACAGTTTTATACTCGTATAAATATTATGTATATGTACTTTCTCGCGACTGAAACATATTGGGGAGTGTATTTTACACATTCTATTGTTTACTGATTGGAAAAATCCGCTCAAAAAGCAACAGAATCACAATTCTTTTTTGTTTATCAAAAAATGCATGTCTATTTATTTCTCGTTTTGCCTTTTTGTAATTCCTCTGTATAGTAATTGAACGTAATTTTGCAGAAAGCTACTAACTCTCACAATGACAAAAAATTAGTTAAACGCAGTACGGATCCCATAATTTTGTGATCTTTATTTTGCAAAAAATTACAAACCTATAGAACAACTCTTTCATTATATAATTATTAAAATTACTAATCCATAGTTCCATTTTAGGCTTAAAAAACGAAAGCTACAGAAAATTTAACATAACATTAATTATACTACTCACTATTAAATAACCCATTAAAAAACATTGTAAAACAATAGCAAGTGTAAACAGTATACCCAATAGAAATAAAGCTACTTTTTTTTTTAACAATTACAATCTTCAAACTAAATTTACTCAGTTTCGGATCATCAAAACGTCCAATTTGCATTGCATCTACTTAATTCCTTCCAAATTTTCTGGTACTTTTTGCTTGTGTCACTGTATACCTACCCGTTTAACATTTCAGTTTTCGAGTCTCTATTCATCTCGTGTCCATTTACTACATAGCCCCCCTTCTCTACGTGCCCATTCTCCCTGATACCCTGCCACCTTCACTTTCTATACCAACAGAACCACGATTTTCCTGTAATTTCGCGGCAAATAACCACAATACACTGCGGCGCCGCGCCGCAGGTGGAGCATTCGAGCGCAACATTTCACTCGTGTCCAAATTCAAATCCCCCGATCTACAGATGAAAAGTCGTGCATTAACGCTTTCAAACGTGTGCAGATAATCCACGGAACATTACATAAGCGTACCTATTTGTATTTATTTATAAAAACATCACCTGGCTTTCAATTAGACCCTAACGATTCACTGGTACCTATAAAAAAACACCAGACTTGCCTCCGTTAATAAGATTACATTAATATAATGATAATATATTCATATTACATCAATGTAAATGCAGCAATATGGGGCAAACCCAAATATAGAAATCCCTCTAACCAAATATAATCCAAATGTCCATTATCATTTTGCAGTCTGAGTGTTTCTGATATAATTAATTAGAGTACAGTAGTGCGACTTCTGGATGGCGTTATTTAATTGTTAAGCAGTTAGATGACTTCCACAATTTCTAGAGTACATAGAGAATGTAGAGCAAACAGCTGGGATGCATGGGAGAGTAAGTGAGTGGTACAAGTTGGAGATTTATGACGAAATAAAACATAAATTCCCCCTACCCCACATGTTACTTTAGAAATACCCCGTTTGGAAATTGCCATTGTCAAATTGGCAAGTGATGATTGTTCAATGTTCAATAATAAAGCCAAGAAAACAGTAATTATTAACGCAACGAATTTTAAAACAGTAATTATTAACGCAACGAATTTTAAAACAGTAATTATTAACGCAACGAAGTTTATAACAATCCCCTGTAGTTGCAATATTATAATGCATAATTCAGAAATCTGCCTGATATTTAATACTGTGACCTGGAAATTGCATTCCTACATCTCCGCTGCCTTGGCAAAGAAACTTCAGACGTGCAAACTACAAACTGGTAAATGGCCACGAGTTTGCAACGAGTTCTTTTATTTGCCCCTGATTTTTGGCCCACCTTCTAAATGCATGTAAGAATTAACGTGTTTTTGCACAGTGGAACTCAGGTACACGTTTCCCACGAACGAAATTACTCGCGTTTACACGGGGGGTCGTAGTGAAACGAAGTTTCGAGTGGAACTTATATTCGATGGAAAGAGCAGAGTTTAGATCTGTCGAGCGTAAAGCTAGCTTCGTAAATCGGTTAGATTCGATCAAACGCACGCGACAAAGGTTAACGGAATGAAGGGTGCACATAGTTTAAACGCGACAGCATTCGTGTTTGGTGATGTGCATGTATCGAGTCTCTCCCAACTGAACATGGGAACGAAAAAGGGGCGGGCTTTGAGAGCAAAAATTAGGTTCGGTCCTGTACAAACGTTCGAGTTAATATGAATGAACCTTGGGTTTGGGAAACAACGATTTTAAATTACGGAAAAACTATGGAGGGGACTCAATTCACAGAGAATATTATTGGCATTTGTTTTACTTAAAATTATTAAAATTATTTGTTATGTTATTGAGTTATGACAAAACAAGGATGAAGGGTTAGATTTAATATTAAAAAATACAGGTTGGGGTAAAATTCTGTGGTATAGATAGGATGGGGGCGATTGTAAACCTCGAAATAAATCGAAATTGTAGAAAGCTTCTGAACGAGGCTATTGTTTTAAACAAATCGATTTTAGGGATTAAAGTCTGGTACACGCGATTTTCTGCAAGGTGAAGCCTTGTTTCGGAAAGGTTTTCTACGATTTCTAATTACTTTGAAATATAGAATCACCTTCTTCCTAACTGTACCATGAATTTTGCCATGTTCTCTGTATTATTTCTTTTAATCAATAAAATCTGTGTTCACTATGAAATTCTAGGTAGGTAGTTCTTAAAATTAGCTTCAATCACCTGTTAGATTTTTCTTACTTTCAACGACTAATTACGTATTTCCCCTATTGTCTTCGTAATTCTTCATTGCAACACGAATGAAAATTTCATTGAGGGAACCTGATGATTGAAATTTCCTGCACAGAACTCTTGAAACACGCGAAAACCCGCCCATGGCAATTGCAATCATCATGTTCGTGTTTTACGTGCGCAAATTTAATAGGAACTTACAGTCGTGAACGTGAATTTTCTGTATTTTACTTGGAGCACCTATATGTCGTGATTATAATTTCGTGTCATTAAAATTGCAATCCACGAGCGGCTTAAACGTTATGACGTTTGTGTTTTAATTTATCATTCGGAATAATAATAACGCTTTTATTAAGAAAATAGCCGTACAATCATTATCACGTTTGTAATTACCTCACAAAACGGTTGCAGAGTATAAATAAACTCACGGGATATGGGTTTACATTATTTCAGAAAAAATGTCCTTTTGCATTTACCAGTGTAAAATATCATGAATTATTATTGAAATTACAACGTGAAGTAGAAGTGAAACTGGAAATGGACAATTTTACCCACCTATTAACTGTCTTTTCTTCCTACTGCAGTGATGGAAATTAAAGTAACTAGATTCTTCAATAATTTAATAAGTAATTTACAATAATGCAGGGAAGGTTATTTCGAAATTCTCTGAAATATGTTTCTGTAATATTTCCAATTCATTATTTCTAAAGTAACTTTAACTTGCTTCCATACCGTGTTTCCAACAACGCTTGAAATGCTCGGCTTCGCCAATTTTATCTTCCTCCAATTCCGTTTCTCGATCGAACGTTAGATTGTTTATCTCTGAATAGGCAATCCGACCGAAAACCAAATCGGTCCAAAAGAGATTGTCAAGCTTTTTCCACCCTGCATTCGACTGTCGAACTTTTGAAATGGAATTCTTCCCGCGAGACTCGAGGCGGTCCGACGATGGTAAACACCACAGATAACGACGAAAAAAGCTTTCCCCGATCGCGATGTTTTTTTCGATAACGCGAGTAGATCGACCTCGTTCGAACTTTTCAATTTCCGCGGGGTTACACGTCGGCGTCGACTACTCTATGAAAGAGTAAGAAGTCGCGAAACGAGGCGAAAAAAGCTTGACACCGGACCAAATCTCGCCTGTGAAAGGCGAATATCGTGTCCATCGACAAAGCCTCAAATGGAACAAAATTACGAATGCATGTTTCGGGGAAAACTCGCAAACAATTAGAGAGAAATTGCTCTCAGGGGTTAGCAGGAGAAGAATCTTTTTTCCTTGAACTATCAACTTAAAAATCACAGGATTCATACAATTATTTATGCAATTCTAAACACCATTCTAAAGTGATTTTAAAATTGATTTAAAAAAAAAAATTTCTTCAACTATTCACTCGACAATTACGTGAGAATCAAACTTACTTATCTATGTCGAGAGACTTCAAAGTTAATTAAAAAAGAACAATTCCATTTCCTCAACTACCCACTGACCAATCGCGAAAGAAATCAAACTTTCTTCATACCGAGCTGCGAATTTCTTCCTCGCTAAGAGGTAAACACTAACGGTCACTCTTCCCACAACGTCGACCTCCAAAATTCACCTCCTTCGGTGGCTGGTGAAACGAGGGAAAGTAAATGTCTCTGGGAATCGACGGCCCCTTTTCGGGGTCATGCTCGATGCCCAGGTCACGAATTTTCCCTCTCGTCTTCGCTCTGCGGCTGTCTGCTGAGCCACCTTAATTAAGCCAGACATTAGTCGACGCTTGCCGAAATTATTTCGGCCAGTATGCCCGGGCCACCGACACACACCATTTTAATTTGCAACGATTAAAGCTGCCGTATCGCGGGGGTGCAATAATTGTAACAGTTAAGTTACAATTATTCGTCACGTACGCGTTTAGTAGGGCGGTGAAAATTTTTTTCATTTCGCGAGACGGTTGCTCGGGAAGATGGGAATTGCAGCTACCTGGGGGCCGTATTGAATATTAGTGGACTGAAGTTAACGATTTAATTCGTTCCCCTTTGTTTTATGGGGAGAAATTTTTCATTGTGGTGCAATGTGTTTTGCGTCGGGGGAGGTTCGTTGGCGCGATGTGGAGAAATTTTAATTCTATACACGTGAGTTTCAATGCTGAAATGTAGAGCAGGTTTCTGTTGAATAAGAAAGTGTATTGAAAATTGTGGAAGGTAGGAGTGTTTGATGATGGGGAGGAGGGATTATTGTGTGAAATTAGAAAGTATTATTTTTATGAGCACGGAAACCAACAGTTTTTATTTTAATGTGTTCGTCGAAACTGTTTTCTCTTATGGTGACACATTTTCGCACCAATTATTTATTATTGTGAGGAATTGGGACAGACATATTTAAGACAGTATAAAGCTGTATAAATCTAGAATAACTCTCCTTTCTTATATTCTATGGAGAAGGTATACAAATTTCTATCTTGAAAACCAAAGGTTTATAAAATTATTAAGAAGATTAAGATGTTTTACGGTAAAAACTTTTCAGAAAGTAAGTTGTTTTCAAGAAATAAAACAGTGCTGGTCTCGTTACCTTTTCAGACAGCTGGAGGTGAATAAGAAACATGGGTAAACAATAGTGCAAAATTTCTAACTGAAATAAAAAAGCACTGAAATCTCAGACAAAGAATATCGCAAACAGCTTAAATTCGATACAATCAAATGAAACGCTCTTCTTACAAATTGATCCTCATTAATTGGCCCTCAAAACTAATTGCCACTACATACACAAATGGGGTATGTTTTTTAAAATACAAAACTTAGTTACAATTTGTCAACAAAGTAAACATCGCCGTGATAAGTTAAGATTCACTTTAGAATATGAAGGTGTGCAGAGACCGTTATTTCTTTGGTCGTTGAAACAGTAGTAAAATCGTTCTGATTTGCACGAGCGGAAAACGCTGACTTCTCTCCTTATTTCCGCCCGTTTCTTTTTTGTTCTCCTTCCGCGCCTCTCCATCCTCCGCTCTGGCGGAAAATAAATTCGCGGGCGCAATACGTGAAAATTACTCGTCCTATTTCCATTCTCTGGCACAGCGAAATTTATTAGCAGAGCCGACTGAGTGCGTTTATTTCTCTTGCTTGGCCCAGGATCGACACGAAACTCGTTTCCACGTAGAAAATAAATGATTTCTAAGATCGTCTCTTTCAAAGTGACGATTGTCGAGTAACGTAATATAAAATTCTGTCCCTGTTGCATTTTATTTATTCCTTCTTGTCAATGATAGGTAGGATTCTCGAAATTCCATTTATTTCGTCGTATGTTTGTTAGAGAGGAATAAGGTAATGATACTTATGAAACAATTTATAAGAGATCTGTGTCAATTACGTTTCAGTTGTGATTATATTTTTAAATACATCTCTGAACGATAGTGTGTGTGAATATTTTAGAGGGATAAGTTGTTGGGAAGTTTAATGTGAGTGAATTGGTATATGAAATTAATGTGTGATCCGTTCTGAGAGTTAATAAGAAGTTTTAAAAGTAACAAATTAATAGTGAACTTGAAAAGTTTTATGATCTCAGGATTTTCATCATAATCCATAAAGTGCAAGCTCCCACGAAAATTTCATCCTTAATCCCTTTCTTTCTCAAAGCTCTTTCCCCAAAAATTCATACACTTTGATAAGCTTCAAATCAACATCTTAAATAGGTTTCATTATACGTTTCGCGCGTTGACACTGTACTACCCTCTTAAATATCCGTAGCGTCCGCCCCTAAGAGAAAAGTCAAGGGATTACCGATACCCGAGACGAGGGGCATCAACGTTGCAAAACAAACTCGAGTGAAATGCATGTGGATCACGTTCGTTCAAAGAGACGCGACTTTTTCGAGGGAAAAAGACGGGACGCAAGCACGTGCATGCCCCCCGCGCTTGAATGACGAGCAACGAGGAAAGGAGGGCGAGAGAAGTGGGAATCCCGTATAACGAGGAACGGCTTCTTTCGCGTTTGTTTCGGCTGTGATTCGCCTTTTATGAACTTTGCCGACCTTTCCCTAGCACGAAACGAGCTGCCACGGGGATATTCCTCGGAAAGAAGCCCCCCAGGCCCGCGGAAAATAGTTAAAATTCGGAGTGAAGGGTGAGAGCCAGCCGTGAGGCAGAAACGCTACGAGGGGATGGAAATCGTATGAAGTTTTCGCTATTTACCCTCGCGAAGTAACGGCATTCGAGGCAGAGGAACGCTGAACAAATCGCGCAAGGATGAAATATTTATGCCTATCCTTTTTTGTTTAGTTTTTTTATTTTATTATTATCGTGGGAAATGAATTAAGCGGAGAAAATCCGTCGTGGTCATGCAGACACTCGCGAAGGAATTGCTGGTAGGAAGAGCACGAAACGGATCCACCTTGGATCATGTTTATTAAAAGTGACAGAGACTTTAGTGCTTTAGGGGAGACACGTTAATTTGCATATCTCTCGGGGTGATTTATCTACTATTTGAATTTTTCCGAATTCGTCGTCAGACCTGCAACGGTGCCTCTTGGGGACTGGAACGTGGAACTACTTCGATATCTTTTGTTGGAAGAAGTTTAACAGGGGAATTCAGTTTTACCGTGAGTCGAGTATTTGAAAATGTGAAGTTTTAGATAGATTCAATTTGTGAGTTGATTTTAACTTCAGTTGCAAGTAAACTTAATTTAAATTTCAATTTTGTGAGCTAATAGTATAGATGTGCACAACGTAAATAACTTTTATCTGTTTGGGAGGCGGAAGGGTTTTTAATTTATTAGGTGAGTTAGTTAATATTTAATGGAACCAAATTTTGATTAAATTAAGGGGATGGGGAAGTGACAATCAAAGGGATGGAAGTAACATGGAAATTCCATTACAGAGTGAAGTATCTTCAAATATTGATTTTCAAATTTTAATTACATGGATCAATGGAGGGAAAGCATTGAGTAGAAAATTCGAACGTGTAATTGTAGCTTAAAGCATAAAGATAGCACAGATTTCAGATTATAAATTCTATCAGATTAAGCTATTTCCTCGAATAGCATTAATTTGAAACCACGTAGAAGTAATAAATCAAATTCACACGTAGATTGAAAATGCTCTTTGAAATCCGAATTTAATTCTGCAATAATATTTTCCATTTTCAATGTACATATCTGAAATCTCCTCTCGGTGTGACGCAAAATTTATTCTAGTTTCACTGGTATAAACAACAGAAGAATTGAATATTCCACTGAAAATGAATATTAGAATCTCTTGAATCAGATGCATTAATGAGTATCGCCTCCGTTAGTCGTCGTTATCCTCATCGATTATTCAGAAACTGTCTTCATTCTTCCTAATCATCGTTTGTTTCGAAATAGTCCGAATAAATGTGAAATTGTATTCGCCTGCGGCAGTTTATTCGCATGAAAATTTGCAGCCAGATTCCCACCCTCTAAACGATGAATTGTGGTAGATTATCCTTTGTGACGTTAACTTATGCTTCCCCTTTTTCTGTTCTAAAATTCCAAGGGGTCATATTTTCAAGGCAATTTTTCGAAATTCATCAAGGTCTATGTGATATTCTCGAAGTAAATGAAACACCTTTCACTACGCCTCGATTATTACTTTTCTGTGATTTGAAAGATACATACTTCGACTAATATCCATTCCAAGCAC
Organism: Andrena bucephala; assembly: GCA_947577245.1. Classification (NCBI taxonomy): domain Eukaryota; kingdom Metazoa; phylum Arthropoda; class Insecta; order Hymenoptera; family Andrenidae; genus Andrena; species Andrena bucephala. The sequence goes on along the minus strand of OX387715.1, from coordinate 90,787,359 downwards.
TCCTACTTGAGCGCAGCAACCACAAACACTAAAATTATAACACTCGCTTCTAAGTTACCCAGTGGCACTTCGTAGCCTGATAATTTATTGTCACGTTTCTTCACGTCGAAAGTTATAAATCAGTAGTGGATGACATAGTCTGAAGAACTTACATAAACATTCAACAAGTGCTTAAATTCATGCGAGATAATTAGCTACCACTTTCATTCACGATTCTTTGGGACCTCGAAACAAACAAAATCCTGAAACAAATTTCCCTTTCAAGCCACACGAAAGTCGTCCTGGCCCAAACTATACAGATCTACCATCTACAACAGAATTCCTCAAAGGTATAGGCACCATCGGCTCATCCCCTCGCGAACTGTAGAACTGGGAAACGCTGAATTCTTGCTACTCCGAGCATGGGTGGAAACGAATCGACGCATACCACATTCGCCCGGATCCCCCGAAGCTGGAGCAGCCTAATGCGTTCCTCATTTTCATTATCGTCCTCCGATATCGGCCACAGGCAGCATTAGCATCCGCGTCCGCATTCGCTGCGCGTTTTAGCGTGTAAAATGAAAATAGCGTTCTCGTGGTGGCGGGCAGAGCTGCGTGTATGAAAATGCTGTTGCCTTGGTGCCACGATAACCAGGAGAGAGCGGGAGAAAGAATTGATCCCGGTGTTTAAGATCCTCGAGCCTTCAAGCATACTCCCGCGTCGCCATTTCGCTTTTCGTTCCTTCGTGTTTCTTCGTCCTCAGATGAATCGAAAAACGCAGAGATTTCGTCGCGTAACTCCTGCCCGATATAAAATTGTAGTTTCTTCGGACTTGGTGAACTGATTATAGGTTGTAGTCTTCGTAGGCACCTTTGGATGCTTTAACGATCACTGTGTGTGTGGATGTTTTATTGTTCGGAGGATATGTCTTTTTGGGGGTTGTAGAAAAAATATATATACCTATACCTAGTGGTACTTTTGTAGTAAATGAAAATGAAAAAAAGTGAAATGTAAATGAAATTTTTTTGCAATGGAAATTTGTGTATAAGGGTTTTCTACTTTTGGGACTATGCTTTAATTGGATATTTTGTAATGTGATTTAAATATTATTTTCTTCAATTATAATTACCCTTCAAAGACTATTAACTTATCCAATTTTACGATTAGCAGTACACTTGAAATATCTGAAATTCGTGACAGAAGTATCCGTGCGTTTTGTAAGAGAGAAAAAGTGGGAGAATCACAATTTTTATTGCATTCGTGGGCAACGTGGCAAAATTTATTGTTTCACATCTGGGGATACTTATTAGTAACTTGCTGTGAAAGACGAAGAATTTTTAAACTTAATTCTGTAATATTGAGCGACTTTATCAGCTACATTGAAAAAGTTATCAGCCTTATCGGAGTTATCGAACTCAAAACTATTGAACTATAATTTTGATTGATCGGCACAGAATGGCCAGACCATTCTCGATGCAATTAAATTCTCGTCCCACTATAATTTATGTCGGTGCTGAAGTTCCGTAAAGTACGATCTATCAAATTATACTGTCTCATTATTTTCTTCCGATGCCAGCCGTCGAAGTTTCAATCCGTAAATGGAAAATGAATTGGATTATGGTTAATACAAAACCAAGTACTAGGAATAACACGGGCTATTAAAAAATTACAATTAATTTCCGTGGAAACCAGTATACACATTATAATAAAAAATGTGAAATGAAGTACCTACTCTCTGCCCTTAAATAAATTCGTGTAGCCCACTTTTCTCTACAATATTAACTACATTATTAAAAAATAGATGAATCAAATTTCACCAGTTTTTAAAATATCGGGTAAAATACCTCAATATATGAAGGTGCATGTAACGTGCATTCTCAACAAACTTTTGGCACAGTAAAATCCCAATATTTTGTCTTCTTCTAATATACTCCATTTCTTCTAAATTATCATATCTGTGAAATCTCTATGTTCATCAGGAACTCGTCTTCTGTTTCCTTGTACTACTATTCTTTATGTTACTGTATAAGAAACTTCATTACAGTTCCCATGAATATAATATTCAAATTTCGTGTGATCAATTTTTAATGGATTATTCGTTATCCATTCTCATGTATTAAGGTTCTTCCATACAATTTCACATTTTCCAATATTTCTTCAGGACAAATAACAGATAACAAAAATAAAAGGTAGGGTACCAAAGTAAGAGAGAGAGAGAGAGAGAGAGAGAGAGAGAGAGAGAGAGAGAGAGAGAGAGAGAGAGCGGGGGGAGAGGGAAAGGGAGAGAGAGAGAGAGAGAAGCAGAATTGAACAAGAAACGAATTCAAAAGTACCCTTTATTTCTTCTTCACTTAATTTACACATTCAATATTAATCTTCCACCACGAGACCTCACAGATCTCAGCCACCGTTGAAATCTCCATTTACCCCTTCGATCGCAACCCATTGATTGGCCAAAGAGTTCGCTCGAATCCCCGCAATCGTTACGCACAGAAAATTCGTGACGTCTCCTTCTTTTCGTGACATCCAGGACGATGACTTCCCTCCGCGATTAGAGGACGCCTGAACTCGCTTGGTTGCCGCAGCGCAGTAGTGAGGTGTGGCGAACCGAGGACGACGATCGTAGCAAAGGGTGGATGGACGGGAAAAATCGTCGGGACAGAAGGAGCCCTTCGAGCCCGAGCACCTTTCCAGTTCCGTTTGGCGGCCACATTAAACGAATCCCTGAAGAGGAACGCCTCGGCCGTAATATCTCGTTGCTGGAACAATTCCCCGGAGGAGTTCATTGTTGATTATTCAGACGAATTTATCGCGACTCGTTGTTGTTGACCCATCGCGGCCGTTAAACTTGTTGATCAACGCCAGTGCACATCGGGTGTCCGAGAAGAAGCCGTCGCCGAAGGTCTCCCCCGGCACAGAAGGGAAACTTTAAGAGGAAAGATTCTACTCGTCAAACACCTCAGGACACCCCGATCTTTCTCTGAAATTATGCTTCCTGCGGTGTCGTTTCGCGAAGCTTCCTGCGTAAACAAGGGAGCAATGTTGCGGAGGTGAGGGACAGGGATTTTCTTAATTCCGTCCGCGAAGCATCTCCGAACGTTGTCTAAATTGCACGAATACAGGGTACTCGGATGGAAGGTGCTACCGAAGTCTCCTTTGGTGCAACGGAGAACGGGATTGGCGAAGGACGAGTGCAAATAAGCTTTCTAACTACCTGCATTCAAATCCAAGTTTTTCCACCTGTATAAAATTCACGCGATAGAGAAAACACTGGAGTGCGACAGTTGTTCAAATATCCTGCCACGGAAACCGGGAACAATGGTTTGGAAATTGCACAGTGCCTCGGTATTAGAAAGCTGCCACGCGAAATGAGCAAGGAGCCAGGCGTCGGCGTGAAGTGAAATCTCAGCGGAAGAGGGCACGCGGGTGAAATATATCATCGTTTGGGAAGCTGTGATACCCGTTGAGAGATCGTCCAAAGGGGCGGCGAAACTTGGCGTTGATACTGAATCCGTTAATCAGTGCGAGTGTATAACCGGTGTCTCTGGAAAACGCGCCGCGAGTTTACTGCAGAAGACACTCGCGAGGGTGGGGGAGGACATTAAGAAATTCCAGGAAGACCGAGTTTCCCGCGTGAAAGTTCCCCGAGAGTGTTAAACTTGTTGACCCGCCCGAGCCCGTGGCGGTTGCGCGTAACGGCGAGTTTCGCCGAGAGGGACCGCCCAGCGGGGGAGTAATACTCCCGAGAAATTCCCCGAGATTCGCCCGTAAATTCGCCGAAAGCGAAACCAGACGCGGGCAACGTGATCGAAATCTCGCGTCTGGAAGTCAAATCGAACGTATCCGCGAAGCTAATCAGCCAGGGTGGTATCAGCTGCCGTATCTGAACCCTCCTTGAGGAGAGCTTCGGGCACATCCAGCAGGCTGTTGCGTAACAACTACGGCGAAGTTGAAGGGTAGGTTCTAATGATCTAATGATCTAAGGATCTAATGATCGGTCAGTTCGAAAGGCCCCAAGAACGAGTCACCCAGTGCCAGATGACTTTAAGGAGGGTGCACGAGGACTCGGCTGACACGTCGTCGATATTCGAGTACGAGGACGTGATAAAGTTATAATAACACCGGGGAGCCTTAGTTGAGGAATCATTTTTTCACGGTCTCGCGTAGCCGTTTCAGAGGAATATTGTAAGTTAACCCTCACACCTGACTTACCCCTAAATTGCAGAGAGAAAGAGAAATATATATATATATATATATATATATATATATATACACACAGACATATATATATTCATATACCAAGACATATGTATACAGAAATGATATATTGATGTTAATCGGAGTTATTGATTGATCGATAGTTTTCTTGTTCGTCGTTTATCGGTGGGGGAGTGTGTTGGTGTGCTCGCCGGTGACAGAACTGTTGATTATTATTCCCGCGGGAGGGGGGACGCTTTAAGCACACAGGTGGAAACATGGCGATGGTAATATCGCCCCGTAGCAAAATCGTGACTCTGTCGTTGTTGATCGGAATCATTACGGTGGTGGCGTTGATAATCACGGGCGTGGTCGGGCTATGGCACAAGAGCGAGAAACCGACGAAGCCTGGCGCGAAGGTGGTCAGCAGCAAGCTGCAGCAGATCACTGGATACACCGCCACGAAACACGTGAGTAGAACATTTTACGAGGCTTTCGACGGGTTTTCGATTTTCGTAAATCGGGTGCAAAATCGTGGCACGGCTTGTCTGGTATGTATGTTACGAGAGGAAGTCGGATTAATAAGGTTCCCTGATGCTAATTATTATATGCGGGTACACACCCTGCGGCAGATGTATAAATTTGTACTAAAAGTAGTGCAATATAGAAATGTAACATGCAAATTACATATATAAACAACTGTCACGCCTCGTTAAGCTTTGGTAGACATTGGCAGACATTAAAGATTGTATATAAATTCATTTGAAATTTAATTTCGTATAGGTAATGTTACAATTGTGAATATAAAGCACACGTAATAGCAGATATCACACGGTGTTATAGAGAGTTCAATAGAAAATTAGAAGTTTCCTGAAGATCCATGGCGAAAGCTTTAAAAATTCTAAAGTATCTGAACAATCAAAATAATAATTCAAGTGTTCTCGGACCAAGCGACGATACAAATGAGTCATATAGTTTTTATTATAACCAAGTCGAATTGAATTCCTTGCTCAGTTGAAGTAAACACATCCCCCGAGACCTGGGGCTTGTTTCATGGGTCACTGTTTCCCAGAAACAAGCCTCTAGGACGGGAACTGGAGATCCCTGGGTACCTGAGCTAACTGACAAACCCTGAGACCATATAGGAGACTCGACTGGGAGAATTTTGAGAGCATAAGACGAGTGTGGGATCATGATTGAACGAGGGGATTAGTAGAGAGTACCCTTTCAGATCTCAAACTAGGTCCATTCTAGCGATCATAGACGACAGCCATCAGCTGTACCTTGATCGTCCTTACAATGGAGTTTCGATTCCAGTGGGCAGTGATTGTGACCCAAATATACGTGGGGTGTGGACTTTTTAGTCTCTTAAGGAACACCACTGTGACGGCCGGAAAAGTATGTCATTTTTAAGAATTTTTTTTCTGGAATAATTTACAGTTTTCATAGAAAAAATTTATTTAAAAAAAAATAAATAGAAAAACATCCATAAATTTTAATATATTAATTAATCTTCTAAACCTCCTCGCTCGAGCTGGTCGAAAGTGTAACTATGGAACAGCAGGTGCGAAATCAAATTTCAATTTTTTTTTATAAACTATACGAGTGTAGTTTCCGTTGTACGTACGGATTTTTTTATTGAAAACAAATTTTTCGAAATACGCTCGAAAAACTGTCCATATTATTCGCGGATTTTCGAAACTTTTCTTCTAAAGCGCACCATTTTTACAAAAATAATTTGTTTAAGAAATCGGTACGCACAACGGAAACTACAGTCATATAGATTATATAAAAAAAAATTAAATTTGATTTCGGACTTGCTGTTCCATAGTTACACATTCGACCAGCTCGCGTAGGGGGTCTAGAAGATTAATTAATATATTAAAATTTATGGATGTTTTTCTATTAATTTTTTTTTGTATAGTCCCTTAAGACAGCGTACTAAAGATAGGTAATAAAATTTTGCTATGAAAACTGAATTTTATTCCTGAAAAAAAATTCTTAAAAATGGCTTATTTTTCCGACCGTCACAGTGGTGTTCCCCCTTAAAAACTTGGTTTCACCAAAAACATGTGGTTAAACGTACACGCAAAAGTGCACATAAATACAAACACATATGTGACTTATTACAAACAAGGGATAAACCAGGGAACCTTTTTTATAACTTCCTCTCGTATGATGTATCGTTTATCTACTTAGGGAAATTTCTTTCATCTCTCATGCCATGAAACTGCTACTTTTGAGTAGGACCTTGTGTTTAATTGTGATATCCTTTGGTCTGACGAAAGGAAATTTAGATTTTCGAGAGTGCGAGTTCCCAATGTCCTCACTTTACAATTATTTTAAATTCACCTTACCATTTCCCATATTTTCGAAGGAGTCATTCAGGTGGTTCTTTCCTCCAAAAATTCTTCTGACATTTGCGCCTGCTTTGAGGAGAACAAAATCCTCAGAAACAGAACGACGATCATTCACTCTCGGAAGTCATTTGAATTTCGTCGCCCTATATCATTCGCCTGCAGTATCGCGCTGCTCTTTAAGCCAATTGCTCACGTAAAAGATTGATAAATTCCACTGACGGTGGTTTCACGCGAACATGCATAATCCTCAGATAATCCAGCGGTAATTAAGCATTCAGCGTGCGTCCCGCTCGCAAAAAAGTGTCCCCGCGGCGAGCGGAATTTCCTGGCAACCGATGCACGAGCCATCGTAATACCCATGCGCCCTGGTCGGTTTGCTCGTTTTACGAGCCTCAGTTCTCGTCATAATTGAGTCGACCGTTCCAGCGCGTTGTCCGGCTCCTTCCTACCCGAAAATTCCGGAAGTTTACGTCGTAACGGAACTG